>CM065783.1:92598206-93848206 GCA_033296515.1 Macrochelys suwanniensis
TTTAAATGCATTCTTAACTGACACACTGTAGTCAGAAACATCTTCCTAAATTCAGATATCCTAGCTGACATCCTTTTCTGTCAGTGTACCTCAGAGTAGTAAAATGGTGCACACTGTACCATGTGAAAAATGAGACCTATTTAGTATACAGCAAAAGTAGGGAGGCTTATAATTATGAATGTCCTGACTTTAGCTGGTTTCAGCCAGAGCTTTAGCATATTATATGTTTAAATGACGTTAGAAGCTACTGAATGTTTTAGCAAGGAGAATGTGATCGTTGTTATAACAAACCATATAGACTAACAGTCACTTCAGAATCTAGCTATGCTCATTTAAATTCTTAACATCTAAATTACACTAGTAACCGAAGCACAGTTTTACAGCTTACGTTTATTGAAGCTTACATATAAAGAACGGGTTGGAGTTTGGTTTTTAACTCAAGATCAGTATGAAATCCCTTCTCTCTCAATACCCATACACAGTTCAATTGGAACCAAACTCTGCTGTTATGCTGGCTTCACCGTCATTTAAAGATACACAACGCAAATTGTAAACTTGTTTTGAACTGCTTCTTCTAAAATTTTGCCTCGCTGTAACATATCTTTTTTTTTTTTGCGGGGGGTCCCCACAATTTATCCAGCCTGCAGCAGTCCAGTACATTTTAAAGGGGCTCACAGTAATTTGCTTCTCAGCATCAAATAGGAAATGATTGCTCTATGGAGGAGTTTCTCTGTAGATTATGGCTCCCCTTGTCCATGAATGTTTATCGAGGATATGTGTAAATTATGAATGTGTGCAGATCAGGACCCAATTTAGCAGAGGACTGTGGGTCAAATAAGACTGACAAGGGTCTCAGTTCACCATAATCTTAGTCTCCTTTCCCACATTAATAACCTAGTCTTTGCTTGCCCCCAGACAGATGTTCTCTTTCAAGTGCTCCTTTTCCATCCACTCTTTTCTTCCCCAGCTTATTAGACTCAGAGATGTTGTCGGTGTCACTTTGCTTTGACAGTTGGAATTCACTAATGTTCTGTCTGTGTCATTATTTTGTGCAGATTCTTTGACAGCGTCACTAACAAGGACAGTCCGTTGCCACAAGCTGTGCAGCAGGCTTCAAACCTGAACGATACAAAGAGTTACCACCCAAAAGTGGACATAACCGACCTGATCAGAGAGTCAAACGAAGTGTGTATTCTTTTGTGTATTATGTTTTGGGTCATGTATTTGCATTTTCTTATTTGCCCTTTTTAAAAATTGTGGTTTTGCATCAGCTGAAGTAGTTATAGAATCAGTTATAGAAGCTGGAGAAACAGCAGATCACTAGTCCATCCCCTCTCCGTGCTGGACTGTCCCCTGAGCTTTGTCCAATTTCATTTCCTAGGCCAGGCATCGGCACGCAGCTTGCCAGGGTAAGCCCCCTGGCGGGCCAGGCCACTTTGTTTACTTGCCACATCCGCCGGTTCAGCCAATCACGGCTCCCACTGGCTGCGGTCCCCCATCCCCGGCCAATGGGGGCTGCGGGAAGCGGCGCGGGTTGGGGGATGTGCTGGCTGCATGCCAAAGGTTGCTGATGCCTGACCTAGGCTACGGTACTTCTTTTTTATTGTACCTGAAATGTACTGGGCTGGCAGTCCTGGGGAGTGGAGTCCTCTAGGCACATGGCAGGCAAAGCAGTCAGTTGGGCTAGCATCCCCCAAGTCAACCCATTATTTGTGTCAAATGGCAAATTGGCAGAGGCAGAAACTTCAATCACAGATGCAAGACTCTGACCTCTGCAGATTGCAAGAGGTGGTGGAAATTGACATTCTGATCTCAGCTGCCAATTTAAGGAGTTACCTATGCTCTGTATGTTGGAACAGCAGTGAAATAGACATTGGTGGGGGAGGAAATACCCGAATCAGAATTGACCATGATCTGCTATTTAGGTTTTTACCACTTCCTCTTCCCCCTCCCTGTATGAGGTTGGGTTTCTTCAACTTCTGCTGGTCTGTGGCTCTCTGGATTGGGAAGGAAATTGACTTAGCTTCTGTTTTCTCTACTTGCTAGCACAGATTCTGTATGAGGCATTTCCTTCCTTGGGATGATCTGGAACTAGGTTGTAATCTCTGCTTTGAAGCACTTTTAGTTTTCAATTTCTGCTGAGCCCATCTGGGATGAAAGGCTATACGAGAGAAAAGAGTAATCCACATTCTTTCTCTTTCCCTGTTTCTTTCCATGGATACAAGACACCCTTTCTGACTCCAGTTCTGGTTGTTGTGCCAGTGAAAGACCTAGAGCATATTATTTTTAATGAGGGCATTGGAGAATAAGGTTGAGTGTTTTGTGCTGAAGAGCAGCTTTTGAAGAAATGCACTACTTTGACGTGGAGCTAGCTGCTCGTGGTATAATTTGTGGAAAAGGCTAGAATAAAATTCAGTGTCTTTCAATTCCTATTAGGAAGAGAGGCATGGGTTTGTGGTCTGAGCACAGGGCTAGGAGATAGGATTCTACTTCAAACGGTACGTCTATACTACCCGCCTGATTCGGCAGGTAGTAATCGATCTTCTGGAATCGATTTATCACATCTTGTCTAGACGCGATAAATCGATCCCGGAAGTGCTCGCCGTCGACTGCGGAACTCCTGCTCGCCGAGAGGAGGAAGCGCTGTCGACGGGGGAGCCTGCCTGCCGCGTGTGGACCCGCGGTAAGTGCTTTGAAGTTCAAACTAAGATACTTCGACTTCAGCTACGTTATTCACGTAGCTGAAGTTGCGTATCTTAGTTCGATCCCCCCGCCCCTAGTGTGGACCAGCCCTAAGTCTGACTCTTGAACTAATCACATAATGTATCTGTGCTTCAGTTTTCCCCCCCTGAGAAATGGAGATATCGGTCTAGTTTCTGCTGTCTCAGATGAGCAGAGCTAACGTTTATTAATGTTTGTAAAGCATTTTGAGATCCTTGGAAGGACAAGTACCAGAGGTGCAAATTGTTACAGGCCTGACTTCCTGTCTTGCCCATGGAATGCAGTGCCAGAGAATTCAGTGGGAATACTCGCTGGGTAAAGGATCACTAGTAGAGCTAGGTGCAGTGCTTGTGACAAAATGACATTTCATCAAAATCTGCTGCTTCACGAAAGTGTTTCAATGAAGTTTTTGCCAAGAAGGACCAGAGAGAGAGACTGAGGGTTGCTATAGTCTAGTGGTTAGGGTACTAGCCTAGGATGTGGGAGACCCAGGTTTCCACTCCCTGCTTTACCTCATTCAGAGCTGAGTTTTATAGTCCAGATCACTCCCAATCCAGCAGAATAAGGACTTGAACTGGAGTTTCCCACATCTTGGTTCAATGTCCTTACCACCAGGCTGTAGAGTGTGAGGGTCTCCCCTCCCACACTCCTGATGAAAGAGCCTATTTCAACACAATATTGTTTCCACAGTAGGTTGTGGTTTTGTTCCAAAGTGGAACAAATACAAATTTCGAAACCTTGAAAGTTGCTTCAAAAGGGAATTGTCATACTGTGGCCAGTTCTAATGACTAACTCTGAGTAAGGGGCTAGAAAATATGCCTCGGTTGTTATTGCCTCTCCTGGGTGTGTGAAGATGAAAAATGCTGTGCGAGAGCCATGTTTTGTTTGTGTCCTTTTGTCACTCGGACTCTCAGGTTCGTTCCTTCTCAGCTAAATCATAAAGGAGCAATTTTTAGTTTGTACATGGAAGAGCCTGTAGTTCTTAATGTATTGCATCTATTCAGGATTAGATTGTAAATTTGCAATCTACCCCTAATGAAGACATTGAATAGCAGCACTGCCACAGGAACACACCAGGGACTTCGAAATTCCCTCCCTAATTCCCCCTTTGCTCCGGGAAGGAAGTAATCTACTACTGGTCTTCCTTCATCAGTTCAACCGTGTGGGCCAGCATGTGGAGGACTCTGCTCATTACCCACCCCTGCCTCCTCACTTATGTGGGAGGGGTGTAACACCCCATCAGAGATTACTTCTTTCTCCCCCTCCCCACACACACAAGGACCCACCCCTTGCAGGGTGGGTAAGGGGGCACTGTATTACTGGTGTGTACAGAAAAGGACAGTACTGTCCTCTGTCTCTTAGAGGATGTCTACGCAGCAAAGCAAAACCGGCAGCTGGCCTGTGCCAGCCAAGCTGGGCTCATGGGGCTCGGGCTGCAGTGTTGTTTCACTGCTGTGTAGACTTCCGGGCCCAGGCTGGAGACCAAGTGCTGGGACCCTCCCACCTTGCAGGGTCCTAGAGCCTGGGCTCCAGCCCAAGCCTGGAAGTCCACACAATCCCACAACCCGAGCCTCGCGAGCCCAAGTCACATGGCATGGGCCAGCCGAGTGTGGCTAGTTGTAGTGTAGATATACCTTTATTCATCAGAGAGTTTCCAGAGCACAGGCTTGCTTTGTGTCAGTACGGCTGGTCCTACTGCTATTTTTAGTGGCAGGAAAAGCAAAAATATCCATGTATATGAGGGGCTCTCTGGCTGGAAGTAGCTGAAATTCAATTTCACAGAGTTTTGGTTTTTCCCCTTAGAAATATGGTGATATTCGATACGAGGATGTCGAGAGCATGCGCTGCAGGAACAGGCTGTATGTGATCCAGACCCTAGAAGTTACTACAAAACAGAATGTGGTAAGTGTCCTGAAAGGACAGAAGCTGTGGACCACGTGCAGTAGCATTTGTTGCCTTTCCTCGGATGGACTTTCCTCCCTTTTGGAAAACGCAAGTGAATGAATGAGGATGATCTAGAATATCCATGGATGAGTGAATAACTCCTTGAACGCTGAAATCCATCTCTGATGGGTGTCTGTAGTAAATGGGGGTTTGGTCCAAGATATTTTGAATCTGAAAATCACAATGTGGGCGGCTCCCCTAGTTACTGGTAACGCTATAGGCTTCCAAGGACTCTGCACTACATTTCTGTGAATCTCTGCACTGATCAGAACGGGCTGTCCTGTATTTCTGTGTGCTGCTGTTAAATTGTTAGTGCACTTCCCTTAGAGACATAAGAGAGTGTAAAAAGCCTTTAGTGACACAATGAAACACTGAACACTAAAGTAATAACCAATTAATAACTTAATTTAATTGTAGAAGCGAGAAAGGGTCCTGTGGCACCTTATAGACTAACAGAGGCATTGGAGCATAAGCTTTTGTGGGTGAATACCCACTTCGTCGGATGCAAACACTGACGAAGTGGGTATTCACTCACGAAAGCTTATGCTCCAATACCTCTGTTAGTCTATAAGGTGCCACAGGACCCTTTGTCGCTTCTACAGATCCAGACTAACACGGCTACCCCTCTGATACTTAATTTAATTGTACATTCTGCTTTGCAAGGAAGAAATGGAGCAAAGTACTAATAACCAATAAACCACCAATGAAACATCACTGAGGAGATAACTGTATTGCAATATAAAAAGGATCACTTTTTAACATGTGTACTCGTATATTGAACTCTTGGTGCCAGTAATTGCACATGCCCCTGGAAATTTAAACTCCCTACTGTGAGTGAAGGTTGCAGTTGGTTTCCTTTGCTTGCTTGTTTCTTCAGTGGTTGACCCCTAGAAAATAGCATTAAAACCAGACGAATACCTCTTTCTACAGTGAATGGTCACTGTAAATGCTGCCGTAACCTATTGTGAGCACTGAGACCATAACTGTTGTATTTCTTTTATATGGTTAACATATTGTGAATGCGGATGCTGGTCTTGCAGCTGCCCTTGACATTAAGGAGTTGTGTACTTGAATTCCTAATTCTTTGTAATGAAAAATAAACTCTTTGTTTGCATGGACTGAAAGTGCCATTTGTCCCTTATGAATGAAGGCATATATTGCATTAGTATAAATAATCTGGTATATAAGAGTTGGCTTCTGGTTTCTCTAGTGTAGGATCAACACCCACATGCAATGTGATTTGAGTTTATTCTCTCCTCTTTGGGTTAGTATGTGGTCCTTGACTTGTTTCCAGGCGAGATTCTGTACTCATTCCCTAATTGTAAGCTGCAAAAAAATCTATAGGAAAATTCAAACCACCTCTTAAATGTGAGCTAAAATCTTGGAGAGCATTGGACTAAGACAGTAGAGTGAAGAGGGGGAAAGTCGCCATTTAATTTTTTTTTATTTTAATTTATTTTAGCTGCGTGTTGTGTCCCAGGATGTAAAATTCAGTCCTAGTGACCTGGAAGAGTTTTATGAATTATTCAAGGTAATGTGCTGTTTTTTCTTTAATGCCCTCATTTACAAAATGTCTGTAATTTAGGGTCAGGTATAATAAGGAAACATCACAGTTCCAACCCAATGAAAAGGAAGATTTAATTTATACACTTTACAATGTCATCCTCAAATAACACCGGAAACACATTCAAAATCTTTTTTCCCCAAGCAGAATTTTCCTTTCTCCTGGTCTAATGCTTTGCCTTTTCTTTGTAGAAGGAGCATTTTCTGTCTTGTTACTGGAGTGCAAATAGCCCAGTCCTGAGACACCATGACCCTAGTCTGCCATATCTGGATCAGTATCGGATTGACTGCCAGCAGTTCAGGGTCCTCTATCACCTCTTGAGTCCATGGGCGCATTGTGCAAACAGGGACTCTCTTGCACTGTGGACATTCAGATTGCTGGACGAAAACTCCGATTGCCTTATAAACTTCAAAGAATTTGCCTGTGCACTTGGTATGAGAATATTGAATACAAACACTGTATTGACGAGGGGCTTGATCCAGAGAGGTGCTGGGTTCCCTCAATTGCCTTTGTTAACCATTGGAAATGAGAGCGCTCAGTATCCTGCAGGATCAGGCTCAACTATTGAGCCACCTGGCTTACAGAGTACATTTATAACTTCAAATGTGGGGGTTGCTTAGGCTGGTTGACAATGGTTTAAAATGATTAGCGCATGCTCTGGTTGTGCCATCTATGTATAAAGGGGGCAAAGCAGTTTCTGTTATTAGTCTCTAACTTCACATGCTAGTCATTTTTCTGAAACATTGGGCTGAAATTTTCCATGCTTGGTCTATATTAATGCAACTTTAAGTATGAAATTCCCAAAAGCTAGGCAGTTCAGAAGTTCAGGTTCTGAACACAGTGTTAACTTGGCCATATTGCACAACCTGTCTGGCTGATGAAAAATACTTCCCACACTATGTATCATCACACAGACAGCATATGCAACCCAGCCAAGTTAACGTAATTTTTACTGACTTTTTATTAATTTAGCTGTGAATTAAATGCAACCTTAATGTTGCATTAACATTTTTTTTTTTTTTGCATCTGATATTCTAGAATGCTGTTGTGTAGGAACAAATGTTTAACAAAAACAGCAACAAAACATCAGCACTGTGATATGTGATTTTCCTTATATGGCAAGTACATTGTTCTGCGCATTCAGCTTTGCCTACATTTCTGGCTGCCATACCTCCAATTTTAACCATTACTGGGAAGGGTTCTTTAGCTAAATAAACATGACACACTGTCTAGGTACTAGAGGAGGTTTAAAATGTGTTAACATGTTGTAAAACATCACTCATTTCACAGTCTAACTCTAGACAAACCCAAGTTCAACTGCATGGGATAGTATGTTCCCTCAGCCTCCTCTCACATGTCCAACTTCAGTCATGCTCAGCTGTTCCTGTGTTCATGCTAGCAGAATTTTCCCCCCAGGCTTTGAACTAATTGAATGGAACATCTTGTCTTTCTCTTCTAACAGATGTCATGTATAATGGAAGTTTCACTGACAAACTGAAGCTGCTTTTTAAGCTGCACATCCCTCCAGGTAAGTTTTTAGCAGTGTTTGAGGGTTTTTCTCTTGGCTACTACTCTCTTTCCATCTTCCTTTTCATTTTTTAATTTTCCAGGCCTGCATGTTCCTCCTTGTTTCACTAGCACAAAGTGCACAGGGAAGACCCACAGCTGTAGTACCAGGGCCTGCTTTACCCGGTGTGGTGTATTCCACTGGACCAGGAAAGACCTAGTATGCTCCTAGAGCACTTCTGCTTTATTCACAGGGACAAACATACCCATATGTTGTTTGTGCTACCAAAGAATGCTTGTCACTGAGTTTCTGTTGTACTCTAGCTGCTCTTCAGAAGCCTCATGTCGTTATTTTCAGCCACTGATTTTGCTGCTAAATTTGCATCTCAGCTCTGTTGTTGTGTACCGTATTGACTTGTCTGTTCAGTCTTTCATGGCAAAATACTGAGATGACATGGAAACATGCAAAATCTGGTTTGATTTCAGAGGTGATGTAAGACTTTAGGACTTGAAACTGTACTTAATCCAAATGATAAAGCCCAGGTGAAGTCTCGGAAGGGAGGTCTCCATACATCTAAAGAGACTTTTGTAGAGACATTTGTTCACTAAAGGCCTAATCCAAAGCCTACAGAAATCGATGGGAGTCTTTCCATTAATTTCACTAAGTTGCAGACCCAATCCCTAAGGCCCCCATTCAGCAAAGTACTTAAGCACATGCTTAATTGTCTTAACTTCAGTGGGGCTAACGCATGTGTTTAAAGTTAAGAACATGCTTAAGTGCTTTGCTAAATTTGGGCCTTAATGTGGAAAATGTTCTGAGGAAAGGCGGGATGTTTTGGGAGCTTAACCACCAGTCTGGGAGTCAAGTAATCAGGTTTCTTTCACCAGCTGTGCCAGATTTTGGGCAATTCCCTTAACCTCACAAGGGGATTGTGAGTTTTCCTTACTTATGTTTCTAAAGCACTTTGAAATCCTCAGCCGGAAAGTACTAAGCCCTGAACCTGCAAATGGGTCGGCACAGGCTGACCCCACGGGAGTTTGCAGATCCCTGCACCTGAATGGAGCCCTGCTGACTCTGGTGGGGATCCACCTGCACTGATTCTGTTGCAGTATCAGGGGCTAAATCAGTGCGGTTTGTTTATTATTAATACAAAATGTTTTGTGTTTCCATGTTCTTTCAGAAACCTTTACTAATGGCTGTTTGCTGAGAATTTTGCTGCCATTAGTTTTGAGTATAACTTAGTCCAGCAGTAGGGTTTGTACTGAGGAATTTCATCTCCAAGCACTTGGAGAGTGTGCTCAATGTTCTATATTCTTTTCTCTTCACTGTTATTTCCTTTTTTTCCCTTCCCCACCCCCTCCTTCAGTTCATGTAGTACTGAGAAACCATAAGAAAGTTTCGTGGCTGTCACTATGTTGCCCTTTCCAGGATGTTGATGACCCAAGTACCACTAACTCTGTCTGTTTTCGATTGATTGCACTAATTTTTCCTGCAGCTTTTACTGAAGTGGAATCTCTAAGCCCTTCCAAAGGCGATGAGCTTTCAAAAGAAGAGCTGATTCATTTCAGTCAACTCAATGGTAAGCCCCAGCATGCTTGGTTTAGTACAAAGAATTAGTAATATTCTGTTAGCTCTACTGCAGTAGAGATCAGTCGCCCTAATCAGGATTGGGTTTTTTTGTGATAGGTGCTGTATTAATGTCTATGAAGACACAATTCCTGCCCCAAAGAATGCTTATGTAAAATGTACCCCCCGATTACACGAATCTTTTACAAAAGCCCCACCCTCGAAGATCAGATATATCCCACAAGGCAGTGCAGAAGTTCTCCACAAATATCCACCTACTCTCTTCTAAGTCCTGGGCTACACTGGGGGGGGGCGGGTGTCGATCTACGATACGCAACTTCAGCTACGTGAATAACGTAGCTGAAGTCGGCGTATTGTAGATCGACTTACCTGGCCGTGAGGACGGCGGCGAGTCGATCGCTGCCGCTCCCCCGTCGACTCCGCTTCTGCCTTTCACCGAGATGGATTTCCGGAGTCGACGAGGAGCGCGTTTGGGGATCGATTAAGCGCGTCTAAATGAGACGCGATAAATCGATCGCCGATAGATCGATTGCTACCCGCCGATCCAGCGGGTAGTGAAGACACGCTCTCAGAATTGTTTTTTTCTGTATCACTGTTTGTTGCCTCAGGTCGAAAAGCTGGTTAATGGCTAGATTCTGTGGAATACCACAATAAGCAGTACTTAGTTATTAGTTCATGTGGTTGTTTATTTGTATTATGATGGCACCTAGGAGCTCCAGTCATGGGATATGGAGGTGGGTGCTGTACAAACACACAGAACAAAAAGACCCAAGGAGCTTATGGTTTTAAGACAGGAGACAGCATGTGGATACAGACAGATGGGAAAATACAAGGAACAGTGAGAAAATACTGGTCAGCGCGATAGGCAGTGGTCTCAGCACACCAGAAGCCTAATTGTGGTTAGGTTTTCTTTTTGTTTAACTGCTGACTGTATGCTTATCACTATACTCAGAAACAAAGGAAGACTCCCTGCCCCAGGGAGTTTAACATCTAAATCCATAATCTTCTTGAGGCTTCTTGTGAGGTTTCAGACACCTCCTCCTCCATTTCTGAAGTCCCATGTAAAAAAGAGGCAAGTCCAAATTGCTGGGGATCTATACAGAACTTTTCCTTTAGGAAACTCAGTCATTTCTCTTCCTCGGAGTTGACTTCCCTTTTCTCCTTCATAAGCTGTGTGTGAGAGGTTTAAATCCACAGCAGCAGTACAATATCTGCAGTAAACATTCCACCAACCAGCCTCCACCAGTCTTAAACACCTGGGGGCAGAGAGGTACTGGGGAGAATCTGAGACTATGCAACTAACTCTGGCTCCTTTTGCAGTCTCTAGCTAGCTCTGCAGTATGGTTAGCAACTCTTGCTCTTTGGTGCATCCATATAGCTTCTTCTCTGTGACAACTGAGTTCAATATACAAGCAAGCATGTGTCTTAAATATCTTTCTTGAAGAAGGGAATTTTGATAAAGGGAAACACAGTATAAACTCAATCTGTGAAAGAAACACCAAATACTTTTTCTTCTCTTCAAATGTAGTTTCCTCTCCTGTGGATAGTCATGAAGCTGATGCTTTGAAGAGAAGCCCAGAAAAAGGTAAAGAATCTCGATCAGCGAAGTCAGACACTCGGTGACCCAGTGTTGCCTTTGGGAGAGAGAAATCAGGCACATATGTGGAGAGGAAATTTAGTATCTCGGCAGCATGGCTGCTCCTGCATGATAGCATTAATGTCTAATCTCTTTGTATTGTTGGCCTTACTCAGGGTAGGTCACAGGTAGGGGTTATATTCATCTCTATGCCCACTCCATCCTTGGTCTGACTGTTGAGTAGGAACTTGACTGAGGGTACCAGCTCATTTCACATAAGTCACTAACATTCACCTGTTGACTTTTTGTCATTTCTGTCTGATCTAGTGTCGTTTTGAACTGATAACCTGGAGGAGAAACCTCTGTGTCTATTACCAGCTGAGACATCATGTGATTCCCTTCCCCTTCCCATGATTTAATTCATGTTTTAGAAAAACCATGAACATTTATTAGTGGATTGATACAGATTGTGTGGTCAAGTAATTTCAGACTAGACATTGTTTAAGTTCATGGGGAAACGTATCACCTTGACACTTTGCAAAAATACTGTCCCTCTTATGGCCCGAAACTGGTACTTCTAACCTGAACTCCATAAAGGCTTTGGAGAGAAGTTGGATTTGAATTCTCAGATCAAAATCTGCCCCTGCAATTTGATCCTGAGCTTGGTTGACAAATAGCCAAAATCTCACAAGTAAAATTGACCTCAGGAGATCTGTACCATTTTAAGATCATGGAAATTCACAAGATTTCCATTGTCTTGTGCCAAAATCTTGTGAGAATATCTCATTGACACTGTCAGATCTGAACGTGAACCCTAGCCCGACTCTGCTTCTCACCTGAACCTTGGCCTAAATCTCAGCCCATGTGTTTTCATAGTTCTGTATAGGAAACCTTGTGCACTGGTTATATTTCTTTCCTTTAATATATGATGATCATGTCCAAAAGAAAATATAAGCCAAATGTTCCAGGACACATGTGACTTCTTAGCAGAAGATGTTCCCAAGTGGAATACGTCAGAGATCCATTAGTTCTGAAATATTCTTTTCTCTCATGCAGGTAAAGAGAAGATTGATATTCAGGCCTATCTGAAGCAATGGCAAGATGAACTTCTTAAAAAAGAAGAAAATATTAAGGATTTGCCTAGAATGAACCAGGTAAAACTGTCTCTCTGGCTCCTGTGTCAGTCTAGTTTCTCTCTCTCTCTCTCTCTCTCTCCTTGAGATCAGCATAATAGCTAAAATGCAGTGTGTTCATAGGGTCTCTTCACTTTGAGTCCTATACTTTAACCACTAGACTGTCTTTCTAAACTGTTATAATCCTGGCTGAATGTTTTCATTGCCTCTAGTATTCATTAAGGGCACTATGTCTAAGTGACTTAGGCCTGGTCGACATGTGGTGTCAGCATAACTGTGTCAATTAGGTGTATGATTTTTTTGCCACTAATTATTCCAGTACAACCCCTAGCATGGATGCATACCTCATACTGAACCGCTATAGTTAAAAAGTACAAATTTTGTATAAGGAGAAGCCCTCAGGGGCCCAAGTCACTTGAAGGGCACTTCTGACAGTTCCACCATAAGGGTCCATTACAGGTAGCAAGCTGTTCATTCAGGTCTCCTGTAAAACCACCACCCCAGAAAAAGCAATGTACTAAGCACCAATCATAGTAAATCATCGCTTTAATTCTTAGAATAGCTGCAGTCCATAATCAAGACTTTAACCATGACAGAAGTTCTTGTTGATAACAGAATTGCTATACCACATGGTAAATGCTATAGGACAGGGTTCATCTGTTGTTCCTGATACAGAACTCTAAATATTGCAGTAGCAAACACCAGAAGGGGAACCTCCATAAAGTTTCTCTTATTTAAGGACAATCCTGTGAGCTGAGTTGTGCCTATGCATTTTCCAAAGGTTTATACGAGTATTTCTCAATTGACGGAGAGTTTCATACAGACTGTTTTTATTGTTCAGGTTACTTTTGCAGTTAGCATAAGATGAGCAGGTGATGTGGGGTTATACTTAATGGTGGGAGAGGGGCACAGGGCAACAGAAGCATGTGATCAAGTAGTTGTCTTCTTGGTCACCATTTCTCTGGTGGTCTAGATGAGAGAGTTACTATGGGCTAGTCTACACTACCCTCCCGATTCGGCGGGTAGCAATCGATCTTCTGGGGATCGATTTATCGCGTCTCACCTAGACGCGATAAATCGATCCCAGAAGCGCTCCCCGTCGACTCCGGTACTCCAGCCCGACGCGAGGAGGAAGCAGAGTCGATGGGGGAGCGCCAGCCTTCGATTTTGCAGGGTCCACACCGCGAGGTAAGTCGAGCGAGGTACGTCGACTTCAGCTATGTTATTCACGTAGCTGAAGTTGCGTACCTTACATCGACTCACCCCCCTCCCCTGTAGTGTAGACCAGCCCTATGGTAACTGCTCATTTCAGTTATATTGCATGTTAAATGCCCTGTGTTTAATCCTTGTCTGAGACGAAAGACAAATCTTGCCATCTTCATTCCATTTTCCTGATGCTTCATGCTCTGTTATTTAAGTGTTTGCAAGAATTCTCTGAACATGACCCCAGTTCCTGTTTATAATACTCAGCCTGGTTCTGACGTATTAAGACATCAGTGAAAGGGGAATAAAAAGATCAGTCTTTTCCTGACTAGGACCCTTTGTTTGGTTCTAGAAGAGTGTCTAGGCCAGGGGTCGGCAACCTATGGCACGCGAGCCAATTTTTAATGGCATGCTGATGCCTGCCGGGGTCCCAGCAGGCAGCAGCGTGCCATTAAAAATCCTGCCCGGACCGGTCCGCTCTTCTCCGCCCCCCGCGGGGGCAGGGGGCAGAAGCTTGGTCCTGCCGGCTGCTGCTGCAGGGTAGGCTCCCCTGCCTCTTTCCGCAGCGTGCTAGGTTCCTGCCCCTCCTCCTTCTCTCTCTTCCTGCCACCCTTCAGCCGGTGGCCCTTGCAAGGGAGGGGGGAGAGGGAGGAGCCGCAGTGTGCTCGTTGCTCCGGGGAGGAAGCGGAGAAGAGGCGGGGCAGGGCCTTGGAGAAGGGTGTGGAATCGGGGCATATCCCCTCCAGCCCCCTGCCGTGAGCACCCCCACGACCCCAGCCCACACCCCCAGCCTTCTGCCCTGACCCCTGCACCCCCCTCTCACACACCCAGCCCCCTGCCTGACTCCTGCACCCCTGCACACACCCCAGCCCTGACTCCGGCTGAGTCCCCACATACCTAGGCCCCCACACCTCATGCCCTGACTCCTGCACCCCCCTCACATACCCAGCCCCCCCACTCCTCATGCCCTCACTCATGCACCCCCCACATCCCCATCCACACCCCTCGCACCAAATGGGAGCTCCTGCACACACACCCCACACACACCCCCACATTCCCACCTTCACCCCTCGCACCAAATGGGAGCCACCTAGCTAAGCACTCCACTCTCAAATCTCCTGCCCTATCCCTGAGCCCCCTCCCTCATTCTAGCTCCTGGCCAGACCCTACACCCCAACCTGCTCCTTCACCCCTAGCCCTGTGCTCAGTGCAGAGAGAGAGGAAGAGAATGGGCCAGAACCAGGGAGAAGGTAAGTACCCACTCTATGTGGGCAGGGCTGGGACCCCAGACCGGCAGCGGGCTGAGCGGGTCCGGCAGCTGGGATCCCAGCTAGCAGGAGCCGGCGGATGGAACCCCTGAGCGGCAGTGGGCTGAGCCGCTCAGCCCACTGCTGGTCTGGGGTCCTGGCTGCCGGCCCCTTGCCAGCCGGAGTCCCGGCCACAGGCCCCATCAGCCCACTGCCGGCCTAGGTGAACGGAACCCCAGGCCGGCAGTGGGCTGAGTGGGCCGGCGGCATAAGATCAGCATTTTAATATAATTTTAAATGACGCTTCTTAAACATTTTGAAAACCTTGTTTATTTTACATACGACAATAGTTTAGTTATATAGACTTAAAGAGAGAGACCTTCTAAAAAACATTAAAATGTATTACCGGCACACGAAACCTTAAATTAAAGTGAATAAATGAAGACTCGGCACACCACTTCTGAAAGGTTGCTGACCCCTGGTCTAGGCAATCACTTACCCATTAGGAACCATTTATAGCAGTGACTTTAGCGCCATTACAAAACAGCTCTTTGATGGATGTAATAATGATCTATTCTCCCTTTTGTTTAAGGTTAGGCATGTTTCAAAGGGAGAAATGGTCATTGTGCTTTTAGAGGGTGCTTTTCCTTGATAAATTATTTTAAGAAGATGGAAATGAAGAATACCAGCTAAAAAGAAAAGCCTGTTGCTAGGGCTTTGAGTTGATGATCTCTGAATAGTCTCCTCCTTAACTCTCCCTAGTTCCAGTTCATCCAGTTCTCAAAGACTTTATACAACCTGTTTCACGGGGACCCTGAAGAGGAGTTGTTATATTGGGCTATAGCGACTGTCACCAGCCTCTTGCTGAAGATGGAGGAAGTTGGGAGAAGACTACAAAGCCCCACCTCAGCAGCCAAAAGCCCAGCTTCTGCAGCAGAATCCAGCACGGACAGCCAGAACACACCGAAGAAAGACAGTGTACCGCAACAGACTGAGCGCAGGAGTGTACAAAGCCCTCGCAGAGACGACCATGAATGGTCTTTTGCCTTTGAGCAGATCCTGGCATCCTTGTTAAATGAGCCAGCTTTGGTGAGATTTTTTGAGAAACCTCTAGACATAAGAGCCAAGGTAGAAAATGCTAAAACTTCACAGTTAAAAGCGAGAACCAGAGTATAGTTGTTTTTTTTTCACCTTTGCACCCTGTGTAACACAAAGGCCATTGCTATGGAAAGTAAGCATTGTTTATATTGAGAATGAGATTTGATGATTTAGCTTTAACTACCAGATAACAATGTTTTGAAGTAATTAAAACACTTTGAAGCGCAGTCACATCTTTGTGTTGTTCATAAATTTCAGTATAGTTCAAAAAGGACAGAAGTAAACTGCATTTTTACCATATTATATAAAATATGCAATATTACTAAAAAATAGTAAATGCGACCCATAGAGGGCACTATTGCAAAACTTTCTGTATGACTACTATTACTGGTTGCATACTTCTTGATTTACTGTTCATTGTTGTGATGAATATGATGATTTTCCGCCATCTTCAGTTATAAGTTGCACTTGACATCTAAGTGTTTTACTTTCAGGCTGGTTTAATTTCTAAGTAACCATTACTAAATCTGCATGTAAACTCACACCAACCCAGGCAAAAGCCTCAGTACTAAGGGGAATAGAGTTTTTGGACTGGCAGCCTTGATGGTCAGAGGAGCATTGTTGATAAAGAAGGAAGTTTCCATTCTTTTACTTGTTGCTGTACTGTAGTGTTAATCTTTTCTTTATCAGACCCCACTGGCTTCTAGGGAATAGCTGGTATCAGAGCTGGGCCTGAATCTATGCAAAATTCAGACCAGAATCCTGATTTCCCAAATGGCACCATTTCTACACTGGATCTGTACGCCCTGGAATTTTGGGGACCCAGATTTTGCAGCTTGGGTGTGATTTCCCATCTGATTCCATGGTTTCTTGCATCAACCCAGATGAGTAGGTTACCCCTCCCTGCCAACATTCTGTATCCCTGAGATGCAAGAATGGGGGAGTTAACTGATACTCTTGTGGCTCCCGTCGCACAGGAGTGAGAAAGCTGGGCATGGATTATCAAAGGGTGTCACTTCCAATCAAATGTATCCAGTGTACTTGCTGGAGGCACAAGGAAACAGACAATGGCTAATCCCTTTTTCTGTATAAGGAATTAGGATGTGATGTAAAGCACTTACATTTTGTCTGTAGCCACTTGCAGGCAGGGGAGGGGTAGCTCGCTCATCAGGAGCATGTTGGAGAAAGACGTGATTTTGTTTGAAAGTTGTCTCAAAACCCAATAGTAGCCATCAATAGCCGCCTCCTAATCAGCTGAATTATGACAGCTGAGCCAGTAACCTGACCTGCTGCAGCAGATGCTGCTTTGTTACCTTTGAATCTAAGCTCAAGCTGGTAACTGTCCGTCTTTTGCCATTGGTTTTGGATTCTTACCACTGTGATAGTTTATATCCATCAGGACAAATAGCAGCAACAAAATCCTTCGGAGTCGCAAAGTCAGGTTTTTTAATATGGCAGCAGGAAAAAAATAAACTTTTTTGAGTCATCAACAAAGGAGCCAGCTCTTTATTGTAAGGATCCTTTGAGGCAAGCTCTGCTAATGTTACTGAGAAAAATAGTTGACGCTACCGCTATGTAGTGTGCATTAAAGTGGGCCTGAAGCAAGAGGGTGGGGGAAGAAGAAAACCTTGTATTTTTATAAAAATAAGCTGCTAATGTTAAGTAGTAAACTGCTTAAAATGCATATTTCTAAGGCATGAATTACAATATTTCACTACAAACAGCACTGTTTTTATAAGGTGTGTGTTATTTGTAAAGAATTAGGACAGGAGGTGGTACCAATATTAGGTGCTTTTTCTGTGTTGCTTACATGGAGTAGAAACAAAACTAAGATTTCTGAGCTTGGCTGTATAGTGCAAAACAGTGTTGAAATTCTGCCACTGCAAGTGGGAGGAAAGTTACCATGCCTCCTTGAAAGAAGCTGGCAACAGTTTTGTTTCTAGTCAGTATCAATGAATGTGTATAACCATTTCTTCCTAATCTCAGGAATTAATGTAAATTGATCTCAACTGAAGGAATAATTTAAAAAATTGGATAATATATACAGCAAGTGAAATTAGGCAGCGTACTTTAGAAGCTTAAACGTGGCTTAAGGTTATATAATTTTGATTTGTATATTATGGATTGAAGTGTGAAAAGCCTGTATCCTTTCACATGTATATTTCTAAGGCAGAGATGGATCTGTATATCTATGTTTACTAGTTGTTTTCACTGCATATTTTCACTGTTTTCAAAACAAAAAGCAGGTAACTTTTGATGTTCTAGGCAAGGGCTTGATTGATCAGGCAAACCATTACTCACGTGAGTAAACAGTATGCAAGCAGCCCCATTGAAGTCAATGCAACTACTGTACTTATGAAAAAGGCTGAGCAGCATCAAGACATATATTTTTAATTTCAGACTTCATTGTGGGTTAACAAGTATGGCATATTTGCCAAGCAAGATAAGTTAAAGGCTTATTGAATTTTTGTGGTGGGTGGGGTAACAAGTTATAAAAAGAGTTAGATGCAGGTTAAATTATATGCAGGAAGCAGGCATTAAAGAAGTCTGCAAAATGTAGTAGACATGATATTAAATGGCTGTTATGCAAAAATAGGCACTTTTACAAATGTCATGCACTTTCTATTAATATTAGTCAAAAAGACCATACAGAAAGCCCATTACCAATTATATATCAATTCTGTACCTGCGTCTATAGTATAATTATCGCACATATATTTATACACAGAATGACCAGCATACATGTAAAATCTGTTTAAAACTAAAAGTTAGGGGTGCAATCATTCGTTTATTTTTTATTATCCTAAGAGATTCTTTTTAGTTGTTTGTTATAGATGTTTGAAACAAGAAAATGTAATGTCTGTTTTTGTCATTCCCTTATACACCTGTGTTCTGGTCCAGCAAAAAATTGCCTTGACCTTCTGTGCCATGTGAGCTCTAGATAGTCGTGATTGCTGGGTCAGCCTTGCAGGGCAAAGCCTCCTCGAGGAAATCATCTTTCTGTAGGATGACAAGGAGTTGAGCAGTTGCTGTAGTGGGAAGAGCTCATGAAACTCCTGGTGCTTGGAGGCTGCAGACCAGCTTCTGATCCCTCTCACACCAGTTCTTAGTCCTGATCTGGAACACCCTTAATATTTAGTACTAAGTATTCAAGTGTAGGGCTTGAAGCATGTGGGTGAGTGTTTGCAGGAGGTCAAGGGAGAGGATCTTGCTTCACACTGTGCTGAGAGAGCTTAGAATCTGGCCCTCTGTCTCTCTTTTGTCCCTTTCCTACCCCACTCGTTGTGGAGGTGGCTTGGCTAACAAAATATATAGAAACTTAGTTGGAGCAAAACCCTTTTCTTCCTCCTCCTCCCCATTGACTCTCTGCTGTGGGATTCCCTACTCTAAGGTGACAAAGGAATAATAGCTGGGCTAGCCACTCTACTTACAAGTGCACTAGCAGAGTTAGCAGGCAGGCTAATCTGCACCTCGGAGCTTTGACCCCTTTAAAATTCTCAGTGGTGATGCAGAGAGTAACCCACACTCCTGGGTTAGGATATTGTGGGAAACTGCACATTCCCTGGTTTCTTTTGAATAAGTCCAATTGCCAGATCTAGATGAGTATTGGACGGAGCAGAGTTTTTGGCAAAGATCCAGGCAGTTGCAGAACCTACTCAGCCACTACCTAGAAGGAACTTCCCATTGGAATCTTCAGTAACTTTCGTAAGGACCGGCAGCTAGAGAGGTGATTCTAGTCCCAGGGAGGGTCGGCTCTCTCTCTCTTTCTCTCTCACTCTTGTCCCAGGGAGGGCCCGTTCCCTGCTTCTTGGGGGGTGGGGGGTGATGTATATTGCATCCAAGATAAAACTGGCATTGATTTTGGGGGAAGTTTATCTGGATAGGGTTTGCTAATATTAATGGGTTTTTTTATTCATTTTCATTTCTTAAATTGGATTAGGTGGCATGTGAAAACATCAGCATGACTTTAAAGATGATACAGTCACATGGTTACCCCATTACGTCCTGACCTGCTCTCAGTAACTGACAATCTTTTAGCGATCAGTATGATCTGAGTAATCCTCCCTCCCTCAGGCAGTTGTACTGGGCATATAAAACTGTCTTTCTAAAATGAGTGAAGAAAAGCCAAACTACCAATCCCAGGGAATGGCTAACAGAAAGGTAGTGTGCCCCTGAGGCAAGTGAACTAAAAAGGTCCATTAGGGTTTTTTTCACCTACCTCAGCAGCACAGTTAGAACTGTGGCAGGATATGTTTATTTACATTAATAAAAGAGCCTCCATCCAGTTGTGCTATACAAAATTCTTATATTTAATTGTAATTGTTATTTGAGTAAAAGTTTCTTAACAGAATTATTCCAATTTATTTCCAGAGAAATAAGATATTTTGTCTTTTTGCTACAGTTATATCACCAAGAATGCAAAACATGTTTATGTGCCGGCACTTTGGCTTTTTATACAATGTACTGTATGCAGTAAAAGTACTGTAAGTAATGAGATGTCAATAAACTTGTTTCACTTAAGAAAAAAAATCTGCTTTGGAGGCATGGTGTTCCCTTCTCATTGAGCCCCAGGTTTACTGTAATGTTTAACCAGCATGGGATTTTCAGAAGTGCCT
Organism: Macrochelys suwanniensis; assembly: GCA_033296515.1. Lineage (NCBI taxonomy): Eukaryota > Metazoa > Chordata > Testudines > Chelydridae > Macrochelys > Macrochelys suwanniensis. The sequence goes on from CM065783.1 coordinate 92,618,403, forward strand.
TCAGGATCACAAAGGCCAATCCCATCCTTAGTACTTACTAAAAGCAGAATCTCTCTAATTTACAGTAGAACAGGGAATGCCGCAGTGAACTATTGGATTTTGCAAAAGGCAGCCTCACCCTTTTGCAGGAAATGGGAATTGTGGGTGTGCAAAGATTGCAAGGTTCAGAACCTTAGTGAATGAAATGAAACTTTCCAAAGGTGGGACTCTAATTGAGAAGGCTGTGCCTTCAGTCTTCAGAGACTGTCGTGTCCCCTGGAACTGCGAGCTAAAAACCACTCAGTTGATGGAATGCAAAGAGAGGGTAGTCAAGTCCCAGACCATCTGGGGTTTAAATGTTATCCCAGCACCTTGAAGAAAGCAGGAAGCCAGTGCACAGATGGTATGTACTTCCTAGGATGACTAGATAGCAAGTGTGAGCATTTGGGACCCTTTTTTTTTTCAGGGTGGGGAGGGTATAGGTGCGTATATAAGACAAAGCCCCTAATATTGGGACTTCTGGTCACCCCAGTACTCCCAGGGCCATGTGGATTTTAGCAGTTATAGGCAGCAGATCCAGTTCAGACAGTATAAGCAGAGTCCATTTTTACACAGTCCTTGCCAAACCAATAATCAAAATACATGACTAAGCAGAGGCACAAGAAGCCATCCTCCAGCTGTCAATGACACTAGGTAGAGATAGAAACAAGAGAAAGCTGGGAGAACAAGGAAAGTTGCAGTCAAAGCAGAGACCAGATTTCTAATCCTGGGATTGATTTATCCCAATGTATGATCCTTACCTTTCGAATTCTAAAGTTGAGGGCTGGGAATCCCGTTAACTTGTCTCTCTCTTTTCCCCCACTACCCCATCCCCGGCCTTCTCCCAAAGGAATTTGTGTCTCCTCCCTTCTTTCCCAACCAGGCAAGGTCTGGCTTTCTGCTGTCCTCCGTTCGTGAGGATTCCCCATCGCTTCTGGGCTCTGCACCCAGCAGGCCCAGCCTGTGTTGTGAGCCACCCACCTCCGTTGCTTTTGTGTGGCCAATTAATCTGATGAGCCAGTTGCTGCGTTCTTAAGCCACGTGCCACGGCCCCGATCAAGACCTAGAAACTTCAGTTGGACTGTGCTGTAAGAACCAAGCAAAGAACACAAGCACACGTGTAAGAGGTCTTAAAAGTATACTTTTATTTTCTTCCAAAATACTATGTACAATCTGTTAAAGCTTGTCGAGAAGCGACGGCTCCTAGCCAATGGAGCTGTGCAGAGATGCATAATGCAGGACAACAATAAAATCTAACTGTCTTCATAAGACACTTCCTTTTTTCCATTACAAAATAACATTTATAAATTTATCTATATTTGACATCATAGAAAATAAACTAATATTCATACCGAAGTCTAAGTTTTTACAGGGGATATAGTACAATATGTACAAGAACATTTCACTAAGTTTGTCAAACCAGCCTGGTTATAACCACCAGGCTTTAGCTTATAAAGTACAAATATGCTAAAAGTGCAAGACTTGAATTAAAGCTGCCTGTGTTTTCAGAGGTCTGGAATTGTGTGGCCAAATGGGTATACACGTGTGTACTGGACAGCCGGACAATGTTTATGACTTAGGGTGTCTCGCTCTGAGCTGGCGCCAATCTTTGGGCGTACTCTGTGTTTCTACAGTCCTACGGTAATGAGCCCAGACTCCTGGTAGAATGTGCATCCCGTTGTAAGTGGACAAGCCCACCCGCTGACTATAGGCAATTCCAAACAGGTCACAAAAACACAGGCCACAGCTAACACCGAGGTAAACAAATCAAAGGTAACCTGAATAGGATCGCTTTCTTTGAGAGAGCTCAGGGCCAACGGCTGAGGTCTGGATTCAGTATTTACGCAGGTTGGGCTCCTGTTGCATCAACAGGAGAGTGCCTGAATAAGGACTGAACAGAAACGGAGTAAAACCTGAGTAAGGACCTCAACAGTTTGGCGTCCTCATGATTGTCTGAAAACTGGGAGGAGCGTGAAGGCAGCAAGAGAGAATGTGCATTCATGAAAGCTGCCTCTTCCCAGGAGTCAGTGACTGGGCCAGTGTTAGCCAGGGCTTGTCAACATACGTCAGTGACTCTTTGAGCCAAATTGCACTAACAGGTGTGAGGGACGGGAAAGGAAGGGTGGGTTTTTTTCCTGCTTAATAAAGTGCATGGTCTTTTGAAAGGCCAATCCAAAAAAGGGTCCCAACCCCTGTGTTCCAGGGCCACCATTTAGCCTCTTTTCTCTCCCCACCCCAATCTCCCCAGCCACCTAGAGCAGCCATCCTCAAGGCCATATTGCCACGGCTCCCAGCCGCTCACAACTGCAACGAGCTGGCCGAGGACACCCCTATTGCACGTAGTAGCAATGTAAGTCTCAGCTGGACAAGTGTCCAGAGCTGTGTTCCACAAGCAACAATGAAAAGGCAACCGCCTTGACTCGGCCTCCGCTCTCTATAAAACCTGCGCTTTCTCGGCGCCTTACCGGAGAGCCCAGAGCCATTTACACTCGTGTAAACGCAGAGACCTCGCACTGCCTGCAGCAGAGGTGAGCTCGGTTTACAAGGCCAAACCCGAGACAGCAGCCCAGCCAAAAGCGTGAGGATGAGAACTTTTGGGCCTTGCTTTTTTTTTCTTACATTGGCTTTTGCAGAAGCCCGTCGCCCATCTTTCCTCCCGGCCGGTTCATTTTATTTTCCAGTTAAACGAATGGCTTTGGGGGCCAACCTAATAACGTTAAAAAGGGCCCCCAGCTGTTGAAAGGGTTGCTGAGGCCGTGGGGCTGTCGCTGATGGAGCAGCAGTGTGTGGCTGCTACTTGAGGCAAGCCAGCCCCGTGCTTTAGGCACACTGGCTGCAGCTCATGCTAGCACGCTCCCTCCTCCCCACCCCCGCCATGTTTCGGTACAAAAGCCTGCCTGACCCGGGCTAAAAAACCAACCAAACCCCAAAAGAGCCAAGGCTGGTAGGGCATTTACAGTGATGGTTTCAGCTACAAGGCTATAGCCACAGGGGTTCACCTGTTACCCCCACATTAATTTTAGCGAGAGCGTGGGAAAGCCCACAGACAAGCATTAAGAACATAAAAAAACCGGACTGGATCAGCCCAAAGGTCCATCTAGCCCAGTGTCCTGTGTGCCGACAGTGGCCAATGCCAGGTGCCCCAGAGGGAATGAACAGAACAGGGAAATCATCAAGTGATCCATCCCCTGTCGCTCATTCCCAGCTTCTGGCAAACTAGGGCCACCATCCCTGCCACTCCTGGCTCATAGCCATTGATGGACCGATCCTCCATGAACTTACCTAGTTCTTTTCTTAACACGATTAATCTCGATAACAACGAACTGGCCAGTTTCCTGTAACGCTTTTTTGTCCATGTCGGGGCCCCATTGAACCACATCCCAAGTGTGGTACTGTACCAAAGTGGCCCAAAGTCAGCCGAGGCTCCCTCAGCATGTTAACAAACCTAGCGGCAGGTACTGAGCACAGAGCGGCCGGGGGGGGGGGGGTTAAACACACGTTTGTTTAAAAAAATAAAAATAAAGGTTAAACCGCCACCCCCACCCCCCACCCCACCCCCCGTCCCTTTGGCAAATGTACGACGAGTGCCACGACAGATGATGTGGCAGCACCTCCCAGATGTCAGCCAGGCTGAGCACGCGCACTGGCGCTGAAGGGCACCCCCCCCTTTGAGCTGGCCCTGTACACGGGCCATGCCCCACACCGGGTCGTGAACTGGGGGGTGTGTGTGTATTTTTGTTCCTCGAGTGGTGCACCAATGAGTTTCAGCTGCAGAAAACCAGCCTGGGTGGCGCGCCCGTATGGGCGGGTACGCCGGGCCTGGGGCTGGAGGGGTCATTTCCCGCGCCTGTAGCTGCACACAGCCAGCTGCTACCTGCACGGGCTAACAACAGCACGGGCGCTGCAGCAGTGTGAGTTGGGTGCAGCGGGCATGTCACCGCGGGCCGCCAGCCCGCACGCTGCGTGCGCTACACGTAGTGCAAGAGCCTCAGCGGCGGATTAGGGGTTTGTGGGGCCAGAGCCAGTGGCGAGACCCTGCCGCCTGCAGTCCACCCCGCGCTCCCTGGCACACCTGTCGGGGCGCAGGGGCCTCCCCCGATGCACAGGCAGGAGTGCCAGGCTGGTGGAGCGGGTTGGGGGGGGGGGGGGGAATGCCCATTTTTCATGGGACCCTCCTGATTGGCCGGGGCCCCTGGGCACACGTCCCGTTGGCCCAGTGGCTAATCCGCCACGGTGCACCTCCCCTCAAGCTGGGTAAGACAGCGCCAGCCCCAGTGGCGCCTCCCTCCCCAGGCCCTTTTTAATCATTCAGGCTTTACACGCACAAACAGCTACTGTCAGTGGCATCCCCGCTGCCTTCCTACAGACACGGCCCCCTGAGTAAGGCTACGGTTTAGTCACGGGTCTTTTTGGTAAAAGTCAATAAACAAAAATTCACAGCCTGTGACCTGGCCATGACTGATTGGGGCTTGGCCCACAGCTGCTCCAGGGGGCTGGGACTGCTGCCCAGGCCAGTGCCCCATGGCTGCGCCAGCTGACCGGGGGGGGGGGGGGGGGGGGGGGGGGGTGCTGGGGCAGTGGTTGGCCCTGGAGCCAGCTGCTTGGGCGGCCCTGGGGTCAGCCACACTGGAGGTGCGGAAAGTCACGGCCTCTGTGACAGACATGGAGCCCTGCTCACCCAGCGCGTAGTAAGGGCGCCTATGCCCCAAAGCACTAACGCCGAGCGGCAGTAGCGCTGTGCCTTTTCAGCCACATTTGCGGTAGCACAACACACCACGGGAATGGGTACAAGGCAGCAACTCACTGAGCAGCCTGGCTCTTAGCGGCCCTAAGCAGGACACGAGCAAAACACACCCTAACTTCAGTGCCACACATCACACACTAGCCTGTAGCCCCCTCATGCTCCGTGCACGTCTTAGAGGCATGGATCACCCAAGTACATCCACAGGCATGTTTGCCCCTTGTACGTGTAGGTAAAGGACAGCTCCAAACAATGCTCTGCTAAGTAGACGTCTGAGGCCGTCATTGGGAAGTCGGTTGCTATTGTACGTCATTTTTCCAGCCAAGGTCCCTGACGGCATAACATGTCACAAGGCAAATCTCATTCCTATACCTCTGGGCGCTGAGGCGGGTAAACACACTGTAAACAGGAGCTCAGTGACGTTAAGGCCAACATTTTTTTTGCCTGCTAATCTTTGGTACCCAACTTGCAACCCCTCCCTTCACCCCAGCTGCCTTGAGCTACACTAACTGAGCCAGCCAAAACAAGGAGCACATTTGCCAATTCCAGCCTATGCATTTTCCCCAGGTCGTACAGTGCAGCTGCGGGGGTTAGACTCTGCCTCCTCGCCCGCTCATTGTTAAGCTCCCGTCTTTTCGCTATACCCCACCATGGCATAGTTGTGCTCCAACTAGGCTATGAAAACAGACGCCACACGTCTCGGCCGCCCCGGAGACTGATGCCGGCGGCCTGGCTGTGCAGAGCCGGGCTGTGGCCTGATGGAATGGCGTTCTGCCCTAGCTCCTAACAGTATGTGCTGCTCTCCTCTTAGTCACCCTAATGGTGACTAATGCTAAAAAGTTTAGATCTAATTAACATGGTTCTCACTGCCCCAGGCAAGGTGCAAACCTGAGTATTGCCTCCAGGTCACTCAGCCTGCAGCCGCGGTGAGCCATTGCTCCACCCCCCCGTTGGCAAAGCCAGGCACCCTGCTCAAAGCATGCCCAGCCCCGTCTCTGCTCAGGGGCCACGGTTCCAGGTTTGCAAGCAGGCACCCAATAGCCGAGTGCAGGTGGGTCCCAAACACGCCCAGGGTTGGTGACGAACATGCACCGTTACAGTCTTTTGAAATGGTTTTTAGAGTGTCCAAAGAACCATCATAACCCAGACTCTTGGCTGGAGCGCAGCAGCCACTAGGGCAAAGTGGCTGAAAAACAGCAGCGCTGCCTCAGGGAGGCTGCGCTGTGTCTCGGGAAAGCCTGTTGTGGCACAGGCCTGCTAGACAGCCTAGGGGTGTGACTGGGGGACCGGGGGATGTGTGGCCCTACGCCCAGTGAGCCATGGTGCCGGAACAGCCTTTGGGAGCTGGCTTAAAATAAAGCATTCCCGCGTGAGCCCGGCTTTACGGGGGGGGACAGACCAATGGTGACGTACAGTCACCTGTTCCAAGCAGGGCTGAGCACAGCTCCACTGCTCGCTATGCTCCAGCTTGACCTCACCACGCTTTCGGCCTCATCTGTTTCAGCTCAACTACTAGAGGCTGGCACCCCGCGCTCATGGTGACGGAGGGGTCCCAAAAGGGCCTAGAAAGAGCAGATTGATTAGGTTAGATCGAGGTTAGACAATAACCTTTCCCTAAACTCTATTCCGCGTCAGCCACAACGTTATGACTTGGCCGTTGCTTTTTTTTTTTTGCTTTAAAGAAGGATCCAAGCGTTGCCTCAGAAAGCTGGTGTTAAGGGCATAAATTGTCTTCAGAATTTGGGATCGAGCATGACCGAAATCGAACACTGAGTTACTAAAAAAAAAAATCATCTAAACATTAAATATTCATTTTCCTTTGGAAAGACACACACACAGCAGGGACACTTTCTATACACCCACTGAGGAATAGACATTTTGTCAGTTCATAAATAGAAACATATAGTTAAAAAGTGACAATTTACAAAAATACAATTTATTGCTAACCCTGTGGGCTTGGAACATCACTTGGGTCATTGTTAGTATAAATTTCAGCTTTGCCAAATTGAAACATGAACTAGCAAAACCACAAAGTTTGCCTTCATCTGATTTTCAGGTGTAAAGAAACATGTACTGCAAAGCCCACTGGAAAAATGTAGGGACTCCTTGCTTGTACCCCCTGAAAAATACTTGGCTACAGGGAATAAAAACATATAAATTTATCTGCACACATATCTTATTAATGGTGACGTGCGTTGGTATAACAACAGTAAGAACTTTAGGCAAGAGTGGTGTTACAGAAATTAGCAGCATGATCCAATCATGTGAAAACACGCATTATGGGACTGAGGTATAGGAAAAAAGGAAAACAAAATCCACAATTAACCTACTACAACAAAGCGAATTATGTACACGATAATTAAATGGGATCCTGCTGATTCTTACAGTTTTCCGTGTTCCAAACACTGGTCTTAAATTCACAGTGAATTTCAGCAAAATGTAAAAGGAGCATCGACGTCCTGAATGGAAACTAGTTTCTCAGTTGCAAAGCGATCTTTGCACTGACCTGATTAATAACATGCCTGCAGCTAGAAATCCATATTGCAGTCCAAAGGACCTGCAATGCTGTGCTGTGTAAGGACATATGGCTTAGTGACCAATAACAGCCACATATGACTGTATTCTTCAGCGATCATTTTCCTACCTACGTCAACCCTTTTTGATCAACAAGTCTGTAACTGCCTTTGCAGATTAGCTTTGGCAGGCAAGAGCTCCACAACCAATTCCTACTCCTGATTTTAGCCTCCAAATACTTTTAGCACGTACTAGCCCCTCTTGACAGGATGTACATGAACGGGAGTTCTAGCGGTTCACAGTTAAACTGTGTTTAGTCAAACGGTCCTGTTGCCTAATGAATCCAGACTTTGCTTTGATACTGTCACTGTGCAGCATCAAGGACTGAATACATAAAAATGGTAATCAACAAGGTACCCATATGGCGATCCTGCTCTCCTGCTGGGACCTTCCTCCACGCTGCATGTTTCCCTCTGGGCTAAACCTCACCCCTCTGGCACACGAGGAGGGCTTCTCTCCTCGAATTCCGCCATCCTTCCCCTGACTCCTGCTCAGCACAGCAGCTGACTCGTCACCTTCTCGTCATGCCCTGGCTTTCACGGCAGCTGCATTTCAGGCAGGTCCTGTAAGTTGCAGGCCTGACCCTGCGGATGGTGGCTTTGTTGCTGCGGATGGAGGAAGTAGCCCATGGTATTCTGCTGCGGTATATGAGATGGCTGGAAAATACGCTGATTTTGACTCCCCTGGACCGACTCAGGGGCTTGCATCTGTAGAAAGGAAATGCGATACAATCATAGACACACAGACTTTAAGGTCAGAAGGGACCATTATGATCATCTAGTCTGACCTCCTGCACAATGCAGGCCACAGAATCTCACCCACCCACTCCTGCAATAATCCTCTCACCTATGTCTCAGCTATTGAAGTCCTCAAATCATGGTTTACAGACTTCAAGATGCAGAGAATCCTCCAGTAAGTGACCCGTGCCCCATGCTGCAGAGGAAGGCAAAAAACCTCCAGGGCCTCTGCCAATCTGCCCTGGAGGAAAATTCCTTCCCGACCCCAAATATGGTGATCAGCTGAACCCTGAGCATGTGGGCAAGACTCACCAGCCAGACACCCAGGAAAAAGTTCTCTGTAGTAACTTCTAACTTCTAACAGACTGGTTTCCCAGCAAACGCAGATTCTCCTCGTGCCCTGAGCTAGCTTCTTCTGGCTGTTCAATGCAGTGCTCTGGGTCTGATTCTGGAAGAGGCTATCAAAGGACCATACAGTGCAGAATCTGGGTGAAAAATACAGGGCCTCAAGTTTCACCATAACCGCGAGTTTCTGGGCACTCGCTTTGGATGCCAAAGTTATTTGCACTCCTTAAACCACAGACAATCAAGTACCCAGTCTGTGGGGCTAGGGTTGCTATATGGGAAGGCTCCAGTCTGGGTGAGTGCAACTGCCAATGGCTACTACTGAAGCCTAGAAGCCTCCTCAGCACCTGAACCCTCCTCCTCCTGCGAGGAGCGATGGCAGGGAAATCCCACAGCAACAGCTCCGGGAGTCTGCTCCCATCCCCCCGTACACGGTGGCTCAGCTGGGTTCCATGGGGCATAGGGCTTGATCAGCCCTGCTGCCGGGCTGCAGTAAGCCTCTGCAGCGTAGCCAGACCTCGGTAAGTTCCCAGTGCTGTTGAAGTTTGATCTCACAATGGACAGAAATTCTCATCTTTGCAAGCAAATACCCAGTCCTGCAGCGTGACACACGAATGGGTCACGGGAAATAAATGTGGTCTGTGATCGGCAATGCAACCGATCCGCCATCTCGAAAACCAAATCTGCCTTCTCAAAAGGTTTGCTCCACGGCCCAATTCATTCTTTGACTTAAAGAGCAGCGTGTGGCTGGTTTACAAAAACAACACCACAGTCTCCTCAGATACTACGGGCCCCTGGGGCCAGATTTTCAAAAGTGCTTTGGACCCAGCAACTCCTAATGCTTAACATTCCTGGCCAGATTTTCCAAAAAAGCCCCGTGCCCTGGGTGCTGAGCTGCATTTGAAAATCTGGCCACTTATTTTGGTGCCCGAACGAGAGTTAAGTTCTTCCGAAAACCTGCTCTCCACTGTGCGGACCATTGCTGAAAGTTCCGGTGACACAGGGCAGGCTGGAGGTGGGTCTAGGTACAGTGGGGATGGGGGTCATGTAAGATAAGATAGACAGAGTCAAGTCATGTAGGAGCCTTTCCTTCTAAACTGATTGACATTTACAAACCCTGCCCACGTATCCTACCTGCAGGTAGAGATGCTGCTGCTGAACCTGCTGTTGGGGTGGCCATTGGTGGAGATGAACTGGAGGCTGCGTCTGGTGGGAAGTGAAGCTGGCCTGTGGAATCATGACTGAAGGGGTAAATACAGGAGAAGGGGCCGGAGCCCTGACTGTGCTACATGTAATTGGCTGCATCGGCAATGGGGGAGGCAGCATCTGCTGTTCTGGAACAAATCTGTAAACAGGAGGAAAATAAAACACTAATAGAAGGTAAACAATGAATCAGCATGAAAAGAAACGCCGGAGAACTACGCTGATTGATTCAAAGCAAAACGCAGTGCGCTAAACCAAATGCCGTCCGGAAAAACGGCCTGGAAAATGTACCAGACTAGCCACAAAAATCTCCCATCATGGGCGGCGGGTAGCATAGGCTGAGCCTCCCCAAACAGCCTGGCGTGGCCCCGCTCACGCTCTGCCCCCAGACCTCCCTCCTGCAGTTCTCTGCCATGGCCCAGGCTGGCACTGGGACGCGGGATGGCTGGCACTGGGCCCGTACTGCCCAGCCGGCACTCAGACCATGCCACCAGGAGCCGGGGGTGGGGAGCCCTCGGGCACAAGGGTAGCCTCCCCTGGTAGCTGGGTCACCGGCCACCCACATCTCCCATGTCCTTTATGAGTAGAATGAAGTGGAATTCCATATTGGAACTCCATATGTGAGAACAAGAGTATCTGATTTGGAGAAGCTGAAGGCTCTGCTGTATGGCTGCCCCGCCGAAACCACAAGTCTTGTGACTTGGCCAGTTTAAATGAGAGATTCATCGATTCACAGATTCCAAGGCCAGATGGGACCATTGTGATCATCTAGTCTGACGTCCTGTATAACTCAGAGCAGAGAACTGCCCCCAAAATAATTCCCAGAGCCGATCTATTAGGAAAACATCCAATCTTGATATTAAAATTGTCAGTGATGGAGAATCCATCATGACATTTGGTAAATTATTCCAACGGTTAATTACTCTCACTCTTAAAAATCTACACTTATTTCCAGTCTGAATTTGTCTAGCATTCAACTTCCAGCCATTAGATTGTGTTATACCTGTCTCTGCTAGACTGAAGAGCCCATGTAGATACATACAGACTGCAATCAAGTCACCCCTTAACCTTTTCTTTGTTAAGCTAAGTAGATGGAACTCTTTGATCAATGAAACAACCACATCCATTGGCGTGCTTAGATTTAAAGCTCTCTAGGACAGGGACCAATACTTTGTTGTATGTTAGTACAGTGCTTAGCGCAATAGGGGTGGCATCTCTGGGTGGTACTGAAACAACAATAGAAATAAGGTGATTAGTACTAAACTTCTGGGCCAGCACCACCCGGAAATGTGTGCAGCTGTATTAAGGTGAACTGGTTAGCGCATAAAAACACAGCAAAGAGTTTACCTGTGCCAATGGGCAGCAGTGCAGTAACCATGCTTTTCTTTCTCTAGTAGAGTCAGTTGTAGAGCGGGACAGGGAATGTATTTTATTTCCCGTGAACATTAATGAACAAACATTTTTTTCATTTCTGTCAAAAACTGAATTTTGGGGAGGATGGCGAAAAACCAGAACTGGAACATTGTCGGTTTTCTGAAACTGAACGCAGCAAATGGTTGCCAACCCCCCGCCGCCCCTCAACGCCAGATTTTAGTTTTAATAAAAGCCTGAAAAGTCTGGGTGAGAACTGAAATTTACTTGGAAAAATGTCTATTTTGTTGAAGGGATGTTTTTCATTAAAAAAAACAATCCAACTTCATTTTTTTTCCAACCAGCTCTAGTCACTTATCTCTTTACCACTGATTTTTTTTCTTTTTTGGTAACGAACGTTTTTGATCATTTTCATGATCAATAAGAACCCCAATAAGATCTTGCACATGGACAAAGCCTCTGAAGAGAAAGTTCATTGCTGAGATAGTGTACAATGTAAGACTTACTTTGCTTGCTGTCTGCCAGCACTGTTTTGTGTTGACTGATTACTGCCATTAGCACTGGGCATCAGGGCTTGGACAGGCTGATCTAACAACATTCTGCAGAAGAATGAAAACATGGCACAGTCAGAAAAGGTATCTGTTTTTTCCTATGTTCAGATTCTTCACAGTCAATCTCATAGACTCATAGACTTTAAGGTCAGAAGGGACCATTATGATCATCTAGTCTGACCTTCTGCACAATGCAGGCCACAGAATCTCACCCACCCACTCCTGGAATAATCCTCTCACCTATGTCTCAGCTATTGAAGTCCTCAAATCATGGTTTAAAGACTTCAAGATGCAGAGAATCCTCCGGTAAGTGACCCGTGCCCCATGCTGCAGAGGAAGGCAAAAAACCTCCAGGGCCTCTGCCAATCTACCCTGGAGGAAAATTCCTTCCCGACCCCAAATATGGCGATCAATATGGCAATCTCTAGTCCCCTATCCCTGTAAAGGCTGTGTGAAAGCTCTCAAATCTTCACTAACTCATTCCAGCCATGCAGTAGCGTAGCCAGGGGAAGAGCAGGGGGAGCAGCCGCTCCCCCTGTGAGGAGAAGCAGCGCTAAGGCGCCGCCGGAGCCCCGCTGCGGGAGCCGGGCTCGGGAGCACTTTAAAAGGTGGGCGGCTCCTGCCGCTGCGGGGAGCCACGGGCCCTTTAAAGCGCCCCCTCCCAGCCCCGCTGTCGGACCCGGGCTGGGGCAGGGGCGCTTTAAAAGGCCAGGGGCTCCTGCCGCTGCAGGGAGCCACGGGCCCTTTAAAGCGCCCCCCCCCCAGCTCCGCTGCCGGACCCGGGCTGGGGCGGGGGTGCTTTAAAAGGCTGGGGGCTCCTGCCGCTGAGGGCCTTTTAAAGTGCCCCCCCAGCCCCGCTGCGCCACTCCCCCTGTGCTCTAAACTTGGCTACGCCACTGCAGCCACGATTATGGACCTGAATGCTTGTGTGCATATAATATAAGATCACAATTTTATCATCTGCTCTAAAGAGACCACAGATCTGAGTTGAAACATCTAAGCCTTTCAGATCACAAATGTTTCATTGATCTTGTTAACATTATAATGTCCCACCCTCGTGCAAATTAAGGATCCCATTCTTTCTTTTGCTTTGGGCACGAACACCCATTTAGCCAGCATCTGTCCACAGAAGAGTTCCAGGTGCCTCACAACACACACCAAAATATAAAGTGTTTGCATGCTATTTTAGGGAGCTGGGTTGGGTGGTGATGGGGCTGTGTCTGTAAAGTGCAGAGCACACAAAAATTGGTAACAATATTCGGGCCAAATTCCATCCGGGATTACATGGGAATTTGACCTTAACATGTTTAATGATCTAAAACCTCCTTTAGACAGAAAGGCCTCCTGGCAACTTTGTTTTTAAAGGGCCCGATCCTGCAAGCACTTTTGAAAGGGCCTGATCCTGAGAGCCCTTTATATAACCAATGTCTGCTGAGACTTCACGGGAGTTCTGCATGTGGCCGGCTAGCAGGACTGCACTGAAAAGGGCTATTTCCAGGGCATCCATCCTGGCAGGAGAAAGGATATTCTGGAGTTCCTGGGCAACTAAAACTATGGGAAGCACTTTATTCCCCTGAAACCAAAAGCTCATTTCCCTCTGACCAAAGCAGGGCATTTAGTCCATCCTGTGCCTAAAAAGCTGTTAAGTTACATGAGAGGCATATGTATGGAGGCATTAGCAAAGTGTTAGTAACGCATTAGTAAAGCATAGCTCCTGACGTGTAGAATGAAAGCCAAGACTTCCCTGCTGCCCAGTCTAGTGCACAATGATACGTTCCTCCCACTCAGCCCTCATCAGGAGCCAGCACGGACTGCATTCCTACCTTAGACTCCTATCTTGGCTGTAGTCAGACGGTTGTTGCCTTTGGCTCATTTCCGTCGGCATCTGAGCAGACACAGTGATGGGATGAGTTTGGGAAAACACCATGGGACTGTTGTAGAGGGGCACTGAAATGCTTGTCTGCGCTGGCAGACATGTTTGCTGGGCCTGGCTGCCTCTCATTAAGTGCTGCTGTTGCTGCTGTACCTGAGACATAAAATATTGTCCCCTATTAGACGAATCAATTCCATGGTAGAGACCATCTACCTTTAGTGTGCAGTTAGAAGGCAGACTATGCGACAATGGCACTTTCTGCTCCCTGAATACAACAGGGGACAGACAGCAGATCTGGGGAGCGCAAACAACATGTCTGCAATAGGTATCCCTCAGTGGCCATTGTGCAGGTGCTGGGAGCCTTCGCTATAAAAACAAGTTGTCTTTTCAAAATCAGACTATAACAGAAGGGGGAGAGCAGCACAGGTGTGATGGAAGGAAGGCGCCTATAGTGGGAGAAGGTGACTGAAAAATCTGGAGCCCGCACTAACAGATTCTTGTACTTCCTCTAAGAATATGCCTTCTTCTCTGAGTTATAGCAGTGTAACTCCCACTGATTACACTGAGCTACTCCAGATAGACTCTGCTCTAACTAAGAGCAGCACTGGAATTATAGGACCAAAAAGATCTCTGGTGTGACTCCACTAACTTCAACAGAATTCCACCAGGAATGATTTTGGTCCCTTTAGGTCTAACACCGTTAGGCCATTAAATCTCTGGATACTACAGCAGAGTGACGTCATCTACGTTTATCACGTGAAATGAAGTAACATCTCAAAGCTGATTAAGTGAAGCACGTCACACTCAGCACAGCATGAAACCTAGACTCAGGAGGCAAGAGGAGAATTGTGCTCATTAGCGAGGGGTAAAGTGGAGGGAGGCACAGGGGCTGGGCATCAGCGTCATCCTTGGTGCAACTCTAGCCAAGTCAGGTGGAGTTGCCCTAGGGACGGACCTGTCCCGAAACGATCTGACATGCAATAATTACAAGAGCCATTTATAAAGAACATTCAGTGGCTATTGAAGAAAACCAAGAAGTTAGCAACCTGTGAGGAAGTGACACAAGGGTCCCTGAGGAATCGATGTGGTGACGGTAAGTGTGGGGCACTGTAGTGTTTGGATCCCATAAGGCCTTGCTGCTGAGACTTCTTGGCTGTGGTCTGCCTCGTCGCCCCAGGCTGCTGTGGCTGAGATGGCCCTCTTGGGCTCTGTTGTTGTACGCTGTTAAAGACTAAGGGCATAGGTTGTTGCATCAACATCTGTAAGAAAGAGATACATGAGCTGGTACAGCAGTTTATGCATTTAATTTTTTAATGCATCTACCTGACTGTGCTACAGTAAGCTCCAATGCAATGTACAATATTGCTAGTTCAAAGGACAAAATCTATTAAATTGATAGATTGGGGGGGAGGGAGATAGCTCAGTGGTTTGAGCATTGGTCTGCTAAACCTGGGGTTGTGAGTTCAATCCTTGAGGGGGCCATTTAGGGATCTGGGGCAAAAATTGGGGATTGGTCCTGCTTTGAGCAGCGGGTTGGACTAGATGACCTCCTAAGGTCCCTTCCAACCCTGATATTCTATGATACATTACCATAAATTGTGCTGGATTCCCTATAGCCAGTAAAACAAGGTCCTTTGCCATGGCTTAGCAACCTGGTATTGAGATACTGAGTTTCACCTCTAGTTCACTAGTTCTAATGAAGCTTAGTCAAATCAAAACGGAAAGTTACTGGAATCTGATGGCTTTTGCAAAACAATTGGAATCTGCCATCCAGATGTTGGTCTGTGGGTGCCTATATCACAAAACTCACCACAGGGGAGTCAGCCTCAACAGAGAAGAAGGACTAAAGGAACACGGATACTAAACCACCATCTCTAGTTCCCCAGCCTGTATTCTTTACTCACTCAACGTGCCCACGTGTACCAAGTACAGTAAAAAGCCCTACATGGGCTTTTGTGCATGTGGCTATTTTCAGTGTATGAAACCAATATTACTATGGACAAGGCCGTGTTTGCTGGTGGAATCTGGTACGTTCTGAAGCAGTGAAGTGGTTAATATACAGAGCCGGTTTTTATTTCTTTTCCCCTAACGTATTTGTTAAGGAGTAGTTCTAATTTGTGTCAATCCTTTCTCAGCTATTCCCCAATCCTATATTTTTGGCACTGTAGTTTGACTGAATTTTTACCAGCCCACCAGACCTTCCTCCATATTTGACTGACTCATTGGTGAATGATCTCCATTTAGAATGATCAGCTGTACTTTTCTCTCTTTCAACCTCTTTGCTACTTTGAACAGAGGATAGCGAACATCTAAATTAAAAGTGCGTGCAAATTAAAGTGATGCCAATGATGCACAGTAAATCTAATCAGATTATAGTTAGTGAAGTTCAGCTCTCAGTTTGTAAAAATGGATTATTCTTCAGTATATTTGTACATTGTGGACTTTTAGGTAAAAGGAGGAAATGGATGCAGTCACTATTGTTCTATCTGCGCCATAGTTTGTTATGATCAGTGACAAATCCAAGGCATGGATTAAATACAGAATAATCTATGCTGCATGTGTGTTTTTATGTGACAAAACAATTTTACACCGGGGGTGATTTGCAGTTAGCTCTTTAAGAAAAAAAGGGATGACAGGGCAGTCTGTAGATACCAAAAAATTTCCTGTGTAAATCATTTCTGGAGAACATTCCTTTTCCAGAATTAAAGCATATTCAGTTATTCCAGTGTCACCAAGATCAGGATATCTGAAGAGCATTTGCTTTCCCATGTTGCGCTGTCATTAATTTTAGTGTCATGTCTACTTATTTCTTTCTTGGCATAATCTAACATGTGAAGAGTGATCATTGCCTTCCTTACTGTCATATGTGATTCGAACAGCCACCTCTCCTTAATTAGAGGAAGTTTTTTTTCCAGAAATTGGCATCAATTATGATGCACTGGCTTTCAGAAGCAGGACATATCCTGTGTAATACTATGAACAATATATGTCCTCTAATTCCTTAGGAAGAATTTGGGCCTGCTTTCTAAACCTATCTTGTTCAAACACAACTTTAAGAGAGAACAGAAAACCAACCTTTGACAACCTCGTAACACGATAAAACCCTGTTACCTGGCTTCCCAAATAAACACTGCAAATCGTCTGTGACCATTCAGAGCCAGTGAATAGTATGATACAGAATTCTTTCATTTCACCCAGAAATGCTTGTCTCAAAGCTAAAAACTAGTCTTTTGTTTTATGGCATTGTATGGCAGCTAAGGAGGCAGGGGATGATGCAATGCTGTGAATTGCTTTGTTCAAGTTACTGCAGGATGAGTCTGTGCAAATGATACTTTTATTGCAACTTGTGGATATTTTATGCAGTGGCCAAGATGGAACACAAATACTGTATTTTCTCAAACAGCAACGCATATGTTATTTTCCATAATAGCATCACCATCTACTGGAGCACTTCATACTGTAATGAGCCACTAGGGGGAGCTACAAGGTAATTTTATTCCAGACACTTTAAGAGACAGAAATTCCGATTAAATAACGAATTAAGAAAAAGTAGCTCTGGGAGTAAGGTTGTAAGTTCCCCGTCCCTGATTTGAGGAGCTCAGTGATGGAGTTTCCGCTGTGAAAGCTTCTAACTGGAATAAAGCTAGTCACTTGCTGACCTTTAACAGCACATGAACTGATTTCTTTTGGAGGAAACCTGCCTGAGGTCTTTATAATGGCTAGAGCCTACTGGTGCCAACTACAGTAATTATTGGAATAGCCACTAGATGGTGCTTAATCTTTAGCCACAAATGCACTATCTATCTGTGGTACTTAAGTGATGTACAACAGTTGAAGGTAGCATTAAACAACAACGTTCTCACAGTCTCCCTTGTTGCCATTGTGTATGTGGGGCTGTGTGGGTTGTTGCTTTAATCTTCTCCCTTCCTTCTTTCTCTCTACTCCTTCCCCTCTGCAATCCTGTATGCCAATTCCTGGCAAACTGGCCCTGTATATTTCACATTAGGGAATATAACAATCACACCCAGTGAGAGAATGTTTTCAGAATGCTCAGGACTCGGCTGTAGTGTGTTAGCTGGGCCAACTGCAGCTCGTACACTGTGTCAGTCGACATACATAAAGCAGCTGCCACAGAATCATAAAATACAATAAGATAGTGAACTGTGAATAACAGGAAATCAAATGTTCGCTTGTGGAATCCATGACCACCCCAATCCTATTAACCCTGTCAGTTGTAGCCTGAAATCTGCTACTGAGCTTCTGCAGTCTTACCCGATCATTAAAACTCCAAGATCTTCCTGAGTAGGTGACTTGTTATTAGACATAAACTTGGGGGATTTTTTTGATCTGGCACAATTACCAATTTGATATTTAAGCAACAGGGAAGCAAGAACCTCCAGCCCTGCCGCTACAAACACTATACCGTCCTTTCTTTCAGGAACAATCATGGTTCAACAGTTCAGGAGCTTAGGAATACATTGCCGACAGTGCTCATTTCTCATTTTTTCCCTTGTGGCAGGAGATAAAACACCCCACTGGGCTCCAGTAGCGTAGCCAGGTCCGGAGCACAGGGGGAGCGGCGCTATAAAAAGGCGCCTCCCTGCTCCCCCTGTACTCACCCCGGCGGTGCCTCCGGGGGTCCGGTACGGCATACCGGCAAGAGCCAGCGCCGTGCCGGACTGTACCAGCGGTGATTTAAAGGGCCTGGGGCTCCAGCCACAGCGGGGAGCCCTGGGCCCTTTAAAGCACCGCCGGAGCTCCGGCAGCGGGGCTCGGGCGGTGCTTTAAAAGGCCCGCGGCTCCCCGCAGCTGCAGGAGCCGCAGGCCTTTTAAATCCCCACCCGAGCCCGGCTCCGGCAGCGGGGCTCGGGCGGCGCCACTTCGCTCACAGGGGGAGCAGCCGCTCCCCCTGCTCCCCCGCGGCTACGCTACTGCTGGGCTCTTTTCCTGCCAGTCTGGACCCTCCTGACGGTTAAGATAAAATCCAATCATACTCTGGGCCCAGGGAATCAGACATGGGGGGCGGGGGACACTGGAACAGATTCACATACCTGCAGATTGGAATCCTGCACTAGTTGGAGCTGTTCTTTGATAACATGGAGCTCTTCTTGCTGCGTCTTGATGTCAGCTTGCAGGATGCGAGTCCTCTCCTCCAGCTGTTCTTTTAGTTGATGCATCATCCCTAACTGGGCTGGGAAGTGGTACACTGGCTGCGGAGAACAGAAAACACTTCACAGTTAGCACCTCGCTGGATGACCTAATATTGCTGCTGACTGCAGAAAAGCGAATGCTCTCATGCAGGACAGGCGGCTTCTCAAAATATGGGAAGCTGCCCCCATGACTATATTGAAAAGTTACACATTGGACACTTGCAAGCCGACGCACCACTGCGTTACTAGAATCTCACACTGGTGTTACTCCACCGAGCATCCATGTGGAGTAACCCAGTGGTGAATCAGATTTTGGTTATCTTCTTTACTTGTACTGAAGAGGTCAGGTGAATTAGGAAGCTGTCTACTCTTCCTATCAAACTTTGCATCCCTAGTGACGTTGTATTGGTTATTATTACTTTGCTCCATTTCTTCCTTGCAAAACAGAATGGCTAAATGGCAGGAGCTTGCTATGAGCCTGCCTATGGAAGGCACTTTACTCTAAAAATTATTCTGAATGGGCTAGAGGCCTGATGCAGCTCCCGGAAAAGTCAATGGAAAAACTGAGCCCTAAATAAGAGCTCAGTCATGAGCCACGTTATACACGTGCAAGGAGTAAGCGGCTGTAAGATGCCCCCTGACACCCCAGTGCAGATACCCACATTAGCAGCCTGTGTGCAGGGTCAAGAGCTGATGAGCCATTCCTCTCTCTAGAGCGAAGGTGGAAACAGGGCCTGGACTGTGACTCTCTGAGTCACAATTTGGTCTCTGAGCTGCTCCCCGGGCAGTGCAAGTACACAACGCCCCTTACTCAGGGGAATGCCAGGATCTAGTCCTGAGTGAGCAAGAGAAAAAGAAGGGATGCAAACGGCGGAACTAGGAGCACGTCAAATTCTTGTTTCTGACCCAAGCAGCTTGCTAACGCTAGTATCACCCATATCACCGAGCGCTCAGGAACCGTCATCGGAGGGGCCTGCCTGCGTATGCTTCTCTGATGGGCCACTCGCCGGCGCAGACACGGTTAAAATAACCTGGGAGAACGCTGTGGCTGGATCCAGAACAAAGGTCCCCAGCTCTCAAAACTGGTGCATCTGGCAATGAGGTAAAGCACTGCTAACTCAAGCCAGCTGAGTCTCTTGGGCAAGGATTTCAGACCTCTCCTTGTGCTACAATAATGTTACAATCTGCTGGCCATGCAAGGGCTAACATGATCTTAACAAAACCAAACCGCCTACCATCACAGCTTGCTGCGAGGGAATTGTTGGCTGGGCCACCTGGTGCAGAGTGAGCTGTTCAGCGGGTGCCTGAGGAGTTACTATTGCCTGGGGAAGAGAACAACAGTTTGGTTTAGACCACAGCGCCTGATGTGAGGGCCAAGAGAGTTACCGAGTGCCGGATCTACTCCAGGAGCAAATGTGTTACCCCGAGGGGCTCCCGCTCTCCAAGCATCAGCGCTGGCCAGATACAAGGGAAGACATTCTCACGTGGCCTGTGGACATGCCCATTCCAACTTGCTGAGTTCCTCGCATTTCAGAGATCTTTCACTTCCTTCGTGTACCACACGTTTACCATCTGAGAGACGGCTCCACGTGGGGCTGGAGTAAGCGACCGACTGACAGTTTTACCAATTGAAACGGGTGCCGACCATTCACCTGGGGACAGGGCGAGGCCTCGGGTAACTCCGCTGGAGTCAGCACAGCTGGAAGGATGAATCTGGCCACCGCTAATTGCGAATCTTTATCTGAAAACTCCCTTTCCGGATGAAACCCTCGTCACCCACACAGCCCCTGAGAAAACTGGCCTTCGCCTGGGTCTGGGCAAGGAAAAATCCACCGCAGGCACCACGAGGCCAGGGTGTGAGCCTGCAGCGCCCCCTCCCCCAGGAACTCAGCCAGTCTATGGCCGGGGATAGCAGGCACGTTTCCCCCACAACGCTTGCCTGGGGTCCTATAGCGACCTGAGCGACACAAGCACGGATGCTGTTGCTGTTAAAGGGGCAGCCTATGCGGAGCTGTAGTGCAGACTGCTCCGCTGTGCTCCACAGCCCCGTGTTGCTGCTCTGCTGTCGGTCATCTCCAGCGCTGGGTGAGGGCTGTGCCCTAGCCCACCTTGCCAGGGAGAAGCTTCCTAGTACAGTCATAAGGCCAGAAGGAAGCACCAGATCAGCTAGTTGAACCTCCTGTGTACCACAGGCCAACACCTGCTCCCCCCCCACAACACCCGCACACGAAACCCACCGCCGCCGAAATCACTGTCTCCCTTTGCAGCGCTAAGCGCATGCTGGAAAGGCCGTCGCTCGCAGGGTTAGCTACCTGCGCGCTCCCACTCGAGGCCAGCCTCAGCGACGCCTTCTCCTGCTGCCCCATTGGCACCGATTGCCTGGTGGGAGTGCTGGCCTCCGTGTGCCGCATGGATGATGTGGCTGCAAAAGAGAAGTCCCTTTTAGAGGAAGTAACGGCGTGAGGCCATCGGACGTGCTCCCCTATTCTAACGGAAGCTGGAGGAGTGGAGGCGTGCCAGCTGCAGCTGCTGCCTCGCGCCCCAAAACACAGCTGGGCCTCACAAAAATATCTGCGCTAACGACTGTCTAAAAGTGGCCAAGAAAGCAAGAGGGTAGCAATGAATGACCATGCACAGCCCGTGAGTCACGCCAAGCTGAACTGCTGCCCAGACCTGCTTACCCATCCTCTCCCCTTCTCCTTTCAGGCAGGGTGGCCCGTTTCTGATGATAATGCCCCATTTCAACATTCTCTCCAGGGTGTTTCTCCAGATGAGCCACACCACGAGCCCTACAGAGCTAACCCAGAACTATGAGCTTCCCCACGTGAGCACAAAGCCAGACCGTCTCTGCACTGAAACCCACTCCGGATATTCCACCGCATGAATAGGGCCCCTGGGCTTGCTTTCAATACCCCAGTGCATTATATGCACGTAACATCCCTCTGAGTCCAAATGTGACATGGTGAGATCCCAGCCACGTTGCTCTTCATGTCAGGAGGCCAGTCTCCCAGATCTTCCTGGGCACTGATTCTCCTCCATTCAGGAAGTGAGGGGCCAGCTCTTAAATGTCTGACCAGGTTAGATTTGCACATGTGGCCTCTGCAGTACTTAGCCCTCAAACTAAGACAGGAATGATGATCTGAGCAGACAGACAGGCAGTTTCTACTGAAATGGATAAAACGGAGGCATTTTTTAAGGGCATTCATGGAAAGGTCACATTAAACTCCAGGATCTTGTAGCTTCAGCTATGACTATCTAGTCTGATTCTCAGCAGGAAGGCTGGAAAGCTACTAGACTTCTAAACTTCCCCCCATTGTCACCCCTGGGGCAGCAGTAGCAGTGGGGGTGCTAAGTGCTGACAGCTGTCAGGGCTTTAACCAGTGTGACCTACACCTGCCCTGAGCAGGGAGTAAACGCCACAGCTGTTAAAATGCCAGCACTGGTCTACTACCCTCGAGCGCCCGCAGCCCACTGGAACTGCACCATTGGGGAATTTTAGGGGCAAATGTCTAGTGTAGACACATCCTACCTAGGCTGGTCCCTCCCACCCCCTCTGCTCATTTAATAGTCATCTCCTTCCCTGACCCAGCCACGCTTGGTATCAGAGTCTTCTCCTCGCACAACCTTCCCCTATCTCTGCACTCACTGGCTCTCATCCTGTTCCCAACCACAGCCCAAACTCCACCGGCCCGGCTGCTGGACGACGTATCTTTCCAACGCCTCTGCCGCTGCAGTATCTAGGCATCTTCGGAGGAGAAAGGAGGACCACCAAGAAGGCCAAAACTCTCTGCCTCCTCCCTCGATTAGCCCCTCTCTCAAGCACTGGGCTCTTGGGCTTTGTCTTCTCAGCTTTAAAAAGGTGGTTTTACCGCGAGATTCATAGATTCATAGATTCTAGGGCTGGCAGGGACCTCGAGAGGTCATCGAGTCCAGCCCCCTGCCCTCACGGCAGGACCAAATACTGTCTAGACCATTGCTGATAACCAACGTGTGTTAGCAATCCCGCTGTAAAATCCCAGCAGAGACGAGGCTCTGTACCTCTGTGAGGGAGCAAGGCAAGGCCAGTGCTAAACTCCTGCCCAGGGTTGGCCCCACCTAGTTTACCATGCAGTAAAACCGTAGAGGCCTTGTCTGCATTCTGCTTTCGCAGCAGGGCGACTAATGCACGGTAGTTGTCGTATGGTAAAAACACACCGTTTCTTTGTCAGTGAAGACACAGCCTTGGTGGCTACCTTCACTAACCCTGGCAGCTTCACTGTGGTTCAGTTGCTGGGAAAGGCCGGGGCATTCAGAGGCCAGGCGTGGTCCCATCCTGGTGCCCGGGGAACCCCAAAGATGTCAAAGGGGGCTACTCTGGGGTCAGATCAATAGAAACTAACCAACTGGCAGACTGCCCCCTCACATGGTTTTTTTAGGGCTCTCAATATAGTTTAAAACTTCCAACCGAGATTTGAGGTGTAGGGATTTTTTAAAGTGGCGCCACGCTTTTGCCGATACATTAGTACAGCAGCTTCGCTGGGATCCGTCGCTGCTGACTAGGATACGTACATGCTGAGTCGGAGAGCGCTGTGTGTGAAGATCGCCGGGAGCTAGGAGAGGATACAGACACTCTTTCCTTGCTGGTTTCCTGGTTGTTTCCACACTGCCTGATGTCTAGGTAACTACTGTGACTCTGTAGTGAATAAAACACAGACAGCAACATCCTTAGCAGCACAAAAGCAACTGCAGCTTGAACCCCCTTGAATCTTGATCATGGCTCTTGCTCAGACAAAAACGGTGTTTGGGTCTTAAAGGGCCACAAGTGCCGCTCACAATATCAATGTGGGGGATTGGAAACAATCTTTGCCCCAAAGAGACCCTTAGGTGTCTCCTTAGGGTATGTCGGCACTGCAGCCTGAGGAGGAATTCCCGCTGGGGTAGATGTACCGGTGCTAGCTTCACCTGCGCTAGCACTGCTGAAAACTGCAGCTCGGATGTGGCAGCCCGGTCTTCAGCATGGGCTAGTAAGGAGAGTGCACACCCAGGGTCCCTGGCGTCCTGGTACAGCCAGCATTGAAGCCTGTGTTGCAGCATCTATACTGTTATCTTTAGCTGTGGTCACGCAGGCTTCCTGCCTCTGCCTTCCCAGGACCCCCCACCTGTCCCAGACTTCGGGATGATGCAGGTTCCTATCACACGGACCCATCCCAAGCTCCTGGAGGCGACAGCCCAATGGACTCCTCAGTTACAGCACCACATCTTCTTCCTGGCGCCTAGCTTCAACGCACACCCTTCTGACCCTTGCAAGATGCCTGACAGGAAGGTGATAATCTCCCACCCTCAGCTCAACCTCCAGAGTGGGCAAAGCCACCGCATCACAGAGGGAAATTCCTCATCCGCCCCCTGGCTGGAGCTTTGCCTAATACAGTGTGTGTGAGAGCAGGCGCAGGCTTCATGGACTAAGATGCTGGCTGGGAACTCAGGAGATCCAGGTTCAACTCCCACCTCCATCACACACTGTCTGGGTAACCTCGGTATCGCCCACCACCTCAGTTGTCAACCGGAGACAGCACTCCCTCTGGTTTATTGAAACTGTAAGTGCTTAGAGGCAGGGACTGTCTGTTCCCAGGTGTATCTACAGTGCCTGGCACAATGGGGCCTCCGGACATCACTGTAATATAGATAGTGACTAATAATAATACTCCATGGCCCCTCCAGCTGAGCCCCATACACTAAGCCAATGCCTGTGAGACTCAGAACAGGGAAGGAGGAGGAGGCTGGATGGGAAGCACACCACATTACCCCCAACCCCCTTTAACAACACACTCCCCTCCTGCATTACAGCGTGCTGCCCTTTTGCTCCCGTCGCTGCTGATTGCCAATAGATTGCTGTATAAATAGAAGCGCACTTTTATAATTAGCTTCCTTCTGCCCAGTTTCTCCAGGGATGTCCTAGCTCATTGGCCATGACACGCTGGGGAATGAGTGAGTGAATGTGGCAGGAGGAACCCGCTGGCTGGAAAAGGGGATGATTTCATTTGTTGCAGACGTGGTGGGAGGGGGCTGGGAGGAGACACAGACTGATTTTGGGGGATATCGGCCGCAGCATGATTAGCTCGTCTAACCAATGCCAGATGGCGAGTGTCTGCTTAAGATGAGATCCCTGCTCTCCTCACATGAGTAGTCAGCAAGGGCAGCGGGGTCTGGCAAAATATTTGGAGAGGGGACTGGCCTAATCCCCACCCTCTACACAATCACGACAGGAGCCCGAGGTCTTACACCAACAGGGCACTAACAGGCCACTCCGCAGACTGCTTACGTACAGCCCTCCTCTCATGCAACAGGATGGCCAAGCCAGTCACGTTCCTCACACTGTTTGCCAGCCTTCCACACCCATCCAGGGAGCTAATCATGCTAACCTCGTACCCCTCCTCCTCATTCTCTCCCTCCACTGGGAGAGACAAAGCTGCTTGTCCTTTTTTCATCCCGCCTGCCACCTAGGGTGACCAGACAGCAAGTGTGAAAAATCAGGACAGGGGGTGGGGGGTAATAGAAGCCTATATAAGAAAAAGACCCAAAAATCAGGACTGTCCCTATAAAACCGGGACATCTGGTCACCCTACTGCCACCCGAGGCCAGCCAGGTTCAGTCCAAGGGCTGGGTAGTAATGTCTTTGCAATCAACAGGGATGGGAAAGAAAATGCAGGAAAGCAGTGCCCCAGCAGGTCTGTTTGCTAGAATGAGTGCTTGCTTGAATGCAATAGTGAACTATCCAAAATACACCATGGACTGTAACAAATCCAAATCACGTACACACACATACTCAGCAGTCAGAACCACTGGGCCCAAGCAGTCTGCCATGTAAGGACCACATTGTATTAAAGATTTGTTATTATATAACCAGCCCCCCTGCACCTTCCTTGAAATGGCTTCTCTAAAGTAATGTCTGAAGAGCTATAAAGCTAGCGGATTGATAACCCCAAACGATTACCAAACGAGGCACTTGAAATTACTTTGCAATATCTTGTTTTGAAGCTATCCGATGGCTATACTTAAACGAAACTGAAATGACCCTGGTAACTGAGCATGAGTGACAATGCCCGATTGATCCAAACAATGGAAATTATTGCTATGATCACAGCTCTGCCCTCCCTCTGTATCCTGCCCAACCTTGCAAACATGGCTGAGACCTGGGAAAAAAAGCAATAAATCATTCTTTTCCCTTCACGTCCCATCTTTGTCTGATTACCCATGGTGAGTCGGCATAAAAGCAGCAAACACTGTGGTACTGATCTGTAGTCAGTGTCTTGTATGCTGGTGGCACTGAGAGTTAGTACATCATTTACTATCTAACAAACTTCATTCTGCTCTCTGTAAAATAGCTTCTTTTCTTCTACGGAACAGAGGTGGCTTAAGATATAATTTGGGTAAAGGTCTCAGAGAGAGCGGGAGATCTGACCTAGCAGTATAATAACAATGCAGATATTGAGTTTGCATTGTTATAAACGAGCTGTTTTTTAGTGCAATGCAGTGTTAAAATCCTCCCGGTGGGTTTGAAAGATAAAGAACTAGATGGTTTGGAGGCTGAAGTGAGTAAGGGGAAACAGGGAAGACGTAGTCCATATGTTTTTCTAACATGAATGAGTTCCTTTTATTCATTCCCTTCAGCAGGCACTACCTTCAAAGAAGAAGATGCCAGTTCGATTGATGACTCCGCAAGGCCAAGATCTCTCCTTCTTTCAGCTCGAACCTCCGCATAACTACGTTGAAAAAAAAAGAGATTTAGAACAAAATTCATATTGCCTATTGGAAGTGAAAAGTAGGCTGTGAAATAAAAACAGTGGCTGCTTCCTTAATGATAGTTAAGCTGATACACAGTTCTCCGAGGATCTCTTATTTTGTACCTGCAGCTTTGTACACACACAATTGTTCGTGGGCAAAAGGTACAGTATTCTACAGTCTAATTGATGATTTAAGGTGCACATGTACTATTTGCACATGCAAAACGGCAGAGCAGATGCAAGAAACTGCACATGTAATCTGGGGCACCAACTGAGACGCTGATTTATAGATTCTGGCCCTAAATGTCTTAAAGCAAAACGATACTCAAAGCAAAGCTCTGTGAATGTGTTCCTTCATGAGCAGCAGGGAAAAAGAGCATCCTCGTCCTTACTACAATTACCTTCACAGAGGAACTCCCCATTCTCCACAGCCTGTCAGAGAAACAGTCCTGATGCAGGCAAGTGACAGTAGGAGGTACTGTAGCCAATTTCTTGTGTGTCTTAATAACAGTGGTACAGTAGCCCAATGGGACTCAAGCTACACCCGGGGAGCTTCGCTTGAGGAAGGCTTTGAGCACTGTTTTTGTAACTGAACAGTATCACACTTGCGCGGGCACCTTCCTCTCAGTCCTGGGGTGGCACATTTTCAAAGCACGCAGCCAGCACCGCGTATCACCACAGTTGGGAATACAAATCTACCTATCAGTGGAAGCCGTGCATGTGGCATGATGGTAAGTGATGAGCCAAATTTAAAGCCCATTGAGAGCCCTGGAGAATATGCCTCAGAGTCTAAGCTCTCTTGCAGCTCTTACTAACTGTCTTTTAAATAATAAAACATTAATGATTTATAAGACCTGAGATTTAACTATGAGAGTTCTTAAAATCAAGGAGATATTCCCAAGACTCTCCAGTACATATATGGAGTGTGGGCAAGGGCACAGTGTTAGACCTAAGGTTGGGGTAAGCACCAGATCCTAAGGGTTAATGGGCACAGATCCATTAAGAAGTCAATTGGGAGTTGCCCATTTACACCACTTCAGAATCTGGCCCCTTAGCTGCCAATTTCCTTTATTTCATCTTTCAAATCCAAGGTTCTATTAATTTTTCTATTTTACTAAATAAAATGTATGTTCAACCTGAACTATTTGATGTGTGTCTAGGACTTTATTTAGGATGTGCATGTACCAGAGGCAGAGACAGAAATATATGTTCACTCACACTCCATAAGGTCGGAATCTTAGGTGACAGAAAGGTCTAAAAATTCCCCAAACCAAGGCAGAACCAACAAGCCTCAAGATATGTAAGTACCATCATGAATGCATTCAAATTAAAACAGCTCTCAGTGTGTGGTTTATACCAGCATATAAAATTCTACCCACATATGCCTACTTATTAGGATACAATGCTCTTAAGGTTGTGTTTCAAAATATCTAAACAGAACGACTGGTTACTAATGGGCTTTTTTCCAAATATTTGATAGTCTCAAAGAGGGAAGACAAGGATAAATTCACATTTTATTAAAATTAGCTGTCACTTTCTTTTTAAAAACCTCCACTAAATCCATTCTAAGTATACTCTCAGTCTTGTTTGAACTGGCAATGGAAATTTACCACTGACACAGATGGAAGCAGATTCCAACCCAGTAATTGTGTATCACAAACCTTCACCACTAGAACAAGACTGTACAAGATTCATAGCACATTTAATGTCATGAGTACAACAGAACCGCCACTAGGGGGTGTCATTTGCTAAATTTTAGAGTTCATCTATGGGTAACACAAACAGCTATCTCCAAGTAACAACTATCTAAAGCTGTGATCAAAAAGGTTTGTAAGAAGTGTACGAATGCATTGACATTCATACAGCA
The DNA here is from genome assembly GCA_033296515.1 of Macrochelys suwanniensis. Classification (NCBI taxonomy): domain Eukaryota; kingdom Metazoa; phylum Chordata; order Testudines; family Chelydridae; genus Macrochelys; species Macrochelys suwanniensis. Next base: position 92,646,593 of record CM065783.1, read on the forward strand.
TTCTTGTTATGAACAGCTTTAAGTTTTTGATGTATCTGTGTTACGGCTAAGGACAAAAGTGGAACATAATATACTCAGCCAAATGTTGCTTCCAGGCTTTTGGGCTTAGTTGCCAAAAAGTGAGTAATGAAAACATTAAAAACAATTCCCAAGTTCTCACCCATAATCATTTTATGCAACTATGTATCATCATAGTGAGTCAGATCACACCGCAAATATTTGGCTAACACATAAAAGAATGGAAAAATGGAATGGATGAGCCCACTGATTAACAGAAAGTGTTAAGCACGTATTCCTACCTAACTACAAGGTGTGTACAAACAATGAACTCAGGTTTGGAGTTCCACTGGTGGTACGTGATGTAATAGTGCGTTTGCAACCATATCCATTGCTGGCCTTTGGTCAAGAATCTGTAGTAACAGGACTTTCCTTTTCCAAATTGCATCACTGTTAAACAAAAAGAAACAATTTGGTTAATACCAGTTACATTTGGATTGTAATTGAGATTAGAAGAATAGCTCTGTCCCGTTTAACAGCGCTAACATTGCTATCAATCCTTCCTCAGCATTGCTTACATTTTCAACCAGGTGCGGAGTTTTAATCTGATTTGCAGTTATTAATTTAAAAAGAAGGGTTCATTTTTATAAACAGTCATAGCTGGCACAGGTTTCAGAGTAGCAGCCATGTTAGTCTGTATCCATAAAAAGAACAGGAGTACTTTTGGCACCTTTAGAGACTAACACATTTATTTCAGCATAAGCTTTCGTAGGCTACCAGCAAACAGTACATATACAGGACATCAACTGAACAGTACATTGGCACTTTATCAGTCTATCTGCATGCATTTCAGACATCGCTGGCTTAAAGTCAGGAAGCTGATAATAGAAGAACCCTGATCTGAAAGTGGAAGTCTGTTTAACTGCTAATTGAAATGTCCACAGATTAGACTGATATCTAATAGCAATCGATAGCAATCGATCTATCGGGGATCGATTTTTCGCGTCTCGTTAAGACGCGATTAATCAATCCCCGATCACGCTCCCCGTCGGCGCCGGCAATCCACCGCATCGAAAGGCGGAAGCGGAGTCGACGGGGGAGCTGCAGCGATCGACTCGCCGCCGTCCTCATCGCCAGGTAAGCCGATTACGATACGCCGACTTCAGCTACGCTATTCCCGTAGCTGAAGTTGCGTATCGTAGATCGACCCCCTCCCCTAGTGTAGCCCTGGGCTGTATATGAGTGAGACCAAGTCTTCCTTTGAGAGCCAATTGTGTCTAAAGTTAATCACTTACATCTCCCTTTTAAAATACCATTTAACAAGGGTTGTTTAAAAAAATGTAATAAAACATCATATTAATGACCAGGCTTTTAAAAGGGCTTCCCATACTACGGCACAATTTTGCATCAGCAATTCACTGTGCCTACAACTGATCTCTTTCAGGAGCTGATCCAAAGCCCACTAAGCTCAATGGAAAGACTCCCATTGACTTCTAAGGGCTTTAGATGAGGCCCATAAAGAAAAATGGATGGTTTTGTGGTTAATGCACTGAATTGGGAGCCAAGGGAGCTGGATTCACTTCCTAGCTCTGCCACAGATTTCCTGCATACCTTGGTCAAATCATTTGATCGTCTGTTCCTCAGATTGCCCGTGTGCCAAATGGGGATAACAACACTTCCTGTCCATGCTGGGGTAGTTGATCAGATAGCTTTCTTAACGCTTGTGAGGTGCTCAGAAAATATTGTGATGGGGAACATAAGTAACTAAGTAGGTAGATTAGATGCCTATCAGATTCCACCCACAGATCCAGTAGAGTTAGGCATCTAAATAGGCTGAACTGTGGCCCTGTCCCCTGAACCACCCCTGAGGCTCTGCCCCCACACCACCCCTTCTCCCCGAACCCCACCCCTTCTCCCCTGACCTCCCACCACCCGTTCTCCCCAAGGCCCTGCCCTCACACTGTCCCTTCCCTGCGAGTTCCCGCCCCCGCACTGCCTCTTCCTACAAGTCCGTGCCCCTGCATTGCCCCTTCCTGAGGCCCCGCTCCTGCACTGCCTCTCCCCCCCAAGACCCTGATCCCCACTCACTCCTCTCTGTCCCCTCCCCCCTGTCACTAGCCCTTATGGCTGGTAAAAAATGGAAGGGCATAGTCCCTGACTGCCAGCACATGGTAATAAAAGGACATTGTCAATTTAAAATCACACTTCTGTATGAATGGGATTTTTCTACCTGCTACAGTTCCAGGTAGCACCAAAGATTATTATAGCTGATAGAGACTGGACTAAAATAATTCTCTCTATTATTTCAGTTAGTTTCCTTCATGCGTTTGACACAACTTGTGTGAAGTCATTTTCACTGCTTCCTCTGTGTACTCAGCCAAGCACTCAGTCCCCTGTTGTTTGTTTGGGGCTTTTGCACAGCAAGAGGGAAGAAAAAAACTGGATGTAAAAACCACATAAGGCCAGGGGACTGAGAAGCACATGCAACCCCTGAAACTACTTTTAATTCACTATTTGAAACTGACTCGATTCCAAATTCTATAATTGCATCTACAGCCTTGGGTCTATAGTACTGGAAGGTGTCACCCATCCACACACATACACTATATTACATATACAGCCATAGGTGCTGACTCCATGGGTGCTGGCAGCCAGCTCCCCCCTCACTCCCCAGTGCCTCCTGTCCTCCTGCGCCCCGCTGATCAGCACCTCTCCCTCCCTCCCAGCGCCTACCGCCTGCCGCAATCAGCTGTTTCACAGCATGCTGGAGGCTCTGGGAGGGAGGGGGAGGAGGCGGAACTGGGCGGGAAAGAGGTGGAGTGGGGGTGGGGGCTTGGAGGAAGGGGTCAGCAGGGGGAAGGGGTCAGGGTGGAGCAGGGGGTTGAGCACACCCCCCCACCCCGGACCCAGAGGAAGCCAGCGCCTATGTATACAGCCTTTAATGCTAGTGACGTCAAAAATGCACCCTTTTGGCCACTACAATGTGAGGCTCACGGCTGTCATGCATGGATAAGCCCCATGGAAGCTACAAGTGTTGCATATAATGCTCTGTCTTAATGAGAGCAGAAGCAGCTGAGACGGGCAACTGAGCGCTCAGGAAGGAGTTTTCATCTAAGGTTCTACAGTGTGCATTCCCGTTACGGCTGGCTGGCTCCAGTGGGGTGGCTGAGCATGCTCTCACCACCTGCACAACCCAGCTGGAGAACAGAGCTGGTGTATAGGGGTTCAGGTGCCTATAGGGTTCAGGTTCAGATGAAATGAAAAAAATATGGGGTCATAAAACAATACCAGAGAAGCTTTACAAACCCACACCAGGTAGTAAAACAACCACATTTATCTAATCCCACCTCCCAGCCCCTCCTTAGAATAGCTCCACGCTCCAGTGAGATCTGTAGTAACACCAGCATGGTATATTGTAGCAGGAGCAAGCCAATCATGGTGTGGATGGTCCCTGGAGCACTCAAAAGCAAACCACTGGGTAGATCATAGACTATCAGGGGTGAAAGGGACCTTAGGAGGTCATCTAGTCTAACCCCCTGCTCAAAGCAGGACCAATCCCCAATTTTTGCCCCAGATCCCTAAATGGCCCCCTCAAGGATTGAATTCACAGCCTTGGGTTTAGCAGGCCAATGCTCAAACCACTGAGCTATCCCTCCCCCACAAAAATTAAATGGCCCCCCCTCAAGGACTGAACTCATAACCTTGGGTTTAGCAGACCAATGCTCAAACTACTGAGCTATCCCTCCTCCCCTCATAGAGCAGCAGGTTGAGTGCTCTTCCTAATCTGGCTAATGAGAACATTGAGCGCACACTATTACAGGTCACGAAATGTAACCAGTAACACCAGAGTGTGACATATATGACAATTTCCTGAAATATCCTGGACAAACCTTACTGAATTCAGTTTATGTATTTTAGGAGTTCATTGCATTAAAAATGCAACTATTTATGTACTAGTGTGGGATTGCATGGAACATCTCCAGGGTGGAGACATGATTAATGTAAACCCTTGAGCATCAAAGGACGCTTTTAAACAATGGGCCCGACAAGAAGGAATGTTTGGGATAAACAAAGTTGCGTGGGGTTTCCCGAGAAATATTTAGGAGGAGGGAAATGCAAATTTCCACCTCTGGACCCAACCTTTGAAGCTATGCCCTGAGGAGAAAGCCATTGTCTATGAATTATTTATTCCCAGATCAAAGACAGAGGCTGGATAAAGGAGTGACTCAGATTCCTGGGAGTTCTTATTCTGAGCAAAAGGTATCATGAATGTGTAACCACAGAAAACCACCTGGGTAGTATTTGAAGGCCTGACCCCCTGTCAGAGCCCTTGGTAGAGTTGGGGTGATCTCTGGTAAGCTTATTAGCATGTGTGTAGGTTCTTTTATTGTTTTTAATGTTTTCTCTGTACTGCTTTTACCTTAAGAATAAATGTGCTTGCTTACAAAGGGCTGTGTGGTAACTTAACTGTGGGCAATTATGCTGTTTACAGCCTCCGAGGAGAAGGCAAAGGAGGCCATCTTAGGCATTCGGATTTGGTGGGGAATTCACAGAGCTGTGCAGCTTGGAAATACCCCAGTTGGGAGGGAGACAGATGGATGTCTCCTCCCATCAGAGGTGAGAGCTGGGGAGCCAGAAGCCCAAGTGGGTGCCTTTGCTGGACCACAGAGCGGGAATACAGGTGCAGCTGCACTGAAGTGTGACACAGGGGCCATGGCAACTCGATTGCAGAGCTCCATTTGATTCTTGTTACCTTATTGCCCCTAATAAATGGCATTCACACATGGCACATTCGCATACACACCCTGGGCCTGATTGTTCCCCTGAGTTATCAGTGCAAAGGAGACTTTCTGGGTTGATCTTCTTGTGCAGGATATGGAGTGGGGCAGCATCTGCCCCTGCCTATTCAGCACCAAGCCTCTCATCCCCAGCTCCAGAGAGTCCTTTGTGGGGTCGGAGATCTGAAACTGGGTGGGAATGAGGACCCACAGGGTATCCAGCCAGAGGCTGCCCACATCATGCCAATGAAGCCATATCACCTGGGAGCGGGCTAATGGCTCCAGGGTTAGTGCAGGCACAGAGCTTCCACCCAGATGACAATGGGGAGCTGCAGATCCCCTGGGGGCCACATAATCTGTCAGGGAACGTCAAAACTGTCCCTCCAAAAATTCCAGGAAAACTCCAGGATGAAAGATCAGGGAGGTTTTACTCCTCTCCAAGGGAGACAGCCCTCTGCTGGAAAGAATCAGATTCTCCTTTAGCTATTCAGACCGTCTGGCCCTATAGCGATATAGGACTGTGACACACCATTGAGCAGTTCTGCTTCTATCCAGCAGAGGGCGGGGGTTACACATACACCCTCCTTAGTTCCTTATTGTACAACTACACCTGACCAAACTTACTGACCTTCGGAGCCGCATACAACGATCTTCAGATGTTCAAGAGCCGGGGTGCACCTGCCGGGGCTCAGACCTTAAGCCCCACTTCTGTGAAGCCCTGAGCCCTGGTAGCCGCGTCCCCAGGGGGCTGAAGCCCCGAGACCCCCCGCCCCACTGGGCAGAAGCCACAGATGATGCATGGGGGAAGGAGGGAGCATGGGGTCACACACCCCCTGAGATTTTTGCCAGGGAGTTTGCTGGCCCTGCTCGGTCACACGGTGCCACCGGCTCTCCTTCTTGAATGGCAGCTGCTGGAGCGGGCAAGCTGAGAGCTGCGGCCATGGCGAGAGGCAGCAGTAAACAGCTGGGAGCAGCAGCCCCTCCTGCAGCTCCCAGCTGTTTGCCGCTGCTTCTCCACGGGGAGCTAACACCTGGGCGCTGCAGGGACGGGCTGTTGAGGGGAAGGTGCCTGGTGGGGCAGGACTCAAGCTGTTTGGGGGGGGGACGAACCTTTACATTGTGCCCCTCCCCTCAGCAGGCACCAGTCATCTCTGGCAGAAGCCCCTAGCCCCACCACTCTGCTGCGGGGCAGAAGTCATGAGTCCGTCCCCGCCCCCGCCCCCCTCAGTCTGGCAGGTGGAGAAGGGAGGACATGGGGGGCTCTGGGAGCCACATTTTAACAGTAAAAGGGCTGCATGCAACTCACAGGCCGCAGTTTGGCCACCCCTGCCCTACAGAGTTAGTTCTTTTGCACTTTTGATAAAACTACCCCTTCCTCTCGGATTGGTTTGAGAGACAGACTGACAGACAGATCCCACACGTTTTAGCCAACAGGGAATCCGTACACAATATTTCTTGAGAAACCATCCCAGTGTGTTAGAAGCATTTTACAAATAGCAAGTAATTAAGTATCACAACAACTTAATGAGGCGGCGCTATTATGCTTATTTTACAGATGGGTAATCTAAGCACAAAGAACTTAATTATAACCTGCTTCAGAACTTAATTATAGCCTGTTTTCCAGAGGTGCTAAGTAGGCATGGTTCCATTGAGGACAATGGGAAGGGAGAGTGCTCAGCCGCTGTGACAAATCAGCAAAAACCCCACAATCAAGGTTGTTCACACAGGAACACAATAGCAGAGTCAGGAACGGAGGACAAGAGCTCTGGCTCCCTGTTTTGCAGTGTACCCACATGTTAGGGCAACTAACTTCCAAACACAACAGATATCTGCCAGTTTGGCAAACTCTCACTGATAAAACTTGCCCTGATAAAATAATGGATTCCTAGGGCTTCGTCTTCCCTAGTTAGGCATGAACTGAGCCATATTTTACAGGAACAGTAAGAATTTCCCTAATAAACATACATTTTTGCACAAGTGTCATAAGTTCATGTTATCAGTTCCCTGCAAGCAATGGGAAAGGAACTTACAGTGTTCATGGCACCTAGCAAGAAGCTCCAGGTCATCAGCGTGGTAATAATCATAACCTGACGTTCCCAGAACCTCAAAGGGTAAATACCCGATAATAGGCGGGGCCCTAGAATGAAAGCAAAGAGAAAGACGTAAATACAACACCCGAGGTGATGACCATTTGGTGGATCGTTAGCAAACTAAAAGCCAAATATCTCCTTGCAAAAAAGCTGGGAGTGATATCGATTTCTTTGTATCAGAGTGAGCAACAAAAACAAGCATGTCAAAACAGAGTAAATGAGAAGGTATCTGATTATTGTTTCCTGGTGTATTCATTATGTGGGTGTATGGAAAAGCATGCATGTATGCAAGTGACTCATTCATTAATCATGTTTGTTAGCTTAAGAAATACTATGGATGTTCATGTGCACAATACACTGGAGACGGTGTAAAATTATCCAGCAGGCTGGGTGAAACTGTCATCTGGGGAGGAACTGTAGAAGAAATAGTAAGGGCTCGTCTACATGAACACTTAGTACATGGCAAACTGGGGCATAAATCTACCCTGCACCAGCCTGCCGCGCATTAACTCTCCGTGTGGATCCTGCTGACGTGCAATCCAAGTCCCATAGTGTGCTTTGATCTACCCTGCTTTGCAATGGGCGTAGATTAAACACACTAAGGAACTTTTAATGCCCAGAAGCTCGGTCCCCACGGACACCTTGTGCGCAGCAGACTAGCATGGCGTAGATTCACACCCCCGCTTGCCACAGTGTGTTCATGCAGACCAGTCCTAAGTAGGACTCTCCGGTGGATGTAGGGACATGCTTGGGTAGAAGAGAAGTAATCTATTCCCATGGCACAGCTTGGGGAACTGAAACCAGCAAAATGATTACTGCGCGTCCTACAGAATAAAGATTTTCCTTCAGAACAGCTGTAGAGCTGATTTTCAGGACTCTGATGTCTATGGCAGATGAACAGGGAATGGAGGAGGAAACAAAACGAGGACCAGGTTCAGCGTTTAGAAATCCAATACTAATGTACAGCTTTTCTAGCTGAAAATGGGAACTTTTAAAAAAGGTGCAATTACAACACTGAAGTGGTAAACGAACCGCCAGAGAACAAGGTCATGGTAACACCTGGGAAATAATTATCATCACACAACACTGCGAGTCGGGACCAAAGATATAATTATTACACCTATTGCACATAAGAACAGGCCTAATTCTGCCCTCAGCTGGGTATGTGCAACTCCCAGTCACTTCAAGGGAACACTGCATCTGCTTTGGAAGGCATAATTTGGCCGTATTCTGTATTTGGCTTCTTGCCCCTCCCCTTGCTTCACTGTCCATTTGACTTGGCTGCTGGGTGTGATGACACTACGAAGAGAGGCACAATTTACCTACAGCGTTTTCAATTCACTCCTCTAGAGTACATGCGGCAATATGGTCCCAAAGTAGTTAATGTTTTAAAATTAAACTGCAGAGGAATAGACCGAAGGCATAAAAAGAGAGGAACATTCTCCTCATGCTTCCTTTGCTTTGGTGTGTCTTAGTACCATTTTGTGGAAGGCCAGTGCCACCAGGTGACCTTAAACTATGCTTGAAATATGAGCCCAAAATAACAAAATGGATTCAGCTGGGAAAAATGCAAACTAATCCGCTGGCGGGGGGGTGGGGGGGAGTGAGGTGGAATAATCCAAAACAGAGATTCTGTATTGAAAAGGAGGGAGAATCCTGGGAAACAGTAATGTCCGCAGTGAGAATGGACAGCGCTCTGTCGATAGGAGTTTGCAGTGCAAGAGGACACGAAAAAGGCATGTGTGAATTTGGGCTGTATGCCCAGCATCACGGAGCCAGGAGGTAAACCCTCTCTTTGGGCCTGATCCACGCCGACTGAAAGATTCCCATTGACTCTCGTGGCTTTGGATTGGGCTCTCTATAGAGTCATACATTCTAAGGTCAGATGGGGCTTGTACGACCACCTAGTCTGACCTTCTGCAGAACACTGGCCTTGGTACAGTAATTACTGCACAAAACCCATAACTTCTCTTTGAGCTATAACGTAACTTTTAGAAAAAGATCCAGTCTTGGTCGATATATGATACAGCTCAAGTTCAATATTGCACTCATTTCTGGACACCACATGGTCAAACAGATGCAGAAAGAGTTCAGAGAATAGAAACAAATCTCACTATGATTTATGAGAAAAGATTACAATCGCTACATACGTGTAGACTGGCTAAGGGACGACTAAAAGATGAGGTCGCCAGGTGGGCATGCGACTTGGTAACTGTCTACATCCAAAAGGCAAAAATGTCAAGAAAGGAGTAGAATCACTGAGGATGCTGCTGCTAACAGGGGACTTTCAGTAGGAAGTGTACTATAAAAAGCAAACCAGTACTGGATCTTTGTCATCTGATATGGTTCTAAGTTAGAACGTTCATAAAGAGATACAAACACTCACGTAGATAGAGAGCAAGCCACACAATAGCACAGCACAGCTACATTCTTAATGGGTCCAATCCTGTTCACAATGAAATCAATGGCAAACCTCACACCGACCTTCATGACAGCAGGTTGCAGCTCATTATATGGGACACTCCCGAGGGAGAAGTAGCATATGGCGCTAGTTGGGATTTTACTATTTCAGTTTTTAAAGTTTGGGTTTTTTTAATATGTTAATGAAATAGATGAAATAATGAAATAGAAAATGAGCAAAGACCACAGTTTTCTCTCAGTTCCTCCCAACAAATGGTTGCACTGACACAAGGGAGGATAGATTTGGCCCTAAGAGATAAATAGCATCTGCTGAGGAGCCAGCACGGCAAACAAAATGCAGCTGCCACTTTTAAGCAACGTTAGAGCTTTCTGATGGGGGGTGACGTATAAAACTGTGGTTGTCAGGAGTGGGGACTGAACCTGGTATCTCTGGATCTTAATGCCTGAGCTAAAAGCCATCAACCACTAGATTCAGACTGGCCACCACGCGAGGGGGACAGAATACCACCCCAAATGCACATCCACACGACACAAGTAAACAAAGCCAGAGTAGAGCTAGATTCTCCCCCGTTGTAGGGACAATTTGCACTACTCCATCCACACCAAGTGGCTCTAGGCACGGCATAGCCAGCCATGGGAGGATCATGCAGGGCTGTCACAACTTAGACACTCTCTGCACCTGCAAAAGGAGGTTGGCTGGGGTAAAGGCGGGGTGGCCAAGGACCCTTACACCCATAGGCCATAATGGTCGCCTGTGGCCAGTAAGAGACAGCACAAGCTCTCATCACGAGTGCTCGGCTCTTCTGAAAACCTGCTCCTACGTCATTAATTATCGATGGGAAGCAAATGTCAGCATCTCTGATCGCGAGTTCTTTGGGACAGCTGCGGAACGGGAACCCTACCGTAATACCAACAGCACAGTCATATTTACCCAAAATATCTTTTACAGGCATAGAATCACAGAATCTCAGGGTTGGAAGAGACCTCAGGAGGTCACCTAGTCCAACCCCCTGCTCAAAGCAGGACCAATCCCCAACTAAACCACTTTGCTCCTTTTCTTTATCTAACCCAGATTTCTGTTAAATATGACAGAAAGTGTATACTGACTTTTATTTCTGTCTGTCTATGCAACCAAGCCAATGTCTTTTGGGCCTGTAATAACCCACTTATCTTCATGACAATAATGTCTTTCAGATGAATGTCACACAAACATTTTAAGCAGCTCAGGAAAGTGCAGTGCTTTCAGATTTAGAGGAACTGATTCTTTAATTGAGAATGTAACCGCAAAAATGCTTCTAACCTGGGATTGGAGAAGGAGTCGGCATGTCGGCTGAGCAGTCTGAAAGTTTTTAGCTAGCTTAGTCACTGCTAAGGAAGTCTGAAATTCCCTGTGCTACAGGAACTGTTCAAGTTTTCTGAGTAGGAGATCAATGACTGAGTGTAGTGTGAAAGGCTAAAGGGATGGACTCCAAGTTATCACCTAAGTGCAGGGATTGCAGGAGAAGATACTATAGCAATACAGTAATTAGAGCAATAAACGATGGAGGAAGGAGTAGAATATGGAACCGAAACAGACCAATATAAAAGCCTCCAGTTTGTTTTTCCCCTTAAATGATGTCTCTATGTAGTTTCAGGCTCCAGATGTTTCTAGCTGGTCAATGTTTATATAGCTCAGTAGAACTGTCCTAGAACTGTTTCCAACTGCTTTGGAGGATAGGGTCATAATTCAAAATGATCTGGACAAATTGGAGAAATGGTCAGAAGTAAACAGGATGAAGTTTAATAAGGACAAATGCAAAGTGCTCCACTTAGGTAGGAACAATCAGTTTCACACATACAGAATGGGAGGAGACTGTCTAGGAAGGAGTACGGCAGAAAGGGTTCTAGGGGTTATAGTGGACCACAAGCTAAATATGAGTCAACAGTGTGATGCTGTTGCAAAAAAAGCAAACTTGATTCTGGGCTGCATTAACAAGTGTGTTGTGAGCAAGACACGAGAAGTCATTCTTCTGCTCTACTCTGCGCTGGTTAGGCCTCAACGGGAGTATTGTGTCCAGTTCTGGGCACCGCATTTCAAGAAAGATGTGGAGAAATTGGAGAGGGTCCAAAGAAGAGCAACAAGAATGATTAAGGGTCTAGAGAACATGACCTATGAAGGAAGGCTGAAGGAATTGGGTTTGTTTAGTTTGGAAAAGAGAAGACTGAGAGGGGACATGATAGCGGTCTTCAGGTATCTAAAAGGGTGTCATAAGGAGGAGGGAGAAAACTTGTTCATCTTAGCCTCTGAGGATAGAACAAGAAGCAATGGGCTTAAACTGCAGCAAGGGAGGTTTAGGTTGGACATTAGGAAAAAGTTCCTAACTGTCAGGGTGGTTAAACACTGGAATAAACTGCCCAGGGAGGTTGTGGAATCTCCATCTCTGGAGATATTTAAGTGTAGGTTAGATAAATGTCTATCAGGGATAGTCTAGACAGTATTTGGTCTTGCCATGAGGGCAGGGGGCTGGACTCGATGACCTCTCGAGGTCCCTTCCAGCCCTAGAATCTATGAATCTATGAAAAAAAAAAAACCTGCTTCTGCGCTCCATCATAGACGCTAGGTCTGAGCGAATGAGGCCCTGATTCTGAGTAGAGCTCAGCGTCGGCTACTCCCATGGCCTCAACACCTTTCAGGGTCAGCCCCGCAAACGTGGAAAATAATCATTGAGAAATAGCTGAAAACATTCCATGAAAGAATCACAGTGCCCCTACTATTCTATTAAATTGTGCATTAAACCAATGATTGAACGAGTGAAAGCACACTCCTGGCTCCAGGACTGGAGTAGAAAAATTCCTCTCTGAGTCACACTCCAGATGCATCACAAGGCACGTGGTTATATTTCAATAAAGCTCTTAGGCCGGTTCCTGGTAGCTTTCTTCACAGAAGTTGCTGGATGCTCAGCCCCTTGAGAACCAGGTCACTGCTTTAGAGATCTCAATATTGACTTAGCCTAACTTTAGACATCCACTTTTAAAAATTTAGGCTACTGCATATACCGATTTCAATTCATATAAAGGGTACATGAACTAGACCTAGACAGCATGAGTGTAGTGGGGTAGCACCCTGCTCCTGCCCTGAGGGGCTGGAAATAGCCCTAGGAGAGGGCTGAGGCTGAAAGCTGGGCTGATTGGAAGCAGCTGCAGCTGTGGCCAGTTTAATCAAGGCTCAGCTGGCCCTTATAAGAGGGCAGTGGGCCTGGAACAAACAGACTCTCTCTGCCTGTAAAGGGAGAAGGGTTTGGCTGCAAGGACTTGAGCAGGTACCTAGGGTGGTGCAGGGCTGGAGAAGGCCAGAGGAGCTGGGGAGCTCCGGCCTGAGAAAACCCCAGGCTGTGGCCTAGGGTTAGGCCCAACTAGGTACTGGGGTTGCAGGGGCAACCCACGGGTAGGCTGAGGCAGCAGGTCCAAACCCCCTTTGCCTGTGATGAGTGGCTTATGCTGCAGTCTGCCCCAGGGCGTGGGGGCTAGCTGGTGACTGGCAGTAGCCTATGACTGAGGTGAGGTGGGGATAGTGGGTTGGGGGTTCCCCAGGCAGGGGAGACCCAGATCTGTGGGGTACTGCCAGGGGGCAGCACCCCAGGTAAAGGGGCACCGGGTCCTGGGAGGGACACGGGCCAGAGTGGTCAGGTGGATCACTGGCCTGCAGAGGGTGCGCCAGAGGCTGGTGAGCTAATTCCCAAGAACAACCAGCAGGAGGTGCCGCCGGGTGAGTCCAACCCTGTCACAATGAGTAACATGCAAACAAAACTGCAGCACGAGTGGTTTCTCATCAGCACCTCAAGACAGGATTTCCAGTGTAGTTATTCTGATTAATATATTAATTTCACTTTCATTTCTTGCAATATCTCCTCTCTCACTGAATGTACAGGGTGGTATTTGGGTTTCTTTAAAAAATAAGCATGCAGCAAAGGAATCTTATTTCTCAGCCTGGTCTTTCCAGTGGTAAGTACATGGCTAGAATTTGCGCTCTCTGGAGATAGTACTATTGTGCATTATGAAAGAAGGGAATGTGTAATACTGTTAGGTATTCATGCACACACAGAACTATACAAGAGTACAAAGGCTCTATGCTTTTTTTTTTTTTTTTTTTTTTTTTTTTTAAGGACACTTGCCCTTTTATAATAACCAAGTTTTACCAAGTGATCTCCAGTCTAGTTCACTCCCAAGTATTATCTTATCTCCATTCAGTCAAAATAAGTCAATAATTCCAACTATCTATTCTTTTGTTTCTTTTTTAAAAAAAACCTTTAATTCTATATCAAGATGGAAATCAACAGGGCAAAGAACAGAGTCAGATTCTCAGCTGCTGCCAACTGAAATCAATGGAGTTCTGCCTATTTACACTAGCTGAGAATATGGCCCACAGGGTCCTATGTTAATAACTTATTTAGTACCACAATGAGCCTGGACATTTTTATGTGCTATATTTCCAGCTCACATTAATGGAAGGCGAACACAGTTTCTTACTGCCCTTAAATATGAAAGAGAGCAAAGCTTTTAAGGAGGTGTGAAGTGTAGGCTTTGATCAGTGTCACCTTAGTGTTCTCATTTACTGTGAAATATTCTGCCTAGGGGCTCAGACAACATTTGCTGGACAGTTTTTTTTTTTTTTTTTTTCTTTTTTAAACCATGGTTTGTGTATTCTTCAATCACAGCATGCTGTAGTTATATCTGAAAAACAACCCTCTCACCTGTGGTCCAAGAATAAAAACTTCCACTCCAAACTGTGTCTCGATGTGAATTCTTCACAGGGCTCTTCGATGTTGCACAGCTCCTACAGAACAGTGGGTGCATTTTAATATTTAACTCTTAGGAAAATGGCTTGAGACAAAACAGCTTTATAACACATACAGGGACTCTTTGGAGAATAAACTGACTTATTCTTCTGCCGACCTAGCAGTGTCTACTCCGGGGCTTAAGTCAGTCGAGCTATGTCTCTCAGGGAGTGCATTTTTCACACCCTGGAGTGACACAGCCAGGTCAATCTAATGTTACAGCGTACACCAGCGTCTTACTTTTCTGAGTAAGGACGGCAATGTCAAGATCTAGCAGATTGTTAGTTCCTTGAGGCAGGGACCGTCTGTTTGTTCTCTGTTTGACAACACTTTGCACAAGGGGGGCCTGATTCATGAGTAAGACTCCTAAGTGTTATTTTAATACAAACAAATAATAATAAACCAGGGGGGCAGGTTATTTCTTTGCTAACTAACATTCAGGCAGTTAATGGGCTACAACTGAATTGTACTATCATTATTATGTACATAGTGCCCTTCTGTGGATAAACAGCGGGTTGAAAAAGTAGGGTTCCCATGGTCAGAAAAGGGCAGGCAGTATTCTTACACAGTCGGTGAGTTTGGCAGGTTTCTTTCTGAGATACAGCTTTTCCAGGCGTTCAGCTGGAAACCGTGTTTCCTTGTAACTTCTTGAACATATGGCTCAAGGAGGCCCCTCTCATGCTATCATCGATGGTTCTTCTCAAATGCAGCCCCGCGCTTGCTGGGCAACGCATGATCCTCAGAGAGCCTGTTTTGTTCTCCGCTATTCTAAAGCAAACTTTAGATGCTAACTCCTATCCGAAAATGAAAGAGCACCATCACTCATCCACAGGTCCTCAGCTCGGAATAGTTCACTGTCCAGCTCTCAAAGTGCAGGGTGTAAGGTCAAGATTTCTCCTTGAGGAATGACCAGACTTGAATAGCCATTCACTTCACTTGTGGTGAAAGCATGATTTTAAAAAATCAATTATAGATCTCTGGTGTAAAAAGGGAAACACTACCCGAGGGCTCTCACCTTTAAAAACTGCGGTGTAACAAGACGAACAGTTGCTACGAGACAAATCTGCTCTTCTGTGGCTGACCTGAATGCTCTTGCGATAGCTGATTCAAAGCCATTGCAGGAGGGTGTAGGCACTAGAAAAACACAACAAAACACAAGCCAAATCAGCATTTCAAGAAGAAAATGTTAAGGCAGATACAGTAACCAACAAAACTGAACAATTTAGCTCCTTTTACGCACAGCTCAGAGACAATCAGAGATACGCTCCCCTTAAAACTTGTTCAAATGATGATCATTTAAGACTTATTTGGTGGATTCTTTGTCTATATCTAGACTCTCTTGGCTCAATCATGGGAAAGGTTACACAGGTGCAACCAGTAATCCTCAGCTTTGCAGAAAACCTGTTTGTAACAGCTTCGGCTCAACTGAAGTGTATGAACCTAACCCTGCCAGCTGGAAGCATCTTACGAAGGCAAGAAGCACTGTAAGGTTCATTAAAACAAAGACAGTGAAATTCAGCTGTTGGTTTCTTGTTTATTACTTTCATTACATTTTGTTTATGCTTTTTCAACTATCTGCCTTAGGTGGAAAATCTCTTTAGCAATCCTACTAGGGAAAACGATCTTAGTTCATTGTAGATCTCAGCTTGAATTACCATGACAGACCAAAACAGCAGAAACCATGAATCTTTGCTTACTTGCAAACAATTCACTAGCGGATTAGCCAAATTCTCTTCTCCTAGCTGCACTGCATGTATGATATTGATCCAGAGGATCATATTTTGCATTTGTTCCATGCAGAAAAACCATCTGCGAAAGTTCACTGCCAGGAATGGATGCAGACTAGGCAATGGAGACATGGCGTGGCTTAGTGAGGAGAATTTTAATAATATGGAGATGTGCATATCTCCTAGAGCTGGAAGGACCTTGAAAGGTCATTGAATCAAGTCCAGTCCCCTGCCTTCACTAGCAGGACCAAGTACTGTCCCCTGGCAGATTCCCCCCCCCCAATCCCTAAGTGGCCCCCTCAAGGATTGAACTCACAACCCTGGGTTTAGTAGGCCAATGCTCAAACCACTGAGCTATCCCTCCCCCCTAATTTTGCCCTAATGCTGGTAGTTAGAAATACTGCATGTGGCCCAGCCCTAGGGAGAGTGGGAAACCAAACAGCACTTGCTTTTCTGAGGTGCCTTTCATGGAATAGATGGTGAACAAAACTTCTCATACACATTATGCAATCAGTGCCGGTGCAAACACACACACAAAACCATTCACTTAAATTCGGCATAGAAACCCTACATCTCTAACTGATTGACAGGAGGGGTTGTTTCAAGGTTGTTGATGTTGAGTGGTTCATAATAGGGGTCCTTTTGGAATCTGGCAGCAAGCACCGAACACGCTATGACAGGCTTTCAAAAAGTACGACTGCTATTAAAATTACTAGGTGAAGAACAGAAGGGAAGTGGGAGAAAGAAAGAATGACTGATGCCATTTCTGAACCCTGAACATTTTTCCGAGGATACAGTACTGCAGCTTGTACTGTATGTTAGAATTAGAGCCAGGCAGAACATTTTCATGTGGGCATTCTCTCTCTCTCTCTCTCTCTCTCTCTCTTTCTTCATTTTATTTCCAGGAAATGGCCATTTTTGCACCCACAATCCTGAAAGATTCAAGATTTTGCAGATTTCCTACACAAACTGAGGGTAACAAATAACATTCCCGAGTGTCATTTTGAGCAAATCAGAGTATTTTATGTTGTTTTTGAACGAACTGGACTGTTTTCCACAAGGCCAAACGTAGCGTCTAAACTATTTGATAGTGTCTCTTTGAAATCAACTAAAACAATCAGAGGATTCCACCACTGCCCTTACAGCCAATGACCACCCCAGCTCTGTCACATGAAAAACGACTCATCACATCTGTAGCACAGTCCATTCTGCTGCCTACATGTCATTTTAAAGCGCAACAAGGCATTTAAGGTGGCTCTGGTCAAAGCCAGAGTGTAAGTGAGAGAGGCAGAAACACAGTGTGGACTGAAGCAATAACTTACCATGAGTAAAATATTTAAAATCCACTACAAATTTCACATATTCATATGTTAGGGGCTCATTTGGATCTAAGCTTCCTCTTGCTAAATGGCAGCAAAATTCTATTTGCTTTTCAGCTGAAATGAGAGAGAAAAGAACATTTTAAATAGTCCCTATGTTTGCACTTTCACACACTCCATCTGTCTAATCTATCTAGGTTTTTATACAGATCCCGTCACTGTGGTATCTGAGCACATTCGGTTGGGATGTTCCCGATATCCCAAAGTAAATAAACAGCAACTACATAAACTTATCTGTCTGCTAGGCTAAGGGACGGGGCTGGGAGCGGAGGGGCAGGCTGGGGACGAGGCAAGGCGTGGAGGGGCAGGCTGGGGCAGGGCTAGGAGTGGAGGGTCAGGCTGGGGACGGGGCCGAGAGCAGAGGGACAGGCTGGGGCCGGGGCCGGGAGCGGAGGGGCGGGCTGGGGACGGGGCTGGGAGCGGAGGGGTAGGCTGGAGACGGGGCAGGGAGCGGAGGGGCAGGCCGGGGACAGGGCTGGGAGCGGAGGGGCAGGCCGGGGCCGGGAGCAGAGGGGCAGGCCGGGGACGGGGCTGGGAGCGGAGGGGCAGGCCGGGGCTGGGAGCGGAGGGGCAGGCTGGAGACAGGGCAGGGAGCAGAGGGGCAGGCTGGGGCCGGGGCTGGGAGTGGAGGGGCAGGCCGGGGCCGGGAGCAGAGGGGCAGGCTGGGGCCGGGGCTGGGAGCGGAGGGGCAGGCCGGGGACAGGGCTGGGAGCGGAGGGGCAGGCTGGGGCCGGGGCTGGGAGCGGAGGGGCAGGCTGGAGACGGGGCAGGGAGCGGAGGGGCAGGCTGGAGACGGGGCAAGGAGCGGAGGGGCAGGCCGGGGACAGGGCTGGGAGCGGAGGGGCAGGCCGGGGACAGGAGCAGAGGGGCAGGCTGGGGCCAGGGCTGGGAGCGGAGGGGCAGGCTGGAGACGGGGCAGGGAGCGGAGGGGCAGGCTGGAGACGGGGCAGGGAGCGGAGGGGCAGGCCGGAGACGGGGCAGGGAGCGGAGGGGCAGGCTGGAGGCAGGGAGCGGAGGGGCAGGCTGGAGACGGGGCAGGGAGCGGAGGGGCAGGCCGGGGACAGGGCTGGGAGCGGAGGGGCAGGCTGGGGCCGGGGCTGGGAGCGGAGGGGCAGGCTGGAGACGGGGCAGGGAGCGGAGGGGCAGGCTGGAGATGGGGCAGGGAGCGGAGGGGCAGGCTGGAGACGGGGCAGGGAGCGGAGGGGCAGGCCGGGGCCGGGAGCAGAGGGGCAGGCCGGGGACGGGGCTGGGAGCGGAGGGGCAGGCCGGGGCTGGGAGCGGAGGGGCAGGCTGGGGCCGGGGCTGGGAGCGGAGGGGCAGGCTGGAGACAGGGCAGGGAGCAGAGGGGCAGGCTGGGGCCGGGACTGGGAGTGGAGGGGCAGGCTGGGGCCGGGAGCAGAGGGGCAGGCTGGGGCCGGGGCTGGGAGCGGAGGGGCAGGCTGGGGCCGGGGCTGTAGTGTGCAGAGCTGTAGTCCTGAGGCCCATAATATACACAAGCCACCTGGGGCCTCTCCAGTCCTCTCAGCATCAGAAGAAAACAAGGCCCCCCCCCCAAAAGCCAACTCTCCCTCTGGGCTGTGAATTCCATGCCTCAGAGGCTCACCACCGAATCTCACCCCGGGAGAGTAATCCACGGGAGTCAACTGAAATGAATCCATTTCATTTTTCTATTGTGATCAGAAACAAACAACAACAACAAGGTTATGTGACACATCAAAGGGCAAATACCAAATTTAATGATGAGCTGAATTTTTAGAAACCTGTGAAAGAGAACTGGCACTACATAACAGAAAAGCCAGCATCGTTACTCTCCCTGGGAGCCATTTGCCAGTTAGAATCTTCCCCTTAAATATAGTCTTAAGAGATGCTTACTGTTTAGAAAATCAGCTGCAACAGGATCTGTCATGAGCGCATGTGGAGAAAGGAGCTTGTACACTTCACTCTGTTCCCGCTCAGGCAGAAAGTTTAATATATTTTGGTCCACCAAATCTGACTGATACAAAAGAATGCTTTGTCATGTTCAACAGTACAGCATTAACCCGTCCAGAGGCACAAACACTTTGATCAATGGGGAGAACGGTGGGCAGATGCAGTCATTTTAACAGGACAACTTAACACGAGGAAGTTACATTAGACAATGTTACATGGAAGACAGAGAGAGGAACTGTGATTCTCATTCTCTGCACTGCTCTGTACGCACCGCCCCTTCCTCAAGGCAGACTGTAATAATTATAATAATAATACCTATTTCTTATATACAGCTATTCATGGGTTGATCTCAAAGCACTTCCCAATCATTTAATGTATTTATCCTCACAACACCCCTAATGAGAGAGGGAAGTAAAGATACAATCTCAGCCTAGATAAGCAGAAACATTAATCCTGTGTTTTCTTCTGTACAGGGAAAATTCATCTTACTCTCTGCTTCTCTGACATAAATAGAAAGCATGCAGTGTTGTAGCTGTGTCAGCCCCAGGTATATTAGAGAGACAAGCTGGGTGAGGTAATATATTTTATTGGACCAACTTCTGTTGGTGAGAGAGACAAGCTTTCGAGCTGCACAGAGCTCTTCTTCAGGTCAGGGAAAGGTACTGGAGTGTCACAGCTAAATACAAGGACGAGCAGATCGTTTAGCCTAAGTAGTTAGCACATATTCTAAGGGACCACTCAAGGTGAAGTGGCCATATCCTGACATGAGTCTGCACATGATACTCCCCATGGAAATAACTGGGGAATTCTGTGTAAAAATCAGTGGTCCATATGGAAAAAAAATGAAGGTTTATCCACATCATAACATCTGTAAAGTAAAATGAGGCTGAGTTAAACAACTACATGGGGAACCTTGTGGTACTCCAAAGGAAAGACTTCTATGTAATTTAAGCACCCCTGGATCTGCCCATCACTCAGAGGATTAAAGCCAGGGAAGCCCCAATAAACCCTGACACCAGAGCTGCATAAAAGCGTACCAAGGAGTAGGTTTGGAAGATGCTTACGCTAGGAATGGTGTAGCACCTCAGCATTTCATCAAGCAATAGACACACTGTGAGTGGGCTGTGGCACAGCGCTCATAGACATCTTCATTTCACATTCAGGTATCCAATAACCCAATGTTAACAGTGTTTGCCAGTGAATTTCTGAAGTCAGATCTCTTCAGACTGTAGCTCAGTGTCAATTCCAGAATCTACACACGGATTTTCTGTTTCTTGAATTAACCAAAGGGATTGTAATTTCTAGTGTTGACACTACAGACACATTTGTTCCAGGAAACAAGCATTTGTTGATAGTTTGTTACAGCAACTTGAGCAGTGTGGAGAAAGGAAGTTCTGTTTCCCGAAGGATTTTAAGATTTCAAAATTTGGCTTCGTTCCAAATTGGAAAAAAACCTGAACATTTCAAAATTCTCTATGAAGGAAAATTCTGAAAAAAAATTTGTTGTTGCAGATTGATTGAAATGTTTTGTTTCAATTTCAACTTGTAAATGTATTTTGTATAACATAATGCAACATAACAACAACATTTAAAAATGGAAACAAAAAGTACATTCAGAACCAAAACATTTTGGTGCAAAATGTTGAAATATTATTTCAACATCATCAGAACTTTTCCCCCTGGTTTTCTTCTGATACAAAATTCCACTGAAATCAACCCGATTTCACAAAGCATTTTGAGGTCAATGGAACTGCATAGTCCAATGGAATATGGTTTCTTTGAAGCTTCTCTGACCTGCTGTACTAACAAAGCAACAAATGTTTGTGCCCTGTCTACACTAGCATTTACAATCATATTAGTTAATGTCTTAAAACATGGCAAAAAAATCAGAGGTAGACATATTATCCTATATGCACATGCTTGGCACCAAAGAGTAGAACTACACTTTTGAGGGAACAGAAACAACTTCTTTACCAAATTGTTGCTTACTAGTGTAACACATTCTTCCCAGAAACCTCAGGCCTCAGACATGTCTAATGCCCATGTGCTTTTGATCAAAAGTGGGGAGATTTAGCCCTCACACCATCTGTACATTGTTTGAAAATAGCATTATCAAGAGCACATTCCATGACCACAATATTTTCCAGACACTTGGTGGAATAAACAACACACATAAGCGGCCTCAGATGTACAGAAAGCTGTGGCTACTATGATTCTGCATTTTTTTAAGCTAAGTCTGAGATCCTAATGCAAAATCTATTACTTAGGGATTTCACAGCAATTTGGGATACTCCCTAAGGGTCATAGAATATCAGGGTTGGAAGGGACCTTAGAAGATCATCTAGTCCAACCCACTGCTTAAAGCAGGACCAATCCCCAATTTTTGGCCCAGATCCCTAAATGGCCTCCTCAAGGATTGAACTCACAACCCTAGGTTTAGCAGGCCAATGCTCAAACCACTGAGCTATCCCTCCTCACCAAGGGGCTGATAAGCCAAGGAAGGCATTGCATTCACCCAGTTAGTTCTCTCCTCCATGACAGATACAATATGGCTAATATTGTGTATGACAAAGCACAACTGAATGGAAATTGACTATGCCAGGTGTGTGAGTGGATTGCAGCACACGACGGGTTTCTCAGTAAAAGAGAAGTCACCCAGTGCTTCTCCATCTGAAGCATCTCACATCCCAGCAAGCCCCATGTGGGGAATGCTGCAACTCCCAGTATGCAATGTGGCAGTGGATATTAGTTGGGTATATAGTATTACTAGCCTGAATGGAAGATATGATTTGAGAAATGAGGGCAAATATCAGTAACACTGTATATCCTGCTCATGCATACTTGTGTTGGCTAAGCCACTTGGACACTGCAGCTTTGTTAGAATGCTATTTCTTGCACAGGGCCGAATTCTGACCCCACTGAAGTCAATGGAAATCTTGCTGTTGATTTCAATGGGGGAGGCAGAATTTGTTCCTCTATGACAATCTTAGGGTTAGACTGTGCATGGTAGGCACAAGGCCCCCTGGACGGTGTAACTGAGCGATATCACACAGCCCCAGAAGGAGCTCTGTGAGGACTCTCTGTACACAACCCCTGAGCTTGCTGGGGGAGTGTACATGCTACACCAGCCAAGGGATGTTGTTGTTGAGCCTCAGGCATGTAACAATCTGGACGTTCTAAATTAAAAACCAGACGTCCAAGTGTTATGTTGTTAGAACTTACCGGTAAATGTCCAAGAAGAGAGGAGACACTATCAGATACATAAATAATAATCCCGTCAGCGGTAAGTGCAATGAGAAATCCATCTAATGCCTAATGATAAAAGGCAGGGAGAAAAATAAGAATGTACCTGTACTTCAAATACAATATAGAGGTAATTTTTTTCAAAAGTGATGCATCTAACACTCTGCAACCAACATAAATCCAAAGTGGTTCAGCATAGAAAGAATAAAAGTAATTACTAAACATGGTGCTTCATGGTGCCTTCTAGCTAATTACTTTCTCATTAGCATTAATTTAACTTGCATTTTGCATCCACGGAATCTTGATTTAACATGAAGCAAAATATAGGATGTCAGATTCCTCATTCACCACCCATACAATCCTGCTGACTTCAGTGACTCCTATTATATGTAGCAAGTTACGTAATCGTTAACCTACTGACTAACACAGATGCCAAATACCATCACGGTGAGCACAGAATGGAAACGACAGACAGACAGATACAGATATACCAACTTATAGCTAAAGCCAACGAGATTTAAAAAGTTATTTATTTTGTTTCCAACTGTATAACAGATTACAGAAATGATTGTTTATTACTTTAGTTTGGTTTCTCTTTTCTCATCTACAATGGCTGCCCCTACTTCTCCCTTGCTGGATGACTGTATCTCTGATGTATAAATAGCATGTGTAAGCTCTACTGAGTTACCAGGGCCCCGAAGCATTTGAGCTTACATGATGGGGAACTCAGCACTGGAGCTGAAGTTCTCTTTCCCTTCATTCTGAGTCAGTGTGTTTCCTTCCTGTATTACTAGCCCAGACCCCTATTCTTCTAGGACAGCTACCAAGTTCAGGAATGTTTTATCTCCGGTCAGCACAATAAACAAAGCAATCTCTTCCAATGCCAATGCTAATGATGCTCTGTAGTTTAGTTCACAGGCAGCAGAGATGGGTGGTGCAGGTATCCTCCATTCCTCCTTCCCTGATCACCTCTCCTCCTCACTCACTCTGCCCTGGCTCAAACATGAAGAGCAACAGAGACTTGAAAATAAAAGTGCCAAACTGTCTCAGCACAGATTAGCTTTAAATATACGGTGTGATATGGCCACACAGAGTGAGAGCTATTACAAACTCCCCTCTCCCTGCCATCTCTTAGGCTGGTGTCTGTTTTGATTAAACCCAAATGAACTAACTTGTTTGGTGAGAGCAACTCCCGGAAAGAATGAACAGACTTTTCCAAGGAGGTCACTCGTGACATCCTGATGAAAAGGAATAACCAAGACACTGCAGTGCCGCTCAGCATACACCCTTCTTCTGGTGCAACTGCCTTCAAAGGATAGGAGAACTCACAGCCGCAGTAGCATGCGACATGGAATCGGAAGCAGCCTTCTCTAAGAAAGGCTTGCAGAAATCTCAGCTCTTCCGCAGGATGTGTCTCCACCTGCTAAGAACTTTTGTATGCGGGCTTTCCCACCCTGCCCTGCCAACAGGCTTCAGGCTAAACCTGGGAAGCAGCGGGTCGCTCAATCTCCAGGCCCATTCAGCTTTTGTGCTCTGGCAGCTCTGGCAGCTGTTCTGTGTGGGGGCTCCCTGCCCTCTTCTCGCACACACTGGATTTGCCAGTGGATAGTAACAGAAAGTTGTTTATCATCTGTAAACTCTGTATGGGGCAAGGACCATCTTTTTATTCTGGGTTTGTACAATGGGGACCTGCCCCATGACAGAGGCTCTCAGACCATAACACAAACAATAACTGTAATAGTAATAATCGGATGGCAGTCGGTGCTCTCCAGGAACGAGCTGTGTAGTCTCAGGACTTGCTGGCGGATGCAATGACTGAGAGATGAAAGGCACTGTACCTCTGAGCCCCCCACTCCCCCACCCTCATAAATCTTTCATTTCTTCTTACCTCTAACATCAACTGGGTGAACTCCTCATTGCTAAGAAACGAAGGCTTCCAGTCTTGTCTAATCTCACAGGCCTCGGTCTGTGCTGTGATTTCTTAAAGAGAAAATATCGGAAAAGAAACAGGACTCACGTCAGCTGGATTGTTTTTCATTTTTGAGGTAGCACTAGCTTTTTCACAAAGGGCTCCAATGGAATAATCTTGAGATCACCTTCCAGGGCCCGCTTACGTGGAAGTCTCAGCTCCATCATCGAACAAATGTCATTGGGAAGATCAAGAAAAGGGGCAGACATCAAGGAGGTGGAAAAGGAGATGTGAGAATAATTTTAAAAAGAAGATGGGGGCCCAAATTCTGCGGTCAGTTAAGTCAGTGTAAACTTAGAGAAATCCCCTCAGAGCCCAGGGGGTTACTCCAGATTTACAATGGCATTGTAGACAGCAATATTTAACCTCAAATCTGAAATTACTTTCTAAGAGCCCACAGGAGGGGGAATTACTCAATTCATGGTGCTATGCACACCTGCTCAGGGCATGTGCAACATAGGCGGCCACCTAGGGCATCCCTCAGCTCTTGTGTGGCCAGACGCCAACTGTCCTTTGTTCACAAGGGTGTTTGACATGCTCCATGAGGCTCCAAGCAATAGAATATGGAAATACCTTTCCCCCCACACTACCCAATGCCCTTCTGCTGCCCTTGCCTGGTAGCCACTGGCCAACTCTGCTTCGTGTGCAACCACTCAGCTCCTGTGCTCTGCACGAATGGGGGCACGTCTTACACTGCGCAAAGGAGCCAGGAGACAGCGAGTCATCTGGGGCCCCTCCCCTATTAACACAGGGAAGCAGGTTCAGGAAAAATGAGACTCGGGGGCTTGTGGGGAAGCAGGAGAATGAAAGAAAGGGGTGGGAGTCAGGAGAAGGCAAACAGCAAAGGGGCCATGGGGAGGAAGAGATACGGCGCAAAGAGAGCAAGGTGGTTGGGAGAGACTGGGCAACAGATCACATAGCAAGGGCCAGGGCATCTGGGAAACAGGGGAGAGATGGAGAACTGGGAGAACAGAGAACCTTGCAGAGCAGTGAGGCAGAGAAGAGGAAGAGCAAAGCGGATTAAAGGCAGAGCAGGAGAGGCAACGGGAGGGCACAGAGGGGAGCAAGGAATTAGATAACATAGAGTGGGGAGAAAGAGATAGGGAGAGCAAACCAAGCTAAGAGATGCAAGGGAATACAGAGGGCAGGGGTGGGACTAGAACTCTGTAGTTAGACACACTGCTAGGTTCTGGCCGAGAGCTGCACATTACAACCACGCCCCTTTTCAAGTGCTTTGTGGTTTAATCCTGCACCAGAGAATTCAACCTCCTCTGGAGGCCGACTCTGGCTATTCCCCCTTGCTCTGCTCACCGCTCCTACCACTGTGCTGTTTTGCAGCTCAGTGTCCCTGTTCTTGCCAGAAATAAAGTGCTGACCCCCTTAGCCATTCTCACACACCGCTTGGAGGGCGGTAAGAGTGGGCCGAACACTATCCAATACCTTTCTGTTTCTGTAAGAAGTCAATGGTCCTCTGCAATATTGTGGACTTGTCCATCTTGAGAGGGTGCCCGTGACCCTGCAGCATCGTGCAGAGTTCTTTGATGAGGACATTGAACTGGTCTCGCCTTTTCTTTTCAGATTTGTTGCGTGATGCCCTGATTGATCAAAACACAGACACCATTAAGGAAAGCAAGGGGTGAATGTCTCGAGCCTACAAAGTACTGAGAGGCTCTGGCCCAGCAAAGCACGACAGCACATGCTTAACTTAAAGCACATGAACAGTCCTATTGGTTTCAATGGGTCTACTCCTATGCTTAAAGCTAAGCATGTGCTTGAGAACTTTGCTGGATGGGGTCCAGCATCCCACAGCAGGATCAAGCTCACAAGGAACATCTGGAGGTTGGAAAAACCACTGATATTCTTTGGAGTGAATCCGTTTATTTATTTAGGTAGGGTTTTGGGTGGGGGTTTTTGAAAAGAGGTGGTCATTTGGTATATGCGCCAGCTGTGTGAATAGCGGATTTTTTGGTTTGCTGCCAATTTAAAAGAAATATTTTAAATGTTGCTTTGGGTCAAACCAAAAACAATTGTTTCAATTTTTCAGCAAATCAAAAAGTTGAAAAAAAATTAATTTCAGGTTGAACCAAATATTTTTGTTGCAACAAAATCAAAATGTTTCATTTCAATTTTGACCTTTTTAAAAATAAAAATAAAAATTAATTGTTTTTTAAAATAAAATCAAAGAAAATTCTGAAAAGTCGTTTCAGACTGAAAAATTGAAATGCTTCACTTTCTCCAATTTTGGGGGGGTTTTTTGACTGAACCAATTCCATGAAATTGATATGAATTACAAAACATCTTGATGTCACCAAATCTGTATTTTGCACTGACAAAAAACTTTCATGTGAAAAATGTCACCCACTTCCCATATATGCAGTATTTTCAAAGGGCTCTCCACCTGGCCTTTGAAATTGCAGTCACGACTGTGTATGCTCATCGTTTTCTGAGTAGTTTCTTCATGACTGATTTTTTTGCATTATGTGTGCCAAAACGGGAGAGATACCTATTTCCTGATTTCTGCATAGAAGTATAACATGCAGACACAAGTTTTGTGCCCAGAAAAACTTGGCTGTGAAAAAACTGCACAAAATTTTGTGCACAAAATCTGAACTGAGTAGAAACGTGATGTACGAAGAAACCACACACCAACTTCCAACCTGCATTCATAATGGTTAAGGAGGTTTCAATAAAGTTTTCCCCTTTGTTAAAATCAATAGTAAAGCAGGAAGAATGCCCATGTGCAATCCCTTCCATAAGGTTCCTTTTCATGCTAGTATCACAAATGACCCTACTTTGCAGTAGGCGGACAGACAGCACTAGTTGCAATTAAAATCTTTGACAAGTTAATTCATGTCGACAAGTGCTCCCACTCTTTGGGATCTGGAATGGGTATTTCATAGAAAGTCCATCCAGGTTTAGGTTTGAGAGCAAACACCCTACACCAGATCTGGGGGGTGGGGTGTTTCAGACCCAGTGTTTTCATTTGGGCCCCTTTGTATTTGGAGTGAAAGTCCAAAGACAAATTAGAAAGGTAATAGTTTTATTAAGTGAAATGAATTCACATCCAGGATTAAGCTGGAAACTCCTCTAAGCTTCACAGAGAAACCATTCTCCAACAAGATACTAAATCCAACCAGTGAAATCCCCAACGAGGAGCACTGAATCATCATAACAAACAGGAATTGGATGATCAATGATCCCGAGGGCAAGATAATGTAACCTAGCAATCTCTGAGAGCTGATTAGCCTTTTCTTGGGCGTCAGCTGTACCACTGGGTGATGAAAAAGGCTGCGTATTTGTCCCTGCGCCAACTCTGACATATAAAGAATGCAATCTTGCTCCAGTGAACTCAATGGGAGTTTTGCCTTTGAAACCCACAGTAGCTGAATGAGGCCCCAAAAAGCATTCCAATCACAATGCAAGCAAATCTTGTTACATTTCCACATACGAGAGAGATTTAACGCACACCCCTTTCAGTGCGTCCATCCATACCTCTTTGCCCTGTCCTTCTCATCTTCATCCATCAGCTCGTTTACGCAACACAGGGTTCTGGAAGGAAAAAGCAGGGTTTACCTCCTTTAAGACCTGGGAAACATTGTCTAATTACACTGACGCTGACAAGTCAGAGCCGTTGACTCTAATGCTCAAAACAATTAAAATCCAGGATATTAATTTAGTTTCTATCTTCCCTTTCCCCACCCTCCCCTACTTTATGGTGCTTTTCTTTTGATACTGTATAGTCAGCATTTAGAAGTGATGTTTGGTTCTCAACTCAAAATGTACAGTAATACTTTTGTGCGATGGAAAAATGATAAAACATACTATAGGGCAAATTCTGACTAGTGATTTGCATGTTTATCTGAGTGCAAGGCGCATGGGGGGAAATCAATACACTTATATTTTGCAGCGAGCCAGTTTCAGCGTAGGGTCTGTGCCAGACCGTGCTAGCTCAAGTTTCTGTTGCTGGTAAATCCACCAGGATGGAACGGCAGTGGTGGAAACCTCCCTTGCAGCGGAAGGATGGGAAAGGGGAATATGGAGCCAGTGTTGTCCATGAAGGGAGCAGCATTAGGCAACAATAGGACATGAGGAAACCTGCCAAAGGATTCAAAGGCCATTGAGTAAATGGAAACACTCGCACTAATTTAAATGGGCTTTGGATCAGGCTCCTCGTACATCACCGTAGCAGCCTCCTGCCACGGTAAGTAGCTGTAAGCTAAAGCTGTTGC
This sequence comes from Macrochelys suwanniensis, assembly GCA_033296515.1. NCBI lineage: Eukaryota > Metazoa > Chordata > Testudines > Chelydridae > Macrochelys > Macrochelys suwanniensis. Next base: position 92,675,169 of record CM065783.1, read on the forward strand.
CTCCCTGGCATTAAACCTGGGAGAGGATGGCAACAGCACCTGGCTTCCCCGTGGTGCAGGGAAGTGTCATTGGTACCTCTCTTCACCAGCTAAGGTGAATCTGGGCCGCAGTCTTTATTTTATTCTAAGTTCTTCCACTGCACAGGTAAGGGCAACAGTGAACGACAACTCCCATCAAGAGCGCTCTGCTCTTGAGTCTTGATAAAGGGATGGAAAATTTAACACAAGGGTAACGTCTTAACTGGCAATTGACTTTCTGTGACTCAGATTGGCCAATCCGGATCCAGTCACGTTCCAGAACTGTCAAACGGGCAGAGGCAGACAACCCAGCCACAATCATTCCACACCCTTAATCTCCCAGAGCCAGCCTTGCCAGGTCACAGCCCGCCGAAGAGAGCTCCAAAACCAGTCCCCAAATTGACTGGAATCTACTCCTGTCATTAACTTTAGCTGCCAATCAGAGTCCATGGTGCTAACGAGCACTTTCGCTGGCAAGCCCCTGGCAATACACCGAGTGCCCCAGAAACATTCTTGATTGGACAGATCCAAATATTTTTCCCCTGCTGCTGCATGCCAGCTCCAACCCCAAATGACTTAATAGCTAGAAAAGCTGCATGAAATAGAGCCGCCCACAGCTGACAGGAAAAGCGCCTGGCTGGCTTTTCAAAAGATGATGCCTAAATTAAAGGCAAACCAGAGGTTTTCCAATTCTGCTTAGCCTCCTCTCTCCTGGCCAGGAATACCCCTCACCGCAAGAGGCAAACTGGGCAAAGAACATGAATTGAGGGCTTCATTTCTTCCCAAAAGGGGAGGGCACATCAAAGGAAGGGAGTGGTTCCAGATCAGATAGTGCACCTGAGTGCACATAACCAAATCCGAAATTATCTGCTCTATTCCTCAGATTCATCAGTGCAGACTGACACCATGCTATATTACAATATACTTTTACCTTTACATTTAACACATTTTCAGCTACATATTTAAAATAAGCTCCTTTTGCAATAGCATTTCGTGGATTTGGACACCACACTGATCTTCCCTTTGCCCGCTATTTTTAATGGAATTACACTTGTATTAGCATACGTGCACACACACACACACACACGCACACACACACACTTTAAGTTTTTAATTCATACATTTTCTCTGTGTTTCTTGATTGTGTAATAGTATTACTATGCCATTTTCTTTCAACCATTAACTTATATGCAATTGTAACCCACACACCTCCTGGGTGTGGTGCTCTGTCCCATGTAGTGGCACCGAGACCACTTAGAGAGAGATTAATGAGTCTGCTCTACAGCCTTAGCTAACAGCCAGTTGGCTTTTAGCTCATGCAGTAGAGGCTCACACACTAAGCTTCAGCGGTCCCAGGTTCAATCCTGCCTGTCGACGACTGGGGTCTGGCAGCGTTACAAGTGCCCATCCTTTGGGAGGATCAAACCTGGAACCTCAGTGCATGAGCCTCTATTGCACGAGCTAAAAGCCATATGGCTGTTAGCTAAGGCTGTAGACCAGACTCATTAATCTCTCTCTCTAAATGGTCTCGACGGAACTCCACATCCAGGAGGTGTGTGGGTTACACAATGAATCCTTTCATGTAAATCAATCAATATTTGTCCTCATTAATTTTTTTCTTTTCTTTCTATGTTTCAATAGAATTTTTATGGAAGTTGTTGCTTCCAATGAATCTCTCTTTTCTACCAAGGCAACATGACCAAAGCTCAGGTAAATGATTGCAAAGGTGAGTTGGAAGCAGCACAGGAGCTCTTGGTTCTTCACCGGCTCCCACCTGGGTTCCACAAGAGTTTGGACTTGTAAGAAGGGGACAGTTGCTTTCTACCTATTGACCAGTAAAGCAGCATAAACACAGACCCTGAAAGAGGATTTTTCCCTCTCCTATTGGCCAGAGACACATCTCTTTTTGTAACTATATAGGAGGATGTGGGAGGCGGGAAGGAGAAAGGACTGAAAAGGTGCTCCCCCAAGGTCATGGGCCGGGATTCCTCAGGAATCTGGACTGGTTTTTAGCTAAACTGTCTGACCCACGGGACGGGAAAAAGTTGCACCAAAACAGTGAAGTTCAAGACAGTTTATGGTGTGTTTTTGTGACAGAGTCACGGCTCCGAGTATATTTTATATCTGCTTTACTCATTCTTCTGGCCAAAACTCTGCCCTCGGATCTCCATGTTCATCTCCCACTGAAGTCAACACGAGCAATAAATAATCATCCAAAGATGGAATTGGACCCCTCCAGTATTGCTTGCTGTTCCTTTTACATTATTATCACCTCTCCAATTGCTTTTGAGATAAATGCTAATGAGTTCTCTGAGCTCCCTTTTAAGTCAAAGATTTTAATTACTTTAATTCTCCAAGACCCTTTTCTTTTCTCCACATCATCTCATTGTCCATCTGCAAAGCACATCATTTCTCAATTACCCAATTTTGTCATATTCTCCCTTCTTTTTTGCGAGCCAATTGATAGCCCCCACAACAGGAGCACTAATATCTCTGGAGTACTAGGAGCTGAGAATTTTCTTGTTTCAAAGGACACATGTTCTCATGAGAAAAAACAACCACCACAAACCTATGAGTACAGTTGAACTCTTGATAATTTCAGGGTCATCATCAACAACAGTGATCATTTGCTGGCTTACCAAATTTAAAGAATATTTAATCCAATCACGCTGTTCAAACTGACAGCTCTGTGCAATCGCCTCATGGTTGTTACTCTTGTTCTTATTATCACTGAGCCTGGAGAATCAATTTGAGATGCAGTAACAGGCTCCTGACATTACCAATTCTGTATAAATTGGCAAAAAAGGAAGGTGAACAAGTGACAATGTCTAGATGTTGGTTATGTGAAAAAACTAGCAGTTTATTCATGGTTCTAATCAATATGAACCACAACTATGAGGCTGGTCCGAGCACTGATATGGCTGTTGCCATAGGCGGGTGTAAAGCAAGTACCTTGAGAAAAGCAGATGAGAAAGATTTGGGGATTGAAAATATGGGGCCTCTGCTGAATGCCATGAGTGACACAGACAGAAAGCCAATGATATTAAGATATCATGCACTGAATGGGGGGGGGGAGTGTCTATGAATAAATTGAGGCAATAGGCCAAATTCCAGTTCATTAGTGCCAAAATCACTTATGTCACTAGATGTGCACTGAGACTTTAGCTCAGTGAACTTGTAATATTGTGGATACATCTCAAGAGGACTCAAAGATCTCCTGAAGAACAGGAGATCACAAGAAAACCATTCAAGGTTTATGCTGAATTCTTTCAGTATGAAGTGCTTTAATAATTTAACGGAGGCTAGTTTTATTCCTATTTCCAGTTTGGAACACATACTTCCAGATTCACACAGACAAAACTTTATGCATCTCCTGATGAAACAGCAGTGGAACTGCAGATGAAAACACCGCCTACCTAACAAGCATCAGAACTATGGGTCTGACACTCCTTATCTTCACTTACATCATCTTTACACCAATGTAACTGCTTTTACTTCAATGGAATTATTCCTGATTTATCCTGGCATGAGAGGAGAATGAGGCCACAATGTATTTACACTCTCCTGCTGATCTATAAATAGTACTGTACTTCTACTCTTAGCTGAAATTGCTTATATCTCCATTAATTTCATTTTTGCAAACTGGCTTAGAGACTAGTCCTCCGGAAAGATGAGCCACCCAGAAATTCAAGCATTTTGGAGCTATATGTGCATATTATTTTTAATAGCGAGAAAAGTTTTTAATCCCTTTGAATAACTTTTTTTAGGGGGGGGGAAAGGGATCGGAATAGGGTGGTGGGGGATTTTACTCAAATTTTCCAAAAAAATGTAACTTTGGGCTGAGACCCAAGTCATGAATCAAACCAAAGGATTATAAGGAAGTCTGACCATAACTTTAACTACAGTGTTGACGAGCAAATGAATGCCATTCTCTGCAATGTCAGTTATCTCTGTGGAGATGTTTTCACTAGCCTCTACAGGTGGCCATCTTCCTCATTAGCCTTAACAGCTAAGTAAAGAGAAGCTTCTTAATCAGCAATAATACCTAGCTCCTACATAGCCCTTTTCATCAGTATATCTCAACACACTTTAAAAAGGAGATGAGTATCATTATCCCCATGTTACACATGGGGAAACTGAGGCACGGGGCGAGCGGCTACTTGCCCAACGTCATCTAGCAGGCCAGTGGCAGAGAATAGACCCCACTTCTCCTGAGTCATAAGAACGTAAGAATGGCTGTACGGGGTCAGACCAAAAGGTCTGTTTAGCCCAGTATCCTGCCTTCCTACAGTGGCCAATGCCAGGTGCCCCAGAGGGAATGAACAGAATAGGTAATCATCAAGTGATCCATCCCGTTGCCCATTCCCAGCATTGCCAGTCCAAGTGCAGTGCTCTACCCAAGATACTTTATGTAACTGTCTGTTAACACCTATCAAGCCTGAATTAGGAATCATGCACTCTGATCTATACCACTACAAAGTGGAGGTGACACATCTATCAAATTAGGTTTGTATATCCACCTTGCACATGCATAAATGACTACACAAGCTACAAGGCTCTGGAGAATTAGGCTCCATGTGCCTATCCTTATGGGATACAGTCAACGATGGTGAGAGATCGTTTGAATCAACAAGAGACGTGGTAGCAAACGATGAAAGAAAATAGAGTCTAAAAATCAATACAAATGTCTTAACAGTAAAGGCTATGGAAGAACAAATGTTAACAGACACACACAAAAGCTTTTTACATGATGCAGCATAATGGTGAGCTGTAAAAAGACCTACCATAAAGGGTACACTTAAAGACAAAATATTCTTAACTGGATTAAGCACTTCAGAGCTACATTTAGTCCTAAGTGCTCTTTGTCTTGTCGTAAGATGGAGCTAAATATAGTACTCAGAATATCATAAAGGTTGTGGCCACTCTTAATGTGGGTAGACTAGCCACAGTAGGATTGCATATAAGAGTGTTTTAAATAGTTACCGATAGAACAATTACATCTTTTACTTTAACTGTATTAATAATCAGAGGAATCAAGATTTGTTGATGGCCAACTGAATAGCCTCTCCTGAAATGCTCAGAAAGATTCTAGAACCTCTCAGTATCCTGCCTGATTGCAAGAATGCAGCAAAGAGATAGAACAGCTTGTCATCAGTCCCAATTATTTGTTATTTTCCCCCATCCAAGGTATGTGCTGGTAAGTTACCCAGCAGAGAAATGTGAATTTCATCAGTTTTGTAGCCCTCAGAGGGGAAGAAGCTCCCCCCCGCCTGCCCGAGTTATCTCTCCTCAATATCAGCAGGAGAATTTAAAAAACAGACATAGCATTTTTAAGGGTAAATTGCATTTTAGACCCATCAATCTTCAGAGTGTGTAAAGTAGTGTCAAGGGTTACAAAAAGGGGAATGGGGTATGACAGTCTTAACAGGATAAAGGGACTCAGTAGCTCAATGAATAGTTGAAATGCTGTTTCATGCTACTGGCAATATTCTAGCAAAATCCTCCCCACCCTGCCCAAAAAATTAAGAACATCCCTTTGCTTCGCAGAAGTAAAAAAACATCTCTGCTTGTCTGAATTCAGGAGACATCTGGATCTGTGGGCCTTTGATTGCAGAAATGTATATTTACTAGTCTACTGCAAATCAGCAATTAATATAACCCACAAGGACAAAGTATAATATCAGCTGGAAAATTACTGTTTCCTGTTAATGGAACACTAGGTCAATTAAGGATGTCCTTACAAACATCCTCTGGTTGGGATTTTACGCCTTGATCCTCCAAATGCTTATGCATGTGCTTAACTTTAAGCACCTGATTAGTTCTATTCTTCTTCAACGCTTAGCTGAATGGTCGGCCGTAGCAATCATTGGCCATTTGGTCTGTGCCTGTGCACTGCAAGGGCTTGACGGCCCAAGAGTCCAACATTGGAATAGACTTGAGTTCGTTTCATTGAACTCATGATAAAGTCTACCTTAGGGCCCAATCCTGCAAAAAATGTCTGCATGTGCTTAACTGTGTGCATTGTGAGTAGTTCCTTGACTTTAATGGCACTATTCACAGTGTATAAAGCTAAGCTCCTATGTAAGTCTTTGCAGGATCAGGACCTTAGGTAGTATTTAGCATTCTCAAATATACACCGTAGAAAGAGATTTCATTTATTACAACGTGCCCATGTAAATAATAGAAAGACAAGGTGGGCAAGGTAATATCTAGTATTGGACAAAGTCTGAGGGTGAAAGAGACAAGCTTTTGAGCTTACTCAGAGCAGTTCTTCAGGTCCTCACCGTTCTTGTCTCTCTAATACCCTGGGACCAACACAGCTACAACACTGCAAACATGTAAACAATCTTTTTTGTGGGCTTGCCCTCAAATTCAGGGTGCAGAGTTTTGTAGCACAGTGTGATGCTATAATAAATAAGAGAGTTGATGACCTTCTCCAGCAATAGGTTTTATATGTCTGTATGCTAATGCTTCATTCTTCTTGAGGCAACAGGAGGGAATGACTGTGGTTGACAGCTAAACAACTGATTTAATTATTAAAAGGCCGAATTTAACTTTTTCAGTAAAGTGTTCAAGATTCAATTATACCGTGTGAATGTCAACCACATTTGAAAACCAAACAGTGCTTCATCATCTCTATGGTTGTTTAGCACAAAAAGTAGTCATCACTACGGAGTTTACATGTCAGAGCGTTAAAATCTGCTGCCTGCCATTTGCAGATTCCTGCCTCTCGCCAATCACAAAAGACTTTTAGGGCTGGCCAAAGTGGAGGTCGGGCAGCAACGAGGGGCAGGAGGCGCTTTCTCTCTCTTTTCACTAGGAGGGCTGACATTCCGAAAGACATTCACCTGTCACTGAGACACACAATTCCAAAAAGCACATGACCCACTAACCTAGTACCACAACAAACAACGAGCAGCAATTTGACACAAGTCTCCTCAGAAACATTACCCCATGGCCTCTCCTCCTGGCCCCAACAGGATGAGAGATGCTTTCCAGAGAGATACATTGAAATGCAAGGCAAAAAAATGTAGGATTATAATGAACGCCACTAATTCAAATGAAATGGAGCGCAGAGGCACCAATTTCCTTTTTTTTATCATTATTTCATTCTCTCCTTCAGCTTCCTTGTATCTTTCCTTTAATTTCCATCTATTGTTGTCTCCACTCTTCCTGTCCTCTGTCTCTTTTTTCCTCTCACTGACATTTTGTAAAAACATTTTTATTAGCAAATTCCACAGTACTGCCCCTTCCTATATGGTGTTTTCTCTCCGTTCCCATTAGCTCTTGTCTCTCACCTGCCCTCCTCCCTCCAGTGGTCTCTGCCACTTTCTTCCTGGTTCACTCTCTTTCTGCTTGGTGTCCTCTTCTCCTTTTACTGGGTATCTTCCTTCCTCATCTATCTCCATTCCAGGATGACTAAGACCCCACTAAAAAAGCAGCTGATGTCCTGCTCACTCTATTCTGTGGGGTCTAACACATGATCTAACCTGTGGCATCAGTATTCAGTCGTATGTCATCAATGGAGATATTTCAATACAAAATATCAGTATGAGTAGGAATGTAGGGGCAGGGAAACGAACACCTATGCAAAATTCACGTTGTAAGAAAAACAAATAATAAGAGTTCTGATTCTGTACTGTTAGTTTCCCGTAACTGGGGTAATTGGAACTGTTGCTACTCTTCTCTGGTTGATCAGGATTTAAATTTAACTTGTTACCTGTGACAGCTTTCTGCAACATTCATTATGACAATAACACTCTGAAGTGGCTTCTAAGAGGTGACCAAAGAAAATGGATCAGACAAAACAATCAAAGGCTGTTTTGGAACACAGTGTTTCAAAACAGAATTGAAATGAAAGATACGGAGATATACAACTGTGGGGTTTTTTTCCAGTATATGCTGTTGTCTGACAATAGAAAGAAAAAAGAGACTAGAAATACTAATAAACATGCTTGAAAAGAAAAGAAGATTAGAGGAGCATTGAGTTCTGGGGGACTTTAGATCCTGGGGAAAACAACCGGGCAACCTCGTTTTGCTACACTAATTTACTAAGCCTTGGTAGAGCTACAATACTGGGGCAATCATTGAAAGTATTTCCAGGGTTTCTGGTATTTATTTTATTAGTTCTATCAATTTGTCTAATACCTTCCTAAAATTCTGAAAATGTGTCAGGAGGCAAAACTGCTGATTCAAACTCCTAGAGTGGCACAAAACTATATTGTAATTCCACTGGCATATGCCTTCACGGGATGGACACGTGTGCAAACTGTGCCCCCCCCCCCCCGCAGGTCCTCTTAGATGAGCTTTTCAAATCACTGGAGGCCACTCTGACTGACAGCGAGATGATATATCTATGATGCACTATCAGATGATAATGGCAACGGCATCATTAACAAACATTCACTTCTCCAAGGTCAGCACTTCAACAGGCAGTTGAGTCTCCACATCTTGATTCTTGGTCAGGTAATGACAGCCAAGTTCCAGATCCCTAACCAACGCCTGAGCTCAGCATGGTAAACTCCTCAGGGATAGGGGGAGACAGAGAGGGGAAGTGACTTGACCAAGGTCACCCGATAATCCAGGGGCAGAGCTGGGAATGGTCTTCTGCCAGTTCAGTGTTCTATCCACTAGGCAATGCTGCCTCTGCAACCTACCTTTGCTCTCATGCTTTCGCCAAACATGATCAGTGTGGCGCCTGCTGGCTGAGTGCATTCCACACAGTTCTACTAATTATACTTATCTTGACCCGCACGAGACATAGACCAAATTCTCTGCTGCTATAATTCTCTCAGCAGAGAACCTGGCCCATTCTCTCCAGCAAGAAGAGGCAATCCCTGGCCTCAAGGTAACACTAGTAGAGACGAACCATTTTATTAATCTCTTCATAAGATTAATAACACAAACCTCCCCCGCTCCCCAGCCCTCAGTCGGGAATATGTAAGAAATAAATCTGCTTATATCTTTTCGGAGGACATTCTGTACCAAACAAAATCTTGGTTGCCTCAGAGTTCACCTACTCTTGCGGCCTATTTCTCAACAGATATTACAATACTGACACAATTATTTCCTCCGGAGCGTACCATGGTATCAGTAATTGAGTATTACAAAACCAGGATGAAAACTAGCATCAAGAGTAAATAAACTATTACACAGTAAAGAAGTTGGACCTGATTCTCTTCTGATTTACACTTGTGTAAAACAGGAGTAACTCCATTAAAGTCAGTGGTATTACACTAGTGTAAAACCAATGTAAATGAAAGCAGAAACAGGTGTCTGTCATACAAAAGTCCTCAGAAAATAAGCAGTATACAAACAGCTTTCTTCCTTACATGGAATGGTTTACAGAGTTTTCTATGAGATACAGGAAATTCTTTATATCCTTTAGAGAGAACTGGGGCATGTGGGTTTTCATACAAATGTTTCCAACAGCATAAAAAAAAGAGAGAAAAACAACATAGGAAATGTAATGAGCAGAATTCTTCTTAAATAGGATGTTCTGCAAAGTTTCCTACAAAATATTTACTGTTTGTAACAATTTGGTTTTGTTTAAACAGTGACCCCCCCATTGTGCAAAAATAGATTTTTTTAATGCAGGGCAATTTGGAAAAAGAAATATTCAGCACAATTTCTACCAGCTGCAGTGCTGGTGACATTCAAGGAGGACTCCTACACGGCTGACCTACTGACCATACAAATTCAATAACCATTCCTACTACATGAATATGATAAGAAAGTCAGAAGGGTGCTGTGGCTTTCTGTTGTGCATTGGCGCACTCCATTATCACATTAGCTGAGCTGGCAAAACACAAAGCTAACAGCAGCGAAGGGTTAACACAGCAAATAATAGCAGTGGAAAGTGGCTCAACTAAGGTGAATAAAGACAAAGATATTGCTGCACCAGGCCAAATTATGCTTATAATTATATTGATGGAATTTCAGGATATATGTCCACTGATTCCAACCCTGGCTTTTTCATGGAAGAACACTACCCGGACGTTGTTTATTGGGATCCAAGAATGTAACATGTATATCTATATTTTTAAAGTATCTCTCGCCCAGTTTGCTAGCTCAGACTACTCTTAACATGCTAGAATAACAAAGCAGCGGGGAGCTGTGTTCATTTCTAAAGGAAACCAACTTTCACAACTAAGTCAGTAGTGTTATCTCCTCCTACGTGGTGCTTAAAGCACTGTCAGATACTCCTCTCTGCCCTCTGACACAATGTACTCTTTTTAGGGCTCACTGGCTGTAACCTCTTAAAGGTGCTGGAGGCAGCTGGAAAACTCATTTGTGAAACAGACTGTGCAGATACTGCATATTATTCCCCATTAGAACGAGAGAGGTAGCTTGTCTTCCTTAGATCTTTTTTGTGCCACTCTCCTGGGTTGCAGAGTCGCAGCCGTGTTAGTTTGTGTCAGCAAAACGAACAGGAGTACTTGTGGCACCTTAGAGACTAACACATTTACTTCAGCATAAGCTTTCGTGGGCTACAGCCCACTTCATCAGATGCATAGATGTTGTTTTTTAAGCCTCATCAATACTTCTGCCTACACGGCAAGGTTCCCCTTTCTGATGTGCTGTCCTGATGTGCTGAACGCCATTTCTTGTAACTCGTCCTTACCTAATTTACTACAGGTGGAATTCACCCTTGTGCAGAGACCCCGCACAATATCTAAGCACCACTCAAGTCCCACGCAAACCCTATTTTTAGGTCTTGTGCTGTTCCTCACTATACAATAATAAAGCGCAATGAGGCATGTAATCATACCAGATGCCCACATACCCATTGTGTAAGGCTAAAGTCCAGAGAACATGTCATCAGCAACACAACGAGTTGCACCCAATCTACAACCAAAGAGACACTTCTAAACAAATAAGATATAAATACATAAAATCCTCAAAGCCTCTTTATTTCCTGTATAATCAGATTTTTGTTACATTTTGGGACTTGTTATTTAAGGGATCCTAACCAGGCTGTTATAACAGATTCCTGATCAGATACGTAGTTTCCTTCTTGCAACATATAGCACACAGACAGAACTATTTATCTATGCTAAATATAGGGGCAGTTTTTCAAAGGCATAAGGTGCATGACATGAGATGGCAAATATATTTTGCATATATCTTTATTTCATGTTTTAATTACTCCATCAATCTAAAAATGCAACACTGGCATTAATGTCCTTGGCAGGCCCTCTTTCTTTATATGCTATGCCTATTAAAAAGTATGTTTTATTTGTACAATTTCTTTTTTTTTTCTTTACTGTGGGCATAAAATACGTTTCGGACGTTGGAGGATGATGTTGATGACAATATGAGCAAACATGCTTTGCGTTTGCTGTGTTGTGCTTGAGGTTTCCAATAACAGAGCTGATGTGAACTTATTATTAAAAAAAATAACACAATCCATGCCTTGCCCACCAAAACAAGGGGGCTATGAGTGAGCAAAGCATGCAGGACCAAGCGCTAAGAAAATGTAGGCTTCAATCCTACAAACTGCTCTGCACCTGCATCATCTTCAAAGAGGTTTCTGTGTGGACACAGGATCTGCTCACACCAAGCAGCTTGCAGGATCAGGGCCTTAGTGATTTTCAAAGAGTAGCGGATTGCCAGTCTGATACCATGTCTTCCATTTATCCACAGAACAGGTATGGCACAGCCAATGTTTGTGCATCTAACCCCTCTGCTCCTCCACACTACCCCACGAATGTGCCTGAGCCCTCGTTAAAGGCTACATGTGAACTACCATAGCCAATCGATTCCCCAGCCAGGCTGCCATTGCAAAGGTGATTCATGCTTTTAAATTTCCTGCAAGTCACAAGAGGTACCGTGACAGTGGAATTCCCTCCTGAAGGAAGTTTGCCAGAGTCCCTAGACGGCTGCGTTCAGAACAATGCCTGTCTTTCAACCAATCTATTCTTGACCTACTCTAGGCTCCTTCTTTGCTTTGTATCCTTATACTCCCTTTGACTATTATTTTGGATTAGTCTGGAAATTAAGTCTTGGGGTCCCATTGTGCTTCCTGCTCCACCAGATTCCTTTGCTTTGTCAGCCTAAGTATTGGAACTATCGGAGTCTTGTTCCATGATGTGACGCCCTGTACTTTAGTTTCTGTTGTACAATGTTTGCACACTTTGTGATAGGCTCACTATAAACTGATGAAATAATAATTTTGTCTTCCACGTTGCTTTCCATCAGAGGGCATCGGAGTACTTTACAGACATCAGTTAAGCCCTACAAATCCTCACGCCCCCCACCCCCGATAAGATTATCCTATTATACAGGGGAGGAAACTGAGGCCAATAGTTTCAAAACTGTTCACTACTTGGGATCCTTCTATTTTTGGAAGCTGAGTTTGAGACATTAAAAGCCTGCTTCTGTTTATGGTTGCCCAACCACACAAAACTTGAGCCTATTTTTCAGAAGTGCTGTGCACCCACAGCAACCAAAATTGGTAAACACTAAGTTGTGGCCTAAGTTAGTCGCCCAGGTCACACAGGAAGTCGGTTTCTGTGTTAAGGATTGAACCCACATCCTCGGATAATCTTGCCTCTCCTAAAACAAGCTTCTTCAGATAGTATACCATAGACATAAATGTTCCTTAAACATATATCCCTGTAAGTAACTGATTTTCAACTGAGAAGGAAACCCAGCGTAGAGATTAATTGCCGAAAATTTTCAGAAGTGGCCTGATTTTGAGTGCTCACTCAGTGTGTCCACACTGGACTTTCTGAAACTCAGAGCAACATCAGGAAGCTATTCTAAAAAGGCAACATCATCACAATGGGATTAGAGATGGGCCTAAACCAGACACATGATTGATGAAACCCTCTCAGAACCTGAAGGGAGTTCGGCTCCTCATTCAGATCTCAACTTCTTGACTTAAGCCTTAACCACAAATCCAAATGCCACCTGAATTTTGGGGATATCATATTTAGAATTCCACAGCTCAGCCCTCTCTCTAAACAGAATGGAAACCAGAATCTCTGGTTCATAGTTACAGTAAATGAGAAATCGGGTTCAGGATGCATGTGGAACCCAGGTGGAACAGCACTGGGTGCTGCAGAACTGTTCAACTGCCCTGGGAGAAAGAGCGGTGGGAGAATTATATAGAGCTTTGGTAGTTAAAACTCTAAGTACGCTTGCATGTGAGACTCTGAATTTTATCTACTTAGCCATTAAATGAATATCAAAGGACTCACAGCAGCTAAGCTAACTGACCTCATTCTACAGATCTGGCTTTATGCTCCCTAGTTCAAGTATAAGCAACTTTTCTATCTCCTTGGTATGTTTGACTCTGGAGTATTACATCTCCACTTCAGGTATAATGTGCATATAAATCAAAAATAATTTAAATAAAGCTCTGACATTTCAAAATTTGCCCTATCCTCATTTGGCTCTGGGAGCTACTGCTGCAATCCTTAAATGATCTGCTCACATCTGTTCTCCAGCAGAGCTCATGATCACGCCCCACTGACCTTAGTGCTGCCATCTCTGCAATCTTAAAGCTAAGGAAAAAACTCAACATTTCCCTGTACGTGTGAAGATCCTTTCGAGGAGGAGGAGATATAAAAAAATTCAACTTTTCTGTCACAAGAGAAGAGAAGGATTTAAGACGGAAACTGAGTTGAGTTATGGAAATTGTGGTCCTGATGCTGCAAAGTGCGGAGTACCCTCAAACAAGGGGAGCTGAGGATGTCAGCATCTCACAGGATTGAGCACCACAACTGCGAGTGTAAGATATTTTTCTAGTACAGTAGTTCTCATTCACTTGATTCTATTTACTGCTGCTTCTATTCAAACTTGACTAACCCGATCAAGTTATTTCTTGGCCTGTGTCTTACATCTGAATAAGTAAACATTTTTCATAAATTCCAAGCCCACTTGTTTCAAATGTATGATTACGCATTGGACTGGAGCATTATTGTAAGAAAACTCATCCCCATTACTCAGAATTTCCATAATTGCCTGAAGTTGTCATGAAGTGGCAATTTTCCATCCAAAGCCACATGAAACAGATTTTTTTTACTTCCACTGCATTATAAATATATTGTATGATTGCAAGGAGTCCCAAGGATAAAATATATGCCTGTGTTTTCAACTTCCTTAGAGAACAGCACTTTAAGCCCAGAACAGTTAATAATGACACAAGTTAGTGAGTATGACGAAAAATATTTTTCTGTGGCTAACCAGACCTTCTCCACAGATGTCTTCTCTTGTTTACTATGAATAAGACATATGATAAATATAGTAAGTGAATACATCTTGGACAAAATAATACTCATCTGTAATATGTGGGTCACATAATTCTAGAAGACTCAAGAACATTCGCACCGATGTTCTCAGCCACCCCAGGACTGACCGAACGGGCATACCACTCCATTGACACAGGTAATGCCCTCTTTCAAGAACTGAAAGAGATGTTGGCCCAAATCCATCCCTGATGTAAGTCCACTGAAGTTACTTCAGGGATAGATTTGACCCAATGAAGCTTACAAAATTCTGCAAGATGAATTGCTGCCACTTATATACTTGGAACTGCTAATGTTGTTGATAGGTTTCTTTCTAAAAAAAACAACCCTAACTTCTGATGCACTGTTTGTTTGTTTGTTTTTTTGCACCATTGCATTAAAGAATTCTGTCTTTGTTTAAATATAACAGTTTGCAACTAATATTTACAGAGATGGCCATTTGTATTCAAAACCTTAGAATTTTAAAATAGTTAAATGTAATAACTTGCAGCATTCTACAAAATAACACAAGTCTACACTGGAAATACAATGCAGATTTGTTGGAACGCAAGGGAGAAAGCCAAACTTTCTTTCAGAAAGTGGAAAAGTGAAGATAAAGATCAACATTTCTATGTCTTAATATCTCTGCGGCTTTGTTGTGATGACCTTTAGGAACTTTTTGAAGCTAGTGTCACGTCCATCCATTGTAGCTCTTTCGTAGGTCGCTATTGTTGTAAATATTACACACAAATACCTAAGGTCTTAATCCGCCTTTTTTAAGTTATGCACACACATCTCGCCTCCCATCCCCCGCAGTTCATTTGCAATGGCTAGATGGATAATTATCTCAAATAACCAAAATATATGACTCAGCAAACACAGAATGTCAATTTCACAATTGGGATTCTGATTTTTTTTTTTGTAACTGTATAAGGCTGGAAAATATGTGCCCCACCTATACAAAACCTAAGTAAAAAAAGGCTTGGGATAGAAAACTACATAGGGGCTAAGAGAGAGGGGAATAAGTCCCCACTACCCTGGTCTCATAGACACATAGACTTTAAGCTCAGAAGGGACCATCATTATCAACTAGTCTGACCTCTTACATAGTGCAGGCCACAGAACCTCACCCATCCACTCCTGTAATAGGCCCCTAACCTCTGGCTGAGTTACTGAAGTCCCCAAATCATGATTTAAAGATTTCAAGCTACAGAGAATCCACAATTTACACTAGTTTAAACCTGCAAGTGACCCGTGCCCCATGCTGCAGAGGAAGGCAAAAAAAACCCCAACAACCCAGGGTCTCTGCCAATTTGACTCGGGGAAAATTCCTTCCTGACCCCAAATATGGTGATCAGTTAGACCCTGAGCACTGGGTACCAGCCCAGCAATGTTCTATAAATGGCTGTGGCCCAATGCACCCCTCCGGGAGCCACGGTCAGCCGAACCGGCGGACGCGGCAAGTAAACAAACCGTCCCGGCCCGCCAGAGGGCTTAACCTGGCGAGCCGCGTGCTGAAGGTTGCCGATGCTTGGTCTACAGCTTTTATTGTAATTGCACATGAACCCAGAGCACTGGATAGGCACATTTTAAAAAAATTATTATTTCTATTATTTAATATCTCTATTACCATAGTGCTACCGGGCCTCAGTCAGAATCAGGGCCTCATTGTGTACAAAAATTGAAATAAATCCTTCCCCTCAAGAAGATCACTAATGCTAGCCAGGGCTTAACTGACTGCACGACAGGAGTCCCACCCTCACATCTGAGCTGGACATGAACAACCGACAGCACCGGTTTTCACTTACAGGAGGCAAACCAAAGGGCAACCATGTGGAACCAGGTTTTGTCCTGAGACAGTGTCAGATGAGGGCACTGAAGAACTCAATAAAACTAGGCAGGTAGAGGAGATCTACAGTCCAGCCAGATGGTGAGGAGAACCCGGTTGGATAGGAATGCACTTCATAAACAATTCAAAAAGAGATCATTTTTGTGAAAATATGACCCCATAATACTGTCAAGGTCAATGAGGTCTCTGACGATAAGCTGCATGGTAACATGGAGCCAGAAGTAGTAGTTAAAAATCTCTGTGACCTTTAACTAACAGTCACAGTTTCTTCAAGACTTCACCCAATGTTGGAGAGGAGAAAGTAACTTGTACTTAGAACCTCTTCCTCCCTCTTCCCGTTTTCTCCAACGTTTTTGAGCATGTCTCTCACAAATTGCAACTGAACGTCAAAGGTCATTTTCCTAGGATGTCGACCAGATTCTGGGAGGAGAATGTTGAATCAGAACAGGTGAAACAGTGGCCCCACTGAAGTCAAAACTCTCGTTGCCTTCAGCAGGGCCAGGATTTCACGCTGCCTGATTTAACATGAAAGTAACGTTACACTTTTTGGTTTTTAAATTACATGAACAGCTGAGTAGATCAAAGCAAATGTGAAAGCAAAACAGGGTCCTTATCTATTGTTCATATATGGCTCATGTCTTAAAAAGAAATAATGGAGTTACCATGTGCCAACTATCTGGTGGCCTATCTGAAATGAGTGCCGGTCCAGTTTCTAGTGGGCAGATGTCCACGTCCCAAAAGCCTGGCATCCATGTAGGCAATCTCAGCAGAGAGGCCAAGGAATGGATGGGTTTGTATCCCAGTTAGAAACAGTCTGAAGCCCTAGGTTAAGGCTAAGGCATATTAGGCAGGGTAGGGAAATCTGCACTACTCTGTCCTATGCTGTACTTTCTCTATGGATAAACAGAGGGCTGCAGCTTAAAACACTCTCAATCTGGCAACTCTCATCAGCATTAAACTGTGTTCATTTTTATTTAAAGTGGGCCCCTTGGTTACAATTAGTGCAGTCACAAAAGGAGAAAACCAAAGAGCATCAAAACCCCTTATTTCAACACGAACATTAACGTGAATATGAAATCATGCACAGAACAAGTAACTGGCTCCCTTCAATCTCAGTGGATTGTTTATCTTTTACTGCAGTAGCTGAATTGCTGAATGAAATATTTACAGTTATTCACGCAATCAAACACATTTCCCTTAGGAAATAACTGATTAAGTATTTCACAACCATTCTGAAAATGATTTAAGACTACTCTGATCCATATCCAGTTCGGACAGGAATGTTAATGTGGTTTAGAAGCAGTCATTCTTAATAGCAAGGCAATGAGAGAATATCCATTTCTGGTGATGATATCATGGGTTGCAATTTGAGTGTACTGCATATACATGTTAAATACGGTACAATCAGTCAATTAATTTCTTTAACCTCATAAGCTAGGGCTCATTGGGGCTGGCAGGGAACATGGAGCAGAATTTGGCCCACAAGTTGAGAATTCTTTTTCTGTCAATGTCAAAAGTTTTTAATATCTTGCAGATGTTTGCTTCCTTTATGTAGAATAACAACACTTTTCTTCTAGAGCAGCGGTTCTCAAACTTCACTGCACCACGACCCCCTTCTGTCAACAAAAATGACTACACGACCCTGGGAGCGGGGACCGAAGCCTGAGCCCAGCTGCCCTGGGTTGGAGGGCCCAAAGCCCAAGCCCCACTGCCCCAGGATGGGGAGGGGGGAGCCAAAGCCCAAGCCCAGGGACTTCAGCCCTGGGCAGGTGGCATGTAACCTGAGCGCTTCTGCCCAGGGCTGAAGCCCTTGGGCTTCGGCTTCGTTCCCAGGCGGTGGGGCTCAGGCTTCAGCTTCGGCCCCGGGCCCCAGCAAGTCTAACGCCAGCCCTCGTGACCTCATTAAAACGGGGTCGCGACCCACTTTGGGGTCCCGACCCACAGTTTAAGACCCCCTGTTCTAGAGCCAAGCATGTGATGCCATCTTTTCTCTTAGTGGGACTATGTGCCAACAAAGTTCCCAAATCAGGGGCTCAATGCTATTCTATCAAAGCCACAGGAATTTTGCCAGGTTAGGAGCAGAATCAGGCAATGAGATGATGCCTAAGAAAATCTGAAACTGATGTCAGGAAATGCGCAAAAATAAATTTGATGTTTTTGCTCAAAAACAACTATTTTATGATCAAATGTTCAATTTCAGTGACCTGTTGGAAATTTTAAAGATAAATCTAACATTTAATTTAATTCCTCCAAATCCTCTTTTCCACGGTAAATATATTGCAAGAATATATAAATAAAACATACTTTTTTTCTCTTTTTTTGGTAAAAGGGTAATTACTGCAATAATTATTCCAAGATCCACATTACACATTACTATACAGATCCATGAAATCCTTGTGATGGCAAAGCTCCCATTGATTCCAAGAGGGTCAGGATTTCATCTCTAGACTTTCTAAACATTGTGCCAGAGATGCGAAAGACAAAAACAAAATATTTGTCTTATGGCTTTTGCTATTACTGTACATCTAGTACAATACAATGTTTTGAAAGTTTTGACAATATCAGATAATTTAAAAGAAGTCTTTTGGCAACATCCATTTGAAAATATGTTTTATCACTGTAATATTTACTTCAAGGTCAAAGAACCAAGTACAAACATCTGCATACATTAGTATATGACATGAAACAAACATTTGTCTACAAAGTTCCTTGTGAATTTGGAAATCACAAATGATTTAGTGGTTGTTGGTCCTGCTTTGAGAAGGGGGTTGGACTAGATGACCTCCTGAAGTCTCTTCCAACCCTAATATTCTATGATTCTATAAGAACAAAGAACATCTACCCTAAAATGTCTCAATGGTAAGCACTGAAATGGACAGCACAGTTTTACAAAAGGGGAGACTTCAGCTACAATCCAAGAGAGATTAACTGAAAAATTCATGTCTCTTAGGGGCTTCGCTACATCATAATACAGCATCATCAGATTCTTGCCTTCTATGCAAAATTAATTATCTACTCTACTTGCTGATAATTCTTCAGTTAAATAAATCAAACAGGACTATATTAGAAAATCCCATGGCAGTTTCCACAAACACTAATAATAATAACAAACACTAATAAACTTTTTGAAATAAAAAGACATTTTATACTTATAAAACTTCACTCATGGTGGGCTCAAGTACATGAGCATATTATATACTGCATCGGAGCACAGCTTTCAGCTCAGACACTATTCCAGCTGGATCACACATATATTCAAATCTTTCCATTCCAAAGAATCAAACCAGAAAAGCTGTCCCCTTTGTGCTAGTCTTCGTCTGTCCCTCAAGTGAAAACTTCAATTCTACATTCCTATTCACAAGAGACTGCTACAAACAACAAACTACAAAGCTCACTACTGTAGATCATTTTAAACTATAACTGCATTTTCCATGGCGAATGGGCCCAAACAGGGGAGTTTGGATCCAGATTTGGATGTAAATATGAACTCCCCCAAAGTGTGGGGGTCTCTGACATACGGAGTTCTGGTTCAGACCCATGTCTAATTTCTAAATGGCTTAGTGGTATAATTAAACAATGTTACTTCATTACACCTGGGACCTGATTCTGCTCCCAGTGAAGCCCAAAACAGCTCTGCCACCAAGTTGAAGGGGAGTTTGCTCAGGTTCTTGCAAAATCATGCTCCCTGTCCCATCCTGAAGTTGTTGGGTTTTGAGATTCTTCCCATGCAAGAGGTTTATCCCATGTTTTAACCAAGGAAAGGAGGAGCTGACACTGTGTTCTGCAAATTGCCCCAAGCAATGGGGTCCCTCAGCTGAAGGTTTTAGCTCAAGCCCAATGGGACCCAGAGGAAGATTTCAGAAGATCTTGCTTCTGATAACCGAAGTTCCAAGAGTTGTTGAGACAGCCCCAATAGGGCAAGACACTTGGCCGCAGCAGCATCAATGACAACAGGAACCGCCTGTCCCAGGAGTGACTCCCAAGGGTGGATATGCCCCCTATGCAAACGTAAAATCTAACAATGCTGGCAGGCCATTGCCAGAGGTTATCGCTCTGACTGACAGACAATAAAAACAAGTCACTGGTTACGTTGATTCAATGTTTTCTCTAATAATAAAGCTCAACCCTCTGCAATAAGTAAGATTAAATATTAAAGTATCTGTAAGATTAAAAATGAAAGTATCAGTTTAGGGATAGCAAAAATCCCGTTTTGGTTTGTTTCACTAACACCACTTACTATCCCACTTATGTTACAAGGGGAAGGAAAAAATAGCCCTGATTCCAGTTTGTCAGTTGCAGCCATGAATATACCATGCATTTTAAACTTTAATGTGTTCAGAAAAGGCAAAAAAGAGGGCTGAAGTCTTCTTTAGTTTTATGCTGAACCCCCTAACTGTGTACGATTTGATTCAAAACAGCTTGATCAGAGTGAATTTTTAATCTACTGTAAATCACATTAATGTATATTAGAATCAGAGACAGGCTAAACAGGTTTAGTCTTATACTTCCTAAACATGGGGTGTGATCCTCCTTAATTATTATGTTTGCTATGGCAAGCAAACAGTAGACCAATCACACAACGCCCATAATAAAAACTAACTTGCTGTGGGTTTACTCTATATTCTTCAAGAGACTAAGTGATGCTTCAAAGGGACTTTTTAGTGAAGCTGTTACTAGTTCAGATGATTCCAGTATCCGTCTTTAACTCTGGGTGAACTTCTTGGCCTGAATTAGGTCAATGGGAGTTTTCCTATTGAATTCTATGGGGCCAGGATTCCATCCCTCTCCCCTGCTCTAGTTAATCTGAATTTATTTTAAAATCCACTCTGTATTTATCATGCTCTCTCTCACACACACCTACAGAACATTCAAAGGCAGCATGTGCTACTATTACTTTTTTTTATTTGTTTACACTTATTGTATTATCTATGGTTGAAACTTTAGTATCCTAAAGCAATGTGCAACATACTGCCATGATTTAAGGTGAGATTACAGTCGGCAGGTCCCAGAAAATGTTCAGCACAAACCTTATTAATTTATTTTAAGTGTGTGTGTGTGCGTGTGTGTGTGTATGTGTGTTACAGGAAGAGCAGGTGCAACAAGGGAGGAGATCAGCATTTTTGTGGATATGATTCGTTACATTGCTACATACTTGAAACCTTGACTGAGCTTAGACGGTTTGTAAACAAAATTACATACACACACCATTCATCAGAGCACCTCACATACATTAATGAATGTATCTTCACAACACCCTTGTGATATGGGGAAGGATTACTGTTCCCATTTTACAGATGGGGGAACTGAGGCACAGAGCGTTTAAGTGACTTGCCCAAGGTCACACAAGGAATCTGTAGCAGAGCTGGAAACAGATCTCCTAAATCCCAGTCTGGTGCCTAACTAGAGCTAGACGACAGTCAGATGCAGACTATAAATACAAATACAGATATTACTTACAATCTGAAGCTCTAGGCATTGAGTGTAAAATTCCAGATGAATTTAAAGCTTGTGAAAAGTCACTGAGCAATGGTTTTGGAGTATTTAGACCTCTAGTGGAGAGAGCACACACGAACGCTATTCAGTTTTTGCCCTGTGTGTAGAGATGACCAATGAGTACTATTTTTAAGGGCAGTTTATATGCTGGCGACACCTGTTCGCTAGGAACTGGATTCATTACATATACTTCACCAAACGGCCATCCTATAGCAATGACTTTGGACTGCTAGTGACTGTGGTTGGATTCAAACCAGTAATCTACTGTCATTACCAATCCTGCAAGCCCCCACAAAGGAAAAATATGTTTGGCAGTGTTTGATATCACAATATTAATGAGACACTCAGTTACTGCAGTGATGTGCACCATAGAAGTGCATATAAAATTAAATAAAATTGTGGTGGCAGAATTGCACTTCACCAGCTCATTGGGTGAACATATTTCCTCTTTTACTATCTCAGAATTATCCGCATCTGCGCTGCCATTTTCCCATATTTGAATCTCTATGAATAGAGAATTTATCAAGTTTGCAATCTCTGCTTCAGGCTCACCCAAGCTGCTTTCTTTTTTCTAGTGGAAGATGACTTATGTTATACATTCAACATTCCTATGGCAAAACCGTTCCTGTGAAGAATGTTAATTTATAATTTGCAGCTGGCAATCTTCTAATACTTCTGTAGGTTCCTACATACAATCCACAGAGTTCTGCTAACATGTTTGGATCTGAACTGGAGCAGGGGTAACTTTAAATCTAGTACCAGGATTTACCAGATTTGCACTATATTATGAATGACTTTCAGTGTCCTGAGGACTTTTTAATAGTTACACTGTATTTTTTAATACTACATTTTGCTTGTAATCCACACCTTATTTCAGGCTCTGTAGAAGGACTTGTCTACATGACAAAGTTGCATCATTACATAGGTGTGATTTTTAAACCAATTTTGTTAGACCAGTGCAAATTTTTATTTCAATGTAATAGTGGATTAGTCCAGTTTAATTTAAGCCACTTAGGAACAAGTTTAAACTAAACCCAAATAAGCTACTTTTAAACGCAAGTAAGAGTGGCACCAGTTAAATAACATCAGTTTAAAAACTGACTGAAGTTGAACTGGTGCAACAAGGCTCTGAAGCTCTGAAATGAAAAATAAAGTAGGTCAAACTCTGTTATGAACTGCACCTCAGTCCATGCAATTCCACTTACTTCTGTGGGGTGGACTTTGTGGGTGCACGGCAAGGGAGCCAAGTTTGTGCAGCGGGCCAGCCCACTAAAAACCAGGGATGATGTGAGATTTAAGTGGTAAATAGGCATTGTGAGGGCCCACGGCATGGAGGTGCATTTCATCCAAAGTGCAGGGTACATGGAGTCTATCACCTTTTTGCCCTAAACAGGTGCCAGCCACAACTGGAATTCTTGCACTCATCTGAAATGGAAGGTATCACCCGCCAGCTGGCCACAGACAGGAGTGTACGTTGCGCCCCCTCATGGTGTGCAGATGTTATGGTGATGAAGGTGGTATAAATACTAGCCCGATGGGGAAGAGTAGCGGTTGTGCTCTCCCTGCATTCTGGGGTGCACTGGGTAACCCTGCGCCTCTCTCAGGCACATACCTCCCAGACCTCTCCCTCGGGAGGCGTGTCTCTGCACCATCACCCACACAGACTTGGGCCTTAAAGGCACAACTGAGTTCCCTGGATCGAATTTTGCTCTCATTTATACACCGCAATCCAGTTGAAGTCACTGAGGTTACAGCAAAGCAAACGAGAGCAGAATTTGGTCCAATGGTACTTCAGTGAGGTTGAATATGTAAAACAGCAGAATTTGACCTAATGTGTGTCAGATGAATAGGGATGTAGGAATGGTCTTATCAAGTCATAGGGAATAAATGTCAGTGAATCTCTGCATTACTGACTTACCAGATGTTTGGAACTAGAACGATCTAGTGGTATATCATTTCAATAACACGCTACACACTACTAAAGCCTGGTTTACACAGTTTTGTATTGGTATAGCTCAGGCATCGGCAACCTTCGGCACACGGCTTGCCAGGGTAAACCTCCTGACAGGCTAGGCCGGTTTGTTTACTTGCCGCATCCACCAGTTCAGCCGATTGTGGCTCCCACTGGCCGTGGTTCGCTGTCCCAGGCCAATGGGGGCTGCGGGAAGCGGTGGCCAGCACATCCCCCGGCCCGCACCGCTTCCCGCAGCCCCCATTGGCCTGGGACGGTGAACCGCAGCCAGTGGGAGCTGCGATCGGCCAAACCAGCTGACGTGGCAAGTAAACAAAGTGGCCCGGCCTGCCAGGGGGCTTACCCTGGCGAGCCGCGTGCCGAAGGTTGCCGATGCCTGGTATGGCTATTTTGGCTATGGGGTAATTTTTTTTACTGAAAGAGTCATACCAGTACAACTCTTAGAGTGGATGCAGGATAAAGGTGCCTTATACAGGTATAGTTTATTCCTCATCCCATATAGATAGGGCCCTACCAAATTAATGGTCCAGATTGGTCAATTTCACGGTCACAGGATGTTAAAAATTGTAAATTTCATGATTTCAGCTATTTAAATCTGAACTGTCATGGTGTTGTAATTGTAGGGGTCCTGACCCAAAAAGGAGTTGGGGGGGGGGGTGTCACAAGGCTATTGGGGGGGAGGCTTGCAGTACTGCTACCCTTACTTCTGTGCTGCTGCTGACAGTGGCGCTGCCTTCAGAGCTAGACAGCTAGACAGCAGCGGCTGCTGGCCAGGATCCCAGCTCTGAAGGCAGAGCAGCCGCCAGCAGCAGCACAGAAGTAAGGATGGCCTGGTATGGTATTGCCACCCTCACTTCTGCACTGCTGCCTGCAGAGCTGGGCCCTCAGTCAGCAGCCGCCGCTCTACGGCCGCTCAGCTCTGAAGGCAGCAGCACTGAAGTAAGGGTGGCAGAGTATGGTACTGCCACCCTTACTTCTGTGCTGCTGCTAACGGGGCGCCGCCTTCAGAGCTGGGTGCTTGGCCAACAGCCGCCGCTCTCCAGCCACCCAGCTCTGAAGGCAGTGCAGAATTAAGGGTAGCAATACCACGACCCCCCAAAATAACCTTGCGACCCCCCCTACAACTCCTTTTTGGGTCAGGATTCCCAATTTGAGAAACACTGGTCTCTCCTGTGAAATCTGTATAGTATAGGGTAAAAGCACACAAAAGGCCAGTTTTCACAGGGGGAGACCAGATTTCATGGGCCGTGATGCATTTTTCATGGCTGTGAATTTGGTAGGGCCCTCCATATAGGAATAAGCTATATGGGTATAAGTATTTTTATACTGGTCTGAGTCCACACTAGGGAGGGTGCGCTGCTCTAACTATACCAGTTTGGTTAAAGCAGTACAACTTGTGCGTGTGTGTATGGAAGCCCAAAGTCTGAATAGTAAAGCATTGCTACCAAATTCTTGTTGCCACTCATGAGCAGAAGCTGGATTTAATAACAATATCTCTGCTGCTTGATTTTGCTATCAATACCATACGATTTTAATTATGGACTACTCACGTGCCAAAAGTAATCTTTAACCCTCAGCTACTTTTGAATATGTAAATGCTCAACATGAGTCTTAAACTGGTAAAATCATTTTACAGAGTCATATATAGAGCTGCTTGGAAAATGGGAAAAGAATCCAGCATACATTTTAAAACATTTTAATGATATTTCAATTATTTTCAAAATGTCTCAACCAGCTTTACTCACACTAACTCACTTTAGACTCAAAAGCCATATTAACTTTATACTAACTAAAATCAAACTGATATCTTTTAATAAGTAAAACAAACAGAACAACCAACAAATTCTTCTGATCCTTTATATATTTTCTATGGTTTCAACTCTAGCAGTTTTCAGAGCTTCAATTGTGAACAGAGTTAACCAGAGAGATGTGAAAGCGTCACATCAATATCGTCCTAATGGAGGCTCATTTTTACCTTAACTGTTTTTTCTTTAATAACCATTAGGATTACTTCTCTTTTACTGGTGATGAATACTTTTCTCCTCTTTACTGCTTACTATATTTGTCAGAGCCTGGTCTGATAAGAAGTCCATAGTATTATCATTATTACTGCATATTAGTCCACAGGGTGCTGTGTTCCTATAAAATGCCTCTTCTTCTCACGTACATAGAGCTCAAACTGATTTTACTGATCCAGTAACTACTGCAAAGTACTCTGATCTGTAGTTTGTGTTTTTTTTAAAAAAAGGATACAATTTACAATAATCCGCACACAAAAAATCCATTTCAGGCTCTTCAGTATTTGAAACGATCTTTATAGTATATACTAGAAATGTGGATTTACCATCAAGAGTATTATATAGTGTTTGTACAGTACTATGACTCTACAAAGAACAAGTCCTACGTATCATTAACACTATCCAATATAATGTTGCTATACCAAAGTTCCAGGTACCAGTAGGTACAATCCAGTGAAATTAGGGGAGGAGAGCACAGGTGACTGTGTTTTTTGTTTTAGAAATGAAGTGTCTCTTGACATTTCACCATATACACAAATAGAACATCTCATCTCATTAATTAGATCAATACTTCTGCTTTCACTGCACAAGACAAAATACATTCAGTGTAATAAATAACCCTTCCCTGTGTATACCACACCCTGGTAGGTTGATAAAGGATGGTAAATTTATAATGGCTTTGACTTCAGCCATATAATTTCTGGGGTTACTCCCCAGCTCAGGAATACAACTTCCATCAGAATAAACCCTTCTTGAATCTAAGTGTCAGTTCTTCCCCCATATCGGACTACGGGATTGCTCTTAAATCTACTTATGAAGGATCTACCTTGAAGACCGTTCAGATGACTGGCAAAGCTGGAAATACAGTGGCTCCAATTCTAAACAGGACTGTGGAATTTTACAAAGGGCAAATGCTCTATAAAATAGGTATGACACCGTATGAGTCACATAACCTCAGCTTCAAAATGTGTTTCAAATATGAACCATACAGAGCAATCTATTTACAGTTTCAATGATCAGAAACAATACGTCTAGGAGTTATCATTTACAAATCTATATCTGAAACATACTTGGATCTTTAGAAGTCTTCACATTCCCCTGCTTTTAATGTAAACAGTTTGCAAAACCAAAAGGCACAATATCTATGTTGGGAGAAGTAACTTTTTAACCTGGATTTTAGATTATCTATATAGGAACATGACTTGGCTTTTAATTTTTCTTCCTGCTGTATTTTAGCACTACTGTACCAGAGTCGCAGAATTATAGAAATTCAAAATAGAAAGAAATCCTAGAGCAGATCAATTTCCCTTTCACTGAAACAAACAAAACACAACATAACCCTTGCTCTTTTATTATTTCCCTCCAGTGATTTCACAGCACCATGACACACTGTAATTCCAACTATGCATGGCATTTTAACTCATACTGTCACTCACTTTCACCCCAAAACCTTCCACAGGTAAGCTATGAGTCTCCTCTGGTTAAGATGCTGCTTCCACGTCTGCCAAAACTGAAGCTTAAAACTACCAGCATGACTTTAAAATATATATTCCCCGATTCACAAAAACTCGACTCCGTGCCCAGTCTCTCAGTTCCATTCTGTGGAGTTCTAATTTTTAAATAGGAGTTTAATTTATGGCTGAAGGGTGACCAGACAGCAAGTGTGAAAAATCGGGACAGTGGGGTTGGGGGGTAATAGGAGCCTGTGTAAGAAAAAGACCCAACAATCGGGACTGTCCCTATCAAATCAGGGACACCTGGTTCCAAGCTTCAGCAGGAGTTAAATACCCGGGCTGGCGCTCAGACAAGTCCTGGTTGGAAGGGAATTATTTTCTTGGAGGGTGGCGGGGGTGCCTCGGAGACGGTTGAAGAGCAGAGCAAAGGCAGGGAGGTAGCGCGAATCTGGCAGCCGGGCGGATCTAATTCCCTCCAGCCTGCAAAAACTCCCGCTGGACACACGTCCCGGGAAGGGATGAACGTCTGGCGGCAGCATCTCCCCAGCTCTCTGGCCACCTCTGCGGCGGCAACCCAGCCCGGCGCCCCCCGCAACGCCAGCAGCCCAGGTGGGGGGGGGGGGCGCCCCCAGCTCGCCCTGTACCTACCCCGCCTAGGAGGAGGATGCGCTGCCCGCGGCAGAGGGGCTCCGTGCCATGCCAGGCTCCCGGGCGCCGCTCGCCGCTCTCCCCGCCTCCAGGGTCACCACCGGCCGCCCCGTGCCGCTGCCCAGAGGGAGCATGTCACGCGAGTCTCTTCCAGCCGCCGCGGCAGCCCGCGCAGGGGCCGGGGCTCCCGGGGCTGCCCAGAGCGCGGCTGACTTGGGCGCGCGCGCGCGGGGGGGGGTGGGGGGCTCACATTGGCAGCGCGCGCCGCTGCCCCCGACGGGTTGTGTAACTGGGCGGCGGGCTCAGCCCGCCCCCCTGGCATGACACCGGCGGGCGCGCTCCCTGCCTCCACCCCGACCCCTCCCCTCGGTGCCTGGCGCCGGGGAGCGCGCCTGGGGAGCCGGGAGCGCGCCTCCGAGCGGGCGCCCGCCTCCGAGCGGGAGCCGGGCGCGCGGCCACCGCGGGCGGCGCGTCAGGCGCCGGCTGCCGGGAGCGCGCCTGCTGGGAGTCGGGGGCCGCCGGGAGCGCGCCTTGAGGGAATGGCGGGAATGCGCCGGGAAACGGGGCTCTGCTCCCGGGAGCGCGCCCGGCCCGCCGAGCCGAGCCCGGGCACGGGTTCAGGTCCCGGACCTGCTCCTGGGCTGCGGTGCCCGCAGGCGCGGGGCTCTGGGCGCGAGGCAGCGGGGCGCAGGGCTGGGGGCGCAGGATGGAGCCGGGTTTGCGCGGACCCTGGCTCCAGGGAGCTGGATGTGCAGCAGTCCTGGTGCCCGGACCGGGCAGCTGGGGGGTGCGGGGATCCCGGGCAGCTGGGGGGTGTGGGGATCCCGGGCAGCTGGGGGGTGCGGGGATCCCGGGCAGGGCGGGTGCGGGCAGCTGGGGGGTGCGGGGATCCCGGGCTGGGCGGGCGGGGGCAGCTGGGGGGTGCGGGGATCCCGGGCTGGGCGGGCGGGGGCAGCTGGGGGGTGCGGGGATCCCGGGCAGGGCGGGCGGGGGCAGCTGGGGGGTGCGGGGATCCCGGGCAGGGCGGGTGCGGGCAGCTGGGGGGTGCGGGGATCCCGGGCTGGGCGGGTGCGGGCAGCTGGGGGGTGCGGGGATCCCGGGCTGGGCGGGCGGGGGCAGCTGGGGGGTGCGGGGATCCCGGGCAGGGCGGGCGGGGGCAGCTGGGGGGTGCGGGGATCCCGGGCAGGGCGGGTGCGGGCAGCTGGGGGGTGCGGGGATCCCGGGCAGGGCGGGTGCGGGCAGCTGGGGGGTGCGGGGATCCCGGGCTGGGCGGGCGGGGGCAGCTGGGGGGTGCGGGGATCCCGGGCTGGGCGGGCGGGGGCAGCTGGGGGGTGCGGGGATCCCGGGCAGGGCGGGCGGGGGCAGCTGGGGGGTGCGGGGATCCCGGGCTGGGCGGGCGGGGGCAGCTGGGGGGTGCGGGGATCCCGGGCAGGGCGGGCGGGGGCAGCTGGGGGGTGCGGGGATCCCGGGCAGGGCGGGTGCGGGCAGCTGGGGGGTGCGGGGATCCCGGGCTGGGCGGGCGGGGGCAGCTGGGGGGTGCGGGGATCCCGGGCAGGGCGGGCGGGGGCAGCTGGGGGTGCGGGGATCCCGGGCAGGGCGGGTGCGGGCAGCTGGGGGGTGCGGGGATCCCGGGCAGCTGGGGGTGCGGGGATCCCGGGCGGGTGCGGGCAGCTGGGTGCGCTGGAAGCGCCAGTGCCCTAGCGGGGAACTCGCACGGAAATAGGGCAGCCAGGACACTCAGCGCCTAACCCCGTCCCCAGCAATAGCAAAGCGGCTCCCTCGCTTTAGAAATGCGGCCTGGAGTCTGTCCCGGCAATGGCAGGTCCCGCTCCTCGCTGCTGCCCCGCCACCCCCCGCAGAGCAGTCCAGCCTGCCCGCTCCTGGAGCCTCTCTTGGGGCGCTGCTGGGGGGGTGGAAGGACCCCCTGGCATTTCCTCAGTCCCAGGCAGGATTAAGTCACGCTGCAAGGTGAGGCGCGTCCATCCTCCCTCCACACTGGCCCGCAGCCCCCTGGCAGCAAGATCCGGGCCTGGGGATCCCAGTAGGTCCAGGGGCCCAGGCGGGCAGCGTCTGTCCCTAGGTGACTTCGTGGAGGGGCTCTGGCCTGGCCGCAGAGAGCTGTGCCCCCCCCCCCCCCCCCACACACACACACACACACGCCCCCGGCCGGAGAGCGGGCTGCGGATCTAAGGAGGTAACACTACCCCCTCCCCACCAACCCCTCTGCTAATTCACATAACCTTTCTGCTCCCTTGACAAGACACGCTGCGCATATTCCAGCCCCGAAACAAGCTGTTCTAGGCGGTGATTAGTCATAGCAGGGGGATGAGTCACTGCTTTACCATGTGCTGGTGCCTTCGTCCTAGGACCACCCCGCCCCCCCACCACATCTGACATCTTCACAATAACTGGGCTCCACCTTTACCTTTAAAAAAAAAGGGCCAAAAAGGTTCAGGGAGAAACAGAGGGCTCTCCCAGGACATCTACGGGTGTTTGGAGAGCCATAGGCAGTGCAGGTTTTTTACCTGTTCCATTAGGTGAGGCTGCTTACCCCTGCTTTTGTTACCTCTTATTTCTGGAAGCACTCTCTCCCAAAAGCTTTGGCAACGACATTTTCTATTTTACGCCTCACCCTTCCCAAAATGTCCGAGGGAAGGGAGTGCCTGCACCTTCCCCCCTGCAGTGGAGAAGCAGCATCCTATGGCTTTATTATAATAGCACAATAGCACTTAAAAGCCCCTAGCAAACATCAGGGGCCTATTGTGTGAGGCACTGTACAAAAAAGCAGAAAAAGAAGCCTTCGTCATCTAGGATTATGACAAGAAACAACAGCTACAAGGAATAAACAAAAGGTTAGGAAATGGGGTAGGATGATGACTGTGAATATCAACCGAAAAGACAAATTAGGCAGTATGTCACTAATGCATGTTAAGGCCCCTCATTCAGTGTACTTAAAGATTAATCATGTTTGTGCATGTAAGAGTGGAGCCTTAAACTATCACTGTTAGGGACTATCAGTAGGAGAAAGTCAAATGGCCACCTATCAAGAGTACATATTAACCACTAGAGTGGGTGATAAGAACTGTGAGTAATTAAAATAAATGCCAAATTGTTATGCAAAGTAAACATACAATAAGGATAGTACTATCTCCGCGTGGTTTTATTAGAGCTAACTCATTAGCCGTCATGATAAAATACTCTCTTAGTGTAGACACACTGAAGAGAAGGGAGGCAGGAAAAACTGCTATAGAAAATACTGATGATGAAGAAGGGAATGTTTTTGAGAGTGCAGGTGTGGTCATTTATATTGCCCTCACCTCAGAATAAAGTACTAGTCTGAAGCAAATTTCATAACATTGGGCCAAATCCTGGCATCAGTACTGAGGCAACAATCCCATTAGCTTCAGTGGACTGGGCTTTGGGTAACTTACTGTTGTCTGAGCTAAAGGCCAGTCATGCAAACAGTTACCCCTGTGAGTGATTCTTACTCCCATTAGTTGTCCCGGTGAAGTCAAGGGGCTGGATTCTTTTTTCACTTCTACTTATGTAAAGCACAAACATCTCTGTTTAAAAGTAATGGAATTACAGTGGTGCAAAAATAGCTTTCAGACATCACTTGTGAGAATGAGGGGTGGACCCTAGGAGCATTATTCTGATTTCACACCAGCTTCACTCTACTGTAACCCTATTGGTGTCAGAGTCATTCCCTACTCCTTTTGGGTGGCAAGGTAAAATTACAGGTAGTTGTTCTAAAGATGTGAATAACCCTCACTGACCTAGATACATTCGCAGAGGTTATGTCCAACAAGTAATTATGTAGGTGACTAATCAATCAGTAATATGTGTACTGTTACCTCTATACAGATGTAGTCAATAGTTCTGTGCAAAAACCAACCAACCGAAAAACCAACATAAACAAGGCTGTGCAGCAGACTAATGAATTTAAAAAAAAAAATCAGACCCCAGAAGTGACAGACAGGATGTTTTATAACTGAGTATGCTTAAGAAAAGAAAAATCTATTGGCCCTAAAGAAAAAAAAGTGAAGTTACTACTCTAATAAAGAATCCTTAGTGATACTGATCATTATTACTGCACACTAGAGAAAGAAAGCCTCCCACGTCAGCTACTCTCGCTTATAGAGAAACAAAAGATGTAACCCAGCATTTTCTTCAATTTCTCAAGCGTAAAAATGTCTTATAAAAAACCTGGTTAGAGATTAAAAATACAGTGTGGTGATCCTCATTACACAAACTGGCAAAGCTGGTTCTCACTTCTGTAAGAGTGGATCCTATCCGGTCTGATCTAAACTAAAACCTGACGAAGCAAAACTATGGCACCTCTTTCTATTCCAGTCCAGAATAACCCCTCTTTTTCTTTCACTCAATGTACAAACAGCTATTGAATGAGGAGTTCATCTCCTTTTGCTTTCAGTTTGCTTGCAGTGAGTATGCTCAGACTGAAGTGCCACTTGTAGTCAGTAATCGCTTCAAAGAAAAATCATATTCCAGATGCAGTCATTTGGAGAGATGTCCCTTGCAAATGCCCCTCCTCCCCCATAGACACCTTTCAGCGAGGCAGACATCTGATGCTGAAAAGATGGTATAAGTGGGTTCTATTTTTGCAGCTATGAACACATATCCCTGATTTTGAGGATAATTATTTATTTGCTGTGGAACTGAGAAGAGACTGCAAAACAATAGACATTATGATAGGCTCAAAGGACAATAATTATAGGGTACCAGAAGGAATCAGATCCGAGTTTGATAAGATTGAACCACTGAATCTAATCAAGTTGAACAAGAAGAGAACAAGTGGGAGGGGAACAACGGAGACCTGTCTTGTCATTCTGACGCTTAGTATCTACCTTATAAGCTTTTCATTTTCAAAGCCTGTACAAATAGTTGTTTAACCCCAAAAAGAGGAGTTAATTGATAACTGCAGGCCAAATTCTGCTAGCCTTACTCCTGTAGAACTCTCATTGGTGTGGCTGAAGAGAGGTTAGGCCGGGCATGTCAACATAGTTTTTGTACCACTATTCATCAGTGTAATGGTATATACATTGGTGCAACTGCCTAGTTACACTGGTGCTTTATACTGGCATGGCTTATTCCCCTATTTACTTGGGATTCTTATGAAGCAAGCAAGTTGGTGGGTCAGCCCACCTGGCATCATCGAAAAATCTAGTCCTGCCAGGAGAGCATGGCCTATGGGGAGGATGCAAAACTACAACTCCCATGAGTCACTGCTGTGGCTCAGGCAGTCAGATTCATAGGATAGGAGAGATACAAGGTGGGTGAGGTAATATCTTTTATTGGACCCATATCTTTTGATGGAAGAAAAAACTTTTGAGCTACACAGAGTTCTTCTTCAGGTCTAGGAAAAAGTAATCCGAGCATCACAGCTGCATACAAGGTGAGATGTGTTAACCCCTTATGCTTAAATTTGTCACACCTTGTATGCAGCTAAGCTGACACACACTGATTACTTTCCTCAGACATGAAGAGAGCTCCATCTCTTCCAGAAGTTGGTCCAAAAATAAATATAACACCTCACCCACCTTGTGTGTGTGTGTCACATCCTGGAACCAACATGGCTACAACAACACTGCAAACAGATTCATGTAAACCCACGAGTGTTCATTTCAATTTCCATGGAAAAATCATAATAAAATCGGTCTCTTCCCCACAGCAAATTTAAAATTTCAGCAAAACCTTATTTGCCAACCAGAAAATTTGTTACTCAAAATTTTTTGACTATCCCTACTGCAGAACATGACAGGACGGGAAGAGGGGCAACTGCTATCCCTAAGATGGGTAGAGACAGGGATTGTTTTCATGAGGGCGTCTGTAAGTAGCTCAGTTTAAAACAGCAGTGAAATCCTTCCATTTTAAATCCTGCAACAAATATCAAATGGGGGAGGGGGCAGGAGGGAGGCGGAAGAGGGAAATCCCATGCTTCTTAGTGTTGCAGATCTTGGGCAGTTGTTGCTGCATTTTACAATGTTTGGCAAATTCTATATTTATTCTTTTAAAAAGTTGGGGTGTTGCAAAGATGCATCTGTGACAAACAGCAACCAATAGAAAAATGTCTCTGGCCAAACAGAGCATAAAACAAAACCACCACACACCCATCCTCACCCCATTCACTGCAAAGGAGCGTGAGCTTCACTTGGATAAGTAAGGGCTAACGTAATTAAGCACAGGGAATTTCTTTTGTAAACAAGGAAATAAAAAGGCTGTTAGGGCTAAATTGTGCAACTAGCTAGCAAGTGCTTACTCACATGAGTAAGGGGTTGTTCAAACTAGCTCTTAAATTGTAAGCAGACACACACACAGAGTCAGGCAGTGAAAAATTCTTACTAAGTAGATCAGGGGTCTCAAACACGCGGCCCACGGGCCACATGCGGCCCACGGAGTTATTTCCTGCGGTCCGCCATAGGTGCCAACTCCACTAGCAGCCAAGCTCCAAACATTACTGAGTGTTTATATTTTATTAAAACCCCTCTTTGCATTACAGTTTTTAAAAAGTGAATACATTGACTTTTAATAGAATACTATATTACTCTTCATTTTTTACTGTACTTTTGTATCATTGTATGAAAAGGTTTCAGTGATGTGGCCCTCGGGCCAATTTACTAGTTCTCATGTGGCCCTTGTGGTGGTTTGAGTTTGAGATCCCTGTTCTAAAGTGTTCGATGAACTGGGACATATCGGTGTTCTAGAATCTATTGCACACCATTACCTTTCACATCTCTCTATAGACATTTCAAATCGTATATTTGAATTTGTTAGTGGATTTGAGGGAACAAATATATTTGTATTATAGTGCAGTGGTATCTTAGCTGACTTTTTGTAATCAACTCCTATTTTCATCTCAGTTTTCAAGGACTTGAAATCTACGCAAAATCATGGGCCCTGATCCTGCAGAGACTTAGGCATGTGCTTAACTTTATACACTATAAGCAGACCCGTTAAAGTACGTGTCTAAAGTTCAATCCATACCTATGTCTTTGCAGGATCAGGGAATATAAATATATATACACAACACAGATGGGGAAATTCACTTTGAAATTCTCCAAAGACAAAATTTCCCATAGGTTTAATTCTTGTCTCTAAATTATAGGTAATATTGAAGTTTCTGGAATTTTCTAGTCAGTTTCACTAGTTACACACTCAGTTTGACTGTAGGAACATATAACCTTGAGTGACTTCCTCAATAGATAAAAAAATGTTTGGACTGTCCTGAAAATGCTTGACTAAGAGCTGACGGCATCTGGGAATTCCAATACATCATGTAAAGTCCCAGAATTAATACTGGATTTTCTCCTCTGAGAGATTGCTTTACACAGGCAAGAAGGGAAGTTCGAGTGAGAAATACAATTTAATCTATTAAGATCAATTAATTTTTTTCACATTGATTTTATTTACAAACAGGCAGTAGGAAATGTTTACATTTCTGCCACACTGCAAGGACAGTTTGTCCAAAATTTAGATCTCCTCATTTAGCAACAGCCTACAATTATTACAATCCCCCTAAATTTGGAAGAGGGGTTCTCTTCTCTAGGGCTTTCTGATCAGGTCACATGCATTTTTCTTTTAAAGCCAAAACGTGAGCTTAACTTGTTAATACATGCTACCATGTGAGAAACTGGGCAAAACCCTGCCCTTACTTATCTACAGCCCAAAGTTTCATAAAGTGGGGGGCGGAATAGAGTATTAGGTCATGCTAGTGCAGGACAGGTTTGCATGGCAGGGTCAGGGTGGAAGGGACTTTGGCAGGGTACACTTTAACGCTGCAGCATGTGAATCCACTACCATCTAGAGCTGGAATATGAACATGGGGACAAAGGGACTGACCACAAACCCTTCAGGCCATGGTGCGCCAGGCCAATAACAAGGTCCTCAATCACTGATTTTTTGAATGTTTGGTGTGGAATTTTGGGCCCATTGAGGTCAACAGCAAGACTTCCATGGACCTCAGTAGGGCCATGATTTCGCCCCTGGTTATAGTCCTACATTTCTACTTTGTGTGAGGGAGACAAGGCTGCCTCTGCCCTCTTCCCACGTGTGTAATATCTTTGTGCACCCATTTGATGAGAATCTTTGAATGACCACTCAGAATTCGTGGGAATTTAAAGGACTAAGTCACCACTTAGGGCAAAGTTCTCCTCTCAGATCCCTCAAACATTTCAGTTCTGATCATCTGATATCCCTATGCATGTAGAACTCAGTTTAAGAGGCCTTGGGGCCGTAGCTGTGCCAGTCTCTCTGGACATGGAGAACCCTGCCTTTTGCTGTGTGTGTGGGGGTAAGAATAGGGAAAGAAATGCAACGGTGGCACCTGATGAGAACAAGTGGCATGGTTGCAATCATGCATGGAACAGCTGAATGCCTCTTGCACAAAGAGCCACGAGCTGCAAAAAGCTACTTAGAACTCTGGCTAACACACACACACACTCTTGAGGTAGCTGACCTTATTTGCAATGAAGGAGTTGGCACACCAGATTTACAGTAATAAAAATATTCTCTGATCAGCATTCTTGTGATGCAGTTCAAGCCGATATCCTCACTCCTAATAAAGCGAGGCCGAGAAATGCACCCAAGCAAAAATGGGGCCAAATCCTTCTCTCCTTACTTGTGCAAGCGCTCCCATTGACAATGAAGATTTGACTCGCAGTCTTTTTAGTCTGAGCACATAGCAGAGCACTCTAGGGTGAGGTATGTATGCGTGTGCATGCTTACATTCACTTTGGGTTCAGCACAGTCTCCAGCTGACTTAAAACACAAATATTAGCTCAGATTCAAACTGCTGTGTTTAAACATGGGGTAAGTGGGCATAAATAGCCAGAGACACCAATCATCTCCGATTATTCTAAATTAGCCACAGAGGAGCTTTACAAACAGAGCTCTGAATAAGTGATCTAGTAATAAAATACGTTACGGGGCCATAACCTCCTGTGCACAGAAAGTCTGCGAGAAGCCAAAACATGCAAAGGAACCACTGTTACTCCACTGAAAGGCAAGACACAAGGCCTAGAGAGGCTGTGTCTGGCGATTATAATAATCTCAGACACAACGTGGAGCACAGCATCCTGGTGGAAACACAGAGGAAGCGAACAGGGTGATGGCTGTATGTCCATGATGATGCAAAATTTTTGGCCAACGTCTGAATGGCCGTGACTTACTAAGCCATTAGATCTTACTTACTAGTTTTATGACCTGAAACCAGAATGAGAAGCCTTGTCATTTTTTAACTACCTAATGTTTCTGCTGAGGCTATTCTTATTCATAGAAATGTGTTACATTTTCAAATTCTACTTAATTACCTACCCCAGTATTTAGTGGCAATGATCTCTACAGGTCAGGCAGTCATTGCATTATTTATATTTGGTTGATGCTTTAAGTGGCCAATTACAAACCAAGCCAAACAAGAAGTTAAAAGATTTCAGATGATTTTTTCGGTGGCAAAGACATGAATCAGAATAGCAAAACCTGCAAGCAAGGGAGGAAAAGAAAAAGTAACACTACAGGACAAACAATAATGAGAGAAAGCTGCCTTGGCTGTTGCAGAAATCTGATTTTTCTACAATTACTGGGAATCTGACCAGACTCCCATGTTGCAAACGTGAGTAAATAGTGGCAGACAGACACCCTCCCAGCCAAAAAGCACTTATAATAATCTTCATACCTTCCCGTTGCTTTCCTCCAAGCTGCTAGCATCTATTGCCGGTGTTTTATCTGGATTGATCTACAGCCAGCTAGCTCTTATCTATGCTTTGATCTCATCCAAACACTGGGCAGCTGGAAATGATAGAGGAATAAAGATGGGTATCTGTTGCAAACACTGCAACTCAGACTTCCTGGCTAATCCTCCGTGCAGCCTCAGACATGTTGAGCAGGCTGGAGGACGAGATAAACCCCTGCAGCAGCAACATACACCACACAACACTGTCCTTAGAGAAGAGAAGCAATTGCTCAACGTTGCTCTCTGGGATTACTCTGAGGGAAAACGTCTACTCCCCATTAAGTCCAAAGATGAGCCGAGAACACCTCGTGATCAACGATACTGAAGGCAGCCCATAGGCTTAATAATACCAACATGGATACTTGATCTACATCCATTGTCAGGAGATCATTGACCAAGCAGAGTCTCTACCATACCCAGGGAAGGAAATCGGATACTGTGAGAACTTTTCCACCACAAAACTGTTGAATAATCTTGGCCACCCACAAAAGGCACAGGTTGATAGCTTCTGAGAAATGCATGGGGTCTCTGGAACACAAGACCTATTCAACAGCCTGCCCTCCACAAGGGAGGCATTAGGAGCTGTATTAGTGCCAGTCAGGAACGACATGGGTCCAGAGCACAGATTGTGGGAAGAGTTCTCCAAACACCACCTTTAACGTGAATTTAAAATACACCTAGGAACAACTGTGGCCTTCTTCCAAAGCACATTAAAGTCAATGGGAGTCTTTCCACCACTTGAGTGGGCCCTATAATTTCTGGGGTGCTTCCAGGGCTTTTTTCCATTTTAAAATAAGACGTACAGAAGAGTTTAAATCTATGCATTAGCAGAAAAGTGAAGGGCCTGGTCTTGCTTCAGCAGAAGTCAATAGGAATTTTGCCATGGACATAACTGAGAATAGGATGGAATTTAAAGGGCCTGGTTGCCATGCCTTGCTGATGGCCTCATGGGAGGAGCTAACCATGCTCTACGTCAGCCCTGCACAACTCGTAAAGCGGCGAGGGCCATATTACTCCAAAGAAAACAGCTGAGGGCCGAACCCCCCCCGGCCCCGCGGAAACACCCACCCCGCAGCGCCGCCTGCCCCGCAGAAACAACCCCTCCTTCCCCAGCGCTGGGGTGTGGAAGCCTGTAGATGGGGAAAGAAACAGCACGCATAGGGTGACCAGATCACAGTAGTAAAATAGGACCCGCCCCCTCCCCGCTCGGCCCCACCATCACCCCCCCTTCACCTTCACCCCCCAGGGGTCACTATATTACTGCACACAACAGTCAATCAATGCAGTTGTAGATAAATCTCTGCTTTATGCATTTTTGTATAACTTTTATATGACTTTGTATTGAACCTTGGTAATATGTTATAGCGGGCTCCTAAGGTAGTATAATTAAGGTAAAAAAAAAAGTCTTTTTGCTAGAAGTAGAATAAGATCTTCCCCCCACTTTGTATTCAATTGCCCTGTTGAATGAATGAGGTGTGAATGAGGAAGGCGTGGAAGGCAGGCACCTCCAGACAGCTGCAACCCTTGGAGAGGGGATGAGAACCAGACCAAGGACAATCAAACTTGTCAGGTGGGCTGACTAGAGAAGAGCAGACATACTGACGGCCTCGGGGGTTAGACGCAAGCACCTTCCTTTGGGAACACCCTCTTTGCAGCATTGGGACAACCCCCAGCCCAGAGACAAGCAGCAAAAAGGCCCAACGGACACAGTCCCAGATTTTGGGCCGCACAGTGAGCCCACCTACTCACCCCCCCGCTTGCGGGCCGCACAGTGAGCCCACCTACTCACCCCCCCCCTTGCGGGCCGCACAGTGAGCCCACGCGGGCTGCATGCGGCCCCCGGGCCACATGTTGTGCGGGCCTGACCTACTGCTATTATGCTCAGGTAAGTGGCTAAAAAGCAGGTCAGGCCTACTACCTTTGCCAGGGAGCCCAAACCTGCTTTGTTTAACCACCTCAAGAGTATTGACATGTGCCCGGTGTCTGGGAATACACAGACATGTGTGGGATGTTACAGCAGTCACAAGCACAGAAATGCATACCATTCCTCTGTGCTCAGAGGAGGTGTTGAAAGGCATTCATAAATGGAGTAGAATGCTATTCCTGTTGTCAGCCGACATCTCTCTTCTCCTAACAACATTACAGGTTCAGTATAAGTTCGTAGAAACAACACACACAAAAACACTGCTAAAAGTGTATTATACTATTATATTTTACCCATTCACTATAAGCAACTGCTTACAGTTTGATAAACGCAGCTTTCGTTTCTATGTAGAAGGGGATTCCGAGAAGTTTTTTTCATTTAGCATTTCTCCACCTAAACAGGAATTTCAGGATAAGCAATTTTGATCTGAGTTTATTAGGGAAGGGCTGGAGTTGAAACAAGAGCAGTTGAATTTACATGGTGACAATGACTTGCTCTTATAATCTGCGTGCACTGTGCGCGCTCGACTGACCCGCAGGAAAGGGTTGTGTTTTTCCTTAAGATGAGACGACGTTTTGTTGGAAATGCCCATGTCTCTCTTGTTGTGACTGCAGATATCCCAGTCTTTCCACACCTTTGCATGAATCAGGGCCAGGACCGATCTCTTTCCCCCTGGGTTCTACCACAGATAGAAACCCAATCCACCTTCTGCCACAAATGCGGAGGTCAGCTAGCATGGAGAACAAGCAAGCAAGAAACCTCCTGCAAACCACTCTGGCAAATCCCTACGGAGTTCCCTTGACGAATACTGTACCTGGGGGCAGGCAGGTATATTATATTGCCTTTGCTGCCAGTGAAAAGCCACAGTAATTCTTTGGAGTGGTGTTTACAAAACAGTGGTACTAGCTAAGCCTCGCTAATAAAGGGCATTTTGTTGTGTACTAGGTTTTCCTTCTTTTCTATTAAATTCCACTTCCTGTCCTTAGTGCTTGTGTTGGTGCTAAAATAGAGGCCAAGAGTAATTTCAAATGATGTGCAGTACTTCCTACAGGCCTGCAGTCTTTCCCCTTGTAGTACAACAGTTGATCTGCATGGGAGATCACAACGGCATAAAAAGTTGTTTGAGCCTTCTAAGGACAGCACTCAGTATGGGCACTACAGTCCTGGTCATCGGTCATCCTCTGTTTGCTCAGACACCATACAGGTACTACGCAGATTACCCAGGTAGCATCACTACCACTGCATGAATCATACTGCAACTGCAAAGAAGGAGCATGCTGCAAGTTGGCAGACTGCTTTGAAGACAGATGTTTCTTTCAAAGAAAAATGCGCAAGTGAAGGATGTCTATGGGAGAGTTTGCTTGTATTCTGGTCACTTATGCGGCAATTCTATAACTATTTACTGCTTGAGTTGCTATGGGAAATATGAATACTTGCCATGACAACTGCAGCAGTATGTGGTTTACAGTCCATCTCCCGTCCTAAAGAAACATTCCCACTCAGATGTGCGGCAAAAATGGGCACCTGTTACATCCATTCATTCAATTCTCTTTTCAGAGAGTTGTTTGTAACCAATGGTAATTCTCCCAAGATTTAGAGCGCAATATTGCCTTACATCGACCTAGACTTTGCTTTCGTTTGCGGGGGGAAAAAAGGGGGAGCTAGCCGGTGTGCCTGAGAACCTGAAATGGCAGCCACATGTGTTGCTTCTGGTGTGTAATTCAGAGAAATCAATAGGATGACGACAAGAGCTGTGGGGGCGAATTCTGCTCACTATCATAGGTGCACCACCTGTTTAAATTGTGATTTGCTCTATTCTATGCATCCCTTCAGCAAAGAAAGAGGTCATTAAAATCCCCACTTTGCTCCCTTGCATGGGCTATTTATACTCACCAGTGTGTGTGTGCCGGGGGTGGGGTGGGGAACAGCTGGCTCCATGGGGGCACTACCCTCCACCCCCTCACATAGATGTGTGGAGAATAGATAGTGCTATGCTGGGGAGACGGGGTGGGGGTGGAAGGAGTAGCAGCAATTTGCTGGCAAAGGCAGTAGCAGATTAAATACCCCCGTAGCAATTCTTTTCAGGGG
Organism: Macrochelys suwanniensis; assembly: GCA_033296515.1. Classification (NCBI taxonomy): domain Eukaryota; kingdom Metazoa; phylum Chordata; order Testudines; family Chelydridae; genus Macrochelys; species Macrochelys suwanniensis. Next base: position 92,716,612 of record CM065783.1, read on the forward strand.
CTGCTACCAGGGAATCAAAGCTATGCACCTCCCCTAACTCAGAACCAGATGTAATGGCACAGCCTCGCCCATTAAAATCCATTAGAATTGCATGCACGGCAGAATTTGGCTCATGACAAATAAAGCATATGAAATTATTGACCAGAGTAAACAATGCAATATAGAGCTTTGAGCACATTGCAAACCCTATTTCCCGTTGACAGATGGACTTTAGTGTACTGGAGCACACCCTGTTCTACGCACGGTCTCTCTTGCTAGCTTAAAGGGCCTTGGTTTTCCTCTGCAGTCACAGATTCCAACCATTAGTGCAAATGACCCGCTGCAAAGTTAGAAGATGCAACTGTAAATGTGTTTGAGTTTACAGGAGCCCTGTTCAGCACTGGCAGTTAATGAACTGCGGAAGTTCCCCATGTGATTCCTGTTCTTGAAAACTGTAAGTTAAAGAGAGTGGCTTGTGATCAAGATTTATCGATAACCTCCAAACATAAAGAGTGTGCCGATATTAAAGGGGTAGGAAAACCAGCCCAGCTCATATTTACCTTGGCTATTTACCTCTTCCTGTTGACAAACATTCTCAAATGAATTGTAAGTGGCATTTTTATTTTTATGGTAAAGTTTAGCCTAAAGGTGAACTAGCGCCTTATGTTCCCTCATAGAAGTTGTTTCTTTGAGCTTTGCATCTGTTTTCCTACTAGGAGAATATTGACAGCTTTTTTTCCATTGTTTAATGTATGCAGTTGTCAATTACATGTGACTCTTGCAAATACTGTTTATGTCAATGATACAGTTTTCTGGGGATTTCCATAATTGTTACTGTTCAGAACAAAAATAATGTCTAGAGATAACCAAAATTTAAAATGAAAAGTTAAGTTTTAATTTGTTTCCCATCTTGGAAATGCTGAATAGCAAATCTTTATTTCACAAACAAAACTGTGTCCGATACACATCTGAAGATGAAGGGGGAAAAAAAATCAAAAAAGGTAATTTTTTTGTGCTATTTACCATTTCTGATGATATATGATCCACTATGCTCTCCAAGGAGCAAACATAGCCCTTAACAGAGTCTTGCAAAATTCCACTCAACTACTACCACAGCTGATTTTTTTTTCATGGGGAAAACAACAACAAAAAACAAAAAACCCCAATCACATAAGATTTTCCTACTCAAGTGGGCAAATAGATATCTTTGCCAGAACTGGTAAATGTTCATGACAATTTTATAAAGGCAGCTTTAACCCCCAGGAGCCACAAAAGGTGCTATATTGTGCAAGAAAGTCAATGAATTCCGAGACTAACCTAAAGCCTATTGATGTCAATGTAAGTCTTTCCATTGACTTCAATGGGCATCAGATCAGGCCTTCAGGGATGACTGTGTTAAAAGCCATTACAAATTAATAATGTGATCTTTCATTGGGCTACTCTTTGCATCAGACTTGGGGCAGCCTGCCTGCCTAGTGATTCCAATAGACAGCAGTCTAACCTCGATTCCAGTAAGATAGAACTCTAGTTGCTCCTCAAGCAGGCCATCTCTCCACATTTTTCAATTAGGTAGGGCAGGGACTTAGCTTCCTTGGAGTGTCCAGTTATAAAATAGGAACTAAAAGTCAAAGGAATGAAGAAGAGCTCTGTGTAAACTCAAAAGCCTTCTCTCTCTCACACTCTGACCAACTGCTGTCAGTCAAATCAAAGATATTACACCAGGTCTTTCTAATATTCTGGGACCAACACGGCATAAAACAAAGAAATAGAACCAAGCCGTTTCTGCAGAAGAAAAGGAGACAAAACGCCATGAGGTCTGCTCTGCTTGCGTTTCAGCTGCCATTCACTGAGCTTCTGGAGGCGATGGGGCAGCTTCAAACTACTGCATGCAAGCTGGACCAGTATCCCTTCTGACAGGCAAAATCTTTCAGAGAATCAGTGGGTCAAAGGAGCATTGTCAATACTCTTCCAAAGAAGGTCTGGGAATTGGCTTCACTTTAAGAAGCAATTGTTAGGCTCTCGCTCAAGAAACCATATCTTGACATGGATAATCTTGCTCATTATAGCACAGTACCTTTCTGAAACCTATTTTGGGAAGGTTCTGGCAGTACCAGGAATTCTCCATCTTCCTTGACCATGGTCAATCCTGTTCTAGGTCTAGTTAGACTATGGGGGACTGCATAGGCTTAGTTGGTGATGATCTCCTCCATACAGCAGGGAAAATAGTGCATCCACGATAATCTTTTAGGCATATCAGCCACTTTTGATACCACTGACCAAGAGGTGCATTCACATAGCTATGGACTGCGGCAGGGATACATGGAGTCATTTTTGAATGGCTCCATTGCCCTTCTCCCCCCAGGGAAGGAGCTGGCAATCCTCCAATATGTAGATAGGATTCAGCTGTCCATTTCTATTTCATCAGAGCTGACTAATGTGGTTGATCGACTACCTTGCCAGGATCGGGGCAGGCTGGTTGCCTCTCAATCCAGGTAAGACTTAGGTTATGCTGGTAGGTTAGGGAAGACAGGGTGAAGTTTCAACATCTTCCCCACATAGGAGTTGGCTTTTTGTTGTTCAGATTTTCAATGAGGGCACCTGGGTGGGTTGGGTTCTGCACATCCAGGAGGGAGTAGCAGCCGAGAATGCTTTATCAGCAGTAATTCTAGCCCAGAAGGCTGAAACTACTTGTTTCCAATGCAGACCTTGCCACACCAATCTCCCCCTTTAGCACCCCACGAATGGAATATTGGGGTGCATTCTGTATGGATCGTCTACTCCTCACGATCCCTTTAGCTGAGAGGGGATGCAGCTGCTATTCATTTTAGACTATTTCTCACAGAGAAAAAAATACTACCTGAGCTCTAAGATCTTCTCTGGCTTCTAGTTCATTTCTAGGGACCATTTAAAGTGTTAATTGATACAGCTTCAAGTTGGCCGTGTCCTGGTTACCTGTATTGTTACTTCTCATAAGAAACCACCACAGCTGAGAACAATTAAGGTGCTAATGCTAACAGCTCTCAGTTTAATCAGGAAGTAGGTCCTTGACTCTGGAATATACTTATCCCCATCAGTTCACCAAAGCCCATACTTGTTGACCTTCAGGTCTCATTGCAAGATCTGTTCTCACTGGCCTTTAGAGGTTTTATTTGAGAAATGTAACTGCAGAATACTGAGGCTTCTTCCCAACCCCCTTTTTTTAAATTGTGTACATCAGAGTTGAGGTTTTCCAAGCGGGCCTGGGAAGATAGAGCCTTAGGCTCCAATTCTCTTATGGGTTATTTAATCTGACATTGCTTGTTGAAGTTTGCAGTCTCCATAACCAATTTGAAACTGAAACTTCAAGGATCCATAGCTATGCTATGGTGACTGCATGCATGCAGATTAAAGCTTCTCTTTCAGCTAATCAAGCTAAAGGGTTTGAAACACGGGTCTGCATGTTTTCAGACATGATGCATTTGTGAGGACCACTGTGTAATACAAGACGAGAGGCAGAAACGTTTGCACCCTTCGGAACTGCGTACTAGAGATTGGGATTGTCACAGAACAGTCTCAGCATTGATACTGAGTTGATGGATCTGTGGACTCTCAAATGAAGCTTATCTAACTAACTATTGTACAATAGTATTTTGAAAGAGGCGTTTGCCTTTTATGTGGCCCCTTTGTTGTTTGCAGATACAGAAGGACATAACGGATTTCTGTCAGGAACCTCTCCCTACATGAGGAATATAAACAAATTAAAATGCCGATTGATTTAACAGATAACCTGAATGCAATGTTAAAAACAAAGCCATAAATTTGACAGGGCAAAAATCAATTGATCACTGCATGTCAAATACTCATTTGCAATGCTGGTTTACTTAACATTTCCATTAAGATGAAGCAAGTAGTTCTTGAATGAGGATTTTTTTGCACAGGTTTTTGGAATACTGTATGTCGTTGCCTTGTAAGTGGTATGTGCTGCTCTTTCCATAGTTCCAGACACACTGAAGTGACAAATTTCACTGCTCTTTATTAGGAGGTTGACATCTAGTTCTAGGTACCTCAAAACAAGCAGTTTTATGGTAACAAACAATTGAAAAAGCCCAAAGAGTGAGATTTGCTCCCATTCCCTCCTAAAATATAGAACAAAGATATAATGGACAAAGTTAGAGAGATGAATCCTCCTGACCACAAGTTTTCTTTTCTAAGAAGTTCAAGGACCGTATACACTTGTTCATAAGCCAAATATTTTTGGTAAAAAAGTTAAGTGCGGGGGTCGGCTTATAAACGGGGTCTACACCAAAATTTGATGATTTTAAACTATGAAATTATTGAATTGAATATCTAATACATTGTCGTTTTGTTTACCTGGAGCACCCACCACTTCCCGCAGCTCCCGTTGGCTGGGAACGGCAAACCGTGGCCACTGGGAGTTCAGGGGCTCTGTGCCTGCGGATGCCCCAAGTAAACAAAACGTCCCAACCCGCCAGCGGCTTACGCTAACAGGCCGGGAGCCAAAGTTTGCCAACCTCTGAAATATAAGGTCAGTTTATGAAAAGGGTCATACAGTTTTTGCTATTTTTACCTATCCATCTTGGGGGAGGGGGGTCGGCTTCTAAACGAATGCGCTAATGAACGAGTATATACGGTATGTGCTAAGTGTTTTTCTACTTTGTATGTAGAAACACTGGGTACAAGTTTGGGGGCTGCAGGGCTTGCTCAGAAGGCACTTGTACTCAGAAGGTACAACTATGGCTTCAGGGCAAGAGCATGCCTTTAATTTTGTACCTAACAGTGTAACAGTTTACAAATGGGAGAAATTAGAGAAACATAACCCGTGGCGGAGCATAATTACAACAGAAATCTTAAGGCATAATTCTCTTCTCAGCTCTGCCTTCTCTCATGCAGTGGTGTCGGTGGCAGACAATTGTGAATGCATGTAGAGAGAGGGCAGAACGCTAGAGCTGATGTCCAGCCTGTGGTTTTTAGTAGAATATTTTTAGTCTGGAAGTGTGGTTTTTGCAGTGGCAAGTGATTAGTAAGAATTACACTTTTGCACAATGTTTTAGAAATGAAAGAAAAACCTCACCCTAGCATGCCATAAGAAAACCCTGCCAAGTGTAGGTGATGAATAAATTTGGGTATATATGAATAGTATTAGTGTAAACTTCTAGGATATGCATGTTTAAGATTAAGATTTGTGGGCAAGAAAGTTGATTGACTTTTTATGAACAAGCTACTCATTCACCTCTAGGGAATGCTGAAGGGAAGAGGTGAGGCGGACATGTTTTAAACGTGTTGAGTCAGTTAGTAGAGTGGGAATTTGCCAGTTTTTGGATGGGAGGTAATATAAAGAGCCTTTCAGTTGGTAGAAAGAACATTAGACATAAGGAGAGGTCAGGAGGGCTTAAGAAAACAAGCCTTCTGAAGTTAAATTCAATTGGGGTCTGATCCACAGCTTATTGAAGTCAAGAGACTCCTCTGAGGGCCCTTGGATCAGGCATTAAGATATCATGCTTTGCTCTAGGTAACTTTAATGCTACCATGTTTATGCATACAAATCAGTATCACTAACAATTTATCATCCTACCATTGTGTTTACTTTTTACATGCCAAATGCTTTTTGTTCCATGGAAGAAAATACACTTATCCTTAAAGAACTCATGAATGATGTGGAGAAAGTGAATAAGGAATAAGCAAATGTGAAGAAGAAGAAGAACTCAAGAACTACTGGTCCCCCCATGAAATTAATAGGCAGCTGGTTTAAAACAAATAGAAGGAAGTACTCCTTCACACAACATAGTCAATCTGTGGAACTTGTTGCCAGGAGATGTTGTGAAGGCCAAAACTATATTGAGGGTCCAAAAAAACCAAAAAAACAAACAAACAAACAAAAACAAAAAACTCACAAACAAACCAAAAAAACAACTAGATAAGTTCATGGAGGATAGGTCCATCAAGGGCTATTAGCCAAGATGGGCAGGGATGCAACTCAGTCTGGGTGTCCCTAGCCTCTCATTACCAGAAGCTGGGAGTGGATGACAGGGGTTTGATCACTGGATGGTTGCCTGTTCTGTTCATTCTGTCTGAAGCATCTGGCACAGGCCACTGTCAGAGAGAGGATACTGGGCTAGATGGACCATTGGTCTGACCCACTATGGCTGTTCTTATGTAGTTCAGGGCTTGTGACTGCACAAGATGTTTGAAAAGTATGTAATGCTTTGGTAATGAATGAGTATTCTGAACATTGTCAAAAATTCATCAATAATATTCAATACAGGACACAAAAAGCATCTCCATTCATAAGTCTAATAAGTCTTGAATAGCTTGTCATTATCCTTCCTGTAAGAGGATGCATTAAGGTCTAAATGCAGCAGAATAATATTCTCTATTGGTATCGAGTACAGCAGGCATTGTAGAATGATAAATATTACACATTGTTATTGCCTGGAGAGAAACATACATTTATTAGATCAGATTCAGTCTATTGTATTTACGTTGCAATAAAGCAGAAGTCTAACTAGGAAAAAACCTAATGATGTCAATCATAGCAAGCCAAACACTGTTTATTTGGGAAAGTACTCATGAATCAATCTTGTTTTGCAATTCATCTACCTCTACCCATCACTACCATTGTTGTAATAATAATTACCTACCTACCCTCCCAGGGGAGTTGTGAAGAGCAATTCATTAACATTGATAAAACACTTGGAAGATGGCAATAACTAACTACATGCTTAGAATGATCATTGGGCCTAGTCTGGAATTTTCTACTCAGTAGTATGTCCCCATAGGACAAGGAAATAAGGACTGCAGGCATTGGCTCAGGATTATTAGAAACTGCATTGTCTCTTCTCTCATCAAGACAGCTGAGTAGGGCTACCTTTACACCATAGAGCCTATGTGGACATAGCCTCCCCAATGAAGAGACCGGGTGTGCTGACAAAAGGAGGGTATTTTGTTGGTGTTTCTGCACTACCCTCCACCCCCTCAGACAACGTTAGCTATGCTTACAGAAACACTGTTCTGTTGGCACAGTTGAATCGACACTGGGGGATTTGTCAGCATAGCTATGTTGCTGGGGTGTGGGGGGTTTTCCCCCCACACCCCTCGCAGATGTAGCTCTAGCAGATTAAATTGAGTTGAGACTAAGCTTAACTCCCACAGCAGAGGGTGTGTGTGTGTGTGTGTGTGTGTGTGTGTGATCTATATCTATAGCTGAGGGCTGATGGACAATAAGAATGTTCTATTTAAAACCCCTCCACTGGCTAGAGGCTTTCATTAATAATATCTTAATCAATTTGTGCTAAGCTAATGCTTTAGTCAATTAGTTTCATAGTGGATGAATAGTTATGCACATTCATTTTATTAGTTGCTTTTGAGATAGAAGTTTGATAACAAAAGCATCCTTGAGCTCAAGCCAGTATCAGCAATTTTTACATGTAGCTATTTACATGAGGGCCTTTCTAAAAGTGTATTTCATACAGATTTCAAACGAGAGAGGTAAGGCAAATGTTATTATTGCCCTTTGCAATTCAAGCTCTCTGTTTTGTATAACCCAGTGACACACAAGTACACTTCTTGTACTGATAAACACTGGGCTACATCTGCTATGCCGATGACTAACACTCAACAACATTCACAAAATATATAGGTCAGGAAGGCAATTATGCACACAACACTGACCTACATCACTTCTGTATTTCAGCAGCTATGAAATGAAGCCCTCTGCTTGCAAAAAAGGGGTCCTGTCAAGCAAGGATCAGTCTCTGACACTACAGGTGCTACAATGAGGAGGAAAAATCAAACAAACAAAAACCCCACTAGTAACCGTGGGCGGAGGGGAGGGCGAGGGAGCTGGCTGCGGGGAGCGGGTGGGGCATGAAACTTCCTTGCACCGGCCCTGTCTACAGAGACTCTTGTCTTCCTCTCGCCCCAAAGCCCTTCATCCCAAACAGACAGCCCAGCCCACCCTGGCAGCCAGCCACTTTGCCCTGTGCTGTTGCCGATGCGGGGCTCTGCTCAAGGATCCTGCAATAATCTGCTCCCGCATATCAGGAGCAAGATGGGGAGAGAGCTGGCAGCAGTTGCCATTGTAGTGATGATCTCTAAGAAGAAATGTGGCATATGGTACCAGCATGGGAGGGATAGAAGAGCAAGGAATTAAGGCCTCACTCGATTTCAGCATCTTTTGCAACATCGGCCCAAAGCTCCTCTGCCCCAACTCTTAGATGGGTGTGGGTGGAATGTGATGGGCATTATAGGTGGCTGGGGTTTCTGCTTCACTATGGTCACTGAGGATGGTGCCCTGCTCTGTCCTCTCCAGAGCATTCAGTTTTAGATGAGTTGGAGGTGGTCAGATGCCTCCGGGCTTCCATCCACTAAAAAGTCTGGAATCTTTGGACCAGAATAAGGTCATGGGAGGACAGAGAGGGATGCAAAACAAGGACAACATGCAGGTCTGTGAGATTTCTCCCCAGGCTATTTGGGTGTGTGTGTGTCTCACCCTCAGAGATGTTCCAATAAGCTTCTTTCACAGACTGGACTCCTTCCTAGTCTGGGACCAAGCCTTTTCAGATCAACGTAGTAGTTTACAGCCTGTTTCCAGCAAATCACTCACATCCCTGTAGGTGCTATCCTTTGTTCCAGTTTATTTCAGGCATTTCTTTGGGGGTGGAGAGGCCATCTCTTGAGCTAGCTGAAGACAAAATGGAGAGGCTTCCAGGGCCTTTTATATTCTCTCTTGTGGGTGGAAATCCCTTTGTTCTTCTGTGAAAAATCACAGCAACAAGATGGAGTTTGTAGCCACCTGGACAAGTTACATTTCCATGAATCAGAGGGGTAGCCATGTTAGTCTGGATTTGTAGACGTGACAAAGGGTCCTGTGGCACCTTATAGACTAACAGAGGTATTGGAGCATAAGCTTTCGTGGGTGAATACCCACTTCTTCGGATGCAAGCAGTGGAAATGTCCAGGGGCAGATAAATCATGTCATTTCCATGAATGATTCAGCTTTTTGCAGACAGACGCCATTGTTTACATGTTAGTTTGAATGTTCCCAGGAAAGCTCAGATGTGGACTGGCGTCTCCCAAAGTCCATTGTCAGTTAAGTGTTTCTTGATTGGGCACCACCTGAGAATAGTCCTTTCTCAAGAAGCTGACCAAATGCTTCACTGAGTGTACTTGTATCTCAATGTGTTTGATTCTAAGTACACAGCCAATATTCATAACTTCAAATACAAAAAAAATGATACACAGCATAATTTTAACCAGCAAATTACAACCTTTCTATCGACACCTTACTTGACCTCCTTTGTACAAGATTTGGTGCAACTATAGGACCTTGGTTGCAACAATGATCTATAGGGTCACAGTTCATGTCAAGAACGTCACACATTAATCCCGACAAAGGTCAGCAAGAGCTAGGAATTGTGCAAGCTTTCCAGCAGAGCCCTGCAAAGTGCTTCCAGGCTGCAATACCTGCCAAGCCTGTCTTGGGTGGAGATGGCTAGTTGCGCTCTTGCAATATGAACAAAGGTCCACTTGGAGTGAGACCCAGACACCATCACCTGAGCCGTCAGACAACCACCAGGTGGTAACAACTCAGTCATCACCAAGCTAGTTTGGAATAGAATCTGTGACAGGCGCCATACCCAGACAGACCAGTCCCCTATGCCACCCAGTAACCATTTCCATTTGACTTTTACTCACGGTAGAGTTCCAGGAATGAGCAAATTGTCACCCCTTCAGGGACAGGGACCATTTTTCTGCAGCTCAGAGCACATAAGGGGCAGCCACGGTCACGTGGGCTCAGCACAGAGCTGGGAATCAAGAGAACAGGGGCCCGATTCTCTGCTGCTTGCACATTGTATAGTCACTTACCCCTGTGTAAAGCGAGAGAAGCAGGTGTACCATGCTACCCAATCATAGGGACATTTCCCTCCCTTTGCACGGGTGTAAATCACATCAAAGTGCAAAGCAGCGGAGAACCCAGCCCAGACAGTAATAGTCCTGCCTCTGCGTCGACCCATTGCCTGAACTCTGCTCATGGGGGGTTTATTTGTGTTTCAGTGGTACCCAGAGGCCCCACTCAGGATCCAACCCCACTGCATTGGGCTTTGTACAAACAGCAAACAAAGACAGCTCCTCCCCTGCAGGCTTGCAGTTTAAATAATTCACTTAACCGCTCTGTGCCTCATTTTCCCCATCTGTAAGAGGCACAAAATAGATGACACTTTCAAAAGCAATTCAGTGACTTAGGAATCTAAGTTCCCATTGACTTTGAATAAGAACGGGGCGCCTAAGTCCCATTTTCAAAAGTGATTTAGGAGCTTAAGTGACCAGGCGCTTTTGAAAATGTAACCTAGGAATCCCAATTTACCATTGTAAAGCACTTTGAGAGCTATAGCTGATGAAAGAATTAAGCGCAGATATTATATTGAATAGTCTGGCTAGCCATAAGTGGATAAGCTAGTGCCAGATTTGTACGGTGACTAGTTATCCACAGCTAATTGCAAACATGAATATAAAGTCAGACGTACAATACTGACATGTAAGCAAGTGATTATGAACTTGAACTTAGTGCTTCCTTAGACTTAGAAGCAAGGACTGTCCCAGTTTTAGCAAGGATGCTGGAGAACAGAAGCCTCTGCCGTGCCTTAATGGCCTACAAGGGTGAGTTAACAATAAGCACTCTTTAATTAAGCTCTTTGAGAAAGTCAGGTTCCCACTGGGCTTGTGAGTGCTGCAAAGCTCTTGATTTATAGTAATTCAGTGCATGTGTTCCCTAATGCCGATGTAGGGCAGCGAATCCCCAAGCTCTCTCCAGTGTAATTAAAGGCAGGATGTGCTCCTGCCTGGATCACCTAAACTGTGAATAAGCTGTTCGATCTTAAGAATGTATTGAAGATGTTCTCTCTCCATAGCGTTTGGCTACCAGTTACTATTACAAAATAGTTTAGATTCCTGATTTACAGAAAGGGGTGTGTGTGGCCTAGTGATCTGAGCACAGAATTGTTGAGTTCTAATCCTGCCACTGATCAACTGTGTAGCCTTGGGCATGTCACATAACCTGTTCTCTCCCCATCCTCCCCACCCAATCTGTAAAATTCAGCACTGGAATATTGCTTACCAACCACACATGGGTGTTTTGCAAAGCTTAATTAGTTATGGCTGATTTTCAGAAATGCTGAGCAAATCTCAAGTCAAGTCAAGTCTTTCCATACTGACCTTGGTCTTTTTCCCTGGAGAAACTTGGAGATTTTGGCCTTTGTTTTGAATGAAGGGGAAACCAGTCCTAATTCATGTTGTGGCAGCACCTTGGGGCCCTGGTCTATGACGGACTCCTTTGCGCCAGGTCCTGTACAAACAGAACAAAAAGATGGTCCTGCCCCACACTGCTTACTATCTTATGTGGCCACTGCATTCCAAACTAATAAAACTCAGACAACAGCTCACTGGGCTTATCCACTGGAAAATATCTGTGTTGCAAAGCTAGGAGAAAAGTACAACCTGTGACTTGCTGTATAGCTTAAGAGGGAGGGCAGTGTGGAATTTCTTCAGGAGAAATTTTAGTTGCCAGTCACCAACGTTTCTATTCTTGCTCTAGGGACAGATTTGCCCTTTACACAGATGCATTGTTTGGGGAAGAGCACAAGGAGCAAAAGAATCAGGTACAACTGCAACACTAAAGACAACAGCAAAGCGGTGGGGCCATGGCCAGTGGGGAAAAGTAACTCCTGCATGAGGCATATGCACCACTTAAGCCTTCAAAATAGGGCTTAAGTGGGGTTTCAGTGTTCCTCCATACAGTGATTTAACTCTGTCTGAGAAGGAGAGCAGGATTCAGCCCAAATAAATAGTTTAAGGGCAATTTCTGAGGTGTGTGCGGTGTGAAAACCCTAAGAAGCATGAAAAGCAATAGAGAAACAAAGTGGAGAAGAAAAAGGCGTCCTGTGGGATAAGATGATGGAACACATGTGGGAAGAAAGGCACACAGGAAACATGGAAAGTATTCATAGAGAAATTACTGTATGCCCAATGGTTATGTGTGCCATGGAGCTATAAATACTCCAGGATTTGGAACGAGGGGAATTTATAGAAGGAAATGGGAAAAGTCCTCAGATGTCAGGGAAGGCTCATTAAAAAGGTACCCATAGGAAAATTCACAAATTTGAGGTGAGGGTGAAAAACAACTCTCCCCTCTCCCCTCCCCCCCTCGCCCCCAAAATAAAGACCAATGAACAAAACGAAGCAAGCAGGAGCAAGAGGCACATAACAAACAAAACAATGTCCATTACAATGTCCACACACTGTTTTATCACTGTGCTTGTTTGTTTATATCTAGGGTGACCAGACAGCAAGTGTGAAAAATCAGGACAGGGGGTGGGGGGGTAATAGGAGCCTAGATAAGAAAAAGACCCCAAAATCGGGACTGTCCCTATAAAATCGGGACATCTGGTCACACTAGTTTATATCTTATTCATTTTCCTCATTGCCTGTCATGATGCAGCATCTTCCAGAGGTGATTTTTAAATTGCTACCGCATCATGAGTTAGAAGGTCGGCAGCTGGTAATGCTGTGACCACGCTGTTCATTGCTTCCTTGTACTTCCCCATGCTGTTTGTTATATCCTCCAGTTGTTTCTTGTTTTATAGCATGTAAGCTCTTTGGGGGCATGTGCTGCCTTTATGTTCTGTTTTTGTATAGTGCTTAGCATAATGAGACCCCGATTCCTGACTGGGGACCCTCAACAATGCAGCATCGCTAACTGCTACTACTAATGTAAATGCATGGATATATTGTTCAAGTTTAGGGTTATACGTTCATCTTAATTTCTGTTGGCTCAGCAGTGTGGCTTTATTTTTATGGCTACGCCCCTGGCATTTATAAGCAGCTATTTTAATCTCCATTAGCAGGAAGAAAGGGGGTAAACAAACAAATACAATGTTCTAAACCCTGTAACTATGGTTACAGCTTTCAAAAGTGCCTAAATGACAGGGTCCTAAGTCCCAATAGCTTTCAGTGAAACATGCTCCTAAATACCTACATCACATTTTAAAAACTGGAACTCAGGTGCCCGAGTCACTTAGGCAACTTTGAAAATGTGTTTATTAGATTAGAAAGTATTTGGCTTGTGTGTGACTGGGTAAGGAGAGTGGTTTAAAAAAAAAAAAAGAAAAGAAAAGATTGAAATACACCTAAAAAACCCTTGATCTATTTACATAGAATGAGCTTTCATGTAGTCAGTGTTTGTCTAAGTGAGAAACACTCAGAAAATAAATGGCCAGGTCAAGAAAAGCAAATGGCACGTTTCTTCTCATTTTAAATGTGCAGTTAGTTAATTCGGTCCATTGTTAGGAAGTAATATGGATCACATATCAATTAAGCAGATTAGCAAAATTAGACTCTTTTCACCAGTCTTTCATCAAAAGAAACGGGCACAAGAAGTCCCAGCGAGTGACGAAGCAAGCTCTCCTACATAAAACCGATGGGTTCTATTTGTTGTCCTACTTGTTTTTTCTATAATTATGTAAGTAACATTTGCTGCGCTGTTGCTGGCTCATTTCCTTCCCTTGCTCTCTGGTTTCAGGACACACACCACTTTTACTCAAGTCACACTGACCTCTTTTGAAAAGAAGGAACAGCAGCATTCTCCGCCCCCTCCCCAAACTAAAGCCTCTTATCTTCACTAACCTGGAATATTTACTAATCAAGTTGATGGTTGGGCTCTGGAATTCTTTTAATTCGGAGGGGACTGGTTGGATAAGGACAACTAAATACAACAGAGAATCAGCCGTTCAGGAATATAGCCCATGGACAAACACACATGCAGAGCAAGGATCATGCTGACCCTTCCTGCTTCTCTTTTCATTCATCAGTCAGAGAATGTGACCATATTGTAAGGCATTAAACCACCCTCTCTTGGCACAGTGCAGTAATAGTCAAGAGGCTCTTGGAGACTTCGGTCTTAGCTACAATGTAATAAAAACCCAGTGCAACATATTCGGGCATGATAAACATCACCCTCTTCATAACAAAATTGGGTACCAGTTGATATGTTCCATTGCATTCCATTCGACTAGTGTCATTTCCATTTAACTCTGTGAATGCATGAGACTGTCAGCCATGCCGTGGCTTATCTGCCTTATTTAGAAGCTTAAACATGAGCTGAGGGTTTAGTTCTGATGTCAGTAGATTCAAACCAAGGATGTCAATTAATGAAATCTCATGGAAAGCTAAATCCATATGTATAGTACATGGAACAGCAAGCATATGTGCTGATAGACTGCTTTTCAACAAATGCCGGGGCGTACTCTGTCCTATTGTACACTAGGGTAGCAGAGTTTTGTGGCACAGCAATTTTTTGTGTGTGGTTAATTGGCCAGCTTGAAAAGTAACAGCAGGAACACTGAAAAAGCAATACGTGCAAGTGTTGATTTAAACAGCAACCCTGTTTGAAATGGACATGTTGAATTTTCCTTGATCGTCACCAACCATAATTTATCCGTGTTACAAGTCACAGGCAAAACAACTCCTTTTGTAAATATCCCAGCATCATTTAAACTTCAGCCAGAGTAGAATAATAAAGTATTGAAAGTTATTATTAAAAAAAAAATAGGGCCATGCCATGAATGTACTCTACCAGTACATCCTAAAGGCATGTTATCCACCTCCCCACTTAATGACAGATAGCGGTGGAATAGAGACTCTCTCTAGAACAAACGGGAGCATGAGTGATTTTTGTTACAAAAGAGGAATCAGCCGATGATAGCAGACATTTAAAAACTGCTTAATTACAATCTTTCTGGAGTGATTGGGATGGCTTTAGATTATTTTACATAACTGTTAAATCCCTTCTGTGAATCATTCACCTCCTACGCTCCTGGGTGCCTGAGCTTAAAAGATGGCCAGTTATTTAACAGGCTTGGGAGTAGCTTAAAAATGTACTAGCATTTGCAGCAAGAGGACAATTGCTAGTGGGGTTTATTTAGTTAATTATCTGCACAGTCCTTGTACCTAGGCAGTACATTGTTATTCATTTGAAGATGTATTTCATATTGAAAATTAGTTGAATTATATTGTGTCTGTCCCATGGTGCACCCCAATAATAAATTTTTACATTAGATAATATACATACATATACACACACCCAAAACAAGAGTTTCTGCTGAGCTGGGGGCTCAGCAGTTGGAAATGACTGAGGAGAACATATTTAGGGTGATGTATTAGTGGATCACAGAATGACCATGAGCCACCAATGTGATGCAGTCATTTAAAAAAAAATATAAATAAAAAGGAATTGCAATCCTAGGATGCATCAGGTGAGATATTTGCAGGAGAGATAGAGAAGGATTAATGACATTATCCCAAGGCACTGGTAAGAGCTCATCTGGAATATTGTATACGATTCTGGTCACACACGTTCAAGATTAATCTATCTAAACTGGAAAAAGGACAGGGAAGAGCTAACAGCATGGTCAGGGGGAAAGGAGGGCCGATCTTATTAGAGGAAACTGAAGGAGCTTGGCTTGTTTACACTAGCAAACCGAAGGCTGAGAGGGGAGGGGAATGCTCTCTATGAACACATCCGGGGGTAAACACCAGAGAGGGAGAAGAACTATTTAAGCTAAAGTATAATGCTGGCCCAAGAATATGACCAGTTTATCCCCATTTGAATACACTGAGTCTGGAAGTTAGAAGAAGGGTTTTAACCATTAGATGAGTGATGTTCTGGAACATCCTCCCATGAGGAGTAGCAGGGCAAACAACTAGCTAGTTTTAGGATGGAATTTGATACATTTATGAATGGGACTATATTTGAGGGTTGTCTGATATAGCAGGAGACTGGATCTGGTGATCTGGGAGATCCCTCCAGTCCTATGTTCCAATATTTCCAGGGGAATTTTGCAAGGCTAGAAAGAAGCTGTAGGATTTGTCCTGAAGTACATTTTCCCATTTATTACAATTTGTTTGTTATTTTGGATTCAGTGTTTATTTTAAAAAACACAAATTATGGTTTATTTTTTAGGAGTAAAGTTGTTTCCAGTATACTATGAATATTAAATAATGAAGACTGAAGATGTTCTGAGTCGACCCCGACCCCTCCACTTTAAGCTCCCTTAAAAAAAAAGAAGATTCCACACTGACCATCTGTGTCAAGAAATCAGGCCTTTCTTTGCCACCTGAATGAACAAACGGATCTCATTTGAGACTTTGCCCTTCAATTTCCCATCTGTCAAATGGGCGCAATGAGGACTTCTCTCCAATCCTTGTCACTTTATACTCTTAGCTCTTCCAGGCAGAGAAAACCTTGCTATATGCATACACAATAGCTGGGACAATGAGGCCCCTAATACATTTACTGTTGTAGAACAAACGGGGACTCTTGTTACATTATAATTCTCCTTTAAAACGTCTAAATAGATTCTCAGAGGATAATTTTGCAGTCAAGTTACTAGTGGACTAAACTAGTTGGAAAGGAGCTGAAGAGGGAATACCATAAAGCTGGAGACAATACAACGTGGCCAGAAGCAGAGAGCCCTCGGATTGCAGGAGGTGAAAGTGGGGATTATTGGAAGCTCATTGCAAACAAGTATCCCACGGCTCCAGAAAGAGGAGTGGAAGCTTCCCCCGAACAGCTCGCCATTCCAGCCAGCACACTGCCCCGTCAACACAAGTAGGAGTCTCCCAAATGCAGCTGTGAAAGCCTTTTTTTGTGATTATTTTTGAAAGTTTAATCCAGCTCAGAGCTGGATTAGTGATGTCGCACTCCCAGAAGAGTGGGCGGCAAAGCTCTGGCTGGCCGCTTGGGAAAGCGTGGTCTAAACACATATTTCATCCAGGTCTTTTTTGCGTTAGTTACCAGCTGACGTAGAGCCCGATCCTTGCACTTCAGCCTCCTAAGATGCAAATAGATCCCTCTCACAGGGCCCCATGCCTCCTTTAGGAGTGGTGCTGCCGTTGCCCGATTCCCTCAGAGCTCAGCAGCAGTAAAAGGGACTCAGTTGGAGTCAACGCTGCACCAGTCTGACCCCACAAGAGGCCTGTTTTCTGATCCCACCTGCATCCCATCCTCAAGCTCTCACACAGAGGGGTTTTGGCGAGGTGCCTGGGGGAAAGCCAGCGTTCCCCTCCTGTGCCCTCTGGCTAGATTTCTGCTCGTTTGGACCTTCTCATAGAATATCAGGGTTAGAAGGGACCTTAAGAGGTCATCTAGTCCAACCCCCCTGCTCAAAGCCGGACCAATCCCCAATTTTTGCCCCAGATTCCTAAATGGCCCCCTCAAGGATTGAACTCACAACCCTGGGTTTAGCAGGCCACTGCTCAAACCACTGAGCTATCCCTCCTCTGCTCCTGGAGCTGGGAAGGAGAACATGGCCTTAAGTGGCATGGCCATCATCTTGGCTGTGAGCAGGGACTGAGCCAGACCCTCCTAAAAGCATGAGCCAAAGGGGATCAACCCTGTGGCTATAGGAGACTCAGATCTTCTGTGGATCAGGGGCAGAGGGAGGCTGCAGGGCTGAGCCAATTGTCAGTGAGAAGCTGGGCAGGGCAGGAAATTGATCGTGTGGGATTTGCTCAGCTGATCTGTACAGACGCCACAATGCCCATTTTGAGGGGCAGTTTGAACCCTCTCATAAAGACGAGCCTGCAGGCCATGGCAAGGTCCTTTCTTCCGCTGGGAGTCCCTCCTCTTCGACAGCATTGCACATCGGGACCATATGTCTGTTCACACTTGACTGAAGCGGTTCTGGCTGGTGTGCCAAAAGAGGAATATCTGACCTCGGAGGGGGAAAGGAATCGGCAGAGTTCAGAGGTGCTTCTGGCTGCCATGAAGACTGTATCACAACAGCTGAGACAGGTCACCTGGGGTATCCAAACGTATGCAACGAGGAAACGCTAGCAGCAAGTGCCCCGTGTTCAGGCAATCCCATGGCGAACGGCAGCACCAGGCACGGATGATGATAGCCACTGAAATGCTTGTGCAGCTGGAGATATGCTAAATGGGCAGAGAGCTGGCAGCAGCCAATGAATCTGAGCAGGCATTTAATCCCTGCCAGAGTAGGGACTCGGGTTCTAGCGGGTGTGGCTCCACTCCAAAACAAACAATACATCTTCAGGCCAAATTTGAGCTCTAATCACATTTTATGGCACAGATGGTGAGCATTAATGAGGAAAGAGTAAAAGCAGAATTACAGTAGCGCTACATTCTGACTGAGCACCGCCTCCTCCCATCAACTCACAGAACCCCTGGTGTAGATTCCTGCTGCCAGTGTCAGAAGTAATATGCATTCTCTGTGAGGTAGCTGGATCAGACACTCTTTGCATTATAACACACCAGCCGGGCCACTTTCCAGCTGTGGAAGACCTGTAGGAGAGTTAACTTCTGGGTTTTAGTTGAGGCCCAGAAAGCAGCACAGCTGTTACTGCCTTCTTTGCTGCCTCATTTTATGTATATACAAAGGGGTGGCTGGAATTTGTCCCTTAGTATTTAAAGAAGTTCTAGTTTTAAATGCTGCTAATAGAAAAATGTTGGCAAGATGACTGGGGAGTTAAACCAACAAAACGCATACCTGATCCATTTCTCTGGAGCTCTGGCTCTGGCACACAAGGTGGATGGGTGGATTTCTGTCTGGTAAGTGGTCCCAGAGAGCACAGGGCCTGATGTTGGCCCTTTGATAATTGATATAGGCCAAATGCAGGAACAGGAACTCAAAGGCTGTGGCAGACATTCAAAGTAGTGAATTATGTTCACTAGGCTGTAACAGTGACTCACGCATGGTAAATACAGTCAGGTATGAACAGCAAACAACCAGGTTAGCAGGACTTCTTCACAGACCTGGACTAACGGTTATTTGCCCTCAAGAAATGACCACACTTTTCAAAGCAATGACACTTACCGTACTTACACCTCTTACTCCTCTGCAAAATAAATGGCTGTTGCATTTATGGTAGTCTCAGGTGAGCAAAGAAAACAATGAACTGACCAGACAGTGATCCTGGACCCTTCTTTGCCTGCTATCTTTCAAAGCCACAGCCTGCTCCAATGAATATGCTAATTAAACTAGGACATGAGGAGATCTGGGTTCTATTCCCTGCTCTGCTACTGATCTCCTGAGAGACCTTGGGCAAGCCTCTTGACACCTCTATGCCTGTGTCATGTACAAACGTGTCTGAATTTCAAGAAGGCAAGTGAGGACAGTCTAGTTGGCAGAGTTTCTCTCCTCACCTTCTTGGTTTGCCACTTACAAATGTAAATTATTCTTTTGAACTGGGGGGAGGGATAGCTCAGTGGTTTGAGCATTGGCCTGCTAAATCCAGGGCAGTGAGTTCAATCCTTGAGGGGGCCATTTAGGGATCTGGGGCAAAAATTGGGGATTGGTCCTGCTTTGAGCAGGGTGTTAGACTAGATGACCTCCTAAGGTCCCTTCCAACCCTGATATTCTATGTCCTTTTTGCACTTAAATCAGTCCCCGGGGGGAGCACTAAGGAACTGCCAAACACAAACCCCGCAACAAACCTATGACAAAGAGTCAAAACACTCAGTTATGAAGTTTAGTAACTGAAGATGGATGTTGCCAGATCTACATTTATGAATCAGGCCTTTAAAATACAGTGGATCGGTCCCAATTACGACTTACAGTCTAACATAAACGGATATTAAAGAACAACAACTTTAAAAGAAAGGTCAAACAAGGCTCCCTCCCC
Source organism: Macrochelys suwanniensis (assembly GCA_033296515.1). Taxonomy (NCBI): domain Eukaryota; kingdom Metazoa; phylum Chordata; order Testudines; family Chelydridae; genus Macrochelys; species Macrochelys suwanniensis. The sequence continues at coordinate 92,736,283 of CM065783.1, forward strand.
TCCTAATAATGTCACTGTATAATGTGGCTGACTTGAAGGCTTAGACAGTCGCTCAAAGAAAAACCTGTAATCAGGCAAACAATAAAGCATGCAGGCACATTTAGTTAGATACACTGAGCTGATAAATGAAAATTGGCTAACCTGGATGTAGGTGGGTCTCGCTGAGCAAATATTTGTGTTTAAAGCGACAACACTTCTTTGTATCAAAGCAGCAATGGGCAGGTAAATAGGTATTAATTTGGACTTTGGTTGCACAGTTTTAGATAATGGTAACCTAGCCTACAAGTGGAAATGTCTCTGATGGGACAGGACACTGAATACGAGCGACTGTCCTTTTTCAGAAGCAACAAAGGGTCCTGTGGCACCTTATAGACTAACAGACGTATTGGAGCATAAGCTTTCGTGGGTAAATACCCACTTTGTCGGATGCATGCAGTGGAAATATCCAGAGGCAGGTTTAAATATGCAGGCAAGAGTCAGGCTAGAGATAACGAGGCCAATCAGGGAGGATGAGGCCCTCTTCTAGCAGTTGAGGTGTGAACACCAAGGGAGGAGAAACTGCTTTTGTAGTTGGCTAGCCATTCATAGTCTTTGTTTAATCCTTTTTCAGTGCACATTAACTTTTATTACCTGACATGCTACATTATGGCAGTCTCGATAGTGCCCATTACTGGTCTCTTGTTCCCATGGCTCCATGACATGTGTACCCTCACTGGACAAGGAGGTGAGTAAGTTTATAATTCCTTCTCTGGAGGTGAGACTGTTTCTCTCAATGCTAAGCCCAGCCCTGTAATGTACTGGTGGTAACCCCTCCTATCTCCTCACTGGCACTTACTCTAATGCAGTGGTTCTCAACCTTTCCAGACTTCAGGAGTCTGCAGCCAAGCCCAAGCCCCACCATCTGGGGGGAAGCATGTAACTTAGCTTCACAGGGCCCTTTGTGGCATGGGGCCCCAGGCAGCTGCCCTGCTTGCCACCCCTTAACACCAGCCCTGCACTTGTGACACCCCTAAATCCATCCCGTGACACCCCCCCCCCCCGGGGGACACAACCTCCAGGTTGAGAAACACAAATCTAGAGGAGTTGAGGTACCCCCTGGAAGACCTCTGCATACCCCCAGAGGTACATGCACCCCTGGTTGAGCCCTGTTCTAATGAAGTACCAGGGCCAATCTCAGACGTGGTCAATGGAGTTCCACTCACACATCACTAGAGATGCAGCCACTTCAACCAGGGCTGAATTCTGCCCACAGGACTGAGGAAACATATTGCTGAGCTTGTAAAAAGGTGTTTTTTTTCCATTGTAGCAAAACAAAGAACCCCAAACTTAAGTGTAGGACCTCAGAAAAAAGTTCTTGTTGGGTTCATCTCATTCAGGCACCAAAGACTGAGTGGCTTCTTATGTTGTCTGTGGTCTGACAACCCCTACTTACATGTAAATACTATGGGAAGGTTACCTCTGGATTTTAATGGACTCCCATGATCGTCTCTCTGATGCAGAATTGCTAAATGGCATCCTAGAATAGTCTTGCGGGGCCAAAAAGTCTTTACTACTTCAGCCAAACGTATGCGTTTCTATAGCACTGTACAAACAGTCTCTTCCTCCTCAGAGCCGAATGTTGCAACATTCTGAATGCAGGGTGATTAGTGGAGGTTAGGCTCAGTAATTGAGCTCCATTTAAAAGAAGATATTTAAGGTTTATGTAACTTAAATGTTGCTGACGTTCAATGGACTGTGGAAATTAAACAGTAAAAAAAAAATCAAAAAAAAATCTGCATCTAGCCATCTGTGCTTCCTGCCTGTTCAGAGTGGGTTAGAATCTAACAAAAAGATTAATGTGTGGAAATGGAAAGAAAAACATAACAATGTAAATAGAAAGAGTGCATGCAGCCAGAGCATGGTATGAATTGTAATTCCAACACAAATGGATACAGCATCTTTTAACAGTTCATTAGGAAACCAACCTCTGTGGCAGCCCACCCCTTTCTTCTCCTAGCAGGGAACCGAGAGGAGACAACATTTAATGAGGACATTTCCTACCTATAGGGCCCATGCTGTGGCATGCCCTGCGGAAGGTGCACCAGAACAGGGGTTCTCAATCTTTTTCTTTCTGAGCCCTCCCTCCCCAAACATGCTATAAAAATGCCATTGCCAGGGCTGGCATTAGGGGGTAGCAAACAGGGCAACTGCCCAGGGCCCTGTGCCACAGGGCCCCCCCAATGAAGCTACATTGGCCAGGCTTTGGCTTCAGCTCTGGGTGGCGAGGCTCAGTGGCCTGGGCTTCAGCTTTCTGTCCTGGGCCCCAGCAAGTCTAATGCTGGCTCCTGAAATCGGCTTGTGGGTCCCCCCAGGGGGCCCCATACCCCTGGCTGAGAACCACTGTGCTAGAACATGGTGGGGAAATGGAGTGAAAGAAAAAAAATCCCTTGAACAGGGGCCCAGCCAAGTTGCAGTGGCAAGACAAGCATCACCCCAGGTTTGTACAGTGACTAGGCCACACAAAGGGGGCTCTTCCCCCCGCTCCCATCCCCTCCCACACACGATGGGCTTATACTAGCTTATACCAGCTGAGGAATTGGCCCTCTCTATGTAAAATGTAGGCTATTATATTATCCAACCTGCAATGAACAACCTTTAGGCCTATGGACTCCTTGTATGCAAGATTAGAAACAATCTAGTCAGTAGATTTCTAACTCAACAGACTGCACCTGGCAATAACAGTGATTTTCAAAGAGCATCTCTGCTCTACTCTCTCTTTCCTCGTGCCAGAAGAAGCTCTGACCTCAAAACCTTCAAAGAGTTTCATAACCAGAATCCTTACTTTGCAGGAGGGCATTGTGTTTTCTGAAAGCCGACTCTTGCTCCAATTCCTTTTTGGATGAAAAGAAAGGGCATCTTTCCCTCTCTTTTAATCTAGTCTGCCATTTCCTACACTTCAGCCAGCCCACTCTCTTCCTGAACGTTCAGATTCTGCTCTTGTGTGTCTTTTCTCAAGTGATCTATAACAAACCAAACCAAGGAGTGGCATATTTAATGCATTCATACGCCACAGACCACACCAGGCCATAAGTTTCCATAGAAAGATGGACGTGAGTATCTGATCAACATCCCCATATATGCACTCCCTGTGTCCACTGGGTGGATGGGATAGGAGCTCTGATCTCAGAGTACAGAAATATCAACAGCCACGGTCTGGAAAAAGTGACTTTTGCTAAACACTTAGAGAAACCAGAGGCCTGAGAGGATATTAATAGGATGGGGTAACCAGGAGAAGACCGTCCATATGGTAATGAAAATGTGTAAGTACTTTGGAGCCATAGATTTCTATTTTTAGAGAGATGTGGGGAGTTATATAACCACTGGCTGCTTGTGCTGGGGAAGTGATAGCAAGTGCCATGCTTATTGGAAACCCCAAGCCACAAAGGAGAGAGTAACGTAAGAAATCAATTTAAATAGTGCCTTTCACCACAAAGAACCCAAAGGGCAAAGCAAATGTAAACTGCTGTACAGCAGGGAAGGCTTCATTTGTGAATGAAATGCAGCCAACTCTGGGGTGAAAGGTGTGAGTTCAGTGAAGAGCAACATTCCCCCACCAATTCAGGACAGGAAATGAATACCAGATCCAATGAAAATGGAAGGGGGATATTTAGGAAGGCCGTGCATAGTTATTGACATTGGGATTTGGCCGCGAAACTCTGTTAATGCCCTTAAGTCCTGCAAAAAAAAAAATCCTGCCGGGGACGCGACATCTCAGCTGGAAAGAGAGCACGTCCAGCAGCACAGAGCTGCCTGACACCGCTGAATTGGCTCAGGAATGACTCAGAAGTTGTTCACGGGCCCCATTTTCCAAAGCATCTCAGCGTTCCTTGAAAGTTTCCCATCCAAGCACAGCCCTCAGTTCACCCCTGCTTAGCTTGAGAGGGAACCACAAGAAACACCCCTTGCTCTCTCTCTCTTCTCTCCAGTACCCCAGGATGAAGCCAGTTCTGACCACATCATCATCTTTGCTATGAAAGGGCCTGCCTCAGTGCTCACTGACGTCAATGGAAAGACCCTTATTGGACTTCAGGGAGAGCTGGAGTGGACTCCTAAATAGCTATAGGACATGGCAAGTCTATAGTCGGATTACCAGATGCCATAAACCAATGTTAAGAGTGCAGGCCCAGACTCTGCAAGCAGCTTTGTGTGGATGCAGGGCTCTGCTATGGTAGTAGAACTTGGTGAATGCTCCCCGGAGGGATGTTTGTGCTGTGTTTTAAAACCCATGGCACAGCCTGGGTCTACATTCATGGACCCATGCTACAGTGCTAAAAAATGTGTAGACATGGTGGCTTTGGCAGGAGCTCAGGCTCTGGAAACCCCTGGGCTTCAGAGCTCAAGCTCTGTCGACCTGGGCTCTGAGACTCTGCCACGGTTTTAAGATGTAGCGTGTGCATACCCTTCAACCTAGCGGATGTTCTGGAACGGAGATCAAGTGGTTCCCCGCCCCACCCCCCATTTATTCCTTTGCGGAGCAGACATTTCATTGATGCAACAAGCTCCCTTCAGTTCAGAATCCTCCAGCAACCAATTAGCAGAGATAATAGTCAAATGTTTCAAAGCAACCCATCTAGACACACAACGGTAACACCATCAGGACTCTAGAAACAAGTTATAAAACATGCAAGAAAAAAATAAAGTCATCCTCCACCCACCCTTCTCCAGCAGGTTTAGCTGGTCTAGTCAATTGCTGTTCTAGAAGACATCAGCATTGCAGAAGGACCCTCTCAGATCACCACCTGGCTAGGCCCCTTCCCTCCATAACCACAGGCGCATCACCATCTGCTCCTGAAGTTCCCCTGTCATTAAGATTGGACCTTGTGGTAAAGCTACCACTTGCCAATTCTCTTCTAGGCCTGGTGCGGCTGAGCTTTTCGGCTGTAGACACTTCTGAGATGTCCTGGTCATAATAAACCCCTGAATGCCTTGCTCATCGGACTAGGAGAGCACAGCTGTGCAGACCAGTTTGTAAAGATCTGCTGGAAAGCTGGAGAATTGCTGGCCCTCCTATGAAGTTGCCTTAGACACGGAGGGCTAAACTCCCAAAGCTGACACCTACTCACCCCCTAGCGAAGAGGAGGGGAACTGAGACTGTCCTGTCTAGTATGTATCTTACAAAATCTCTGATCCCCCAATTTTTTTGCTTAGATTTGATTCTTTAGAAAATAAATTGCTACCTTTAAAAGTCATCATAATCCTGATAAATAACCTGCCAATCCAGTTAGCATATTTCACATAATATACAAAGCCACAGTTAAACACATTCTGCAAATGCCATACACTGCTGTCAAAGCCTCTCCTAGGCTAAACAGATTTACAGGCATATAAAAAATGGTTCTCATGTCTTACTTGTTAATAGAACTACCACGTAGCAAGAATCTCATATACTGTCGGGTTGGGCTGTACAATGAAATCAGTAGTGACAAAGCACGATGCAGAGTAACCCTTTCATGGAAGAGGATGCTGAGGTCCATATATTGAGATGGGGGCCTACACAAGTGTGTGCATGCCTGACTTAGATGTACAAATCCCCAGATGCATGCATATGAGCTGGGTGCATGAAAACACCTACTTAGATTCATGTTTGCAGTCATTATGAATGACTGCACCTCCCCTCCCGAATACGTGCATGTTGAAAGCTCACTCCACGTTCATCAGGCTACTGCACATGCCCCTTACGACATGCTTGTGTAGTGAAGGTCCATTGGACTGGATTCCAACTAGAGATGGGTGAACCTGTTTGGACAACGTGTAAAAAAAATAAAATAAAATAAAATAAAAATGGACTCCAGCCTTCAAATCTCAACCTGACCTTTTATTAAGGTTAGCTAAAGGGGAAGGAGTTACCCAAGTGTTAATTATTTTCCACACCCCTCTGCTCTTTGGCACCTTGCAGGGTTGGACCCTATCTGGTGCTGCGCGCCTACCACTGGCTCCTCACAGGGCTGGGCCCTTGATGATTCCAGTCAAGAGGGAGCATCAAGGAGCACTCAAACATGCCCAGAAAAGCTGGCAAGATTTCCAACCAGATTTAAAGAAAAATTCAGGTAAGCTTCAGCTGTAACCATCCGAACACTGGGGTTGTCCACTGTGGGCTTCGCAGACTGTGCTAATCTGGTAATTAAAGGGTTAATGATTCCACAGCACAATCTTAGGGGCTAGTGTGGAATTCATGTGAGTTGCTCTATTCCTGTTGGCTAGAAGACCTAAGGAACAGGCAAATGAGGACACCTTGCTGCAATTAATAGGATGCAGCAGCTAACGGTCTAGTCTGAAGACAGACCTGTGCAGAAGAGCAATTGGGGAGCTGCTCAGAGGAGGGCTCTCTGGGTGCTGCCAAGATCCGGGTCGCTTCCATCATTGTCTTTTGAGAATCTCTCTAAGAGCAGAGCATTCTATCAATCAAAGCTCTCCGAAGCGAATGCTTGCGGCCCTTCAATGGCTTCCTTAAACCCCATGGCATCTCTGCCCATCACTAGCCCAGATTAGTCCATTAAACAAAAAATGGAGGTGTTGAAGTGCAGCAGCTCTAGGTGTGTGTGAGATGGATGGCCCAGTAGGGCACGTGAGGAGAGAGAGCAGTACGATAATTTACTCAGAATGTATACTTCCAGTCTGCCTTTTGAAAAGTGCCAGGGGCAGAAAAGTGGATATAATTCAGTCAAAAATTCTAATCATGAGCATATTAAAATCAAACTTCCTTATGAGCCCTTCCCCACTGCCCAAATCAACCAACATATCCGGCTATTCCATCCATCAACTCATCCCCACTTCGGACAACGGGGGGGAAAATAGGCTGAGCTACGGACCCAGAACATATCTGCACTCTGATGACCAAAGAAAGCACACATCAGTGTCAAGTAGTCTTCCTGGCTAACACCTATTTAAATTGGGGTTTAACCAAGAGCTTCAAAAACTGTTCATATCAGAGGCCAAAACCATAGAAAAAACAAACAACAACAACAATTTTGCCAACTTCAGTTGTGTTACAAACTTGAAGTCCGGCCAAGTCCATTGAGAAGCTTGCAAAGGACCCTGAACCTACAGGCTAACTCTGGGCCCAGTCTCATGCTAACCTGGTCAGGACTCTCATCAGACAAAGCCTTGTGAAGCTAAGTAGGGGTGGCTGAGATATTGGTTTCATTTGACTTGAACTCCAAGTGAATCCCAGGATGTGTGTTTGACATTGGTGAGCCCAAGGGAATTAGGTTTGTGACAAAATTCAATGGGATTCGGGTGCTTAAAACCCTTAAGCTCCTTTGAAAAATCCAATGCAGTCCTTAAAAAAAAGGCCCTAACAGAGCTTCTGATCAATAGAACTGCATTTTCCATGCGAAGAGTCAGGTAAGAGCAGTGACGGACTCACATCTATATTAATCCAATTAGTGTGGCTTTGTTGAAGCAGTGACATGCAAGCAGCAGAATCGCAGGCCCTGTCTCAGGCGGCAGTTTACCGACATGGTGATATTGTGGGCTTTGATGCTCCTGAGGAGCTGGGGGAAGCCAGGTTTATTCCCATCTCTCTAAATAAGTCTGTTTACTTTGAATCTGAACAGGTGCACGGCTCTTCTCTGGTAACTAGGGCTGTTTCCCAGCTCGCCACACGTCTGCGATTTATTAGGAGCGCTGACCTTTCAGTCATACTGCCTCACTTGATCAGGTTTCCCGCTATCTTGGAATCAGAGGAAATGTACCGGGCCTCCGTTGTGTCATCTTGCTTATTAATAATGAGCATTTACAAAGTGCTGTTAAATGCACCCTGTCAGTTTCAAGCACCTCTGTTCCCCCTCTGTGGTCCAAGAGGACCCAATCAGGTCTCCAGCCACCACCTGTCTCTGGGCAGGAAGCCGGGTCCCCAGTCCCTTCTAACCAGCTACCATAAATGGGGATAGCTCCAGCAAGCCAGTCTGCCTAGAAGCCAGCACCTGGGTGTGCTTTCATGCTGAGCTCACATGAGAGTGTTTTCACCAGTGACCATACAGCTCTCTCTGTCTCTCTCAGCAGAGTACATTTACTGTTAGGATAAACATTTTAAAAAGCACTCGAGAGGAACCCCCCCCCCATAAGAGATCCTACACACATACTAACAGCTTGCCAGAGGTTACCCCCAACTCCAGCACGGGTAGGAGTTGGCTTTTCCAACCTGTCAGCAAGGGTTGGGGTTTCCCTCGGACCCAAGGTCCTGTCAGTTTGCTGAATCGAATCACGCATCAGATCAAGCTCATCCTTTTATACCAAAAGCCATTTCTTTGTTCCCTGCTCTCTGGAAAACCCAGCCTGAACCAGTATATGCAAACCAGCCCCAGGGTGGAACCTCTCTGAGAGGCAATCACTCCCCCACCCTGGTTTTTGAATAGCTCTTGGAGCAGTGATAACTCTCTCCCATGGAGCAGAGCAATCAGACATAAGCCATTCATAAGTGTAAGACAGGGCTCCCCAAACATACTGCAGCGGGCTGTGACATCTGGCATAAGAACTGCTCTTTAACCTAACACGGGAGTCAGACATGGCTCCCTGCAACCTCCTGTTGCTTTGCTGTGAATTGGCAGAGGGCTAGAGGCCCCAGGGCTGTCATTCATCACTAGCACAACTCCTGTGCAGTCTCCAGTGATAAACAACCCTACCACACATTTACTTCTATCCATAGATCTCACACTGCTCTACAGGTATATTAATGAAGCCTCACACACCCTGAGAGTCAAGGAAGACTTGTTATCCCATGTACATGGATGGGGCAGTGAGACATGTAGGCACAAAGGAGCTGTAAGTCCCATTCCCCCCACTCCCAGCCTGAAAATATCCCTGGTGCAAGGGACCACCTGCCCCATGACAACACTGCCCTCCTGGCGTAAGGGGCATGCCAGGAGTGTTCCAGTGAGAGATGGTGGCAGGAGAAGACAAGGCATATAGGGGGCATGGCAATTGAGGTGCTGTAACCAGTACCAGGGTTCAAACCCGCCATCACCTGCATCTAAAAGGACAGTGGTTCTACCCTGGTACACGGATGAATCCTCCCAAGAAGATTTAAGCGTTTTGCCTAGGATCATGCAATGAGTAGCTGACAGAGAGACTAATCTTGTTCCCACTCCAGTCAACAGGAGAATTGCCCATTGGCTTCAGCAGGAAAAATTAGGACTCCTTGCGGATAGTCCTGTTCTAAACAGAGATCACAGTGCTTGTGAGCACATTCTCAACACACGCAGAGCCTGGAAGATACAGAAAGACCCAAGTCCTTTTCTCTAGGTTTTGCCAGGAAGGAGCTCCATGCTCCTAGCCTCCCAGCCTTTGGTGAGTGAGGCTCTTACTGCTTGTATTAAACAGCCTGCAGCATTTCTGCTCCAGGGGTTTTAGCCTTTATGCTGAGCCATCATTTAGAGCAGAGAGAGCTTTCTGGGCCATACAGGGAGCCTCATCCTTTGGTAAGGAATATGAGCTTTAGTTTTAGGGTTTTGGGATATAAACATGTGTCCATTGGTTACTGGACTGAGACTCATTTCGCATAGGCTATTGAAGAGACATCAGATGGTAACAACTTTTGATTGCTAGTGACCTGGTCTGGGGTTCAGTGAGTGACAGAGATAAAAGACTATATGCTATTATCAATCCCCTGAGCAACTGTTACAACTTAAGAGAGTGTAGCTAAACTTATAGTACAGAATCCTATATACTTTTCCTATATATTTTTGCCTTTGGCTGTAGAAAGAATAAAATAAAGGACATTTGCATATCATAATAATATTTTGTGAGTTCCCAGGTAGCATCTTTCTACTGGAGTTTGATATTTGTCCTTTAAAATTGATATGTTGAGAATCCCTCACTAGAGAGGATTAAGTGTTCCAGGGATGAATAGCAATGATAATTCTCTGCTCTTGTATGTTGATTTCCATTTTTAAAAAGTGCTTTGTAGAAGTGGCTAAATACTATTGTCCCCATTTCACAGAGAGGGAAATCAAGGTAGAGAGTGGGTAGGCAACTTGCCTAAGAGGAACTAACAAGCCAGTGGAGAATCCAGTTCTCCTGACACCAAGTCCGTTGCTCTAAACACTGGAGATTATTCCCATTCCTTACTTTCGTTTAATAAAATGCTCTTCATCAGCAGTGTGGTGACTGGGAGAGAACTATGTACAATCATTGATGGAAAATTTATGGGAACATGGGGGTCGAATGGAGAAAACTGTTCTGGATTGTCGCAGGAATGAAAGGCTCCAGGGAAGAGATTGTTTTCCAAAGTAGAAGAGTGGGTACCTAGGATACAGCAAAATAATTTGGTTCCACTTTATTACAGACTGGCTTTAATTCTACAGCTGATGCTGGATGTTATTTTTATTCTAAATGTTCTACTAGAGAATCCTCTGTGTTCCTGTTGAATGGATAACAAGCAAAATTGCTTTTATATTTATAGCTTTACTTCCCTTATTCACTTGGGACAGCTCTTAAAACATGGCAAAAGCATATTCAATATTTCTGTGATCTCTGCAGTGCCAAATGGTGAGTTGCATCAATGCAAATCAATGAGAATAAAAGCATGTACAACAGGAGGGAATGTGATTCGGGCTGTATTTTATCTACACACGGATGTGCCACCTCTGCTTGAATCTTCAGAGCTCTGGGTTTTAAAGAACTAGATCCTATCTCATAGAACTAGAAGGACCTTGAAAGGTCATCAAGTCCAGTCCCCTGCCTTCATTAACAGGACCAAGTACTGTCCCTAACAGATTTTTGCCCTAGATGACCCCCTCAAGGATTGAACTCACAACCGTGGGTTTAGCAGGCCAATGCTCAAACCACTGAGCTATCCCTCCCCCCCTTTGCTTGTATAAGTCAGTAGCACTCCACTGTCTTCAATGGCGCTAGGCCAGTTTGCACCAGCTGGGGATGTGGCCCACCATTATAATGAACTGGGGCCCAGGCCTGTGGGTTGCTTGCTTCCTCACTGTCTATTGCAATCCAGCCCCTTGCCCAATATACTCAGCACCTCAGAGATATAGGGCCCGTAGAGTCAGACTTGACATTCTCTCTGTGTCTGTACTGATTGTCAGCAGAGGGGTAACTAAGTCAGTAGGGATAACCAGTACCTGCTGAGCCATGGACAGCTAGATAGTCTTTTATTAATAACATTGCTTCTAGTAGATGATGCAATTTGATACCGTTTAGAGAAAAGCATATGGGCACAAGCTAGATCAGCCCTTTGAAACACAGAGTCATATGTTTTCCTGGCAAATTATCCACCCCAGCCATCTTTGAACAAGGCAGGATACATTCTGAAAAACACACCAGTTACTGAAAGCAAGCCATTTTCAGGTCCAGAGCAGGAAACAGGAAGAGGCATGTAAAGAATGCTGAGATCAGGCTTTGTACACCACACAAAGCATTTACATGGCATGGCGCTGATGCATTGTGATTAGATGGCATTGGAGCTCCGCAGAGACCCGTAATTGACACCGTACTGTCCTCTTTCTTGACATGTCTGGGTTGATCTCAGAAAGCTCTCAGAATGTTTGAGTGAAGGGAAAGATTTCAGGAGGGGTGAGCTAATAAAGCTTTATTTAGACAAGTTTCCAGAAGCACAGAAAATGGATGACTCATTTGGCCCAATGGTCCACATGCTTTCCCCTTCACTCAGCTTTGGCGGAGAGCCAATGAACATATTACTAGAAGTGGGATTTAAAGAATATTTTATTGGTCATATTATTCAAGCCTATTTATAACAATCCTGCATTTCTTGTGAGCCCCAAACCCTGCGTTTAAATCAGTTGCGGTGCAGAAAGAATGCAGGATCTGGCCCTAAAACCATGCATGAAAGGCACTGAACAATACCGAGGGCTGATTTTGATTTGCTGCCAAGATCTAACTGTGAATTTCATTTTGGGTGAAGTTCCCCTCTCCGCACAGAGTTGGAGTAAATGGCTTCATCTTCCATTGAAATCAGTGCAAAGTCTCCTATTGACATCAACCAGTGCTGGATCAGGTGCTAGAATTCACCCTCCCAACTCACAGGTAGCCTGGTTGCTGCTCTAGGCAGGTAGACCTGACTTCACTCCATAGGAAGGAAGACTGGCTGCTGTCATGTCATATCCCCTTTGTGAGGTGATGAGATCCATCACAGCCTATGGCCCAATTGTTCTTTTCCAGCCTCTCTCAAATGCACCCAGCTTGTTTAGTAGCAGAAGGTTGCTCCCTGTTGCAAGATGAAGGGATAGGAGTTTGTCCTTCGTGGCCTGACCGTGGGCCTGACCGTGGGCTGGTGCAAAACCCTCCATAGCATGAGTGAATTTCACCCGTAAAATTTAATAGAAGTGTTGCCAAAGTGAGCACTCTCTTTTGCTCAAAAGTTTGTACAATTGCTCCCCTTTGATTTCCCACACCGAACTTGGTTCTCATTAGGAAATCTGATCCTATTGAGAGCTGCACGCATGACAGTACAAAGCCAACAGTCATTGCTGTATGGATTTTTACATGTCAGTGCGCCTGTGATAGGGGAAACCTCTATTCCCTTCTTCCAAATCAAGACTCTGAGCAATATAGGCAGCTGATGTTTGTGTCACATAGAAACAGGTTTGACTCCTTATTCCAAAACCCCACAGTTCTGGAGAAGTTCAAAATCCAGACCAAGGCATGGATCTAAACTTTGTCAAGGTTGGGGGCACTTGCAACGTGCTGAAACAAGAGACCTCGATGCAAAGCACCCCCAAATTTAGGAGTGCTGGAAATCCAGGTCTGAATTCTGATTGAACCCGTCTCTCTGAATCGAAGGACTGATTCAGACACTAGCTTTCTCCCCCCACCACCACCCTTTTTTTTTTAAATGGACTTCAAACTAGTCGTTAAAAAAAAAGCAGTACCTTTTATGGCAATAGGATTCCAGTGAGATTTACTTTTCCTTTCTAGAAAGGAAGCCAGCATAGAGCAAACATGCTGCAAATGGATAATCTGACACAAGTACAGAAGGACAAGTTCTAACAGACATCTTACCGTTTCCAAGCACTGCCCGCGTTCATTTTAGACTCATTTTAGCATGGCAGGTCACAGCAGTATAAACATGGGGGGGGGGGGGGGAAAGAAGCACTAGCTGGCAAACAGTCAGAACTTACTGTTCCTGACCCAGTAACCTACTTTCTGAGCACCACGTAACATTAAAACCACCCCCAGCTCAGACTGCAACGTCACCTCTTACTTAACCTCTCAGAGGCAAATAGCAGGTCTGGCTAGGAAGAGCTAGATGAGATGTGGTCATCATGCACTCGATTCTGCCCACAAAATCCTTTTATGCTAGACAGGAACATGAAGGGTGGCTTCCAACCTCAAGTGGTTCAAAGCTACAGCCGGAACACGTGCGATCCAATCAGAGATGTTTGAACTTGACACAAAACCTGAATCACGGATGCAGTTCCCCATGGTGTTCTCTGCAGACTGGCCAGGGGTGGTGTCCTGGAATAAGGGAAGGCCGGCAGGGGTCTGTTTTTTCCTGGAGTAAAGGTGTTTATCAGAAGGCTTGTTCTGGGTCAGTCGCACTCAGTGAGGTCTGATGGAACCCGGTTGTTCGGCAATAATACTGATCAGTCTTTAATGTAATTAAGACTGCAAGGAACTGTTAACACAAATGTAAAGAAAGCTGCTTCACTGACAACCCTAAGGGCCTATGCTGTGCCCCGCCAAAGTCCTCCATTTATGTACAGAACAGGTTACCCCCGACCCCACCTGCCTCCCACCCCTGACATTCTTCTTGGGGGATAGAACCACTGCTAGGGAGGTGGATTTGAATGTGTGACCTAGATGTGAAAACCATCCTCTCTCATGACTAATACTTCAGAGGGGAACTGACGGTTTAGGGTATCACTCTGAAGTTTAGTATCACAGCACTGGACTTCAGAAGAGGTTTTGCAGAAATGGGGCCATGACCGATCTACAACCTTAACCAGCCACACACTTCCTTCAGTTCCTCCTGTAACCCCTCATTCAGGCTAATGAGGGGGTAAATGAAGGAAGAATTTATTTCTAAGGATTTCAGGTATCTAATTTCTGTGTGACTGTTTTAAAAAACTGTTTCCTCAGATACTGGCAGGACAGGAGCTGTAGGGTGAAACCTGTTGCAAAATTAAGAAAGTCTTTCACAGGAAAAGAACCAGACACTTTAAGCAAAAGTGTACCGGAATATAGTTTTAGCAATTTGCAGACAAGAATACCAGATGGTTCGTGGGCATTGTTCAACCAGAATGAGACAGTTTGTGTTCGACACTTGCTATCCACAAATGGTGCAGGCACCTAACATTGGTGAGAGAGTCAATGGTTTGTCTTCTGAATCTCCTATCACAAAGGTTGATGTGTTTTCACATCATCCTCTACTCTAACTATTTCTTGTGGTAAGGAACCAAATGTAAATTCTGGCAGCTGATGTTCCTACAGCAAACACCAGGGTAATAGAGATCAGAATTTAAATCACAGTATAGGTTCTAAACTAAGTATTGCCAGGAAACAGTGAAAAGACTAAGTTGTGTATTATGACAAGACAGAACCTCTTAGGCTCTGATTCAACAAAATATTTAAGCAGGTGAAAAGTCCAGGACTGCTTAAAGTTAAGCACGCGCTTAAGTTCTTTGACTGGGGCATTAGGGCCTGACCCAAGTCCCATTGACATCACTGGGAGTTCTTCCATTACTTCAGATTAAAACCCAACAGTGCCAATCAAATTTACTTGCAAGCAGTTTTGGATAGGAAAGTAAAAATTGTAGAATGTGGAAACCCAAGGTTAGTTGCAAAATACATCTGCCTCCCTGAATATTCTCAGCAAGCAGTAGTTAATGGCAACAATTGTCCCTTTAAAAGACAAAGAAAAGAAAAGAAAAAAAAGAGGAAGGCTTGAAATTCAAAATTTCAGTGAAGGGAACTAGGGTATTAGAATCAGTAAGGTAAACTACTGACTAGACCTAATCAGAAATTTGATTAAATATTGTGTCCAAAAATGTTAATCAAAACCAAAACTTTTCATGGGAAAGGGTTGTTTCGACAAATTCTCGACTTTTTTAAAAAAAGTTTCAAAGATGTTGAAATGTGTCCCATTTCAACATTTAAATGAAAATATCTAGTTTTCTGATTTGAAGAGACTTTTTGCTTTGAAATTTAAATGAAATTGCGGTAAAAAATGGTCACAATCAAAATGAAGTGTGTGGATTGA
This sequence comes from Macrochelys suwanniensis, assembly GCA_033296515.1. NCBI lineage: Eukaryota > Metazoa > Chordata > Testudines > Chelydridae > Macrochelys > Macrochelys suwanniensis. The sequence continues at coordinate 92,751,494 of CM065783.1, forward strand.
CCTAAGCCTTTTTTTTTTTAAAAAAAAATATAAAGATTTTCAGTTTGCAAAAGTTTAAGATTTTTTACTTCATCCTCATTGGGGACAGGACCATTCTTTGAAATCTCAAAACTTCTCACAGAATGGGAAAATCTCCCCCCTCCCAACTCTACAACTAATAGCTTCAGATCATCACTAAGATGAAAATCATTTGGAAACATTTCACTCTTTTTGGCCTATGTACAGCACAGGATATAGGATTATAAACATTTAAAGTCATCTTTCTTCATTACAATGAATAACTTAGCTCTCTGAAGTCGTAATATTACAATCCGCGCTAGATTATCCAAAAATGCACTTGTAACAAATCATAACTAACTACTACTTATACACAAATCCGGGTTTTTAAAATTCACCCAATTTTAGCATCCTGCCAATGAAAAAGTCATTGTCATGAGAACGCATGGGATACCAGGCATATGTCCCCCTCCCAAAAAAGGAGTGAACTTTCACTAGGCAGAGAACGTCATGAGGCAGATGAAGGAAGACATACAAAGATATCCAGAGAAAGAGGATGCATTGTGAGAGTTGAATCAAAGAACAGGTGGGTACTGCCAACAAATCAGTTTGGGGGTTATATCAGGTGTAGCACAATCAGGGAGGGGGGAATAGCTCAGTGGTTTGAGCACTGGCCTGCTCAACCCAGGGTTGAGAGTTCAATCCTTGAGGGGGCCATTTAGGGATCTGGGGCAAAAATTGGGGATTGTTCCTGCTTCAAGCAGGGGGTTGGACTAGATGACCTTCTAAGGTCCCTTCCAACCCAGAAATTTTATGATTCTATGTTTTATAGCAAGACCCATTAGTCAATGCACAGCAGGAGAAGAGGTACTACATAAGCAGAGAGCGCAAGTATCATTAGCAAATACTGTGCATATTTTTGTCCACCTTGTGAAAAAGAGATACACTCTTCAGCCATGTGAGAGGCAACAAAAGCTCTTGCTACAGCACATGAAGTAGAGACTATGACATTCTTTAATCACAGATGATATGACAACTAAGGCACCCAGGGTAGAGATGAGCATTTTGGACATTAGAATAGGGCAAGCGAGCCTCCCAGCCAGGGAGACAACCTTGAGCTAGTGCTGTGTGGACACTGCGGCACCAGCAGGGCTCGGATCCAAGGAATAGGACGAGCTTGAGCTCCCGTAGCTAGCCCAAGAACTCCGCCAGTGCTGCAGCATCCTCAGCGATTTTTAGTGCCCCTGCCCTAGCATGAACCCCGCCTGCAAAAGTCTTGCTCCTGGCTGCAGGGTAGACATACTGATTTCATGGTGTCGGCGCTTTGGGCACAGACATTCACCTGATGAGAAGCTCGCCCCATATTATGGCCCAGGTCCTGCAAACACACACGTACTTCGCTTTGGTCACCCGAGTAATTCCATTCAAGCCAATGGAACGCCTCCCTCATCTGCCTAAAGCGAAGCGTGTGTTTGCAGGATGGGGAGGTGCAATGGGGCCTGGATTTCGGATTTCTAAGACCAGGCCCAAAGCACGCTAGTGGGGAGGACACTTCTTTACGCTCAGGGCTATCCCTAGTGGGAATTTTTTATGTGGATCAAGGTCAGGGAATCACCATCACTGAGGAGATGTCACAGGATGACATACCAGTGTTTGGATACGGCCCTTTTACTGGGGTGATTAGAATGCAGATGGCATCCAAGGCACAGTAGCCTTCTCATATGGTTGCCATCTGTGATTCTCTGCCGAAGGTTATCTCAGGACTCCTATTATTAAACCCCCTGCCAGCGGAGATTTACAACTCAGTTGGCAGAAAAGTGCACAGCCTGGAAGGGCTTTAAAAAAAAAAAATACATTCAGAATATCTTGTTCATTTGGGGAATGTTGATAAAAAAAATGTTTAAGATAATAAAACTGAAAAATGGTGTCTGATTGCGCACCTGAAATGCTCGTCATAATGGCTCTGCACTACATTAAAGGGATAGATAAGAAGACAGAAACTATCATATTACCGCTATATAAATCCATGGTACGCCCACATCTTGAATACCGCATGTAGATTTGGTCACCCCATCTCAAAAAAAACATATATTAGAAATGGAAAAGGTTCAGAAAAAGGCAACAAATATGATTAGGGGTATGGAACAGCTTCCATGTGAGGAGAGATTAATAAGACTGGGGGCAGGTCTACACTACAGCCGGGATCAACACTTTGAGATCGATCCACCGGCGGTCGATTTAGCGGATCTAGTAAAGACCCAACAAATCAACTGCAGATCACTCTCCAGTCGACCCGACCGCTGTACTCTACCCCCGATGAGAAGAGTAAGATAAGTTGATGGGAGATTTTCTCCTGTTGACCCCCCGCGGTATAGACCCCGCGGTAACTTGACCTAAAGTACGTCGACTCCTGCTACGTACTTTGTACGTCGACTCCTGCTATAAAATCATGACTGGTGTGGAGAAAGTAAATAAGGAAGTGTTATTTACCCCTTCTCATAACACAAGAATTAGGAGTCACCAAATGAAATTAATAGGCAGCAGGTTTAAAACAAAAGGAAGTATTTCTTCATACAATGCACAGTCAACCTGTGGAACTCCTTGCTAGAAGATGTTGCGAAGGCAAAGACTACAACAGGGTTCAAAAAATAACTGGATAAGTTCAATCATGGGGGATAGGTCCATCAATGGCTACTAGCCAGGAGGGGCAGGGATGCAAAACCATTCTCTGAAATGTCTCTAGCCTCTGTTTGCCAGAAGCTGGGAATGGGCAACAGGGGATGGATCACTTGATAATTACCTATTCTGTTCATCCCCGCTGAGGCATCTGGCACTGGTCACTATCAGAGGACAGAATACTGGGCTAGATGGACCATTGGGGTCTGACCCACTGTATCCGCTCTTGTATTACATTCATAGGCTCATAAATTGTAAGGCCAGAAGGGACCATTAGGTCCTCCAGTCTGATCTACTGCGAATCTGTTCACTTGCACTGTAGTACGCAGTGATGTAGCTGTGTTGGTCCCAGGATATTAGTTGGCCCAATAAAAGATACTGACTCACCCACTTGGTCTCTCTCATTAGCACCGTATTCATTTTAGGTTGCAATTCACCCATTGTCTAAAGGCTCAGCAGGAGATCTGTGCACCACTCAAATCTCCCGACAGCTCTATTCTGAGGACACACCTAGGGGTTAAGTGATGCACAAATCTTGTGCTAGCCCTTGGCACAGCGGTGAATTCCTCCCTTTACTGAGTACACTATCAGGAGTTCACTGGAACTTTTCTATTCTGCTGAGTATATGAAATGTATTTATTGTTTACTTTGCAGGGTGTATATCGTGCACTGATCGTGTCCATTAAACATTTAAACACATCAATCTGTATTGACGTAATGTCCGGCAGTACCATAAGAACTCTCCTCCATCCACTCAGTAAATATTTGCTTGGCAACATGCACTGAAAGCAAAAAATAGTCCGACTGTCAGACTAAGTGGGAGGAAAGGAGTTTAGGACCTTCAGCTGCTAGCCCTCTGCCTCCAGATGTGCAAATCTAGGATCTGTCCGTTTGAACCCCCAGCTGATTTCAGCTACCCAGTAAGAACATTAGGAGAGGGAAGGTCTCTAAAGTACCTAAGACATGAGCTGCATTTTTTTATCCAAACCCCACATACTGGGCCTGATCTTGGTCCACTGAGAGGTCTCTTTGCTACACCAGAGTGGCACAAAATGATCTTAATGCTGCCCTGAGGGTTTCTCAGAATGGTAGGAAGCCAGCTCTGCTCCGATCATGCTGGCAGTAGGAGAGGGGTATCCCAAACAATAGCCACCACTAAGGTTGAGCATGGATATAATTAAGGTTAAACCTTCTCCACCTCTTCCCGCTAAAGCCAACAACTTGCAAGGATGTTGCAGTACTCAAAACACAACCTTGGAAGCCACGGGAACGCAGTGAAGGTGAAACCTAGAGATATTTAGGAATTTTTAGAAGTATAGAAATTCACTGTAATTTTGACATGCCAGAGAATAAATTGCAAAATACGCCTCTCCTCATCACAGAGCTGGTCCTGTGCACTAGATCTTACCAAGAGCTTTCACACTAGCCTTATTTGAAGTTTCTAGGACAAGCTATTTTTCCAAATAAGACCAGTATAGAAGAGGAAACTCACTGTTGGTGCACCTCCTTGTGGTGGGGCATTGCAGGATCTCCTCTTCTATTTGCTCCCCTGCTGACAGCTGCTTCAGATCTGTGGTGGTTTGCCTCTTCTCCTTCCTCAGCCTTCTGGCCAGGTCACTTTAAAGTCTGCCCCCCTGCCAGGTGGTGAATGTCCCACACAAACAAGGCTCACCCAATTCTAATTAGCCCAGCATAGTCTGCTCACCCCAGGTTCCTCCGCAGTCCCCTATGGGGATTAGCTTCGCCCTGGCATCTCCCAACACAATGCAGAAGACTCCAAACAAACCAACCCCTTCCCCAAGGGGTGAGCTTTTATTCCTGCTGGGCTCTCCCCAGCTCCCTGTTGTGGAACACTCCTCCCTCCAGACAGCTTCCCTGGAGCCTTGCCCCTTTCCCAGGACCTACCTACACAGCTAGCACTTCTACAACTTTTCAGGGACTGTGTCCTTTCCCAGAGCAAGGCACTCCATCCCAGGTCCTTCTCCTAGAGTTCTCCCTATAGCTTTCGCTTCCTTCCTTTAGGAAGATGACCCAGTTCCTCCCCAGCTGGGTCGCATAACAAATCAAGCTTCACAAGCTCTCCAGGTGCAGCCAGGTGGGCTAATTAAGCTCTCAGACTCCTGTTAACCCTTCATTCCCCATCCTGAAGAAGCCTCTTAGCCTCAGTGTGGGTTAGATTTGGAATGGCTGAGTTTGCATGGATGAAGGTCTAATAAATAAATGCAGTTTTGATTATTTTGTAGGGGAAATATACTCAGACCCCGCCACCCTATCTGAAAAGGAAGGTTTTATAACTAAGTATTTCTCATCATGACTTACAAGAACCATACCAATTATATGGACCTTACTGCAAAAGTTGCAAAGTAACTTAAGTCTCTTTGCATTACTTTTGGGAACTTCTTTTTATTTGTTTGTTTTACAATTATACAACACAGATTTTTAAACTTTCCAAACATCACTGGGGTAAACGTGTTTTTAGATGGCCAATTATATCTTGTGACATGCAGAAATAAAAAGCATGCACAGCAGTAACTTTTAATGGACGTTATATTGCTCCAGGTTTCACTTTTAAAATGATCTCCTAACCAATTTCCTTATTGCTTAGGAAAAACAGAAGCATTCCCATCAATTTACTGGTAAGGAAAGGATAAATAAACTTGACCGGAAGCATATCTCCTACACGTAATTTTTTATTACATTCAACAAAGGTAGAGTTCATTATGCCTTTCTTTCTAGTAGGCACTGTGGTATGTTTCAGTGCTTTGTATCCATCATTACCATAAAGTATGTGTAGCTAGGGCTTCTTGTTTGTTTGTTTACAGAAGAGAACAATTTCCGGACACTGATATTATTTTCTGTTTCTATAGCACTGTCCTCTGGTACATCATTACTGATCCCTTAGCAGTGCCATTTCCATTTTTAGTCAACTATATTTTAATACTCATGAATTCATCCATTCGATTTTTCATTCTGAGTGACAACATGGTGTATTTACTAGATTATTAGATGACTGGAGACGGGGATCGGCTAAATTCTAAGGCCAGCTCCACCACTAGCCATGTGGCCTCAAGCAAGTCATATAGGTCTCAATTCTGCAAAGCACTAAGTCCATCCCTGTCTAGCAAAGCACTTGTGGTGGATGCAGAAGGTTTGGCTTTTCACAAATTTTATATTATTGGTTTGTTCAGCATGGCTGAAAGTTTTGTTTTATTTTAAATGTTATGCATATTGTTTCTAACTAATGCATGAGTGCAGAAATGCAGAAGCAAAATAAAAAAGTTCTAGTATGAGTTTATAGTTAAAGGAGGAGAGGAAGCATATCCCACACTGAAAGAAACGTTGGAGGATTCTAATCTGAGTTTATAATTAAAGGAGAAGGATAAACATTGAATGTAAAACTGCACATATAAACCCCTCCTTTGAGTGCCCATCAAAGGGGAGGTCAGTACCCAGCTACCCAGTTTGCAAATACAAATACTGGTTTGTGTCAATGCTGCACTTGGAGTTGTTAGCACACGCAAAATTAGAGGTCTAAATGAGTAGTGATTTTGAGTGCCCAACTTGAAACATCCAAAAGAGGCCTACTTTTCAGAAAATGTTGAATGTTCATCCTCTGAAAAACATCTTAAAGTGTCTTATGTTGGACACCCAAAGTCGCTAGACACGTTTGAATGTCTTGGCTACAGTCTGCTTTTATAGCTCCACTATTTCACCAATGGTGCCACCTTATTGCGAGATGGGCTATTTTTAGTGGTGTAATGCCAGATTTCCAAGTCAGGTAATTTAATTTACTAATGTTCTTTGATGCTCGCACCTTGTTGTCTCTGACGCTGAAGCACAGCATACACGCCTTATTACTGTGCAACCAAATGATCCGCACAGTAAACCTCCGGACAGTGCTTCTTTAATATTTTTGGTATTTACAAACATTTTCATAGGACTAAATAGCAATAGAATCATTCATGATAGATATGAGAAGAGATGGTTTCAAAATAACCCTTGTTTGGAAGTTCCTGTAGAATTTAATAGAAAATGATAATTTTTCTGTTGATTTGTTGGGTCATCCTATAGAATTTAATAGACAATTATGTCTCCGTTCACCAATTCTATTGGATGGTTCAAACAACCCTGTACAAATCAGCTCATTATCTATTAAGTTCTGCACGTAATTATTGGAGCTGGTCAAAATGTTTCATTCAAGAAGATTTTTCATGGAAAAATGGCCTATTTTCAAAAAAGGAAACTGTTTGCCCAAAATTTTCAACATTATTGAAAAGTATCTATTTTGACAATGTTTTTGAGATCTATTTGACCACAATGTTTCCCAAAAATCATTTCTGAAATCAAAATGATTAATGTAGTGGAAACCGTGTTAAACAAAAAAAAAATATTGAAAACGTTTTCAGTGAAATTTTGGTAAAAAATATAGCAGAAAATTTAGTGGGAAAATGGGCCAAATTTGAACCCAGCAAAACAAAAACCAACATTTAAATTTTGAATTTTGCTTGCAAAATTATTTCCCAGTTTTCCAACCAGCTTTAGTAATGTCTATAGCACCCTATTATATTTCTATTGAGTCCCATCAATTTCATCCCTATTAAATGTTACTGTAGAATTTATCAATAAGGCAAAACAGCAGATCTCAACACCCTTGATTTTTGGGGAAGCCTCGTTCTTCTAGGGAGCAAGAGGAAGGATGGCTAAGTGGTTAGGGCAGTAGTCTAGGGCCCAGGAGCCTGGGTTCACTTCCCTGTTCTGCCATGGACTTCTTGCCTCACTTAGAGTACAGAGAGGCTATCTGTAATGGGAATGCAAGCACATTCCTACCTGACTGAGGTGTTGTGAGTGTAAATACATTGAAGACTGAGACGCTCAGATGGGGGCCATATAAAGTACCTAATTTAGCTAGACAAGAGGCCTGTTTACAGGAATGCAACCCATATTGCCTCCATGGCAGTGAATGGGGCACCTGTCTTCTGTGGGAGTTGATCCATGAGGGATTCTTTGGTACTCCCCCCTCATTTTCATTTTCACCTGTTTTAGGGCTCCATGGCCCCAATCCTGCAAACTCTTACACATGTGTCAGAGTCAATGGGTCTACTCATGTGCTTATGGTTAAGCGAGTGAGTAAGCATTTTCAGGCTCATGGCCTAAGTCCCTCCTAGGAAGGATTGTTTGTGGCTCTCTTCAAAACCCATCAATGGCATCTTCCAACATCAGCTAGAGGGGATCTCCCCATGTAGAGGCTGAACATGCTGCTTTGGGAGCTCTCCCAGATCCAGTAGCCCAAGGAATGAAGAACCCAGCCCAGAAGCTGAACTCAAATCCTCCAGGTGGCAATGAAATGCGCTGATCCTTGCCCACCCCCAGAATAAGAATCATTCTAATCCTTGGCTCGTCCCCAAAATACTGCAAACTGCCTAATTCATCCAAAGAAAATTACTTGGGGAAAACTACAGAAGACAAAGGAGCCAGGAAACCTTGCTGATTGTCAAACACATAAGCACAACAACAAATATATTTCCATATTAAAAAATGAAGTCATATGGAGTCATGTGTGTAATGTTTTATTTTAAAAAGGCTCTTCGTGTTTATGGGGTCATTAAATCCTCTTGTAAAAATTCATTTCACTTATATTTCCATTTGGAAGAAAATAAAAATACTGGTGGGAAAACAAACTCTTTGTCATTACAGCAGCCCCTATATTAAACCTGGTTTAAAGTTTAAACAATGAACAAATCTTAACTAAAATACACAAATCTCAGGAGTAAGTCATTTAAGATTGAAAATAATGGTAATGTGGGATTCAAGTTCTCTCTCTAAAGTTCAGCAGTTGAAGGGCGTCCTGTTGTGGCAAACCCCAAAACAATCGGAAATCTCATGTGTCTCTAGAGCTCCACCCCCTCCAAAGCTATGACATTATTATCCTCATGACAGTGAAGTGTGAACATCTGACACATCTATTTACTATTACCTAAAAGCCAGAGCAGCAACCCTTACTCACATTGAGTCACACTTACAATATTCTTGTGAGTAGCCCCATTAGATCCCTAACATCTGTGCAGAACAGGCAGGACCTCTGTTTATAAAATCTCGTAAAACATGATGATGATGATGATCTATTGCTATCAGAGAAGGGTGGTCTTATAATTATGGAACTGGACTGGAACTCAGGGAAGTCTGGGTTCAATTACTAGCTGTGTGTGTCCTTGGGTAAATCATTTAATCTACCTGTGCCTTTGTTCACCGTCTCTAAACTGTGGATGCTAATACTCCCTTTGTCTTGGCTAATTAAGCCCTGATTCAGTAAATTACTTAAATGCATGCATAACTTGGACTTCAGTGGGACTATTCAAGTCTGTAACATTAAGCACTTATGTACCTTCTCAATTGGGGACCTACATTGTAAGATCTTTGGGCAAGGACTGTCGTTTACTGTGTGTATATTCGCAGCTAGCAATTGGGTCTCACTCTCATTTGGGATCTCCAGTTGGACTGGAATACAAGCAGCAAACAATAACATCTAATACCCCACCTAGCCCACTGCGCAGACCACAGCAGGACAACACAAGTTAAAGACATCATAAAATACACAATATAACCCCACCCCTAACTGTTAAAAATTAGGCCGGCCACTCATCCAGTATTAAACCGGACAGTCCTGCTTTTCTAGGGTTTGTCCCTGTCTGGTACTTTGTCCGGTATCAAACAGGGGACGACGTTTTGGAGAGCGTACCGCTCCACCTCCACTGGCATGACCTCGCACTCTGGCGGGCGTGGAGCCACATCACGTGATCTTCCAAATGGTGTCCCCCATGTGACTGACCTGGTGATGGGGATGGGGTCGGCTGGGGGCAGGCCCATGTCATTCCCAGGAGTGCCGGAAAGTCTGGTGTTCCAGGAATGTGTCATTGGCCACCCTTGTTAAACTGCCACACGGGCAGAATGTAAAGAGCTGCACAAAGGAAGCCATTTGCAATGCACAATCCCAAGTGATATTGGACCTTCAAACCCAGGAGCTACGCAATGTAGTCTTGAGTGCCATCTACTGGCAACCTACCTGTTAGGTAACTATTTCCATATACACTAAAGCAGTGGGTTTCAACCTTTTTCCATTTGTGGACCCTTAAAATATTTCAAATGGAGATGTGGACGCCTTTGGAAATCTTAGACATTGAATGTGGACCCCCAGCAGTCTGCGGATCACAGGCTGAAGACCACTGGAGTAGACCACTCCTGTAACAGAATGGGGTGGTGCACATTAGCTGATAAATATTTAAGGCCCTGATTCACCATGATACTTAAGTGGGTGCCTAACTTTAAGCATGCGAGTGGTCTTATTGACACCAGTGTCTCAATCAGTGGGACTAGTCACGTCCCGAACTGAGAGGGGAATCACTTCTGAAATTCACCAGTGAGACTCTTTCGGCAAATGAGGAGGTAATGTTGTGGAGGAAGCAGTAGTTTTATGTGACATCTTCCAGGGACAAGCTCCACAGATTTCCCCAGCCTTCTGTGGGAGTTTCAAGCACCGAGCAGATTTGCAGGGTGTAAGCCTTTAAAGCTGGACTGGACCCCTTCCCTCTTCTTGTGCATTGGGAGGGAGGTACTCTTTAGCAATGGCGATATTTTGGGACTGGCTGGCAGGTTATATTTTGGGAGGTTGGTCTGGCTTTCGCAGCTGTGCAGGGGAGCAATGGGGAATAAGGCGAACATCCCTGTGTGGGCTACCCAAGCCAAGGTAGCAATGCAGAGGGAGATGTGACCTCCACAGAGTAGCTGTATGAATGGGAGTAGACGTGAGTAGGAAGCAGGAGAACGGGCTCCCTTTCCCCACCCCCTCCAATATACCAGCCAGCATAGCTGTGCTGGAGGAACATACATCGCATCAGGTATAGACGGTTCAGGAACGTCTCTGCTGCAGCAAGACTGAAACTAGAAAGTATATGGTGAGTCAGAGTTAGAACAGGCTTCCCGGTCCTAGGGCAGTGCAGGGCTGGTAGCAAAGCCATGATCTAGCCCTATATTTTAAGGGTGAGGTTTTCAAAAATGGTCTGTCATAAATGCTAGAACGTAGCACTCTGACCAGCTGACCTGTGTGCTCCAACCAGACAGGCAAAGGCCTAAATTCTATGGGGCAGATCCTCAGCTGGGGGCAGCTGTCCTGGCTCCAGTGACGCCAATGGAACTACGGCCACGGACATCGGCAGAGGCGCGATCGCTCTCCTTTGTGCCACAAAGCTGCAGGCCCAGACTCAGGCGGAGTTCAAGCACGTCAGCTGGTTTGGAAGCTCTCGGGGCCACATCTTCAAACAATACTTCTTTTGGGTGGTTTGTAATCGGCCAGTTTGACTCTTTAGAAAGAACCCCCCCACAGTGTACGTCAGCGGGCGCTCTGAGCCAGGACCGCGGCGGGTTGGCGGGGTACATGCCCAACTCACGTGCGTGCTGCAATCAGCTCCTTGTGATGTGGCAGGTTTAGCAAACTGACTGACTCTGTGTCATTCGTGAGACCTGCAGTCCGAGGGTTGCCGCTCAGACACGGTGCCGCACTATGTAAGGAATCAGCGTTATTCATAAAGTCCAGCTGAGAAACTATTGTACAGAAGGCTAATATGGCACAGCAGCCAGACAGCTGCCTGAACCGTTCACCTCTGGAAACTTGAGTTCAGGTTCTAGCTTACCTGAGATCACAAGTGCATATAAACTGGGGGAAACAGCATGTCAGGAATGCGGTGGCTATGCTGGGCAACCAGCCTAGGGAAACATGTCCAGCACTTGCCTTGCACACACCTTATTCAAGTCCTCGCTTCCACAGATCCTGAAGACAGTGAGGACTGGTCAAAAGTCCACTGAAGTCAATGGAAACACTCCCATTAACTAAACTGGCTTTGGATTAGGCCCCAAAAGTTCCCCTCTGTATGGGTCTAGGGTCCAATCCTGCAAGCTGCCAAGCACCCTCTGCTCTCATTATCTGGTTGAGGGTGCTCAGCATCTGTAATGAGGTGCTCAAGGCTAATAGGAGGACCTTGCTGCACATCTAGATATCAAAAGATGACACGCATTGAGATCTATGCTTGCTGTGTAAACATGTTCGCAGTGTAATGTTAAAACAAGTTTGGTAGTAATTAGATATGTTAATTCCTGTGTGTGTATTTTACTGCAGAAAACACTAGCCGAGTCACTGGCGTTTAGGCAAATAAAGCCATGTTTGTGAAAGGCTAACTTTGGTTTAAAAAAATATCACAAGGTTTATTTCAGAAAGCAGAGAAGAGTCCAATTTCATTGCTGAGGAAATCAGATTGTTTCATTTTTTTTTAACCCTCTTTGAAACGTAACCAGTCACGTGAAACAGTGATCTATACAAATACCTGGGCAAAACACCAAGTTGAACAGTTACCGTCAACATGTATCTCTTTCCCTAGTGTATAAATAATTGAGCGTGCAGACCTCTGCATGGACATAGCACCTTGCTGGAGAATGATTTCACCAAGGCAATGGAGGCCTTCGCGGTGATTCAATTAAAACATTAGAAATCTATCAATTCTGCAGGAATCTCTCAAAGCAGAGAAACACAGTTCTTTTATTTTCACACACACCTGTAAGGAACAGGTTTAAAGAGCTTCTGGGAAATGTTCCAAGAGCTACTACACGAAAACAGAAGGGCACTCAGTATTCATTTGATTCAGTTTTGATGGGCCTTCTTCAGGAAAGTTGCAATATGGTCGTGTCACAGAGCAAAATTGAGAGTAAACCACTTCACACAGCAGGTCACCCTCCAGGGCCCAGGTCAACTAAGGGTGCTTGGGGTAGTCGAAGTGGATAAAAGTTAAGGAAAAATTATCCAGCGTCGTCTTACCCCCAACGATCTGAAATTGCAATGTGAGGCCAAGCTGCCAGGTAAAAACCTTGCCAGCTGCTTCTAAATTAAAGCAAACTTTTAAGCTCATTGTAATGCAGTCTGGAAAACAGCACTAAATCACTTTATCATCATCGCCGGGGAGAGAGCCAGTGCACGATTCTCATGGTTTTGCTGGGCTGCTTTAACACCCTACCACTAGAGGGCAATAGAAGGGGCCTTGCTGCAATTGACAAGGGAGGCAAGGTTAGGGAGGAAAGGGCAGCGGTTTGTGCAAGCCCCATGAAGCTTGCAGGTCCCACCCAGGCCTTGTGGAGCTGAACTGTTGACTCTATTGGTAATATTCACGGAGTGCCAGCCAGGTGCTTGGCTCTCTGCCAACAGAGAAGGCCGCTGGCCCCAGCCCTGGGGAACTCACCAATGAGAGGAAAGACGTGTTTGGGACATAATGGGAGTTTCAGAAGGTGTCTGTTTAGGGGTCCCTGTCTCAGCACCTGTCCTTGTAACCTACTTTGCTTGGGCCAAATGACGTCTCATGCCCCTCCCTGGGTGCACAAGACCCCAAACGCAGCAGAAATGGGCTGATCCAGGCTGGGTAGCGAATCCAGTCCCCCTCTGTGCCTCTCCTTGGGCCCACAGGGGGGTATGGGTGAAGGCGGAGAAGAGGTGGGCTAAGGGACTGGTGGGGTGGGGGGAAGGTGGACCTATTTAATCCACAAGCTAAATGAATCCAGCGGCCAAAGCCTCCCTGTAGGAGCCACGTGGGGGCAGAAGCTGGTGTTACAGCCCATAGCCTGTAGCAGCAGCTGTGGAGTGGCTACGTGGCTATCCTGTGCCCTGCCTCCAGCCTGGGAGAGCAGGGCCCCTTCGCAGAGAGTGGTTACTTGAGCTTTGCACATGGGACTCGCTTGAGGCCCGCACTGTAGGGAAACCGTTGCGTGCACTCGACTGACTTCGTTTGTGGTTGGCTCGGGGAAGGAACGCGACTGCACGCTCGTGCGGCAGTGGCAGCCCCGCAGAGGTCAAGGGCTGATTCTCACAGCAGCTGCGGGGGGTGGTTCTTGCTGACCTCAGCGGCTTTCTTGGACTGGCGCACGGAGCCTGTTCCAAGGACATTAACAAAGGTGGTGGTGGTGGGGGGGGGGGAATGTAAAACGTATATAATTTCTGAAGGAGCAAACCACACCAAGCCGGACGTAAAACAGTAGCTGATCTGAGCGCCCGTCAGCTCGGAGCACTTCCTACAAGCTTGAGAAGTTCTGGCTCTCCTGGTGCCTGCTCCAGTGTTACTCGAAGGCAGGCCCCACTGGGCTGTGAGAGAGGTGGAACAGAAGAGGAACGTGACAGCACATCCTTCAGACGTGAAAGGGAGGGATGGAGGGGTGCAGAGATCCCCAGCTTCTGAGCCCATTCTCCCTTTCAGGTCTCTTCTACATTCAAAAAGAGACCCTGCCTCTTCCACATCCCCCCACCTCTTCCCTGCCCCCTACCAGCCAACGGGCCTCTTTGCTGCCCCACCATGCCTGTGACCAAGCCCTCTTCCCCAGAAATGGCTCCTAGCCATGGAGTCCTCCGCTCCGCACCCTTCCACTCCTGTTCTATAGCTCCTCAGCTGGCAATGATCCTGCTGCAGATGTGCATTCTCTGCTCCTGACGATATCCACGCTCCCCCATCCCTTCCAGCAACACACCTGCTCTGGTAGCTGCACTCTCCAGTAGGATGCCAAAGGTGGCAACATGAGAGCCACCTCCCCGCATGAGAGCAAAGCAGCTCTGAGGAGGCCTTACACTGATCAGGGTGGGGAAGGTGTCTGCACTCCCATCCAACTGTCTGAAGCACATACAGCAGGCAAGATCTTTCTGATGCAGGCGCTAGGTGCCAATAGCAAGAAAGAGAGAGGGGACGGGAGGGCAGAGAAACAAGATGAAACGAGTAGGAAGAAGGTGGACTAAGAGTGAAGGAGAGGAAGAAGTCTTGGGGAAAGGATAGTGGGAAGAGGGTGGAGTCTGGGGGCACAGAGAGATGCTAAAGAGGGGGATGGCTAAAGAGGATAAAGGGAAAAGGCCAGAAGTCACACTGATGTTCTTGGCGGCATCCCCTTTTCTGTTGCATTAGAAAAGCCTAGCAGTTATCAGCAGTGACGCATCACATTGTAAGAGCTTCACAACAAAAGTAATTTACAGCACATATGTTTTATAGGTCCTACAAAAACCCAGGCACTGTGCTATATATTATCGAGCGCCGTCTACTGGCACTTTATCTAATCGTTAGCTAGCTATCTACCTCTCTACAGACATAGAGCACTCTCATAATATCAGGGACCACTTGATTTACACAGGAATTTTTCTGATTGTGCTAGTTTTCAAATGCTCTACATCTCTACAGGGCTCCTTTATTGGGGTTTTTACTTCCTTTTCATATTACTTCCCTCTTCAACACCAGCTGAGGCAGACCCCATCTCACTCCCAGACTGAATCCACAACTCCTCCAACACCTTCCTCCAACAATGATCCCTCTGAAGGATCTTGTTTTAATCTGCCCATGTGGCAATTAACATGCGCAAATATTTACAGTGCTAGAATTCAACAAACAGGCGACAGGACTGAAGAGAGAGGGATGGAAAACACATCATTAAAATGTCAAGGTTTGAACAGGAAACAAACAAGCATCCCTCATTATCTGAAACACTCGTCTCTGGCCCATTTTTTCCTTACTGCTTTTTTTTTTAAATCACTGATGACTTCATTCAAGGTTTTGTGGTTATTTATAACCTTGGATTTGGGTTAACGCTGCCAAAGTTCTTAAGGTTATTAGAATGTTTGCCATGTACAATATAATGTTCTGCTAATCTGGAGTACTAGCTAGTGCTGATTGTCCTAGAAAAATGCACCTAATAACAGCTGCTTATGTTTTCCTGCAAAGCAGAGCTGCAGAACAGTTTCAGACACACGCCAACGTTGTAAAATGGGACTCTCTTTGTGCCATTTACATGTGACCAGTGGGAAATAAATTCCCTTTTTTGCACAGTCCCAGATTTACACTTATTTTTATTATTTGATCGGGGTGATGGGATATGCAGTCTTTCACTTCGGGGTTCTGGTTCTAATTAGTCCAGCTTAGCGGGACCAAAACCCTGTTAACATGGGATGATGACATGCACTGATCTATGTAGTGGGTCTAGCTTGTTGGCATTGGGTTTAAGGCATTATAACCGTGGGGAATAGCATTTGGATCTTCCTGCTCCCAATAACACAGGCTCCTAGCAAATGAGCTAAAGGAAACTCTCTATTAGTTTTTAGTAGTATAAAGGCTGATGTTTAGACAGTCATGTAGTAGAAGATTCTCTTCAATAGATGGCAATGGTACACATGGGCACTGAGCACCGGTCTTTCTGGTGCAACTTGATCACTCCAAAGAGTCGCCCAATTTATTATTTAGAAATGGTTGGAACTTTCCAGTTTGAGGTGGGGGAAACGGTGGGGTGGGGGGACTTTTCTGACAAGCCAACAAGGGCCCGTAGGCCCCATCTGGATTATGCCACTGAACATGGCTGCTGTTAACCCCCAAAATATAGACAGACAAGAATTTAGACTCCAAGAATTGACAGCTGGCAGAGACTGCACTTTGTGAGCCAAATGCCCAACTGGTAGAAAAGGCGGATGTCGATGGTGCTGTGTGAATTTACATCAGCTGAGGGTCTGCCCCTGTGCACCTCAGAAGAGATGGGGAGCTGACTGTTGACGTTTCAGCTCCATTAGTATCCACCATCATGCCATTTTTAAAAGAAAGTAAGGGAAAACTATGAGGAATTGTCAAAAATGATACAATTCAAATACCTTTGGTAAGAAGGCATTTAATTAATAGGTTTCAGTGTAGTAGCCGTGTTAGTCTGTGTCAGCAAAACGAAAATAAGAAAGAAAAAAAACTTGTAGCACCTTAGAGACTAACAAATTTATTTCAGCATAAGCTTTCGTGGGTTAATACCCACTTCATCGGATGCATCCGATGAAGTGGGTATTAACCCACAAAAGCTTATGCTGAAATAAATGTGTTAGTCTCTAAGGTGCTACAAGTTTTTTTTTTCTTTCTTATTTTCATTTAATTAATAAACCTCCACAATAATAGTAGCAAAATAGTTCAGCACGATATAGGCCTACCAGTGTCTGCGTGTATCCCTTGAATGGCATGTGGTCATCAAAGCCATCCAGTGCTTAATTTGTCATGAAAGAGGTGCCAGGGCTCAGCACTGAGGCCATCACAGATCTAACTGAAGTATCAGAAAGAGAACAACCCAGAGAAGCCAACCAAAGCCTTGTCTACAGCAGGATTTGCCCTGATTATGCCCTGAGCGGAGAGAGGCAAAGCTGCTACTTGCAATGATAGAACTTAACTTTGTCTACATCAAAGCATCCTTGCTTCAAGCAGGCATTAGCTCTTGGCACAAATAGTAGCTTTGCCTTTCTAGCCGAGGGGTTTGCACCTGTACAGCGATGCTGGCATGTGGCCACTGATGGCTGTACGTGGCCCACATCCCCAGTTTAGAGAAGGCCTAAGAAAGCCCCAGACAGTCATCCACAGGATCCAGAGAAGTCATCAACAAACAGCACTAAAGGCAATGCTAATTTGACTACTAACTAGCTAGCCACCCAGAGAACAGCAATAGTTCACCTAAAGTATCCAGATAAGTTTACCTCAAGTTAGCCAGCAATGGAAGTTAGCACCAGCAATTGAATCACAGTATCTCAGCTACTTGGAATTTAAAAATGATTGGTCAAACCCTGTAAATAGGGCATTGTTCTTACGTTAGCTGATTAGAACCTGGCTGGTTCTTGATGGATGACTGACTGGTTCTAGCATCTTCCGAGTCGAATGGGACAGATTAGCTTTCTTGGCTGTGACTGGAACTCATGCTTTCTGGACTGCAGCTGGGACAACCATAAGCTTAGTTGTGTGTGGCTCTATTTGCTCCCAAGACTGCCGCTGGCATAATGAACATTTGGGCCGTGGGTGGAAGGAGGCCTACAGCATTGTAGCCATATAGCAACTTTGTTAATGAATCCTACACCTTCCTCCATATGGCAACTTTTTTATGTCTTTGCACACATTTTCTGAAAGTGCACCAGAGTACTGAAGGCTATTTTGTGTGTGATTTTGGTTCTCATGGAAGGTGCTGTATTGCCATAGATCTGGACTATGAAGTCCTCTTCTATTCATAGAAGAGAGGCAGCACAGGTATCACCAGTGGAAGTGGTGCCATTTTGCCCGGCCAGCATTCCTGACCCCAGTGCTGGGGGGAACCACCTCTAGAGATACGAGAGGAGCACAGTCTACATGGCCCATTTAGTCCTTGATCTCTGCTGACGCAACCAACAAGGCTATCAATTAATCTCAATTACAATGATTATCAGCCTGGCCAGTGGGTAGTTGGAGGACTGGCTAGAACAACATGTCTGACGTGTTGTGATTGGCGCTCTCTCTCTGAGGGCTGATAGACCGATCGATGACAGTGACAATGATTATTCTACCAAACAATCTGCAGATACAGGAACATTTTTTGTACACAAGTGACTGGGGCTAGACAGAAACTGGCCTTCCACAGATGAAATGCTCTCTGTTCGAATACTAATCTCAGGGCCAATCTCATGAACTACTGAAACACAAGTCATGAGCCTAGATTTGCCTGGGACAGAGGTGAATTTGAAGACAGAATTCAAGAGGCCTATTACAACATGGGACATTTGAGTGGTACTCTGTCTAGAGAAGCCCTCCTGATAGGGATAAGGCAGAGACAAACTCCCACAGAAGGTTCAGAAGACAGCTTTTTTACCTCTTATTGGTTAGAGATTTTTACTGACCCTCCTTTATACTAAATATACTAAGTATTTCCAGAATTCATGCTCCTCCACTGTCATCCTATATTGCCGGCACTTCTTCATACACCCTTGAAAACCACCGTAAGATACTGCGGGTGCACAGTTTAAGAGCAATGAAGGGGTTAATTAAACCTCGCCACCTCAATATTTTGTGGGTATTATAATTGCTACTTATTTGAACTATGACAGTGCTTAGAGGCCCCAGCCGAGACTGGGGCTCTCATTGCACAAACGCATAGGGATGGGGTAGCATAGGTGCGCCAGGGCCCCTCCTTGTCCTCTGCCTGCCTTTGATGACGAGGGAGCACAGAGTGGCAGACCCAGGACCTAGTAGAATACGCCTCCAACAGGGGAATTCTCTGCATGACATTTGTGACCCCTTTGTACTTTTCAATTGGTTCCAAAGGGGCCAAATCTGATTAGAGAATCCAGACATAGTAAGAGACAGTCCCCAGAGACCTTACAGCCTAATCAGACGTGACTGAAGGTGAGCAAAGGGTAATTATTAAACCCATTTTATAGATGGGTGACTGAGGTAGAGAGAGAGGAAGTGTCTTACCCAAAGTCAAACACCACATCTATGGCAGGGCCTGCAACAGAACCCATGTCATCCTGGTAGCAGTCTAGTGCTTTGAACACAGGACCATCCTCGGTGTGCACATTTTTTCTGTGCAGTGGGTAGCCCTGCATGCTACTGGGGCCACTGTCCAATGAGTCACTGCAATTCAGTATAGCAATATTAACTCACAGGTCTGAATGTCTGTTCTCTAAACCTCTTCAGCACATACAGATTCTTGCTCTAATCACAATGGCTTTGAAAAATGGACTTGCCAGCCACACACAAGGTCATCTCACAAACCGCTGCTGAGTCAGAATTTGATTAGTGGGCTGGAAGCGTGGCTGGGTTGCCATGCTGAAAGTCTAAACCAAAATTAAAAGTGGGGCAGGCTATGTGTTTAAAGAGCTATGAAACCAGTAGTAGCAACCTGCTGAAGGAGCTGAGGTGGTCACACAAGGCAGAGAGATATGAATATCCCAGATTTCTCATTGGACATTTTTGCTGAGGGAAGCTGAAATATTTCACAAGTTTCCTTCAGATTATTGCAAACTCTCTCAATGGTGGAGTTTTCACCTGCTCCGTCAGCCAATGCAGAGGGACTTTCCTCAGCCACAAGTGACTTCTAGACAGAAGCTAAACAGACAACGGATTGAATGTTGCTATTTTCCCAAACAACATTGTCATTTTTGGCCCGTGGAAAAGGACTTTTCACTATGACGACAACAAAAATTATATGAGATGAAACAGAACTACACATTCATTTTGGGTAAAAGCTTTGCAAATGTCATTTTTTGTCAGCATCACCAGTCATGTGATTTCCCCCCACCAAGTCTGAGTGTTATTGGGGCTGCTGTTAATTGAGTCATTGCAGTTCACTGAAGGCCTATTAAACCACAGATGGCAAGGATGCTGCATTTTCTATATTATTGGTTGTATTGTATTACAATTGTGGCTAGGAGGCCGGGTCAGGGTCTAGGGTCCCTCATGCTAGGGACTGTACAACTGCAGAACAAAGACAATCCCTGCCCCCAAAGAGATTACAATCTAAGTTTTAGGCATGTGATAACAAATGGATACAGACATACGGGAATGGGTGAGGAGATACGAGACAATGTTCGGTATGCTAGGCAGTGGGCTCTAGCGGTCAGGTTTTTTGTAGGCATCCGAGCAAAGAGGAGTTTTAAGGAGGGATTTGAAGGAAGATAATGAAGTAGCTTTTTAGATGTTTATAGGGATCTCCTCCCAAGTGTGAGGGGCAGCGTGGGAGAAAGCACAAAGGTGGTGGTTTGAAAATTTAACAAGCGGGTGATGGAGGTTAGCTCATGGGCCAATGGAGGCAGGAGTCGACATCTTGATTGTGAAGGAGAGATTATAGGTGGGGTAGGGATAGACTGTGAAGGGCCTTGAAAGTGAAGACAAGTGGCTTATGTTTGATGCAATAGAGAAGGGGGAGTCAGAGGAGGGCTGCAAAGAGAGGGGTGACATTTCTACAGTAGCCTGATTTTGCCAGAAGTTACATTTCTCTAGGATTTTCTTATGCTGCAAATATTAAAAAGACAAATGAAAGTAAATGAAATTGGAAGGAAATTGACTCTTTCCTGTCATTCTTTAAGGGAAAAAGCAGGGAGGGGGTCAAATACATCTTTGGTGATAAGGGTGAGCTATCTTGAAAGACATAAGAGCCCAAAACTGTTGCAGCTCTGATTTTTGGAACCGGAGGTTTTGGAAATAGGTCAAAGATAGGGCTCCTCTCTCAAACATCCCTCTTCATCAGAAGTTTACTTTTGATGCCTATTTGCTTTTCACATGATTCCCATACAAACTTACCCCATATATGAACACGTTGATGAGGTAAAACGCCTGCAGAGATCCCATCCCTACCCCTGCAGGGACTTTACACCAGAGGAAGAGATCACCACTTTACATTGACCTTGAAAGAACCCTTATCCCAACCAGGTGTGAATTCTGGGAACAGCAACAGAACTTCTGCCATCTCCCATTGCTGCATCGCTCTTGAGGTGCATTTTGGGAGAGGTAACATCTTGCAAGCTGTCCATGCCCAGTGATTCAAAAGTGGCTTAGCTTTGCTAACTGCCTCAAAGTCTCTTCAGACAGTAAAGCTGCTGTCTTCATATTCCCCACTGTTGAGGCAAGTGTCCATTTTGGGTGAGTGGCCAAAGGCATATTCGTTACGGGTGAAGTCCACCCCTTCACCACAGGCCCAGCTCAAGAACTACTCACCAATTAAGTCCTGATAGGGCTTAAATGGGTGTAACGTGATGCAGAGCTGTGGGGCTGGCCAGCTACACGGGGGTGAATTTCACTCAATTGCTGCAGACAGGGACTGATGCTGGGAGTTGGTAGTGCTAGGCTCCTCGCAGGACAATCTCTTCACTCATCAGGATTGGGCCCAAAATGACAAAAATTCATTTCAATCCCCAATCTACAGAACCACGAGCAGAGAAGGTTATCCCACAAGATCTTGGGTGAAAAGGGGGATTCAAAGCGCTGGTATGTCGAATTTGAAATAGGGCCAGGCGCTGTGTTATTGTTCTGTATGAATGAGGCATGGGAATGCACACCAAAACAAAAGGAGAAGGGAGTTTTCCTTTTGTTGGTAAGGAATAAATGGCTTTCACAATAAGAAAAAGAAGGTAAAAGGTAAGTTAAAAGAAGTTAAACGGGAGGGAGGGATAGCTAGCTCAGTGGTTTGAACATTAGCCTGCTAAACCCAGGGTTGTGAGTTCAATCCTTGAGGGGGCCTTTTAGGGATCTGGGGCAAAAATTGGGGATTGGTCCTGCTTTGAGCAGGGGGTTGGACTAGATGACCTTCTAAGGTCCCTTCCAACCCTGATATTCTATGATTCTATGAAGGGTACAGGAGATGCCTAGTCCTGATGAAACACATGGTCGTGCCTGGTACTTGGAGAATTTTCTGCTGTGCAGTTCATTTCAGGACATATATTGCTCTGGCAATGGCATCCATATAGCCTGAGGCTGCTCTAAACTCAGGCAGCTGACTGGTCTGGGAAAATATTTTGTTTGTGAATAATTCAGATGCCTTTGCTTTTTGGTGCAAATTTCACCTCTGTTCCTGACCCTTCTGAGAGTGTACCTAACTGGCTATGCACCTGGGCTCACATCCCATTACCCATTAAAAAAATCCCTGCATGGATAAATACACATTGATTTTTCCAGCAGCTTACACACACTTTGAGCATACACATACTTTATGCAGCAAGCTATTCAGCAACACAAAGAATTGCAGGAGCTCCTTTCATCGCAAGCTTATTTACGTCTGGCTACAATAAAGAATTGCTAAGTGCTTATCAAAATGCATATGCTGTACATTACCTCATCTGCTTCTAACAGTGCAAAAGTAAACAGCCTGGCATGCAGAGCCAAGCCTATACAGCACCCGAAAATTGAAACATTTGTAGTTATCCAACATTGCACTCACTAGTCATCATAACACTAACATTTCCCTGGATCAAGCAATAAATCATATTAATTGCATTGCAAAGTTCCTATATTTCACAGATGCAAACAGTGATAGCAAAATGTTGGG
Source organism: Macrochelys suwanniensis (assembly GCA_033296515.1). NCBI lineage: Eukaryota > Metazoa > Chordata > Testudines > Chelydridae > Macrochelys > Macrochelys suwanniensis. The sequence goes on from CM065783.1 coordinate 92,774,027, forward strand.
AGATTAAATTCTAAATGCCCTCCCTGCCTTGCAACATTTGCCTACCAATATTTCACCCACTATGTACAAAATGCTCCCTGGAAGTATTATTACTACCGTAACATTTAAGGGACAGCTGCTTAAGAAAGATCAAATGCAGCAAACACTCAATTACATGCTCCAGATACATGGTATCATGCAGGAAACCAGTCTCCTGCTAAAATAGAGGTTATTCAGCTCTTGGATGAAACATGCATGCCCTAAAATAAGCATGTTTAGAATTAAGTTGGGGGAGGCATGTATCTATGGAAAATAATTTTGATTGCCTGCGGCTCTTCAATGGCTGATTGCAAATGCATCTAAGCCAGCCTGTCATTTTGAAGTGGCTTTTCAGGAATATAAAGCACACACACTGGTAACCACCACAAAAGAAAATCAAAATCCCAACTTACCTGGGGATCAGCCAGAAGTGCTCAAGCTTCAGAAATCTCCGGCAGAAGAGTTGACAGAGTTTTGCCTTATTACTCATAGAGATAGTTATATAACTGCCACCATTTCTGTAGGCAATGAGTATGTACCAATTGCACTTCCACTCAGAGATAATTCTCATTTCCCATCCCACACAGGCACATCTGAGAACAGCCACTCAATGACAAAGGGGGAGGGGCAAGGTGGGCTTTTTATGCTACTTAGGAGGGAGGTTAATAGTATCAAAGAAAGTTCAAAAGGTCCCTGAAATTTGGTGAGAGATATTACTACTATGAGAGCACACAGTGCAGTAGTTTAATGTTCCTTAGATTGCTGAAAGCAGCTTGGCCTAGATTCCCCTCTACTGTGACCATTCATGCAAACAGGAGAAAGAAAGTTTCTCTTTGCTTTTAATTAAGCAGTTCTCTCTGAAATACATGATGCATCCAAAAGATCTTTTCAATGGTGTCGTTTGGGTCATTTGGAGTAAAATCATAGCGCTGCAGGAATCCATCTGGTCGGTAAAACTATTAACAACAGACAGGAGTGGTTAATGAGCGATGGATCTGAAAAATCCTGTATTTTTGACTAAGCACGGGCAAAGGGATCATTCCCCTGAAGATGCAGTTGTCACTTTAATATTTCAGGATAGCAAAGAGAAATGAAGAAATCTTTAGCTTAAGGCTGGGGAGGAAATAATTCTATACCTTAACTTTGAGTTCATCGAATTTTATTTTTCCACACAGTCCTGCTTCCATTGCAACCACTGGCAAAATCTCCAATGGACTTGAATGAAAGCAAGATCAGGTCCTGTATTTGAAACCACAGATATACCAAAAGATAACTTTCTGTTCAGACAGTGTCTATTTATATATACATGTTATTGCCATACACAGCATCCAGTACGTTTACAGATAGACCCTGAAGTGCTAACACAGACATAAAACTCTTATGTAAGCCATAATCCTCTCACAGACTCCTTATTCAGTGAGTTTAAGGTACGCCACAGAAGCCTGCTGGCACTGTAATGGGTTTGGGCCAGTTTTGAAACTGTGAGATTCCAGCTGAAATGTAATCCTCTTCCTGACACCTGTGATTATCTTTGTAAATACGCTGCTATCTTGCAGGGCTTCAAAAGTACAGGGTGTAAGTGTATGCTAATATTTGGATTCTTCTCATAACTGACCCTGTTGCTTTCTGTACTGATTGAGTCGTTAGTATTAGTTTCCTGTGGTGTTCACTGAGGCTAACAATAATCAAGTTAAATTTACACTAGAAGATCAGCATTTAATTAGGTACTGTTATACAACTCATATTAATTACAATGTTAATACCCTTATGAAAGGCAGATTTTTTTCCCAAAGGAAACTGAAGTCATAAATTTCCAGGGAGGGAACAAGTAGCTAAGTAGCTAAGTTAAAACTCTGAGTGCAGATCTGTTTATTTACTAATTTGCCCCTGCATGTCATCAACATTTTTAAAAAAATCAACAAAATGTAAGCTAAAAGTAAGGATGCTATAAAACAAATCCACATGGTGGCTAATCACTTCCTGGTTATACAGAGACGTATTGGTAGTGCTTAAATCCTGTAGGACCATAGTGATGATTACTTAAGGGTATGAAACTGTAGCTAGGTGAGCACATGCTTCTCAATGTAGAGTTTGAAATGCTAGTCTGAAGAGACTCAGATGTTTCAGAAAAGGTAATTGCTTTGTGCTGACATATTAACTCAGAAATGCCAACCTCAAACATTTTGGAAATCATGGGGTCAGATCTCCAAAGAAAGATAATCAGGTTTATTAAAAAATAATGAATTTGGGGTTCCTTTTATTTGCCCTCTGGCTCTTGAGCCTTTGACTCAAGGTCACATTTTCCAACTGTTCTCTTCAGCCATGAGAGCTACAAAATTCACTTTTTTCCCCCATAAAAGCCAAGATTCTCATGTAATTATATAACTCTAGGAGCTAGAACTTTAAGAAAAGAATCAAATAACTGAGACTTGCGATAAATCACAAGAGTTGGCAGTGCCAATCAGTACTATTTTTGTATTCGTGATAGTTTAAAATATGCCAATTAACTCCTTAATTATCCCTTACATTTTGTGTCAATTTGGCATGAATTAAAGTTTTCTTTTCATGGACTAAGAAGTCAGAACCCTGTTGTGACCCTAAGAACCCCTCAATGCCAACTAGCAAAAGGTTCACTGTTGTGTAACAACATCTAACAGGCCTGATGAACTCACTACTCCTAGAACATTGCTTTCATGGTATGTATCCAGAAATAATATCATATGAGGTCTCTACTGAAAGCTCATGTCATACCAATCCTCATAATCACCACGAGATACATGTATGGATGATTTTGAAGGAGTGGTGTATATGTACTGACAATTTGTTTTCAAATCTGTCACCAACCAGACAGAAAAATAGCTTTCTTCCAGACAAGAGGTAAGATATGCATCTTTCTGTCAAGCGTAATTTAAGTACTGTAAGCTAACACAATGGAAACCCCATTTAGAAACAGAAGCAACAGGAAAGGAGCCCATAGGGGAAAAGAAGAGTGGTGGATGATTTCTGAAGACAGACAATAAAATTTGGAGAGAGAAGTAGAAGGCATGGAGACACCTCTTTATCCTGCGCCAAAGAAGTAAATAAACGGACAGTATGTTCATATTCATGAAAACAGGATCTCAACCAGTCTTGGTTGAAATGCTGGAAGAGACATTTGGGAGTGAGATAAACTTCCTTAGATAGAAGCTTAGCCTGCTAAAGTTAAGTTTAGTCTCTAGCGAGCATGATAAGATTTTATTTTATATATAAACACTTCTGTTTCCATTATCCTTACTCACTATCTCTTAAATCTTGAGCTTTGATCATCAACTAATGATTGTTTTGTCTCTCAGTGTATCTCTGCGCTATGATGTCATATAGGAGCTGACCCGGACTTGAGTCAACAAGCTGGTGTGGACATTGTTCCGGTTGGGACAGCAAACCTGGTATGTCTGTGAGCGTACAGTGGATAAGAGGTTGAATGCTACCAGGGGCTGTTCAAAGGGGTTTGTGGATTGGGATACACCTGTTAATCTGCAAGAGCAAGAAAGGGCTGGCATAGCCCAGAGGAGATTGTTTGGGTGGTTGGTGGTGTCAGGGAGCTGACATCCAGTTAAGCACTAGCAAGTGGCTTGCTCATTGGAGGCAGGGGAGGGGATAGTGCTGGGCAGCCCAGAACCATCGCACCTCTAGACAGGTCGATGCTGCATGCTTTCCCACATGACCCTTTGCAGGGTTGAGCCCTCATCCCACAAACACTTAAGTGGGTTCAATTGTACTCCTGTGAGCAATGCCACTGAAATCATGAATGATTTCACACTGGGTGTGTCTACACTGGGGGTGGCGGGGGGAAAGCCACAGTAGTGTCTCAGAGCTCTGGTCAACTGACTGACTTGCAGGGCTTGCCTAGGGCACCAGGATTTGGGGGGTGGCATTTCAGGTCCCTCGGCAGCCACCGGCGGGAGAGGCTGCTGCCAAAATGCCACCGAGGTCCCTGGCAGCCAAAGAAGCTGCCGCCGAAGTGCCGCTGAGGACCCTGGTGGCACTTCGGCGGCAGACTTCTTCGGCCGCCGGAGACCCTGGCCAGGGTCTCCAGGGTCTCCGGTGGCCGAAGAAGTCTGCCGCCGAAGTGCCGCCAGGGTCCTCAGCGGCACTTCGGCGGCAGCTTCTTTGGCCGCCGGGGACCTCGGCGGCATTTCGGCGGTAGCCTCTCCCACCGCCGCCGCCTAGGGTGGCAAACAATCTGGCGCCGCTCCTGCCTGTGTAACTTGAAAGCTTGTCTTTTTCACCAACAGAAGTTGGTCCAATAAAAGATATTACCTCACCCACCTTGTCTCATTGTTTTTATAAACACTGTAGCAACTCTTACAGTAAACCACAGCTACAAATATTCATGACTTCGCAAAATAATGATTTCAAACAGTGGTCCTCAACCTTTTTACATTTGTGGACCCCTAAAAAAATTTCAAATAGAACAGTGGACCCTTTTGGAAATCTATTGTCTGTATATATAATTGAATTCTGTTCAGTCAGTTTTCAGTCCAAGTCTTTCACAGACCCCTTGGACTGCTGACCACAGATTGAGAAGCACTGACTTAAAACACTATTAAAATAGTAAATACATTGTAGCAATATGTTCTGCGGATTACAGTGTTGATTTTACTTGTTATAACAATATGTTTGGACTATTTTTAATGCCACTTATTCATCTTTGGATTGGTTTGGTGGCACTGCAATGAGCACAAAAGATCGTGTAATAAAAGGCTTACCAGGTAGCTACCCTTATAGCAGGGAGAGAGTCTAGGCAGAACAATTTAATTTGGTTAATTAATTCTTTGTAATTTAACAAATGGAGGCCAATATAATCCAATGTGTGGGTCTCTAAGGGATGCCTGTGCTTTATTTTTACTTGGTTCATCTTATTGAAGGTACATAGCATATGATATGCTTTGTGTTTTAGATTCTGCCCCAGTATTCCGAAAGTTGCTTCCACTGCTCATTGTCCCATTTGGGTGATATCCCTGTCCCCCTCACACCACATTCCCCACTCCTTCCTTTCATGGATTCCCTTACTCGTGCCGAGTAGCATGTAATTCCAGCAAGGAATCCCACAAATTCAATGCATATCCTCATGGACTTAGGTACTTTTGTGACATGAGCCAGGAGAACTGGGAACTAAACTTCGCTTTGTCACAATCCCGCCCAAACGTTGAAGGGCTTTTGCTGGAAGTTTGAACAAAATATGGCTGACCCTACTTCCTGTCCAATCCCATAATGGAAAAGAGTGAGCGAGAAAGCAGAATAGCTGACTGAGAATCTTTTGGCAGACAGAGCACCCAGAAGCAGGGAAGTGGAGGACTTTGAATAGCTTTTCAGCGCTCTCATTTCTTCTCTATGGGGTGGAGGGTTTTCAACACCTTGCAGGATCACATCCAAAATCCACACGACTGACAATTGCATCGAGAAAGGAGGGAAGGCATTTCTCCTGCCCCTTTGGTCTAAGATCAAGCATACCAAGACTGTGAGCACCTTACGACAGGGATTGTGTCTTCTTTATTCTCTTTGTAAAGCTCCATGTTTGCCTATGGTGTTATCTATACATGTTAAATACATACCTAATACAGCATCCATTTAGTATCTGATGTGCTAATTATTGGAAAGGCTATATCCTTGCCAGGCAATGGACTTTATGCGCTATTATTTACTTAGACTGCACCGTAAATCTAGGCCCTGTACAGCCAAAAACAAAGTTTCCTCTCCAATGAGCAGTATAAACAAACAACACAGACGACTGACAGACTGTTACCAAAAGCAAGCACCTAAGCAGAAAAAGTAGCATGTGCCTGGGCTTCCACATTTGGATTTTGATGTCCCCAGGCCCCAGAATTGCTTATTACATGGGAGCTAGCATTTGGCCATCTCTAACTACACTGGCACGCAATTCTGAATGCTTATTTCAACCCTGCACACCTTGCCGGTTTTTCTTTGCAAAACCACAGCTCCCCTATCTCTGTCATTTATTTTTCTTGTGTTCGTCAGACCGTGGCAACGGAGCGGATGGCTGAGAGGCTGTAACACGATTAGTATATTGCAGGATCTCTGCTCTGGCCCATTGTGTGTAAAGGGATTACCATTGTACAAGATATTTTACTAGACACAAATTACAGGCCCACTCCTAACACACACATAATTACCTTGCTAAGTTTGCAGCTATTATTGACAGTGACAACGATGGCAGCGTAATGAGATCAAATGATGCGAATACATTAAACAACAAATGTTGGGCCGTATTTACAAGCCCTTCCAATGAGATTCACTGGCACCATTATGCTTCAGATCAACATAAACAGAGACTGCCTTGGCTCATACTGGCCTTCCTCACTCACACTCTGTCTGTTCCTTTGACCTGGTCTACACTACGAGTTTAGGTCGAATTTAGCAGCGTTAGATCGATTTAACCCTGCACTTGTTCACACAACGAAGCCATTTTTTCCGACTTAAAGGGCTCTTAAAATCGATTTCTGTACTCCTCCCCGACGAGGGGATTAGCGCTGAAATCAACATCACCATGTCAAATTTGGGGTAGTGTGGACACAATTCGACGGTATTGGCCTCTGGGAGCTATCCCAGAGTGCACCATTGTGATGGCTCTGAACAGCACTTTCAACTCAGATGCACTAGTCAGGTACACAGGAAAACCCCTGGGAGGTTTTGAATTTCATTGCCTGTTTGACCAGCATGGTGAGCTCATCAGCGAAAGTAACCACCAGTCCCAGAATCGCAAAAGAGCTCCAGCATGGACCGAACGGGAGATACTGGATCTGATCGCTGTATGGGGAGATGAATCAGCACTATCAGAACTCCGTTGCAGAAGACGCAATGCCAATCTATATGCCAAAATCTCCAAGGGCAAATGAGAGGTGTTTATTTACAATGCTCTTTGCATCGGTGAGCTGAGCGGACTCCCGCTTGCAGAGCTATGGCGCATGCGCGGGCACTCCTGGAAAAAATCCGCGAAACGATTGGCTGCCATTGCTTTCACGGAGGGAGGGAGGGAGGGGCGACTGACGACATTTACCCAAAACCACCCATGACAAATTTTTTGCCCCATCAGGCATTGGGGGCTCACCCCAGAATTCCAATGGGCAGCAGGGACTGCGGGAACTGTGGGATAGCTACCCACAATGCACCGCTCCGAAAGTCGACGCTCGCCACGATACTGTGGATGCACACCGCCGACTTAATGCGCTTAGTGAGGACGCACGCATTCGAGTTTATTCAATCAGTTCCCAAAAATCGACTTCTAAAAAATTGACCTAATTTCGTAGTGTAGACAAACCCTTAGTCTACCTTCCTCACCTTCGTTTGTTTGTTTCATCAGATGTATTTGTGCCGGCTACGGTCAGACAGGCCCCTAGGTAGATTAAAGGATCCTCGGAAATAGAAGAAAGCAAATTCTCCCCTGAGTGGGTGACATGGCAGGAGAGGGAGACATACCTGTACACTGTGGCACTGCTCCATGGGGCTGCCTATCTACCATTACAACTACCAGCTTGCAGTAAACTGACAAGATAGCTGTGCGCACTGAAGTTTGGTATCCAGGATTGAGAGCAAGGAGTCCTGCCCATGGCCACTCTCTTTCCTTCCCACACCCTCTTTCTCCTCCTACACACTATGACACAAACATTGTGTGCCTCTCAGGCAGGCAGGGTGCATACGTGACAATCCCGCAGAGGGCTTGGATGGAGCCCTCCCTCACCTGCAGGCATCCCGTCTTTCCCAAAACATGGCAGTTGTGGAAACCTCTCACCCCCTAGAGAAGAGCATCATTCATAGGAGCAAGGAGGTGGGAGTTTTGCCTAGGAAGGAGTTTCAGAGCTGGGCCTCTGCTCATGTGGAATGTGGAGATAGGGCTTTTGATTTGTTATTCTATGAAAACATCCCCTTGTGATGCTGGTGACACTACAATATAGATATATGAAAAGAAAGCAAACAACCTCAAGTTAACCCCAGGCTTCCAAGGCATTGAAGATGGATTAACCTACTCAGCCACCTCTCTGCTTCTCAGAAGTTAACTTTGGTCTGGATTGCTCCCTTCTATGGAAATTCAGGAGGGGGCTCAAGGAGAAGGAGAACATGGTGACTCCCAGGCAGAGTTTTCCCTCAGATGAAAGGTCAGCCTCCACCAGGGCCCCTATGTCCCTCCCTGATGCCGAGAGGCCAGGGATGTCCATATGAAGGACTGGTGCTTCTGGGGGTCCTTTCTGATTATAAGGCCTCATGGTTGCCATAGAAGCACATTGCCAAGGAGTTCGCATCCATGGCTACCCCAAGAGCACCTCCCTCCTTTACAGAGGGTTTCCAAGGGCAGAAGGGGAATGCAGCTTTAGTCTGTATCAATTATATACTGGGTTTTCCATGGGGTTCCATCCCTCTCTTCTGGCCCACCCCCCATCTAACTATCCCCAACCCCACAGAGGGCTATGAAGTGCAGGCCAGAGAGGGACAGTGGTGGGGAAGCAGATGGCTCCCACACCTGTGCACACTTCCTGAAGGACAGGGACAAGCTGTACAAAGGGGAAGCATTGGGAACTTGCTCAACTGCCTCCTCACGTTATTCCACCAGATATCGTGACATGTATCCCTCTCTCGTCACAGAAACAGGCACCAGCAGAATAGAGCAATGTTCCTACATTAAGCTCTGATATAGAAGCAGAAGGCCTCAGATGTCTCTGCTCTTGGTGATGTAGTGACCTGTTTTTGTCATGTCTGTTCCACCCCCCCCCCCCCACCCCCATCTGTGATGGTTTTTCAGAAGGAGAGTCGAGATTTTCATGGAGTCAGACTCCAAGTCTGACTAAAACAAAGCCAAACACATTATCATTATAAATGAACGTGGGAGTAATTTCCCCTATGAGGATTACGCTACTAGTTACGTTTTTAGTACATTTTCCTGGTTCTGTAATCACTTTCACGCTTCTCAAAGTCTTTATTTTCTAATCCATTTATGTTTTAAGGTTGTAACAAGTTACAAGGATTCCCAGCTTGTAATACAGATGCTCATTCCTTAGAAGCTTTTAAATATCCTCTATGCAACGTAAAAAAACACCAACCATACAACTTCTTATAATGAATGCATGCAGGGAAAATAACTTAGGGACTTCCACATAGTACAGAGCACCATGGACTTTAGCAGCAACTGTATCTGAAAAGAGAGAGGTTTTATATACACATAACACACTAATACTATATTCATCACCGGGTACTTTAAAAGACAGCAATATTAAGACAGCAGTTTCTCCTCCCTTGGTATTCACACCTCAGCTGCTAGAAGAGGGCCTCACCCTCCCTGACTGAGCTAACCTCGTTATCTCTAGTCTAAGTCTTCCCTGCACATTTATATCTGCCCCTGGACATTTCCACTGCTTGCATCTGATGAAGTGGGTATTCACCCACGAAAGCTTATGCTCCAATACCTCTGTTAGTCTATAAGGTGCCACAGGACCCTTTGTCGCTTCTACAGATCCAGACTAACACGGCGACCCCTCTGATACTTGAGCAATATTAAGAGTTTTCCATCACGGAAAGGGATAGCGATAATATTTATGACCTTTTTACTGGTAAACTAACACACTGTGCTTTGAACTGTGATACGTCCAAGACAATATGTGACATTCAACATGGACATAGGACCCCATCAAACCAACAGACCACTCCAGCAATTCTAACTCAGGCAAAACTCCTGTTGATATCAACAAAAGGGGGGATTTGCTTGGGTAAAGCCTGTAGGTTCAGACCCTGGCTGTTCCTCAGCTAGGGTAAATTGGTATGTGTATATGGAGCCAAGCCAAGTCACACCAGTGGAAGATCTGGTCCCTTACTCTTAGGGCAGGCAGAAGGCAAGTAGAAGAGGAAAAGCTTTTTTTGGCAATAATAAATCCGACTGAATGGATGAGGTTTCCTTTTACTCAGATTTGCCTTCACGGCAGAAAAGAGGAACCAAAAGACGCAGGAAGAATTTTTTTAAAGAGTTATTCATTGATTCAAATTTAGAACAGGCTTCCTACAAACAGCAAAGCCTTTCAATGGAGACAAATATCTCCTAAGTAGCACTCATTGTGCTTTGACTTGTGACTGATCAGAAATTCACCAAACTGATCCAACACGGAACATGAATTGCCCATCATGGCTTGCGGCCTATGAACAGATACTCAGATTCCTTCCTAAGGTTTCGGTGATAGTGGAAACTGTATTGTCAACCTCCTCCCATGAAAGCAGGAACATTTTTGCATTTGAAAACAAAATTTATGACCTAAGTTGGTTTTCAATTGGTATTCTTGTATGTGGTATTTCATAGGGTGCCTGAACACAAAGCACAATTAACATATTGTTTTGCTGTACTACATACTCAACCAATTTGCTTAGAAGGTTAAGCTTCATTCTCCACTTCCAGGCAATTGTGCAGTTATTTACCCTGTGCAAAGTGGGTATAAAATGCTAGCAAATCAGAAACCCTGCAGACAAATACAAATTCCATATGCATTGTGTGACGGGTTGGGTCACAGAGACCCCCTTGGGACTGCCACCTGATGTGCTGAGACTACCCCCTGAGCCCGTTTTCCCTGGAAGGTTGGGACTTCAGTACCCTGTCTTGTTCAGCCAGACACGCTAGCTACAAACACACACCCAGGTCTGACCCACATCCCCCATGAGCTGCAGACTTAACTGAAAACAGCTTAAGAAGTGCGCCTGTCTCTAGCACCCAGATACCCAGTTACCAATGGGACCCAAACCCCAAATAAATTCATTTTACTCTGTATAAAGCTTATACAGGGTAAACTCACAAATTGTTCGCCCTCTCTAACACAGAGAGAAATATGCACAGCTATTTGCTCCCCCAGGTATTAATTACTTGCTCTGGGTTAATAAGCAAAAAGTTATTTTATTAAATATAAAAAGTAGGATTTAAGTGGTTCCAAGTAATAACAGATGGAACAAAGTAAATTACCAAGCAAAATAAAACAAAAACACGCAAGTCTAAGCCTAATACAGTAGGAAACTAAATGCAGGTAACCTCACCCTCAGAGATGTTCCAATAAGCTTCTTTCACAGACTAGACTCCTTCCTAGTCTAGGTCCAGCAATCACTTACACCCCCGTAGTCACTGTCCTTTGTTCCAGTTTCTTTCAGGCATCTCTTTGGGGTGGAGAGGCTATCTTCTGAGCCAGCTGAAGACAAAATGGAGGGGTTTCCAGGGCCTTTTATATTCTCTCTCTTGTGGGCAGAAACCCCTTTGTTCTCCCGTGCAAAATCACAGCAAGATGGAGTCTGTAGCGACCTGGGCAAGTCAGATGTCGAAGAATGATTCGGCTTTTTGCAGGCTGACACCATTGTTTACACGTTAGTTTGAACGTTCCCAGGAAAGCTCAGCTGTGGATTGACGTCTCCCAAAGTCTGTTGCTAGTTAAGTACTCCCAATTACTTGAATAACCCCTTCACACTATGTTGACCAAATCTGTTTTATGTGCTTCCTACAGCAAACACTGTACATACAAGCATAGAGCCAACGTTCATAACTTCAGATATAAAAGTGATACATGCATGCAAATAGGATGAATATATTCAGTAGATCATAACCTTTGCAAAGATATGTTACACAGCATATCTAGCATGAAACATTCCAGTTATGTCATATTTACACTCATAAGCATATTTCTATAAAGCCTTATGGGGTGCAATGTCACACATTGTTCAATTAAAAAATAGTTCAACATACAAAATTACTGCACAATATTCAATGGATAACCAGGACCTTCTTTTGGACAAGGTCTGGGTACAATCATGCAGGTGTATTACTGCATTTATATCTCGACTTTTCTAGACAAAACACATCTCGGTGCTTATGTAGCCAACTGAGAGCAGAGAAGTCAATCACATGCATGCATATTTCATAGTCCAATCCAGGCAATTGCATTGAGCCTTTGTCGGCGGGGGTGAGGGGTGATGGTGGTGATAATCGGCTCCCCACCCCTGGAAAAAAAGACAAAATAGTTTGGCTCAGAGTTTTTACTATTCCTGGCCAGTCCCTAATTTTGACTTTCCCACTTCAACAAACACAAATTCACCACTGTATGAAGCCTGAGACAGTTATGAAGGGGTGGAGATGAAGTTTTATCTTTAAAGCTTGCATTTGACCATGACCATTATTTTTCCCTCTCTTCTTTCCTTGACTATTTTCATCTTGCCTTGAAATCCTGGAGTAACAAGAAAGAATGCTGCAGAGTACCGAACTCACTCTTCTGGAATTAATACCACTGAATAATTAACAGCTGGGAAGAGAGAAGGAAAGACTCCACAAGCCTGAGAATTCACCTCTAAGTTGCTGGTTCCACCCGAGGCCCAGTGACTACCAATCAATAAAAGCTGCTGTCACCAGACAGCTGTTTGGCACCCTTTGCAGAGTGAATTAGCAGTTTGGTTCTGTTCCTACTTGATGAATGTTTACATTAAAAAAAATCCCCCCCCCCAAACCAAAAAACTGCCTTTGCAAATGGCAATAATTGGTATCTTTGTTGGGGACTGAATAGAGGGTGAAATCCCCTCTTGCTCCTGGAGATTTGAGATGTAGTGAGTGGAAGACCATAACATACCTCTGCAAATAGACTTTCAGGGCCAATTCTCTGGTACATCCAGCTTCCTTTGGGTGCAGCAGAGATGGAGGGCTGCCACAGAGCCTACACTTCTCTGATTCGCTCTCTGGTCCAAGGTTAGAGCAGCCTCAGGATTGCTCTAAATTGTGCCAGCTGTGGATTGCCAGAACATATTCTCTCTGCCTGACTCTCCCCAGCCCCTCTACTGCAGATCACAGGTTGGGAGGCATAGGTGCTGGCTCTTCTGAGGACTTCCCCACAACTGTGGAGAGGGTGGGAGGACAGGGAGGAAAGTTTCCACTCCCCTTGCACCATCGGAGTAGCACAAAAGGACTGGAGCAGGGAATAGCTCGCAGCCCCCAGCAATGCCCATCAGGCACTTTTTACAATCACCAAATTTACTTCCAAGCAAAAAAATTATTATAAGAGACAGGTTTGTGCAAATATATACAAATCCTTCCAATGTGTAAGAAAGGGTCCACGGGAAATATTACCCTTGCGCTTTCAGCCAAAGAAACCTCAGGCACTAGTTGACATTAATTAATGTTTGCAAATCGCTTTGAAAATGTAAAGCACTAGATAAGAGCTTATTAATTATTACAAATATCAATAAATGCTTAGACTGCCTGGAGCAAATGAAAGGAAAAGAAAATAATTGCAAACACAGGATCCACTTGTTTTCCAGCTCAGCTGACCTAGTGAAATTAGGATATTAAAATAATTAACATTTTCTAATGAAGAAAATATCAAGCACAACTCTTAGACCCAACTGCGTATAAATATTAGGACTGGATTACTGAACCCTTTCCCACTATGTCAGATACTCTTATCCCATCCAGGCAATTCCAAGTTAGCCCACGCAGTGTAGAGAACTGACAAGGTCCCCCACAAGACAGCCTGCTGGCTTCTGAGGAACAAGAACTGCACTGTCTCAAATGGCTCATCCCAGAAGTGGTTACAATGCACTGGCCTGAAGCTGGTGACAATATTCCAACAGGTGTGGCATCCTGTGTGGTAATGCGGACAGAGGTCTCCATGCAGCTCTCTGGAGCCCTTTTCCTTAGCTGTAAGTGACATCATGTGATGTCTCGCACCCCCTCTCTGGCCCTCCAGATTTTTTTTTTTTTTTTTTTTTTTTTGGTAGGATTCAGATTTCAGCACAGATCTGCACTCATCTCTCCTGTACGAAGCTTAACCTTTTTCATTCATTGCAGGAATTTTAGCAGAACCCTTTTGATCTTCAATGGTCTACACCACTTCCAGTTCATTCCTGATTTTGGTTTCCTTTCACCATGTCTCACAAGATCCAGGGTTTCTCCTCTTTCCCAGAGAAGGCAGGGAAACCTCTGTGAGAAGAGACTGTTGACATCAATGCTCTTGTGCATTTGAGTGAGAGAGCTTCAAGAGTGACACACAGTGGCCAGAAGGAGGTTGTTACTAGCAGAACAGCCAGTTGCAGACTGTGATTGATTGTATTCATGGGGCAAGAACAGTGCTGTATCTCCAAATGCTTTTCTGTTTTGCTGGTCTTAGTCCCTGCACCCCTCCTGCCAATATAAGTGACAAGCATTGTACTCACTAGTTCTTGCATAACTTTGTAATGCTGTTGTAAGACAACATTGTGGGAATTATCTATTCCTATCCCTATAAATAAAGGGAGATCACCTACATAATAGATCACATTTATTAATGACAGCATAGCTCAATTACTTTATAGCAACCCCAGAGACTATTATTTTAAAAGAATAGGTTCAGCACTGCAGCTCTTGTGTAAACAGCCCTGGATTTAATTATAGGTTTATGATATATTATTCAGCCAGTGGAAGTCTCTATGTTGTATTGAGCTCCAGGTAGGGTGTGTTCCTTGGTAAACAAAAGGAGATAAAGCTGGAACTCAAGCTGTGCAGAAGCTCATTTATTTGTAGCTGTAGGTCTTTTGTTTAATAAACACTTCTCACTTAAAAGCCCGGAACTCCTCGTGAAAGTGAAGGGCTAGTAGGAGAATTCCTCAAATTCTTCTTGGGCAAATCACAATTGGCTCTTGCATTGTGCTGACTCTTCCAGCAAAACGAAATCTCAGGTTCTGAAGAAGAGATAGTGATACCTGAGCCAAAACCGAGTCATACTCTGCCCAGAGACGTCAGAGTCTGCTGGTCACCCCAAACTGGCTCAGCTCTAGGGTGACCAGATAGCAAGTCAGGACAGGGTGGGGGAAAATAGGCACCTATATAAGACAAAGCCCCGAATATCAGAACTGTCCCTATAAAATTGGGACATGTGGTCACCTTACTCAGCTCCCAGCACACTTTACTCAGAGGACTTCAGGAGATGGAAACAACTTTGCAGCCAATCACAACGTACAGAAAAGTCAGCATTAAAAGAGGCAACAACAAAATACCAGGGCCAAGGTAGATAGTTTTTGTGAGGACTTTCCCTGAGCCAGATTCATAGAGATAGAGTTGCTCAGGTTTTAAAGGCAAAAATACACCATTAGGTGAGCTTTGGGCTCATGTTGTTCCTGCTAGAATAAGAACAGGCTAAACACAACTTACATTCCCCTGCACACAGTGACAAAGAGAGTTCAGAAAAACCTCTCTAGATTAAAAACAATTAGAAGACTACCAGATGTCCCTGGAAAGTCTGATATATACACCACCGCCACTTCTCACCTCTTGCCTTCCCGAGTGGTTTTTTTTAATATGCTTTTTTAAGGAGCAAAATCTCTGCCTGCCCCAATTCACACAGGCTACGGACCCAAATACAGAACCTCTCCATGGAAGCTTCTCCATCGCAAGGGCTCACATAGCAGTGAACAGAGGACAGGCAAACAGAGGGAATTTGCCTGGGAGTTCGCCTGCGGGGAGGAGTTCCCACAGAGTTGTTTTTATTTTTGCCTTTCAGGCTTCTGTGAGCAGTAAATACAACATCTGAAGAGGCTCTTAGACGGCAGACAATATGGATAGTGAGCGATCAGCTGTTGTGACTTGCATAGGATGTGCCATGTTTATGTCTCTCCCAGAGGACAGAAGTGACTTTGTCTGTATGAAGTGCAAGCTGGTCTCCATATTGGAGAGAAGGTTAAAAGGACTAGAGAGCCAAGTATTAACCCTGTGTTGCATCAGAGAAAATGAGGATTTTCTGGATAGAAGTCAGCATTTGGAACTGCAGGCACAGCGTGCTGAAGAATCTGAGAGGGCAGTGCAGAATGGGGAAGAAAATTGGCAGCATGTGACCTCCAGAATAAAAAAAGAGGAGAACCCATCTACCCCCAATGCAGATAGAGGTAAGAAACCATTTTCAGGCTCTCTGCACAGGTACTACAGTGGAGAATGGTTTGGAAGAGTTATCATGGGGGTTCCACGACCACCACTCCCAAGAAGAGGAGACAGGTGGTGGTGGTTGGGAACTCCCTCTTAAGCCTGGAGGGAAGTGGGATATTGGGAGGAAACACAAGGAGGAGGGTGCAACAGGGGGAATCTCCTGATTCATATTGAGAAAGTAGGGCAATCGGCTAGTTATCTTGGGTGCCTGTACATGAATGCAAGAAGCCTGGGAAACAAGCAGGAAGAACTGGAAGTCCTGGTACAGTCAAGGAACTATGATGTGATTGGAATAACAGACTTGGTGGGGTAACTCACATGACTGGAGCACTGTCATGGATGGGTATAAACTGTTCAGGAAGGACAGGTGGGGGAGAAAAGGTGGAGTTGCACTGTATGTAAGGGAACAATATGACTGCTCAGAGCTCCCGTATGAAACTGGAGAAAAGTCTGTTGAGAGTTGGGTTAAGTTCAAAGGTGAGAGCAACAAGGGTGATGTCCTGGTGGGCATCTGCTATAGACCACTAGACCAGGGGGATGAGGTAGACGAGGCTTTCTTTGGACAACTAACAGAAGTTTCCAGATGACCGGCCCTGGTTCTCATGGGGGACCTCAATCACCCTGACATCAGCTGGGAGAGCAAAACAGCAGTGCACAGACAATCCAGGAAGTTTTTGGAGAGTGTTGGGGACAACTTCCTGGTGCAAGTGCTGGAGGAACCAACTAGGGGCCATGCTCCTCTTGACCTGCTGCTCACAAACAGGGAAGAATTGGTAGGGGAAGTAGAAGTGGGTGGCAACCTGGGCAGCAGTGACCATGAGATGGTCGAGTTCAGGATCCTGACAAAAGGAAGAAAAGAGAGCAGCAGAATACAGATCCTGGACTTCAGAAAAGCAGACTTTGACTCCCTCAGAGAACTGATGGGCAGGATCCCCTGGGAGGCTAATATGAGGGGGAAAGGAGTCTAGGAGAGCTGGCTGTATTTTAAAGAAGCCTTATTGAGTGCGCAGGAACAAACCATCCCGATGTGCAGAAAGAATAGCAAATATGGCAGGTGACCAGCTTGGCTTAACAGAGAAATCTTCGGTGAGCTTAAACACAAAAAGGAAGCTTACAAGAAGTGGAAACTTGGACAGATGACTAGGAAGGAGTATAAAAATATTGCTTGAGCATGCAGGGGTGTAATCAGGAAGGCCAAAGAACAACTGGAGTTGAAGCTAGCAAGGGATGTGAAGGGTAACAAGATGGGTTTTTACAGGTATGTTAGCCACAAGAAGGTCAGGGAAAGTGTGGGACCCTTACTGAATGGGGGAGGCAACCTAGTGACAGATGATGTGGAAAAAGCTGAAGTACTCAATGCTTTTTTTGCCTCGGTCTTCACAGACAAGGTCACCTCCCAGACTGCTGCACTGGGCAGCACAGTATGGGGAGGAGATGAGCAGCCCTCAGTGGTGAAAGAAATGGTTAAGGACTATTTAGAAAAGCTGGACATGCACAAGTCCATGGGTCAGTATCTAATGCATCTGAGGGAGTTGGCTGATGTGATTGCAGAGCCATTGGCCATTATCTTTGAAAACTCATGGCAATCGGGGGAGGTCCCAGATGACTGGAAAAAAGCAAATATAGTGCCCATCTTTAAAAAAGGGAAGAAGGAGAATCCAGGGAATTACAGACCAGTCAGCCTCACCTCAGTCCCTGGAAAAATCATGGAGCAGGTCCTCAAGGAATCCATTTTTAAGCACTTGGAAGAGAGGATGGTGCTCAGGAAAAGTCAACATGGATTCTCCAAGGGCAAGTCATGCCTGACCAACCTGATTGCCTTCTATGATGAGATAACTGGCTCTGTGGATAGGTGGAAAGCGGTGGACATGATATATCTTGACTTTAGCAAAGCTTTTGATACGGTTGCCCACAGTATTCTTGCCAGCAAGTTAAAAAAAGTATGGATTGGATCAGTGGTCTCCAAACTACGGCCCACAGCTTCGATTTGTCCAGCCCCACAACCAATTGCTGCTGCCGCCTCGGCGGTATTTCGGCGGTGGGGCCCCATCGAAATCGGGCCCCACACTCCCTAAAGCTGGCCCACAAAGCCCCTTCAAAAATCGAATGTGGCCCTCGTCTCCTAAAGTTTGGAGACCCCTGGATTGGATGAATGGACTATAAGGTGGATAGAAAGCCGTCTAGATTATCCGGCTCAATGGGTAGTGATCAACGGCTCTATGTCTAGTTGGCAGCCAGTATCAAGCAGAGTGCCCTAGGAGTCTGTCCTGGGGTTGATTTTGTTCAACATCTTTATTAATGATCTGGATGATGGGATGGATTGCACCAGCAGCAAATCTGCAGATGACACTAAGCTGGGTTACCTAGGGAGGTGGTGGAATCTCCATTCTTAGAGGTTTTTAAGACGCAGCTTGGCAAAGCCCTGGCTGGGATGATTTAGTTGGGGTTGGTCCTGCTTTGACCAGGGGATTGGACTAGATGACCTCCTGAGGTCTCTTCCAACCCTGCTATTCTATGATAGCCTCCCTCATGGCGGTGCTGGTAAAAATGGAAGGATCTGCACAGCGATGGCTCTCCTGCCCTGCCCACCTGTACTTTGCTACTGCCGGCTCTCATGCCAGGGATCCCTGCAGAATCAAGTTATGTGCCTTGTGCAGGCATCCCTGCAACCCTGGTCACCTTTTACACAGCAAAAAAACAGACCAGTTCCACCACTAAGTGAACTTTCACTGCTGCACAGGAAGGAAGAGGATTTGCTTTTTAGGAACAGTAGTAATGCATTTGGGAGACTACCGTGGTTTGAGAGAATGATTTGGCGAGGAGGACTCTCAAACTCTCAGAAAAAGACTCTCTCTCCTTCCTTTTTAAAATGCCCCAACTGCTAGGCCTTCGAGCCAACACAACAATGGAGCCTCAGGCGCATTTATTCATTTTACATGCTGATTTGCACTAAAATAGTTATCTACTTGCTTAGCTAAGCCTTAGCAAGTCTTGGACATGAAACTGTACACGTCTGTCTGCCTGTTGCCATCTATTTGTGGAGTCCTAAGTAAGGCTTCCTAAATATCCAGAACATTTACCAGCATACCAGATAGCTGCTCACACTTACCATGATGACCATAAGGAGTTAAATAATCCCGGAGGATATTTTATTCACCTAGGGAAGTTTGCAAGGCTGCATTTGTACTAGAAATGCAGCTTCGCTGTGGTAGGGAATTTTTTTCCTCAGGAACTCAATGTTCAAACAAGCTCCCTGGTGAGGTAAGCACCGGCTGCCTTTTAATATAAACACAAAACTCACATTAAACTTATTAGCTGGGGGAGGAATAGAGATGAGGCTTGTGGAATCTCATGAGTCATTGTTTCTGTAGGATAAAGAACGTCCTTGTCTCAAAAAATCAATTCATTTGCTTCTATTGTGTGTCGCAGATATGGGCTCTGAAAGGATGAAAGCGATTAATAAAAACAGTTTAACAATTGTTCTGGAAAAAATGAAAATGGAAAGTAGTTTTTCGGTGCGTAAAGAATAATACATTTAAATATGGGACAAATAGAACACTTAATGTGGCACAATGCTTGAGGGCCAGAGAGCGAGAGCACAAATGCAGAGCATTAGCCAAGCATGATTGTATTTCCCCAAAACAACAAACTTCTTAACTGAGAATTAAGATTCAGTACACACACCCCGCGTCCACAGGCATACACTAGAAACCAAGGGAATTAAGCAAATGCATACCCTCACCATCAGCTACGTACACTTCTTTTTTCTACCTTCCATCCTGCCAGTACCATCCACAACACCTGTACCAACCACTACACCTCCCTCCCATGCACCAGCCTACACACATTCATGACTCTGAATGTGATCAGGTAGGTCATCCCGTGTTTATATGCAGATGGCATGTTTTTGTTGGTTGAAGGATAAGATTTCTGAAGTGTAAAGTAGGGAGCAGAAGACATCAATGGAGAAGGTAACAGTATTCAAAGAACTGCACAGTTTGTTGAATTGCCCTCAGATGAATGTAGATTTCAATTAGTGCACATTTTTAAGAGGATGTCATGGCCAGGGGTAGCAGGTTTGTAGACATTTTGGTGGTGCCCGAAACCCGCCCCCCCCGGGAGGGAGTTTGGGTGTGGACGGGGGGGGGGAAGGTCTAGGGTGCAAGCCCTGGGCTGGGGCAGGGGATTGGGGTGCAAGACGGGTGAGAGGTTGGGCTCTGGGAGGGAGTTTGGGTGGGGGAGGGGGTCTGGGGTGTAGGCTCTGGGATGGAGTTTGGGTACTGGGTGCAGGCTATGGGGGTGAGCGGTGCAGGCTCTGGGAGAGAGTGGGAGGGTGCAGCGCTTACCTGGGGCTCCTAGGCAGGGCGGACTGATAGGCATCTACATGTGCTGCTACCCCCCAAGGCACTGCCCCCGCAGCTTCCTATTGGCTGCAGGGGCGCTTGGGGCGGGACACAGACCCACCCCGCCCAGAGGCTGCAGGGAGGGGCCAGCAGCCACATGGAGTGAGCCGGCAGGTGAGAGGAGGCCCTGGGCTGTTTTAAATGGCCCGGGGGACACGCAGGGTGGGGGCGCCCGGGGCAGAGACCTGGCCTCAGACATTGCTGGAGCTGGGCCCCGGGCCAGGAATATTCCTTATATTGGAAACACAACATTCGATGACATTCCACAGATCATATCTAATCACAGATCGACCTGTAAACTGCTGTGTAATCTTGGGCAAGTCATTTAACCTCTCTGGGTACATCTATACTAGCAATAAAAGTGGGTTTTTACAACACAATAGTTAATACCTTGTAAAACCCTGTCTACACTAGGACTTTACAATGTATTAGCTAGCATGTTATGAAAACCCACCTTTTATTCCCCTCAATGTAGAGATATCAGCTGTGCCACTCCCTCCCCCCCCACACCCTTTTTTGGTCTCTCCTGTCCATGTCTGCATAGCCCATGACAATGAGCCTCCAAACATGGGTCAACAGACTCAGACTAGTGCTAGTGCGCTAAAATGGTGGTGTAGACAGCAATTTGTAGGTCTGGCGTGGACTCTGAAGCCTTTGGAGGGGTGTCCATTTTCAGATCACGAGCGTAAGCCCCAGGTTGGGAGGTTCACTGCTGCAGGCTCTGTAGACACACCTTTGATGGTCAACTCTACAGGGCAGGTATTGTGTCTCACTACGTGCTTGTACAATGTACAAAGGCCTCAATCTCAGCTGCGGCCTTTAGGCGTTCCTGAACAAGAGGTGTAAAGATGACCTGTAAAGACAAGCACTGCATGTGAAGATAATTGTACATTCAGTGCTGCAGGATGGGCTTTCACTTACAGGTCACATACATTAACATCGCCTTACAACTGGTGTGTTTCATATTGTTTAGTTTCAAATTTTATACTTGATGTGAGATTTTTGAAAGTCATTGCAATGCATGGTGGTTTCCAATCACTGCGTGGTAAGCACAGCCTTTTTAAGGTGAACGCGTCTTTCGTGTGGGTGGACTTTTCTAAGGCTTGGTCCACACTAAGCCCCCAGTTCGAACTAAGATACGCAACTTCAGCTACGTTAATAATGTAGCTGAAGTTGAAGTATCTTAGTTCGAACTTCAAGGTACTCACTGCGGGTCCACTCCGCCTACTCCTCTCGTGGAGCAGGATTACCGGTGTCAACGGCGAGCACTTCCGGGATCGATTTAGCGCGTCTAGACAAGACGCAATAAATCGAACCCAGAAGATCGATTGCGTGCCGCCGAACCAGCCGGTAAGTATGGACGTACCCTAAGACACTTTTGCTGTCAAAACTGAAGTGGCTGGTGAATCTGGAATTCTGTCAGCAGCTCTTATCAGAATTCAAGGCTCTTATGCTAATTTTCCTCGAACTGGAGAAACGGCATCAGAGAATGGAACAAGCTGATGATCTGGATGCATATTTGGTGCACTACAAAACTTGTAACATTTTTAAAAAGACATTTAAAACTAGGATGCAAAAAAGTTGCTGCAAAATAATGTGGAACATTCATTATTTACTTTTGTAGTTTTACGATTAGCTCATAATACAAAGTCAAAACAAGTGGGACCAAGTGATCCAAATTTTGAAGGTGATTTAAGAATATTTCCTTAACAAAAGTCACTGTTGTTATATATCACAAAATTCAAAGCTAATATCAATTATTCTAATACATGTGGACACTAAGCACAATTCCTAGACTGTAGAGCGCAGGGATTTATATCCTACTTCATATGTAAATCTCCATGTAATCTTATCAATGGATCACATCTGAGACTACAGAAATGCCACACAACTGAAATTTTCTGCTGCTGTAAAGTACTTGACAATCACTTTTGAAGGTACAGGGGGAGCGGGGAGGGGGGGAATGCTAAAAATGCAAATAGGCAACTTTCTGTTGCTTGCTTTAATATATATCATGATTTAGAAATTAATACTTCATTATTATACTCTGGAAAATGCAACCTTCTAACTACCATTGTATGATTTGATATATTAAACTGCACAGAAGCAGATTTTCAAACATACCCATTGTACTTCATTGATGACAGCAGCATAAATCGAATATAGCAACAGGATAAAACAGCCACATTGCTAACAGAAATGTAACACTGCTTTCCATCTAAGCCACATATGCGCTAAGTGAATTTATGTAAACAGTGACTGATTTTTTAAATTAAAAATTTTGAGCAGCATATATATAGTTGTTAATTATAAAGGAACTGGTTTAACTGCTAGCAATTATAAAAGTTAACACAGAAGCTACCAGTGAAAAACAGATGCTATTACGGTTTCATTTTAAGTTTAAAACAAGTAAGGCCCCTGTCTTGATTAATTTTACAAAGGCATAAACTATGAAGTAATAAATATATAATTTAAAAAGTTTTCCTAGACACTGGATTCATTTCCATGTTCTTCCTTATGCCAATATGTAGTAAACACTGTCATGGAAATATCCTATTAACCATATTCTTAGAAATATGAAATCCACAGAGTAAAACTCATGGGAATCAAATTTAGAGATTTAACCTGTCATAAATATAAAGGGAAAGGGGAGAGGGTCTAATGCAGATAAAATCCTCTTACCAGTAAAGGGTTAAGAAATGCAGGTAGCCAGACTGACACCTGACCTGGCTGGCATCTGACCAATAAGGGGACAAGATACTTTCAAATCTTGGGAGGGGGAAAGCTTTGTGTGTGTCTCTTTGTCAGACACGGAGTGATCTTGGAGTAAAAAGGAATCAGTCATCTTTTCATCAAATCCTCACTTTTCTAAAGTAAGTCTAGTCAGCATAGCGAGTAGATTTCTGTTCATTTTGCTTGGTGTGTTCCCTGTGTTAAAGGGAGGGGTTATTCCTTTTTCTTTTTCTGTAACTTTAAGCGTTTGTCCAGAGGGGGGGGATCCCTCTGAGTTTGGAAATTGAGTATCCTGTAAAATAGGTACCATCCTGATTTTACAGAGCTGATTTTACCTCCTTTGTTTTAATAAAATCCTTCTTTTAAGAAGCTGACTGTTTCCTATGGTTTTTAAAAACCCAGGGGGTGGGTTTTTAGATCACTGTGTAACCAATTGGTTAGGAGATTATTCTCAAGCTTCCCAGGACAGGGGGGTACGGGCTTGAGAGGATATTTTTGGGGGAAAGATAAACTTCAAGTGGTTTCCTTTCCTGGATTCCTGTTTAGAGCACTTGATGGTGGCAGTGGGAGAAGCATTTCTCAGGGTGCAGGGAATTTTGTACCTTGGGGGTTTTAACCTAAGCTGGTAAAAATAAGCTTAGGGGCTCTTCATGCGGGCCCCCACGTCTTTACCCTAGAGTTTAGAGTGGGGAGGGAGCCCTGACATAACCTAAATTTAAAAAAAAAAGACTGGTTACACGGCCAACATTTGGAACATTATGCCAGCCACTAGTTATCATTATAGCCTTTTCCCAGCGAAAATGGGAGAGGAAATTGGAGAAAATTGTGATATCAACTACCTGCATTCAATTCGTACTTCTACGGACAGTTTCCATAGGGCCTGAGTTTGCATAACTGTCAGGATGAGTTAATCAACTCCTCCTCCTCCCCACAACCTATAACAAAAGGGGGCTGTGAACCAGCCCAGGAGCTTGGACTGAGTGGGCGGAGGACTTTTGCTAAGTAAATGTGGTGGGAGGGAAGCAGAACACACACAAACTGAGATCAGACAAGAACAGAGAAACAGAGATGAAAAGCAAGAAAGCCAAGCACTAGCTGGTGAGCACAGTGTGATCCTGGAAAAAGATAGAGAGATTCTGGGCCTGTTGGCTGGAGGCTTGAGGCTATTAGAAACTGCTTCTTTTGTTCTTGGTTTCTCCTACATTCAGAGAAATAGGACTTCGTATATTCCTTGTACATGAACAAGAGTGCATCGAACATACTAGACTCCATCAATTTCTATTCCCAGCTGGAACATCCCCAGCGCCCTGAACTTTGACTAGCCATGTGGGTTAAAAAGGGACAATATCAACTTTGATTAGTGATCATTTCAGAAGGTTGAGAAAGCTACTAGGAGGGAAGCTGTTCTAGATTTGATTTTAACAAATAGGGAGGAACTCGTTGAGAACTTGAAAGTAGAAGGCAGCTTGGGTGAAAGTGATCATGAAATCATAGAGTTCACAATTCTAAGGAAAGGTAGAAGGGAGTACAGCAAAATAGAGACAATGGATTTCAGGAAAGCGGATTTTGGTAAGCTCAGACAGCTGATAGGTAAGGTCCCATGGGAATCAAGACTGAGGGGAAAAACAACTGAGGAGAGCTGGCAGTATTTCAAAGGAACACTATTAAGGGCCCAAAAGCAAACTATTCCGCTGGGTAGGAAAGATAGAAAATGTGGCAAAAAACCACCTTGGCTTAACCACGAGATCTTGCAAGATCTAAAAAATAAAAAGGAGTCATATAAAAATGGAAACTAGGACAAATTACAAAGGATGAATATAGGCAAACAACATGGGAATGCAGGGGCAAGATTAAAGGCAAAGGCACAAAATGAGTTCAAACTAGCTACAGGAATAAAGGGAAACAAGAAAACTTTTTATCAATACATTAGAAGCAAGAGGAAGACCAAGGACAGGGTAGGCCCACTACTCAGTGTGGAGGGAGAAACAGTAACAGGAAACTTGGAAATGGCAGAGATGCTTAATAACTTCTTTGTTTTGGTCTTCACCGAGAAGTCTGAAGGAATGCCTAACATAGTGAATGCTAATGGGAAGGGGGAAGGTTTAGGAGATAAAATAAAAGAAGAACAAAGTTAAAAATCACTTAGATAAGTTAGATGCCTGCACGTCACCAGGACCTGATGAAATCCATCCTAGAATACTCAAGGAGCTAACAGAGCAGGTATCAGAGCCTCTAGCTATTATCTTTGGTAAATCATGGGAGACAAGAGATTCCAGAAGACTGAAAAAAGGCAAATATAGTGCCCATCTATAAAAAGGGAAATAAAAGCAACCCAGGAAACTACAGACCAGTTAGTTTAACTTCTGTGCCAGGGAAAATAATGGAGCAAGTAATTAAGGAAATCATCTGCAAACACTTGGAAGGTGGTAAGGTGATAGGAAATAGCCAGCATGGATTTGTAAAGAACAAATCATGTCAAACCAATCTGATAGCTTTCTTTGATAGGATAACGAGTCTTGTGGATAAGGGAGAAGCGGTGGATGTGGTATACCTAGCCTTTAGTAAGGCATTTGATACGGTCTTGCATGATATTCTTATCAATAAACTAGGGAAATACAACTTAGATGGGGCTACTATAAGGTGGGTGCACAACTGGCTGGATAACCGTACTCAGAGAGTAGTTATTAATGGTTCCCAATCCTGCTGGAAAGGTATAACGAGTGGGGTTCCACAAGGGTCTGTTTTGGGACCGGCTCTGTTCAATATCTTCATCAACGACTTGGATATTGGCATAGAAAGTACGCTTATTAAGTTTGCAGATGATACCAAACTGGGAGGGATTGCAACTGCTTTGGAGGATAGGGTCATAATTCAAAATGATCTGGACAAATTGGAGAAATGGTCAGAGGTAAACAGGATGAAGTTTAATAAGGACAAATGCAAAGTGCTCCACTTAGGTAGGAACAATCAGTTTCACACATACAGAATGGGAGGAGACTGTCTAGGAAGGAGTATGGCAGAAAGGGATCTAGGGGTTATAGTGGACCACAAGCTAAATATGAGTCAACAGTGTGATGCTGTTGCAAAAAAAGCAAACTTGATTCTGGGCTACATTAACAAGTGTGTTGTGAGCAAGACACTAGAAGTCATTCTTCCGCACTACTCTGCGCTGGTTAGGCCTCAACTGGAGTATTCTGTCCAGTTCTGGGCACCACATTTCAAGAAAGATGTGGAGAAATTGGAGAGGGTCCAGAGAAGAGCAACAAGAATGATTAAGGGTCTAGAGAACATGACCTATGAAGGAAGGCTGAAGGAATTGGGTTTGTTTAGTTTGGAAAAGAGAAGACTGAGAGGGGACACGATAGCAGTCTTCAGATATCTAAAAGGGTGTCATAAGGAGGAGGGAGAAAACTCGTTCATCTTAGCCTCTAAGGATAGAACAAGAAGCAATGGGCTTAAACTGCAGCAAGGGAGGTTTAGGTTGGACATTAGGAAAAAGTTCCTAACTGTCAGGGTGGTTAAACACTGGAATAAACTGCCCAGGGAGGTTGTGGAATCTCTATCTCTGGAGATATTTAAGAGTAGGTTAGATAAATGTCTATCAGGGATGGTCTAGACAGTATTTGGTCCTGCCATGAGGGCAGGGGGCTGGACTCGATGACCTCTCGAGGTCCCTTCCAGCCCTAGAATCTATGAATCATCAGTTACTTTTGCCTTCCCTCCTAATATTTGTTACAGCTTCTTGGTGCATCATGTCTTAGACCCTGACAACATTTAAAGGCGACTCCTGGGTTCACAGTGAAACACGTACACCAGAGGTCCCCAAACCATTGGGCGTGCCCCACTAGGGGGGTACAGAGGACCATTCAGGGGTGTGTGGCTAGGGCCCAGGCCAACCTACATGGGGGAGGGGGGGAGAAGCACCACCCAGCTCTGCTACCGCACTCCCTGGCCCCAGCCACGGCCTCGTGCCCAGCCCCAGGGTAGACAGGAGTAAGGGGGGGGGAGGGCGTGATCCTGAAAAGTTTGGGGACCGCTGATGTACATGTTTGTCATTTTGGGGTCTTAGATTGTAAGCTCTTACAGGTAGTCATCTTGGATGTCTGCACAGCTCTAAGCACAATGGAGACACTGATTTCAATTGGGGCTCTGGGCATTACCATAATTCAGGTAAAGAGTAATCACATCAGCAGTTTGTCACAGTATCTGCATGGAAAATCAGCTAAGATGTACTTTTTAAAAGCAAGGTTAAGTAGAGTAACACTACTGTAGGCATTAGTTGAACGAATGAATACATGCATAGTATCTACAGGAGACAAACTTCAGAAACAAGCTTGAATCTCAAGAAAACAAGATCAAAACTGTTTACTACATTGGTAATCCAGTAGGTCAATGGTACTTGACAAAAATAGTATTTAGTCCAGCAAGGAACAAAAGTACAAGAGCGCTTGAAGGGAGTTGCACAAAGTTTACGACAACTCAGTTAATTTTCAAGGAGAATTTGTTCCCGTGCTTAGTCACTGTTTTCATTATTGTTTTGCTGGCACATTATCGAGATAAAGGTCACACAATTCTGATGTGTTGTCTTCTGTCAGAAGTACAGGTGAGTCACAGAATGAAAATAGCACTTAAGCGCTATCTTTTTACTGTCGTAAAGTTACACCTTTTAGAGCAGGGGTCTCAAACTCAAATTACCACGAGGGCCGCATGAGGACTAGTGCATTGGCCCAACGGCCGCATCACTGGCCCCACCCCCATTCCATCCCTTCCATTAGGCCCCACCCCTTCTCCGCCTCCTCCCCTGTGCACACAGCTTCCCGCTCCTCCCCCCTCCCTCCCAGAAACCGCAAAGCTCTTCCCATGCGGCCCGCGGAGCTCTTCCCCGCGCCCCACCCCCCCATTTATTTTTATTTTTTTTACCCCCAGGCCGTTCCCACTGCCAGAACAACTGTCCGGCGCGGGAGCTGCCTGGGGGTAAAAATATATATATATATTTTTAAACGGGGGGGCACGCGGGGAGCCCGGCGGGCCGCAGGGAAGAGCTCCGTAGGCCGCATGCGGCCCGCACGTTTGAGACCCGTTTTAGAGAGTTGCTCCATTCGGTTTCAGTCTCCCACTCAAAATAGACAAGAAAACAATTATATTAGACTGGCCTCAACCGGACTACACTGTAGAACATCACAGTACAGCTTGGAAACAGCATTTCATCTCCTCGAACCTAGCTCAGAGCAATAATGACTGAAAGTCATAACCACCTCATGGTGGTTCAGTGGCCACATAATTCAATATGAGGTGTCCACATGGTGGAACTTCCACAACTGGCATCTTTGCTGGTAGTCTGAGCAGAGGGGAGACAGGGATCACATACTGATTGAGCAGGTAGACAGCTCTCCCTCTCTTCAATTCAGGGTTGACACACTTCGGTAGGGCGGTGTGTTTTGCCACCACATATGCTGTGTCTGTTCTCGTGAAAGAGCTTCAGTCCCAGCACCAAAATTTACAAATAGACAAATGCGTCTGCTGAGGGCCTGTCTCAAACAGGAAGGGAATGGGTGGAGCAGGAATTGTTCTGATGTACCCCTCTCTTCCATGCAGAATATAGGGCCTTCACCACTGCCTTCCATCTTTGCTGGTCTCCCGCTGCAGTTTTAGCTTCAGTTCTGTTTCGATTGTGTATTTCCATGTTATCCTTGGTCTACCTCATCACCTCTTGTTGTAGGGCTTTTAGTCCAATGCTTGTCTTATGTTCTTTGGGTCCTACCTCACCTCCATTTTCATTCCATTATTTCCTGATCTATCAGTTTCTATTTTGTCCTCCTCCAGAATTCTTCGATTGTGATTTTTTTGGGGGGGGACTTCTGATGGTAAGGATTTGTCAAAGGCAGCTGTTCATGAAAACTTGGGAGTTTAGATAGTAAGGTTTTAATGTCTCCACCACAAAGTAAGACCAACGTTACAATAGTGCTAAATATTCTAAGTTTCGTCTGGAGGGCAAGATTTCTGTTTCTCCCAATTGGCTTTAGAGTTACAAAGGCATGTCTGGCTATCGCTATTCTGGCTTCAGTGTCTTCCCATCTGTTGTACTTACAATGCTGCCAAGATACGTGAAATATCAAACCTCTTCTAGGTCAGTCCCGGAAAGTGTTATTGGTGTTTCTTGTTATGTGTATCTCTACTTCAATTTATGAGCTACAAGAGGTGTGGGTTTAGCCCTGCAGGTAAGGCAGCATTCTTTCCCCCACCTTTCACACTCAGACCCCAACCAGGACACCCTCCCACCAAAAAGCCTCCCAAACAACCGCCCTGCCCTCCAGAAATGGAAGACCACTGCATCTCTCTATCCCCACTAGGAGGCAGACTGATGCTCAAGGAACATCCTTTCCTGGAAACATCCCTCCTTCCTATGTGGGTGAGGTAATATCTTTTACTGGACCAACTTGTGCTTACACAGAGTTCTTCAAATATTACCTCACCGCCTTGTATCTCTACTATCCTGTGACCAACACTGCTCTAGCACTGCATACAAGCTCGTATTATGTCCATTTAAGTAGTTTTCAGCAGTTTCAAGTAAAATGAAAGTAACCCGCCACCCTCCCTCCCATTAAGAAGTTAAACATTTAACATTTTTTTTCAACTTCAGCATACACAGACTGTGCTGCCCACATATTAAAGCTTATTTACATCAGCCAAAGTTAGGGGATCTGACAGACTAGAGGGACAGACCACACCTAAGTGAACAAGGACAACTGATAAACCCAAATACTGGCATCTTCCTGCATAGATTTCACATGAAACTCTTTTAGCAATTCTCGGTCTAACCTAAATGAAGCGTCCTGAACCCCAATTAAGCTTGCTTATTCCAATTTCAGAGTACATACACCTCTGCATGCATTTTAAAAAGGATCAGATGAAAATTTAGCCTGTGCAGGACACACAAAAGAAAGTCTCCAAGTAATACTACAGAATAATTTTGGAAATTTCCTGGGGTTTTGACTCCATAATTCCCAACTGCCTCAAATGAGCCACATAGCTAGAGACCTGTGCAATATCTTGAAAATTTAGAGATACAACTTGTCTTAAAAAATATCTATTCATGCTATCTAATCAGCTCTAGTTCAACCACCCTTGGTGGTCAATCCATATGTAAAGAAACAGATGATGGAATCTATCCTAAAAATGGGAGATACGAGTATCCAAACAGTTTACAGTCACTGAACTGTTAAAGATCTGCGTTACCAGCAATTGTTCAAAACCCTGTATTTTTAAGTATTGAAAACCATTAATATTATAATAAAATGAAGGCCAATTACAAAAATGCCAATTAAAAAAATTCCCTTGTTGTTACCATAATCAGGAAAGGGAAAGAGTGCCAATTCTACAATTCAGGATAATTTCAAAGCCTACAGAGTATTATTTGACAAGAAAAGTGTCTATGGCTATTATACACTGACAATGTGTCATGATAACCATTAGCTTGGATGTTACTCTGACATGAACATTGGACTCCGTAATACAAATTCAGCCTACCATGATTTAAAATATAACTTTATGTCACTGAAGCACAAGAAAGCTCCCAGTAGAGTATCTAGTGCAGTACGTACTTTAAGAACATAAGAATGGCCATACTGGGTCAGACCAAAGGTCCGTCTAGCCTGGTATCTGGTCTTCCAACAGTGGCCAATGCAAAGTGCTTCAGAGGGAATGAACAGAACAGGTAATCAAGTAATCCATTCTCTGTCACCCATTCCCAGCTTTTAGCAAACAGAGGTGAGGGACACCCCCCCATCCATCCTGGCTAATAGCCATTGATGGAACTATCCTCCATGAACTTCTCTCTTTTTTGAACCCTGTTGTAGTCAAACAGGTTCAGGTACCTGGCTCGTTAGTATCGCTCTTGTACACGATGCACAAACTAGTATCCATCCGCAGATTAAGCCCTTATTGATGTATGATGTATTGCTGCGTCTCCGTTTGTGTCGAGTGCACTGACCTTTAAAACCAAATCGAGGCATAGGGTCCTAAGACTGTAAGCTGTTTGGGACACAAATCATTGTTTTGCTCTGCATTTGTACAATGCAGAGTGTGATCCTAGGTTCCTAGCCACCAGTGAAATATAAACCGCAAATAGGATTTCTAAAAATCTAGCCATGCAGAGCAGAATGGAGAAAGTTGGGTGAGGATCTTATTTGAAAGCAGCATACTATATGTTTTTAACGTGCTTTTGGCTTTGTACACATTAGCCAAAAGTAGGCTATAAGTCTGTTTAAACGGACCAGTGCTTAGTAGCTGAAGTCGAGTATCTTAGATCGATTTTTAAAAGTATTTACCCTGGTCCACACGGCAGCAGGCAGGCTCCCCCGTCGACAGCGCTTCCACCACTCGCGGAGCTGGAGTTCCGGTGTCGACGGGGAGCGGCTCTGGGATCGATTTATCACTTCTAGATGAGACGCGATAAATCAATCCCGTAACATCAATAGCTACCCGCCGAATCAGGCGGGTAGTGTAGACGTAGCCTTAGAGTGAGTTTAACACAGAGCTCATTAAGTCTGTTTGAGCCCCACTCTGGATGTAGGCTATATTCTTTAAGCTCTTTTGTAACATCTCAGGTTCTACACCCTTTATTTTCTTCTTTCAATGTTGCTCTTTTCACTGTGTCATGTGCCTAGATGGGTGTTCAGCTTCTAAGCTTTGCTCTGCCCGGTTGTTGTTTCCACTGTCCCCATACTCAAAACTCTGGTCTTACTTTCCTTAAAGAAGCTTTTTAAAAACCAAGATGTTCTGCTTATGAGGAAATACAAATTTTATCAATGGACTACTCTCATGTTTTCACTATGAATAGCTGAAACCTATTTAAGCTACGGTCCTCTGGAACTTTTCAGTACCTCTACTTTTTTGTGACTAGCCACGTATGGTAAGCAATTATAATTCCAAGGAAATGTAATTTTAGGGTCTAGTAACCCCTGAGATTTAGTACAAAGAGACACCTGGATATAACATGGTACACACAATCAATGAAGCACAACTGAGCCCTCATTTTCAGCCCATTATAAATGGAGTAAAATTAATTCTGTATGTTGCTGTAGCTAATCAGTTCATTATAAGTCATGTTACTACATGAGCAGCATTAGAGTGATGATGATTGAGAAATAATTCAGCTAAAATATTTACATTTACTAAGCCTCAGTACTGGAACTCAGTGAATGATGATTCTTTATTAAAAGGGCTCTTATATAACATGGGGGTACATATATTGGGGAATAGGGATCTCTCAGAATGGCATCTTACAAAATGCATTTCAAATAACTACAGTACCCTTCTCTAGTATGCCAGCAGCAACCTAACACTGGACTTCCAGATTGGAAAAGGTAATGTTTCAGACATGAGATTTAAAGATTAATTTGGGCTAATCTGAAGCTAACATGCAGTATGCTTCACTTTTAGTGCTTGCTCCTGAACATTAGTACATGGGGGTGGGTGGGTCACAGTCTATCTTAATACACTTCTGTACCTATTGTGAACATATGCTCGAGTAGTTGATTTACCATTTTCATGGTCATGTTCTGCAGACCAGAAGTGTGGATACAAACAATCCACATCAACCAACAATCCCTTTGGAACTATATTAATATGATACAAGTGAAACAGGAAAAGTAAAGTCACAAAGCACCCTTAAAAAAAATAATGACATTATAGGAAATGCTATGCATTACTGTGATTTTAGGAAAAATGCTGCTCCACACACATTAAAAAAAAAGTTAATACAAAAGCAGACAAACTCAGGATGATCTGTTAGACAAATTTCATTCTGATGTGACTTTGGGTAGAGCCCCTTTCCTTCCAAGACAATCGAAAATTACAACAAAATCATTTCTTTCATGATTCAACAAAATATGCAGAGTGAATATTTGTCATGGAAGAGGTAGTGATGATAAAACATGGTCACCATTATGGTTTTAATAGTGGACAAAAGTTTTAAGAGTATCGCTTTGGCTGGCTTTTCCCCCTTAAATCTCACTTGTTCCTCCAGCACATCTCCCAAACATATTCTTCAATGTATTTTGTCCATGATTGCACCATAAGAAATATCCAATACATTCAATTAGTGTTGGGAGGTGGCTGAAAGCAAGAATTGTTTAGGAGCAACCGCACCTTAGTATTGTCACTGGAAAGAAAATAATGCACAGTTCTCCTTTGCATCAAAACTTCAAGGTGGTAAGAGTGGAAGTATGAGCAGGTCAGGACTACAGAAATCTTCTAGAGATATTGAAAGTATCAGTTGGGAGAAAAGTCAGTAAAAAATGCAAACCAAGATTAAAATTTAAAAATGATAAAAATTGTTTACTATGGAATAGAAGACATCAACTGAATTTTCTGACCACCTTGCTACACTGCAACACCATTATTCCCAGTCATGCCTTTCAAGGAGATTTATTGCATTTCTTGGGAGGTTACTCGTATCCATTTGGTGTTAAGCCTTAAGTACACCACCCCAGCTGCAGTATAATCCTTCAACGGCATTTGCCGTAGCTTATTGAAGCAGTAAGACACCACATTACATGGTTCCTTGTAGTTTAGGAAATAAACTTTTCCTGGAAATGATGGTAAGAGTCAGAAAATGTTTTGATGCAAGTTAAATGATTTTCAGTGCACTTGAGATGTGTTTGCTAGTGAAATTTTAAGAGTGCATCCTCTATTCTGTTGTTCTGATAGCTCACAGTTCCCATAAAACTGTAACAAGCCACTCTCCAATATGCAAGATCTTTAGCTCTCAAGAGCTGCCTTTTAGGATTATGTAAGAAACATTCTCTCCCTGTTCTTCCACTAAAAATGTAAACTGTACACTCATGCTACCATGGCTGAGTAACACAAATTGATGCTCAATTTGACTCCATCTTTTTAAAACTGAGCATCCACACAGAGCAAGTGGAAATCAAATCTACTCTGTTTCAATCCTAGTAGGATGTTACTCAGCCTTTTTAACTGGTAACTTAACACTAGGAATACATAATTTTGCTTCATAACTGACCCATATTCGTGTCAATTTCTTTATGTCTTGTTTATAGCAGGTCAGAACTGTAAAAAACCCCAAACTTCTTGTACACATACAAAATACACATTCCTTCTAGTCACTCCACTCCAATTTCAGGTGAAGGTCTCTCCAACTTTGCCAAGCTGAGGTTGATTTAAATTATAAATTGTCACCCTTCGACAAATTACTAGTATTCAGCTGAGATGAGTACGAATCTTGGACTATTCACACACAGGCATTCAGAGCCCAGAGGCATTAAATTCTACTTTGTATGTGTATACAGCACAAGAATGTTTTTCACTCCATCTACAAATATACAGTCTTCAGTCTGTGGATATCAGATGGTGATGCTTGCTTTAATCCTGCTTGCCTTCACGCCATTGTCGAGACCCTTCATTCCAAGCTACATAGACAAAGAGAGCAAGTACCACATGAACAGTAACTACAGCGACGATGGCAGCATAAAAATAGCTGTCTCTGTTGGACATTCCCAAGGTACCTGAGAAGACAGACAAAAAGAGAACACTAATTTAAAGGAATTCTGAGTGTTTCTATTAAGGCTAAACAATTTCAAGTTATTGTTCTAAGAGGCCCAATTTATTACATGTTTGTTTATTACTTCTGCATATCAAGGGTAGGCCAGACAGAAAAAGAAATAGGTCAGAATTTATAGTTATTAATGAGACTTTGATAGTATGTTACAATTGAGATGCAAGATAATGAAACTGCTTTTTACCTTTTCCCATTGAGGTATCAGTTAACTTTTGGAAATACAGCATTTTAGATCTTTAAAAATGTTCTACAAATATTCTTCTGCCATCCTCCAACATCAGACCTCAACATCCCTGAGTACTGTTCTCTTTTTATTGATGGGGAAAACTGTGGAGCAGAGGTTAAGATACTTGCTTATGGTCAGACAGAGTCCGTGGTACAGCCATGATTAGAATTTAGGATTCCAGACTTCCATGCTCAGGCCACTAGACAGACCATGCTTCCTCATCAGAAGTACTGTCTGTATTTGATAGTAAGTGGGAAACTATATGAATGTTTCCCATACAATACAAAATTTAAGATACTAGAGCTATTTCCAATACATCATTCTTTCCAGCCTAATACAAAGTGTCATTGTTGGTAGAGCTTGTTGTAACTGACAAGAATGTCTTCAGAAAAGTCAACATATCAAAAATATAGGAAACCAAAAACAGTTTTTTCTGAATCTTTTATTCCACTTCTAACCTCAGCTTCCAGAGGCCTTTGCAAACCACAAGGACTGAAGGGAACAATTTGGTTTATTGGGAGGCCCTTAAACAGTCACATATTCCTCAGCCGCTCTTGTCTTAATAGGGAAGTTCTATTTTTGTCTTCAGAAAGAGCCTTGTGTAGTATCAGGAAATTCTGCTGGTTTGTCCATTTTTCCTGTTGCAGAACCAGAGACAGGCTCTTGGTTGGTTGTCAGCAATTTAACAGAGCCCTGGCTCCACAGCACAAGTTTCATTCTCCACCTTCAGGAAGGTGGAGAGAATGAAATTCTTCAAGCAACAGAATTCAAAATCTGAAGCTCTTAGTGTTTGAATGAAATGTTTATATTTATAAACATTCAGCTATATTTAAAAAATAAATAATAATAATCAAAGAGATGGAGCTAGAGAAGGACAGAATTCTACCATTCTGAATGTCACTTGTTGGCTTATGGTGTTACAAGAAAATCTTCACAGAACAATTTCCACACACATTACCACTGAAGCCTTTCAAGTATTCTCTACACAGCTGAAACTCAGATTTTATACTCGGCATAAGCCACTGAAATAAATTTGTTCTCATTTGCACCCAAACCTTGAATATCACAACCTTTAATGTTTCCAGCCCCATATTCCAAGAGGGTTCTCTGTCTAATCCAATACATTCAGTTTGTGAAAAGAAATGGCTACTAGAGCAAGACAAAAAAAACCTAGTATTTTAGGTATGAGGCTGTGTCTTAAAAATGTTCTGTTTAGCAGGAATAGAATTACCTTCAAATACATAAGCCTTTGAAGAGAAGTATAGCCCAATAGGTAATAAGATCATCAGAGCTGTGAAGAACAGAAGCGTTCTTAGAGTTGATGTTAAGGAGCCCTCATTTCTGAAATGAACAAGAACAGCTATAACAATACAGAAAGTCATATAACATATCTGACATAGTGCATCAGCTTGCCTTTAAGGGGAGAAATACAAACTGTTGGTTTTAAAGAACTTTCTTTGCATTTGCTGTTTGGAAGATACCAGAAATTAACCTTTGTACTCAAAGCTGGTATTTGAACATCTTAGTATCAGAGGGGTAGCCGTGTTAGTCTGGATCTGTAGAAGCGACAAAGGGTCCTGTGGCACCTTATAGACTAACAGAGGTATTGAAGCATAAGCTTTCGTGGGTGAATACCCACTTCTTCAGAACATCTTGAACATCTCAGTGTTCAGAATTATTTCAGGGCCAAATTCTGCCATTAAACAGTTATGACAAGAAATATCTTAAGTTATTTCAGTATAGATATTTGGTTCCTTTAAAAAAAAAAAAAAAAAAGCCCGCTAAAGCATTAAAGAGACCTTCATCAACTTAAAAAAAAAAAAATCATATTCCGATCAATGCTTTTTTACTTGAAGTATTAGACAAATCAGTTCATGTTGCTGACTGCATCATTCCCCCCTTTTATAAGCAGAGATGAGAAAAAATGTTTGTAAGACAGAAAAACATGATTAGGACCATAAAATTGACAAGGAGATTTAGAGGCAGGTGTACTCCCCAAAAACGGCTTTCAACACTTAATTGTCTAGAACTCATGTTCTCTTTTATTATCCCAATATCACTGCCATTCGACAATTTTTTTTTTAGTTTCCATTTATTTAAATTCCATTCAGAAAACAGGATGGAGCAAAAAATAATCATCAAATTTACAATATAAAGCTAATATTATAAGCTAAAGCTCTTTGATTGGGCACCCAAATTATAGACCAATGTCAGAACATCTCTGGGAACAAAGTTTGGTTGCTACTACAAAGTTAACAGAGCTTGCAAAAAAAACAACAGTAGCAGGGTTAAGTACAATTTGGTCAGTAAAGACAAGGAAAAGCATTCCCTTAATCAGCTGCATTTGGTCTGTCAGGACAAGGTGTGTATCTATATATAATAGACCAGCTACAACTTGTTTTTGCATTTGCTGGCTCTTACTTATACCAAACAAAGTAAGTGTTTACTCCAAAATAAAATGATCAAACCAGCCAAGCAATCCGTGGCCTACTTCCAAAAACTACAAGAGTCAATGTCAGTTAGTCCTCACAGGGGGACCTTTCATTCTGAAACATGAAGGTCTGTCAAAAGCACGTTAAGCCAGGGATTCTTAACACTACTACTTAGCACCTGCCCAGAACTTTTCACATATAAACTTCCATATGTCTATAAAAAGGTTTTTTTTCCATATGGAGAAATTAATGGCTGGTCTACATTTAAAAGTTGTACCAGTACAAATAGGTTAGGGGTGTGGTGGTGTGTTGGGTTTTTTTTTGTTTGTTTGGGGGGGGGGGGGGGGGGAGAGAAGAGGCCAACCTACTTATACCAGTAAAAGCCCTAGTGTAGATGCAATTCTACTGGTATAAAGGTGCCTTATACCAGTAGAGCTGATTCTGATTTGGGAACCAAAATAAGCTAAATTAGGATAAATTCATCTAAACGAGGCGGATTTTCCCTGCTTTAGCTACCCCAGTATACTGAAAGTAGCAAAACGTGGTAGTGTAGAGAAGCCCCACGACAGAGCTCACGTGGTCTGCCCCAAGGTCAAACAGCAGGCGCCAAACCCACCCGTGTATTACAGCTGGTCTCTCTCGACTGGAACATGGTCAAGAACCTTTGCCCGGGCCGGCACGCGGAAGGGCCGGAAACACGGATTTCCCCACACTCCCCATCCAGACTCCACAGCTTCCCGCACAACGTGGCGACCCCTCCCGCACAGGAAGCACCTGGTGCCTCTGAGTCAACCCCTGCCCCTGGGACCGCGGGGCGGGGCGGGGGGGGGGGGCCACGCAGCGCCCCGGCCCTTCGCCTGAACCCGGGAGCCATTGCAGGGGCCGGGCAGGCCGAGGGCTGGACAGGCCCAACAGCGAGGCCCGGGGACACCCGAGCTGCCGCCCCACGGGACCCAGGGCAGGGGGCCTCCAACTCCCCCTGCAGCTGCCGGGCCAGAAGCCGACCCGCCTCAGAGCGGCTCAATGGGCCCGAGACTCACCCGGCCCGGGGGCTCCGCTCCCCACAGTAGCCCCTACAGGGCCCGGCCGGGGCCTGCCGCTCCCCGGCCTGAGCCTCCCCCCGCTCCGTACTCACTGCCCGAGCTCCGGGGGCGCCGCTTTATCGTAGCGCTCCATGACAGCGACCCGCCGCGTCCCTCCGCTCGCGCCACTTCCGGTCAGCTGACCCGCCCCCCGCGCTTATCATGTGACCCGTCGGGGGCCGCTTCTCAGACTCGCACCGCCCCCTTCGGGGAGGCGGGACGTTCCAAGGGCGGCTCAGGCCCCGCCCCCCTCAGGGGAGCGGCTGCGGAGGGGGCGGGGCGCGCTGGGCGTTCTGCGCTCCCCAGCCCGGGCCGACCCCGCAGGCCCCGGGGGGCCTCGCGAGCGCTGCCACAGCACCCAGCCTCATAAAGCACCCAGACCCCTCCCTGTGTCCCATTTCACCAGTGGGGAAACTGAGGCTCAGGGAGGTCTGCGGCCAGTGATTTCCCTGCACCCCCCCTGCATTTCCCCAACACCCCCCCCACTTTTGTGAACTAGTTACATGCCAATTTAGTGACACCCCCCACTAAATTCGAACACCCCCCCCCCCACCCCCCAAGTTCAATTCCTGGGGAGGCCACTGTCTGTGGCGATGCTGGGGACCGACTGAGGCAAGATCTCTTGAGGGGTCCTGTGCCTTAGGCCCAAGACCAACTTGACAGCCTCTGTCAAGCCATCCCCAGCCTGTGATCTAGCCCTCCCTCTCTTTATACTGGGCTCATTACCCAACATTTCCTACAGCAGCACCCAGGTTCTCCCTCTAAGCGCCTCAGGGCAGCCCTTTGTCTCACACATTGGGCTGACTAGATGTGCCTAAGGATTAGTGATGATAATAGATCATTAGAGGGGGACCCAAACCAACACCTGAGGAAAGTTTGCATCCAGATCTGAAATCATGCACTCCAGAGCCAGACTGCTGGACACCTCCAGAGTGGAAAAGAGGTCCCGACTCACCGCACCACCAAACGACTCTGCCGTGTGTTTCACCTCGTCCTCCAACTCTAATTCCTTGTCCACGACTTCATCCTCAGGGTTAGGTCCACCGGCCTCTGCCTCCAGCCCCACCAAAGTATCCACAGGGCTCTTGGCGGTGGAGGTGGGGTCATCAAAATCCATCCATTTTTTAGCGATATCAGCCAAAAACCCCAGAAAATATTAAATCAAAGGCCTTTACTGGTCATGATCACAGGGGAGAAATTCAC
Organism: Macrochelys suwanniensis; assembly: GCA_033296515.1. NCBI lineage: Eukaryota > Metazoa > Chordata > Testudines > Chelydridae > Macrochelys > Macrochelys suwanniensis. Next base: position 92,813,654 of record CM065783.1, read on the forward strand.
CATTGCCCCCAAACAATATCTGATTTCTGCCCCCTCAAAACTATATGCTCTTGCTTTCCTTTCAGTAGCCACACAAGGGAGCCACTGCAAGCTTGAGATGGAGTGAGGGGGGAAAGCATGCTAGCAATCAGGGAGGAGAGTTCAGGAGAGACAATGAAGAGCTCATTGCCCATTTGGCCTTCCTGGTCTTTTTACCCAACAAGAAAACAAAGAAAAGACAAACAGTAAAGGCAAGATGATGAAAGATTTTACCATCCGTGGGGCAAGAGTGCTAGTCCTAATATGTCTCATTACTTCTCTGGTATATACATTCCAGTTTAAAGAGCAAGCATGAAAGCTAGTGTTTGAGAACCTTAACAACAAGGCTTCACGTTATATACAACTTTCTCCTGATCAGTGGAATATTTTAGATGGGCAAAAGGATGAGGTGCATGAGTCTTGTAAATGTAAAGTAAGTAGTAGTTAATACTGCCCGGCCTTTTAACAATCCTGCTGATGAAGAATGTGTTAAGAATTAAATGGGGTGGTTAAAATAAATGAACACATGTAGATGGCTTTAACAAGCGCCCACTTGATTTCCCCCACGCACACACATTTTATCTCTAAGTATGGGATATTTTTTTTGCCTTTGATTTCACTTCACTGGTTGATTCTATAGTGAAAAAAGCAACTACACAAAACATTTTTATAACAGCAAAGAAAGTTAAAATTGGAACAGTCTCATATCATACATTTATTATGAAGATTTATATCCATTATTAAAAGGCAACAAATCACTTGAGGTGCAGCAGCCCATGCACAGCCAAAGTCTTTTTTTTAAATACAAAAGTCGTGTTAGCTAGACTTGTAAAAGTTTTGCTGAATCATTTTCTTTATGTAACTGATTTTCTTATAGAAATGCTTAACAGATGAGAAAGAACATGTTAAACTTTTGCAACTGTAAAAGCAGCTGTTCAAAGAACAAAATCCAGTCAAAGATACTGTAACTTGGGAACCCCTTGTCAAATTATTTCATATTTTGCACACGAAACTACCCTTACGCCTGAGCTGACTTACCAAATTTCAGGCAAATCTGCCATCTCTTAAGGATTGGCGAGGTAATGCACAATTGGCCCTTACACAGAAACTCTGCTGCAATTTTAACTATGGAGCGACTGGTGTTGCTCCATAACATATACAATACCATTAGCTGAAGGCCTGCTATTGCTATGCCATCCACAATCTTGCTTGTATTTTTTTTTTTTTAAATACCTACTGTCCAACCTCTGGCTCTTATGCACACAGCAAACTCTTTCTCATGGATTATTTTTTGATAAATGCTTTCTAACTCTGAGGTGTTCTCTCCTTTCCATCTAAGATACTTATATGGATCCTCTTATTGTGGAATCTAAGGATCCTCACAATACCCTATGTGACACAGAGAAATACAGTTACCCTCATTTTACAGCTAGGGAACCAAGGCACAGAGAGACTAAGTGACTCATCCACAGTCACACAGGAAATCTGTAGCAGGGCAAGGAATTGAATCTGGGTCTATCAAGTCAGAGGGTAGTGCTCTAACCATGGGACCAGCCTGGATGGGTAAGGATATAATAGTAATGCATGATTCATTTGCTGCAAATATTTGGCTTTGGCTATGGATTGGTTCTTGGTGGATTCTTTTTCTGCCCTTGTTTTCTATTGTGGAGATTGGTTGCTTATATGTTAAGAAACATTTATATAAAGAGCTCACATTAAAATAAGTTTCCCCAACATCGCCTAGAGCAAGGGGAAATTAGCTAACTATCTTCACCTTTCTCTGAAGCATCAAGTACTGTACTGCCCCTTGCTAGGAATGGACACCAGGCTTGACAGACAAATGGTCTGACTGAGAATGGCAAATTCTACAATGTGTGTTTAGCTATTATCCTGCCTATATTTACCCCAGCCAGAGGTTCCTCTCACCAAACCATTTTATCTTGCTACTTATGTCCATGCATGCTGCATCCCTCCTTCCTGCTCTAAGTGGTCTCCTGGCCCCAACTTCCATTAAATTTGGCACCTTCCACCATTAATTTGAATGACTTTTGACTAGCTGAGTTAATTTGCTTCCTGTCTGTAAAACGTTAAAAATATTGGGCGAAATTCATCCATATTGAAACTTTTTAATTCATCAATTGAGCCCCTTCTGAGTAAGTGTTGTGAGCAGAGACAATTGAGAGATTCAGATCCATAGCAGAGCATGTACACAGAATATAGTTCATGCCATAACATTCTGATACTGCTGATATCACAATGGATGTATATTCTGCCTCATCTTCTCCCTAAAAGATACAGATCAATAAAAGTTGGTGTATCCCTTCTGTGCCCCATCTAGTGGGTGCTGGAAAGAGATGCTAGTCTGAAAAGACCAGGAAGGAAAAAGAAAAAAGTGGAGAAGAGGGAAGAAGTGAAATGTTCAAAGACCGATTGTCTTTAAAATCCTGTTTATTGAGGATTTAAGTAAATTAAATATATATTACATTACCATGGAAACAAACCTTGATTTATATATACATACATATACATATATATATATATCTCTATCTATCAAGGTTTGTTGCCATGGTAATTTACTGAAAAAGGGAAGGAGTTAGGAGCAGGGGAAGGAGGCAATGGCTAGAAGGGATGCCAGAGACAGGAAAAGACTCAAAATTGGGCCCGATCCTGCAGAGTTACCAAGTGCCTCCTGTAAGGTCCTGAATATGCTCAAGGTTGCAACTTCCCAGCCGCTTGCAGCAGCAGGGCTGGCGATGTTTGGTTAGAATTTGTAAACACTTTTACATGGTTAGAAATGATTTTCAAAGGGGAAAAAATGCTTTTTATTGGGTTTGATTGTGCTCAGTGGCTCACAGTTGAGAATACCAGATTCAGGACAAACTGCTGAGAAATAGGGTAGACTCACCCCCAAACTGGTGGTTATTCTACCATTAGCTATACCAAGCCAGTAACAAAAGAGAGCTTCTGTCTCACCATGTTGGTTAACAAGAAGTCAAAAATGCAGTCTCCTTAGGCTTCCTAGGCCTTATTTCACCACCCGGACACTAGACTTTGTGATGAGTGATCACTGAAAACCAATTTAATCAAGTAAAGGGCTCTTCTGATCTCAAGAGATACGCCACATAGCCACATCAATGTATAACTCAGATGTTACCCAATAATCACGCTGCCACCAATCCTATGGTAACTAAAACCGAAAGTTTTATTGAAGAGAAAAAGAAGAGAGTTAAAATGGTTTAGAGATCATATACATCCAATTATTGCAAAGTTCTTTAATCAGGTTTGTAGCAGTAATGGAATAAACTGCTGGCTTCTAGAGTCTCTGGTAACTTCCAAAAGATTGGAAGGTCCCCAGTCCATAATATGCTCATTTTAGGGCTTGCTACACTGGCAATTTACAGCGCTGCAACTTTCTTCTCAGGGGTGTGAAAAAACGCCACCCCACCCCCATGAGGGCAGCAAGTTTCAGCGCTGTAAAGCGCCAGTGTAGACAGTGCACCAGCGCTGGGAGCTATGCCACTCGTGGAGGTGGGTGTTTTAGAGCTCTCCCAGTGCTGCGCTGTGACCACACGAGCCACGTTAAAGTGCTTTAGCGTTGCCAGTGTAGACTAGCCCTTAGTTTTAAGTCCGGAGAATCAGATCAGGAAAGAGACAAAAATTGAGTAATTCCAGGGGGTCTTCTATGCCTTTGCCATGTGCCTGGACATTTTCTGTTTCAAACAAAGCTCACAGCCTCAGCTTGGGGAAAGTTACTGGCCTTTAAGATGAAGTCCAGGATCCCATGAACATATCATATGTCCTTACATACTTTGATGGCTCAAGGAGCAGCAGTTACCCATATACTTCCTAAGGCATCCACAGGAAAGGCTCTGTAGACAGGTTTGCTGGGCGGGATGAATTTCTTTGATGGCCCATTGTTAGAGTGAAGTTTCCTTAATGGGCCATCAAGCTTGATTAGTCCATTCACAATGGGCTGGCTAGACCTTGTGGATGTTACCCCAGGAATACAATCACATGTATAAGATACAAGTCCATTGCCAATATTCATAACTTCAGATACAAAGACGATACATGCATATAAACATGATAGTCACACAATTCCATTGACACCTTCCATGACATACTTTGTACAAGATTTGTTGCAATTGTAGAACAGTAGTAGCAACAATGCTACAAATGGTCTCTTTCAATCCTACAACATCACACTGGGTGAGACTGAACAGCTGAGGGGAGAAAGTGCTGCATATGGGGCAGATCTTAGAGCATATGACAACCGTTGATTTTTATTTCAGGTTTGTAGGTTTCAGTGGATGAAGGGCAGGATGCTCTGGAGAAGCCAATACTAAGCATGAGCTTCAGAGAGCATTAGCAGAAAGCAAGAAACCGGTCATGTCTTTTTTAATTATTATTCAGTGAAATGTTTAATATGCATCCTGGGGAATATTAACTAGTTGCTAAAGAAAAATGAGCAACATTTGTAATTGGCTGAATTACAGACTTATATATTCATTTGTTTTCAGAACCTCCATGCCACAAGAAAAAAACCTTAGTCCATTCTCCTCTATCACCAATGGATATAGCCAATCTCAGAATGAAATGCAAGGCAGATGGCTTAAGTAATCACCATGTTACAAACAGAATAAGAAAGAGTAATATTAGTGCACAGGGTTAGGCCACTTCTATGGGGGGCAAAATCTTCCCCCAATTCTGTGGCCACTGATACAGGCCCCAGGATAAGTCACAGCAAGGAGCTGCCATTCTCTTCCTGACTAGTGGATGGCTATAGTTCAGGGGTCTCAAACACGCGGCCCGCGGGCCACATGCAGCCCACGGAGTTATTTCCTGCGGCCCGCCATAGGCGCCAACTCCACTGGCAGCCAAGCTCCAAACATTACTGAGTGTTTATATTTTATTAAAACCCCTCTTTGCATTACGGTTAAAAAAAAGTGAATACATTGACTTTTAATATAATACTGTATTCTTCATTTTTTTCATTTTTGACTATACTTTTGTATCATTGTATGAAAAGGTTTCAGTGATGCGGCCCTCGGGCCAATTGACTAGTTCTCATGTGGCCCTCGTGGTGATTTGAGTTTGAGACTGCTGGAGTACCACAGGGAGTGCCACAAAGGCGGCAAGGACTAAGGAGAGAAACGGCTCCTTCCCTTACATCCAAATAAAAGAGTTAAGTAGACAGGCTGGACTCACTTTAAAGCCCCTGGTCTTTTCACGTTAGATCATTAGCCCAGGTATCTGATTTGCCTTGGCTTGTAGACTACCACCTCAGAGAGAAACTCAAAACAAAAGTTAGAATACACTGATTGATGGTTTGCCTGAGTGTTGTGTAGAGCAAAGACCTTGACTTGCAAGCCTACACCCAGGCAAGATTTTATAGAGAACTGGATGTGCCAGATACAATACAGTTATAGGCTTGTGTATGATATGAGATTGGTAGAATTACAAATTAAGTTCTGGTCCTGGGTCAGAGCAAAGCTTTCCTGACTTCAATAGGTGTGTGCCCCATACAGTCGATTGCAGGATCAGGGCCTCAATTGTTACTGCCGTAAAACAACTGTGCACTGGCAAAGAACCATTGATTTATACGCCTGGCAACCCAAATCAATATAAGATCTGGCTCACCAACCGTAAGGAAATAAATAGATTTTTACAGAGGTTGGTCAAAGTATGCATGCTTTACTCTTTGCCGGAATTTCATTCCTACATTAAGCATTGCAAGGAATCACAGTGTCCCACTTTTTAATAGAAATTAATCTAACAGCCAGAGCAGTGTGTTAACGCAGATCATTTGTTTAAAGACACACTTTAGAGACTACAGAATGTCAGGCATTTTTAAGGTGTTATTTTACCAAGAGAACAATGACTATATTAAAGGGCACATATTTACACAACAGATGTGATAATCTTTGTAAAACAAACGAACTACCGAATAGCACGGTAAGGTTCTGGTCCATGACTAGAGCTCCAAGGTGCTACAATAATACCCATATTAAATAATAATTTTACTCTTCAGTTCTGCAGAGCCAATGCATCTATGGGATTCAATTCTGCCCTCATGACGCATACACAGAATTACCAGCAAAGTTTCAACTACATCTTTTTTAATGGGGGATCTCAAAGGTGAGAAGAACCCAGCTTAACTCTCAGATCCCAGGTAGAGTTTTCAGACCTGGCTGTTAGAAACATTATCCTTTGACCCGTAAGCGGCGTATGTCTGAGATGAACATTATAGCTAGAGAATAAAACAAGTAACCAGCTTCCCTCCTCCATTCCAGCCCTTTCGTGTCTAAGGGGTCATATCCAGACAGCTGAGAACTCCCTTGAAGGAGGTCAGGGGTGGGGGGGAAGAGAAGAGAAAGGCAAGATAGTCAACTCCTTACATAGTCTATTCCCCAGCCCCTACATAGAGTGTAGCAGTGTCCAGCTGTGATCTCTCCCTCTGGTCCCCTAACTATCCTCAGCTGGGAAAGAGATTTTTGCCAGCTAATGTACACTAGAGAAGTTCTCAGCCTGCTCCAGTTTACACAGGGCCAGGGCTAATCCAGGGACCCATAATCAGTCCTGTTATGTCCGCTTCCTCCTCCTGTACCATGTAGATCTCAGTCACAGTGGCAAATCAGCTACAATTTGCTCTCATCCCCATGCCACCCATCAAATAGTTTAAAACAATAGCAAGGAAGAGTTTACATTAATAGCTCAACTGTTACATTATCTACACAGTGCTACAGCTGAGCACAGCCCTCGAGAGAGAAAAAACCCTCAGTCCTCCACAGTCCTGAGTGTCCTCAAGAGAACCGAAGGGCCTCAGCACCTCATAGGATCAGGAAGTAATTATGCTAATTTATCCCATTTAGAAAATAACTCCAGTGTGACCGGTAATTTCCATTTGGAAATGGAAAATTACATCCAACTGCTATGGGCGGTGGTGGATTAAAAGTGCCAAAGACAGATAAATACTGTTTCTATTATTCAGACACATGGACACTTCCCAAATTATGGCAGCAACTGTGGCAATATACGTTCCACCATCATTATAAACCGACGGTATAGCCTGTTGATGAAAGGCTTGTCAACCTGGCTCCCAGTCATACAGCTCCTTGTAATTACAGTATACTAGCTTGTAACCACTCAGAGCCACAGACCTCAAAAAGGCTGCTGTTCTTGGCAGGCTCAGAATAATATAATGATGCCTGCTATTGTTAATGTACAGTCCTTGCATGGCCAACACAGAGGTAAAGTACTTCCAAGGCCCATTCAGCGACATGAATACAAATCCCACTTGTGCTGAGCATTATCCAGCACCCCAAAGAACGGCATTGTTGTGGTCAGGAAAGGGCTTCACAAAGCTCCATTTTTTATTTTCACGCCTAAGCAAAAAGGTTCCAAGGGTCACAGGATCCAACAAGACCCCAGCAGGGAGAGACGTGTTGCCATCTGTTTGGTCTGGGCCCACACACTTTGTTCAAGTTCTGCAGACAAGGGTCAACATCACAAACTCACCACAGTGAATGAAACTTCTTAGCCCCTCACTGGAAGTCTTAATAGAGAGGCCAAGGAATGGATGGGGCAGGGAGACTGGACTGATTCTATCTGTGCTACTTCTATGGCCTCATAATCTCTAGTGTATTTAGTTTCATGACATCCCCATGGATGCAAACCTGAGATAGAGAGAGAACCTCAACTATACTCAAAATCAGCCCCAGTCACTAACATTTGCATTTCAAAAACCACCAAAAACCATGTCATAGGCTGCATAGATGGCAGAACTGGCACGTAGAGAAGATACAGGCAAACTTATTTGTTTGGCTGAACTGGTGGAGAACCTGATTTTGATAGTTGTCATGTGCAAACAATAATTTAGATCCAGGGCCAGCTCTACCATTTTTGCCACCCCAAGCAGTGTGCCGAATTCCTGCCGCGGATGGCTGAAGACACAAGCTGCCGCCAAATTGCTTCTGTGGGCGGCTGAAGATAGAAGCTGCCGCCAAATTGCTTCCGCGGGCGGCTGAAGATAGAAGCTGCCGCCAAATTGCTGCCGCGGGCGGCTGAAGACAGAAGCTGCCGCCGAATTGCTGCCGCGGTGGAAACGGACGTGCTGCCCTAACGGCACACGGACTGCCACCCCTTGCAGATTGCAACCCCAAGCACCTGCCGGTCCTGTTTAGAGCCAGCCCTGTTTAGATCGAGTGCGTCACCCCCAGAACAGAGGCCAGAAACTTGGAACTCAGTTTCTTCCAGATTCCTCAGGCTCTGGCGTTCTGTGAGACTAGGGTGACCAGATGTCCCGATTTTATAGGGACAGTCCCAATTTTGGGGTCTTTTTCTTATATAGGCTCCTATTACCCCCTACCCCCTGTCCCGATTTTTCACACTTGTTGTCTGGTCACCCTATGTGAGACAAGCTCTCTCCATTTACAAATGAAATCAGACCTCACCCATGAAAGCACCATGGACCAAGAGAAGAGAAACAGCACCCTCAAATTAGCTGTAGTTGCTTAACATTTTCCTCACTTGTATGGTACAGCTTGACCATGAAACTTACAAGCTAAGCAAAAAAAAAGTTGTTTCTTAAATAAAAAAAAAAGTGTTATAAATAAAACTAGAGATAAAGACAGGCAGGGCTTGTCTGTCAGCCACACTGAACCATAACAATTAATCACATTAACATACAAATATAGTGTCTTCATACCATATTTAAAAATCTTTAGTTTCTTTACTGAAACAGCTAGAAGTTTAGGATTTCTGATGTGCTTAGAATTATTTTCCTCAATTACATGAAAACTCTTTCTCCCCAGAATGTTTTATTTTCATTAAAACTTACACACAGGATGATTCCCCTTCATATCTTGTATCCTTGAATGTGCTACAGGGGTTTTGCATACTGAGCCAATTCAGTCACAATATGCACATTTTTGCAAAAATGTCGTCTTTCCCCTGTCCTCTTGTGCTAAGCTATTAATCAATATGACAGTTATATTATTTGCACTATCCAATAAAACGAATAATATTTATATAGCAATGGGGATGACAAGCCATGCTTTCTAAACTTTAGTAATAATTTTGCTTAGTTTTAAGTAGAGGGGGTTGTTTTTACTTCTGCACCTGAATCAGCTGAAGGAAATCTTCAAGGTCAGTTTCCTCAGCATAAATCTTTGCTACTGTACAAGCACAAAATGTACCCCAAATCCAGTTAGATGGCCAAATTTGGCATGCAGATGCATGCACCCAATTCACCAGAAGCCACAATGATCTGGCTCACTGCATGGCAATGTTCAGAAGTTCTCCATCATTTTAAATGAGGGTATGGTGTCATGTTTATTCTCAAGGAAATCTTTTTTTACCCTGTTTTCCAACTAGACATAGGGCAATGTCATTTGTCAAAGGCCACCAATGGAATCCGTTGCTCATTCCAGATTAGATTCCAGGAACCTTGGACTAAATTCTTTGTTTTTAACCAAAGCACAGAACTTTGTTTTGACCCCACAAAAAGCAAAATAGCAACTGTCACTCTCAGCATGGTGAAGCAGTGTTCAGGAGGACACTGAGACAAGGTACATCGTTGAATGTCTATGTGCAAAACTTACTCACTTGAACTTGTTAGAGTTTGTAATACTGTTTAGTGTTTGCAGTAGTGCTTGGTTTAGCATAAGATAGGCACTTTATAAAAGTAATTCCTCCTCATCCCACTTCTGCCACCAACTTATCTCCAGAACACCCCACACGCCACAGGTTCTTAGTGCCATAGTTTAGGAAGCAGTCCAGGGGTGTGGTTGGAGAACCTTGTGCGTTGGAGATCTTGAGCCTGTAGCACATACATAGGAAACTGTTGCATCTAGCACATGGCTGCTTTCACCTGTGCCCCCAGGATCTATGGGTTTAGAGGAAAGGTGGTAGAAGGCCCTTCCCCACCTCCTCAGATGCACCCAACACTTTCCCAATGCAGATCTGGCGCACGTTTTCCTGAGAACGCCCTGTAGAAATGTGTGAAGCCCCCACAACTTCCCCACACAGAATGACAGAGACCCCCTATTAGGTGTTCAACACTAAAATCTCCTGTCACTGCTAATTTTCTTCACTCACAAGGATTATGATTCATAAACATATAAAGAGAGGCTAAAAAGGCCCAAGGTCCCTTATTATCCGAGGTCCTTCAGCAATCACAGGATGCTGAATACGTGGGACGTACCCAAGGTATCTTCTGATCAGAACTCCAGCGGAAGCTGAAGGTCTCTACTCCAAATATCCTGCCAGCAGGCTGGGATATGTTGCATGCAGTCTAGTCCATCATTTTCCAGCATTTCCAGGGTGGTGATGACCCCTTATTCAGAAGTAAAAAAGTGTTTGTAACCTCCTTACATTTACTATAAGATTAAAAAAAAGTAGTGTCAATGCAATGGCTATGTAGTTTGACAGGGTTTCAAATGGTTGACAGAGAATACTTGACCTTAAAGGATAAGGGTGGGCAGGGAAAAGGGGGAAACAAGAATTTCTTTGATTTAGATTGCAATAAATTTTTCAAAGCCTTATGACCCCTCCCGCCACTAGACATCATGACCCACTGGTTGAGAAATCACGAGTCTAGTCCATCCCTTCACCACCCTACACCTTCCCTTGGCTTAGCACCCCTGCACGATATTTAAAACAATGACCCCCTCATCTTCCCCTAGCATTTTAAGCATTATGACATCTCTGAAACCGGTCTCAAAGTCATTTGCCATTTGGTCGCTTTGTCAAAATATATTCCACATTCCTCTTGTGCTGAGAATTAGTCTGTTTTTCGTGACGTATTTGGGAGTATAAACCAAACACAGTAGAATATACAAGGGAAATAGCTCCCCCAACAATTCCTAAATATGGTGATTACTTTTTTAAGGCTACAAAGGAATCTGTGACTGGTATGTTGCTAAGTACACTGTGTACAGAACACAGAAATCAGACCACTAGCTCACCAGTAGCCTAAGGCCCAATGATGGATGCTTCTGTTTAGCCAGCTGCTACCAGTGACACTGCAATCATTTGCAAATAGGTACATTTTATTGAATTAGTTTCTTCTGAGGAGAGATTTCACTCTCCATCTTGCCTCTTCCCTTGCTGTTGCTCCTGGTGACGTCGGTGAGAGCTTTGCCAGTGACCTAAATGGGAGCAGAATGGGCCTTTAAGAAGAAGAAGATAATTAAATGAGAGACACCCACCTAAAGCTGGAGAAAAGAGAACTCTTTCTTGAAAGGATTTCCTTTACATTTAGTAGTCATGTGCAGGGATAATAGAATGACCACTCCACTGCAGCTCTGGATGTCATGGCATATCTAGCCATAATGCAGACAGGACAAACTTCCACCCTATGCTCGTCAGAGGAAGCATTCTGGCCTTCTGGTGAAGGGAGGAGGGCTGGGAGCAGAACTGTTAAAAAGGGAAAGCACCGGGGCAACTTATGAGGGAAATGAAAAGTAGAGACAGCAGAGGCCAGCAGTCCAGCAAAGTTTATTAGATAAATGGCTCATTTCAGCATAGCATGATCATAAACCTACTGGCTAGCTATAAAACCGATGACAAGCCCAACCCATAGATGTGATTAACTCATGGATTTGGAATCAAGCTTTAGTTCAACAGAAACGTTTTCAGCCCTCCCTGGCTGCAAGAATGATCTTTCCCAGAAAAGAGAACATATGGTGTTGGGACGAAGAATACAGTCATTTACTTTATTAGGGGTGAGGGTTAACTTCAAATCTTGACTGGATATGCTTAAACGTTGATGCTAACCATTCCTGAATAAGATACAGGCAGCGAAGGGTCCTGTAGAGTGCACAAGGGCAAAAACTCTCAGTCCATTCATTTAAAAGGACGTTTTAGGAAAGTGATGCTAGAACATTCGGCAGCTTTAGCAAAGCTGGGACAGCAGGGCTCAGTTCAGACTCTGACTTGCCTTTTTCTGCATTAGAAATGTAGGTCTTTGCCCTGAAATTTCTTCTCTGCCAGAAAGGGAGCAAAGTGATGGGACCTTTCCAGACTAAATCATTTCAGAAACCCAGAACTTCGCATCTCGCTCTGTGTGGAACTGTCTTATTCCATATAAAAAGAACGAGGACTACTTGTGGCACCTTAGAGACTAACAAATTTATATGGGCATAAGCGTTCATGGGCATCTGATGAAGTGGGTTTTAGCCCACGAAAGGTTATGCCCAAATAAATCTGTTAGTCTCTAGGGTGCCACAAGTACTCCTCGTTCTTTTTGCGGATACAGACTAACACGGCTACCACTCAAACTTATTTCATATAGTTCTCTCTCCATCCAAGAGGGCTTCATGGGGTAGTTGGAACAACAAACCTGACATAGGACTAAAAAGGCACAAAGTCCTCCCCTGAGAGAATTCAGCCCAATTGCATAAGAAGTCATAGCAACCAGGGCCACTTCCAGTGCTGGGCACCACTTGCCCTTTCTGGTTGGTAAGAGAACACACCCGAGAATTAACAATAGCATCAACACATCCTTCACAGAGGGAATCCTCCTGACTACCCTGAACTACACAATAGTCCAACCAGAACTAGAAAAGCCACCACTCTGTGCTTTCCACCATACAAGTCACTGTGCTAATGTCTAACCTTTTCAGAGCAACCTAATCAAGAAGGTGGTGGGAAGTGAGACACAAAAAACCAGTCTCCAATGCCCTGGAACCTCTCTCGGGCTTCAGGCCAGGACATGGTACAGACACAGCCCTTACTGCTTTGGTGAATGATGTCCACACATATTTATCCTGCTGGACGTCTCTGAAGTACATGGGATAGTTGATCACCAAAGGCTCCTGCCCACCCCCAAGGGAACGCAGAGGTGCATGAAAATACCCCAAAATAGCATGAATCTTTCCTCTCAGATTAAATTCAGAGGGTTGCGATGGGCAATTGACCCCTCTTCTTCCAGAGTCCTTGCCTGTGCAGTTCCACAAGGCTCAGTCCTGTCTCCCATCTCATTCAGCATCCACCTGAAGCCAGCGGGGAAGCTGGTGGAGTACTATTAATATGGTGATGACACACAGCTCTACATCTCATGTGTGTCAGATGTATGTAACCTTTCTGCCAGCCAGAGATGGCAGCAACAAGGGCCGGGTTCAATATCTAGGGGTTCCTTTTCAACAATACAACACAAAACCGGCTCGAGCCCCCACCCAGTGACCCGGGACAATTACACACCACCCACTGGGTGCCTCTAAGAGGCAATACTTCCCCTCTCACAAGCACAGAGTCTGAGTGTAGCAAAAACTTTTAATAAAAGAGGGAAATAACTCTGCATTAATTTGGGGAAACACCACAAACAGGGCTCATAAACATAAACCGTGAGTGAAAGACTCACCTCCAAGCAAGTTGGGCCTTGTCCTTTTCCCCTCAGGTTCTTAAGTCCAGCAACCCAAAAGTCCCTATAACAGGCCCTTCCCTTCTCTGCACCCCACTCACAGTTGCTGTCCTTGGACAGTACAGATCCAGAGTTGCATCTGCAGCATTCACCTCCCACCCAAGGGTTGGGGTGGGGGGGTAAGGAGGCACCTTACTCACTCCACTGCTCAAGCACTGACTCGCCACGCCTCTCTGTGGGGCTCTGCTCTTGCCCTCTCTGCCAGCCACCCTGCTGGCCACTCCCCAAGGTGTCTTAGCACAGCTCTCGGTGATTTCAGCTGTTTTTGTTTAACCTGCAAAGGGTATCCTGCGCCTATTGAAGTCTGTCACCAAATTCCCATTGACTTTAATAAGGTTTAGGTGTACGTAATTAAAGCTGATGGAAGTTTGGCTATTGATTTCAGTGGAGCAGGATTAGGCCCATACGCTGGGGAAGAAGATTTGTAGGTTTTCATATACAGCAGCTGTTGCCAAGGGTCAAGAGTTATTAGGAAGCTGACGTGGACAAGAAGGGGATTTCTCCTCTAAGGATTAAAAGCTGTTAAATACTCAGTTCACGATAATGGACCCTTTTGGAACTGGCTAGAAAGTCCTTACTATCTACTACCAAAAGCCAGGACCAAGGCCGATTTCCATGTACATCCTGTGCAGTAGGCATGGATTTGAACGGCTGTTAAAGTGCCATCTGTTTTAAGATGAGTTGTGGGCCCTGCCCATCCTCTCTGTTTCCATAAAAGCATGACGGGGGTGGCGGGGGGAGGGGGGGTAGAAGTGGAGGCACATATCCCAGCTCAGAATGGGGAAGCGTCATCCCAGCTGTATTGCTCACCTTTCTCCCTTCATCCCACTGGTGGTGCTGCCAGGGAACCGGGAGTCACAGGTGGGGGCAGGACAGGGAGAAGGCCGCTCATGGTGACATCTCCTGCAAACCAGACACCACGGGACTGGTCAGTATTAACGTACCTGCTCCACCCTTGGAGGAAATACAGCGAGTGCCAACTCCGTTCCGGTCCCTTACTGGACAAGGAAGAACCCATGCATGGGGCAATATGGCCCTAGAGAGACTGAAATAAAGGACTGGACCAAGCCCATATCTTATCAAGACGTGAGAGAAGTTTAAAAGAGTTTTAAGATACAGAAATCTTTTCTGTTGAGTCCACCGTGGGGGGCATGCACGCTGCCACCCCCGTTCCCTGCTTTATATTGCTGCTTGGCTTACAAAGCCCTCTAGATGGTGCTGCTCAGCAGGAAATGGTTGCCACTTAATAGACACATTCTTCTCCCTAAATGTTTCCCTCCCCATCTCAGGAGAGACCATGGGCCACGTGCTTCTAGGGGGGTTTTTGAGTTAAAGCGAGAAAGTACTCCAAAGGGTGCCCAGTCATTCCCCACATTTCAATTCATTTTGCTGTCGTGATAAATCAGTATTTTGTTTGTTTCAAAGGAAGTCTGGTAATGAAATTCTGCAGGCGATTCATTCAGGCGGCTCTAGAGTAAGGCAAGAGGGAATCTGTACCATGTTTCATTGAAGAAAAACTTTCTTTTAGAGTGACTGTAGGCAGCATGAAGACAGTCTGGTACCCAGCATATTTTCAATGCCGACTGCACTAGTGCAAGTCATATATTTGAGAATCGTTCCCTCCCAAGCAGTAGGTTTTATGTAACTAGATTTGGAATAAGGTTATTTGTTATCCTTGTGAGGAAACTTGGCTTTGGAGAATGCCTGTTTTGTGACTGGTTAAATTGAACACATATGGTTCAAAATCTTCTTCTTCAAACAAACCTGGAGTTTGTCCCATACAAGGAGTCTGAGGAACAATCAGCACATAGTTCTTAACTAGGGACTTCTAACTGAATTATAAGCCCCAGTAAGTGTCCTGGCAGCTAGAGAATGGATGTTCTCAGCATGAGACTCTTCACCCATAGCACTTTTCTGGGTTTCCAGATAGAGTTCTGCAAAATATTTAAATGAGTAAAAGGGAAAAAAAATCCATATTTTGGGGCGGGGGGTTTGTCATAAAAGATCCATGCATGTTCTGTTATGCATGTTATCAAAGGTTGCACCCGTTACCCAGGGAACAACTATTTGGAAGTTTCCGATTAAATACAACCCTTTTTTGGTAGGAATGCTGCAGCTATTTGCCGTTTACATAGTCGAGAAGTTTGGAGTTTTGTAAAGCATCTAGGAATTTTATTTTAAAGTTTTGAGTCTTGCAAAAGAATGTGTGAAGCATTTTCCAACTTGGTTCTAATACCTGTTTTTCACAGGACATTTGGTTTTTTAAAAACACCCATCTATCTCTACATGGAAGCCTGTGCAAACAATAAAGAATAAATAATGCACACAATACAGATCCTTGGAGAGTAATTTTTCTTCTATGAGGGTGATTACAGACCTGATTCAGCAAGGTACTTAAACATGCATTTGACTTCAAACATGTAAACAATCGCCCATTGACTTCAATGGGACTAATCAGAGGTTCTCAAACTGTGGGCTGCAACCCCGTTTTAATGGGGTTGCCAAGGCTGGCTTAGACTTGCTGGGGCCCGGGGCTAAAGCCAAAACCCGAGGGCTTAATCCTTGGGTGGCGGGGCTCAGGTTACAGACCCCCTGCCTGGGGCTGAAGCCCTTGGGCTTCAGTTTTGCCTCCCCTGCCTACCCCAGGACAGTGGGGTTCAAGCTTTGCCCCCCCGCCTCCCCCCCACTCAGGGCAGGTAGGCTCAGGCTTTGGTCCCCCCTTCTGGGATCATGTAGTAATTTTTGTTGTCAGAAGGGGGTCGCAGTGTAATGAAGTTTGAGAACCCCTGAATCATTGCTTAAAGCTAGACATATTCTTGTGTTTAGTCCCACTGAAGTCAAGAGGAGCATGTCTACACTTAGCTGCAGTGATTGATGCACTGGGGTCAATTTAGTGGGTCTAGTGAAGAGACCCGCTAAAATCGACCACAGATCACTCTGGTGCTCTGGTCTCCCATCTACGCAGCATGGTGTAGACACCGCAGTAAGTCAACCTAAACTACGTTGACTCCAGCTACATTATTCATGTAGCTGGAGTTGCTTAACTTAGATTGATTTACCCCCATAGTGTAGACAAGGCCAGAGATTGTTTACATTTTTAAAGTTAAGTGTAGAGCTGTGCTAATTTTTGACAAACTTTTTGCCAGCATAAAACAGATTCTGTAAACATTGAAAAGTTTCATGAATTCATGTCAACCTTGCCAAAGTGTCTGTTTTGGGGGAAAGTAGTTAAAAAAAAACCTGAAAAATCTAAACAAAAATGTTTTGATTTTTCAGTTTGAATATCCTTTGGTTTTTTAAATTGTCTTTCATTTTATTTATAAAATTCAAAAAAACTTTAAAAAAACCCTTGAAGTTGAAATAAAAAAAATTTGTTCCAAGAGAAATGATTTTTTTTTAAGTGCTAGCAAACTGGAAAACCCATTATTCACCCAGCCGTAGTGAAACATGCTTAAGAAACTTGCTGAACTGGAGCCTATTTGTTAAAGGCCAGTGGGTAAGATACAAGTTTCTCCTCAAGGCGGAGATGATCAAAATACAAAAGGGATCCAATGCACAGATAAACAATCAGTACGACACACTAATTCTTGTTCTGCTTGTAGACCCACTGGGGGAATAAAATAAAAACACGCAGTGTCCCAGAACTCATATCTTGCCAGAGCAAAAGGAACTTTAACTTCAGAAATATACAGTTCTGTCCAAAATCAAAACCCCTAGGTTTGCAAGTAGATTCCTAGGTCTGAATCAAGTCCCACTTCATGGCTGAAGTAGCGAAAAAGGAATTCTCCCATCTTAATAGCCAGGGAGCTCTAAGAAAGATTTGGGGAGACGCCTGTATCTTCTCATTTGCCCGCTAGGTTCTTTTCTTTTTAGCTATGGGTACGTCCATAGTTACCGGCTGGTTCGGCAGCAAGCAATCGATCTTCTGGGATCGATTTATTGCGTCTTGTCTAGACGCGATAAATCGATCCTGGAAGTGCTCGCCGTCGACGCCGGTAATCCTGCTCCGCGAGAGGAGTACGCGGAGTCGACGGGGGAGCCTGCCTGCCGCGTCTGGACCCGCGGTAAGTACCTTTTAGTTCGAACTAAGATACTTCGACTTCAGCTACGTTATTAACGTAGCTGAAGTTGCGTATCTTAGTTCGAACTGGGGGCTTAGTCTGGACCAAGCCTATGTAACAACAAGCGATGAGGTGGAAGAGACCTCACTGATGTCCTCATCCAAGGCAAATAAAAACTTTAATCCAGTTCAACGCTCCATCAGTTAATTGTTTTCTCCATCTGTTTTTTCTTCTTCCCCTTTTATGGTAAATTGGATTAAAATTTTATTTGCAATGCATTTGTCATATAGCCAAGACCTTCTGCCTGATCATTTGTTATTGCTGGGATCAGTCTGTGCAAGCACTCTTGAGCTGGCAACTAAGGAGGAGTTGGTTATTCCAGTCACATCCCAGATGGGTCTTTCTCTACCTTTGCTTCTTCTGGTAGCAGGTACTACAGTCCCGTAGGCTTCACTGATTTCAGTGTGCCGGGGTACACAAGCAGGTCCAGGGCTAAAAAGTTTAATTTCTGGATCTTAAATAAAAGAGCAGTTAAATTGCGATCAACATTTTTTATGGCCCCTGGCATTCACTCTTCATTTGCAGAATTAGGACACAATTTTATAGTTCCAGCCTGCTTTGTTCCCAAGCGATCTGTCAGTTAAACATTGGCACGGTCGCAAGTCATGCCAATGCTTGTTAGCAATTCGCTTGCAAAACTTGGACCATTCCGCACATGAGTGATATCATATGCTACTGAATGATGATTCTTTGCTCAGTTACTTCTTTATAACAGAGCAAAGAGTGCAGAAAGAAGAGTGATGCACAGGGGTGGGAGTCCTGAGCAGGGGGCGTGGCCTCAACTGGAAGAGGTGTGGCCTCAACCGGAAGAGGCGGGGCCGTTAAATCCCCAAACCCTTTAAATCAAGATTTAAAGGGCACAGGGCTCTGGCTGCGGTAGCGGCAGCTGGAGCCCCGGGCCCTTTAAATCACCCCCAGAGCTACCAGCTGCAGAGGCGGCTGGGAGCCCCGGGGTTCTGGCAGAGATTTAAAGGGCCCAGGGCTCCAGCCGCCGCTACTGCAGTGGAGCACTGGGCCTTTTAAATTGCCTATGAAGCCCCGGGGGCTCCCGGCTGCCACCCTAGGGCTCGGGTCTCTGGAGGAGATTTAAAGGGCCCGGGGCTCTTCTGCGGTAGTGGCGGTTGGGAGCCCCGGGCCCTTTCAATCACTGCCAGAGCCCCGCTGTCGCTACCCCAGGGCTCCTGCAGTGGGGCTCGGGCAGCGATTTAATGGGCCCGGGGCCCCGACCGCCGCTACTGTCCTGGGCCCTTTAAATCACGGCTGGAGCCCCTGGCCACCGCTGCTACTCCGGGGCTCTGGCAGTGGGGCTCCAGTGGCGATTTAAAGGACCTCGGGCTCCGGCTGCTGCGGGGAGCCCCGGGGTCCTTTAAATCGACACCCAAGCCCACTGCCGGAGCCCCCAGAATAGCGGTGGCAGCTGGGGGCTTCAGTGGTGATTTAAAGGGCCCTTTAAATCACCGCCCGAGCTGCCTCCCCTACCCAGGGGCTCTGGCAATGGGGTTCTGGTGGCAATTTAAAGGGCCTAGGGCTACAGCCCTTTAAACTGCCCTTTAAATTGCAGGCCTGGGGAAGCTGGTCCAGTAAGGCACGGCGTACAGGTTCTTGCCGGTACACCATACCAGCCCGTACCGGCTTAATTTCACCTCTGGTGATGCATTAACATTGGATTAGGTGCAAAACTAAAGGTGCTGAGCACTGGTGCCAATTAAAAATGTCATGGCAATGTCACAAGAGCAAGAACATTAATGTCAGAGTCCGGTACAAATTCTGACATGGGTAATTACATTCTAAGTTTTCCCTGCTGTTTCACTTGGATATAAACATTTTTAAAAAATGTAACTGAAGTTACATTAGAGAAAGTAGAAAATTGTTAAACATTATGGGACAGATTCTACCACCCTTACGGACACTGAGTAGTACCTTACGACGTTGGACTACTCACGGAGCAAGGTACTGCTCAACAGTCCTGCTCATCTGTCCTTAAATGCTTGAAATATTATCAACAATCTCTGACGTTACCTTCTCACACAGCACACCAGAGTTTCTGGAGTGGTGGGAAAAGTATCCATATACACTAGAAGCAATCTTAAGCTTACCAGAGCACTTGTACCAAGGGGAAAAAAAGACCCCTTAATATTTTAAAAGCCATTTACTGTAGTGCCTCAAATTATTCTCAGAAGTAATACTCCAGTAACAACAGCAGGATCATCTTACTCTAATATAATGTCATTCATCCCAAAGTGCTTAAAAACCCAGACACACGAAAAAATCACTTCACCCCTCACTGGGATATAGGTACCGCTGGGGAAATTAAATAGGAAGAATGTAACTATTCTGACTGGCACATGGCCAAGACACTAGGGTTAACATTAGAACCGGTCAAACAACAGAAAACTGATTTGTAAACCTAACAGCTTGACATCAATTCTCTGCTATTGGGGAGGTGCTGTTATTCATTATTCAGAAGCATTCAGTGATTAGTGGGAATTCCAGGAAATGTTTGTGAATCCTGAAAAGTTTCACAAGCTCATTTGCTTCTGATTATTTGTTATTCTCCTGTTTAAGTGTTTCGTCCATCCAATCTGGAAGCTGAAACGATCCCTGCATGCTGCAAAAATAGTAAGTCGAAGTGAGTATTTTTTTTGAATGACCCAGAGTCTGAAAGTTTCTCACACAAACCATTTGTGCTCTGCTTCTACAAGGTATTTAAGCACAGGACTAGCTTTAAGAACCTGAGTTGGCCCATTCAGCATGCTTGCAGAATGGTGCAAGTGACGTTCAATGTATTACACCTGTGGTTTGTATGCTGCATTAGCTTGCTACTGAATTTGTTTCCAAGTGTAATTCTATTAGTAGTGTTCATTACTTGAGTGTCCTTTGTACCATGGCACTTACTGGTCTGTGGGATTGGGCGGATGGCACCTTGGATGGAGGGCCCTTGAATTTGCAATGCACTTTTCTCTTTAGGTCACCAGAGTCTAATTTTTCAGGACTCAGTGCAAGGAGCATCTGTTTACTGAGGCTTTTGCCTGAGATGGATTTGGTGTGAGCAGAGTCTTATCCAAAGGATTTGGCAGGGCAACTGATTGATGAGCGTGTCTGGGTTTTGCTCTCCTGTCTGGTGGCTGAATTCTAAACTTGAGATTGTCTTTGGCTGCTATCAATTGCAGAAAGTATACTACAAAATATTTTATATCTGATGATGTTAGGCACATTCTTCTGAAAACTGAAAAGCAAAATGCTATAAGTAAATGAAAAAAATCTGTATTTTGTTGGTGTTTAAATATCAAAATATGCCATGCTGTACTCTGAAAATGAAGCCATATATATATCTATATATACACACATGTGCATAAACACACATACAATCTGCCAACATACAAAAGCACTTATGGTGTACTCACTTATCAACAAAATCTCTTGTTAAAACTAGAGCCGTACATCATTTAAGACATGATGGTCTCTTTGTATTTTACAGTACCTAACTGCATGCATCTCCTGCCTTGATATAAGTAATACTTCAACTCTGCTTTACTTGTATTTACGGTCTTGAATACGTATGGTACAATATGTACTTTGATTTGGAACATGAGATTAATAATTATTTGAAGATTTGCTACACTTGTGTGAATTTACTAGAGGGTAGTAGTTGTGCTTTTCCTCGGAGTAAAGCTTTGGGATCTTTTTGTTGTTAGTGTCTTACTGTGTATCTTAAATGACCACTAACTGAAGGCACGTGTTGGTTACTAAATTATTATTATAAGGAACACTTGAGGATAGAATTACCCATTAATGTTATGTTTTTCTGGTGCAGAATTAACCCTATGGAATTGTAAAAGATCTGGCCTGGGTTTTATTTGTGTGCAGCCATAGAATAGAAGGCTTAGAGGTTACTATGAAATGGACACAAGGATGCCAGCCACATATCTGAGAATCTTCTGATCTATCTGCATGAATGACATTTTACGTAATGGAAGTGATTTAAAACCACTTCTATTTTTTGCAGTTCCATTGTAATTAACACAAATCCAAGCCATCTTGCTCCCTTCTCTTCCAGGGTTTAAAAATTAGTAATAACAAAAATACAAGACAAATTGAATCCAGAAGTTAACCCATACATCTCCCTTTATTCCGCCATGTTAAGAAAAAAATTACTGCAGGAACAGAAGGCTATTAAGAAGATGCAGACACTGAGTTAGGGCTGGAACTAAAACCTATTGAAGTGGGCTTCGGATCAAACCCTTAGTATCCCAACTCACTCCCTTCCCTGGGTTTTATTGGTAACTCAGACACAAACAATTGCCCAACTGGAATATGTCCATGACAACTGTGTGAACAGTCTAATCCTGAGAAAGGCTCTTTAATATCTCAATGACCGTGGGTGGTTAGGATCTCAGCCTTATAGCTCATCCAAGAAAGGTCACCTCCAGCATCAGCATGCTCTAATGCCACTGGACCACTGATTCAGTATGGGTACAGAGAGAAGAGTGCCACCCGAGTCCTTGGTGCTCATCAGGCAGCCCTACTACTTACAGAGAGTATTTAGTCACCCATCCAAATGATGACCAGGTCCAACACTACTTGGTAGATTTTTTCAAACCGAGATTGCACAACAGGTGATGCAATCTCATCATATGGTGACAATATTCATTCCATTCCACTAGTATTTCACGAAGATGTTAAACAGAAGCTACTAAAAAGTTAGACATTTTTAAATCAGCAGGTCCAGATAACTTGTATCCAAGAGTTTTAAAAGAGCCAGCCAAGAAGCTTGCTAGACCATTAATGTTGATTTTCAATACGTTTTGGAGCACTGGGGAAGTTCCAGAAGACTGGAAGAAAGCTAATGTTGTGACAATTTTTTAAGAGGATAAATGGAATGGGCTTAGGCAATTATAGACCTGTGAGCCTGACATCAGTCCCAGAAGATAATGGAGTGGCTGATATGGGATAAAGAATTAAAGGAGGGTAATGTAATTAATGCAAATCAACATGGGTTTATGGAAAATAGATCCTGTCTAACTTGATATATTTTTTAATGTGATTACAAGTTTGGCTAATAAAGGTAATAGTGTTGACGTAAGGTGTTTGACTTGGTACTGCACAACATTTTGGTTAAAAGAATAGAAGGATACAAAAAGTAAATGGACTAAAAACTGGCTAAGTCTCAAAAGTGTCAGTATAAATAGGGAAGAATCATCAGAGTAGGTGTGTTTCTAGTGTGCTCCTGCAGGGATCAGTTCTTGGCCCTTTGCTATTTAATGTTTTTATCAATGAACTGGAAGAAAACAAAAATCACTGATAACGTTTGTAAATGACAAGCGTTGGAGGAGTGTTAATGAAGAGATCAGGTCACTGATTCAGAGTGATTTGGATGTCTTGGTAAACTGGGTACAAGCAAACAATGTGTTTTAATACGGCTAAATGTACACATCTAGGAACAAAGAATGTAGGCCATACTTACAAAATGGCAGAATATCCTGGGAAGCAGTAATTCTAAAAGAGCTGGGGAGGGGGGGATGTGTTCATAGGCGCCGACTCCGTGGGTGCTCCAGGGCTGGAGCACCCACGGGGAAAAATTGGTGGGTGCTCAGCACCCACCGGCAGCTCCCCGCCAACCCCGGGGCCCGTGCCCAGCTCCCCGCCAGCCCCGGGACCCACGGCAAGCTCACCTCAGCACTGGGAGACGTTACGGGGCCCTGCCCCCGACGCTGGGCGACATTGCGTCAGCGTCGGGGCCCCGCAACGTCACCCGGCGTCGGGGGCGGGGCCCCGCAACGTCACCCGGCGTCGGGGGCGGGGCCCGGCGTCAGCCCCCAACGGCGCCACCGGAAGTCGGCACCTGTGGATGTGTTGGTGGATAATCAGTTGAACATGACCTCCCGATGTGATGCTGTGGCCAAGACAGCTAATGTAATCTCAGGCTTGCATAGAGGAGGGAATCTGTTTTGCACTAGTGTGACCTCTGCTGGAGTCCTGTGTCCTTTTTCTGGGGCCCACAATTCAAGAAGGATGTTGATACATTGGAGAGGGTTCAGAGAAGAGTGATTACAGATTAGAAAACATGCCTTCCAGTGATTGAGCTCCTTGAGTCAATCTATGTACCTTAACAAAGAGAATGTTAAGGGGTAATGGTTACAGTTTGCAAGAATCTACAAATATTTAACAATGGGCTCTTCAATCTAGTACAGAAATGTATAATAGCTGGATGATAGAGCATGGATAGATGATAGTATAATTTTGAAGCTAAACAAATTCAGACAGGAAATAAGGCATACATTTTTTACAGTGAGAGTAAATAACCAATGGAACAATTTACTAAGGGTCATGGTGGATTCTCCATCACTGACTATTTTTAAAACAAGATTGGATGTTTTCCTAAAAGATCTGCTCTAGGAATTATTTTGGGGGAAGTTCTATGGCCTGTGTCATACAGGAGGTCAGGATAGGTGATCACAATATTCCCTTCTGGCCTTGGAATCTATGCATTTCCTGGATCGCTACAGTTCTGTGTCAGACTAGTGTGCTTCCTCCCCTTTGGGGGAGAGGGGTGAAGGAGGGACAGGGGGCACACAGAGTTGATAATCAAAACTACTTTCCAGAATGGCAAACACACAAAAAAGTTACATTCCTGCAAGCTCCCCTCCTTTCTAGTTGCTTCACACTCCGACACATCTTACGGGTTGGGGTCTGAGAGTGGAGAAAAACAGCAATAAATAACTCTGCAGTTTATTTCCCCAGCTGGAGAAAAAGCATAGTAAATACACAATTAAAATTTTCCCAGAGCCATACTATCAAGTTCTGTATTACAGAGACATCAGGATGATCGCCTATTGCTGGTCTTTGTGCTGTCTGGTACTTAAAAATCCTAGTTTAATTAGGCAACATCTCCCACAAATCCAGGGCTAATGGCACATGAAATAATAAAAACAGTATCTAAGGATTTTTGCAGTCAAAGCAACTTTATTCTTTCTTAGGGCAGTGTTTGCTGGTGATTGCAAGTAATGCTCTATACATTGGTGTCGCATTATTATTTGCTAGCAGCCAGTGTTAATTTTGAAGTACAGGAGATAAATGCTGCAACTTTGGATTTGCAGGCAAGTATTTTCAGATCTTTTCTTAGCATATGTTTTTGTTAATATTAATGCATGATCATACACAAATATGATAATTTTAAAAGGTACTTTTCATGATTGCCCTCAAGCGTTTAATATTGAAGCAGAGTATTTAGAAAGCTAACATATTTATATGAGAATCTACGATTGCAGAGATTCTCTCTCGTTATAGATGCCTCAGAACAATTTAGAGGCAGTCAGGTGGAGAGGTTTAAGTCTGATGCCTGTATAGTATTCAGATCTTTGACAACACTAGGATAAATTAAATAAATAAATACTTTCCTTGTCCGGCATTCAGCTGAATAGCTACGCTGCTTCATTACAATGGCAAGTGTTTCAAACTTGACAACACAAAGGTACAGTTAAAGTACTTGCTATCAAAGAAGCTGGGTCAACCACCTGCTTGGAGACAGAGTCCTCAGTTTCCAAAACGTGTAGAGTACAGGACACAGAAATACAAGCTTCTCCTTCAATATGCCTCCATCCTTTCCTGGGAGTCAGAGCAGCTTCTTTCCCTCTGATAAGACTTCCAATAGAAGTACCACTTTTGGGTGGGAGTGCTTAATAATGGGACAGATTGGCTTTATTCAACAAAAAGGTCTGGCTGTGCTTATCTCTTGTAAAACTTTTTGGATTGGGTATATAGCTGGTACGTGTTCGGCCAAGCCTTAGAAAGGCAATACTGATTCAGCTAATGCTTAGTATTCCATATCAGCTACTGTAGAAGAGTGGGCAAGAAAGTCTTATCTCAAAGACAGCTCGTTAAGAAGTTGTTTAACTATTGCAGGAGGGACAGTATTTATTCATACTCGGCACTTATGCTGCTTTTCATCCATAGATCCTAAAGCACTCTGTGAAGCAAAGTATTATCAGTTCCATCATTTTATAAATGAGAGCGACAGTAATAAAGACAGCTTTGTTGTCATGCTTTCTTGAATATATTTGCCCTGATTCTCATCTCATTTATACCTGCTTATAAGCCAATGACTTCAAACAAGTGTCTTTTGATTTTCCCTGGGATGAGAGAAGAACTAAGCCCTCTGAGTACTAAAAATACCTGAAATAGGCCAATACATAAAGCTGAAGCCTTTAAATAACAGAAGGCTTCCTGGTTTCATTTGACAGTTTTGCATTCATGGATGCATGTGTTACCCCCACCACACAATGACTGGAGCCGAGGGCCAGATTTGTGGAGTTCATGGCTGGAGACAGAGAGCACAACATATCTAGGTGTGGTTGGGGATCGCACACAGGAATGGTGATTGCTACATCTTAGGGTGCTATACTGGGTCTACACCATGGGCTGGCACAGAGAGAGGGAGTGTGGTGTCTTGCTATCCTGCTGCATTTAGGGAGCCTAGCACCTTGGCAGACTTCTAACTCTCCCGCTATTCTTGTTCAGGAACTACAAGCCCCAAGATTCCATATGCCTCTGTGCAAGAAGCCCCAAGTGCTCTCCTCCAAATCTTGGGACCTGGATTAGTGGTGTCACAATCTGTGGTGCCTTCAAACAAACACTAGCTAGAACATATTTACATCACTGGAATGCAGATGGTGTGTCCTTGTAATGGTACTGCCATTATTGGGGACGGTGCAGGGAAACTAGCTTTGGGCTTTCTCCCTTTCTCATGCCTGAGACGTCGTACTCCTCAAACATCTGCCGAGCTCTCTCATTATCCTCCTGTGCCATGATGCCCACAAAAGCCTTGACAACACAGTTAGGCCATTAGTATGCTGAGCCCACTGTCTAGCATGCTAAAATATCATTGTTTCCTTATACGCCTCAGTTTGTCTATATGCATCTGTCCTTGTTTTATACGTCGATTGTAAGCTCCTTTGGGGGCAGACACTGTCTTTTTTTGTTCTGTGTTTGTACAGCATCTAGCACAATGTGATCCTGGCCTATGATAAGGGTGCTATGGAAATACAAATAATTATAACAGAAAAATATATCCTTACACAAGCGGAGCAAAGTTTTGGACAACAGAGGGATCAAGCAACTGCAGTCAACTCTATAACCATTTCCAGATGTTCTAATTTAGAGTCTTTATTACTGAGACACAATGCACTTGTCTAGCACCTTCAATCTCAAAGCACTTTACAACTACGAGTTAAACTTCACAACACCCCCTACTTTGCAAAGAGGAAAGCTGAAGGGCGGAAGAGTTAAGGATTTTGTTTCAGATAGCAAGCAAGTAGCAAAGTCAGGAATAAACCCCAGATCTGTTGGCCCCTCACTCATATTATTTAACCAATAGACCTTACTCTGTAGGCGGATGAAGAGAGGTGAACAGACTGCAGCCTGGAATTCATTTGTATTTATGGATTAATTCAGTTAGAAAATCATCTGACAATACTCTTCACTCCCCACCACCATCTGCTTATAATGGCCATCTGTTTAAAAGTTTGGGGGAATTTACAAGTTGACTGACGTTCGCACCACAAAAATAACTGATCGAGGTAGTTCTTTTTACATTCACATGCTTTCCCCAGTGCATCCCATAATGTAAGCCCATGTGACTGAGTTGTCCTCAGTGACTTCATCTTCCTTGTCTGCGTGAGGGATTAGAATGCAGTACTTTTGCCCAATGATCTGTTCTGCATTGATTTGTATTACCATAGTGCCTAGCAGCCCCGTTCATGGACCACGATCCTCTTGTGTCAGGCTCTGTACAAACAGAACAACAAGGCAGGTCACCTCTTGGCTCCGTTTCTTTTATAAATTCCTTTCTTTATGACGAGGCTGCATCACAGCTCTGCTAGCCTATCTTCTATCCTTACTGGCTCCAGATGCGTTAAAACTTCTTCTAAGTCCCTGTAATGGGCGGGCTCCATCCATGCCCTCTGATGCCCAGAAGCCTCTGACTCTGCAGTGAGTGGCACCTCCACATTATTTATATTCCTGGCACCAACCCCTATACAATCTTGTGCAGCAAAGTATTGACAGGGGTTGCTTGTCCCACAGGGCCATAGAGGAACAGAGAACTCCCTCCCTTGGGATCTCAGAGCATACTGAACTCAGCTAACCCAGTCCTCTCCCCCCGTCCTTTTTTATAGCCATCAGTTGATGGCTAATTGGTTCATCAGCTAATATTCCCCAATCAGCCTTCTCCAGGGGAACTAACTGGTGTGTAAAGTGATCAGAAAGCTGGCTCACTTGTTAGCCTCCAGCACTGTCACAGTCCCCTTCCTTAATACACAGACAACTATGTAACAGCATGTTTCCAGTTTCTTCCTACCCCCAGACAGTTGGAATGTTGCCTTATGTCCTGAAGCATGAGGGTTGGTACCCCAGATACCCTTTTATCCTTTAATATTTTTGTGTCTAATCCATTTTGGAATCCTATTACATTCTTTTCCTCAATACCTTCTTTTGGTCAATTACTTTTTTTGTATTTGTCTGTTATGAGGCAGGGTAAAAATAGGAGCAATCACGGGCTTCAGCTGCGGGCAGCAGAGGTAGTGGAGGATGAGGACAAATATTGGTTACGTTTATTTAAATAATTTTTAATCTCCCATTGGAACGTCCTGTCTGATCTGCTCTTCTGCTGCATGCCAAGGAGTTGCAAGTTACAGAATAATTTTGAACAGCTGTTCAGCACTCAAACGGCACTGGGTGGCTTTCAGTGTCAGACCCCAGGAAGAAAGGAGGAAGAGAAACACCTCTAGAAAGCAAAAAAAAAGGCATGGCCGTGGAAGCCCAAAGAAGGTGCCTTGGTCAGTCCCTGAGTCAACTGAAGTCAAATTCTCTGGGCCCAGAGTAGAACACCCCTCCCATCCCCCCTGACTTCACCACGTATTTTGAAATATTTTGTTTCATGAAAAATTCCAAGATTTTTGTCCTGATATGTGGCAAAATGGAATTTCAAACACTCAGAATTTCCCAAGGGATGGGATTTAAAAACAACAACAAAACCCAGCTCTAATAGCTATATATTGCCCTGGTTCAACTCCACACAGATAAAAATTGCCAATCCATTAAGCATAAAAATAGAAGAGTAACTAAAACCTTAAATGTAGCAGTAAGAAACAGGAATTCTAAGGCCATTTTCACTCTTTGGAGTATTATTTTGTTCACTGTAACAATGGATTCACTCATAGGTGCTGAAACGAGGGGTGCTGCTGTACCCCCTGGCTTGAAGCGGTTTCCATCATATCCAGGATTTACAGTTTGGTTCAATGGCTCCCAGCACCCCCACTATACAAATTGTTCCAGCGCCCCTGAATTCACTTTAAACTTTATACAGCCTTCTCATTCATAAATACCTGTCAAATGCTGGAATTACTAAAATAACCAGTAACTTTCTGGAGAGACAACTGTTTCAGATCATCACCAGAAGTTTATTGAAAGAAATGTCAATGTTTATATAGAAAGAATCTGCTTATTTTTAAGGAAAAGTCAGGACAGTGAAGACATGAGTAGATAAAAATCTGTTCCCCTCACTCCGCCCCAGCTTCTGTTTCTTGCATCGGATGAAGTGGACTGTAGCCCACGAAAGCTTATGCTCAAATAAAGTTGTTAGTCTCAAAGGTGCCACAAGTTCTCCTGTTCGTTTTCCACTGCATGCATCCGACGAAGTGGGTATTCACCCACGAAAGCTTATGCTCCAATATGTCTGTTAGTCTATAAGGTGTCACAGGACTTTGTCGCTTCTACAGATCCAGACTAACACGGCGACCCCTCTGATACCCGTTCTTTTTGTTTCTAAACTATTCCTCTAAGTAAAATAATTCACATCTTCGGCAAAGGAAAATAGGGTTTTCATAGTCCTGAATCCTGTCTGCTTTCTGTCTCTGACTCCAGCACAAAGAAGAGATGTGAATGACTCTTAAACAGTGATATCACTATTAGGGCTATGTATAGGCGTCTCATTCATTGGGAGTTTAGAAGCCACAGATTCACATAAGAATAATACTAATGTCACTCACTTGCTA
Source organism: Macrochelys suwanniensis (assembly GCA_033296515.1). Taxonomy (NCBI): domain Eukaryota; kingdom Metazoa; phylum Chordata; order Testudines; family Chelydridae; genus Macrochelys; species Macrochelys suwanniensis. The sequence continues at coordinate 92,843,266 of CM065783.1, forward strand.
ATATTTGGCCCAGCCAAAAAGCAATATGAAGCCAGAGTCTTGTAGCCCTGCTGCTAACCTTTTGGGGCTAGTCACCCGTGCAGCCAGAAAGGTCCTATTTGGTGTGTGGAGCACTAATCCTCACCAGGCCTGCTGGCTGAGCCTCCCCCTATGGACAAGAGGCAAAGCACCACATGGAGTTTGAGCCCAGCTGCTGGAGGGTGGGAGGAGAGGAAGAGAGCAACCTCTCTCCGGCCCTACCTGGTCTTTCTGGCTCAGAAGCAGCTCAGTCTCCTCAACAGGCAAAACCAGGGTCCAACCAGGAGATTCCAAAGGCACCAACTGTGGTTTCTGCCTACCCCCAGGCACCTCTAGCTAATAGAAAAAGGCAAGCTCACCTTGTTCCAATTAAGCTGCTGCACTCCAGAACTCAACATTAACCCAGTAGCTGCTGGATGAAAGTCTTGTCCAAAGCACATGAGGGTGCACCGTCCAGTAGCTGTGCCAAGCAAGGAATTGGCCTCAGCTCTCCAGCTGCCCAAGGAATGGTCTCCAAATGCAATCAGCTGTATTTCAGCAAGTGTTGGAACCCATCTAGCGCAGAAAGAATAATCAGAATGAAACTTTGGTTCCAATCAACTTAGCTCACAATTGACAGTGTATTTTAATGTGTGTTGTTTTTTTTAAAGACCTACATATCCAAACCCACCACATGGTAGAACACAATGCAGCAACAGATCATTGCTTAAGGGCAGAGGAGTCCAGAATTGGAATAGCAGGGGAGTTAGACTCATGCCCTGACAGAGCTGGGATCGGGGGAACGTATGGCCTGCTATTGTTCATGCTGGACCCCGTGTTCTTTCTGCCTTTGGATAACACCAACACATGTGCAGGTACTTATGTTCTGCAGCTTTCCAGCAGTGCCCCAAGTTGTCATTCTATTTTCCTATCTTCCTATTAAACTATTTAGGGGTCCAGTAAGTGACACAGACTTGCAGCTTTCCCCATCTACCCTCCTATCCCATTTTCTTAGGTTTTTGCTCACAGTAGAGGTCTAAACAAATGGGATTTCTTTTTCCAAACCATGCCTGGATCATATGGATTTCCAGCCACACCTTGCACAGTAAATTCAAGGGACGTTTGCAGATCAGATGAGTTTCTGATCCCCTACCCCTCTTTGCTATTCATATTATGTTCAGTCCTCTGTTCTGCTTGCTTGTCTCCATTCTGGGTCAGTTGTGTTAATTGATATGTTCCACAGCTGGAGTTGTAGGTATTGGTTTTTGGAAGCTCAGCTGATGTTTATTATGCTGCCCCATCAGTATAAACTGCTACCTGCATGCTGTGGTGAGATTTTAAAAGTTTGATAGACGAGAACAATGTTCAAATGCCGCTCGAAGTTCCGAATGAGGGGACACATCGTTTCCATGGCTGCAGTCTTAACTATTGTATTCCTTGAGCTGTTTTTGTTCATGGCACAGTTCTTAGCCTTCTAGGTGAGCAATGTCTCTGCCCATTTGAAAACTGAAGAAATAGGAAGTAGCTGAAATTAAAGCACTGAGGTTTGCCTACTCAATTCTTGGACGTTTTCACTATTGCAACATTACTAGGGGTATGTGTGTGGGGAGGGGGAGGGGGTCAGACTTGCCCTCTTTTGCTGGGGGACTCCATTGCAGAGGCTGAGGGCAGCTTGTGCTTCCCCTTTCTTGGACCTGCCCAGGCAAAGTTAAACCCCAGATCCAGGATAGAGCAGACCCGAGGCTTAACTTGTGACTCAGCTACAATGCCTCCTCTGGCCCCCTGGACTACCAGAGAAATGTCTGGGTGTAAGAACACACCAATGGTTCCCTCTTACATCTGCAGTGGGCCACTTATGGGGTGGAGTGGGGGAGACATGGCTCCTGCAAAGGCGGATGTTATGCCTCTCGGGGAGGCTCTATATGTTGGGACTACTCTTGGGAAAAGGGGGAGGCACTTACAGCTATGTTGTGACCACTTCCACTAATGTAAAGTGGCCACTACATCACCCTGATTAGCACCTTCCTGTTTTCTTTGGCATCTGCTGCTTTATTGACCAGAGATGGTAACAGAGGTGAAGCCAGTTAGTTCTCCATACCTGAGGGCACTGAAAAAAAAATATCAAGAGGGCTGATTTGCATGAGGCCACATAAGGCATGATCCTCCAGCCCGGAGTAGTTCCACCAGCTTCCCCTGGCACGAGTGTACTCCAGCTGTAATCAACGAAGGAGGGAATGTTACTTATTTTGAAGGTGTGACAGAAAGGAATCATAGGACGAGACGAGATGGATGGAGAGGGAAGGATTGTGGCTCATGAAGCCAGGAGGGATGGAAGTGGGGAGGAATGGAACCGGGATTATGAGCTAGCACTGAACGGCTCATATTTTTTCAGGTGGTGGATAAAGCGTGGCGGATAAGAAGGCCAACAGAGATCCAAAGTAAATGTTAGAACAGAAAATCATCATGAGAAATAAAGCATCAGCTGGAAAGAATCACGCGATAAAAAATAGAAAAGATTTTTTTATAGATACAACAGACTGTAGTCAGAACTTTTGACAAGTAGACCTGATATTCTCTAGGATATTGAAATACCAAGCTCTGAGAAGTAAGCAGTACTCGTCTATACTAGACAAATATGCTTGAACTAATCCTGACCTTTCAGTGCAGATACATTTCACTTTGCCTGGACTGAGGTGCACCCATGACTCCCACTCAGCACAAAAGGAAGAAAGTTGAGGTCAGGTTGAGCGCAAATCCGACCTAGCTTCTGCCCATTGTCTCTATTTTAGACAAATCTTATAGGGACAAGGTTTAGCTTTAGGAAAACTTGTATTTTTAAATTAGTAAAAGGGCTTCCACTCATCATGTCTCAACTTGGCAACAACTGCCTGTAGCCAATGGTGCAGACTTGATAAACATCTCATGCTATTTGCATAGGTAAAAAACTGCTCAAGATGCTGCACATTTGAGTGGCTTATTCTGAGCTGCTCAAAAATAGCCAGAGAGGGTTTGGAGTCATTGATGAGTCAGTCACCTGATACTTACAAATAGAGGGGATGAAAATGAAAACAGGAGCATTGGTCAACATGGCAGGACCTGACAGAGAAGCCACTCAGATGCTAAGGTAATGGGATAGTATGAGTAAGTACATAGCCATGGACTTCCATAAGACTGTGTGGAGCTTAAGGTCAGAATACGTGGATTTGATTGGACCAACAAATTTTGTAGGTGGTTTCCATTCTGGCCTGACAGACCTTATTAAAGTTTATCAAGTGAAGCATAAAGGTCGTTGAAGTCACACATCACGTTAGCTACTAAAGGCAAATTACAAAAAGAACCATGTATGGATCCGGGAACTGGTCAAGAGTTATAGTGCCTTTAACCTCAAGGACGCCATTTCAAATCCAGCCTTGGCTGGGTTCATCATCTGATGGCTGGTCCTGAACCTAATCGAGATGATTTGGTATCCTTTGTATTGAGCAAGTGTGTGTGCCACAAAATCCACCTCTTACCATTCAAGTCAAGGAGTGAATGCGCTTGGAGCTTGAACTTTGCTTCCATTTCTAAAGGTGGCCCCCGGGATGCGACAGTCCTGTGAAGTTTTTACTCCATGTTCACACCTGTTCTGTAGCTAAAGGATTTCACTCTCCAGGGATGACACCTACAGTACACACTATCATTTAAAAAAAAAAAAAAGACCCTAACGAAGATGAGGTAACATTGTCCCATAGAGGCAAATTCATCAAAGCACAACTGAAAATCCATGCAGGACCGCTAAGCTTCCCAGATTCTAAATAACAAAATGATGCAAACATCGTTTTTCATCTTTAAAGAGACCTGAGAAGCCAAACACATTGGGGGTGGGCTTTACCTATGACAGTACTATTAAAAAAACCCCAACCTCGATAACATTTGTAACCAGTTCAGCACAGTAGCGTAGCCGGGGGGGAGCAGGGGGAGCGGACGCTCCCCTTGTGAGCAGAAGCGGTGCCTTTTTTTAGCAGCACTAAAAAAAGGTGCCGCTTCTTTTTAAGCGCCGCTTCTTGCACTCACCCGGCGGCGCTCCGGGTCTTCGGCGGCAGGTACCACCGAAGACCCAGAGCGAGTGAGGACCTGCTGCCGAAGTGCCGCTGAAGACCCAGAGCGCCGCCGGGTGAGTACAGGGGGAGGCGCCTTTTTATAGCGCCGCTCCCCCTGTGCTCCGGAACTGGCTGCGCTACTGGTTCAGCAATAAGGTTAGTGAGCCAGATCTTCAGCTGGGATAATCAGAATTGCTCCACTGGAGTAAATGAAGCTACACTGATTTACACCAGTTGAGGATCTAGCCCATTAAATTGAAGACACTGTTCCATGGAAAACTAGACATAATGGACCTAGTTCTCCCCTCATTTAATCTGTTTTATGCCAATGCAATTCCATGGATTTCTGTGCAGTTATTTACACTGGGGAGGGAATAAGGATTGTCATTTGTTTCCCTTGCTACATGGCTACAATGGCAAGCCAGGCGTATTCTGGCAAGACAGACTAAACTGATCAGTTCTAGAAGCTAGAAACCTCCTTCAGCTGCAAAATGATAGGTCCTATTAAAAAAAATCAGAGCTGACACTATATGGCCTGTCACTTTACTGGATAGAAACCAGTCATTGGCCCTTGTTCATGTCCACCTGCGTATCCACACCCCCTGGTCTGTAACACAGCAAACAAGTCTACCTCATGCTCACTTAGCACCCATATCACAGGTGCGAGACTGAATCAGGGATTCACATGCCTGGACCTTGATGCTCACTCATCCCTGATCACACAGCTGGGATGTTCTGAGGGCAGAAGCTATTTTTGCTTCCTATTTCCTCCTCCCTGCTTTTCTTTCATGCATCAAATCCAAAATGCACAAGGGTGAAATCTCCATTCCAGAGCAGACCTAGACGCTATGTTCTTCTGCAGCCACTGGCAGGCTCACCATGCATCTCAGTTCTGTATTCTGGAAGAAGAACAAAAGCATGGGGTGTGTGTGTGTGGGGGGGGACTCTTGTTGATTTCTAAGCTGTTTTTTACTGTGTCACAACATGCAAGCAGATTTGATAGACATGATCTCATCAGTTCTCAATTGATCCCCTGAATTAAGCCAGACATTCTCTAGGTGCTCCTGCTAATTTTTACATATTCAGATGAATAGAAGCTAAATGATTCATGGGAGTTTGCTTCAATGGGAGAAAGACCAATGATCCCCTCCCCCTCTATGGACAGAAAGGGGTACAAGCACATGGACTGTGGGGGCAAGCAGCAGCAACATCTCCACTGCATGCCACCACCCAGGAGACGTTGGCAGCTTATCCATGCCAACTCAGCACGGTCGTCCTGGAAAGACGGGCTGGGAAATAACCATGCTCTGAGGCAGGCTGCCATCAGAAGCCAATGGCTATCCAGGCTGATACCCATGTGGAAGTCAATGTGCCATGGCTGTATCAAGGAAGAGGAGCCAATGGTAGCACAGTTTCTATGGCACTCATGGCACTCTGGAGGAAGGGCAAGCCAGGCAGCAACCCTGAATGGTCAGCACATTGTGGGGCAGGATCTTTTGTTCCAGGTGCCTGGAATCTGGAGGCTGCATTCCCTGCCTCCGTCACAACTTCCCAAATAAACTTGTTGAAAAGTGTGTATTGAAGGTGTTGGAGTTTCCTGTGTCCTCTGTCTCCCTGCCATGGATATTACAGCCGCCAGGTAGGATACAGCTCATACTCTGCAAATAGATCCTTCACCACCCGTACTGTACATCCACACTCATGGCAACACCTGCCTATTTGACTTTCCAATCACTTACAATGGTGCCCGTTACTAACCTCCTCTTCCTTATGCGCAACTAAAACGTGAGTACCAGCACTAATACTACATTCAAGCATCTTCTTGTTACCCGTAAACCTAGCATGCTCTGCTCAGGTAGTGTGCATGCAAAGGTATGTGCCCTCTTTTGCACCCAAAGCCTGCTTGATTAGCCTGCACACGTATCACTGCACACACTCAGGCCAGAGGTAGGCAAACGTCCGCTACAAAGACATGCATGCTCTCTGGCATGCTCAGTTTAAATGAGTGTCTGACTCAGATTCACAGTCCTTTATGACGCATACAAAAACAAAAAGGCTGAGGTTGAAGAAAAATACAATACCACACCAATGTGAAGACAACTAATCAGTCAATAAGTCTGCACTTCTAGTCTCAAAACACAATCAAGTGCCAGCTGTAACCCTCCTTAACTCAAGAGTCCACAGATGTTTAGATTATTGGCTTTAATACAAAACTACATTTCTCTTTAATTTCATCATAATTATGCAGTCATAGGAAGGGAACCCAGGCACATTTAATTTGAGACGAAAGTAAGCAATTCTTGTGGTTCTTAATATAAATGGTTCCATTCTATCTTTTAAGATATAGCCGCTCTCCATTTAGCGTGTATTTTTTTTTAAATAAAAAGAAATATTTTGAATGTCAAAGATTACTGTGAAAGAGGCTGTGAATTTGTTCTGTGCATTTTTTTCTCCTTGCTTTTATATTTCACATTTGGATATTGATGTAAGCGAACACTTAACTGTGGATATGATTTAAAGTGCTGCTGTCAGGGCCGGCTCTAGCTTTTTTGCTGCCCCAAGCGGAAAAAAAAAAAAAAAGCTGCGGCCGGAGCTACCAAAGCAAAACAAACAAACAAACAAAAAAAAAAACCAGCCCTTGAAATGTGCCGCCCCAGGAATGGACCAACGGCTGGAATGCCGCCCCTTCAGATGTGCCGCCCCAAGCACCTGCTTCCTTTGCTGGTGCCTGGAGCCGGCCCTGGCTGCTGTGTAAGCCTTTGAACACTAACTCTTCCTAGGGAGTTTTTCTACAGTTATTGCACAAATTGGGCAGTTTATCACTCCTCATTTAATGGTTCGTGGGACTCCCAGGGTTGGCTAGATATCTCTCCCCCCACCCCCTGCTTTAAATTGTTTAAGCAAACGTGCTGCTGAAACGTGCCAGATTGAGCCCTATAAACTAAGATGCTCTTGATCTGAACAACAGATTGAGCATAGGCAGCCCCAAGCTTCCACGCATCACCCAGTCTCAAAAGAGGCAATGGCAGAAATAGAGGGAGTTCAGAGATGGGGATGGAAATTGTTCAGCTTCTCGAGGGACAGAGACTAGAAAAAAGGGACACGATTAATTGAGAGGAGCCAGATGAGAGAGAAGGACAGAGGTATACAAAATAATGAATGTTATAGAGACGATAATTCAGTAATCCTATTGATCATCTCATAATCCAAGAATAAGGGGACTTTTCAGTGAAATAGAGAGGCGAGCAATTTACCTAGGACTCTAAATAGTACTCTGGTTTTTTAAAACAATATATAATTAACTGCCATCATGATTAAAGGGGTCTTTATGTAAATGAGAATTGGGCACTACTGTCTCCCCACAGTATCTAATGTATAGGCTTTTCTTTTACAGCATATTTTTAAGAATGCTAGTCTGATCACACCAGTTACGCTGCTGCATAATACAATGGGTGCTAAGTCAGCATATCAAATGACTTCATCAGCCGCCTTTATTAAAATATTTCTTTGCTGCAGTTAGGCAAGCATCTAATCACTAGCTGGTTTAGCTAAAAAAATACCTATGTATGCAACCAAAAACTAGTCCAAATTTGGTCTCTCCTAGCAGATGAGTGTGACATTCCAGCCCTAAAGCTGTCCGTTTGATACTTACTGATCTGCAAGTACAATTCATAATGGCTTTTAAAATGTTACTCAGATTAATGCCTAATTATCTGCCCTCCTTTTGGGGGCCACATTGCCTGTTTGTTTAAATCATTCCTTTCACTAAGCTTTAAAACAGACCAGCGATCTGTGCTCCTGAGGTCAGTGGGAATTTTGCCTGAGAAAAGAATGGAGACTGAGGCTGGGATGGGATTTGTAGCCTGAGTTAAAGATAGTACGAACCTTTGGGCTGAGTCTTGAATGAGCCTCTATAAAAAGGCAACTAATTTCTCAATATGCCAAGTTGGATGTTCATTTACAGAGGACAGGGAGGGCTCGGAGTTGGTTCAACACAAGATATTACACTTCCTACATTGACAGAAGGGTTTTTCCTGTCATTGTAGTAAATCCACCTCTCCAGGAGGTGGCAGCTCGGTTGATTGGAAGAATCTGTCAATTGAGCTAGCTGCATCTACACAGGGCGTTAATTCAGCGCTTAGGACACGACATTTTTCACAGCTCTGAGAGACGTAGGTAGGTCAACCTAAATTTTAGGTGTAGTCTAGGCCAAATTAAGTACAAAGGTCAAGATCCTCAAAGATATTTAGGCTTCTAACGTCCACTGATTTCAATGGAAGTTAGAAACCTCAATGCCTTTGAGGACCTGGGCCAACATCATTGGGAATTTTGCCTGAGAAAACTACATTTTTAGAGGATCAGGGACTTATTGTGCATCGAACCCCTTGCCACATATTTTTTGGCCCTTTATACTCCTGTTGGATTGACTTCAACAGACTAAACTTGTGACTTGAACCTTTGAAATTGAAACAGATCAAAATTATTTTTACTGCCTCAGTGAATTATCTACACTAGATAATGCATGCCGCGAAGAGAGAGGTTGAAAGAACATATTTCAGTTCCCTAAAGAACTAACGCTGCTCAAGCACAGTATTAAGCTGTTTGCATATAACATCAATCATATTAGATGTTCTCTAATAGCTAATTACCAAGCTATTGCCTTAATAGCCCTCTCCCACTTTGCTGTAAGAAGAGTGAGACCATGTTTGGCAGTGCTGGACTATGAAACAGGTTGAAATAATTTGCTTTATCAGAGCCCTGACAAGGGGAATTTGCTTGGTATTTGAAACCATCTTTTGCAATTGTTCTGTGCACAGATTAAAGTCAAGAGGAGTTTTGTGCAAAATCCAGAGGTGGAGGACACAAAAAGGGGAGAGAAGTCCTAACGAGCCAGAGAGGAGGAGGAACCTTTCATGTGCTGATCCATGGGAGATGATCCCCCAACACATTTGTGAAGTTCGTCTTTAATGGATTATTCCTTGGAACCAGGGTACAATTTATATCCTTCTTTTACATTGTGACTACGTCAGTGTCTATAAAGGTCTTTGTTCTAACTCCAGTGACTATCCTATATACTGGTTACAGAACATTTATGCTAGCAACTCCTTAAAATAAATCTCAAAAATGTTCAAGATGACCCAGTGGAGGAATCTGCTTGATATACCAGAGTGAACTTTGGACAAAGATTTATTCCAAGTAAATGTAGACGTAAACTCAGAACAATATTCTAAAGCATATTTAGTTGACTCTCTGTGATGAGATGATTAACCAATGTGTTGACAGCGCCAAACATGCGTATTAATCTTTTAACTGGTTCATTAATTTCTCTTGGCATGAATTAATTTATGAACCTCTGGGTGACCTTGACATTTGAAAAATGTGAATTTTGATGATAGCTTGGAAAGCTTTCATTGCTCAAATGTTTCTTCTCTTTGTTACAGAATATTTGGAGCAGAGATTCATAAATTGGTTTTCTTAAATTGCAAGGCAGTCTATAAAAAGCACTCTTATCCCCATAAACTACATGCAGCGTTACAAAATGAAGCTGCTGTGAATTAACACAGGACATGTAATTCAAAGTCCCAAATCAATTTTCTTTAGCAGAACTGCTAATTAATCTCAAATAATTTTGTTATGAAATTTCACTATGAGATACGACAAAGTAAATAGGCATTTGTATAAAACCTGTTAATATTAGAGCTCAGGGAATAAAATGCAAACAATTTATTCTTCGTTCATGAACAGAAAAAAGTGAATTTCAGTTTGTAAGATGATTGTAAACTTTTTGAATGTGTCCACTACTTAAAACAATTTGTGAATTTGTTCATGATTGTCCCTTGTTTGAATAGCTCATGAAAATTCTTGTGAAAATTCAGTATTGAAGTTTTGGTGAAATGTTCTGCACTGGTAAATTTACACAAGTCACATGACATTGATTCCATTCCTTGATTGGACGACATCCTTACCTAATCAGTGCAAACTATGAATATTACGACTGAATACACAACTCAAAATTTGCTTTTAGCAAACATTGAAAAATTGAAGCTGGAGCTTGAAAGTTTGAGTGGCACACAGAACTGGACACAGTGCTCCAGCTCTAAGCAAAACAGGACAATGCCCTCCCATATTTTACATACAACACTCCTGTTAATATCCCTGTAACAGGGCTAGCTGCCTCCTGAGTGCCCCCTCATGGCCAGAGGTCACTCTGCAGTGCTCTGCTACCAATTTCTCCCCTCTTCAGGGCCCCTTAACTCACAGTCGCAAAGGTAAATACAACATCCCCTCCTGCAATCCCATTTATTAAGTCTTTACATACTGGCCCTTCAGGCCCCAACCCCAGATCAGTCACTCATTTCCTTTAGACAAGGATTCACCAGCCCTTCTTCCCGGAGCTACATTCCAATTCAAAGTCTCTCCGGCTTTACCTAGCTGGAGGTCAGCCCTCTGGCTTCCAGGCCTCCAAACCCTTCTCAGAGGCAGGGTCTCTAACAAGAACTCCCTGCAGCTCCTCTCTGTTATAGTTCCCTTGGTCTCAGGGTCTTCCCTACAGGAGCCTCTCACATGCTCTGCAGTCTCTCCATTATTTCCTGAGCTTCTGCCCTTCATTGCATCCTTCTGCTGCTCTTTATAAAGCAGTCACCTTGATCTCTGCAGCACTACTCCCTAGCCAGTTATTCCCCATTTTGTATTTGTGCATTTGATTTTTTCTTCCCAAGTGTAGTTCTTTGCACTTGTCTTTACTGAATTTCATCTTGTTGATGTCAGAACAATTCTCCATATGTATCAAGGTCCTTGTGAATTCTAAGATTCCTATACTATTGCTACTTCTATCAATAGGTCTATATTGACCTTGCTCAGCAAATTGATTGGAAGCACAGAAAGGCATTTAGGATTTCCAGAAGCGCCTTGGAGTTAGGCTTTCAACTGCCATTGAAAAAATCAATGGGAATTGGTTGCCCAACTCTGCTAAGCATCTTGGAAAGTCTTCCCTTTAGATCCTATGGTGTTGGGAGCTATGGAATAACAAGGTAAATTAGACAAACAGAACAAGTTCCAAGCAGAATTCTCAGGGTGTATTACTGAGACATCAAAATGAACTATTTTTTACAGGACATATAAAAAAAGTGTAAGAAACTATTTATTATTATTCTTATTCTTATTTGTATTCCAGAAGCCTCAACCAAGATCAGGGACCCATTGTTCTAGGTGCTGTATAGAGTGAGAGCTAGTTTCTGCCCACTAGAGCTTACATGGAATGTTACAGATTAGACACCTAGGGCAGTTTGTCCCAAATATACATTTTTCAATAGCTTTTGAGGATTAACTCCAAGATCAGACCACATTTAACTAATTACAGAAATCTCAAACAAAATTATCCAACTACTGAACTAGAGTTAGCCGTCCTAATACAGTACAGACAAGATTTCCTACCAATTGTATTTGTGTATCTGTAACATGCCCATCACCATGGCATCTGAATGTACTGATTCCAGCTGGCTCCTGTTGGTGACAATGAAATGTTGGTCTGTGGTATCAGTATCTTTTTGACAGGCTATTTTCCTGTAAAGAGTAAGAAAAAGTGCAGAATAAGAGAGCAGAAAGCCTGCTATTAAAACGGTGCACACTGAAATATGGGCCTCCCACAGGCAACCATCATACACATTATGAAAACTAAGCTCTGTTCTTCTCCCACAAGAAGAATTTTTTTTTTTAATTGAACGGCTTCATTTCAGTGTGACTAATCGTTTCAGTGCAAGTGGGAAAAGAACGTCTGCTGTATAACTTATACATCTCAAGTAGGTAAATAAACTTTAAATGCATTTCTCAGAGTTTTGGACAACAGCTCCTCTCCACCCCAATTTTATATTGTGGAGTTTTCTGATCTGATATTAATATTAATATTATTATTAATATATTAATACTTTTTATATTGCACTCAAGTACTTAACAGAAGACTGTTTGCTAAAATGATTGAGCGACATGCGCATAATTTACCCACCTGGGATTCAAATAATGCACCAAATGAATTCAAGCAAAGTGTGTGTGTGTGTATATATATATATATACATAGGCCTCAGCCTGCATTGTTTACTCACTCGTTATTCAGACAGAACTCCCAGTGTCTTCTTTAGAAGGAATAAAGGACTGTCTTCAGGAATCCTTTTTATTTACCAAATGAATCACGTCATGATTCTTCAGTGGATAACATGCAAACTTACTCCCTGGAGAACTAAACTAAAACAGTTCGCTGCAGAAGCAGGATAGTTATACTGGCTACCTGCACAGTCACATCTTCCTTAGCCAGATTCCTCCTTTGATCATTTTTAATATGCCTATTTTATAAGCATATGTAAAAATAAGCAAGTAGCCAAGTTCAGATTTGACAGTATGAGAGCTTATTAAAAATGAGGGGCAGGTGACAGTATAAACCGGCCTATTAAAAATAATGACCAAGTCTTTTTCTGTGCCTGTCACTCTTACTGGTTCTTTTGTGCAGGAGAGACATCCTAGCACAGAGACTGGCCTAGCATGCAGACATTCAGCCCCTACTTTAGCAGGATGCTAATAAAAAAACAGAATGGCAAAGAGTCGCTTGATTGATCAGACAAAATGGCAAATCAGCTCATTACACTCAATTTAATGGAGTTTTATTAATATTCAATTAACAGAATGAATCTCAGAGGAAAATTGCTGCCTGACCCCACGTAACCCACCAAGAGACAAATAGCACCACGTACAGATGCCATCTTGCATGTGGCACAAATGCAGCCAGAGAAAGGGTAGGGTATGACAGATACCTCCCCTCTACCCCTCTGGCAACACCAGCCTAGACTCCAGCCAAGATCTCATCCCACTGGTTTAATTCGTAGCTAGAGCATTACTGAATGTGACTTGTTCAGAACTGTGCAATGACCGCAGAGCGAAAAAAAAATAGCAAATGGCAAGCAGGCACTTGCTGATAAGCTGGCCTCCTCTGCAGCAGGGTACCACAGATGTTTCTGAAACTAGATCATGCAGCAAGCCAGCCTTCCCATATTCATAAAAGCCTTCAGAGCAGCCTTATATGACAGCATGTGGTAACCCAGCCTTACCATAGAAACCACATATAAAATATCCAAAAGTCTGGGTGCTTAATCCAGCTAGCCCAAGCTAGGGAGACCTCACACAACCCCCGGTACCCCCGATGGCCCTGCAACAGAGCAAATGACCTTCCGGTTCCTCCTTTTGACATCTTATGTGGGAGACCCCTGCCATCCTCTGTGGAGGCTTTGGCGAATGGCAGGCCTCATTCTGGTATGTCTCCTCCTTACTTCCCCCACACAAGCTTGAGAAAAGTTAGTTAAAACAGATTCTGTTAGCCCCATTCAACGGCACCTGGGGTTAGTGCAGACAATCAATGATCCAGAAGAAATACCATGTGACTGTAGCTGGGAGACAAAACAGAGTCAAACCAACCTGAAACTTGAATGGATTCAATGTAAAGCTGCAGTGAAGTTTTCACTAGTGACCAAATAGTGAAAATTAACATCTATTGCCCAAACTTCAGTCAACTTACTACTGTTGTGAAAATTAGAATGAAAAACAGCACGTTCTCTGAAACCCTCCCAGATTCTTTAAAAAAAAAAAAAAAAAAAGGCCAAATCTGAGCATTTTAAATCTCATAGTGAATGTTTCACACACATTCAGTGTGTGCAGGAAATCTTCTGATGTACAGTCAACATTTTCCTGTCCTTCTGTTCTATTAGAGAGCATAGTCACACTTTGGATTTCAATTAACCACAGGGTATGTGGGACAGTCAAAGATCACTCATTGAGGGCTTAATTCTAGATCTCTCTTTTGGTACAGAACTCCTGGGGGCAGTCCGCTTTTTCAAGGGTTTGATCTGTTGCCTTATAACATACTCAAAGAACATTACTGGTTCCTCTCAACTAATTAGCCTCTTAAGGTTGGTCTATGCACCTCGACCTTATCATGTTTCTCTGACTGTATAAATATCTGTCTACTGTATGTTTCATTCCATGCATCCGATGAAGTGGGTATTAACCCACGAAAGCTTATGCTGAAATAAATTTGTTAGTCTCTAAGGTGCTACAAGTTTTTCTTTCTTATTTTCGTTTTACTGGTACTGTAAACCCACTTAACTGGGTTAATTTCAATGTGCATTCAAGCTGCAGAGCCTAATACTTTGTTACATTGTTTGTCTTCACTTCTACTCTCTGGGAGCCTGACACTACATTTCCACACCTACGCACATTCAGTTTGATTATTACATCAGGGCTGTTGCTTACCATTCTTACTTTGATGGCTCAACCTTTTTACTGACTACTTTTTGATAACTTCAGTTTAATCATTTCCCTCTGAGCCTACAATGGATTTTATTATGTCTTTCTATTCTCTTAAACTACTGCAGGTTAAGTATTGCCCAGCCCAGGTAGGTCATATATCATTGCAACTAAAGTTTTCAGATATATTAGATACTGCACTTGATCATCTGAACACCACTTTAATATGTGCCCCCAATGGATTAATCTCTATCAGTCAGAATTACTAAAATGGTAGCTTGGCTTTCAACCTTCGGTAGCAGTGAAATTCATCCGCGTGCTGAAGGCTAGCACTTAAAATAGGGATTAAGTGGGTGTGCATCGTTTAATCCTCTGAATGGGTGAATTTTACCCTACAACAAGTTAACAAGTCCGTTTGCCAGCTGTAAAGGTGCTAGACAGGTATTACTATTAAAAATGTACTTTAGGAAACAAAGTCATTCACAATTGATTTAAGCAGAAATTCCCAGGGGTAAACAATGGGGAGTTCAGATTTAAAAAAAACATTGGCACAACGTAGCTCCAGCACATTAAGCCCAGGGCTACACTAGGCGGGGAGGTCGATCTACGATATGCAGCTTCAGCTACGTGAATAGCGTAGCTGAAGTCGGCGTATCGTTGATCGACTTACCTGGCCGTGAGGACGGCGGCGAGTCGATCGCTGCCGCTCCTACGTCGACTCCGCTTCCGCCTTTCGATGAGGTGGATTTCCAGAGTCGACGGGGAGCGCTTTCGGGGATCGATTAATCGCGTCTAAATGAGACACGAAAAATCGATCCCCAATAGATCGATTGCTACCCGCCGATCCGGCGGGTAGTGAAGACAAGCCCTTAACTCAAGCTATGGTACTAGTCTGAAAGGTTTATCCTCACTGCCATTATCTCCCAGTAGATGGAGTCAAGTCCCAATCAACCCAAGTTTCTCTCCCGCTCTACTACTTTAAATTACATCTTTTATTCAAATAAAAGTACAGTACTTGGTGGCTTTCAGCCCCTTGGTCCGCCAATTTAACAAGCTATTTTCTGCAAAAAGTAATTTTCAATTAAAGGGCATTGGGGCAGTTCCAGAGTCTTTCAAGTAGCGCTAACTTAAGGCTAATATTGGAAAAACAAACACCCTTTTGACCCAAAGGACAATGGTATTTTAAACTTGAGAGCACAGCTGTCACATAAGTACAGTGCACGGTAACTGCTGACTTCTGTTTAACATTGTTGCCCCCTTGATACCAAGAGAACACCTAGATCCACCAAAGCAATTGCTCCTCTTTAAGACAGAATGCAGGTTACACCATAACACAAATACACCTGGACAAAAGTGTACTTGCCAAATAACATATAGGACCATGTAACTACTATGGCCTTGTTATACAGTTGCTCAATTGGTGTAACTCACACTGGCACCCATGGGAGCTGCATGTGAAGACTTGAGCCAATTGTATTTACCAAGTAGTTACGATGTAAATGGAGAGTATGTTTACTGCAGATAGACTCTTGAATTCAGAGTCCTGCTTACCCAGACAACTTTTCAATGAATTTCTAGCCTTTAAACTCTTCCAATAAGAATGCAAATTGTTGACTAAAGTGAAAATCCCGAAAATTCCAGCTGGTTTCTGCTTAAATGCTATGACTTTGAATAACTAAGAGTCATCTGTGGTTACTTTATAGTACTGTTGCCTCGGGTTAATAGAAGTCTCTGACAATTGATCCTACCATTTTTATCCAGTGCCTTAAATACAAAAATCAGTCTGTCTGGCACAGTGTTCTTTTGCCTCACATCTTATTCCACCAGTGTAAGGAGTTAGTTATTTGTTCCATTTGCTTCCTGTTGTCACTGATTGTATTTGAGGTTTCCTAGGGTTCAGTTTAAGGTCCACCACTTTTACAGATCTACACGAGCAGTAGTTATGCTTGAGAGGAATTTTGAGCAGACACCATATTAACATATATTCTCTCTCTTTAGCATTCAGATATATTCAGCCTTCTGAAAAGAGCATACAGTGTTCATCTTATTATATTATATTATGTTTTTCCTTGGGTTCAGCTAGAACAACAGCAGTCCAGATACATACAGGGCAACACAATTCTAATTCAGAATATAAAATCAGGAAGGGCATCAAAGTAGGGGTCTACTATAAACCACCAAATCAGGGGGAGAAGCTGGTTTCTAGAATAAACAACAAATATTGAAAACATAAGAGCTGGCAGTAATGGTGGATTTAACTACTCAGACATCTACTGGAAAAAGTAAATACAGCAAAACACAAATGTCCAATAAGTACTTGGAATGAATTGGGGACAACTTTTTGTTTCAGAATGTGGAGGACATAGCCATGGGGACAGCCATTTGAGACTTGATTCTGGCAAACAGGGAGGAATTGGTTGCGAATCTGAAGGTTGAAGGCAATTTAGGTGAACGTGATCACAAAATTATAGAGGTCATTATTCCAAGGAAAAAGTGAGAGCTGCAGAATAAGGAAAATGGAATTTCAAAAAGCAGGCTTTAACAAACTCAGAGAACTAGTCCCAAGGGAAGAAAATCTAAGGGAAAATGGAATTCAAAGACAGTTGACAGTTTCTAAAGACACAATATTAAAGGTGCAACAGCAAACTATCCTGAGGCAAAGGAAAGATAGGAAGAGTAATAAGAAGCTAATATGGCTCCATCAGGGTTTTTTTAATGACCTGAAAATCAAAAAAGAACCCAGAAAGAGTGGAAATATGGAAAAAATCACAAAAGTACAAAAGAATATCACAAACATGCAGGGACAAAATCAGAAAGGCTAAGGCACAAAATGAGTTCCACCTATAAAGGGACATAAAAGGCAATAAAAAGAGGTTCTATAAATATATTAGGAGCAAGAGAAAGATGAAGAAAAATACAGGTCCTCTACTTAGCGGGAAGGAGAGCTAATAATAGACGACATCAAGCAGGCTGAAGTGTTTAATGCCTGTTGCTTCAGTTTTCACTAAAAAGGTAAATTGGGACCAGATACTTAATACAATTTATATTATCAAGGGGGAAGAAACATTATCCAGAATAGGGGAAAAAACAAGTCAAAGAATATTTAGATAAGTTAGATGTATTCAGGTTGGCAGGGCCTGATGAAATTTACCCTAGAGTACTTAAGGAACTAGCTGAAGCAATCTTGGAACCATTAAGAACTCATGGAGGACAGGTGAGGATCCAGAGGACTGCAGAAAGGCTAACACAGTACCTATGTTTTAAAAGGGAAACAAAGAAGGCCCAGGGAATTATAGACTGGAGAGCCTAACTTTGATACCTGGAAAGATACTGGAACAAATTATTAAACAATCAGGTTGTAAGCACCAGAGGATAATGGGGTTATAAGTAATAGCCAATATGGATCTGTCAAGAACAAATCATGCCAGACCAACCCAATTTCCTTCTTTGACAGGGTTACTGGCTTAGTGGATGGGGGGAAGCTGTAGATGTGACATATTGATTTTTAGTAAGGCTTTTGACACATGACATTCTCATAAGCAAACTAGTGGTCTAAATGAAAATACTATAAGGTGGGTGAAAAACTGATTGAAAGACCATACTACTGAAAAGGATCTGGGGGTTATACTGGATCACAAATTGAATATGAGCCAACACTGTGATGAAGTTGTGAAAAAGATTAATATTCTGGGGTGTGTTAACAGGAATGTTGTACGTAAGACATGGGATGTAATTGTCCCACTCAACTCAGCATTACTGAAGCCTTTGCTAGAGTACTATGTCCAGTTCTGGGCACCACACTTTAAGAAAGTTGAGCGTATCCAGCGGATGATGAAAGGTTTAGAAAGCCTGACCCATCAAAAGGTTAAAAAAACTGAGCATGTTTAGTCTTAAGAAAAAAATAACTATGGGGGAGGGAGGTAACCTAGTAACCGTCTTCAAATATGTTAAGGGCTGTTATAAAGAGGATGGTGACCAATTGATCTCCATGTCCACTGAAAGAAGGACAGCTTGTAATTGGCTTAAATCTGCAGCATCAGAGATTTAGTTTAGATATTAGGAAAAAAATTCTAACTATAAGGATAGCTAAGCTCTGGAACAGGCTTCCAAGGGAAGTTGTGGAATCCCCATCACTGGGTTTTTAAGAACAGGCTAGTCAGGGATGGTCTAGGTTTACTTGGTCCTGGGTCAGCACAGAGGGCTGGAGTAGATGACTTCTTGACATCCCTTCCAGCCCTACATTTCTATGCTTTACAATACAAGACCAAGCTTACCACGTTTACTGAAAGCAGCTGAAGGCCTGAATCTGATTCTGCATCCTGATTTGCACCAGTGTAACAGAACAGAATTACCCCCTATCAGTAGAGGCATAAAGCAGGCAGGCTCAGGTTCTATCATGTAATCCACCATAATCTAAGTATTTCTAGTGCACCAGTCATGGTGCCATGACCCTCTTGTGCATGAATAATGGTTGTGTAGGGGGGAGACTCTGCATGGGCCGGACTAATCCCAAAGAGAGTGAGTTCAACCTGGAAGATTTCCCAGAGCAGCTCCACTGCCCAGACCTGAACAGCAAACAGGAGGGAACTCATGCAAATGAGTTCCCACCTGTACTCCCAGACTGACCATCTGCAGTTCATACCCCTGTCATCTCCTGGGGGACAGACTACTGTAGAAGAGACCAGATATAGGGGTGAGGACTGGAGGGTGCTGCTTCTCCTGCACCCATGTGTCAGTGCTCACTGATTCACAGCACAGTTTCACAAGGGGGTCATCCAGCTCTGCAGACTGGGAACTTCTCAGCTCCTTCACTGTCTCTCTGGCTGTCACTCAGCCAGTGAGATCATGCCCCTCCCGTCCCCTGATCTGACTTTTAATACCTAGTTTCAGGTACGTCACTGGGGATGGAGTCACTGACTGCCTTTTAGAAACAGTAGACAGGGTCCAGGAGCTGCATAACAGCCCATCAACATTTGTTGTATGGGATGGAGGATACTAAGATTCCACTTCTCCACGTCTGCAATATGGCCAGACCGCAGAGTTCGGAGGGCTCCTCGCCGCAGGTGACCTATGAATCAAGATTTGGGCTATTCAGTACCATAACATTTTGAGTTACCCAAGATTTATTTCTAGATTTCATTTTTTCCATGCTCTTACTTTGAAACAAACAGCGCCTTGTCACCTATCCACTGGATTATTTGAACACGTTACGTATTAGGCCTTTTCCCATTTATCTTACAGCATACACTGGGCATCTACCAGTGCTGATTAAAAAGCAAGCAAACATGATGTTCGGCTGTATTGAGAAAGAGATAGAAAATAGTACTTGCAATGTTAGGATGCCATTATAAACACAGGCAGCTCACCCTCACCTTGAATACAGCATTCAGTTTGGCATTAACTGTACAGATATTATTGATCTTTGTAAAGAAGTTTGAATGTGTGCCTAGAGCTCTGGCTATGCATATGCCAGATAATCTACAAATGAATAATTTGCAAGCATATAAAACCTCAGGTTTCTTCAAGCAGCTCTATATATATATATATATAAAAGGTACAATAATGAGTCAATTTCCATGGGGTCTGTAAAAGACTGAGTGTTTTTTAACACTTCATTTCCTTTGCACATTACTCTGTGTGTGGGAAATGATTTAATATTGCTATGCCAATATCACACATCTAAGCAAAGATTTCTCCATTTAGAATTTATGAACAGGTTTCTAGCTTATAGCGTTTAGGGTTTTTTTTCTTTTTAAATATATTAATGTGGTGACTATCATTTGTTTCATAAGATACCAACTACAGAATGGACTTCAACTGAATTTTAACAAAATGAGGCTAAGAAAGTGCACAAGGGAGATGAGTAAAATTAGAGTAGCTGACTGTAGAGCATTGAGACAACAACTAAACTGCTAGTAAATAAACACAACTATGACATAGTTGGCATCACAGAGACCTGGTGGGGTTATACACATGACTGGAATATTGGTATAGAAGAGTACAGCTTGCTCAGGAAGGACAGGCCGGGAAAAAAGGGAGGAGGTGTTGCCTTGTATATTAACAATGTATACACTTGGACTGAGGTTGAGATGGAAATAGGAGACCGACTTGTTGAAAGTCTCTGGGTAAGGATAAAAGGGGTAAAAAACAAGGGTGACGTCATGGTAGGGCCTACTACAGACCACATCACCAGGAAGAAGAGGTGGATGAGGCTTTTTTAAAACAACTAACAAAATCATCCAAAGCACAGGACTTGGTGGTGATGGGGGACTTCACTACTCAGACATCTGTTGGGAAAATAACACAGCAGGGCACAGATTTTCCAACAAGTTCTTGGAATGTATTAGACACAATTTTTTATTTCAGAAGGTGGAGACAGCTACCAGGGGAGAGGCTGTTCCAGATCTGATTTTGACAAATAGAGAGGAACTGGTTGAGAATTGGGAAGTGCAAGGCAGCTTGGGTGAAAGTGATCATGAAATGGTAGAGTTCATGCTTCTAAGGAATGGTAGGAAGGAGAACAGCAACATAAAAACAATGGATTTCAAGGAGGTAGACTTTAGCAAACTCAGGGAGTTGGTAGGTAAGATCCCATGGGAAGCAAGTGTAAGGGGAAAAACAATTGAAGACAATTGGCAGTTTTTCAAAGAAACATTATTAAGGGCACAAGAGCAAACTATCCCACCGCTAGGGAAAGATAGGAAGCATGGCAAGAGACCACCCTGGCTTAACCAGGAGATCTTCAAAGATCTAAAAAATAAAATAAATAAAGAGAGTCCTACAAAATAGGTCAAATTACAAAGGATGAATACAAACAAATAACACAAGTATGTAGAGACAAAATTAGAAAGGCCAAGGCACAAAACGAGATCAAACTAACTAGAGACATAAAGGGTAACAAGAAAATATTCTACAAATACATTAGAAGCAAGAGAAAGACCAAGGACAGGGTAGGCCCGTTACTCAATGAAGCGGGGGGGGGACGACCAATAACAGAAAATGTGGAAATGGCAGAGGTGCTTAATCACTTCTTTGTTTCGGTTTTCACCAAGAAGGCTGGTAGTGATTGGACGTCGAACATAGAGAATGTCAGTGAAAATGAGGTAGGATCAGAGGCTAAAATAGGGAAAGAACAAGTTAAATGTAGTGTCTATTAATTTCATCAGGTGACCCCTAGTTCTTGTCATGTGAAGGGGTAAATAACACTTTCTTATTTACTTTCTCCACACCATTCATGATTTTATATTCCCCCTGGGTCATCTCTTTTCTAAGCTGAACAGTCTCAGTCTTTTTTAATTTCTCCTCAGATGGAAGCTGTTCTATACCTCTAGTCATTTTAATTGTTCTTTTTCTGTACCTTTTCCAATTCTAATATATCTTCTTTGAGATGAGGCAACCAGAACTGCATACAGTATTCAAAGTATGGGCACACCATGGATTTATAGAGTGGCATTATGATATTTTCTGTTTTATTATCTATCCCTTTCCTATTGGTTCCTAACATTCTGTTAGCTTTTTTGGCTGCTTCTTCACACTGAGCGGATGTTTTCAGGGAAATATGCAATGTATTACTTAAATACAAATCAGCAGAATCAGGGTGAAAGATGAGACACTTTGGGGATATTTCCTTTCAGCTTTGGTCCCAATCAGAGTCTAAAAATGAATTGGCTCTGATACGCTAATCATTTTGGAACAGACTCCCCATCTGCATATTTGGAATTAGTGCAAATACAGAAACATAGCCCCATATGGATGCTTGCTGTCACTTGCCAGAGTTAACATATTTATTGTTAAAACACGGGAAAGCAAAACAGGCCTTGTGAAATCCACACATGTGACTTTTCTGATTAATGATCCACAATATTATTTCTTGTTCTGTGCCTGTTTCATTTGGTTTCTGAAGGTGACAATACTAGTTACAGTAATTTCAGTGGATTGTAGAGACCACAAGATCACCACACACCTCATGTAGGCTGAGTGTCAGAGGGTAGTTGGCCCTCTGAGGGAGTCGGGGTCCAGCCTATCTCTGACAGGCTCTACAAAGGGGAATGAGACACCTGGGAGTAGTTAATTCGCTGAGTAACTGAGAGGCAGTTATCTAGGCAGGGAAGCACCTCGGCATGATAAAAGTGTCTCCACCCAAGAGAGGTGAGGGCTGAGGAGCCGGAAACCTGAGAGTAGGTCATCTTGCTGGACACAGAGGGGAAATGCAGGTGCAGTTGCCCTGTACTGTGACAGTTGTTATTCGTATTACCGTAGCACCTAGGAGCCCCATTCATAGACCAGGATCCCAGCGTACTAGGTGCTGTACAAACAAAAAGGCTGTCCTTGCCCCCAAGGAGTTTGCAATCTAAGTGCACGGCTTTACATTCAAAAACTGAACAATTTTCTGTGACAGCATGGAAGCAATGACCTAGATTTAGTGAAGGGCATGGCTGTCTAGATGGTGTAGAATGTCACACAACTTGGCAAATACTGCAAGCTATTTTCAATGCACATTTGCTCAAATTTTAAACTAATCACCTTTGACCAGTCTCTCACACTTCTGTGACCATCTGGGTGATCCAGTTTTACAGGCACGAATGTCTGACACTAGGTAACGCCACAGCCACATACACAGCATTTGTAGATACCAAACTGTAAATTCACATGCACAACTGTTTGCAAGCTCATCCAGTGAGGAAACAGAAAGATTGGCTGGATAAATCAGGGTAATCACAACTAATCAACATAGCTTGACTATCAGGTGTTCTCATAATGTTTTGATTAAACCACAGACTGAAGAGATTCATAAACTTAGCGGAATTATTTGGAACACCGTGTGAATTGGGCTGTGCCTGCAGATATTGCAGATGTTGAAAAGGCTAAATCCACTGAGTATGTGTGAATTACTCATTCAGCTCTTGGAAACAATACCAGCCTTACACATAAAATATTTGCAAATGGAATGAAGGAGTTAGGCACCCAAGCCCCAGTGAAAGTCAACAGGATAGTTACTCAACTCCCCTAGGCTCCTGTGAGGAATGCAGGGGTGCTTGGTAAGGATTGTTTATCTCTGTCCCAAACTGGTGTTTGGTGCATTAGACTTTTAGGACGGTGCAGTTGTGGTAGGGGAACAAACAGTTTCAACACCTTCACCCACAGGTGAGACACAGTGATAATGTCAGTGATTACAACTCATTGAAATCAAAAGTCATTAGGAGGCCACGCTAAAGCAGCTTTAATGGCTCTAGCCGGCTCTCCCTGGAGGGCCCCCAAACCAGACTGAACAGGGTGAGTCGGAGTGGGAAAGACCCTCTGGTCCTATACCACAGTGAGACCTGGGCTCAGCCCCATACCGTTGGGTGAGTCACCAGGCCCTTGTCCTGAGATGCTTCTGGTGAGTGTGAAAGGCTTTGTGTGCGGATAGTAGCGGGGGTTGGGCTTAAATCCGAGTCAGAGCCTGAGTTTACTACTCAATGTAGACATATCGTCAGGCTCTGGCTGGGAGAACATAAGTTGCAGGAAGAACAGACTTAAGGGGAAAGCCTATCTAGTTTAGCTTATAGTCAAGTGTAAGTTTATATGAGACTGAATGTGCGTCAAATGTTTGTTTTAAAATCCCCTTTTCTCCGTTTTGTTCATCTGCTAAATAAGAAGGCCGAGGGTCACTACAGCATTGGTCACAGGTTCCTGAAGGGAGGAAACAGTTGCAAAAGCACCCAGCTTGTTTTCCTTATTACAAACCCAGTGGAGTCTCTGGGCTCAGCATCTGCAGGAAAGTGTTTGTATATTTTCACCCTGAAACACTCTCTCCCTATTAGGGACAACAGTAACAATACACATTAGAAGCACCATCTGTTCATCTTGACTGACGTCAGCTGTACAATCCAGGACACAGTGTTTGTAGCTTCTAATAAATCTAAATTCTTGCTATTAAATGTTTCTAGATAATGGATATGCTCCAGGAAACACTTACTATCAGGCATAACATCGTTGTCTTCTGTAGGACTATTATTTGTAATGCAGCGTCATCTAGGACAGAGCCCCATTGGACTATGTCCGGTAGTAAGTGCTACAGCCAGTGGTAACAGTCTGCAGGACAGTGTTGACCTAACCCGTTGCATGGCCTTAACTCTCCCCTTCTGCTTCCTTCTCCACCCACAGTGCCCAGCTTTGACACAGGGGAAACGCTGCTTCCAAAGGAAATGGAACCCGACTTCCACATCCTCTTGAAGTGGTACTTCAAGTCTTCACCACACGGTGCAACCAGAATTTTTGCTAAGGAGCGGGCCTAGGTTACCTGCCTGGCCACCCCATATGTGAGTAGCATTGCCACCTGAATCATTCAAAGTTGGCCCAGCCATCCCTCTGTTATGCCTAAATGACCCCTAGGCTCCTGCTGAAGATTGCTCCGCCCCTTGTGCTCAATTTAAAATGCTTGATTCTAGCAATTTGCTGTTGTCCAATATATTTATTTTGTAAGTGACGTTAGTGCTGATACAAGGTGGCAGATTGCCAGTCCTGAACCAAAGTCCCCAATTTGTGCCCAGTACAAGTACCAGCCAGTCAATATTGTGGTTTATAACTGAATGCCTTTACAATCTGTGGTGGTGGACAACATTATAATCCTTAGATGTATGGATTAATATCTCTTGAATCAAAAACTCACTTATAAAATCATTTTAAGAGGAAGAAAAGCTTTTTGTTCTATCAAAAGCCAGCTTCTGAGGAGTACATTGCAAGCCTTGGATACGAGATAATGCTACTCTTTAGTGCGGGCATAAATAGTAGCCTAAAAGATGTCTTCTCTCTTATGCCTGCTGAATGGCCAATTGATCGTATAATTAATATGACAGGCTATGCATCCTATCGAACGAGCCTATTACTGAATTTCAACAAATATATATTATAAGCTCACATTTATCATGGCCTCCTGAAATGTGCTTCTTTTTCACTCTTTAGTTTCTATTTAATGTATGTTCTTTTGGTTTTATCATCTGTGCAAATGTGAAACAAGCATTATCTGTATAATTCTAGCTGTTATCTAATTGGATTACCCCTCTCCCAGAGTAAGATTAGGGATTGTGACATTTCTCATAACAACAATACTGTTATCTTCGTGTGCTTTTCTTATCATATTAGACCCTTCCTGCAATCTCATACTGCATTAAGTCATGTTAACCTCGTTTTCTTTCTTCAGTGACCCAGTTCTCTGACTGCAGGATACAAGTAATTCTCTTTAAATCAATCAAGGGAATTGCATTGAATCAATGGGAGTTACTCATACTTTGCAGTGGAACAAGCAGGCCCCAGTAGCTTGGTCTAAACTGAGGTAATGAGTGTAAAACACTATACAGTACATGTCTACAGTAGAGAGCTCTGACTAATTCACAGCTATATTGTTTGTTCTTGACATACATATTTCTTTTCCCTATGATATTTTGGCTTCATCTAGTCCTCCAAAAATAATTATGCAACAGTAAAGTCCCTGATTTTCCATCCTGCTAGTAAAAAAAGGAGTTAGATTGTGCCATTTGGCAGAAACCAAATAAACCCAAATATCTTGGTAATTGTACTAGTCTCTTTTTTTTCTAATGTAAAATTAGGTCTTCTTGCTGTTTTCCCACCATCCAGAAACTGAAATAATACATATGAATAGTATTGGCCTAATTACTGATTTCCTGAGGCATTAAAAATCCCTTTAAAACAAAAAAAGCACAAATAGATGAAATCCCCATACTAGAACCTCCACAAACACACTCTAGTAAGAAGTGTTCATATAGAGAAAGCCTTTTACCACTAAGAAAAGCAACCATTTAGAGAAAGTAAACCATTCTTCTTCTCTATAAAATGAGCTGCTTTTGTTTTTCTTCACATTTCTCACAGTAATAATCCTTTGGCCCATGTTTCATCTAGATAAATGACAAAGAATGTTCATGAGAGAGCCAACAGAATTGAACACAACCTGATGAGCATGGAAACGTTCAGCAGTGAAAGCTCATTTGACTGGAGCTGTTATGTAGAAGAGAGGAAGACAACTGATGTTCGTTGTTTTAGGAATCATCAGAAAAGTGATGCCAGCAAGTTTTACAGAAACCATGACTTGGAAGAAAGTAAGAAAGAAAGAAAGAAAGGGGAAAAAAAGGAAAGAAGGAAAAAGTGGAAAAAAGAAGGAAAGAAGGAAAAAAGGAGAAAAAGGAGGAAAGAAAAAAGGAAAAAAGAAGGAAAGAAAGAAGGAGGAAAGAGGGTGGGGGTGACTCAGAGCTACCAGGAGGAAAGGGAGAAGAAAATTATTTAAATATTATGCAGGAAGCAGTAAGAAAGCTGTTGGCGGGTGTGAAATTGATGTCCAAGAGCAGAAAACAATGGTAGCTTCAAGTGGCTGAAGTAGTAGGCATCATCATCCGTTCTAGAGAAAGGAGAAGGTTCTGTGCGTCAGTCAGGGTTGAATTTTTTTTAGTAATGAAATTCAATAGATTTCATAGATTCCAGAGCCAAAAGGGACCACTGTGATCATCTAGTCTGACCTCCTGTATGACACAGGCCACAGAACTTCCCCAAAATAATTCCTAGAGCGGATCTTTTAGAAAAACATCCAATCTTGATTTAAATATGTCAGGTTAGTAAATTGCTGTAATGGTTAATTACTCATCATTAAAAAATTGCACCTTATTTCTACTCTGAATTTGTCTAGATTCAACTTCCAGTCATTGATGTTACGCATTTCTCTGCTAGCTTGAAGATCCCATTATTAAATATTTGACCTCCATATAGATATGTTCAGAATGTGGTCAAGTCACTCTTTAACCTTCTCTTTGTTATGCTAAAACATTTGAGCTTCTTTAGTCTATCACTATAAGGCAGGTTTTCTAATCCTTTAACCAGGGGTGCCCCCTGTCCGAATCCTCTCCAATTTATCAACAACCTTCTTGAATCGTGGACACCAGAACTAGACACAAGATTCCAGCAGTGGTCGCACCAATGCCAAATACAGAGGTAAAATATCCTCTCTACTCCTCCTCGAGATTCCCCTATTTATGCATCCAGGGATTGCACGAGCCCTTTTGGCCACAGTATTGCGCTGGGAGCTCGTGTTCAGCTAATTAGCCACCATGACCCCCAAATCTTTTTCAGAGATCTGCTCAGGTTTGCTAGTGCAGGCATCGGCAAGCTTCGGGACGCGGCTCACCAGGGTGAACCCCCTGGTGGGCCGGGCCGGTTTGTTTACTTGCTGCATCTGCAGGTTCGGCCGATCGCGGCTCCCACTGGCTGCGGTTCGCCGTCCCCGGCCAATGGGGGCTGCGGGAAGCAGCGGCCAGCACATCCCCCTGCCCGCGCCGCTTCCCGCAGCCCCCATTGGCCGGGGATGGCAAGTAAACAAACCAGCCTGGCCTGCCAGGGGGCTTACCCTGGCGAGCCGCGTGCCGAAGGTTGCCGATGCCTGTGCTAGTGTAACATTTAATAGGAGCAATGCAAGGAAATCTGGATGAGAAACTTCTGCAAAGAAATGTCCATGTCCTAACATGTTTAATGCAATGACATACATCATTTTAAGATGCCCAGTATAGCGAAGGGATCTCATTTACATTAATGGCAGCCATAAGGACTACATATAGTAAGTGTATAATTGGCAGTTGTTGGAATTATATGAAACCACTGGGAAGAAATCTAGACTGCAATGCATAGAACAAAGGGTCTTGCCATAATTTTAGTTCATTTTATTTTACTTCTGAAAGTCAGGCTATCTTGCAACACACACAAATATTAATTTATTTGCTCAATTGCCTGATCCTACAATGCAGCCCCACTGGTTTTATACATTTGGAGAGTGTGCAGTGATTCTCCAGTTATAGTCACCATCAACAGCAGTATTGCTAGGGCATAAGATATGCCTTCAATAATTCATTGCACACACCTTATTTTGCAGCAGCCCAATAGGGAACATGATGTTAGTGAAAAGATATAGGCAGTTAAAACACCACCGCATTTCAGAGTCTAAAAATTCATTTTATTTTTAAGTTAGTCCTAGGGATCAGAACATGTTGTGAAAAAGAAATTAAAGTCTTCACTTCATTTATTTTTATAGAGATTAAAAAGGAGAGTTTCCTAGCTATAATGTAAGCAGTCAGGATGAGCTCCACCCTGACATCTGGTGGTGAGTCATGGCAAAGCACTCCAGGGGCTGATACCATTTGCATAGGCACACCCACCCCACTTAGTACGAACCCATAAAAGCCCAAATGGGCACTTTGGGCTGCTGTAGGATCCCCAGTTTTCTGTATTGGGGCAGGAATTTCTGTTATTGGGGCAGGAAGAATAAACTGTTGTTATACTGATTATGTAAATCAAGGACAGTGGAACGGTACTTGGCCTTTTGTCATGATGAAGGGGAACTCACCATCAACTAAGCAGCACTCACCAGCCAAGGGACATGGATTCCAAAACCCAGTGAATTGGTGTGGGCCCCTTGTGAGGGTCTGAGACACCAATTGCATCTCTTCTTCTCTCCACTGTAGAATATCAGAGCTAATATTGAGTTCATTGGGAGTCTGGTTTCAGGCTGCTGAGTTGAAATCACTCTGGGCTAAGGGTGCCCTAACTACAAGCTGAAATCACTAAAGAGCTAAAAGTCTTATAAGCTGACATCACTGAGCACTGTGTTAAGTAGTGGGGGAGCCTGAAGATCTATTGCTGAGTGGCTGGCAGAGCAGAGCTGCTGGCGGAGCAGTTTGTGGGGACAGCTGTAGCAGCTTGCAGGATGGTTGGCGGAGCGGAGCGAAGCCCCACGGAGGGGTGAGGCAATCATCTTCAAGCCACATAAGGTGCCCTTTACCTCTCCCCTCCCCATTTCTGCCCAGACTGATGAACTCTTGGACTGGACTTTTGGGGACTTTGGGTGATTTCTGGGTTGCTGGACTCAAGAACCCAAGGGACAGGGCATGGCCCAATTGGCTGGAGTGGGTCTTGCTCACAGTTTGGTTTATGAATCCTAGTTACGGTGTTTTCCCATTTTAGTGCTGGTGTCGTTTACCTGCTGTTATTAAAGATTTTCTGTTACACCGAGGCTCTGTGCTTGCGAGAGGGGAAGTATTGCCTCTTTGAGGCGCCCAGGGGTGTGTGTAAAGATTTTCCCAGGTTACTGGGTGGGGGCTCGAGCCGGTTTTACATTGTATTGTTGAAAAGGGAACCCCTATGTACTGAACCTGGCCCTTGCTGCTGTCAACTCGTCCTGGCAGAAGGGTTACAATAAGATCTGGCAGGGGAAATTACCTCTGAAGAAAATTTTATGCCCACAGTACAGCTTAATGAAGGGCATCTTAATTTCTAACAAGTTGTACCTTTATTTATTACACAAGTATTGCAATAATGACCCTAAATTAATATGACGGTGAACTGCCTCTGGAGCACACCCGCAGCTGATGTAAACTGTCCTAGAAAAGCATCTTGGTTCTTAGGCCTGGTCTACACTTAAAACATTTGCTGGCATAGCTATGTTAGATAGGAATGTGAAGAAGAAAAGAATTACCCTCCTAATCAACATAGCTGTCCATTTTACTGGCGGAGATGCCAGAGGCCTAGCTAACAAAATTCAACTACCAATTGCCTCCCTCTCGGGTTGAATTTGCATTATTACTAAAAGTGTGCAAAATATTTCATACGGAACCTCGAACCTCTCAAGCTTAGTCCTGCGTTCATGGCTCAATGCATTCGCAAACCTCAGCCCTGGTGTTCAAAAGTTCATGGGATAAGGTTATTTCAAGAGTCACATGATGCTAATTAACCTATCCCTTTAAATAGCCACTTCATCACCTCTTCCTAGCCCTACAATACCTCCTTCCCCAAGACATCTAAGGTAAGAAGGCACATATTGGGTGTGGCTGGGATGATGGAAGTAGCAATCTGGACACCATGGGAGATGAGATAGTGAACATGAAACCTCATGGGAGCCTGCAGATGTTGACTATTGCCATCACCTGTGACCCAAACGGCAGAGTTCTGTTTGCGAACCCCTCTCTACACAGAATCCTACAGGTTTTTCCCAGCTCTACCCTGGAGACTCAATCTCACCTAGGATATCGTCAAGTAAAGACTTCGTGTGGGCATAGTCAAATTACCAAACATGGCACAATATCTATTCATTCACTCTGCACCATGATGGAAAACTAACACTATTTGATTTGCTGATCAAAATTAATCACCCTGGCTGAGTAGAATTTGTTTAGTTCGTTATAGCACGAAAGCAGACCCTCTCAGCAAGGCTCTAAGTGCAACATGTCGTACGGTCTCCGTTAATTAAATCTCAGCTGTGTGTCTGGCTCCTTGGCTCCCATACACTCTTCTATACACTATTCTGTTTTCCTGCCCCTCACGTTGTCTAGCTCTATGCTTTGCAGCTGCATTCTCCGGTCCCTCAAGATTTCCTTCCCTCTCTCCCCCAATGTTTTTTTCTCTTTTGTACAATCTCCACCCCCTCTGTATTCCTTGCCCATTCCAGCATTTTCCCACTGGCAAAACGCCATCATACAAAATATGCTGGGAACAAGCTGTTTGCAGGGTAGGTCACTGCAAATGCCACAAGAATTTTCTTCCTTCCTCACCCAAGCCAGGAAGATGTGGGAGATATTAAATGAACCAGAAGTGAAATAAGAAACAGTTGTGCTTGGGTCCAGGCCAAACTAAGCTCCTTAGAATGAGGCATTCTAATTCCAAAAGATAAACATTTTCTCATCCACAAATTACATTGACACCCTGAGCAGGATGGTGATTATGAAACGCTCAGGGAGATTAGAGAGGCTATAAAAATAGAAAGCTCAATAATCATGGAGGATTTTAACTATCCCCATATTGACTGGGTACATGTCACCTTAGGATGGGATGCAGAGATTAAAATGTCTATATGCCATTAATGACGGCTCCTGGAGCAGCCGGTCCTGGAACCCACAAGGGCAGAGGCAATTTTTGATTTAGTCCCTAAATGGCACATAATATCTGGTCCAAGAGGGGAAGATAGCTGAACCGCTGGGTAATAGCAACCACAGTGAAATTAAATTTAACATTCTCATGGGTGGGAGAATACCAAAGACGCTCTCCATAGTAGCATTTAACTTCAGGAGAAGTACACAAAAATGAGGAAGCTACTTAAACAGATACGAAAAAGAACATTCACAAGAGTGAAATGCCTGCAAGCTGCATGGAAACTTTTTTTAAAAAATACCACTATAGAGGCTAAAATTAAATGTATACCCCAAACAAAAAAAATAATAAGACCAAAAAAATCCCACCACAACTAAACAAAGAAAGAGGCAGTTGAGGCAAAAAATTGGAAATCAAATCTTGCTGAGAAAAATAGAAAGGAGCTTATACTCTGGCAAGTCAAGTGTAAAAGCATAATTACATGAGCCAAAAGGGAATCTGAAGAGCAACTAGCAAAAGACACAAAAACTAACAGCAAAACAAAAAAAATAAGTGCATCAGAAGTAGGAAGCCTGCCAAACAATCAGTGGAGCCCCTGGACGACCGAGGTGCTAAAGGAGCACTCAAAGACAACATGGCTGTTGCAGAGAAGCTAAATTAATTCTTTACATTGGTCTTCACTGCGGAGGATTTGAAGGAGACTCCCACATGAGCCATTCTTTTTAGGTGACAGATCTGAGGAACTGTGCCAGACTGAGGTGTCAATACAGGAGGTTTTGGAACAAACTGATAAATTAAACAATAAGAAGTTACCAGGACCAGATGCATGGGTGTCGGGTGAACCCCTGCTTTGGGGAGGCTAGTCCGCTGGCCGTGCCCCTTCTGCCCGAGACCCTCCTGCCCCCGCACGCCGAGTCCAGCTGCTGGCCCCCCTGTGCTGCGCATGCCGGGCCAAGCTGCTGGCCCCCCTGGACGGGCCAAGCACTGGCCCGAGCCACCAGGCCACGCCTCCCCCAGGACGGGATGGGCCCCGGCCCTGCTGAGCGCCAGGCCAAGCCACTGGCCCCGCCTCAAGCTGGGATGTGGGGCCGAGCCACCAGCCACACCGAGCTGCCGGCCGTGGCCCTGCTGATTGCCAGGCCAGCCTCAGCCACAGCGGGCTGAGCCGCCACCACCTCTCCCCACCGCCTGGCCAGCCGCACCCGGCCAGAGCCCTTTCCCCGTGCCTGGCCAGCCCCTCTCTCAGCCACCTCACTCCCTCACCAGACCGTCCTGCCCACCGCTGGCTCGCCGCGTTCCCTCCTCATTCCCCCGCCCCCAAAGAGGAGGGATGAATCGAGCAGCGGCAGGAGATGGTGGCGGCCTCGGGGAAGGGACAGGGCCCCCACGGCCCAGGTGTCTGGCAGTGGGTTGGCAGCAGCTGTCCCAGGGAAGGCTTATCCTTCCCTGGCCTATTATACCTGCCGCCCATGACCAGATGGTATTCAGCCAAGCATTCTGAAGGAACTCAAATATGAAATTGCAGAACTAACAACTGTGGTATGTAGCCTGTCACTCAAATCAGCCTCTGTACCAGATGCCTGGAGGATAGCTAATGTAACACTGGTTTTTAAAAAGGACTCCAAAGGCTATCCTGATACAGGACAGTAAGCCTAGCTTCAGCATCAGGCAAATTGGTTGAAACTTTCGTAAGGAACGGAATAATCAGACACACAGATGAACAGGAATTGTTAGGGAAGAATCAATATGACTTTTGTAAAGGGAAATCATGCCTCACCAATCTATTAGAGAGTTTTTTGAAGGGGTTAACAACAGGGCCGGTGCAAGGAAGTTTCGCGCCCTAGGTGAAACTTCCTTGCACCGGCCCTGCGCTCCCCCCCAGTGGCAAACCAACCCCCCACCTGCGGCAGCCTCCCCACCCACGAGCCACAGCTGGGCTTGGCTCCCCCTCCCCCCCCGCAGCCCGGGCTGGGCTCCCCGCCCCCCACCCACCCACGGCCTGGGTGCAGGACTCGGCCCACGGCGGGCTCGGCTGGGCTCCCTGCGGCGGGGGCGCGGGGCTCAGCTCCCCGTTCGCACGCGCGGCCAGTAGCAGGCTTGGCTGGGCTCCCCGTGCCAAGGCTCAGCTCCCCGTGCCCTCCCGCAGCCCCCCACCAGCCTCCCCCCATGGTGGCCAGCCCCCCTGCCCGCGGCAGCTTACCTCAGCCGGGGGCAGGGGCAGCAGCTCAGGGGAAGCTGCTTTCCTGGCAGCGTTTTGAATCGCCGCCGGGAGTCTCCGCCCCCCAAATGCTTGAGCCCTACGCCAACCAGTAAAGACTACATATACACTAGGCTGTACACACAGTATCATCAACTCTTCCTGGTCCCACCCAGCACCAACTAAACAACCAAACACTAGAACAGAGGAAATCACAGGAAACTGCTTGCCAGAGACTATGAAGTAAGTAAGTTCCCATCCTGCTTGCATAATAATTAGAGCTGGGTGGGAAACACTTTCCCATCCCATGAGAATTTTCAAGATTTTGAAATTTTTTCCTCTCCTGAACTGAGACAAAAAGTCAAAATCTCAAACATGTTCATAAATCACAAATCCAAAAACATTTCAGACTGAGTCAGTCTAAATGTTTTGTTGAGATAATTTTGAAATGCTTTGATTTTGTCCTTTTTAAACAGTTTGCAAACAAGCTCATGCAGGCCACTGCCCATTCAAAACAAGCAGTACACAGGAGAAAACCAAAATCCATTCACATCATTCATGAACGTGAGAATGTGCCACCAAGACACACAAAAAAGTAAAGGTTAAAATAATAAGGTGCTAAAAATACTCACCAGTTGTCAGGAAGGAGAGTGAAACCCGCAGAAGTCAGTTACAAAATGGCCACCTAAAGGCAACAGCTGCTCATTTCTCCTGGATTTAAAGGCCCAGCTGTGAGAAGAGCATGATGGGAAATGCTCTTCTAAGAAGGTGAAGCCATTCTGGACAGCCTAGTTGGTATCCAGTCACTCACAGCTCCCAGAAAAGGGACTGAATTCTCACCTTACTGAGGGCCCGGAAGCCAATGGAAGATTTTCTCAGCTGCAGGTTGTGTTTGACACAGTGATGTCCTTTGATATTTTGTTTCTGTAATACAAAATCCAGCTGTTTTCTGCACATCAGCAGCTTCCGGATAAAGTCTCCCCCTCCCTCCATCACAACGATGAGGAGTTCCCCCAGCACTAGCAAAAATATATAATTGGCTCTATCTCTGGTAAACAGGCAGTGTGTTCAGGACAGCAATGTCATTATGAAAATTGGATATCTATATCTATCTATTTATAGCCAGTTGTAATGGTACCACTGTCCTGGACACATTGGCTGTTTACCAGAGATACAGCCAAGTTCAAAGGTGGGAACAAGCTTTTTATTTCCTTCTGCTAAGCAGAGCAGGTTAGAGAGGCAACATTTATAATCTCTGCCTAGGACAACAGAAAGGGTTAACCTGTTATTGCAATCAGGTAGTGGGAAGTACTGTTTGAAACGGGACTACATTAATGTGCAGTAGGGAACTTTTAGTGCATGACAGCAGAGTCCACATACGCCAATTAGTGTGTAACATGCTGGTGCCAATGACAATGTACACCCCTCTAAGCCACTGTGTAGACAAGACTTAAGTTATTTTCCTCCTTTGACAGATGGGGGAAATAAAGCAAAAAATGGTTAAGTGAGTTATCCAAGGCCACAAAGGGAGTAAGTGTCAGGGTGAGGATTAGCATTCTGGAGTACCTGTGGCCAGAGCATGGGCCCAAATGATCATAGTAATGTAATAGCAGATGAAAAATTCTTCAGTTCAAACATCACAGATAAAATAACACAGCCTGCTTCTAAGTAGGGAGGAAACTAGTTCTCACCTCTCTCCACACAAGTGAGGATCACACTGGTAAACGCTATTGGTGGCTCAGAAACACTCACTTTAATTTAATAAAACTTTATTTTATTTGAAATTCATGGTTCACACATGCAGAGACTATGAAGAACACTGACCTCAGCAAAATGGCCAAGGAGTGAACAGCACAACTCAGGAGGGGGACTCAGAGGTGGCTCTCTCAATCCTGGGCTGGCTGAGCACTGGGCCAGGCCTCTGGCATGTTAGAGTAACCCTGAGGTTGCTCTAGTTTACATGACTGTTAATAGCCCCAGCAGAAACCTAACCCCCACCCACCAACCACATGAAGAGAGGAGACACTAGGCTGTGTCTACCCACTAGATGTTCCCCTGCACTGGGTGATCTTCCTGGAATGCCCACACTGTCTTTATGGCCACTTTGTACTAGTGACATTGTGCAAAGGGGCCTTAAAAGAGAGGCAAATCTGGGTCAATGAGTGCATTTGTCTTTGAACTAACAACCCACCTGTGTTGCCTGCCAAGAAATTACAAATGGAGACAGACAGACAGACTGGTCTTTAAATACTTTTTAATGAGACTGTTACGAAAATATAGCAACCTGCTCCCTAAAGCTTTGTAAAACTGCCCAGCAGAATGATTCATGAAAAGTTAGGAGGGAGAAAGAGGCTTTTAAAGTGTTATTAAAACAAAATTTTCTAAGCCTATTGATCCTTGCTGTTAGCAACCAAACCCTCTGAAGCGGTGCTGGAAATGATTTAACTGCTAGTGTAGACAGGTCAAAACCCTGCTCAGCCCCCATTACAGGAAGCATGCTTGAGCCCAGCAGTTAAACAGTCCCAGTTCTGGGGGATGTGGGTGTTGCTGACAGTAGTTATCAGGAACAGATCAGTTGCCTAGTGCAGTCAGGGTCTTAGAAAACAATCCTCTCCCATGATCTAGCAGGCCTCCATTTGCTTTGTACCACTACCACCAACGGTGACCTGGGTTCCCGGCTGGTTCACACGTCATCTCATTCTTGAGGCCAACACATTTATCTGAAATTAAAATTAAACCCTCCACTTGGTTTCAAAGTTTCCATACTCTTTTGTTCTTAGTTTCTGGGGCAATGATTTATATGTTGCCATTTCCGGACCCTGGTGGAACACCCATTTCACCTCGCATTACTCCAGTGTTTCTAGTTAACACTGTGCTTTCCATTTCTCCATGTCCAACTCACTTAATTGGGTCCACCTGGGTAGTTCTCACTGCAGGATCTGACTGAACCTCAGAGCATAACATCCTCAGGACAGTGACCCTTGTCACAATTTAGGCCTTTGGAGTGCAATGCCAAGTTATGGCATTCATAAATAACCACCATTCTCTATATTTCTAACACTTTGAGTTTCTAGGTCCCCAAGAAGGTAATCTCTACCTTGAACATTTCTCTCTTATTCTGTAGCTGTCTTATCTTTACCCTGCCCACGTGATTCAGACAAGACATAACTCAAATGGGATAAAAGGAAATGAGATTCACTCTCTGGAAATAACCCGTGTTTTTATTTAATCTAGATAAATATGTGAGAATGTATTATGGACTAGTAGCCTGGCCAC
The DNA here is from genome assembly GCA_033296515.1 of Macrochelys suwanniensis. Lineage (NCBI taxonomy): Eukaryota > Metazoa > Chordata > Testudines > Chelydridae > Macrochelys > Macrochelys suwanniensis. The sequence goes on from CM065783.1 coordinate 92,879,998, forward strand.
AGGATTCCTTAATCCTAATCTTGGCTCTAACAGTGGCTCCCTCTGGGGACTTGATTCCCTGCCTCAGTTTCCCCATTCATTAAATGGCATAATAATTTTTCACCTCTTACAGGAGTGCTCAGATGATTAACTAGCTAATATGGGAAAACTCATCATTGCTACAGTAAGGATTAGCATTTGGCCAAAAAAAAAATTCCTTTGAAACTTTCACAGGGTGTGTGTGTAAAAAATGCAGAATTGGTGATACTGAAGCTTTTCACAAATTCATGTTGAATTTGCTGTATTGTTTCAGTTAAAAAAAAAAACTAAAAAAACATTCAAAATTGAAATGTTTTGACATTTTTCCAAAAAAGAGTTTTGTTTTTAAGTAAAAAAAATGCTCAAAAGCAAAATTAAATATTTCATTTGGCTCAGACACAGAAGTTTGTTCAACCCAACATTATTATTATTATTACTTTTTGGAATTGACAGTGAACAGAAAAATCCATTATTCACACAGATCTCTAATTGCAGGGCAGTCTATAAACCCACTGAGCTGATAGTGCTTGAAGATGTAATACGAACACCCAGCATATGAATCCATTAGCAAGAGTCTGGAAACAACAAACAGCATCGTGCAATGAACTTAAATCAGGAGGGAAATAAAATAAAAAATGTGAGATTGTGCAATGCATGCTAAATTTTATCATGTCATTAACTTAAGTACAGTCTGTTTAGTTTTTTGATTTTTTTAACTCGAAAATAAAAGTCAAAGTCTATCTCAGTCTGATGTACCTGAAATCTAGACATAAGAAGAGTTATCTTGGGCAATGTTCACCGAAAAGCATTAGATTTTCTAGAAGACCGTATTTCCTTTCATTCAAAGAGAAATCTATATTTTAAGGAGACTTAAGTTTTAATCAAAGCTCTTCTTTATGTTTGTCAAAGGCAGGAAAAGTGACAAGAACTTGAGCAAAGCAATTGCTTGTCGGCTGTTGATTCTTGATGAGTAATACTATTTGAATATTATTATTATGGCTGATTAAATTTGCATTGCTAATAGGGAACATGCCATATGCCTCACACACCTGTAGAGTGCAGCTCCTAGTTTTGAAAGGTTATTAGCTTTTATGTTCTGGCAAGAAAGAACTTATGAAAAACCCTCTGGCAAATGGTGATGTACAGGAATGCATTAGGTTTTGTGCTGCCTCTCTCGTTTCCAATCTTGCAAAGTGAGCACTCCGCTCGTTTAGCCACAGAAGACCTGGAGCACACAAACTGTTTGCCAAGATAATTTTATCATCAGTGCAAAGAGGAAACCTTGTGTTGGTGCAGGACAATACATCTTAACACACGGCTCTGATATTGCAGCTGCTGCTAGAGCAGTCCAAAGACTCGTGGGGGGATAATTATGTCTCAGTCTCCACTGAAAGCTTTAAAAAAACCCTAATTTCTGTTCTCTAGATGGCTTCTTCTGAATTCTAAATGGTTGGGTGGGGGGAACTTGACAATGGGAAAAATAAAACCCTGATTTAAGAGTTTTGTCATCACTAGGGATTGCTGAAATTACCCGCTTCTCCTTTAGGTTACGTTCCAAAAATTAAACAGATTTCCCCCACCCACCCACCCCCTCTATGATAGTGTGCAGGGATTTTATCCTGATTAAAAGCATTTAAAAATTAATGCCACAAAGACAAGTCCCTCCTGATTCTAAAGAGTACAGCAACTACAGGTCTCCTCTGGTATTTAAATCTACGTACCTGTAATTAACAATACACTTCTTACACACTGGCTTTCCCTCAAGGAATTTTAAACAATGCCAACTGTGGGCTATCGCAACCTGTTCTAAAACTAAGCTCACAATCTGGGCACATGGGCACACTTAAAAACTCACCCTCTTTCTGGGATGTGGCTTTATTAACAGAGAAACAAACAGTATGTTAAGAAAAATTCAGCTCAAGCTTTCTCTCCAGACTTGCATCTCATCTCTTTCAACTTCCACTCCTACCTCTCTGATATCAAAGAAGCTACTGAGCCACATGCGGTAGGTTAACCCATTAACACTTTCCTTAGAAGGGTCAATACCTGAAAACAGAGTGGTGGGGTTTCAGGCAAACCCTGCCAGTCTATAACTATACGTGAGACACATTTGCAACAATGGAGGATCATTGGCTGGCAACTGTAAAGATTTCAACTAGGAGAGTCCATAAAGGATAACTTGATGTGCCATGAAAAGAAACCTAGACCAACCAAAGTTGTAAATACTGCCATTACCAAGAACCAATCAAACACTATGGAAACAGCATATGTGAATAGTCATTCAACTTCCAAAGCCTTATCTATTTCAAAATGCTCATAGACTCTATTGGTTTTAAGGGGAATTAGGCACCAAAATACCTTTGAGGATCTGGGCCTAAACCCACATACTCAGAGCACTCATGGTAAAATCAGCCATGTGTAGATATTAAAGTGTCTGCTACCTTTTACTAGCTTTCAAGTAATTTGACTCTTAAGCAGGGGGCATCTTCTCACAGAAGGGTAATAAATAGCCAGCATATCTATAGGATGTAATAAGTATAATGTACAACAGGTGCCTAAGGCTCATTAACGTAGGAGACCCAGAGTCAGAAGGGAGTCTACGGTTGTGAAAATGTAACTAACTAATAGAACGAAAAAGAAGAATGACCTTTTGCAGTTTACAAGGAAAAACGACCACTTTCTATGAGACATCTAGACACCTTGAACATAGCAACGGGCAGGGTCATAAACTACAAGAACATTGTTTCTTCTTATAGGTTTTCTTTACCCTTCCCTGACATATATTCCTTCCTAGACAGGAAGCTAGTAACACAGAGACATGAAAATTGCCAAGTAATCGAGAGATTCCAGTGGATAACGAACACCCTTGGATAGAGCAGCATGTTACTAATATAAACCAATCAGACTTATATTAAAAAAACCAGGGGGAGTAATGAAACACATGCAAGGACTTAAAAATTAATTTCTCACAAAATACTAGAGATGCCTCACTGGTTTGGTGTTGACATTGCCACATACTGGGACACCTCATTAGAGAATGTTCCTAGTAACGAGTATGCAGTGTAGTTGTAGCCATGTCAGTCCCAGGATATTAGAGAGACAAGGTGGGTGAGGTAGTATCTTCTATTGGACCAAGTTCTGTTGGTGTAGGTATAGCCTAATACAAATGAAATGCTTTCTCGTTGCTGTAGATAATCCACCCAGAGGCAGCAGGTAAGTCAATAGAAGAATTTTTCCATTGACTTAGTGCTGTCTACATCAGGGGTTAGGTTGAATTAACTAAGTCTCTCGGGCTGTAGATTTTTCACACTCCTGAGAGACGTAGCTATGCTGATGTAATTTTTCAGTGAGGGCCAGCCCTTAAAGAACCTTCCTCCCTCCCCACAAAAAACAACCATGAGACACTGCCAGGTTGAGATATGTTTGGGTTATTTATTTTTCTGCAGATGACATGTTTTGAATGAAAATAATGTCCAAAGATTTCACAATTCAGGGATGGAGGGAGGAGGTAACTGAAAAGATTTAAGGGAGATTTAGCTGTGTATTTCTGATCAATTTATGACAGGAGTCTACTGGCTTAAACCCTTCTTGAAATTTGCAGAAGTAGGGTCTGGTCCGCCACTTCCCAGAAGTCAACAGCTAGACTCCTCATTGACTTCAACAGGCGTAGGGTTGAATCTGTAAAATATTATTTTGCGGTCTGTCCCTTACATTGAGAGGTCCCATGGGACTGGATCCTGCACCAATTAAGGGAGGGATTTTCAAAATGCTTATGTGAGTTGGATCAATTGGACTTGTGTTCCCAAGTCACCTAGACACTTTTGAAAATCCCCCGTAAATGAATGGGAAGATTGCAATTGACGTAAGTGGGAGCAGGACTAAATGCAAGTACTACTCGCTATGAGTAATAGTAATAAGAATCAGGCTCCTTGTTTTCAGAATCGCTAAAGACATGATTCTGCCTCTCTAACTCCTGAGGAGTAGTTGCAACTTACTCACTGATTAGTCCAATTGATTTTAGTGGGACTCCATGTGCTACTCTGGGAGACTAATGGTGGCAGAACTGGGCCTACATACTTTTGCACAGCCCTGACCTTCATGCTGCAAAAGCGATCTAGCACTTTACATTCATGTAAACATCCTTGTTTCCTTCTCCCCCACTCCTGCAGTGTGTAACTGACGCAGATTCCCATTCACAAGGCAAAAATGAATAAGAAAGGGTTGCTCACTCTAGCAATTAACGCACCATCTGAATCAATGCAGGTTTACACAGTGCTCCTTGCATATGGTGCCCTACAGCCATGAACAGTAGCAGGATGAAGGCGCAAGAAGCAAATACCAACCTAAAGAGATTGTTACACTTACGTGTCATTGTCACTGTTCAACTGACACTTCCTGTGGGTCTGGTGGCAGACGGGGCATTTATAAATTCTCTTTCAATATAATGGACAGGTGATAGGATATGAGCCAGGATTACCGATACGGATGAAAGACCAATCTCTGCCTGGATTTATGGGATGCAGAATGCAGCGGGGATGAGAGAAAGTAAACAGCCTTTCTTCCCCCTTGCACAGCCCATTAGCCCCAGGCAAAATTCAAGTCCCTAAGGAGGACCAAAGGAGGCAGGGAGGGAGAGGGTGGAGCCATGGCTGTTCCACTATGTGCTGCCCAGCAGAGCTGGCTGGGTATGCAGGATGGGGAGGGGGGCGTGAGACTGTGTGGCACCCCCTCTCCCCCTGTGCACCAGGCCTTCTACCTCCCCAAGACACAATGCTTCCCAGTGATCCCTCTGTGGTAGTACGATGCCACAATGTCGCCCTAACATTGCCTTACCCTAGTGAATCCCCCAATGGAGGCCAGCTCACTGCTTTAGGGGGCTTAATTGCTGCCCACCCATGTGGGAAAGAGTGTGCAATTTACAACTCTCTGCACTATCGAGTGAAATTCAGGTTGCTATTGCTGCGCCTTCTGTCACGGTTGCCCTTGTATCTAGCTTTGCCATAAGGCTAAGAGAAGCTAATGAAACCTACTTAAAATCTTAATGACACACTCATCTCTTTCCCCAACCTTTGGAAACTGTAATGTCAGCCCTTCTCATCCACACTGTACAGTAAGCTCAAGGGCATGTAGCATTTCATCATGTAAATCCGTGCCCTCTACACGCTAAATTGGGAAGGACCTTGAATGTTCTGTTTAAATTTAATTTATAAACAAGAAACGTGAAGTTTCTTAAAAGAGCACGTCAGTAAATTAGCATCAATTTTTGCAGCCTTGTCAAGGATTAGCAGTTTTAATCAATTTCAAGCATGAATTAGGAATTAGAAAATAGAGCTGAGGATATTAATAACACGTAGTTCAATACGTGCCCTTAATTTGCTTAAATTTAAGGGGATGGTAGGAATGTTTATGCACACTGTAGAATGTGCTGAGGAGGTAAAACAAAAATAAGCTTACTGGTATTATAAACCTAATGGGACGTTTGGGATAAAGCCCTGTTTTCCTACTGGTTTCCACATCAGTCTTTCAGTGCTCTCTGATTGTGCTCTCATTAACTTGGGTGTACAACACAAGTAATTCCACTTACATCTCTGGAGTAACACAGGTGTAAAGCTGTGCTGGTGAGCACAGAAATCAGGCCTCAGGGTTGCCATAGAATCTGCAGTGTGGTGACAATGTTTAGATATGCAGTTCAACTTTTAACTTTAAAATAATCTTAGCGATTACTGTGAGCCTACTTATATTCCCCTTAATTATTTTCACATGATAATGTGGGCTCCTGACCCTCAAGAACAAGGACTCATCTGATATAATGAAACATAGGCGCCGACTCCGTGGGTGCTCTGGGGCTGGAGCACCCACCATCCACTCACTGATCAGCTGTTCAGTGGGTCCTGGGAGGAGCTGGGGGAAGGGGCGGCATGGGGGCAGGAAGAGGTGGAGCAAGGATGGGGGGGGGCGGGAAGTGGAGCTAGGGCCTCAGGAGTGGGGTGGGAAGAGGTATAGCGAGCATGGGGCCTTAGGGGAAGTCTCTTTTTTCACTACAAAATGGAAAAACAAGAAGTAGTTTACAAGCATGCACCACAACCTCTTTGGGGGAAAGGTTACAATTAGTATATTATATATAACTTCTTATCTAGGTGTCTGCATAAACAAACACAATATTATCAATGTTGAAAAGAGAACTGCCAAACCAAAAATCCCTCTTGACACAGCAATCCATATGTATGATACTGGCCTACAGAGATTACCCAATGCATTTCAAAGCAGAAAAATTCTCACATGTAAATATACTGAGAAAGGGGTGGGATGATCCAGGAGCTAGGGGCAAGGCTAGGACTTGAAAGTCCTGGCTTCAAGACTCTGCTCTGTCACCGCCTTCCTGTGTGACCTTGGACAAGTCACTTAGGCCTTGAGCCTCAAAGGTATTGAGGCTCCTACCTTTCATTTCCATTGACATCAATAGAAGTTAGGACCCTAAATATCTTTGAGGACTTTGCTCTCTGGGCATCAGTTCTTCACCGGTAAAATGGAGACACGAGCACTTCCTTAGCTCACAGGGGTGCTGTGAGGATAAATTAAAGATTGTAATCCGCTCAGGTATTATGGGAAAGTGGGCCATAGAAGTACCTTAGCTAGATAAAGACCTGATCCCACTTTGTCAGGAATAAAGGGCAGTGTCCATTCAAATTCTGGGAAGTAAGCAGTCTTTGGATCTCAATGTCATCTTCAACCTCAGCAATTTGATCATCATGATTATATATAATAGATTGTTACAGAGGAGGGGTTCTCAAGCTTTCTCCACTCAGCAACTCTGCACCAGCCCTGGTTTCTCCTTATGATTGACAATCTGGCAATCCTTTGCAGACATTCACAGTACAAATAATTTTTTGCATTGAAGTCGGTAAGTAAATGCTTCCTTCCCTTCTAAATTAACATGCCATTTTGCTGGAAAGGTAATTGATACTTTGGCACCTTCAAAAATGTAAATGCATGTCTCAGGCTAGCGCTAAATAACCCTTAAGTGAACTAGGAACTATCATACACATATGCGAACAATTAAGATGCAAGGTTAGGTGATACTTCTTGTGACAAACATGGCAATTTTCTACAATAGCCTGGCTGAATGAATTATGTTGAAGGATTTTTGTATCACTGTATTAAAAATGCAAATACAAATGTTATGTATTATAGTGGGGTTTCATGTAATGTCTCCAGGGAGCAGACGTGAATAATGTAACCACTGGGAAGTGTTAAGAACTTCAAAGGACTATTTGAAACCATGGGCCAGATGAGAATGAACTTTAAAGTTAAGTGAGTTTCCCAAGAAATCTCTAGAGGAAGGTGTATGCAAACGTACCCTCTTCCGGTTACGCAAGTACTCAGCCTTTGAAGCTTCACCCTCCGGAGGAAACCTGATCACCTGTTAAATGATGACAAGATCAGAGAACCAAACTGTATAAAGGAGTGACTCTCAGAGTCATGGGGGCTCTTGTTCTGAGCAAAACGTATTATGAACTTGTAAATACAGAAACCCCCCCGTGTGGAGTTTGAAGGACTGAGCGCCTGCCAAATTGTTGTTGGATTTGGGGGTGATCTCTGGTAAGCTTATTAGCATGTGTGTAGTTTTTTTTCCCATTGTTTTTAATGTTTTCACCTTAACAAATGTGCTTGCTTAGAAAGGGCTGTGTGGTAACTTACCTATGGGTAATTATACTGTTTGTAGGCTCTGAGGAGAAGGCAAAGCAGACTGGCTGAGACAGTCTGACTTGCAGTGGAATTCACAGTGTAGGCAGGGAACCGCGCAGCCTGGAAATAACCCTGTCAGGAGGGAGAGAGATGCATGTCTCCGCCCAAGAGAGGTGATGGCTGAGGAGCCAGGATCCTAAAAGTGGGTGCCCTGCGGCCAGTGGCGTAGCCAGGTTTAGAGCACAGGGGGAGCGGAGCTAAAAAAAGGCGCCGGGAGCAAAAAGCGCCGGGAGCAAAAAAAAATGCTCCGCTCTGGCTGCAGCGTAGGAGCAAAAGGTGTCGGAGCACAAAAAAGGCGCCGCTTCTGCTCAGTGGGGGAGCGGCCGCTCCCTCAGCTCCCCCCCTGGCTATGCTACTGCCTGCGGCACCACAAATAGGGGACAGAGGTGCAGTTGCCCTGAACTGTGACACTTCTAATTTATACTCTGCTTCTCATTTGTCCCTGTGGACAGTAGAAAGCAAAGAATAGCCACAGTGCAGTGCACTCGGACCCATCCGCTCCGTCTCTCTCCCAGCCTCCATCCCACCCCGAGCATGCCCACTCTGCTAGCCTCGCTCCCAGATTACAGCAAAGCGCCCTTATGCTAGTTTCACACCGGTACTGTCCAGGGGCCATTTCTGTCCACTTTAGGGTCCCTTTATGCTGCCAGAGTGGCATTAAGGGGCCTTAGTGTAAAGAAGAAGCATGTCATCATTTTTGTATCTAAAACTGCCTGATGGGAATTCAATTTGCATGCATATGGCTTTGAATGTTTTTTTAGGGGCGGGGGGTGGGGCAAAGCCTAGATTCATTTTTTAGCTTCACTCCGTTTGCAGTGTACTCAGCCAGGCAACACTACACACGTGGATTAGCAACAGTGACCTATTTCAGGAGATAAAACACAATATTCCTGGCATGTCCCCTTAAACATGCACACAAGTCTGACACAAGCTTTTTGAATAACTGCCACCGTTTGTCTCTGTAGTCTGGATGTACCGTTTAAATGTATTGTACGGGCTAGATTGCGACTCCGACTACACCCCTCTGCAAGGGAGTGACAATGCTGCCCAACACTGTGGCCTACTCAGACCTGTGGAGCATGTGTCCTGGAGACAGCAGGGATACCCTCCCCGCCAAAGTGGGTGGGCAGAGAGTAGAGAGGGAGAGTCAGAGAATGGGTTGAGTTTTGGCTCCAAGCAGCTCCCTTTCATTGGCCTGGGTAACTGAGCCAGCACAGGTAATAATTTAGTCATGGAATCATGACTCCGAGGTCTTTCTCCAGGCTACTCCACCAGCCCTTGGTCTTTCTCCAGTTTATCCACCAGACCAGGTCTTTCTCCAGTTTATCCACCAGCCCCTGCCCACAACTGTGACTCAAGACACACTCTGCCCCAATGTCCATATGCACACGATTGTCGTCACACTGGGTGTCATTCTTCACTGTGAAAAAAGAAAATAAAGACACATTTGTGTTGTTGGCTCCTCTATCCTTGGAACAGAATTCTTAAGAACAGATACACTTATGCTGATCTTTAATGTTTTAGGGAGAAAAATAACATGGCTTGTGGTCTTGGAGATCACTCACAAAGAATGCTTCTCCATAATGAGGCACCATACATCACTGATTTAATGAGGTTGAATAGGCTGGCACTTTTCATGCTTTTCTATCAGCACAAAATGTTCACCCTTTGATAAACTACCTTGATTATTTAATCCACTAATTACAGTACTTTTAACTCTCAGGATGTTATATGGACTGTCTAAAAGCGGGTCTTGTGATGTAGCATCGTGGTTTCAATCACAGTTCCCTAAACGTCTGCCAGGCAACTAGCAAAAGTTTGTCCACAGCTGTAATAATAAAGTATGATCAACATGGATTAAGTTCCTGTTTAAGATCCCCTCCTCCTCCTCCAAGATTATCGTAGATGAAACTTAGATAAGACATCAATAGAGGACTCGACAAGAGCAGAACATCAAGGTTGTAAATCAGAATGTCTTGACATAATAACCTCCTGTCCTATGTCCATTTTCCTCTCTTATTACATTCATCATCGCAAAGAAGGTACAGGCAACAGCAGCAAGTTTAGCAAACTGAGAAAGGATATAAAGGAAAACTTAACCGGGATGTAAAAATATTTGAGAAAGAAGGTTCTATTTTTAGCCAGGAGCAAGGAGTATGGTTCTGCACAGGTGGGAACTCACACCCCTGGGTTTTTAACCTGGCTTTGAAAGGAGAGTGGGGGTCGTTACCTGCTCTTGCAAAACCTGAATTTGTTTACCCCCGTATCTGTTGCTTTGGTTTGCATGCCAAATGGATTGCGGGAGTGCTACAGAAGACAGCTCGCTTACTTACCAGATCAGTAGTCGGGGGTCACCAGTGTGGTTAGATGTTCGGCTACGTGTGTGTATTCTCCCTGTGTGCTGCCCCAGCTCTGCACAGACAGCCAGCACAGCAGACCTCGAGCGAACCGCCCAATGACCACAAGATCTGTTAAGGTATGAAGGCACCAGGCCAGGTTTATTGTCTACAAAGCACGGTAATAGCCCCTGACAGACTCTACGAGTATACTAAGAGATGTATGCCCATGACAATGGACGCGGCTCAGTGAATGGCGGGACTTTCCATTCCCCCCTCAGCTGGACCAAGAAAATACTCTCAGAGATACCTCTTCATACCCTGATACAAACAAGTTACGTACTGCCCTTCTGACATAGTTAGTTACTTCCCCCTGACTTGGCTAGTTATTTTTACCCATCTCCTTGTACATGTTGGTTCGATTAAAACATCTCTATTCATCACACTGTCATCCTGACCTTATCTTTTAGGAGGGGCCAGTGTGTTCCTGTTATCCTTGGGGAACGTTTTTGTACCATTCTTGATATCGGGATGTTCTGGTACCACTCTTCTGGAATGTGTTTGTGTGAGTATTCTGTGCCCTGAGCACTGCTTAGGAATGTGTGATTCTGTGAACTTGCAAGCAGGCAGACCCTGACGTTTGCTCACAGCCTGACTTTTGCTAACTTTGCTTTAGATCAGCAAAGCTTGCCTGCTACTTTAGCTCAGGCCTCATACCAAGCTTATGATAGAAGGGCTTATATCTCTCTTCCTACCACACATACCTATACAGCACCTTCCACCCAGGATCATCTTTTAAACTGAAACACTGAATCTGAAACACTCCCTCATAGCCCTCATCGAGAACGGGGCACCACGAACTTATCTTAACCCTTGCGCTGGTACTTTTGTACCCTGTTCCTGACATATATATTGATCATATAGCTCCGGGCTCAGCTTTATGCTGGAAGTGGGGCATGGAGAACACTGGGACAATGGCTGCAAATTCCGGATATCTGAGGCATTCCAAAAGCCATAAAGTTGCTCTTCAGAAGTATTTCAGGAAGCTCAGGGTTAAGTCACCAGTGGCAAGAGCGATTTAGCAGTATTCAGACAGCAAGGCGAATTCCAGCACAGCAAGGCAACCACCCCCCTCTCCCTTTCAGTTTGGTGGCAGAATTTTAACAAGGGGCTCCCAGGTAAGTCACTTTTCAGCAATCGTGCGGGAGGCGTGACCTCCGTGGGGCTTACTAGAGCCAGGATAGTGCATCATTGCCAAGGGAGAACAATGGAGGGATGCTCACTGCTGCTCTTTAAAAGAAACAGCTTGAGCCTCTCTGCCTAGGGTGTGCTGTGCACTACACCCTTTGGGGAGCAGAGGTCCTAGCCAAAAGACCATGCCTCCCTGCAGTTGTGGTGTACCCATGGGAATGGTATCTGGGCCTGGATTTTAGCACAGAGAGCTGCCCAAGCCCATCACGTGTTACTTGCCATAGCAAAGTTTAGTGACAGCTCTTGCTGCAGGTTAGGCCTTTACAGGAATGGTTTCAACAATTAAAATCAGCCAGATTGCTGCCTACTGTACTCTTTGTCCCCTCTCTACCAGTACTGGTCAGACACTCTTTGGAAGATGGGCACTCAAAACAGTTAAACTCCTTCCCTGGGACAAATGGGGCAGCTTATTAGTCCCCTTCATCATGAACAGGCTTCAGAAAGACAACCACTAAAAGGAAAGAAAGGAAGTTTTCCCCACCAGTAAAACTATACCATGCATTCCTCTCTACCAGTATAGAAACCCTTCCAAAAGTTAGCAAAACTTTAAAAAACATTTTTTAACTAAAGACAAGATTATCTAAAACTGTATTTATGCTGTTTCAAATTAATCTAACTACACCTAGTGATGCTGGGATAAACCACTAATTCTGGGCTGGAACAGAGGAAGACAGTGGAATGCAAACCAGTATGTAGGAAGGAAATTCTTTTCTATGTTTAAGAAGAGATTCATTTCTTTCCCCTCAGCTTTATCTTGGATTTTGAAGACGTTGGAGACATTCATAACAGAGTGGAAGCATGTCAACCAAAATAAAGACATTAGCTTGTGTCATCTCTAACTGAGAAACAGTTATTAAAGCACATTGAGTAGAAATTGTTATTCCGCTTTAGCTATATTTCCAGGACACGCTTTCAAAAAAGAACTAGGTAAGTTCATGGAGAATAGGTCCATCAATGGCTATTAGCCAGAATGGGCAGGGATGGTGTCTCTAGCCTCGGTTTGCTAGAAGCTGGGAACGGACGACAGGGGATGGATCATTTGATGATTACCTGTTCTGTTCATTCCCTCTGGGGCACCTGGCATTGGCCACTGTCTGAAGACAGGATACTGGGTTAGATGGACCTTTGGTTTGACCCATTAGGGCCATTCTTATGTTCTTCATTAACTTTATAACCGGCCACATCAGCTTTCAGTTCTTCAATGTTGTTTCTACTGTTCCAAAAAGTAATCATGTTTCTGTCTAGAAGAGGCAGATTGATGGGTATCTATGTTGACGGACATGAGGATGCCTCTAACCTCAGGTTTCCAAGGTTATGGTTTGACAGTCATTAAAAAAGTGATTTCTTCCCTGACAAGTTTTTGATCATCACAGAAAAAAAATCTTATTTTATAAAATAAATTGTTTTGAGCTACAACACCACAGTGGTTTTATTAGCAGACCTTTGTAGTAACCTTCTCTTGTGCGGTTGGTTGGACCTTGCAAGGACATGCTGTTCCATAACATGAGGGAAATTTACGGAATATTTCATAACTCGTGGGGATAGATTTTTCTTTTCTAATACACTTAGTGCTGAATGACATGTCGGGCACATCCAGGAAAGCTTCTAGAGAGGAGAGTAGCGTGATGCGTGCCAGAACATCGGGTTAGGTGGAGCCATGAGGCTCACTCCCGAGACAGGGGTGCTGCATAGCTCTACCACCTCAGAAAGACACCCAATGTAGAATCACAGCTGATCCCTTCTGGCCCTTTGGGGGAAATAAGCTGCAACCCCCCCTTTACAGGAGGGCAGCTTTCAGCATGTTGCTGGGAAAGGGGACACTGCACTTCTCAGGGTTGGGCTCTAGTTTTCTGAGAGAGGTGAAGGAAGGGTCTCAGGGCCTGAACTCCAGGCTGATCAGGAACATCTACCCTGGTATTTTTAGTCCCATAGCGCAAACCCCATGAGCCTGAGTCAGTTGACCGGGCTCTGAGACTCATTGTGGTGGGTTAGTTTGGTTTTTTGTGGTGTAGACCTACACAAAGGCCAGTCAGGCACCTCAAGTCAATGGCAGTTGAGTGTCTAACTCACATGTGTTGAAGATCCCACCCCTAGATGGCCATCTTGGCAAGGGTGTAGCAGAGCAACTTTAGAGCAAGTTCATGTTTATAAAACTCCAGGATTATTTAATCTAGGATTAATCCTGGAGATCAAAGTGTTTCTTATTCCTCTGCTCTCATTTTTCAGTAGACAGATTTCTATGGCCTACGTCCAAGTGCAATGCATGGACCCTCTGTGCTTCCATGTTCTTTACCAACATCTCGAAGACAGACTTGTAGCAATTGCAGCACTTTATCATTATTAAAGAGAAAACATAGTGGACTGGATTAGAGCCACGCAAACTACAGATCACCAGCTTTGTATTTCTACTTGTAGAGGACATGAGAATACGTCCCTCTTTCAAGCAAGTATACACCTGAACTCATTCCTTTAATAAGCCAATTATAAGCTTGAAAGCTTTTCCCTCTCACCAACAGAAGTTGGTCCAATAAAAGATATTACCTCACCCACATTATTTCTTTAATAGGCAGCATTATATATATTTTTAAATATGTATAATTAACTCCCATCAAATGACATCATATGATGAGACAACTATATATTATATTTACATAAAGCATTAAAGATTTTACATGTGGAAAATATCCATTCAAATAGGGTACAACCATAGGGTCCAATCTTTCATTCCTGGCACACCTCAACTGCTCTTTGATTTCAATAAAGTCTTAATCAAATAAAGATTTCTTGCAGTCATTTGGGGTAAGAATGGAGTGCAGGAAAAATAAACCTCCAAAGCTACAACCAAATAAGGTTTATGGGAAAACACAAATGGGAATCCCATCACTACCTAATGAATGGAGATTTAGGACCTGACCCTTCAAATCTTTGCTCACTGGAAAACCCCTAATGGACTTTAGATTGACTGAAGTCAATGGGACAAGATGCATGAGGACTATTCCCAGGAGGAAAGTTTTGAAGAATTAGGTCTATAGGGTCAAGTTTGTAAATACACCTAAGTGATTTAGGGCTACATATACAAAGGGACTTAGGTGCCTAATGGAATTTACAAAAGTATTTCACTAGACGCCTAACTCCCACAGACTCCAATGGGAATTAGGCCCCTAAGCACTTTTATAAATTCCACCAGGTACCGATCTGCATCTTTAGGCACCCAAATACACCTTTGTAAATCTGGCCCTTTGCAGTTTATGTCATTTTGGTGCTTTTGAAAATGTTAACCATGATCCTTAGCTGGAAAATGCCCTGCTTTTGCCAAATTGCAAATAGATAGAATAAAAAGCAAAGGTGAACTGTACCTTTAATGGTGAGCATGTTTTCATTACAGTGTTTGTAAACTCTTACAGTACAGGTTTAAAATGGGAACAGATAGACCTTCAGAGACACTGGTTGTGTGCAGGCATTCTAAAACTATTTTAAATGCATTGCTTGTTACAATCTCTCTTCTCTTTATGCTCTATTAAGATGCAATTTAGGCACCATTCCTGCAAAGACTTATGCACGTGCTTAACTTCACACACAATCCCATTGAATTTTACTCACAGTACATACAATTATGCATGTGAGAGAGTATTTGCAGGATCAAGGCCTGAACATAGAGTGGATATTACTTCAGTGTGCAATTACCAGGATCACCATTATACAGGTCAGCTTTTGCCAATAGTTTCTACACTGAGACCCTGGAATTTTCCTCTGTACATACAGTAAATAACTTTGGACCCCTATTCCCAGGAGCAGTCCTTCCTCATGCAAGTCATCTTGCTGAAGCCAACAGAACTACTCATACGAGTGGTGATGACTTGCTGAAGGTGATAGCATCTGTATTATTATTTGATTTATACAGTCCTCAAGTTGTGCTAGTCACTGCACAGCACTCTTGGTGCATGAGAATTTATGAGGTGAATGCCCTTTGGTGTGCATAAAAATTACATGCATTAGTTCTTGTGCATCAATAATCTGTTTCTAATTATTTTTTTAAACATTAGATTGATGGGTTGCAAAATAAATTAGACTTTAGGCCCTGGCACAGCAAAGATTTATGTTTATGTTTAACTTTACACACTGTGAGTAATCCCTTTGAACCCAAGTTAAACACATTCATAAAGTCTTAGCTGGAAGACAGACTTAATACTTCTGCAAATACTTAAAAGCATTTGCGATTTTACATGTGTGAGTAATTTATAAGTAGACCTGGGTGACATTTATTTTTATCAATAAATCTTTTTAATGAAAAATGGCTTTTCAACCAAAGTGGTTTCATGGAAAATGTTTGTGTTGTTTGAAATATTGCAGGTTTTCATTTAAAAACAAACAAAAACAGAACATTTTGTACTGAAAACCAAACTTTTTCATTTTTTAAAGGGTTTTCAGGTTGGGGTTTTTTGTTTGTTTTCTTGTAAAAAAAACTAAACTAAAATGTGGGAAATAGGTGAAAAAGTGAATATTTTTCAAAATTTCCAATGAAAAATAATTGCCATTTTTGACCAGCTCTACCAGAAAGGGCTAATTCCATGGAACTAAGCATATGATTCAAATTACATATGTACATAAGTATTGACAGAACCAGGCCACACTGTAAATAGATTTCCCGGTTTTATTATACTGCCTACTGTTTTATGAGGTGGTTAACATTTATTTTTATTCAGTATTTTGTTACCCAGCCCACAATAACACAATACTTTGACTCATATTGGAAAAACAATGATGTACAAATATATAATGTATTGTATATCTTAGTATATTTATGGTATATCTATTATTACTCCCCCTATTCCTATCTCCTCCCTTAATTTTTTTTTAGGTTAATTAAATTAAAAAGTAGTTAACAGGGAAAAGTCAAAGTACAAATAAAAATAGGCTGTCACTCTGTGGTCTTTAATTTTTAAAATCACTCTATTTTACCCCTTTTACTATGGCCCCTGTATGCTGCTCTGCTAGAATGCTGAGGTAAAAGAACCTTTGCTGGCCTTGGGCGAATTCCTCCAGAGCCCCTGTCTATGGATAGCTTGTGCAGAGCACCCCTTACAAACCTTGGCATAGAGGGTTTGCTAGAAGCTATGGAGACTAGGACAGCTCTAGGTTGTGACTCATGGACGTTGTTGTAACTTACATCCCAAATCTCCTGGTTCCAGGAGGCTAAACTACTAAACGACAATGCTTCCTTTCACAATGAACGTTCTCTGGTTAGCGAGTGTGTCCTTAAGAAAAAAAAGAAAAAGAAAAGAAAAAGAAAAGCTTCAGCTTGCTGGAGAGAATTGAACACTGAGGTAAAAGCCCTGGATGCTCCCCACATTGTAACATGACCCCAGATTTTAGCTTCCAGTTCAATGGAGTTTAGAATTAGAAAGTTCCAGAATATGGCAAGTGCGTTTGGAGAATTTGAGGCCCCAATTCAGCAAAGCACTTAAATGTGTTCTTAAGGCTGAATCGGGGCCTTAGTTGATAACTTTAAAGATACTGAACCAATTTTCTTCAGAGTTGGCTCATTTTGTAGACCTCATTTGAACTTAATCAAGTCAAGCTGGCACTGCCTTGTAACTCACTGTATGAAAGATTGCATAACTTTCCAGCTTGTATTATATTTATATATTATTAAATGACAAACAACTTATAAGATAAAGAGAATCTCTTATTTTAAAGGTCTAAGTGCTGAAGGAAAGAACTAAGGTAGAGCTTTCAACCATACTTCTGCATTTTTGAGTGCTTGACTTCTCAACCTCAGTTAAGAGGGCAAATACAATCCTTAGATGTCTAATCAGGAGAATATTAAGTAATAGCAAAGCTGTACTACCTCTGTACATGGCATTATGAGACCAATACTGGAATGCTGTGTCTATTTCTGGTATCCACTCTTCAAAAAGGCTGTTGAAAAACTGGAAAGGTTCAGAAAAGAACTAGAAGAATGATTACACTACCTTATAATGGCTCTAGAAAACATGCCTTATAGTGAGACTAAAAAAAATAATAATCAGCCTATTTAGTTTATCCAAAAGACAGTTAACAGGTGACTTGATCATGGTCTACAAGTACCTACACAGTGAAGAGATTTCTGATGATTAAAAAGGCATAAGGAGATCCAATGCTGGAAGCTGAAGCTAGACACATTATGACCAGAAATGATGCACAAATTTATAATACTGATGGTAATTAACCGTTGGAACCTACCTAAGGATGTGGTGAATTCTCTATATGAGATGACATCATGTGGAAGTTCACAGCTTATTGAAAACTTCAGGGATCTTGGAGGGAGCTGAAGAAGAGGAAAGTCCAAGTTATCTTCTCGCAGAGCCTTCAGGTCCCATGAGCAAGAGAAGGCAGAAAACACCGGAGGTGAACCTTTGACTACACAACCGGCGTAAAGCTGAAGATTCTGGTTTTGTGAAACACTGGGCTACATTCCAGTGGGGAGAGGGGACTGTAGAAATGGGATAGCCTGTGTCTCACAGATGAGGGGCCATTCTTCTTGCCTAGAGACTCGCTGGAGTAAGCAGGAGTGCTTTAAACTAAAAACAAGGGGAAGGAACTAAGGGTGCAAATGCAGTACAAACTCAAACTCAGGGTGTCGTGAACAAATTAAACAGAAGTGACAAAGAATGAAGAGAAGACATTTTCCTGTTGATTATACACAAATGCAAGGGTAATAAGCAAGAGGAATCAGAAACTCTTATAGATAAGAAATGTGATGCAACTTGAACCTAGAGGGATGAGTCCCACGATTGGAATGTTAAAATCACTGGTTACAACCTGTTTAGGATAGTATGGGTAAAACAATGGGAGTGGCATTCTACATTCTACACCATTACCTGCTTTGTAGTTATTGATCATTCAGAACCACAGGATCTCAAATGCATTTGGATCAATGTGCTAACTTTTTATTATCAGGTTTTTTTCATTTAATTAAAAATATTGATAACCATTTGATGATTATTTTGATTTTTTTTCACACTCTACACTACCTCCTTTCTCAATCACTGTGGACAATACCCTCATCCTGCTGGCCACTCAGGCCCATAACCTAGGCATCGTCTTCAACTTGGACCTCTCTCTTGGTCATCACGTCCATGCTAGATCTAAATCTTGCAGGTTCTTTTTCTGCAGACCATCTCTGATATGGCCTTCCCTATCCATCCACACAGCTAAAACTCTCGTCCGGGCTCTCAGCATCTTACATCTTGACTACTGCAATGTCCTTCTTTCTGGCCTTGACAGATACAACCTTACGGTACTCATACCCATTCAGAATGCTGCTGTAGAGATCATTTTCCGAGCCCATCACTTGGGTCGTTCTCTTTGCATCTCCTGCACTGGCACCCCCTTCTCTCACATCAAACATAAGCTCATAGTGAGACTAAATAAACTTCACTTTCAAGGCCCTGTGCCCCACCCCGGTCATCTTTCATTCACCTCCCATCGGCTCATGACATCAATTTCCATAGCCCACTTGATACATTTTCAAACCAGCATCTTTGTGCTTTCTCTCGTGCTGCCCCTCACGCTTGGGAGGAGCTCCCTAGAAAGACCCACAAAACAACACAATATTTTCCCTCAAAACCCTCCTTTGCCACGATGCCTACAAAAAAAACTTGACAATGGTTAGGCTGCTGGTGCGCTAGGACCACTGCCTGTCATGCTGACCGATATTGTCTCATTGGTTTATTTGTATTCCCCCATCTGTCTGCATTCATCTGTCATCTCTGGTCTTATACTTCGTTGTAAGCTTTCGGGGGCAGGGACCGTCTTTTTGTTCTGTGTTTGTACAGGGCCTACCACAATGAGATCCTGGTCAATGACTGGGGGTGATCAATCATTCCTGAGCCTGAGCTGGGGAGTCATCTGAGATAATTACCTGCGAGTCCTACGATAGGCAGGTCCCAGTTAACCAGGGCCCAGCCACTCCCCAAGCAAGGGCCTAACCAGGTGACCGCAATGCAGGTATATAGGCTCCTAATGTAAGCAGCCACTCCAATTGGCTGAACGTCGCTACCTGGGAGGAAGAATTCCAAGCTGCACAGTAGTTCTAACAGACTGCACCAGCTTTAACCGGCCACCCCCAGCTATCCTGATGCTGGGGCTCCCACAGTAACACAAATAAATAAATACACATACACATCATGAGAATAGCTTATTTCCTCCCCATCTGAAATAATTCATATTGTCAGAACATTTTTCTAGGCATAAACTGGAAAGATTAAAGGTAACATCTAATTTTCCAGCTGCATCTGGAGGCTTAATCTTAGCATCTATAACAGCATCTTGAGCCTTGTGACTTTTAATTCTTATGGACATGAGTGTGAGCCCAGTAACAATCGCGTGCCCAACATTATTCAAATTTTGCCCAGATGGACGAGGACTAGTGAGCCTAGCTGAAATCCTTATATAAGTAAATATAGCCTCCGGATTGTTAGATCTGCTCAGTATGTTCCCCCTGGAGGTTTCAGAAAACGTCTCTAAAAGGATTGTCACAGCTTCTATTTGGCTTGACAAACAAGCCTCCAATCTCCAACATTGAAGTGCAGACTCCCTGAAGCATGGAAAGCCATGTGTCTTTCTGACCTTCATCTTTATTAGCAGGCTTATCTCATGGAGCCCATAAGCAGATGGTTCTCTTCCTCCTCTCAGCGCTACTCTCCTCCCCTCCACCCCACAACATGCCTATATAGGTTTGCGAATAACGTGCGTGTCTGTTGTGTTCATTAAATCCACCACCCTGCCGGGAGATTCTTCTGTTAGTCAATACAACCCCGTTTTAAATTCATCTCAAGAGCCTCTTTGTGTGGGGCCCCTGGGAAAAATCCTGGCTTGTTAGAATATGCAAAAACACTAATGGACTACATTCAGGAACTGCAAAGTGACAGAGCTTGAGACAGATCTGCCCAGGCCATGTCTACACCATAGGAACTAAAGCAGCTTTGGCACCATAACTACGCTGGCATAACCCTGTAGTATAGATGCATGCTACGGAGTTGGAAACGGTTTTTCCAGCACTGTAGGAACACCTCCTCCCCAAGTGACGGTAACTAGGTCAACGGAACCATACACTGGGTGTTAAGTTGGCATAGCTACAGCACTCGGGGGCGTGAACTTTTCACACGCCTGAGCAATGTAGCAATGTCGACCTACATTTTAAGTGTAGACCATGACTCACCCAGGGGAACTTAATGCGTACGAGTAAGGCCAGCAGGATTTGGGTGCTGGTGAGTCATCACAAGGCTTTGCCATTGACTCCATTCTACAACCCTACTCAAGCTGATTCAATGGGACTGCTCACATGAGTCAGTACTAATCAGCATGAAGGATTATAGAATCAGGCCCATTGAGAGGCAGGCTCAGGCTTCAAAGCCCCTACCATTTTACTGGGATGGCAGATTTGCTTCAAATGCAGCCCTCAGGGACCTCAGTCCTGTCCTTTAAAAACCCTGATCGCCAGCACCGGCCCTGCCCCAGAATAACCAATCTTACTCCCATTAAAATCAACAGGAACTTTGCTAACTAATCCAGTGGGACCAGGATCTGGACTTTAGAAAAGACAGGGGAAATAGGAGGTTTAGGAAAAGAGAAAAGTCACATACCTTGTTAAAACTTAGCTCAGTTTGCAAGAGAAAACTCAGTGTCTCCATTTCTGCCCCACGCTGGAGACATGGTCAGGAGGAGACAGGTCTTAAAAATAAATAAATAAATAAATACATAAAATAACGTAATGTTGAACACACATTGAAATTAAACAATCCTGCACTCGCAGGGAGACAGGGTTCAAAAATCATTGTGTCCCAATACATTTTTCTCTATAAAACACATCGATTTTATTTACATTAGACATCAACTGACTCTAAAAACCAGTGCTCTGATACCTAGCTTCTCTCTTTCCCTCCAAACCCATTCATTCAAAATATTCATTCCTGTTGCGATTGCCCTGATGCACAGCAAACCTACTAATTCTTCCATTAAATAGCAGCGCCCAGTGTAAACTGGGATTCTTTCCAGCCGACTAACTCCGTTTCTCTCCAGGCTTAAAAGAGTACGCTTTTCTTCTGGGCAGCACCTGTGTAAACAAGGTCCAGCTCTTTCTCCTCCACCGATAAAGATCAAATTCAGGGTTATCATCGCAAAGGGATGTGAACTAAACGGCACGGTTTCAGCAGTGCGTGTGACAGATGGATTAGCCAGCCAGTTTCAATTAGTGCAAATAGGATTTATGTATCTATTCTTCTGAGCATTGTGCTGAAAATCTACACCACACTGACATCACCTTTGGGTCTGTTTCTTAAATGTAGCGGAGAACACCCTGCTTAATAGGTATACGTATTTAAAAGTGTGGTGGGTACAAACCACTGCCTGGGTTTTGGACCAGTAGCAGCTCCTCTGCTTCTGCAGAAGGTAAGCTTTCGTGTAGAAGATCCCTAACCCCTACAGTGGTGAAGCAAACCCTCTGAATGCAAACTGCTTGGGGTCCTGTCTTCCTGCCTTCTCATAAAGCTGACCTAACAGCTTTAGGAGAGGTGCGAATTAGGCTACGTCTACACTACCCGCCCGATTCGGCGGGTAGCTATCGATGTTCTGGGATCGATTTATCGCGTCTCGTCTAGACGCGATAAATCGATCCCAGAGCCGCTCCCCGTCGACACCGGAACTCCAGCTCCGCGAGCGGAGGAAGCGCTGTCGACGGGGGAGCCTGCCTGCTGCCACATGGACTGGGGTAAGTACTTTTAAAAATCGATCTAAGATATTTGACTTCAGCTACGTTATTCACGTAGCTGAAGTTGCGTATCTTAGATCGATCCCCACCCCCTGTAGTGTAGACCAGCCCTTATACCCACTTGTCTCAGGAGGGGGGCTACATGTGAGGTCATTTGAAACCTTAACACTGTTAACTATTTCCTGGCTGATCATTTTAGCAGAAGTATCCAGCTACCCTGCTTATCTGATTAGGTTAGATTTCCTAAGAGCTAAAGGAGATCAATGGAAAAGGGCCCAGGGGCTGACCTTGGCTTCAGTGGAGGAAGAAAGTAGCAGTGGGAGTTGGGGAGGAGCTTAGGGAGTGATAGATAGGCTGACCCGCTGGGGAAGGAGAACCACCAGCAGAAGCAGCTAGCTGGCGAAGCTTGTGGAAGGCTCCCTCTGCAATGCTCAGACTCCTCTGTGATTTGCAGCAGTTGACAAAAGGACATGCAAATATTAGACTCCAGAGGGAGTGGAGATCTTTGTTTACAGCTGCAGACAGCAGATACCCTTCTGCTTCTTTGGCAGCTACAGGAAAAGGTGTGGAGGCCATCGATTGCTTCTGCCAAGCGAGCGGTAGCAAGCGGGGGGGTTGGGATCCAAGCTGCAAGCATGGACAAACTTCAGCTGAAAGAAAATAAGAAAGGAATACTTGTGGCACCTTAGAGACTAACACATTTATTTCAGCATAAGCTTTCGTGGACTACAGTCCGCTTCGTTGGATGCATAGAATGGAACATACAGTGGGATGATATTTATACATTCAGAGAAACATGAAAAGGTGGAAGTAACCATACCAACTGTAAAAGGCTAATTAATTGAAAGGAACTGTTATCAGTAGGAAAGAAACTTTTGAAGTGATAATCAACATGGCCCATTACAGACAGTTGACACAAAGGTGTTAAGGGTATTTAACTGGGGGAAATAGATTCAATTAACGTAATGACCGAGCCATTCCCAGTCAATATTCAAACCTAAGGTAATGGTATCTAGTTTGCATATTAATACAAGTTTGGCAGCTTCTTGTTGGAGTCTGTTTTTCTGTTGCAAAATTGCCACCTTTAAGTCTGTCACTGAGTGATTAGAGAGGTTGAAGTGTTCACCTACTGGCTGTTGAATGTGATGATTCCTGATGTCAGATTTGTGTCCATTTATTCTTTTGCGTAGAGACTGTCCAGTTTGGCCAATGTACATGACAGAGGGGCATTGCTGGCACACGATGGCATATATCACATTGGTAGATGTGCAGGTGAACTTCAGCTGAGTTATCTGTCTCACTTTCCTGCTCAGCATAAAGGGGATACAACAAATCATGCAGGTTGTTTGCAGACCAATTTTCAGGTGAGGCCAAAGATTGCCTTGAAGTGATGGAGTCTCACTCCTGTCAAAGTTTCAAAAACATTTACAGAGGCCCTTCTATACAAATGGGCACTCAGCTGTAGAGCTGTTGCCCCATCCTACAATCGATGGAAGGAGTTTTTTCATTGATGTAGGGGTAATCCACCTCCTCGATTGGTGGATACTAGGTCAATGGAAGAACATAGCCGCGGCTACACCCAGGGTTAGGTGTTCAGGGGTGTGAATTTTTCACACCCGGAACAACATAACTAGGTGAATCTAAATTTTACGTGTAGACCACACCTGAGTTTCTATGACTACCAAGTGAGCAACAGCTCTCCAGAGCTACCTCTGAGGTTGTCTATTTGTGCAAACCTCTTTGGAAGTACTTATCCTTTGCAAAGACTCATTTTCTATCATGAATCGGAGCTAACTACCATTTCCTAAAAGATACACACCTGCATTCAGGAAGTCATGTGGAAACCTCTGAGATAACCCAGCCCTTATCCTGTACTCCAATTCAGAGTTGGGAGCAGGGAGCAGCATTCCCATTGCGCTCCTCATCAGTATTCGACCCAGGCCAGGGAAGCTAATGATCCAACCAGCAGGCCAAATTCAGTAATGAATCCTGGTCATAGGCCAGCTGAGGCACGTTGCACACATGCTAAGAAGTAGTAGTTCAGAGTTTCTTGGCTATTCTATTAGGATGGTGTTGTCAAGTGTGAGTAAAGGTTAAAAAAAAAGGCACCTATCTACATCTTTAGGTGCTTAAATCTAGCCATACCTGATTTAGGAGCCTACATCCCATTCTTAAATTGAGACTTAGGAAAGTGACTTGGAAAGTGGTTAGGACATGTAGGCTCCTATGTGACATAGGCTTTTAAAAATGTATCCCAAGTTTTTACAAGCTTTACCAATCATCTTCAGGATTCTGGTTTTAGAGCCTTTTTCAGACGTTAGATCCAGTTTCAGTCCCAGCTAGCATTTTCTTGTGATGTAACAATCCCTTTAAGGCATCTGCATGCTGGACACTATACAAATACAAGTGACGGATTAATTTATTGAGCCTTTCCTTTCAACTCCTTAAGTAGAACCTGTGAATGGTGATTTTTCCAATGTACCCTATGGTTATATAGTTGCAAAAATAGCCAGGATGATCTGTTCTGAGAGCCTGTGTCTTATATTCAGTTAGTTCTTCTTGAAAATGTAGCTTATTTGCCAGAATACACGCTGCACTCAGAGCCCAGAACACCTAATCCACTCTGGCAATACTGTTTCAGTGTAATATGCATTCAAAGGGAAGATTCACACAGCTAGGACTAGACTATGTAAAGCTGTATTAACTCAGATGGGAAGGGAGAAGCATTCTGTGAAATAAAGAGAGAGAGAATGAATATTCTACAGAGGGAAAATAAAACGGATGCTTTAAACTGAGACCCAGGGCAAACTTCTGTTCTGAAGAACCATGAATCCCTTTGAATTTCAGGCGTATGTGCATTTCACATTTGAAACCCTGCATCCAAACACCTCCCCCATCATTTTTATTCCAGTTTGGATCCAAATCAAGAAGGGGCCTATTTTCCAGTTCAGGTTTGGCTACAGCTAAAATCTTGAGCTGTCAGTCACATCAGAACCCTAGATTCTGGCCTTGATTTGAACCCATAGCCTAAACCTATCCCTGATCCAACTCTGAGCACAATAAGTCTTTGGAACCCATCTCTATTCTGCCCAGAATGGAATACAGTGTCTAAGCCAAGTATTTGTCTTGACATGCTTGTGTTCACTACATATTGATAAAGCCATCTGGCAACTTTAGGAAGGCTGATAAGCTAAGATCCATTTTAATCCACCTTTGAACATATGTTGCCTCTTATCCCAGTCTGTTAGGATTGTCAAGTGTGGACAGGAGATCATTCACTATGAAAACTGTACCTCTTATAGCTTTCTCCTCTGGCAAAATATACAGTGTTACCTCATTTGCTTATCCCCAATATTCATGCTGTAATGATACAGTATAGAGATCACAGGGTGGGGTGAAACAGTAAATATAGAGATGACGCCAAAAAGCCATTTGACTGGCAGGCAGAAGAGACCTTATCAGACAGGTAGGCATTGCAAAGTGTCATGAACATTCTGGAGGTGAATAAATCTTTTGTAACTATCTTCCTGATTGTCTGGACTGCTTTTTACTTCCTCTATTTTTCAAACTTTAGCAACTTACCCCTCACCTATTTTAAAATCTTTTCTCACCTTTTTAAAGCTTTAGCCAGCTGACTTTTCCAGGTCTGCATGGCGCTTGCCTGGCGCTTGCTGGATGTGCTAGGAAGGCTGTTGGAATTATTATTTATGCAGGATGTCATCACAACACTAATGTAACCATAAATTCCTTTATTAAATCCAAAGGCCGAATGGTATTTACATAATTGCTCCAAACATGCCTAAAAAGCCGAAATAATAAGCAATTTGCTACATCCAAACAGTAACAAAACATTGATAAACATTTAATCAAGATACTTACAAACGGGCGAAACTCAGCGGTGCTTAGATGCATAGTGGTTAGCTCCAGTGTGGCCAGGCAGGTATTAGCAATGAATCCTTTAGGAGTTCACTTTTTTATATCCTTTAACTAA
Source organism: Macrochelys suwanniensis (assembly GCA_033296515.1). Lineage (NCBI taxonomy): Eukaryota > Metazoa > Chordata > Testudines > Chelydridae > Macrochelys > Macrochelys suwanniensis. The sequence continues at coordinate 92,906,090 of CM065783.1, forward strand.
CAAGTGATGGCATTGCCAAGTACTGACTTCAGCTAAAAACCAATTTGAGACAGTTCACTCTTATTTCTAGTCTTAATCCAGATACGATTTACAACCCTCTTTCTCCACATGGCCATTCCTCCCTGTCTCTTCCTCCTTCTTTCTGCTGACCAACAGCTTTTCCTTTGCACCTGGGTTCACCTAAGCCCTCATTTTTGAGATAACGCTGGTATGTGGGGTGGAAGGGCCAAGTTGGCCCTTTTTAAAGACAGATTCTCTTTGTCTCATCTGGAGTCACCCCCTCTCGGTCAGAGCCTCCTTTTTAGAAACTTGCCCTTACTTCATTAGTTATTCTACGAACCAGACCTCCTCCCGACTTCATTCCTTCTGGCCATATAACTCACCTTCAAGGCCTTCCTTTTCAGCACATAATTCTTGAACCAAATTTAAGCTAATTTTGATTCTCTAATTTCCCATTTATTCTGCAAAGGCTGTTTTCTCACACGTGAGAGATGAAAAGGGGTTTACGTAGCCGTTCTACAAATCTCAGAACCATTCCAGCCACCATTGCAGCTTGGAGCTGATGAAAGATGTGGAGATGGCCCTGAAATACATACAGAGGTAGCCAGGGCTGGCATTATCATGAGGTGAACTGAGGCAGCCACCTCAGGTGCCAGACTGTGGCGTGGGGGAGGGGGACCCACTAGGACCCAGAGTGTAGAAAATTATGTCTGCTGCTGGTGCATACGTATTCTCTCTGCTCTAGATGCAGAGAGATGGTGGAGTGCTGTGCTGGAGGAAGGAGGGTACAAGAGACCTTTCAAAGTTTTGGCCCAAGTGAGGGGGCCTGGCGGCGTCATTTGAGCTCCCCGCCTCAGGTGCCAAAATGTTGTGGGCCAGCTCTGGAGGTAGCCACGGCCATTGCAGCTCAGCAGCTACACCATCACCCTGGCCACTAGTGACAACATTGTCTCCCTGGCCCATCACTCAGCCTAGCTGCTCAAGAGCACCACATCCCCGACACCACAGTGGAGGAGCTATGAAAGTAAAGAGCTGGTACAGAGGAGAGGCAGAGGTGAGACACATGGGTGTCCCAGACCTCTTTAGTCCAAACACTGCCCTTATAGAATTATAGTCACATGAATGAGATGTAACATTATTTTTAAGCTTTTATTCAGAGATGCATTGCTCATCAGCATTAAGTTCCACATGGAATATTTCCTCAAGCAGATGAGTCAAAGGTCTAACGAAATAGACCCCCTTCTGTCCCACGCTGCTGACAGAAACATTGCTAGATCGCTTGGTAAACTGGGCATAAGCAAACAAATATACATTTTAATATGGCTACATGTAAATGTACAGAACTAGGAACAAAGAGTTTAGGCCATACTTCCAGGATGGGGGACTCCCCCCTGGGAAACAGTGACTCTGAAAAAGATTTGGGGGTCATAGTGGATAATCAGCTGAACATGAGCTCCCAGTGTGCCGCTGTGGCCAAAACAGCTAATGTGATCCAGGGATGCATAAACAGGGGAATCTCGAGTAGAAGTTAAGAGGTTACTTTACCTGTGTATTTGGCATCAGTGCAACTTCTGCTGGAATACGGTGTCCATTTCTAGTGACCACAATTCATGAAGGATGTTACCACCTTGAAGAGGGCTCAGAGAAGAGCCACAAGAATGATTAAAGGATTAGGAAACATGCCTTATAGTGATAAACTAAATAGATTGAGCTCTTTGAGTGTAACAAAGAGAACATTAACTGGTGACGTGATTACAGTCTAAAAGCATCTATATGGGAAACAAATACCTTATAATGGGCTCTTCAATCTAGCAGAGAAAGGTCTAACACAATCTAATGGCTGGAAGTTGAGGCTAGACAAATTCAGACTGGAAAGAAGGAGTACATTTTTAACAGTGAGAATAATTAACCATTCGAACATATATCAAGGGTCATGGTGGATTCTCCATCACTGACAATTTATACATCAAGATTGGATGTTTTTCTAATAGATCGGCTCTAGGAATTAATGGGGAAGTTCTATGGCCTGTCTTGTACAGGAAGTCAGACAAGATGAGCTCAGTGGCCCCTTCTGATCTTGGAATCTCTGAAACCTAGCTAGCACGTAAAGGACGCAAATCGAGGTATAAATTCTAAGTGGCATTGCTAATGAACTGACAGGCCAATGCACTGAGTCTGCTCTCTCTTTTCCCACTGACAGGAGACTGGTAGAGTGAATATTCAGACAGCTCCCATGGAAAAAAACCAAACACTCGTGTTGGAAGCCTTTTGGCATAAAATTGAAATGTCCAGCCATAACAGCACGTGCAGTGCTGCTGGGAGTGTCTCTTTATTGTTAGACTGAGGAGAGAGAGTTTCCCCGTGAAGAATAGTTAAAGTGAGTGCTCTTGAGCTTGAAATGGCGGCTGTCTCTCTCTCTCGCCAGATTACTACACACGTTCTCTTGCCTCAAGTTTCCCCCCACCCCCCCTTAAAAAGCTTATCCAGTATGGAGTATCCACAACAGAGAGACAGTATGTTCATTTCCTCTGGCCCCATTCTATCACACTTTCCCCTTACTTTGTGAGTAGATCCATTGATTTCAATGGAACTACTTGAGAGTAAGTTACTTACTACTCAGCATCAGCAAGAGTGGCAGAAATGCTTTGAGTTTATTAGGCGATAAATGCTAGCTCATCGGTGAAAGACAGTCTAGTGTGTAGTACTCCGTGAAATCCACTGATCTACATTCAGATAGGCCCAGCAAAACAAACCCAGCAGGTTCAATTCATACCACCTGCTTGGTTCCTTTGCAGGTTTCGGCGTCATGCAACAATACATGCGAGTCTCAATGTCGATTCCAGGGACACCAGTGAGTTTAGCAGAAACAAATATGGTGATTTAGACTATTTTTTTTCTGTAGGACACAAGGAGTGGTGGTGGCCCAAGGAGCACAGCGGGTAGCCATTCTGAACAGACTGTGGATGATTAAAGGCAGAAACTTTGCCTTGTTTGAGCTTGTCTTACATGACATTTTTACTGACTGAATTGTCTCAACCTTCTTCCATAGCTTTTATGTCCTTCAGATATGTCCTTTGTGCCACAAAGACATGATTCTAGTCCTTACAGACAGGGGCGGCTCTATGAATTTTGCCACCCCAAGCATGACAGTCAGGCGGCCTTCGACAGCACACCTGCAGGTGGTCCCAGGTCCCGCGGATTCGGCGGCATTTCGGTGGGAGGTCCACCAGTCCCGCGCCGTTGGCAACCCTGCCGCCGAATTGCCACTGAAACCGCAGGACCGGCGGACCTCCCGCAGAAACGCCGCCGAAGGCTGCCTGACTGCCGCCCTCTCAGCGACCGTCACGCCATCCCCCATGGCTTGCCGCCCCAGGCACACGCATCCTGCACTGGTGCCTGGAGCCAGCCCTGCTTACAGAACCATAGCTGGATCTATAAACAGATCTAAGAGTATTTTTAGCTGATTCCAGCATGCGGATCATGTAAGATCATACTGAAAATGTACTTATAAGATAGCCACAGCCCTGGTGCTTTAGCCAAACCCTGCCATGTATATCATTAAGCCCAAACTCTGATTATCCACTGGGAAACAAACATTCAAACCGATCCTCATGGAAAATATTACTAAGTTGACAATTATCAAGTATCATTTTAGCACTGCTGATGGGTTCTGCAGCAATTTCTATAATAAATCATTATCCAGGCAATTTCACCAGGGTTCTTATTTTTATGAGTATTTTCTCATCCTCATCATTATTAAATGCAAAAAATGAAGTGCTGAGATTGAGCAGTGAACATTTAAAGAGTCATAAATGCAAATATATTATTCTTTCCTACAGCAAACAGGACTTCATTTTTTATTCTTTATATTGCAGTGGTGCCTAGAGGGTCCATCCCAAATTGGGACACCCCTGTGCTAGGCATGAGGAAAGACTATGGATGAACTTATGCCCAGATCCCAAGAATTAGGCATCTATATACTTTGAGGATCTGGGCTCTAGGGTTTACCTAGACCAGCTAATTCATGCATAGGCGCCGACTTTAGTCGGCGCTGGTGGGTGCTCGCGCCCCCGGCCCCGCCCTCATTCCACCCCTTCCCCAAATCCCCGCCCCCACCTCCTCCCCCGGGCACGCTGCATTCCACCCCCCCAGGCTTGCAAGCCTGGGAGGGAGGGGGGAGAAGCAGCCGAGCACCCATTGGCAGCTCCCTGCCAGCACCCCCGCCCAGCTCATCTCTGCCTCCTGAGGCGCCGTGGCAGCCAAACCGCTTTTCCTGGACTCACAGGCTTGTGGTGCTCCAGCTGATCGGCCTGGGAGGGAGGGGGGAAAGTGCAGGGGCAGTGCCTCGGGGGAGGGGTATGGGGAGGAGACGGAGGCAGAGCCGGGCGCTCCGCCTCCTCCCCATACTCCTCCCGAGGCATCACCCCTGCGCTTTCCCCCCCTTCCTCCCTCCTTCCCAGGCTTGCCGCCACTGATCAGCTGGAGAGCGCCACAAGCCTGTGAACTCAGGAAAAGCGGCTTGGCTGCCACAGTGCCTCGGGAGGTGGAGGTTAGCTGGGCACGGGGGGAGGGGGCAGTGCTGGGAGGGAGCTGCCGGTGGGTGCTCTGCACCCACCAATTTTTCCCCGTGGGTGCCCCAGCCCCGGAGCTCCCACGGAGTCGGCGCCTATGAACTCGTGTGAAAATTACAAACCGCTGTGCCTTCCGTAGGTGTCGCCTCATGGTAGCTAAATTGAGAACACAACCTTGCCCCTAGGGAAGAGAAGGTCCCTGGGGTTCGTCTGTGGAACAAATAGACTGTTGGTCGAGAGAGATGTTTTCCAGCCTGAAGAAACTTGGAGAGTGAGCGTGAAGCAGCACTCCCTGCCATGATGAAGATGAACCCCAAAGAGGAAGGGAGCAGAACTTGCACACTACGTTAACTTTTGACTTTTATTGTAAATTTTCTCACTGGAATCCCCAGTCACTGGGGAGTTCGGTGCCAGCCCTGGTTAAGAGAGCATCAGCCACAGAGCACATTATCTGAGGCTCCCGCGTTGCTGGACGCCGGCCAAGGCACAGCTGCCAAACTGATCAGTTGTCCGAATAGCTGAGGCCAACTGGCCTCTGTAACACTAAACGTCAGATGGGACCTAGTCTAGCTAGCAACAGCAACGCTGCCTGCAAGCTGCAGCTGACGCATTTGGCTTCAGAAAGAAGTGAAAGTGACTGAGCATAAGAAGAGTGGGGATGGGAGTCTGTGAGGATTGCGCTGGGCCCGGCAGGGAAGCTCTATCCCCACCGATGCCCAGACCACTGTCAAGTGAATTCCAACCCCTGCAGATGGACCCACAGCCTGTATGGTACTGATGGAATGACAGTCGAACAGAGAAACCCAGATCTAACTTCCTTTTTATGTCACGTTGCCATTATTGTGGAGTCCATGATCTGGGACCTGATTCTGTTCTCATTTAATGTGGTTATTAAGCAGTTAAGCCCAGACTGTGAAAGGTATTTAGGCACCTAAACTCTAATTGACATCCATAGCAGTTAGGTTCCTAAATACCTTTGAGGATCTGGGCCTTAATGCTGTAGCCCATGAGAAAGAAGCTAAACCTTTAACACCATCTGTGGGGTGATGTACATGACCAGTCAACCACCACCCGACCACCTCTTTACACAGGTTTGTCCCCTTTGTATTTCACTTTTCTTAGGCTACATCCACACTACCCGCCCGATTCGGCGGGTAGCGATCGATGTTCTGGGATCGATTTATCGCGTCTCGTCTAGACGCGATAAATCGATCCCAGAGCCGCTCCCCGTCGACTCCGGAACTCCAGCTCCACGCAAGGAGTAAGCGGAGTCGACGGGGGAGCCTGCCTGCTGTGGTGTGGACCAGCGGTAAGTACTTTTGAAATCGATCTAAGATATTCGACTTCAGCTACGTTATTCACGTAGCTGAAGTTGCGTATCTTAGATCGATCCCACCCCCCACACACAGTGTGGACCAGCCCTTAGATAGTAAACTCTTTGGGGGCAGGGACCATTCCTCCCTTTGTGTTTGTACAGCCCCTTGCACAATGGGGCTCAATCCTAGGGGCACTATTATAATAGAAAGATCAAACTCGTACTAAGAAAGGAGTGATCCGTATATTTAAGTTGAGAACGCATGTAGCCAGGAAAGTATTTCTAAAAGTTTTAGCACATGACCATCTATCTACAGTGAACTAGATTACAGAGAACCTTCTAGGGATGCTGAGCATCTGAAGCTTGCTCAGCCTGGTCACATTTTAAGCAGAACAAGATCCTTTACAGCAGAGCTCTTTTTATAAATAGATCCCCCCAAATTGCTTCAGATGGATGGTGTTGACAACCTGAAGAAAAAAAAAAAGAATTCAGCAAATATAATCGGAGATGAATTTAAGGGAGTACAGTTGTATAACATCAGTTTACTTTCACAAGCAACGCTGAACTACAGAAGAGATCAACACAAAAACTGGAACTGCAGGAAGTAGTCTAAATGCTTTAAAATTCTCCTGTCCTTCCCATCTAGCTTGACTTGTGGTGCTGATGCCAGACTCCAGGTTTGCCTACACTAAAGAGATGGTTATTCTGAGAACAGCTTGTCCCCTAGATCAGGCGTTCTCAACCTTTTTCTTTCTGAGCCCCCCGCAATATACTATAAAAACTCCACGACAACTGTTTCCTACGTATAAAAGCCAGGGCTGGCATTAGGGGGTAGCAAGCAGGACAATTGCCCAGGGCCCCACGCCACAGGGGGCTCCACGAAGCTAAGTTGCTCAGGCTTCTGCACAGCAGGGCTTAGGCTTTCTGCCCTGGGGCCCCAGCGAGTCTAACACTGGTCCTGCTTGGCGGACCCCCTGAAACCTGCTTGTGGCCCCCCAGGGGGCCCTGGGCCCCTGGTTGAGAACCACCTCCCTAGATCTCCTGTAGAACATCTCATCTCCACAGATGGAACTGCCTCTAATGGTTTACCTGCAGATCAAATGCTGTCTGGATTAGATTTACTTTCAGCAGGGCTCAAATACCATTCCAGTCTGAACTACATTAATGCCAGTGTGGATGGAGGTCGCTGGCCTAATAGCACAAATGACTCAAAGATTCCTCCTATTACTGTCCCACAATGCCTGAGTTGCCATTTGAAATCTCCCAAAATCCACTGCTTCTGGGGCCCATGCAATAGGTACCCAGACACCATTGCCACTGAGGGCCAAATTCTCAGCTGGGTGTAAATTGGCACCAATGGAATGTTTATGCCACCTGAGCTTGTAGCTCTGAAACAGATTAAAAGAGCCCTATTACGGGACATCCATGCCGGTTCGGAACTAGACCCAGCAATGGCTAATGTGGAAAAACCAGAAATGTTTGTGCTTACACCAATTCTATCCTGCCACTTTCATCAGAAACAGTTCAATTCTTAGATTAGACATGGCAAAAAAAGCAGATAAATACAATTTCTTGGTGAAATCAGAAAAAAAACAAATAGGCTTCCACCCATCTCTTATACTATACTACTATTGCATTTGGAGCGTTATGATTTCAGTTCCTACGGAATCCCATTCCTAGGGACATTGAATTTCATTATTGTACTTTCTTTTTTCATTAAAATTTTCACTATGTTGCAAAATGCCAGGAAGCCTTATAAAAATTATTTGTAAAACAGTGTGTGGGCAACCTATGCAGCCTGACAGGAGGAGAGAGGACAGTTTAAAATCATTTTATGATAAGCTTTGAGTTGCATGAATACACAGTTATTAGTTTAGCAGGTGTGCTGAAAGCTCTCTTTTCTTAGTAATTTCATGATGGGCAGGGCCGACGAGAGCGGGGGGGGGGAAGCTGGTACAAATTATCGGGGCCCGGCGATCTGGAAGGGTGCCCGGGGCCCGACTATCCGGGGCCCAGCGGTCCAGAAGGGGGTCCGGGGCCCAACTATGTAAAGATTTTTAGCCGGTCCGCCCTTGCTGGGAGGCCCGAAAATTTTTATTCACCGGGGTCCGAACCCACTCTCAGCGGCCCTGATGATGGGATGCTAAATGCAAGCAAAACAAGATAATTATGAGCCCAACACTGAAAACCATGCACCCTCACGATTCTTTTTAGTGAAGGACGCTTGCAATTCTCTATTTGTTTAATAAAACCAGCGGTCTTTAGACAGAGCAAGCGATTCACAGTAGCTTGTAACTTTTATGTGAACAGAAACTGTGATAGGAGAGAAAGGTTCTCAAAGAATCCGGTCACTCTTTTGCCAAGTGGTAGCAGATTTGGGGGCCTTGCAGATTGCTTTTGCATGGGACAAGATATGAGGGTGTGTGGCAGCTCCATGTTTTCATAGCGTGGCTTGTTTTATTTACACCACTCCTTTAACAGAGGTGGTCACAAATGGCACACAAGCAGTCCCCTCTTTCAGAAATCCCAGGCGACACAGCAATGCCCAGTTCCCAAGGAAGCAACACCGTCCCAAGAACTGACTCTAGTTAGAGAGCCGAAGAATGGATTTGGAGGAAAGATTAAGACAATTAATTACCCTGTGGATAGTTGGGCTAAGGTATGGCTAAGGGGTGTGTGATAACAGTCTACAAATAGACGAAGGGTGTTGAGAGAAAGGAATTAGAAGGGAATATACAGAGAAGCATCATGGAATAGTCATTCGGGCATCAGAAGACCTGGGTTCTAGTCCCAGCTCTGTCACTGGCCTTCTGTGAGAGTCTGGGCAAGTCATTTCATTACTCTATGCCTCCTTGTGTATTTAGATTGTAAGCTGACAGGGACAGTGTCTTACTATGTGCCTGTGGGGACCCTAGCACAATGAGACCCTGATCATGACTGGGACTGCCAGGTATGGCAGTAATTCACCTTCTAACATAATAAGGAGGAATAGGATATAATTATAATGTAGCTTGCAGCACATGAAATGTCCTCAGAGGGGATACAGTCACCGGTGAAGCTACATTCAGAGAACCACCACTACAGCCATGGCAACAGAAATCCACCCAAACTGGGGAGGGCAGGAGCAAGTCAAGGGAAAATTGCAACTTGGCAGAAAAACCGAAGTGAACAGCAGAAACACCATGGAAATAAACACACTAGCTACAATGGAAACAGGTGCACCACCGTCAGAAGGAAAATAAGCGTCCATCAGGGTAATGCAGGCACAGAGGAAGAATCAATAAAGGTAAACAGACTCGTTACAGTAGGCTCAGAACAAGTGACAAACAAACAAAACCAAACCAGACCGGCTTCTATCAGTAAACTCATCAGCCCCATAAAATCCCCAGCCATGCTATGTATTGCAATAGAAATTTCCCTAGGGAGCCTATAGACAGGAGTGTTCTCTGGTGGTTAGAACAGGGGACTCCAATTTGGACTTCTCGGGTTACATTCCCAGCTCCACCACGAATTCGTTGAGTTTGACTTTAAGGAAATTATTGAGTCCCCCTGTGTCTCAGTGTTCCCATTTATATAGGGGGCATTATAACACCTGACCTATTTTGGAGGGTATTCTGAACATTAATTCGTTAAATTAATTAATTAATTACTGGAGAAGTGCTCCAAAAGGATATTGTGTTATTTTTATTGCGATATTCATTAGAACAAACTCCATGGCACGGCACATGTCAACAGCAGGAGTGAGAGTTGTCTGGGGAGTCTTTTATCATCCTCGGAAGCACAACACATTCTCGTTAAACTATACTCCGCGCATGCCCTGTGGAATCTGGGGTATTATAATGAACCTGGTGTAGAAACAAAAATAAATGCCAGATTTAAAAAAAATCCTGCAATAAAGTGAATTTCAAGTTTTAGTTCCTAGTCCAGGCAGGAGTTGCATCCATGTCTCCTACATGGTGCTGAGTACTTTCAACTTGTATCGACCTCAAAGGGAGTCAAGCTAGCAGGAGGAAATCCACACTTGGTAGGACCAACCATGGAAGCAAGTGGAGTTTTGAAAATTGGTGATTTCAACTAAGGGATGCATCAGTGTACCTGTATTTAAGCCTAGGACTGGCAAACGGGAACTACATTCTGTCATTCGAATAACAGCCCATCTCCAGCACCTAGTGAGGATTAGCAGTTACCAAAACTTGGCTACGTCATATAATAATGGCATGTTTCCTGAGGTTTTGTAGGGAGCTTTTATAAAATGCCCTGCTGATGAGCAGTTCTGCTCTGAAAACGGCTGTACAAAGATGGAAGGGAATGAGGTGGCCTGGGCATTACAGTCTGGCCTTCAAGACCTTTATCTTGTACGGAGGAAGGAAAGAACTCAGACTGACTGTCAGATCCCAGGCTGAGTCTGCAGGGCAGGTAGTTGAGGGTGGAGGGAAAAAATCATTTTTATACTTGTAAATTGAGTACCTCTGACATGGATGATGTCGAGAAACAGTAAACAGAGTGTCATTAGTATGCCATTTTTACAGTCATGTTTCAGAGAAGAAATACACTTTTAAACCTTCACAACTATTCTTATTCCTACTTCATGCCAACTCTCAGCCTACTTGAAAAAGACAAGAAGATCATTACAAACAAAGTGGCTGGAACAGTAAAATATTAGGGTCTCACAGTAGCTACTATACATAATACTCACCATTCTTTATGGAAGGAGGAACCTCAGGCAAAGTTAGCTGGTAACATAGAGTGCCTATTTCATACGAAAAGGGACTTCTGGGGCTTTACTGAGGTCAGTCACCGTAAGTACAGCTGAAGTCTTATTTGCAATTCCTAGTGAAATACCACTGCAAATTCAAAGGATTGATCGCAACCAGCAGTTTGTCTTTCTAAGTGATGAGGGAAGCAATTGCTGCTGATCTCTCGAGGATAGAAAGGAAGATGCCAGTCAACATTCATCCTCTGCTTTTCCTTCAGAGACAAGCAGCATCTGACAAAAAAGAAAAACTCATTGATATCCTTATCTCTAGGACAGACAGAGAAGGCACAATGCATAGATTCCTGCTATTACATAACAAGTGGTTAGAGGTCTCTTCTGAGAAGAGGTGTACATTAAAGGAATTAATAGCACTTCTGTTTCCCCACTAGTGTCCCTGCGTGACATTGTCGTGCTGCAGTGCTAAAGAATAAAACATGAACAATGTTCCACAGAAGAGGTATGCAGCTGTACTGTACGGTGGATGAGGTTCACGTCACTAGAGGACAAGCAGGGCTGTGCTGCTGAAGACTTTAAGTGGCAGAGCACTGAAGGCAGCTGGTGATAATGGTGACAGAACAGTCACCATTTAAGTCTTTATAACTGCCTTGGCAAGTAGTTCATATTCTCACAGCATTCCCCAGACGTCCCCAATATGAATAACATGTAATTAAGTACAAGGACTACGGCAGTAATGTTATGGACTTGCAAAGGAAAAGCAGTAAAGATGTTAATGGAAACCACTGGACTGATTGTTAACTAGCATTTTAAAAACAACAACAACAACCACCACCACCATTTTTCAAACCCCAAGTGTGAGCAGCATTATTAAATGGGCACATGAGGATCCCATTAGCCTATCCTGAAACAACACATAATGTCTGAAGTCAGCTGGCTATCACAGGCTCCCAGACTTCAGGGTCAGGTTCAGACCTGCATGTTCTGATCTAGGGTTTTGTTTGAATCTGGGAGCACGTGCTGTTTCCAATCTGCTCTCAAACAGTCCATACACAAGTGTCAAGCAAACATGCTCCTTTCCTGGGATTTGGCTTTACTTGTCACGAAATAAGCAATGATACAAAAAAGTTCAGCTCAGATCTTTGCCCCCAGCTTGGCTGCTCCCAAGGATCGGGACCATTCAGTCCATACTCTAGATCCTCTCTCTACAGCAGGGGTCAGCAACCTTTCAGAAGTGGTGTGCCGAGTCTTCATTTATTCACACTAATTTAAGGTTTTGCGTGCCAGTAATACATTTTAAAGTTTTTAGGTGGTCTCTTTCAAAATGCCTGAGAAAACATTCCAGGACCCAAATCCCATTCACAAAGGGTTGTGGATCTTAGGTCGCAGGACAATTTTCCAGCCATTTTGTGACGTATAGACCAAAAATTCTGAGAGTCAATGGTGTAAGTACATACCCCTCCCTTCTTTCACTCAGTCCGTGTGGTAAGAGGGATGCATTTGCAAAACATGTTTACTTCAAAAAAATGGCATGACGTGATGCACTTTACTGCAAGCCAGTCACAGAATATTGGGTTTCAATGTACTAGCTGTGTTAGTCTGTGTCAGCAAATATTGTTCCCGTTAATCATAACAGAGTTCTGTTTCCCAGGTAGTAGAGGAGACTGAGTCATGCTCTGTCCCTTTACCTGGTGTTTTATGACATGCTATTACTGTGAATATTGTCTACCGGACCATGAATCATGTTTGTGCCCAACACACACTCAGCCACACTCCTGCCAAAGGGAATGGAATTGGAGGAGAGTGACTGGGGCAGTGATTATAAATCCCTCTGACTGGCAAAAACATTCAGCCTCTGCTCTCTGGGCATGGCAGGCTCCAAAATGAGAGCCAGAAAGGCTCTTGCAAGTAATTGTAATATCCTTCCCCTGAGAAAAATAGTCCTTATCTCCTCCAGAGTCACCCAAATGAGTATTTACTAAATAGCTAGGACAAATTGCCAGTATTGATTTTTTGTTTTGTTTTGTTTTATTAGCCTTCTGCAGATGTTACAGATTTAGCCCCCAACCCTGCAACTGACTTCAGTGCAGGGATGACTTCAGTGTAGGGTGACCAGACAGCAAATGTGAAAAATCGGAACAAGGGGTGGGGGGGTAATAGGAGCCTATATAAGAAAAAGACCCAAAAATCGGGATTGTCCCTATAAAATCGGGACATCTGGTCACCCTACTTTAGTGTGGCTTGGTTCTGCACGTGGAACTCCCTGTGGATCAGGCCTTTTGGCCACAAGAAGGAAGACTGTCATCTTTCTGAACAGTTCAATGGGGCATGCCTGACTGCTGACAGCAAGACTGAAGGCAGCCTCCAGCCATTGTGGAATGATAAATCCTATTATTGGCACGGATTGCAACATGGATTGCCTGCTCATAGATTAGTGCAATGACATGGATCCTCTATTGAGTGACAGTAAAGAGGACAAATGGGGTGGAGTTAAAGAAGTGACTTTATTGGCTCAAACACCTGTGATATTTATCCATCAGTCACTGAAGGGGAAAATAAAAGCATGAGCTTAATTCCAAGAATAAATATGGAAACAAAGAGCTGTGAAGCTTGCTAAAATTAAATCAGGAAAAGAGGTGATTCTAAATATGCATACGTGTGTGAGTTTCTCACCATCTGTCTTTCTCAGTACTCCCAGACCCCTAGGAATATGAATATATTGTCTCTGAGGTTTTAATTACAGGAGTGTGTTCTTGTTTTAATAGGAGGGATTTCCAAGCATAGCTCTTTTGAGCATTATCTAGTAATAATGGGAGTAGATCTTGGGTCTTCAGAGGAGGGTAGAAAAAATGTGCCATGGGGAGCAAGCCCATTGTCGATGGAGGGGGCCTTTGGGGATTCTTCACATTTGCTTTTTTAATTTACCACCCAAGGTTTTGTACTATGTTGTCCCTCCCCATGGTGGGGTGGGGGGAGTCAGAAGCAACTCCCTGACAATCCTATCAATACTGACATGAAATAATAACTGAGAGCTCACACTCCTATACTGCCTTCAGCCTAACAACCTCAAAATGCTTTACAAACGTCCAAGTGCGACAACACCCCTCTATGAATGACCACCATACCAATTGTGCAGGTGTGGAAACTGAGGTTAAGTGACTTGCCCAAAGTCAAACTTAGAAAATCTGTAGGAAAGTGGAGTCAGACCTTTTTACACCCATTCCTGTGCTTTAACCTCTGGGTAGTACTTTTTCTCTTCAGTTAGCTACACTATGCTCCTGCGCCCATCTAGAGGGGGTAGTTATAGATCACCTGTAGATAACTCCAACCCACCTCCCAAAGCCACTTCAGCACCCTCCAACTCTTCTGACCGAAGAACTGAGCTCACAGTTCTAGTTTTGGTCCCACACATGACAGGGGCGTCAGGTCCTGTGTAATTAATTAGCACATCACAACAGGGAATGGCATGAAGTGGGAGACCAGTTAGTGAGTCCAGGGAAGAGTGCCAAAGGGCAGTGTTATGAGCTGCATGTAAAGAGCTTCACATGGACAAGGAAGAATCATCACAGACGGGTTATGATACAAGAGCGCAAAGATCTCTAGTAGCTAACAAATACTCTTATTTTAAAATGATCTTTTCTGAGGCTCAGTGAACCAGCTGGGGTCGATTAGCCAGGAGGAAGACAAGCTGATTAAAAAAAGCTTTGACAAGCTAAACACCTCTGGGAAAAATAGTTAATCTGGAGAAGGGAAAGGATTGAGCAAAAATGTAAAAAACACATTGTTTGATATCGTATGAGATTCTTAGGACCATAATGAGAACGAAGAGAAATATTTGAATGAAACATTAATAAAAATATCAGTGAGAACAATTTGGTTTTAAAATTTAAAAAATTCCTCTACAATTTTGGAAGCCCTAACACAATAGCATTGTGCCAGGAATACATAAGAATCAGAAAGTAAAATTGACTATAAACAAAAAGTGAAAAAGGCCAGACCTAGTTTTGCTGTCCAGTCTCAGTGAAATGAAGAGCGTGTAACACAAAAACAAAGAGAGGGAAGGCCCTATCTTGATTAAGCTTCCCCTGCAACACATCGTCTCTGGAAACTGTGGAGGACCAGTAACTCTATAACCACTCCAGAGAGTAAATAAAAAATTTTAGATGAGTAGTTTCACTTATTTCTTTTAGTAACAGAAATAGAGGGGTTTTTTTTTTAAAAAAAAAACAAACTAGATCACTTGTGTCTTGACAAGTGTTCCTAAAAATAATGGACTTTTTAGGGCCTATCTAGATGGGAAATTTTCTAACTGATTTTAAAGCCATTTCCAATTGAATTATTTAAGACGGGTTAGAGCTGTTGTATAGGTTTTTGGCAGTTTAAGATGATCTGAGCCATTTTTACCAAACTAGTTTCACAATTACTTTGAAGACTGTCTTGAGGCCAATTCAGTGAAATTGCAACCTGCCATTTTAAGCCACCCAAAGCAGGGTCAGCATTATGGCTGTCAAATACTTTAAAAATGAGTTTAGCTGACCCAGTTTTAAAACCAGTTAGAAAATTTCTCAGTATATACAGTATACTGGGCTCCTAGGGAACCCATGAAGGCCAGATTTCAAATGAACAGGTGGTTTTCTGCAGCAGTGGCAGCTCAACCATGGGTTTAAATGCTTTATGCACAGTTCCATAGACTTTACATTTTCAAAATGCAGATCAATTAACATCATGTAGTTTCCAATTTGATTTTTTTTTTAATGAAAATTGAAATGAAGTTGAACCTACCAAAGGCCCTATCCATCTTTTACAGTGGGAAAGTCGGGCAAATGAAGCAGCTGATGTCATTGACTTGTCAACATGGATCTATTTGTTTGGTTTTACTCTAAAGACTGCTTGAGTGTCTACTGATCGTTTCATTAGAGCTGGGTGGAAAACGGTTCTCCTGACTTCCAAGAATTTGAGATTTCAGATTTTCCAATCCCAAAAATCGGTACAAAAAGCTGAAATCTCAAATTCCCACAAACCAAAAATAATTCAGATCAGGTCAACAGAAACACTGTTCCAATAATTGTGAAATGTTTTGTTTCAATTTTGATCTTTATTTTTTTTCTATAATTTAAATTTCAAAATTTTGTACTGAAAAACAGAACTTGTTTCAAAAATTTCAAAATGTCCCAGTCAACAAATTTCAAAAAAAATGTTGAGGTGTCCCATTTTAACAATTTCAAGGGCTTTGTTTTGTGTTAAAAAAAATAAATAAAAGAGAGGAAATTTGTTGAAACCAACCGTTTCCCGTGAGGTAGGATCAGAAGAGGCTAAAATAGGGAAAGAACAAGTTAAAAATTATTTGGACAAATTAGATGTCTTCAAGTCACCAGGACCTGATGAAATGCATCCTAGGGCTGGTCCACACTGGGGCGGGGGGGTGTCGATCTAAGATACGCAACTTCAGCTACGTGAATAACGTAGCTGAAGTCGAATATCTTAGATCGATTTTTAAATTACTTACCCCTGGTCCACACGGCAGCAGGCAGGCTCCCCCGTCGACAGCGCCTCCTCCGCTCACCGAGCTGGAGTTCCGGTGTCGACGGGGAGTGCTTCTGAGATCGATTTATCACGTCTAGACGAGACGCAATAAATCGATCCCAGAACATCGATCACTACCCGCCGAATCAGGCGGGTAGTGTAAACTAGCCCCTAGAATACTTAAGGAGCTGACTGAGGAGATATCTGAGCTATTAGCAATTATCTTTGAAAAGTCATGGCAGACGGGAGAGATTCCAGAAGACTGGAAAAGGGCAAATATAATTTCCCTTTTTATAGATGGGTACAAGGAGAACCCAGGGAATTACAGACCAATCAGTTTAACTTCTGTACCCAGAAAGATAATGGAGAAAATAATTAAGCAATCTTTGACAGGGTAACAAACCTTGTGGATAGGGGGGGAAGTGGTAGACGTGATATATCTTGACTTTAGTAAGGCTTTTGATACGGTCTCGCATGACCTTCTCATAAATAAACTAGGGAAATGCAACCTAGATTGAGCTACTATAAGCTGGGTGCAAAACTGGTTGGAAAACCATTCCCAGAGAGTAGTTATCAGTGGTTCACAGTCATGCTGGAAGGACATAATGAATGGGGTCCCGGGTCCCGCAGGGATCAGTTCTGGGTCTGGTTCTGTTCAATATCTTCATCAATGATTTAGATAATGGCATAGAGAGTACACTTATAAAGTTTACGGATGATACCAAGCTGAGAGAGGTTCCAAGTGCTTTTGAGGGTAGGATTAAAATTCAAAATGATCTGGACAAACTGGAGAAATGGTCTTAAGAAAATAGGATGAAATTCAATAAGGACAAATTCAAAGTACTCCATTTAGGAAGGAACAATTAGTTGCACACATACAAAAATTGGACATAACTGCCTAGGAAGGAATACTATGGAAAGGGATCTGGGGGTCATAGTGGACCAATAGCTAACTATGAGTCAACAGTGTAACGCTGTTGCAAAAAAAGCGAACATCATTCTGGGATGTATTAGCTAGAGTGTTGTAAGCAAGACACGAGAAGTAATTCTTCCACTCTGATTAGGCCTTAACTGGAGTATTGTGTCCAGTTCTGGGTGCCACGTTTCAGGAAGGATGTGGACAAATTGGAGAGAGTCAACAGAAAAGCAACAAAAATTATTAAAGGTCTAGAAAACATGACCTATGAAGGAAGATTGAAAAAATTGGGTTTGTTTAGTTTGGAAAAGAGAAGACTGAGAAGGGACATAACAGTTTTCAAGTATGTAAACGGTTGTTACAAGGAGGAGGAAGAAAATTTGTTTTTTCTTAACCTCTGAGGATAGGACAAGAAACAATGAGCTTAAATTTCAGCAAGAGAGGTTTAGGTTGGACATTAGGAAAACTTCCTAACTGTCAGGGTGGTTAAGCACTGGAATAAATTGCCTAGGGGGTTGTGGAATATCCATCATTGGAGATTTTTTAAGAGCAGGTTAGACAAACACCTGTCAGGAATGGTCTAGATAATTAGTCCTGCCATGAGTGCAGGGGACTGGACTAGATGACCTTTCAAGGTCTCTTCCAGTTCTATGAGATTCTATGATCATTGAAACACATTTCTATACGGGTTTCCTGTTTGGCACTGAAGTGCCTGCAGATGGCTCAGATTTGCTTCAACTAGGATACTCAACCAGACTGGATGATCTGGTTATTACTTCCATTTTGCAACTGCTTCATTGGCTTTCTGTCAAGTAGTATGTGGCTGATAAAATTGCCTGCCTGACTTATTGTATAACCCAATGACATGCCTTGTTACTTCCTGTTTAATGGATTCGTTTTCCATATGTTGCAATTTCGTGAATTAGCCCATCCCCCCAGATTATGCATACCTTTCTGTTACTGACGGATGAACTCATCTAGGTCACTAAAACCCCCTTAATCTCTTCAATCAAACCTTAACTAAAACTTTCCTACAGCTCAAAGGTTAAGTCCCCAGTTCCTGCTCCCATCCACTATCCAATCTCTATCCCTTGCTGTAGGCTTCCTCCCACTCCAATCCCCACCCTGCAGAATTTTTCTGCAAACACAACCCCCCACTTGGTGATCCTAAATCCCTCCTCAGCTGCAACGTGGCCCCTCACCCACTCTGAGATGAGGGCCTAAAAGGCCTGCTTGCCCCCTGTACTCTGGGCCTTCTTTATAAGGTCCATACCATGGGCCAGATCCTGGGATTCCTCTGAGCTACGCGTAACACATCCCAGGGAAGGATCCAAAGGTGGCTTAAAGCCAAATGTATGTCCCACTTCCCAGTCATGGGGCCATCTGACAACTGGTCCAGTCCTCAAACCTCAATGCTTTTAGAGGTGCTCTACTATACACCATAGACAATGGTTCCCAAGTAGGGTGACCAGATGTCCCGATTTTATAGGGACAGTCCCGATTTTTGGGTCTTTTTCTTATATAGGCTCCTATTCCCCCCCACCACCTGTCCCGATTTTTCACACTTGCTGTCTGGTCACCCTATTCCCAAGGGCCATTCGGTTAAGCAGAGATCACCAGGGCACAGGAATTCCCCATGGATGCCCATTTCCCTGGGTTGACACTCCATGTAATTGTACGGAAATGTCTTTTAGATAAGAATGCGACACAGGGGAGGAAAAAACCAAAATTTAAACTTCAGATTAAAAACTGTCCATATTTCACATAGCATATGGACTGTTTGCTTTCCTTAATGCTGAATTTCCTGACTTCCGTGAGTTTATTTAAATGTAAAGGGTGGCTCAAATAACTACAGCAACAAAACCTTAAGTAAACATTTAATCATTCTGTATTTTTTCAGGCATGTCTCCCAGACCCTGTGTTGTTTTAGCATTTCTAACTATTAATTCCTGGGTCACTAAGTCAGGGGATAATTTTTATTTGTTTTTCTTTAGCCTCAATGGATGCAGAAGTCATTGACATAATCAAGATAAAAGAGCTTGCCCCTAAGTAATAAAGGGCGGTTTTCTTATTCGTTCCACGAGGCTCTCATAGTAATCCTTCAAATGCTGTTGCCCATACTTTAGAGAGACGCCAGAAAAAGAAATCTTCACATAAAGTCATATGTTTGAGAGCATCTAACTGACATATGGAAGCTACATGAAATTCAGAAAGCCACAGAAATCCCAAAGACTGTGAGAAATATTGAAGATTACATTATAAGGAATAATGCCATACTGTATTTTTAACTCATCCATGAGCTATCCATAAAACAAAGTCATAACTAAAACACAAGTTGTTATAAACAGGCCCCATTCCTGCAAGCATCTATGTACATGTTTAAATTTTACACACACATGAATGGTCCCATTGAGTTAAATGAGGGTTTATTGAACTAAAGGGGACTTAAGCACATGCTTCAACGCTTTGCTGAGTAGGGATGAGATTCTTTACATGCTTAAAATTAAGCATGTGCGTAAGGGCTTTGCTGAATTTGAATCTTAAACCCCATATTCTAAGAGGTCAGAGGAGCTACTCTGAATCTATCCTAGTATAACTGAAGGCAAAATTTGATTCAATGGGGCTAATTGTGAGTTAAGTGCTAATCCACATGCATAAGGGTTACAGAATCAGGCCCTGTGTCAGAAGGTAAACTCTTATGATGTTAATGAGGACAAAGGGAAGTTTAATAATTGGAGCTTCTAGATCATTGGGTGGGCTTGTATAATTACACCATCTCAGCTCTAGTAGATTTTAGGGAGGATTTCACATCAAATCTGCAGGATTTTGACCCTACTATAAGTGTATTGTCAGCGGTAGTGCTCTGGACCATTACTTTAGAATATGGTAGTATTTTCATAGTGATAATAGGGGGAATATGTTTGAAGTATCTGACTGCGATAAGTTACACAGTAACTAGGGATGAGCAAATATCGAAAGCTAGACTTGAAGTCACACATTATTGAGCATATGTTCTTCTTAGGGCTGGACCAATGCTGGATAAAAAGTCAATGAAAAAGTTCCCACTGACTTCAATGGTCAGTGGATCAGATGCTAAAGAAGCAGAAAGAAAAATTCCATTGGGGAAGAAACATGGTGAAGCCAAAAGCTTCAGACTGAAAAACAAATAGAGAAAGACCAAGAAAAAATGGCAGAGGAGCTGGGGAGACAGGAAAGTTCTTATGGAAATACAGCTGCAGTGTGGGCTTTTTGTAGGCTACTCATCTGCACCAGGCTAACTTTTCAGAAGGTTTGCTATTCCTAGCACCCAGCCAACCTTTCATTTAAAAAAGCATTATTAAAAATAGAATCCCTTTTTAATAAAACATGGGTTTGAGATTCCAAAGAAAAGGGTTCAGGAACTCAGACTAGGCTTGAAAAGCCCCAAAATAACGAGAGAGCTGGCAAACCACACAGCACAAAAGAGGTTCACCTCTCTCATACTGAAATGATTTGGGCCGCCTTAGTTCTACCATGCATATGACACCGTCTTTCATTCCAGGATCAGGTCAGGAAGTTTGTACCGACTATCTCCGGTAGAAATAAATGGGGCCGTTTGTTTCATAGACACCTGAAACCTTTAAACTGCTCTCATTCAAAAGCTACTACTTAAATGTACAGACACACAAATCCACTATGGGATAAATGCATTATGGATACAGAACTGACATCTCACCTCTGACAACCACATTTCTCTACCCCTGGGACGTGCATATGTGAAGTATTTTGGTAACATTTTTCAAAGGCCTTTTAAATGGGATTTTCTTGCAGCTGTGGTGACCAACACCTTGATCCTCAAAGTCATTTAGGCACCTAGCTGCCATTGAAACCAAAGGTTTGACTCACCAAAAATATATCTGAGACACCCTGGCACCCCAATATTCACCACTGTCATGTAATTAGGATATGTTTAGTACAATGGAAACTGTTTGACCAAGGTCACAGCAAAAGAGCTTTCCAGCAAGTGGGTAGAAGATATAAAAGGGGGGGAAAGACATCATGATAGGACCTCACTCTCCCTACAACACCACACTTGGAAACATCTGAGGAATAAAGACTGAACAGGGGGGAAGTGATGGTCCCAGGCTAAAGGGATTTCTAGCCTCTGTATGAAAACCTGGGAAACCCAAGATGCAAAGCCAAGGCAGCTTGTGCCTTAAGAATCTGCCAGCCTGTTTATTACTCAGGGTGAGAATTTGCTAATTCATATCCTACCTATCTTGTATATTAAGCTTAGTTTGCGTGTTTTGTTTATTTGCTCGGTAATCTGCTTTGATCTGTTTGCTATCCCTTATAATCACTTAACATCTATCTTTTGTAGTTAATAAATGTGTTCTTGCTTTGTCTAAAACCAGTGTGTGTGTGGAAGTCATAACTCGGGACAGAAAGCTGTTGTATATTTCCTCTCCACCTTTGAGGGAGGGGGTGAATTTCATGAGCTTATACTGTACAGTTCTCTGTGCAGCATAAGACAGTAAACGTTTGGGTTTACACGCCAGAGAGGAGGTGCGTGCCTTAGGAACTGGGAGCTGATCACAGCACAGTATGTAACTGCAGCTGGGTGTGTCACAGGCAGAAGACTTTACTGACGTTGCATTTTGATTTGAGCCGTCATGTCAGAGTACGCCAGTCATGTTGGGTTACATTACATCCCATAACTCAATGCGCCTCGTAAAATGCAACATGATGTTTTCACATTTGACTGTCAGCGTGTGATGCAGGTATTTCTGTGCATTGCCTGAGGGGAGGTGTACAGAGATCTGCACGGGAACACTGCAGCTGACAAGACACACCAGTAACTGGGACAGCTAGTACATGTAGCTGTGGTGTGCCATTTGGCTGGGCTACAGCAGTCAATACACTACAAAGAGAAGGATATATTTGGAAGCATGACGCAAGACAGCCTTGGGAGTTGAACAGAATCATACACTCAACATATTCAAGGAGCAGCCCTGTAACAATGCCAGGCTTGGTGTTGCTCATGTTTCATAGAGTTTAAGACCAGAAGGGATTATTAGAACATTTTGCCTGACCTCCTGTATACCACCAACCATTACAGTCCACCCAGATACCGCTAAACTGAGCTCAATGGCTTTAGTGAGACCCAAGAATATCACTCCTCAAGAGAATGAACTATTGTGTGCCACAGGCAGAGAACAGAAGAGACCGAGGTGCACCAATGCCAGAGGCCCATGCGAGGGCAGGAGATTGATTAGGCGAGATACTCAGATGATCTCGGCAAGCAATCCATGTCCCATGCTGCACAGGAAAGCAAAACATTCCAAGTTCCCTGCCAATCTGACCTGGAGGAAAATTCCTTTCAGACCACAAAACTGGACCCTGAGCACATGAGCACCAGCCAAGCATCTAGGAGGATTTTCTGTCCCACCTCAGAGCACTGGTCCACCAGTGTCCCATCTTCAGCTGTGGCCAATCCCTGATTACTTCACAGGAAGATGAAAAGACCCAGAATACAACTGGCCATTTGGAATTGGGGGTAAAATTTCCTGCCTGATCACTACAGCAACCGGCTGAAGCCCTGGAGCATGCAATTTGACTATAGTCAGCGTCTTATAATGTAGAACACTAAGTGTTATGAACATGCTAAAGACACTGTAGGCAATCCTTTTCTTCCCACGGCTTTTGAGGAAGAGGATGAGAAGGGAGATATATAGATTCACAGATACCAAGGAACCATTACAACCATCCAGTCTGGCTGCCCGCACACACAGGCCAAAGAATTTTCCCCAAGAGATGGATTAAAGCATCTGTTTTAGAAAAATATCTAGTCTCATTTTAAAGACTCCAGGTGATGGTGAGTCCACTCTTCCCCTGGTAAGCTGTTCCAATTCTTAATTCCCCTTGCTGCTAGGAAATTGCATCTTATTCGAATTCAGCTGAACATCTAACCACGTTGTCTACCGAGAGGACAATATTTTAGGCGGAGGAGGGGATGTTAACATACGTAAGCAGCTGTCATTAAAGCTCCAAAGAAGCTAAAAGTTGTTGTTTAGCTCGCGTTGTGGAGAATTATAATACACAGCTGTACTTTGATCAGCTCTGTGAAAAACAAATAACCTGAGTGCTCCTTTTCTGTATTTACATGATGGCATGACCGTAAGCCCTTCAATATTCAGGGTGTGTAGCGGGGTGGCTACCCCCGCTTCTGCCCTGAGGGGCTGGAAACAGCCCTAGGAGAGGGCTGCAGCTCTGAGAGCTGAGCTGATTGGGGGAAGTAGCTGCAGCTGGGCCACGCCCCAAACAGAGCCCAGCTGGCCCCTATAAGAGGCTGGGAGCCAGGAGCCCAGAGTCTCTCTCTGCTTCCAGAGAGAGGGGGCCTGGCTGCAGGAGCTAAGCAGGGTACCTGAAGTGGAGCAGGGCTGGGGAAAGGCTAAGGGAGCCGGGGAGCTCCGGCCTAAGGAAACCCCAGGCTGCAGGCCTGGTAAGGCCAGACCAGGTACTAGGGTTGCAGGGGCAGCCCATGGGTAGGCAGAGGCAGCAGGTTCAAACCCCCTTTGCCGATGATGAGTGGCTTACACTGCAGTCTGCCCCAGTGTGTGGGGCTAGATGGGGACTGGCAGTAGCTGTACACTGAGCTGAAGTGGGGATAGTGGGTGGGGGGTTCCCCTGGGAGGAGGAGACCCTAGGATTAAGGCTGTGGGGTACTGCCAGTGGGGGCAGCACCCCAGAGAAAGGGGCACCGGGTCCTGGGAGGGACATGGGGGCCAGAGAGCGGTCAGGTGGATCACTGGCCAGAAGAGGACGCTCTGGAGGCTGGACGAGCAATTCCCTGGACAACCAGCAGGAGGCGCCGCCGGGTGAGTCCGACCTTGTTACAGGGTGTCATGGTGTCCAATGAAGGTCGGCTGCTCCCCTCAGACACTCAATCCGTTGACCCTCACTCTCTCTATGAAATCACAGGGATTTCGTGTTCCTCCTGTCCTCTCTTAAAGTGTCCCTGTGGTGTCACTGAGCACAGCTGACAATAGGGCAGGTAGCGCACCCATTGGAAGCAAAGGCAGGAGGCCCATTAGCTTTAGTGGGAGCAGAACTCGGGGCTCAGTGTATATAAGACTGAGTTCAAAATTAGGTGCAGGCTTTATCCTCCCGCGTGGCCGAAAGCGTAATGAGCAAATCTACTCCTGGAGTGGCTTCCATCCGTCCTCTTGATTCCGGCAGACACAGGCTGCATCAAAGCCATTTTCTCTTCATTCATTCCAAAGTCAATTCTCTACAGCAATGGATTCTTTTGTTCTTTGGCCATTCGTGGAGAGAAGTAGCTGAAGTGCAAACTGTCTGGTTTTTCCTCCTTGATGGCTCAATTTCACCCGCTTTCAAACAAAATGCAGTTTCCAGGGTAACACGTGTAACTTTCATTCATAAAAGAAAAATCCTCCGTGATTGCTAACGTCTTCTTTAGTGTGAAGCCAGAGCCCAAGCATAACAGGATGAGGCTGATTTCAGAGATGGCACTGATGTTTCTGGATGGGCTGAAAAGCAGTTCCCCATACTAAGAACACCGGGTTCTTAACCCTGAACTTTTGGCCTAATTCTGTAGTAGTCAGCTCTATAAGAGAGAGAGCACCTGTTCTCCTTGGTATGCTGACAATGACTGATCTGTTTGTTTTTTCTAATTTATTTTCCTTGGGAATTGTATTGTATGTCCCATATTGGAGTGCAATTATGAATAATGTTCAGTAAACCAAGTTTTAAAAAGAGCAATTTGCAGTGTGGACAATGCTTAAGAGAAGAAAGGAGAAAGTACCGAAGACCAAGCTGGGTTTGTATTGTACAAGGATGAAACATGAGGATGCAAATTGATCAGAAGAGCCATGTGTGGAGGTGGGGAGAAGGGACAAATTGCGATGAGTAATGAAAAACATTCTGCATTGTAACCATGCCGCTCTAGCTGGCTGCTGTAAAGAGAAAAAGGAAAGTAGATAAAAACACTATTAATCTGAAGACTAGTTAATGATGTTGGCCTTAATTAGGCTAAAGCTGCATTCTAAAGTTTATCACACGGTAAGTCATTAGATACTTTACATGTAAGGTCCAAAAGCAAACTCTCTCAATCATAGCTCTCAGCTGTACTTTACTGATAGCTATGATACTCACTTTAAGTCCACACACACCTGCTTTTTTCTCTCTCTTTATTACCATCAAGTATTGACGTCACATATGCTGAATATTAAAAATCAGTGAAAACTTGAATCCCACATTATTCCAAGGCTCCTACTGCATCAATGTGTGTGTGTTTCATTATGAGATTAAATCACATTGCAGGGTGTTTAAACCAAGATCCTTGGGGCAGGGATTCCCTTTTTTATTGTTGTGTTAGGCACTGTGCGAACGCACACACACACACATGCACCCACCCCACACTGCTGTAGCCTGATCTAGGGTGTGTTAGTACTATTGTTTTTTTAATTTTATTTTATTGTAATTAATTATTAATGATAATTAATTATTTATTAATTAGTATGGGTTTAGGCTCGCCAATCTGTTTGATTAGAAGATAAAAGTTCTTGTCCCGAATCAGGCTCCACAGAATTTACAAAGGACCCTTGGGGGTATGATAGGAAGCTCACACTGAGACAGATATAGTCATAAAGACTTATTAAAATTAATGAAATGGTAAGTAAATGGTAAAATAGAGTTACAAAGTTACAATTGATTTACTGTTATTCAAGAGATACATAAGATTGTATTACCATATGTGCTGCAAAACTTTGGCTAATATACTCACACCCTGTCTTGATACCCTGGTGTTGAAAGACGCAGGACCTCGCCTCTTGCAGAGGTGTGCAGAGGAAACTAATGCAAAGAGCTGTCAAAGCTGCCTTAAAGTTTACTTGTCTAACGTAACTTAAAATTAAAACCTAAAACACAAAACTGAGAATAAAAGTTTAGGGAAACCAAGCTTAGCCTAGTCCCCTTGGAACTTAAAGTTTGAAAAGAAAATAAGTATGGCCTATTAATAGTTAATAGCCGTCATGGATGGATAGCATCGATAGTTAGTTGAAGATAAAGATAGCGAGGTGGGTCACCTCTTTTATAGGGCACAGGTGCCGGAAATCCTGCCTCTTATGCCCAAATTTTATTTCTCACTCATAGAAATGTTATGGTACACTTACCTGACATGTACGTACACACATCAGTTTCTTGTGGTGTACTTGTTAAGTCTGTGGGTACAACTTTGAAAAAATCCCTATGCCATTCTTCATTGACTATTGGTCTAGGTAAAAGGTCTTAGATATAGGCGTGGGTACTCATCTATTTAGGTAACAAGATGAAGGTCAACTTTACTTTTTGGGTAAAAGGTCTTAATATAGATACGCTAACTTTGCCTTAGCTTAACATGCAAGAGACCTACAGGCCAAAAACCTGTAGGTCTCTTGCATTACAGCCAAACTTATTTTTAATATGAATCTATAAACCTATTACAATACATCAAATACTTAAACTTATAAGAAAAGATATATCTGTGCAAGCAAGCAGATTAATCCTTTGGGCTACACGGCATCCTGATCCCTGGCTGGGGAATCTTTATTGCTACCACAATACAAATAAAATTAGTAAATAATAAATAATAATGAAGTATAGTACAATTGAGACTGATCAGGCAACACACAACTCCGGACCCTTAGTCATTAAGAGGTTGAGATTTGGTGTAAGCTTAGACCACAAAATATTTTTTAAATATAAGAACATTTGAATGAGTTATACTTTGCACAGTCCTTGAATAAAATAACGGAGGCAGAAAACAAGCATTGCACTAGTGCATAAGAAGGGTAACCAGATGCTGGTACTTTTTTCGCTAACATTTTCACTAACAGTTTCAGAAGTACCTAAGTGAATTAGGCGCTAGAGTCCAATTGCCATTCACTGAGACGTTTGCTAAGTGATTTAGGAGCTTTTTAAAGTTGTACCTTTGTCAACGATGTGCCCGAGACCTTGCCACTGAAGTTAACAGGATCCTTCCCATGGATTTCACTGAGCGCTGGATCAGCGCTTATCTTGTAGTAAAGTTCTCTCTGCCATGGACTCACCCTCTGTGATACTGTTGGGGGAGAAGAGAGATGGAGGGTTACTTCAGTAACAGCCCATTTCCTGTTTAAGGCTGAGATTTTCAAAGCTGGATAAGGGATTTGATCACTCAATTCTCATTGACATGATTAGGAACAGAGCACCCAAATCCCTTAGGCATTTAGCATCCCACCCTAAATGTTTCTTATGAAGCACATTTTGCTCATTAAAGGATTATTCCCTGAACTATCAAATAAAATTACTTTCACCGTTTGTCACAAGCCTCTTCAAAATCATGTCAAATTGAAGAACAGACAGTGCTGCAGCACCCCCTCGTGGCTCAGTGTGGTGTAGCAGGCTCTCTCCTCCTTAGCACCCCTACTGACAGTTCTGCTCCAGGCCCGTGGTGGTCTGCCTCCACTCCCGACTCAGCCCTCTGCCAGGTCATGGTTAGTTCCATCCCTTCTGGGGCAACAAAGTCCAGCAAAAAGAAATGTCAAATCCCTCCATCTGGCCTGCCACCCTCAATGCTGGGCCCAGCGAGGCATATATTCTAAGGCCTTTATTAGTCCATATCCTCTTCTCAGGGGCTTCACACATCCTTACCAATGGCTGGTAGGTGAAGCCAAGCCTGCCCTCTACCCTGGGTTCTAGTCCAGGGACCCTAGGACAAGCAGTCAAGGTTCATTCCACCAGACTCCTTGCCACTGTCTCCCGGGACTTTCTCCTTGCCCTTTACGAGCCTTCCTGTTCCTTACAGGCCTCTTCATTCCCTACCATCTGGAGAGAAACTGCGGTTCCTCCCTGCAGCCTCCTTTTTGTTTGTTTTTCGGTGCAGTGGCCTCATCACAGAATGCTATGAGCGCTATTTTCTTCATTTGTTTTTAGCCAGTGTTGGTTTTTTGGGTCTTTTTTTATATATCCTTTCAATCAGCCTGCTATCCTTAAGAAAACTTGGCAAGGCTCTTTTTGCACTACTACATTTTCGCAAGTCCCTTTGGGGAAAAAAAATCTTGGATTCCAAGCGGACTCAATTTTTCATAAAGGAATTTTCTTTCATTAGAAGATTGCCCACTGTGATGGGTTTCACTCACCACTCTGGCGCCTCCTGTTGGCTGTCATGGGAATTGCTTCCCGCGTGCCAGGGTGCCGCCTCTGGTAGTGTCCTGTTGCCGTCACTTTTGTTCTAGGACCCTGTCAGGGTTCCCTCCCCACTCTGAACTCTAGGGTAAAGACGTGGGGACCCGCATGAAGATCTCCTAAGCTTATTTCTACCAGCTTAGGTTAAAACCCCCAAGGTACAAAATTCCATGCACCCTGAGAAATGCGTCTCTCACTGCCACCATCAAGTGTTTTAAACAGGAATCTGGGAAAGGAATCACTTGAAGTTCCCCTTCCCCACAAAATACCCTCTCAAGCCTGTACACCCCCTTTCCTGGGGAGCTTGAGAATAATCTCCTAACCAATTGGTTACACAGTGATCTAAAAACCCACCCCCGGGGTTTTAAAACCATAGAAAACAGTCAGCTTCTTAAAAGAAGGATTTTATTAAAACAAAAAAGGTAAAATCATCTCTGTAAAATCAGGATGGTAACTATTTTACAGGGTACTCAATTTCCAAACTCAGAGGGATTCCCCCTCTGGACAAAACCTTAAAGTTACAGAAAAAACAGGAATAACCCCTCCCTCTAACACAGGGAAAGCTCACCAAGCAAAACAAACAAAAAACTTATTCGCAATGCTGACTAAACTTACTTTAGAAAAGTGAGGTTCAGTGAGAAGACTGATTTTTCTGCAGGTTCTTTCTGTCTCCAAGATCACTCTGACTCAGACAAAGAGCCACACACACCTTCCCCCCTCCCAAGATTTGAAAGTATCTTGTCCCCTTATTGGTCAGATGCCAGCCCAGTCAGGTGTCAGCCTGGCTTCCTGCATTTCTTAACCCTTTACTGGTAAGAGGATTTTATAGCACTGCATCAGACCCTCTCCCCGTTCCCTTTATATTTATGACAGACCCTGCCACTCCCAGGACTGCAGCATCCTCTTCAGTGACACTGCCCTGTGGCTGTGCCACACTCTGTGTTCCTCCCTTCTAGGGGACTTGCAATCTCTATCCAGCCACTCCCTCAGTGGCAGCTGCAGTCCATTGTCCCGGGGCTGCTTCCCATGTGGCTCCAGCACCCTCTTCTGCCCTTACCTCAGGGCCTACCAGCCAGCCAGGAGCTCTCTCCATCTCCCCTGGTCCCTGCTTGCAACACTGCTGTGCCGCAAGTGCTGGCACTCCTGCTAGGAACCTGGTCTTCTCCCCTCGAGCTCCAGTCAGCTACTGAACTCTGCTCTGCCCTACAGCCCTTCTTATATGAGCCTGCCGAGCCATGATTGGCTGCTGCTCTCAGCCCCTTTCTAATTAACTGCTTCCAGCGCAGCCTCCCTACGGCTGCTTTTAACCCTTTTACTGCCAATGAGAGGCAGCCACGCCGTCATACCCACAATGCCATAGAGCACGATCAACAGTGTCTCTGGTTTTGCACACATTACACAGCCCCTCGGCATGTATTTTTAATAAGTTTAATTTATCACTTAAGGCTGAATGACAAGTTAACACACTAAAAATGACCACTTTACTTTTTCTATCGTGGCTATGGAGTATAGCATTAGCTTTGATTTGCGCATGCATCATAAAATCTTCATCCTTTTGTTTCCTTAGTCCATAGTTCTTGCCATTTCTTCGCAAGCTCTTTCAGGACTACACTTTTAAATTCTTGACTACGTAAGGGTATGTTAATATCCACCTCCTCGGTTTTTTTAGCTTGTTTGCTGCTGTGTCACTCATTTCATTCCCAGGTATTCTGCTATGTGCTGGAATCAATGCTATTGTTACACATACCTGCTTGCATTATTTCCACAGTCAGGAACACTATTTCACTTATTATGTCATTTCTGTTGTCCAAAGTCCCTGTTCTGATCGTCAGAATGCCTGACGAGGAATCGGATAAAATTGCAGCTGCAGCCAGTCAAACATCTCTAATCCATGTTAATGACAACATTATCTCCATTAGGAGAGCCATCAGAGTGGTCACATAATTTGATAGCCTTTTAGATCTCTGGATTACAAGACTAGAAACACAGAAGGCTGTTCCCACTTTACCCGTGCCACCATCTTTTGATCCATCTGTGTAGACTTATTTTTCATAAATAAATTCAGAAATGTCATTGGTCATAATGTGAGGGCTTTTTTCCTACCCTTAGTTTCTTCATATAGATCCAAATCCACAAATGGGGGAATAACTGTCCAGCTGTAATTTGACTTCCCATGACTAAAAAATGTTTCGTTTTCTCAATTTTTCTTTTTTACATATCTCCTTTGCCCATTTGTTGCCCTTGATAGTATGAAGAAGTCTGTGGCAATCCATATAGTTTTATTTACTAAGCTCCCAGCATTCCTCATACATCTGAGGTGTATTTCTATTTTCATGATTCCCTTTTACCTTTGCCCAAAAGGTTAGATCTAATAGTTGCATCCTTAGATGTATACGTGCTTCTTCGGTGGCTATTTGCAGCACACACACTGGGGTTATCATTACACCACATGCCAATCACAGAGCTTGGGCCTGGAGCAGTTCCAAGGTTCTAAGAGTTGTTTTTGAGACTGAACCAAAAGATTGGCATCCATAGTCTACAACTGAGCTTATCAATGCTCTATACATCATCATCATCATCACCTTCTTATCTGCACCCCATTTGTTGCCAGCTACACATCTAACGAAGTTCATCCTACTTTTACACTTTTGTACAGTATGATGTTACCTGTGTGACCCTTCCAAGCTAATTCATTATCAAACGCTACTCCTAAGAACACACTTTTGATCTGAATTTTTGCACCATAAAGAAATCAGCCCCCTTCTGTTCCAGACTTCCTCTGTTTATTGCACACCCAGCCCCTCCCTGGCTGGGCTTCATCATTAATTAGGCCTGACGCCCTCTCCAGGTGCAACCAGTGGGTTAATTGGACTCAGGCCCACATTAACCCTTTCACCGCCCATCAGGGTAGGCACCTCGCCGCACAAACAGGCAACTCCACCATGCTTGGCAGACAATGAAAATGTCCTTTTCAGCAGTGCAATACATTTTACTACCTTCTAAATCTCTCAAATGAGTTTTTCAATAATGAACAGGCTTTAACCTTCCCTTATTGATTCATCAAGCAATTCCCTGCATTGATTCATCAAACAGATGAACTTAAACTCTTGGTTACTGTACATGTAGAGTACAGAACTTCAATTTGTTATTGGTTCCTTTCACCCATTATAACCACCAGGCTAAAACAAACTGGATGGGGGGAGGGGTCTGTGTAAATTGCGATTATACTTTAATTGCTGTAGCAAGGCAGGAACACTGGCCTTGAGTATTACAGCTCATGGTGAGATCCAACCCACAGAGGTCCTGGCTATGGGGACTCTGCTATCATAGCAGCTTTGTCAGAAGTAGAGAGTTGTGCAAATCCACCTTAGATGGGAGCCAACATAAGAGCCTGGGGAGATGGAAGTAGAGCTGGGTAGACTACTGAGATTTCTCTCTTTGTGTGTTTTGCCTAATTTTGCATATCCCCCAGGCAAGGCAAAAACGTTGCCAAGCTCACCATCCTGGGATGGCTTTAATAATGTTTCTAAGGAAGGCAGCAGGGCATAAGGAACTGGTGCATAAGATTTAGAGGAACATCACCCTCCATTGTTAATTTGATCGATGCGATCTGAAAACAAATCCTTATTCCTCAAATCCCTCTGATGCTCAGGAAGTAACAACCTCCATGGCATGCTCAGAACTATACTCTCCTCCTTCCCCTATCACTCAGGTCTCAATCTTGCCCCCAATGAATTCTCTAGGATTTTCCCCTTGATTTCAGTGGCAGCAGGAATAAGCTTGCCTAGATCCTCAATCTTCAATTTTCTGAGAGGCCCAATCCCACTGAAATCAGTGGAAATTGTGGGCGCTATCAGAGAGTTGTTAGAGTTACCACATTCTTCATGCTATATTAGAGATGGAACCACAACAAAACACCACCTCCAAAATTTTTGTAAAGTGCAACAAAAAGAACTCTCTACTCACAGGACTCCAAGCTGAGGAAGTTTCTTCTTTATCCACCTGCAACAAACTGAAGCCTGGTCTACACCTAAAACTTAGGTCAACCTAGCTACATCACTGAGGGTTGTGAAAAAACTCACACCCCTGAGCAACATAGTTAGCCTGACCTAAGCCCTGGTATAGACCCTGCTAGGAAAGAATTCAACAGAAAAATTTTCCCTGCTAGAGAAAAATTCAACAGAAAAATTCTTCCATCAACCTAGCTACCACCTTGCGTGGGGATGGATTTACTACAGCAGCAGGAAAATCCCTTCCATAGCTGTAGCAAGTGTTTACACTACAGCGGTATAGCTACAGCTGTGCCACAGAAGCATTTGTAGTGTAGACATAGCCTTCTGGGGAGGTGGAGGGGGAGAGGGGCGGGAAAGTGTAAGGGGAAGGACTTCCACGGAGAAACAGGAAGTAGGGAAGAATGAAGGATGGCTCCATCCTGTAATACTCTGGGGTAACCCAGTTAACCCCATGCTGGCCACTTGACTATATCCTCGACCTTTGGAGGGAGAGAAGTGGGGTGAAGAATCAAAACCTGGACATGGATTTGAATTCGGCCAATTGTCCTTATCTTTATAATAGTTTTAACCAAAAGCCTGGATACAAACACGGGCGTTTTCTAGATCTGCATCCCGATCACAATTCTGCAGCTTGAGTCTATCTCTAACCAACACGCTTGTTTTTCTCTTTAACAATTTTAGACCAAGAAACTTCCATAGAATTATGCATTCTGAGCGTGAGGGCTTGAAATAAGTGTCGGTCCAGGGGATCAAGACCATTCCAATCATATTCTCTATTAGTTTCCCCCGAGAGAGCTATTTTCCTATATGGCAGGGGTCTCAAACTCAAATTACCTTATGACCAATGCCAGTCCTCAAATCCTCCCAGCAGGCCAATAATGTCACTGAAGATGGTGTTCGGAAAAGACGACATTTATATTGTAATTTTTATTTCGACTTTGTTAGAAATAATAAAACTGTCATACAACTTCATACAATTTTCGCCTGCCAGAGAGTTTTTAGTGTTGCCAGACACCCGGCAACGCTTGAGTTCTGTCAGTTTGTTGATGTTTGGCCTCAGTGACTGAGCAGTTGAAACCTTCAGGATTGCATCAAGGTGTGCATCAGAGAGTTGTGTTCAGTATTTTGACTTGTTTATATTCATTGTGGAAAAAAGAGACGCTGCCTCCATGGCTGACTCTGCCCAGCAACTAGTGATGGTATCTCTGTCCCTCTTCCCCAGCCAATGGGAGCTGCGGGGGGCGGCACCTGCCGCAGACATTGCCGGCAGCATGCATCTCTCCTCCGCATCCACAGTGAGGAGGTTCTCGGGCAATAGATGGCCCGCGGGCCGGGACTTTGAGACCCCTGCTATATGGTGTAGGAATGTGGATCCCCCAACCTACAAGCTTGACTGGGGAGATCAGTAATCAGTGTCTGGTTTTGTTGGCAAATTAACATATTTATGCCAGGGATGGAACATTTTTGCTTAAAACATATTTGGGGGAAGTCCTAATACGTGTGTGCCACATTCAAGTTCAGATCTAAAGGCCTTTAAAAAGCATTTCAGATCCAATGAGAACCGACCCAAAGGGCGTAAAGCATTTCAGTTCAAATAAGTACAGATTGCGGTGGTTTGTTTCAATATGTCAGAGCTACACGGAGCCTCACTTCCTTATTAGCAGATAAGAATTCATTGAGTTTCAGAGTTATTATAGTGATAATGTTCCCAGTGCAGAAGTATCCAGTACTTTATAAATAATACATTGAGTCTTCGGAGACAGCTGGGAAAGCCAATTAGCTGAGCTAAATCTGCATATCAGTCACGGAAAGAGTATCCCTTGTTCAGCTACCAGGCAAAAAGCATCTCAGAAATCCAAGGGGTACATTTATAATGTTCTCATCCACCCCCACCAGATTAGTCGCCGTGTGGAATTAATGTCTGGAATAAAATAGAGGTGGGCTAATGTTTGGCAGATCTACAGTGCACAGCTCAAGCCAGGGCTACTGGTCCAGCACTTCCGGAGCACTTAATTCACCCCCAGTTATTTGCAGATGGCCAACATGAGCCATTTCTGTGCCATGCTAATCCTGCAGGGCTTCCGGGCACAGGTGACAGGCATAGGGAGTAGGGGTGTCAAGCAATTTAACAAATTGATCACGATTAATCGCTCTGTTAAACAATCATAGAATACCATTTATTTAAATATTTTTGGATGTTTTCTACATTTTCAAATATTTTGATTTCAGTTACAACACAGAATACAAAGTGTACAGTGCTCACTTTATATTTATTTTTATTACAAATAGTTGCACTGTAAAAAACAAAAGAAATCGTATTTTTCAGTCCACCCAATACAAGTACTGTAGTGCAATCTCTGTCGTGAAAGTGCAACTTACAAATGTATAATTATGTACAAATAAATACCTGCATTCAAAAATAAAACAAGGTAAAACTTTAGAGCCTACAAGTCCAATCAGTCCTACTTCTTGTTCAGCCAATCGCTCAGACAAACAAGTTTGGCTACAATTTGCAATAGATAATGCTGCCCGCTTCTTATTTACAATATCACCTGAAAGTGAGAACATGGTGTTCGCGTGGCACTACTGTAGCCAGTGTCGCAAGATATTTACATGCCAGATGCGCTAAAGACTCATATGTCCCTTCATGTGTCAATCATCACTCCAGAGGACATGGCTCCATGATGATGACAGGTTCTGCTTGATAACGATCCAAAGCAGAGCGGACTGACACATGTTCATTTTCATTACCTGAGTCAAATGCCACCAGCAGAAGGTTGAGTTTCTTTTTTGGTGGTTCGGGTTCTGTAGTTTCCACATCGGAGTGTTGCCCTTTTAAGACTTCTGAAAGCATGCTCCACACCTTATCCCTCTCAGATTTTGGAAGACACTTCAGTTCTTAAACCTTGGGTTGAGTGCTGTAGCTATCTTTAGAAATTTCACTTTGGTACCTTCGTTGAGTTTTGTCACATCTGCTGTGAAAATGTTCTTAAAACAAACGTGCTGGGTCATCATCCAAGACTGCTACAACATGAAATATATGGCAGAATGAGGGTGAAACAGAACAGGAGACACTATTCTCCCCAAACAGTTCAGTCACAAATTTAATTAACGCATTATTTTTTTAATGAGCATCATCAGCATGGAAGCATGTCCTCTGGAATGGTGGCTGAAGCATGAAGGGGCATACGAATGTTTAGCATATCTGGCATGTAAATACCTTGCAACGCTGGCTACAAAAGTGCCATGCGATCACCTCTTCTCACTTTCAGGTGACATTGTAAATAAGAAGCAGGCAGCAGTATCTCCCATAAATGTACACAAACATGTTTGTCTTAGCGATTGGCTGAACAAGAAATAGCACTGAGTGGACTTGTAAGCTCTAAAGTTTTACATTGTTTTGTTTTTGAGTGCAGTTGTGCAACAGAAAAAAAATCTACATTTGTAAGCTTCACTTTCACGATAAAGAGATTGCACTACAGTACTTGTATGAAGTGAATTGAAAAATATTTCTTTTGTCATTTTTACAGTGCAAATATTTGTAATAAAAATAATATAAAGTGAGTACTGTACACTTTGAATTCTGTGTTGTAATAGAAATTAATATATTGGAAAATGTAGAAAAACATCCACATTTTTAATAAATTTCAATTGGTATTCTATTGTTTAACAATGCGATTAATTGCAATTAATTTTTTAAATCACAATTAATTTTTGAGCTAATCGCATGAGTTAATTGTAATTAATCGACAGCCCTAATAAGGAGGGCTCACTCCAGCCCAGAGTGCTCCACATGGGCTCTGTGGGGTGAGCACGTGGAAGGGCAACAATGGATTTACATGAACTCAGCAGCCTGAAAACCCCACCGAAGCAGGGGCCATGATTTCCGTACAAAGACTGGAAGAGCGACTGCAGAGGGGTTGTGCTGAAGCCCTGCCCCATCTGTGGGCTGAGAAGGTGAGTTGAATCCACTCCAGCCCCTGCAGAATTCTCCTCGCAACACCTGCTGGTGACTCAGAGTTCATGTGGGGAGAGCTGGACATCACTAAAAGAGGGGGGGAAACCATCTAGAACACCGCCATGGATTCAGCGGTATTGCTCCACATTCACTGAGATCAGAATCACACACCCTTGTAGAACTATTTCCCATCAGCATGTATACTGATCTCTAGCCATATGGGTCATCTTTACTTAGTATTTAAACGTCTTATGCTTCGAGCTGCTGCTTTCTTCTCCCCAGCCCTGATGTCATCTGGAACCTGTAAATACTCCATGTTACCCACGCACTTATATACAGGACGGGTCATAGTCATTGTATGCAGGTCTTTTCCTATTCTCATGGACTTCAGTAGAAGCAGGATTGAACCCCGAGCTCTACTGAGCATGTGCCATTAAGATAAATGCAAAGGGAGGATTTTCCATGGCAATATCTGATGTATAACACATCAATACTGAGAGCACAAAAATCTCCTCTCTTTTTTTAATCTGGCCTTATTTTAGCCAGTTTCAACCTGTTCTTTCTTTAATCCATATCCATCTCCTCTCTGTTTTGCACTTATGGTTTTTGTTCAGATGACCTCATCTTACTACAATGACAAAAAAACCCAAAAGAGCCCATGTGAACATCTTGCAACTTCCTATGCCTTTATGAGTGACCTGAACATCCTGTATTCCAACATCAAAGTGTGGTTGTTTACATATGGGCTGATGCAATACTATGTTTAGGGCATGACAGCCCAATTTTATCTATATTATTACTTCTGACAATCAGCCACAGGAAAATTAACAATTCTATAAAAACATAGAAATGGAGCAAGGGATGTGTTAGGATAATTGTCAACACCATCTCTGAGAGAGGTTTTAACTGGCACCAGCATTCGTGCTTATATTGATACAATGTCTGCCGGCACATCAACCTATCGCCAACATTTAATGATTTGAATGCTTATAAATGAGCCTGAACAGATCTGATTATATGAGAGTCGCGCATGATAGTGGCAAGTCCTTATTTCTTTAATATTGCCCTACAACTTTTGTAGCATCTCTCTGCAGTGTTCTACCTAAGGTCTCGCTGAGTAATGCCATTAGAAGCCTTTACTTGGTTTTATGACTCGTTCTCAGATATTCACTTGGACAAACAAAAGCTACAGCTGAGATTCATTTTTTTTTTAATTTCACTTTGTCTATTTTTAAATTAAGACTCTAAAAAAAATATGCCAGGTTGTGATGGCTGATTCTGCTTATAAGCTTCCAAAATGGCTCTGATTTGAAAGACAGTTTGCAAGCAAATAGCCCATTTCATGGTCCAAGTTTTACTCTTTTGAAAAAAAATGAAAACAAGGAACAGAGCTGTTGCAATTGAAAAGTCAGCTGCCCTGTTTAACCAGTAAACAACTCCGATGAAATTACACAAGTGATTTGATTATGCGCTCAAATACATATTTAAATTTTAGAGCTGTTCCAATCTGTTGAGTAAATAAGGACATTTACAAATGTCTTCTAAAATACAGAGTTCATTAGGTACTCTGGAACGTATCTATATATTAAGAGGTAGTGTATGCACTGGCATGGGACTCAAAAGACCTGGGTTCTATCCATAGCTTTGCCTCTGACCTGCTGCATGACTTCCTTTCTCTGTGCTTTGGTTTCCCCTCTGGCTTGTCTATTTAGACTGTAAGCTCTTTAGGGCAAGCACTGTCTACTACTATGAATATACACAGCATCTGGGACAATGGGTGCAGCACATACATAAAGTAAGAGCTGCTTCTGTAATACCAGTAATAATCTGCCAGCTGTCCTATGCACAATAGCCCAACCCTGTAAACCCTTACACATGAGAAGTCCTATTGCACCCAACGGGATTACATCTGTGAGGTAGGGTTGTAGGATGGGGCTTCTTAAAGGCTGGGAAAAGACACTGAATTAAAAAAAAATTACTGGCATGATCCTGCTCACATTGACTTATATGGGAGCAGGATTGGGCCCCATGCCAGTGTGAGATAGAGTCTAGCTTCTGAGAAACCAATCAAGAAAGGACTTGACTCAGTAAACTGAACGACAAAGACCACACCACAGTCCTGATCCTAGTAAAGTCCATGGGACTTAGCAGCAGATATGCCCCAAGCCTCATTCTGCTGGTGCAGTGGTGCAAAATACCCACTCCTAGGCAGCTTTGGCAAGAAACTTTTGAAAAACTCTATCCTGGTCAGCTGAGGAGGAGCAAGCACACTTACACAGACTGGCTCTGGATGCTGGTAAAATCCACAACACAGAAAAAGCTAAAGAACAAAGCTGATTTTGCCCATGATGTTTGTTTGAATAACCAGCAGGGATAGATAAACAACAATGCCTGGAACATCACTACATTATTATATGCAAGTAAAGATCCCCGAGTCCCATCAACATCAATCCCCGCACTCATGCAGAGCACAGGGGTCCGTGCTCTCTGATCCTGCTATAGGATCATAACCTAAAATTGCATTTTCCCCCCATGTCAAAGACCACGAGCAAGACTGAAGTAAGAGGGGACATTTTAGGTAAAGTCCTAAAAACCTCAGCTCTCAAAGCACTGCAAGCAAACGAGACAGCAGAACTACACAAGAAGCAGCAGGAACATTTTTCACAATTAGTTTAGTTGTCATACATTGCCTGAAATGTACAAACACTGGGACTTAACTGGTATGTAGGAGTTGGACTGACTTTCTGCATAGTGGTGAATTTCACCCCAAGGAGAAACATAACTATATATGTACAGAGAAAAAATGTTTTTGTCGTTAAAACAGCAGAACAGGAATCAGGGAAAGCGTTCAGATTAGAGAATCCAAATCCCACTTCTCATTGGAAGTTTCACTTGTTGGGGGGAAACGGGTCTCAAACATCTTCCCACTAAAATTTCTCATCAATTAAAAAAAAAGAGAAACATACGATTGTAGCAATTCAGACAGTCGCTTAGAACAAACATGGTTCATTTTTAAGTCCCATAAGACAAGCTAAACTACTGCCCAAAGAATTACAGAAATGTAGGGCTGGAAGGGACTTTGAGAGGTCCATTCCCCCCTGCACTGAAGCAGGACCATCCCTGACAGCTGTTTGTCTAATCTGTTCTTTAAACCTCCATTGATGGGGATTCCACAACCTCCATTGGGAGCCCATTCCAGTGCTTAACAATCCTTATAGTTAGAAACATTTTCCTAATATTTAACCTGCATCTCCTTTGCTGCAGAGTAAGCCCATTACTTCTTGTCCTACCTGCAGTGAACATGGAGAACAATTGATCACCATCCTCTTTATAACAGCCTTAATATAAATGAAGATTGTTAACAGGTTTCCCACCAGTCCTAAGACTAAACATGTCCCTTTTTAAAACATTCCTCATAGATCAAGCTTTCTAAACCTTTTATCATTTTTGTTGGTCTCTTCTGGATGCTCTCTAATTTGTCCACATCTTTCTTAGCATGTGGCACCCAGAACTGGACCCAATACTCCAGCTGAGGCCTCATCAGTGCAGAGTAGAGAGGGACAATGACCTCCCATGGCTGCATGTCATTAAGGCTGAATAGAGCAACCGTCATGAGAGCATTATCTTGGATGGACTGGCTGGCAGGTTGACTGTCAAAAACTAGGCAAGAGGAAGACTTCACCACTAACAAAGTGGCATCAAGCAATGTGGTGAGTGCACTCAGGCTCACACAAAGAGGATGGGGTTTGGATGAGGGAGTTTCCCTGAGGAAGGGGGGAACAGACTGGGGAACACACTCTCAGGAAGGCAAAGTGAGAGCCGGCTAGGTCCCAGACCTGCTGGGTGGGATAAAGAATGCAAGTTAGGTCTGTTCTGTTCCTGTATCTCAATAGGGCAGCCCAATC
Source organism: Macrochelys suwanniensis (assembly GCA_033296515.1). Lineage (NCBI taxonomy): Eukaryota > Metazoa > Chordata > Testudines > Chelydridae > Macrochelys > Macrochelys suwanniensis. The sequence continues at coordinate 92,946,207 of CM065783.1, forward strand.
TAAGGTACCTTGGAGTGAAGTGTAAGATTAGAGGAGACGAACCACACATGTTGGCTGTTTCAAAATTATTTTCTCTAATGCCTTGTTCCATTCTCTAATAAACTATTTGTTTTCTGAAAGCGGTTGGACTTTCTATAGCATGGATCACAAGGCACAGACAGGGTGTTGTACCTACAGCCCACTCAGAGTAGGTCTATACTTGGAGCGAAGAGTGTGATTCCAGCTTGTGTAGACGTACTTGCGCTCGCTCTCATTGAGCCCGCTAAAAACAGCAGAGTAGCTGCAGTAGCAAAGGTCAAAGCTCAGGCTAGCCGCCCAAGTACATACTCAGGGGTCCGGACAGGTTTGTACGGGGAGTGGCTCCTCCCACCACTGCCCATGCTACCAGCTACACTCCTATTTTTAGCCCTCATGGAGCTACCACAAGTATGTCTCCTCCAAGTGTAGACATACCCTAAGAATGGGAGAATGGTAAAATCCCCGCCCCCAATACAGATAAGGGCACAAGGCTAAACATCTGAGGGAGTGCACACTGAGAGACCAGAAAGGAGACAGGTGTAAGCAGCAGCATAACCATAACAGCTTGCATATGGTAAGGGGCCAGGTTCTAGGCAGTTTGGCCTAGAAGCCACAGCTGGGCTGTTGTCCACAAGTCGAGGACAGCCATAAGGCAGTAGTCAGTGAACAGGGAACAAAGTAATCACTAGAGCCGGGATCAGCAGGTAAGAGTTAGAGACCAGAGATAGTTACTAGGCTGGAATCAGGAGGCAAGAGTCAGGCTAGGGTCAGAGACTGGTGATCAGAAAGTGAGGGGAGGTTTGCAGTCACAGCAAGCCAACAGCCCGAATATGTTGCCCAGACAACTTCCTGAGCCACTCTCCAGGTTTAAATAGTGAGCACAAGCCAATCAGAAAGCCACAGGGTGCCATTGCTCTGGTCCCTTTGGGTGGTACTTCCTATGGCACCTGATCTCCACAGTGCTCCTTGGAAATAGCTCTACAAAGACTCCTAGTGGCCATGTAGAGACATCAGCTGTCCCAGGTTCTAGTCCCATGGTTCCTTACATATATGCTTTATATTTACTTAAAAGAGCTAGATCCTTAGCTGCTGTAAGCCTACATAGCTCAATTTGGCCCATTATCTCAAAGATAAATACAATTGCTATAAATCAAGGACACATTTTGAAATATTATGATGCTGATTACTGAGTAGATACATCCAGTTACCTAGAAGATTTTATAAACTTTCTGAGACCAGTGCTACATAAACTAGATTGATTGTTTTTTAATGATCTGTAAGAGAAACAAAATTTCTGGAGGAAAAAAATATCTTGAATAAAATAACTACAGATTCATGAAAACTAACAGATGCTGGACAATTATTATAATTTACAGATTTGATTGGTGACGGGTGGAAACTCAGATTTGTCGTGATTAACTCCTTAATGTTGTAGAAACTATTTAAATCTGTCTCAGTGAATATCCAGGCCTGATATATTTCATCCACACACAAAACGGCAAAGGTTAGAATTAGTGATATTGATCCTTCCTTGTAAACATTGTTAGGGAGGTGATCATTTGGCTAAGTTCTGATATTTCTATGCATCCTTTTAATATCCCTTTTTAACATAGCCTGCAGTCAGTGAATAGCATAATTTTAACTGGATTTAACTCACCATCCCCACCAGGATAAAGGCTAGGGCTGCATCTCCTAGGGCTAGCTAGGAGATGCCCAGCACAACACATTCTTGTTCACTATCACTAGATTGAGTTGGATCCAATGAAACACCTTTCACTGAATTATTTCTGTTGCACATACAAGCAAATTCATTGATGGGACAAAATAAAGTAGGAATTTTGGGGGACAAGGAGGAAATCCAACTAAATTATCCTACTCAAGCCTCCTACTTCTGTGATCAAGGACAGGCATGGTCAGACCAGGCCAGGGCTTGCTTTCCCCAACAGTGATTTAGACTTTTGCTAAGATGTTTTGCTAAGGAGTCCTACACTCAGAAGCAGGGCCGGCGCTACCACTAGGCAACCCTAGGAGAGTCGCCTAGGGCGCCAGGATTCGGGGGGCGGCATTTTGGCGTTTCTTACCTTCTTCGGCCACCGGGGACATCGGCAGCATTTCGGCGGCAGCTTCTCACAGAGACGCCGCCTAGGGTGGCCAAAAAGCTGGTGCCCCTACTGCTCAGAAGTTTTGCAAATTATGGGTTTTTCACCTGAATCCCTTTGAGGAACACTCGGGAAGCCTGATAACAACTAAGGTAAAATGTATTCCCTTCACTCTTTCACAGAGCTAGGGTGACCAGATGTCCCGATTTTATAGGGACAATCCCAATTTTTGGGTCTTTTTCTTATATAGGCTCCTATTACCCCCACCCCCGTCCCGATTTTTCACATTCTTCCTTTCCTTCTCCTGTCTCTTGTCCTCCCCCACTGCATCCTGGTGATGGGCGGCAGTACAAAACTCTGTGGTAGGTAGGTAGATAGAGAGATAGGTGGGTGGGGAGCTGTGGGAAGCACTGTTTACCTAAGCCCGGGAGAGGAAGGAGAGCTTTTAGCAGAACTGGGGGAAGCTGTGTATCTCCCACCCACGCCACCATTCTCCTTACTGTTGATCAATGAAAGCTACACACGCTCAGCACTTGAAAAATCCAGCCCTTAATTCAGGTATCTTTCAAATGCTGCAGGCCCAGTTCTTCCCTCAGGCATACAGAACCATGCCTGTGTCTCCAAGAGCCAAACTGGACCCTGTATACCAATCTTAATCCACACTGAAAAAGTGGATTTAATCTCCCTGAGCATTTTAGGTCTCCAAAGACACTTGAGTTTGGAGGAATGTTTTGCTTGCTCACAAACCCATTTTTCCCCCCCATCTACTTCATCCTGCACTAATAACTGTTATAATTTGTGACATTGGAGCCGTTCCCCCAGGAAAAGAGCAATGTCAGCAACCCAAGGGCTGAGACTTCACTGCTTACGAAGCAGAGACTTTATCCAAACAGTAATAATGACAAAGTGAACAGAAAATTACCAGCAGAGAAATTGCTTTGTAGTTTTGGGAAGGTTCCATTAAAGTAATTGTTCTACAGTGATCTGATGAAGTGGGCTGTAGCCCACAAAAGCTTATGCTCAAATAAATGTGTTAGTCTCTAAGGTGCCACAAGTACTCCTGTTCTTTTTGCGGATACAGACTAACACAGCTGCTACTCTGAAACCTGTTCTACAGTGTGACACTCGAATACATTTGGAACAGTTTGTGAATTGTATTTTTATGTAAAGTTTCCAAGATGAAGTGCTAACACAGAGTGGCAGATTAATTTATTAAAGTGTAGTTATAAGCAGTTGGATGGGATTGTAACTTTGTCTTAAATAACAATGATATACTTATGTAAATATGTGACATAGCTAATGTGCATTTAACAGGGCTGTTTTGCAGCTCAGGATCTGCTACTAATAGTTACTTGGCCAAATTTTGCTCTTGAGTTTTACATCAGTGTTAAACTAAGACTTACTCCAGTATTAGACAAGTGCACGTGACAGCAGAATTTATCCCAAAGTGATCACAAAGGTGACTATTGCTTTAGCTCTATATCCAAGTTTCCCTTTATTTCTGCTGCAACCTTTCCAGGCTTTACTCCCCAGCAATCTAGAGTTGGCCTGGGAGCCCCACTTGCTCGGCTGTTTTGTTGAGCTGAACAGTTGTCAGTAATCCCGAACAGTGCACCATCATGGCTCATCCTTCCCTTTGCCGGAGCCTTTAACTGAAAGCACAATTATTTGTACTGCAGTAGCACCTAGAGGCTTTAGTCAGGAATCAGAGTTCCACTGTGCTAGGTGCTGTACACACATTAACATAAAGCTAATCCCTGTCCTAAACAATTCACAATCTAACGTTGAATTTGCAACATCACGTAGGTAAGGAATACGTGTGTAAATACAGGTTTGCAGGCTCAGGTCATTATGCAAATAATGGAGAAGCTGAAGGGAGACTACGCAGCCATTCTAAGGGTATGTCTACATTGCAGCCAGAGGTGCGAATGGCAGCTGGGGTAGACAAACATGCACTAGCTATACTCCAGCTAGCTCACTATACATAGTAGTGAGGATGCCAGGGTGTGGGCTAAAGAGATGTCAGCATGAGCTGCCATTCACACCTCCAGCTGTTATGTAGATCTACCCTAAGCATGGTAGGAGCAAACATTTTGTTGTTCCAGACCACTGGCTCCCAAAGCTTGTGGACTACCGTTGATCTGCAGAGCACTTGTTGGTAGTCTAAGGGGGACTGGGTGGTCAAATGGTGTTGGCTGTACTTCCTGGACCAGATCCAACTCATCCCTGATACTAATCAAACTATACAGATTAACTGCGCCTGAGGATCTGGTCCCTTGTTTCCAGCTGTTGAATTGCACTAAAACATTTTGAAAATACGTTCAATATTTCCCTAATATTACTTAGAGAGATCTTATTTGACGAACCATGGGAGAGGAGGTGATCCATGAAATCACAAGGAAGTTGATCATGAATGGCAAGGGGGTGCCATTTAATTTTTTTTCCCCCAGTTAAAATGTGGTCCACAGCATAAAAATGCTTGGGACCTCTTACTCCAGACACACCAGCCAGAAACACATTCAAAGACATGTAAGAAATCCTATAAACTCAAAACCTATTGATTGGCAAGCCTTTTTGTTTACAGATAAGAAAACAGCAGACAAATAATCTCTTTTAAATCATGTAACAGATACATGAAAATTAGCTGACCAATTGCCACTCAGGTGATGGTTACACAATTGGGACGGGCTGAAATACTGGGGGGAAATTTCCCTTTTGTTATGTTAACTTTAAAAGGGAATTTCAAAAACAATTTGCCCTCGCACACAACAGGGAGGAGCATCTAAAATTACTTAGACAAAGAGAAACAATGTGAACAGCTGTTACCTGTGGCGTGGAACTGCAACAGTGACTTAATGCAGGCACACAAATCTCAGAGCCTGGTCCAAAGCTTAATGAAGTCAATTAAAATAGATTCCCATTGACATTAGCCTTCATTATACAAGCAGCCAGAGTGTTTTCATTGTTGACTGCATCCTTCTCAGAGTCAAACAATGAAAAAGCTGAGCACCTCAGTACAGAACAAATTTCAAATATCTGAAATGCTCATGAAGATACATGGTGAGGGGTCGATTTTGACAAATGAAATCACAAAAACACAATCCTCTTTGGAGTCAGATAAACCTCATCTCACAACAGAAACAGCTGTCGAGCTGTGTGGGGAACAGAATATCTGTCCCATGAAAAATTTTGCATTTCAAATTGGAAAGTTGGAAATGAACATTTTTCCATTAGGATGGGAATTTTCAACAACCTTTATTTTGGAAGATCCAAAATAGAATTTTTTTGAAAATGTCTCGGCTGGCCATGCCCCAGCTGCCTGCCTGGCTTGCAAGCTGGGTAGCACGGTGAACCAGGGAGCCAGGCAGCCCACCCATGTGCCAGGTGGGTTGACAGGGATCCCAGGACGCCAAGCCTGTCTGCCTGGTTTCCGCTGAAAATTTTGACTAAGTTGACACATTCCCAGAGAATTTTGATTCCATCTGTAGCGAGGCGGCGTGGCCTCCCACGGAGAGTGACAGGGAGGGACCACAACACGCCCTCCCCCCTAGTGGGCTGAACCAGGAGAGCCTCACCTGCCCCACCAGAAGGGCGGGACAGGAGGAGAAGTACAAAAGGTGGGGCCTGCTGCTCAGTTGTGATGAGGCCACCACAGGTGATGGACGCATCCCGCCTGCTGCTGGAACCTGCAGAGGAGCTTCTATGGCTGCCACCTGAGGACTTGATGGATCTCCCCAAGATGACAGACACAGGTACACTCTCCCCAAGAGGGAGAGTACGAAGCAGCCCAAGGAAACCAGGCAACAGTCTGATTGAGACCTGGCCTGATACAAGGTCAGCGTGTTGTGGGCAGATCCCTGCTGACCCAATGGCGGATCACTCCGCCACTGTTAGGGCCCTGGGCTGGGACGCAGTGGAGTTGGGCGGGCCCGTGTCCCCCCTGCCATGCCACCCCACCCCTGGAGTGGCAGTCCTCCCCCTCCTTAGGCCAGGAGGCCTGCGCTCCTCAGGCAACCCTACTGGAGCCCCATAGACTGTTACTGGTGCTCAACCCTGCCTGAGCCCCTAGACTCTCTTGGTGCTCACCCTTACCTGAGACGCTAGACTTTATGATGCTCACCCCTACGGCTCAGACTGCTTAGCCGCTCTGCCCTGATTGCAGGCCAGAGACTACCCATTACCTTGCTGCCCCGCCCTGACTGGGCCTGGAGCTCATAGACTGCCGTACTGTTCTGCCTGGCCAGAGGACTGGAGCACTACGTGATGCTAATTCCCCACTTTGAGCTCACCTTTACAGGTACGCAACAGTGAGGCAGCGTGGCCTCCCTCACAGACAGAGAGGGACAGCCATGCCGCCTACACCATCAAATCAGCTTTGTCCGATGGAAAACTGTTCTATCAGAAGACTTTTGAACCGCTATTCACATTCTTGACCAGAACTGCTCAGCTCAAACATCAAATGTTATTTGGACTTTCCAGTAATGTGAGGGGAGGTTGCTCACTCAAACAAGAATTCACAGCAGATTTGGTAATGTCACAACTAGACTGCAAAAATATTTTTTGTTCACACAATTGCAGAAAATAAGAGTAATGCTGGGAACATACCAAGTAGAAGAGCTCAGTCCTGAGGGTGCTATTACTCTTACTATAAAATTATCCACAATATAAAAGCTGTCAAGCCATGAATGGAAAGTATATCTGGACTAGCACAGGATCACATCCCTGAAAATGCTGCCAAAGCCAATCACGAAGGCACAAAAGTTTGTTAATACTTTCTTAGCTCCATCAAAAGGCAGCTTCTGGAAATGCCTGGGTCAGATGGAAGTGCTCAGACAGTACCTGATTTTGCCCCAAAGAGAAACCTATCAATCAATCAGTTCTTAATGTGCCATTCCTGGGGCATGTAAACACCAGCTTGCTGGAATCTGATACTTTGTTAAAGGCTAACAGGAGAGGGTGGGCTACACATTGCACCAGATAGAACTCAGAAAGGTGCTGCTATTGACTGAATAAAGTAGCACAATATAATAATACCCTTCAAAACTATCTTTGGGTCTGAACAGTCATTTTCCTGTTCCCAGGAAGGGAAATAAAGAAACTTTTAAAACATACTGGGGAGTTATGATTTGGCTCTCATCTCAGCAATGCGTGCAAACAGCAACTGCAGGAATATCATGAATGCTAGTTTTCGTTAACCACCTCCACAACAACACACAATTATTTTCCATGAGGACACAATAATTGTCTGTGGTCTTCATCTTTAGAATTCACTGCTAACCTTGGTCAGTAGCAGTCTGAATTTGCTGATCTTCAAAGCATGCTGCAAAGCTCACCTTTCTATTCACTCTGGCCCTAGGAAGAGCCAAGATGTTTGGAGAAGGCAGCATCTTTGGGAAGGTCCTTTTTGGTTGACTGTCCTTTCTGAACAGAATCTGCTATTTGCGGGGTTAATTGTGCTTCTAGCAGTTGTTTAGAGGCTGAGAGCCCAGAATAGATGTTCTTGGTACATAAAGATCAAAATCAATAAAAGATGCATCAAATAAACTTGGAAAATAACAGTGTAAAAATGTAATTCAAGTCTGAAAGCAGAATTAGGTATTAAGAGGAGTGATACCCAGATTAGAGTCCAGTCTGGAAACTAAACAGAACCCCCAAAAGAACCAAGGTTGGACCATAACTCACCTTATCAGCAAGAACCTCCTGCACTTAAATCCAGTGATTTGCAGCCAAATTTTTATAGTGGAACAGACATTCAGTAGTTACCTCCCCAAACGCCTCAGGTGTCCTGCCAAACAGAAGCAGAATCTATAGCTATTTGTCATAACGTAATAACTAAGGGCCCACTGAAGTTTATGGGAATCTTGGGTTGGGTTTTAAATAAATAGTCCTGAGGAACCAGCCATCTAAAGGTCGTATTTCTGCATCAAGCTAAAATAATACTTCCAAGGCCAGACAACACTAGGCATACTCAACTCTCAGTGACACCAAAGTGTTCTCAGTACCTCACAAAACTGAGCCCCAGGTGTCTGTAGTAGACTCCCCCCATTGATGATGAGCATAGTCTAGATGAAGGCTCCTGACTCTTCACGCCTTTCAGGCCCTGATTCACAAAAGCATATTTACTTGCTTAACGTTATGCACTTGCTTACATATCTTGCTGAACTAGGGCCTTAGAGATCCTTGGATATGGAGAAGATATGTACATGTATTAATCATACATCAATACACGTGTTAATACAATTATTAATTTTATTACTACTATTCAGATTCATCCGACTGTGCATGTACTATTGAACCCACCGGTAGAAGCGGTGAGTCCACTTACCCATAAAATCCAGAGATTACTGGGGGGGCTGTTGGATAATTAGCTCATTCACAGGATATTTATAAAGAAAATATAATAGTTTAGAAAAATGTAAGAAATCTTTTCTAAAGTAAAATGATGGGACAGGCTCCAATTTCCAAGCAAATCATTCAGAAAACTCAGCAAACATTTTCACTAAGGCCCTGATCCTGCAAGCTCTTACACATATGAGCAGTTCCAATGAACTCACGTCAGAATTACTCAGTGTGAGCAAGGGTTGCAGAATCGGGTGCATGAAATGTGACTTCTCCCACGAGTCAAGTTCCGTGCATAAGTGTTTGCAGAATCAGGGCCGAGCACTAAAACATTTTCCAGTTTATCAGTTAATGTCAATAGTTTCAGGCTTTCACAGCAAACTAGCGTGAAGCAGAGGAGCACAAACACGGCTGGCCGGCCTGGGATATTGCAAAACTGCTTTGTTAGTTATAAAAGCAAAACAAAATTCTGGCCTCTGTCCATGTTTCTACTACACACTCGTTGCCTGTGGAGCAGGCTTGGAGCCAGACTGTGGCTCGGTCGCGATTAATTCCGTTTCCCTCGCTCCCTCTGGCAGAGGAAGGGGAAGGGTGGGATTCTGTCTCAGCTTCCTGCCAATAGCAAATCATTTCCCCTGCCACACTGGTACAGCTGCGCTGGCCAGCACAGCGAGGAGAAGGGTGGACAGGACTAAGGTTCCAGCCATTCCAAATCCCCGCCCACCCATTTCACCAGAAGGGCAAGATGCTGCCCCACCAAAGTTGCTCTCCCTTGCGCTGATATACAGGGAGGGAGCCACAGGCTCCATTATCCTTAGTCCCCTGTGCAGGTGCTCAGCAGGAGTCACACTTAGGGTGACCAGATGTCCCGATTTGATAGGGACAGTCCTGATTTTTGGGTCTTTTTCTTATATAGGCTCCTATTACCCCCCACCCCCTGTCCCGCTTTTTCACACTTGCTGTCTGGTCATCCTAGTCACAACCTGGCTCTGTGTCAACTACACTCAAACTACTTGGTTCATGTACAAAGCTGCTTTATCACTGGGCGCCTGATTCTGCAGGACTTGTGCAACCAAAACCCCCTCTCTGTCTAGAGCTGGGCACCCCTGACCAAAAGTAGCTATTCAAGCATTGTTATTGTCATCACAAGTGATAAACCTCCGGGTCATTTTCATTGTAGGTGGAGCTAGGAATGCCACCTATAGTTCAAGTTGCCTGACACTTCTGATTACAAGGCCCAGTTGCTTATAGCTTTTCCAAACATGAACCATTTGGGCTGAAATTTTCCATGCTAATTGTCTGATTTCAGGCTGGATTTTTTTTAAAACTTTCAGCCAAAATGGTACTGAAGAAGGAAATTAAGGGAAACAAAGTTGTTCTGCCCATGTTAAAACAATTCTTACCTGCATTTTGTTGAGAAGCTCTAGTACCCCTATGCTTTGGAGCAGGGACTTGAAATTTGACAGGTGGGTTGCCTTGGGGTACATCTATACTCACGCGTCCCGTCGGAGGAGTCCAATCGATCTTCTGGGTTCGATTTATCGCGTCTTGTCTAGACGCAATAAATCGAACCAGGAAGTGCTCCCCCGTCGACGCTTGTAATCCTGCTCCACAAACGGAGTAGGCAGAGTCGACGGGGGAGCCTGCGCGCCGCGTGTGGACCCCGGGTAAGTACCTTTTCATTCGAACTAAGATAGTTCGACTTCAGCTACGTTATTCACGTAGCTGAAGTTGCGTATCTTAGTTCGAATTGGGGGGTTAGTGTAGACCAGCCCTTGGTGTCAGCTATGTGCCTTTTGCTTTCCCTGTGAAATTCACCCAAATTTGGCCAAGATAACAGACACTGAAAATCTTGCACATGCTCAGTAGAGACACGTTAGATTTGGGCCTCTAAATTCTCTAAAGATTCTGTCTGCATGGAGCATGCTCCAAGCTCTCTCAGCTCCTACATAGCAAATGGACTGCCCATGGCCATCCCCACAGAGTAACTGATCTTGCTCCATCTTGGGGCTGGGCACAGGAATTGAGAGCAGGGAGAACTTCTCTCTTCAATGACTGCCCCCAGGCAGCACAGAGGAAAAGGAGGAAGCAAACTGACTTGAATGCAGAGGAGTAAGAAATGGAGTAGGACAGGAGGAGAAGAGGAGTGGAAGAAGAGGAGATTGCAAAAGCCAGACAGTGGGAGGGAGCTGAATGGAAGGGGGCTGGGGAAGTCTGTAGCTGCAGAGGGGGAGGGAAGCAGGACTCAGACTCGGGGTGTGGGGAGGAATGTTGGATAGGAGCAGAGGAGGGAGCGCACTATAAACCTCCCCCCCGCCATGAGGAAATTAATAATTTTGCATTCTGTGCAGGGCTTGGATGGCATGCTATGAATAAATCCTGGGACCACACATTGAATCAGAATAATAGAGAAATATTGAAAAACTACTCACTCATTGAATGAAGCAGGAGACCTGCGGAACAAAAGTAGTATATGATCATATAATTAAAGACTGTATCATAATACATATGCATTAGCACAAGTGGGGGCAAATTAATTCTGGCATTTCCTCACTTTGGAGTGCTTGACTTTGCAAATTGTTTGCGTTAACCTTTTGATGTAATATATGGTAACCTGAATGGTATTATTCCTAACCACAGAAGTACTAAAGCAAGAATCCTAGATAAGATATTTGTATCATGTCCCTCAGTATAACAGAGTCATCATCAAACCCCCTCCATTATGCTTCCGTTCCTGTACAATCAAAACTAATTACATCCATTGTCACACTTTAGTGATGAGGAGAATTATGAGGATAATGATAATGGGGTAATAAAACTTTTTATCCCATGCACATCAATAATTTGACCTAATTCATAATGTTTTAGATGCATTAAGTGTAGATGCTCTCCAGAAACTAGAGATTCAAATCAGTATCCAAAACAGATGTGCAGAGATTCTAGTCCTCAACCCTAAAAGTTAATTAAAATATCTAATGCTTCTAAATTGGTATCTCATAAAAAAAAATTCAAGAGCAATCTCTTTGATGAATGCTTGAAAAACGGATGTTGTGCGTCAGTAACAAAACAGCCCCCATACATTTTTTCTATAAATATTCTACATAATGCAATATTAAAAAATTATATATACCTTTCTCCCTCCACTTCCTCTCACCAACTTTTGGTTACTCTGGAAGTGACAGCTTAGACATTTACCAGTTTTCTATTCTTTGAAAATGGAGGGCCAAGAGCTTTTAGTTATTAAGGCCTCGATTTTGGTAGGTGTTAAGCACTTTGCATGATCAGCCCTGCATTTGTTCTTACCACTAGATCTTCCTTACTACTTTGCAGTATGCCTGGCATCAATCATAAAACTCAAAACGACAGATCTTTCATTTAAAAAAAAAAAAAAAAAGAGTGTGTGTGTCTTTAACAAGAATGGATTTACCACGGGTAAGCTCATGTCAAGAGAATCAATGACTTCCGTAGAACACATTCAATCTTTTACTCTAATGGGTAGCTTCCAGCCATTTCCAGGAAAGTTAAGTATTTCTTCTGAGCAGTGGATTTAATTTAGATTTAGCAAGGCAATAACTGGAATTCTGAAGAGCTACATCAGACTGAACCGGGACCACCTTAAAACTTTAAAAAATAATAATAATAAGTAGAAAAGTGTTAGACAAGAAGTAGTGTGGTCCAATGGAGTGGAAGTTAAGAAACGGGTTCTGTTCCTGGCGCTGTCACTGACCAACTGCGTGAGCCTGGGCTAGTCTCTTCCCCCAGCTGTAACTCTGTTTCCTCCTCCCACCTCTCAGCTATTGAAACTGTACGTTCTTTGGGGCAGGGACTGTTTCTTGTTATGCGTTTGTGCAGTGCCTAGCATAACAGGGCCTCAATCTGAGTTGGATCTGCTAGGTGCTACTAGAATACAAACCACAATCTGAACAGAATTCCCTTCCTTGAACCTTGTTTCTTTTGCAAAGACATTGGGATACTGATAATTATATGTACTTTTGGTAAATATAAATATCTATTAAAGTAGCAATTATAATATCTTGGTTGAAATTCACATTTTATCTGTACTGGACACAGCATTAATGATATCTCTCACCCATTATATTATTATTGTTCCATCACAGCTTGTATTTTTAGTTTCTACCCACTAAATAAAAACACATGGAAATAGAATACTACTTTGCACTTATATGGTACCTTCCTTCCAAGGATCTTGGCGTACTCTGCAAACATTAACAAACTTAGCCTCATAGCTAAATGTGGAAGCTGATGCACAGAGACATTAGGCATTTTGCTCAAGGGCACAGAGAACGTCTATGGCAGAGGCGAGGATAGTATCCAAGGATAAAATCCTAGCTCCACTGAAGTCAATGGCAAAACTCCCATTGACTTCAATGGGGACAGGATTTCACCCCAAGGGTGTCTCTCTATTGGCAGACATACACGCTAGCTTTGATCAATCTGTGCTGATAGCAGCGTGGTCGCTGTAGCATAGGTGCCCCCCCTCCCCAGATTTCTGCCAGGGTTCACACCATAATGTGGCCAGCAGCAGCCTTTCAGTACTGTGCGGGAGGGAAGGGTCGGGAGCTGCTTCCAGCTGTGGAGGGATGCGGGGAGAAGAGGGGAAACAGAATGACCTGGGCCATGTCTTTGCAGAGCTCATTTCTCCCCCTCATCGCTCCCATGGGGCTGGAAGCAGCTTGTCCCTTCCTGCCTGCGCAGAGTCAAATGGCAGCTAACACCTCCAGGCTGCTGCTGGCCACCGACATAACGCAGCCACCTCTGGCTACAGCGCGGGCGGGAAAGGCTGCATTGTGCACCAGGGCCCAGGGAACCTGACTGCAGGGGCTTCAGCAAACCCGGCCAGAGAGATGGCTCAGCTGGGGAGAGTGCTAAGAGGACGGAGCAGCCCCGTGCTCCCTGAGGTGAGGGCCCAGGGCAGTAGGGGGTCAGGTGAAGAGGTTGGGTGCCCTGGAGCCTACAGGTTTGGGGCAGGAACAAGCTGTAAATTGCTTCTCCCCCACAGTGCAGAGCTGAGCTAAGGGGTGGAGAGGCTTCCCCGTGCCAGCGCTGTGCGGGGCTTTGGCACATACAGGGCTCGGCTCCTCCTGGGCAGTGCCTTGGGCGGGAGGGTCTTGGGCTTTCCCAGGGCGCTGGCCCAGCCAGAGGGAGTGGGGGAAGGAAGGAGCCTGCTGGCCAGGCTGTTGGTGAGCTGAGCACTCCAACCAAGGGCTGGTTCTCCGCACAGTGCTGGGAGCGGGATGCGCCCTGCCGAGGGGGATATGGAAGAGCAGTGGGGCTGCGGGGGGTGAAGGGGCAAAACAGTGAGAGGGGGCGTATGTAAAGGGCCAACGGGTGGGCAGCAGAGGCGGCAGGTAACTGGCGGGTGCCTGGCACCTGCCTGCACTCACCAGCCACGGCAGCTCACAACGCGCAGCCAGCGCTGGCCGGAAATGGGACAGGGGGCGAGACCCTGAGAGCTGGCACGCAGCAGAGGATGGGCTGACGGACCAGCATGGGGAGCGGCTGGCCCCACACACTGCATCTTCACCCCGCCATCAGCCTTGCACACCCACCCCCATTGTCGGCCACTGGACACTCCCTCCCCACTCACCGCTAGTGGGCTGGCGGCTGGGGAGCAGGAATCCCGCCAGCAGCGGGACCCACCAGTACTGATGGGAGGAGACAGAAAATACGGGACAATTTGCCCATTTTTAAGAAAGAGTCAGGACACCTCCAGGAGAGCTTCACTATGGGACTGTTCCTTTAAAAACAGGACGTCTGGTCCCCCTATACAGCAGTCTCCCTACAGAAACGGGGGCGGTTGTTCTTTGCACCGCTGCTAGGCTGGGGAAGCTCACACAAACCAGCCCTGGAGATGCTTCCGTTTTCTTACTTTTCCTCAAACGGAGTTTGTGAGGAAACTCTTGGTAGATGTGAGAGCAGGTTGCTCGTGAGATTAAGAGACTAATACAATTGGCTGCGAGCCAGACAGAGGGCAGTTAAGTACTGTGCACATTTCACTCCCCTAGCTCATCAACTGTCTCCCCTAGCACTTAAGCCCAACCTGAAGTGTTCCCTGCTACCCAAGTCCTCGGTCTACGAGTACAGAATGGCAATTTTGCTGAATGATTGGATGGCTTTGTGATGTGAATCACTAGGAACGGCTGTAGGAGGAACCAGTGCGAACATTTTCAGTTGTGATCTCATCCGTATTTGAACACAGATGTCCAGAGAATAAAGGCCGTTGTATTGACCCACTGTGCTGCTTAGCTCACCCCACAAAGTGATTTCGCTTAACTAACAGCTTCTCTAGGGTCTCCAGAGCCAGTCCCAGGGTCAAATCTCGCAGCCCTTCCCCCGTCAGAACTCCCATGTAAGTTAGTCACGGTTTGGAGGCCTCAAGCTTGTACGCACCAAAATGAATAGCATGCATGTTTGCAAGATGGGGGGCTGAAAGAGGACTGCAGCATTTGGCCCCCTGATTCTGCTGCCCTGACTCACACTGAGCAGTACTTTGTAAGCAAGCTGCATTTATACCAGTGTAGCAGAGATCAGAATCTAGCTCTCAGAGATCCAATCTTCCTCCCTGCTTTGAAGCTGCCCTTACAGCTAAGCAGCATTTTCACACAGCTTTTCTGCTTTGGCTGAACATGCGGATTCCGATGACTGAAGGTAAAGCAGAGGATTGTCTCAGGAAATGCTTCAGCTCATTGCAGACGGACTCAGCAACTCTTACACTGTATATAGCCCTTACTCACATAAATGGTCCCATTGAAGTCAAGGGGGTTGATCTGCATTTACACTCAAATAGCTGAGATTGGCATCCAGCCCTTGCAGAGAATTATTTCTTTTTGGGGAGAGAAATAAATTCCACAGACACCGAATGCAGCCTATTGGGCCCTGCACTCCTGAGCAGATACAACACAAAACCCCAGGACTCAGCTCTGTTCAAAACGCTCAGCCAGACTCTCTGACTCTGCTATGCCCACATACAACTGGCATTGATCTTCAGTTACTAAAGCTTCCAGTATTTCTCCTCCCATTCAATCATCTAGGCTCCTGCACCGCTGGAGTCAATAGAAGTTGACACCCGCCCATGCCTCGCTGTAAAATGAGAGCCCAAACCAAAGCCCACGGAAGTCAAGGGATATCTTTCTACTGAAAGGAAGGCTGATCCACTGGGTAGGGTGCTAGCCAGAGTCAGTTCCCTCTCTGCCACAGATTTTCTGTGTGACCTTGGGCAAGTCATTTTGTCTCTGGGCCTCAGTTCCCTAGGATAATAGTACTCACCTACTTCACAGGGGTGTTGGGAGGATAAAGACATTAAACATTGCGAAGTGCTCATGGTTATGGGGGTCTGTGGCAGGGCAGGGGTAAAACCCCCTTTAAAGTCCTGCCAAACTGCTGGCTGCAGCCTGCTCTCTGGCCAGGAGACCAGGGCTAGGGATGCAGGTATTCATCAGGCAGCCCAGCTGCAAGCCCTAACGAGGGCTGGATCAGAGGAACATGCTGAGCTAAGTGCTGACTGCTGGGCTGAGTCACGAGAGGGCTATAAAGCTCGGGGCAAAACTCAGTGAGGGGGCTAGCCTGGGAGGAGACAGGAGGGCAGTTTTGCTGCCTCCGTACCAAAGAAGGAAGCCTCAAAGGCCAGGAGACCCTGGGGAGGGTCTGGAAACTGCACGAACACTGTAAATAAAGACACTTGGGTGATCCAGCAAAAGAAGGCGTGGAAGATTCTTTATTATACCAGCCTAAACACAGGGTGCAGGCTCAAGAGGGAGAACACCTTCACGGACCCTGTGAGAGGGTCATAAAAGTACCTTAGATAGATTCCATTGAATCCAATGGGCTTTGCACAGACCTGATGTAAAATAAAAAAATAAAATAAATGGAGATATACCAATCGCCTAGAACTGGAATGACCTTGAAAGGTCATTGAGTCCAGTCCCCTGCCTTCACTAGCAGGACCAAGTACTGTCTCCTGACAGATTTTTGCCCCAGATCCCTAAATGGTCCCCTCAAGGATTGAACTCACAACCCTGGATTTAGCAGGCCAATGCTCAAACCACTGAGCTATCCCTCCTCCCCTATTTCATAGGGAACCTGCTCTCTCCTTCATAAGGGAAGGGTGGCTATTTTATTACTAGAGTTAGCCAGATTGCTCTGGAAGCAGAGGCATATGAGGAGACTTTGAGGTACATTGCATGCAGATGGTGCAGCACAGGCCATGAAAGCAGCAGAAATAGAATTTCACGGTCTAAAAGGAAGGACCAGTCTGTCCTCTGGATGCAGATGGAAACTTAGAAAGTAAACGGGTGCCTCAAGAGGAGAAAAATTAGGAACAAAGGAAATTTCCAACAAATCCAAGCCCAGATGGCTGTAAATCCAAGATATTTTTATTAAATTTCTATTTTTCATTCCACGGGATTTTGGACTAATCTAGCTAGTTGGAAAAACATGTCTCTCTTGCATTCTCAGAAGCTTCCCTTAGGAAAATATTTGAGCAATAACATTTCACTCATTTTATTAAAAGGACTTTTCTGTGAACACTTTTCATGTCTTGTGAAACCTACTGGTACTTGGGGCTCAGACTAAAAGAAAGAGGAAGAAACACATAATTGTTCTCTATACGGAAAACAGATGGTGTTTGTAAGGCCCTGTTTGTGTGATGGCGGAAAACCTCATGGTCACCAAATGGTGCTATGGATTACCTTATAGCAAATTGTATATTATGGTAATAACATGGTATTTAGGGGAAAAGATTTCTGTCCTCACTGATTGCAGCAACGATGTTTAACACAATAGTCACCAGAGTTGTTGGGAGCATTGTTTTAACTATAGAATGGAAAGGATTTAGTCATTCTACATGTTCTCTATTCCAAGGACAGGCCATTGGTATTAGCCATTTACAGAACCACAAAAGAGGGGCAGCAGTAACTTTCTCTGTTTCCCCTATACATGTCCTGGGTGCCTTTTTATCCTCATTGCTACCATACTGTGAATTAAACTACTGTTCATCTCTTTGATGGACATACTGGCAAAACAAATTGACTTTGCCTACTAATAGTATTAGGCTGTGCCAAGCAATTAATTATAATGGGACTCATCCATTGTACACGCATCTATTCCCAGTGCTATGAATTTGAGTGTGTTGTAAGAAGTAATCAGATGCTGTCTGGAGAAGAGTCATTATGAGGTAATTAATAAGCGCTATGGTTGAGAGTACAGTTTCATTTTAAGAGGAGCAGTACGTATACAATGATTTATTTTCTCTGGAAAATAATGCAAGTCTAAAAATACCACTACATTACTTAAATGGTTATATTCACAGTATAGTGCAGCATACCGTAAAGTGATTAGCCTATTGGCTGGCGTATATATTCAACTATAGTTCAGAGGTTCTGCATACTACTAGGGTTTTAGCAGCTTCTCTTTTAACTGAAGTCAGAAGAGGCAGGGCTTTTGGAGCAGGAAGATCAGAGTTTGATCCCAGCTCTTGCCATAAAATTCCAACTGGATTACACAGAATAGTGACAACCCCCCCCAGGACATTTCTAAGTGGTCACTGATTTTTTACTTCTGACTCAGGGTGGGACTGAGAAAAGTTCACATGTGAAAGTGTGGGCTCATCTTTAACCCTTAAAATTTATAATACAAGATAGGTAATAGAATGTAGGGCCTTCATGACTGGATCACTGGATTAACGCCAACCCACTGAAGAGACGTCATCACCCAACAGCTGTTCAATGGTAAATGAAGCGAGCTTCATTTAGATCTTAATCCAGTAGCTAGTGACTCAGGGTGAAATCCCATTCCCCTTAAAGTAAATGGGGAAACTCCCATTCAGGTGAATGGGGCCAGGATTTCATACTAGGTGTCTTTATCACAAAAAAATTACCATCAGAATGGACAGTGTAACCCTTGTTGGGATTCTCAGCCAAAAGTTTTAAAGACGCAGCCAGCCATGGAAACTGAAAATCTCTCACCTTGAGAAGTAGGTCCCTCCAGAACCAGGCTGAGGAATGGCTTGAATTGCTATTGTACATAGAGGAATAGCAGACTTCCCCCCCAAAGCTTTCAGACCCACATTTCATTTTAGAAAAAAAATTTTTTTTAAGGAATCACAATACAGAATTACTGTGCAATAGATGTACATATACACATATATATATATATTCATACAACTTGGACATATGATGTCCTTCAGCAAGCAGAATTCGAATAGTTGAAAATAAAGCATCTGTTTCCTCATGTCTCCGTGGAAAAGTGTCCGGCAAAATGAGTTGCTAAGTTGTTACTTAAATAAGCAGTGAGGTCTAGAAGACGTGGCTTCTGTCCCTGTGCCACAAGTTCCTCAGTTCGGATACTAGTTCTGCCATTAACCTGCTGTGTAGCCTCAGGCAAGTCAGTTAATATCTAATTGAGAAATAGATAAGTGATGTACCTACTATCACAGCAGCAGCTTCAAGCACATCCACCCACCCTCCAGGTGGTGGAAAGCAGATGGCGCGCTGTCTGTTCTTGAGCTCCAACGAGGAAGGACAGGAAGCTCAAGAAGTCCCAACAGTAAAGATGTAAGTTAAACTGCCCGGGACTACAATGCATCCTGTTAAAAAGAAGAATCTTTCGGTTCACATGGTTGTTCTGAGTGGCACCCAAGAGCTCAGAACAACAAGATCAGAGAATGATCTTTTCAGCAAAGTAGGATGATCGTTCTTTGCAGGACTTGGTGCTCAGTTCTGATGCAGGTTGTAGATGTTCAGGATTGATTAAATGGTTTCCCAACTTGGATAGCTCCTTGGGGGAGAGATTTGGCATCTTCGGTGGGGGGCTGACAAGAAGGTTCTGTTGGCCAAAGCACAGGCTCAGTCTCAGATGTCTTTTTTTGTTGTTGAAAATTCATTAAAATTTTCTTTTTGATGAGTGGTACCTCTGTTCTGCATTGACCCTTTTAATCAGTTTTGCAAAGGGGGAAAATATCCAGGACATACATAGGAGTGCAGTAGGTTAGAACTGAGATGCAGCATGGAGAAACGTGTATAGTACCTTTCTATATTATGCCTGGCTTTATTTAAGACTGATAATCTTTCACTTTTGTGAGCACTAAAATTAATCAAATGCAAAGCAGAATAGTAAACCAGCATAATATCCTGTCCGATGTGCTGGCACAAGATGCTGGACAAGCCAAACAGTTAAACTTTAAAGAATTACACATTTTCCTTTGCTGTTGGCAGTGTAGTTGTAGCAAGGTTGGTCCCAGGAGCACTGTTCCCTCTAAGCTGTGCGCGCGCACACACAGATCCTAACCCCCGCGCACATAGCGAAACACCGCATGCACAAAAATTTGCACAGAAGCACAATTTGCACAGAAGACATTTTTTTGTGCACACGGCCTGTCAAATTAGAGGGAACATTGCCCAGGCGACCTGAAGAGCAGCTGTGTATGTACTGTCGACAAACAGAAGTTGGTCCAATAAAAATTATCCGCCCTGCCTCGTCTTTGTAGTGGAAGCATTATCAGTTGGTCTGTCAGCAGATACATATACAAGTTATATAGCTGTATGATTCCATTGTCAAAAGTGCCTTTAAACTGATGCACAAACTAGCAGCACAAAATGCACAAAAACTACCTGCAATCAATCGTATGTGCTCTATTCCCAAATGTGTCTCCTCCATAAAGAGCTACCAATATTGACAGCTTGTGGGATAATAGGAAGATATTCTAGTTCTCCAATACTGGCAGCTTGTTCAGTGCATCTCTGTGTTTCCAAAACAGTTTTCCCTAGTATAACCACATCGGTATTTTACACTGCTTAACATCAAGGTTCCTTGATCCTGCAGTCTGCATACTGCAGTAGTAGGATCTTAAAGGGTTATGTGTTGATAGCTTCAGTATACCTAGAAGAGAGTAAGCCCTACTTCTGTGCTATCATTACTAAAGCACTTACCCATGCAGAAACAACATGTGTCTGTGTGTGTTCATGCTCCTTGCGCCGGCCTGTGGTATAGCACAGCATGTACAAGCAAATCAGTCCTCCCTGGTGATTTAGTTATTTTGTGGACACTTTGCTCTATGTTTGTATTGCATCAATTCCTCAGTTTGCTTTGGCTGGGTAACTCACTATCTTGCATGAGTTAACAGCAACTATCCAAGAGAAGCAAACACAGAAAGGGAAAGTTCCTACAGCACCTGATTGGATTTAGGGCCTCTGTGCACTACTGTAATACAAATTAATAGCAGTACAGTCAGTTATCTCACTTAGGAACATCTCAGACACACAAAGACGGGCAAGAATGAATAATATTAACGAGGCTTCGCCCTTCTAATCCAATACCTCACGGAGCTTGGCAAACATTAAGGAATTAAGCTTCACCACAGCCCTTTGAGCACGGTAATATCTTCAGTGGAGTAACTAAGGCACAGAGCAATTAAGGGGACAATTGTGCCCAGCTGTGTGGAAAGCAGGGATGAGGGCACAAGGAACTGCTCTTTCTTGAATCCCTATATGGAAGCCAGACACAGCATGGTCCTCGTGTGCTCCTGAGTTCAAGAAGCTAGCGCTACTGGCCTCTCCAGCATCAGTGTGGTTTGCCCTTCCCCGCCTCCAGAGAAGGGAATGGATGCTGTGACTTTGGTGAGGATGGGGCAAACAGCCACACTTGCCCTGCATCCCCACAGAGCTCTGGGATGCTTTGTGCTTGGAGTACAATACCCCTGCTCAAAACTGGGGTCCGCACCACCCAGCTCAAAGCACAATGCATCCCAGAGCTCCCACAGGGTGGGTGAAACAGCTGAGACTCAAAGACACAATATAGCCCTAAGTAGCTCACTCAAGCTCACACAGCGTGTCTGAGGAAGAGCTGGGAATCAACCCTAGATCTCCTTTCAGTGTAGTAGCCGTGTTAGTCTGTGTCAGCAAAAAAAAAAAAAAAAAAAATACTGAGGCACCTTAGAGACTAACAAATTTATTTCAGCACAGGCTTTCGTGGACTACAGTCCGCTTCGTCGGCTGCATAGAATGGAACAAACCTGACTCCCACTCCAATGCTTTAGCTGCAAGACCTCCTGCCAGAGGGGATACAAAACTCACTTGCAATACAAACAACTGAAAACTTCACACTAGATTAATGACAACACATTGAGTTCACTGTAGGTGTACAAGCCACCAACTTTACACTGATATGCACAAAGTCATCTCTGACTCCATCCAGGCTTCCCTCTGCTGAGCCCTGGGAAAGCCCATTTAGAGCCAAAGGCTGATCACTTATACAGTTAGTCAGCGCTTGGATTGTATTTTGTAGCTAGCCAGTAAAGCGACTGACTGTGGGACTCTCACCCTCTGAGCATCCAGCCCCTCATGATGAGAAGCTGCAGAAAACCAATTTGTCAAAACATCTGGCCAGAGTTTTGAACAATGGCAAAAAACAAGACACCAATATGCTCATTAACCAGCCCAGGGGACATTCTTGCCGAGTCACGTCTTTTAGTTTCTAGGAAACAAAGGACTCTGAATCAAATTTAAAAACAAAAAACCATCTGAACATTTCAGAAAACAGCCCTTGTGCGTTACTGAGACCCCCCCAGAGTAGGAGAATTTTCTTTACATCCTTCTGTCTAAATGTTTTGTCCCATCACCACTGTCAAGACTATCACCACGATCCTATAGTGCTTACCTGAGACCACGGTCTAGGAATAGATATGAAGATTTGTCCTGGTCACAGACATTGGCGCCAACCACAGAAGTAGCTGCCCCACTGCAAACCCGCTATATAAACAGGCAAAGCCACTATCTGCACCAGTCCAGTGCACCCCTGCTTGAAACTGGGGTAAGCAGCATCAGTGTAAATCATAGCTTAGAGTGCGTTTCGCAGACGTTGCTGACAGCAACGGAATGGTGAGACTCAGGAATCCTGGGTTCCATTCCAGGCTCTGGAGGAGAGTGTTGTCTGCGGGGGCCCCATCCAGTCCCAAAGTGTATTCCTTCTATACCACCCCTTCCAACCCTTCCTTTTCCCATCCCATCCTCCTTGCCTACCTAGTCCCATGATCCACTCCCCAGGCTTCTCATTTTAGCCCCAGTTTCCTTGCCCAGACAGTCCTAGGGTACGTCTATACTACCTGCCTGATTTGGCGGGTAGCAATCGATCTTCTGGGATCGATTTATCACGTCTCGTCTAGACGTGATAAATCGATCCCGGAAGCGCTCCCCGTCGACACCGGAACTCCAGCTCCGTGCGAGGAGTAAGCGGAGTCGACGGGGGAGCCTGCCTGCTGCATCTGGACCCGCGGTAAGTGCTTTTAAGTTCAAACTAAGATACTTCGACTTCAGATACGTGATTCATGTAGCTGAAGTTGCATATCTTAGTTCGACACCGCCCCCCCTCCCCCCACACCCAGTGTGGACCAGGCCTTAGTCTCACTTGCTATCATAATCCGAATTCCAGCCCCCTCCCCCCAGCTCCTTATCACATACGCGGTTTCCTTCCCCCTGGCTCCACACTGGTTCCTAGTCTTTGTCCACCCAGTCCCGATCTCCACAAGCTCCTCCTCTGATCTCAGTGTCCCTCTCACCCTTTTCTTTACCAGCTTAGGGTCTCTCCTCTCCCCATGGATCCCAGCCCCAGTCTTCTCCATGTCTCCCACTCACAGTTTCCATTGCCCCAGGTATAAATAGGGATAATAATCCTTATAATACCCATTTCATGGGTGTGTTCTGCAGCTAAGTTAATTAGAGTTTGTGTTCCCATGAGATTCTTGGCTAAGGTATTCAAAGGGCACCTTCAAGCTAAAACATTGCTACCTCTCCTCTTAATACTTTTAAAGAGGTAAACAGTATCACATAACTGTTCTATTTCAGTGTCATTTGAACTTCCCTGTATTGTTTAGTTTGTACATGGACTGACTGTTTTAAGGTGGACCTGAAGGGGAACACAGTGTTTCAGTTCCCACTGAAACAAAAACCACTTTAAAGAGAAGTTATTAAATATTTATAATGTAATGCTGATCGCAAACATTCAGCAATTTTGACTAAACCAAGTTTTTCAAAAAAAATGTCAAAAAGTTTTAACTTTTCATAGAAAAAAAATTAAATCAGAAAAACAAAAAAGTGTTTCGGTTTGTGTGTTTTTGGCATAAGTATGTGTATTTTATATATGTACATAGTGTATAAACACACACACAAACCCCACTTGTTTCCACTTACCCATTTTCTAATCGTTTAGGGTCTGGTGCTTCCCCATTAAATCAGATTTGTTGCAGACTTCAACAGGAGCAATTTCAACCTTTGGACATTGTTGGTGGTCTGGATGTGTCCGTGAACTAACTGTGCAGAATGTGAGTACAGAGGAAGTACATACTGTATTACTGAGTGAATGATGGGTTAAGTGTAACAGATCAGTGTATCTTTCATTTAGGCACAACTTTCTGGGTTATACTAATAACAACAATCAAAAATACCATGGAGACTGTTTTCACTTCTCCCTGCCATAGGCCATAACCCTTTATTTTTCTATGGCCTTACCCTTTGTCACTGCCCCATTTTCTTCCTAAGAGTTGCAGCTAAACTTGTAGTGTGGGGTCCAAAACTGGACACACTACTCCAGATGAGGCCTCACCAATGTCGAATAGAGGGGAACGATCACATCCCTCGATCTGCTGGCAATACCCCTACTTGTACAGCTCAAAATGCCGTTAGCCTTCTTGGCATCAAGAGCACACTGTTGACTCATATCCAGCTTCTCGTCCACTGTAGCCCCTAGGTCCTTTTCTGCAGAACTACTGCCTAGCCATTCGGTCCCTACTCTGTAGCAGTGCATGAAATTCTTCCGTCCTAAGTGCAGGACTCTGCACTTGTCCTTGTTGAACCTCATCAGATTTATTTTGGCCCAATCCTCTAATTTGTCTAGGTCCCTCTGTATCCTATCCCTACCCTCCAGCGTATCTACCACTCCTCCCAGTTTAGTGTCCAAATAGCAAATGTTAAGCAGAAATAATGAGCAGCTGAAATCAGAGGGAGAGACTGGAAATGCTTACGCATCCCTAACCAGAGTAGTTATCACAAGGATGCAATAGAAAAGAGATATTTTTATAAGTAGACACTTAATGTGTAGAGCATCATCTACATAAAAATGAGAACATGAGTATTTTTCATAAATTAGCAGGCTCAATAGTTATTATGCATTACAAATGGCTTCATTTTTGCTCCTGTTCTATACAACATTATGAAGTCTCATTGAAGATGCTCTGACACCAGTGCTGAAGATCTTACTCATTACTCAGGCAAAAATCCCATTGACTTTAATGAGAGTTTTGTCTGAAGAAAGCACTTCAAGGGCTAGGCCCTGTGGGTGGGGAAGCGGAGGGAAGTAGGCTAGAACGGGATTGGATTCATGTACACGTTCCCTCCATGTGATAAGAGACCCTGAGAAAGTCAGCTATGATTCAGCCGCCAGCTTGCAACTGAACACAAAACTAGTGCTGGAGCGAAGGCAACAAGCACGAAAATAAAAACCCAACTGGGAGATGAGCTGGTACAATCTTGATCCTACTCACGTTGCTACTCCATAAACCTGAGGACTTGCACCCAGAACACAGCGGTTTTGACCTGCTTCTCAGCCAAGATTCAATAGCACTATGTGCTGCAATGCACTCTTATTACCGGGGCTGCCAAGTGTCCTATCTAGCATGACACGTGCATTTAGCAGCCTTGTCACACGCTACTGAATCCTCGCTGAGGTGTCAGCCATCAAGATGGGCTGCTGGAATAGGCTGCAACTGCAGCCAGAGGACACTGTGCAGCCTGCTTTGCCAGCAACCAGGCAGCTTGTGTCACCCCTTTTACTGCTGGATCAAAGAGAAACTGGGAAAGGTGACAGGCTAGGATTGGTTCTAGTCTCCTCCACCATTTTGTCCGACCCTCAGCCAGCCACCCCAAATTTCTCTCTCTCTCACTCATATATATGTTTTCCTGTCCCGGTGGCACAGCTTCAAGAGGGGCAGCAAAGTTTCAGCTGCTCTTTATTAATTCATTTGCCCTTCACTTAGGGGAAACTTATTTATTTCCCTTCAGCTTCCCACCGAGTAGTGAGCGACCTTGAATCTTTCATTGCTTCCCTCTTTTGCTTGTCCTCAGCAAAGCTTCAATGCATTCTCTGCCTCCAGTAAAATACAGTGCCCTCTGCTTTCAGCCCTTCCCTTCATCTTCTCATCTAATATCTATGCTATTCTCTGTTACTCAGTGGGAAATTGTAAAGATAATAAATATTTCCACCTAAACTAAGTAAAGCCTGTGCTCTCTATTTCTTTATGTAACATATCTGCTGCCCACAATAATAGAGAAGGGTGAAGCCGTCCTGAATCGCTAACATAAAACCCAAGTCCTAAACATAAGCTTACAATAACCTAGTTTCTTAGAAAAAATGCTGAACAGTTTCAAAAAGAAATGAAATATTTTATCCCTTTTAATCCCAAAGAGAGACAGCTGCTGCAGAAACAAAAGATAACAGAACTTCAACCACAACAAAAATGTTTTGAGATTTTCATAAATTAATTGCTGATCCCCATTTTCTAGCCTGTTTTGCCTGACACCAAACAATATATTATCCACAACTGATGATTCTGTTTCATTTAATGATATCTGATCATAATAATGCAGATACAGTATAAATGCCCAATTTTGCCCAAGGGCACTTGTGGAGTGGAATCTTAAATGACTCATGTCAAAGTAGACCTATTTAAAAACAAGCCCGTGCTCCATGATGACAGAATGTATCAACTGAACTCTAAGAATCTGGTAATCATACGGATTTCCCCTCCTCCCCATCAGGTTCAGATGAAAGTGACCCTGATTTGGAGATGTGTCACTAGTTAACATAGTTGTAACCCAAGTGTCAGTAATCAACGAGTCTAAACAGCAGAGATGGGCCCAAAATGGAACCGTAGATCCAAGCACCACTCCTAAGCAATGGACATATTCAGAACTAAACATCATCGCTCAGGCCTATAAGGGGCTGTGATGATTTCATGTACGGTACATGCGTATATCAAACTTCAGGCCCCAGTTTGTGAATGCTGTTTTGATTGCAAACTGCTCTGTACTGTCACTGCTACCTTTCAGTCTCT
Organism: Macrochelys suwanniensis; assembly: GCA_033296515.1. Taxonomy (NCBI): domain Eukaryota; kingdom Metazoa; phylum Chordata; order Testudines; family Chelydridae; genus Macrochelys; species Macrochelys suwanniensis. The sequence continues at coordinate 92,972,781 of CM065783.1, forward strand.
TTATTGAACTGGGATCCCAGGAGACATTAGCAGAGATTCTGTGTGATCCTAACAAAGGGCAAAAAACAGGGCGTCATTAACATGGATGGTCTAGGACATGAGCTAGTTGCAGGCCATAGGAACCAGTTCTCCAAGGTGGACTGTAACCAAACAACAAATCATCTGATAAGAGACTTCAACTGTCTGCAGTGTCTTTGTAGCCATGTTGGTCCCAGAATTAGAGAGACAAGGTAGGTTTCCTGACCAGCTCTATTGACAAGCATTTCCTGAAAATCCTAGTCAGGCTTACTCTAAAAAGATTATCTTCTAAGCAGTGTCCCTGCTTCCTGACCTCTCTCTCTCTCTCTCTCTCTCCAAATTATCCCATCCCATCCCAAAACAAAACACCACCACCACCACCACCACCGTTTTGGGGCAATCACATTGTAGACTCACCTCAGTAATGGAGCAGCCAGAGTCACAAGAGTCCCATTGTTCAGGAGCCAGATCATTCCTTGCAATGGACCCTCCACTTGACGATGTTTTTATTCTTCTCACTTGAATGCTACATTCCAGGCAGCAAACTGATAAATGTGGGAATACAGTCAGGGGTCACTTACGGAGGATTTCTCTCGCCCTAGCAGATGGGGGCTTAGTTATTATAGAACTCTAACTAAAGACAGCCAATGGAGGTCTGACAAGTTTATTTATCTTCTGCGTTCTGCAGTCATTAACTATATTTAAGATAACACACTGTCAGTACCTCTCCTATCTCTTTTTTCCCCCCATTTGTTTCCCTTCCTGAACAAAACGAGACCACTCCTGGCCTCTAAAGAGCCATCCAAATGCTGGCAAACACCTTGGACTTTCCAGTAGGTCAATAGCTTCATACACCCAAACTTCTCTACAGGAAGCTATTGTGGGTTCTAAGAGATTCCACCTTCCCCCCCCATTTGTCTTGACCGCTTCAGGTGACCCATCTCTGACCTTACTGGATCCTGGCCTGGGGGAGGCATCAGAATATGGTGGCAACAGAGCACGGTAAGAGGATGAGGAAGGGGTATTGGCAGGCATGAAGCAGATGGAGTTGGGATTCACACCACTCTCAACCAGGTCCAGAATCTCCCAGCAGCCAAGCTGCTCTCTCCTTTGCAGCACAGCATCCCCCAAGAGCTACCGTAGTCTCTTGGAAATTGGTCCAGACACAGCTGGCATCCACCTGGGACTAAGCCAGCTTACTAAGGGTTAACGAGATCTACATTTTCAGCTGTTATTTTCCAACTGTTCCTCCTCCGTTTTTCAATCCCCCAGTCTAATCTCCTCTTGCTGCTGTAGCAAATTTTCTGGCATGAGCAAGAGACCACGCGGAAGGTGCTTATAAAGCCATTGATATGCTAATATGAGTTTTAGAACTCAGAGTCATTTCCTCTCTCTTCCTGTTTCCCAAATGACTCTCACTGAAATCTCTTATCTCAAGGGGGCTCAGTTGTAGCATTACAGTTATGCTCTACAGGACTTTTATTAAGCACCCATCCTTTCCCGTAAATAGCCACAGCTACACCTCGAGGTCTTGGCCAACCTCACTAAAATTTATTTTTAAACCATAGAGTGTGTCTGCTTAGAAAGGCGGCATGGTCAAATGTCCTCAGTCCAGGACTGGGAGCCAGCTAAATTCATTCACTAGCTATGAAACTTTCACATGTCACAACCTCTCTGGCCTTGCCTATACAGGTTTCCTTTGAAATGTCCCACTCTTGCTAGTACTTGTACATCTTCATTGATGGTAGCAGTGATGGAAGAGTTCGTATAGAGAGGCCATTAGCAGCCTCCAGCATGTTGTTTAGATCTGCTTCGAACATAGCAGCTAAAACACCTGCAGCCAGAATACACTAGTGCCCTACCCTTGATACCACTGGCAATGGTATGGAATTAAGAGGAAAAGCTATAGTACAGATCCTGTGAGGAAGGAGGGTGGTCCCGTGGTTAGGTTACTAGCCAGGGAATTGAGAGGTTTGGGCTCTGTTCCTTGCTCTGCTGAGTCCCTGCCTGACTTCAGGTAAGTCACTTAGTTTCTGTATGCCTCAGTTCCCACATGTACAATGGGGATAATAGCACACCCTATTGGCCAGGGTGTTGTGAGAACAAACACATTACAGATCATGAGGTGCTCACGCAGTACAGAAGTGGGAGGCCATATGAGTGGCTTAGGGGTAACCCTAGCAACAGCCTCTGTATTTCATTCCCGTCTGCCATATGGGGCTAATACCAATCTTCTTCCCAGGAGCATTGTGGAGTGTCTTTCATCAATAGTTTTGTGTGGTAGATAAGCGCTTCGTTTTTAGCCAAATATCATAAAAAAATATTGTTTGGATTTGCTTTTAAGCTTCAAAGTCAATCCCTGTTTCAGCCAACTTTGCATTATTTTTCCATATCAAACTAAAAATAAAGCCTTTAAAACAATGACGAACTTTTGCCAGCAGATTCTATAATGCCAACTAGACACTCGGGGCTGTGTGTTAACACAGCTATGGCCAAGTCAAGTCAAGGGCTTTTTCTGTTGACTCCAGTCCCAGTCACTCTCGTCCCAAGCTAACAGGGGCTGGGAGCACAGCAGAAAGAAATACATTACAGCCCGGGGGGGGCGGGCAAGAGAATGTGTGTTCCATCACCCAAAGAGATTCTGGCAAACATTGAAGGGGACATATTGATGGGTCACAAAAGGAAGAATGGTGGCTAGAAGAGTGATGGCCATGGGAGAGAGAGTGAGTTTGAGGGGAAAATGGAAGAAGAGCCTTTGACAGGGCTTAGAAAAAGGGGAATATAAAAATAGCACAGATTTTAGTAGTGCCTCAAAGCTCCAGTCAAATAGATGGTAAATATAACTGTACTGTATTCACCCCATACCATGTCTTACATGTGTATCTAGTGTACCTACAAGTTTGCCAGTCTGGATACATGCTCAAAGCATATTCTTCGCCTACTCCAAACTTGCAAAGGAAATCACTTTGTTCTTCTGAATTTTTATATCCCTCATTCCCAGGAAAGTGTGTTCAGGAAATTGTACAGTGATGCAAATCTAGGCAACAAGCCTAGAGCACTTATTGCCTCCACTACTGTATATCCCCACCACAAGTACACCATTAGTACTGTAGCGAATGCATTGGAAATGATGGAATTATTCCTTTGGTGGAGCTAAAATCAGTGCCAAACTGACAAGAGACACCTCAGACTTGCTGGTAACTTAACACTGTAAATGAACTGACAAAAAATAAGCATCTGCATCATCTTCTGCCTATCTATCTTAAAAGAAATGATACAGCTGAAACCTCTGTTCTAACCGGAGATCACTAGAGACCAAAGGTCTGCACTGATTCCTTTAAACGTCTCACTATGAAGCGGCGATGCAGGTTACTGTTCAGCAAGCAATATTTGTTACTTAATTTGCTTTACAAATGGAAACTGTGGCGAATAAATGCATGCCCTGAAAGATTGTATGGTTTCATTGTTTCTTCTTTGGTAAGCCCCTCGCCATCCAGTGCTGAAATGCTGTTTTGTAACTTCTCTAGGTAATACTCCTCCTTGAGTAACACTGCAGAGCCTCTGCAACAATTGGAAGGCAATAGCGTGCTGTAGGAAGCACACCAGTCTCAACAAATGGCTTGCTATCTGCCCCTGGCTACTGTCATAGCAACAGACTCAGGACACAGACAAATGGCTCTGAGCTAAAAAGAAATTCCTCAAATTTGAGACTTCATTTTACAAATGTATTGTTTAAAAATAGTCAATGGGAGAGGTATGCTCTGCTTTCTGAAACCATCACCGCATGACCTGAATACTTCAGGAAAATACCAATGTGGAAAGATCAGACACCGATGAGCCAAACTCTCTTTGTGGTTAGCTACATATTGCTAGTGATGAATGTTAGTAATCCCTAGTGACAAAGAGTTTGGCAGAGAGCCAAACCCTGAAGTCCTCACTCAGTTTTTACTCAGGTAAATGATGTCAGTGGGAGTTCTAACTGAATAAACACTGCTCCGAGACCTCAGTGTTATTGTTGATCCACAGCAAGGACCAACTCCTGCTCTCATTGAAGTCAATAGGATTGTTGCCTTTGGCTTCAGTGGGAGACACACACAGAGCCCAGTCGCGCTCCCATGGAACTGATTGGCTAAATTGACTAATGTGGGCATGTAATGGGTGGCATTCACCTGTGAGCACCTCCTGGCCGGGCGTGGTGACTCCTGTCTGTGGTTTCTCAGGTGGTTTTGGTGACTCAGCCCTCCGGCCAAGTCACATACAGTTTGTGGGCTTTTAACAAAACAAAACCCCTTCCAGGATAAACCGTTCAATGGTAAAGTCTCGGTCTGCAGTCTTTAAACAGTCCCAGCCCCGGTATCAAGCCATACCCCCAGGGCTTCCTCCCTGGAGGCAATGGTTTTGCCCTCTCTGGGCTCTTCTGGCCCCAGCTCACCAGACTGGCTACTATGTAGCTCAGTTCACCTTCCGGGGGTGTATCAAAGTCCAAAACAGTCCAATAATCAGGCCACTTCCCCAGTGACTAATGGGGGTGGGGACCTGGGCCCGCCCACTACTCCAGGCACCAGCCCAGGGACCCTGTGAATAGCAACCACATACTGCTGTGCTCCCTTTAACTCTTCATGATGCTGTTACAGTTCCCTGGGCCACTTCCCTGCAGTCCCAGCACCTACATAAATGCTTCACCTTTGCCGTAGGGCTAAAGTCTTGAACTCAGTCCCTGCAGCCAGCCAAGAGCTCCAGCAGGCCCCATCAGCAACTGCTCTGTCTGCGGTTCTGTAACGCCATCCTCCAGCCAGCCAGGAACACCATCAATACACCTCCAGCTCCAGACGGCAAGTACCTGACTCTGGCACCGCAGCTCCTTTTATATGGTCTGCAATCTTCTGATTGGCTGCTCCCTGATTGGCTGCCTCCTAAACAGTCTCTCTAGGCCACTTGGAGAACTTAGCTTCACTGCTCCTTTCTGGGACAGGATGTGGTAGGAGCCTGAGGCCTCCAGCAGGGGGCCTCTGAGCCTGGTACACCCCATCACAGGGTAGAATCTGGCTTTTCATGTTTTGTGGTTTTTCTTTCCTCTTATTGAAACTTACAGCATCAGTTTGACTTGTAAGCTTTGATTTATGCTCACATTACTTTCTGCTTTGAAGAGGTTGTTCTTTTTTGACAGGAATTTTTTTTTTTTTAATTCCTAACTCAACCCTCAAATGTAGCATGTCATCACCAAATGCAGTTAATCTAATTAGCTTCACAGGAGATCATGAAGCTTCAGCCAGACATTGAGGACATGATGTTTTAGACAGGCATTCAAAGCTTTTTTCTAAACACCTCCAAACAAATTAAAGGATGCTTATAAAATGAAAGCTGACAATTATTATTATCAGTATTAGAATAGCACTTAAGGGCCCCAGCAAATCTTGGAAAATCCCAAATGGACGTAGCCTCCTTGCAGATCCAAGTGCCACCCAGAACAGGGCCCCATTATTCTAAGCAGCATAGACACATAATGAGAATCCTTCCTGCCCAAACAAACTTAAAATTTTAGAGACAAGACAGATAAAGAGTACTATTACTCCCATTTTACAGATGGGGAGTTGAGGCACAAAGATATGAAGGGCCAAATTTTTAGATGTATTTAGGTGCCTAACTCAATTGATGTAAATGGGCATTAGGCATCAAAAGACCTACAAATCAGTGATTTTCCCAAGGTCGCACGGAAAGTCTGTAGCAGAGGTGAGTCCAGCTCTCCTTAGTGCCAGTTCAGTATTTAAAGTGCACAAATATCCTCTCAACTGGACATTAGCTCCCCTTGACCTCACAGACCCAATCCTGTATTCCTCAGCACTCAAAGCTTCTCTCTAAAAAGAGAATGTCTTTTTAAAAAAATATTTGCACAATTCAAGAAGCATTGCTTAAAGGGACACCCTTCGCAAAATAGGATACCCCACCAGACTTCTCAAACCCTCCAGTGTTCAGGAGCGCTTCATTCTGAGATTTTGGCTGGGTCAGTTATAAAAGGCCAAATCCCAGAAGGTGCTATGCACCTACCAGAAGATGATTGTCACCCTCAGCTCCAAATCACTGAGAGTTGGGGGTACTGAGCGCCTAGCAGCAGCAGGTCCAAAAGAAGGGGTTATTTAAATCCAGACCTAAGGTTAGTTAGCAAAGTTAAGGGTATTCAGGCTCAAGGCTTAGGTTTGGGTTCATCTCTACTAATTACTTATTTAGGTGCATGTGACTTACCCTGTGCTGTTATTTTCAACTGAAGATGCATAGTATATTTTGACACAGTATCTAAAACATTCATTTTAGCACTAAGGGAACATTCCCACTACCATCCAGTCCTCTTTTCCTCCAATCCACTGCACCGAAAATGGAAAGATACCAACTCCAAGCAGAGCTGCAACTCTGAAAGGAAGAAGAGGTGGAGTCTCCATAAAATCCACTAGAGACCTTGTTGTTGCCAATTTTTTAAGGTGATACTGCAGTGATGGGTAGCAGCACAAAACCTTATGCTAACTAAATAGAGGAAGGCCTGATTCAAAGCCCATTGCAGTCAATGAGAGTCTTTTCATTGATTTCCGTGGGCTTTAGATCAGGCCTTAAGAGCATACTTCATAAGCACCAAGAAACTACGTACTCTTACTGTGTTCTACTCTTACAACAAATGACAAAGGTTCTTCGTAATTGCCTAGTTTCCACCCCAGGCAAATTTTTTACAGACTAGTTAATAGACTCCTGGGAACAGAAGTTTATAATGGAAATGCTGACAACCCTTTGATTACAGTGGTGTGAGCAGCACAGCTATTATAAATCACTGAAATCAGAGCTGAAGCTGTGCCATGAATGAGAGATTTGGGAAGGGTTGGGGGAGGGGGTTGTTTTATTTTTGAAAGATTAGCTGTGGCCAGCTCAGAAGAAAATAAAATAGAAAGAATTTGTTAATGGTCCATTAAATAAAAGAGAGTATTAAGTAAAATAAAGAGAGAGGGTTACAGAACATAAAAATATGAAATGTGCAATAAGACCATGTGGGTTTTAAAGCAGTGTTAGTGCATTATCTTTTCAGCCATGTTAACAAAGTTTAACTCTTTTTTCCATTTGACCCCCTGTGAATTTAATTCATTGCCTCTTATTCTAGTCTGCTGTAGATATTTGTCCCCACAAAATCAACACACAGTTTAGCACCAGTCTATGCTGAAGAAAAGCCCGGGACTGAGGCTGAATGGCAGAGCAGAGCAGGGAAAACAAGGCCAGTAGAGGCTCTTTCACTACTCTTGATGAAACCTTGGCCCTCTTGAAGTCAATGGGAGTTTTGCCATTTACATCAACGGGGCCAGGATTTCACCCTCCGTTTTGAGTGAGATACAGTATGTACTTTTTGTTTCTCTCTAGGTTCTTATATGAAACTCATCACCAGGGTGCCTGAGCACAACCCAAGGATTTAAATCTGTTTGCTCTGTCTTCCCCAGGGGCCTGGAGCAAGGAGCCTTGCCACTCTGAGAGACCAAGGTCCACCTGGGTTTCTCTGGGGCTGGCAGGATCACTACTGCAAAGCAGCCGGCGTAGCAGCCCCAAGAACCTGGGCTCACAGACGCTATGCTGCAGAGCTGTGGCCCATTGGACACGGTTTTTCAACCAGCTTCGTCAACTCCGTAACAGATGTGGCAAAAACATTTTGCTTCAGCGAATCGGCATTTTTCAACAAAACTAAGTTTCATCGTAACATTTCCAACCCTGGCTCCTTTGTGGGAGGCCATGTTTATCATTAGGAGACAGTCAGTACCACAGCAAGCCTCCAGTCAAGACAGTAACGGGCAGGAATGAGTTGGGGGAGAATGCAAGTCATTTTCAGTACAAGGTGCGGGGGAGGGGGAGAGGGGTCGGGACTGCTTGGAGGGGGATAATTATTCCTGCAGGGAGCAGACCAGCTTCACACCCAGCTTGCAGCAAACATAGGATATTTACTTCATGCTATTTATTATTTTAAATTCTCTAGACCAGATCCTGAGAGGCACAGCTGCGACTGCCACCGAGGTCTGTAGGTATTGCAGAAGTTCTTCCAAAGATATTTCCCAAGCAGCATGCTGTATGCTGCAAGTCACCCAGCTGCCGGGAGACAATGGACTAAATCCTGAGTCCCAAATGAATTCAATGGGGCTACTGATCTGAGTAATTGCATAGCCCCTGTATTGTTTGACTGACCATGTATATAACATGACCAGAGAGCTTTCAGAGCAAGCTTTTGTCACCTACAGCTTTGTAGATGTTGTATGCCTTTTTGCCTACTTACTGAGGGTGTTCCCTCCACTGTACAGTAAAATGTAGAACATAAGTTTCTTTCAGTTTTTGGTCTAAACTTGTTTAACAGCTGGATTTATTCCCCATGCGCTCAGAAATCAGCTTGATGAGAAAACAATTACATTTTAGCTTCCAGGAAAAAATGAACAATAAATACAGAAATGTATTATTTGTATTACAGTAGTGCTCAATGAGAACTAGCACAAGTACATGTACACAAGCAGGGGAACCACTCCTAGAGCTTGTAGTGTAGACATAATCTTAGATACCTGGAATTGAACCACTCCCCAAAAAGCCTGGAATGGTACAAATTTAAGCAACTCTTCTGAATTCTTTTTTATCTTTTTTTTTATTTTTTTTTTTGGTAAGCACAAAACACACCAGTTCAGAAAGTATTCATCTCACATACAGGATAGTTTAAAGGAATATTCATAGATTTTAAGATCAGAAGGAACTGGTCTGATCACATAGTCTGACCTTCTGCATAACACAGACCTCAGTAATTCCTACATTGCCTTCATAAGCAGGTAGCTGTTTCTACATGCTATCCCCATTAAATTCATAACTATATGCCAGCTGAATTAATTATTTTTATTCAGACAAATTTATTATTGCTGATCTGATTAATAGTATCTGTGCAGCAACTACCATAGCAATCAATTTAAAATGTGTTGTTTTTATGTAATTATCTTTGTATCATTAATCACTTCTCCCTTCTATTTTCTGTTGCCATTAATACAACTTGGAACTCTGTAATAGTCAATTTGTAGCCAACAGAACTATATCTGTATTGGGCCCAATTCTCCTCTTACTCACACCAGATTTATATTAGTGTAACTATTGATGCCAATGGAGTTATCTTTTATACTGCTGTGAAAAGAGAAGCAGGCCCTCTGTCTACCTCTTTTTTTATGCTTATAGTAGGATTTTAATCTATAAATACATATGCATACTCACAGCTTGTTAGGCACAATTACTAGATGTGTCTGATAACAGGAATCCTGTAACTCAACATTTAATTACTACCACTAATATTCACCAACATAAAACGGATTCTGAATCAGATATAAATCAGCAAGTGCAGTTGCATACACTAGTATAAAACTAGATTTAAGTCAGATCAGAACAAGACCCAATGAGTTCTCTGGAACAACTAATTCCAGCAAATGTAATTGAGGAAATTTATGAACTGGCTTGATTGGACACCTTAATGTGCGTGACAAAGTTCTTCCTCTACCTTGGTGAGTCCTGCGCTTATTGGCGGATTTCCTCGCCTCAGAGATCTTCCCCTCAGGTAGAACCCACAGTCAAACTCCTCCTGTGTCTGATCTGGAGTTGGAAGGTTTGGGGGGGAACCCGGGCCCGCCCTCTACTCCGGGTTCAAGCCAAGGGCCCTGTGGATTGCAGCTGTCTATAGGGTTTCCTGAAACAGCTGCGTGACAGCTACAACTCCCTAGGCTACTTCCCAATGGCCTCTTCCCAACACCTTCTTTATACTCACTGCAGGATCTTCCTCCTGATGACGCTTGTACTCCTCAGTCCTCCAACTCTTCTCACTCTCAACTCCTTGTATGCCTCTTGCTCCCAGCTCCTCGCACACACACCACAAACTGAAGTGAGCTCCTTTTTAAACCCAGGTGCCCTGATTAGCCTGCCTTAATTGATACTAGCAGCTTCTTGATTGGCAGCAGGTGTTCTAATCAGCCTGTCTGCCTTAATTGTTTCCAGAAAGTTCCTGAGTGTTCTGGAAACTTCCCTGTTACCTTACCCAGGGAAAAGGGATCTACTTAATCTGGGACTAATATATGTGCCTTCTAATACTCTCCTGTAGCCATCTGGCCTGACCCTGTCACATGTGTTACTGATGATTACACCCATAATTAAATGAAATTTGGCATACAGTCTGCTAGTCTCAAACGGTCTCTTTCAATACACCTTTTTTTAAACTAGGTGCCTAAACAATACTTTTAACATCCATAGGCAAAATATCATGCTCAGTCCTAGGCACCTAGCAGAACACAGCCTCTGCTTAAGGGAACTATAATTTCTGGCCTTAGTGTTTAACATTAAATTGTTCTATTAAAATACCCTCTCCCCATTCTCTATCAACATCAAAGAGCAAGTTATCCCTTATGTTACTCCAGATACTGAAATATATCAAAGCGCTACATGAAATATTGTTACTGTACTTCAGGTGGGACACACTTATATACACCAAGTAATGAGGAGTATTTGTGCACAAAGGGGTTGGATTCAGTGGATGTTCCATGTGCTAATAAGATCAGGCCTCAAATTCAGCTGACATGTCCTTTGTTCATTGGTTTACATCCCTCCAAGTGTATTCCTGTGTTTTTACACAGAAGCACTTTGGCCTTGAAATTCTTAGACTGGGATGTTGTGGCACGTTTCGTTTTGCAGTGGTTGCACTTCTGTTCTGCGTGTTGTCCCATATACTGAATCTACAATTGTCTAACAGACTTAGGTCACCTGGCTTAGCCCAGTGTCAGAACTCCTGGGGGTAATGACTGGTTTGTTGTGGATTCTAGTTCAAAGGTCTGGCTCAGGTAGGATGTAAGAGAGTAGGATTCACCTAGCCTAGAAAGGCACAGCTATAAGTGTAATTCTGTTTAATTGCTCCATCCTCAGTGCCCTGTGATGTAAGGAATCATCTCCACTTTAATGATGGGGAAACTGAGGCACGGGTATAAAATAGCTTATTCAAAGCCACACATTAGATCAGTTGCAGAGCCAGAAATAGAACCCAAGTGTCCTAACTCAGCCCTGTGTTCTAACCCCCAGACCACGTTCCCCTCCTTTCCAAGTTGCTGTAAGGCACACAAAGTCAAAATCAATTCCAAGTACTAAGTAAAAAGCAATACAAATTAAGGCTAGGAAAGTGAGGGCGTCACCATCAATCATCTCAACAAATTGGAATTTAAACCAGTGCCTTTAATACGAATTAAGTTTGCTTGACAAATGGACTTGGTATATTTCAAAGGAGCTAGAGGATAACTTTGAAATGGTTAGAGTAACTCTGGGCTTTAATTTTCAAATAGTGTCTGAGCTCAGCTTTAATTTACTCTTCTTCATTGAGCTATTTATCAATGTAATGTCCCTGTGAAGCCAAATGTAAATTCTACTAGACCTCATTAAAATATTTATTAATGGTCAGACTAAGATAGTTATAGATGCACTAAAACTAAAATATTCAGAAATGCTACTTGCTGCAATCCCTTAATTACTTAAGAAACTTAATGAAATTCCATCTAGCCGTGATATGAGAATATGGACTGATTTGTAAGTTACATAGAAACAGTCCATTTAATTACCAGCTAAAAAGTTTAACAGCTGATATTAATTTCACTGCAAAACATGGGGCCAAATATGCCCCTATGCAACTCCAATGAAGTCTATGGAATTACACTATGGATTAATTTGACCCAAAACAATGTTAAACCTTGGATTCAAATACATAGAAGTAAAGGAATTCAGAGTTATGGCTGAAAACCTGGTCAGATGCTCTGCTTTAATAGAGCTATAGGAATTGCCTCACAGGAAAAGAATAGCCTATCTCCAACCAAGCCTGTACCAGGTATGCAGCCCTGGACAATATTAGAATGCTGTTCCGTAGGGGGGAATTTCTTTCCAACTCAAGAGACTTATTACCACTTCCCCTGCAGCATGAAGGCTGAAGTTCTTGTGATTATTGTCCACATTAGGGTATCTGAACGTGCTATTCTTGTTCAGCTCAGTGTCTTTTAAAAAAAGAAAAAGGTCACTTGCTTGTAACTGTTCAAAATGATGAACCAAATACTTTTGGGATGAGCATGCCCCTAAATAAGCAGTGGCCATTAGATGCCACACCTGCTTCCTCAGAAGGTAAGCATTTGCGAGAGTGTGTATATAAAGTTTTATAACTAACAATAATCATTCTTAAGTTTCTCTCTGTATCCTTAGAAGTCTAAGACAGAAGAAAAGAGAAGGAAGATGTGGAGTTTGGATCTGTGCAGGCCACCATCCTGGAGACCCAGTTACAAGTAAATTCTCTTTCTTCTTCGGGTACTGCCTGCACAGATTCCCACTTTTGCCTCTAAACCTCCTGGCTATTGAAGGGACCAGAAGCAAAAAGAGACCATGAAAATGGCTATTCTTGTGTTACTTTCAAAACCAGAGAGAACGAAGAAGTTCTAGGTATCATGGAAAAGAACTACTCATCAGATTTCTAGCTCGCTCTCTTAATTAAAGAGTTCTTGATCCTCTGGGAGAAGCATCTGCACTTTCAGACTCTTATCCAAACAGCCTACAAAACCTCCAAGGTTGCCACATCACTATTTAAGAGAATTGTGCCAATAGTGACTAGATTGCAGTACTTGTACCTCCTTGTCAACCTAATACAAGCTCTACCTCCCCCCCCACACACACACACACGCGAGTGTTGAGAAGACCAAAGAACAGGAAACATTTCACTTAGGTAAGGCCATCCTCCTAAATGCTCTTTGTTTATGCAGTTCTGTGAACATGACAAAAAGATAATGGGCTTCCTATTGTTAGAGGAAAGGACAGAACGGCAAAGAAACATATGTGGGATAAGGCAAGAGATTCCTGTGCTTCCTGTTTCCTTAGATTCGACTCTCCCTATCCAGCATCTGTCATTTGGCAGGTTTGATCTTCTCATAAAGGGTCCCTCCCACCTTGAATAACGAGGAGTCAGTCGTGATAAGGTGAAAAACATATGAAGTGTATTGAGAGATTGGTGTACAGTGAATGGGGAAAAGAAAAGGAGGGAGTAAACAGTAAATGTATGCAATACAGTGATTTCCCCAAAATAAACCCTATAAACAGGTAAGTACACCCCTTAATTGAAACCTCCTTCTAGTGATCAAGCATAGATTGTTGCCCAGGACCTCAATCCTCCAGCTAGTTGAAAGCCATTGGAGAAGAGCTCCAGGCAGTCCCTTGATGTTCCTTTGGGTCTGTAGAAGGGTAAATGGTACATCGGGGGACAGCAGCTGAAGGTGGATGATGGTAAGTGGAACGTGACTGTCTGTCCTTCTCTTCTCCTTGCAGGTGATGACAAAGTAGAAGCAGAGCTGTGGAAGGAAAACCCTTGCCCCCTCTGCCACTAGGATGGGTAGGTGAGTGCAAGTCAGACCCTTACTGTCACTCAGATGGACAGCACCTGAGCAGTGCTCGGGGCAGATTTATATAATCTGGCCTGGGAAACCCCATAGAAGGAGCAGAAAACCCCTTCTGGGAAACCCTGTGGAAAAGGCGGTAAAAACCAGTTCTATCCAGAAGTTGTTTACCACTTCTGAGGAGAAATAAAAGGTGGGAAAACTGATCAGCTGGATCACATGGGCACAAACTCCATTTTGAAAATCAATATGGGATCCTGAAATTATACAAAACATACAAAATGGACATAACCCAACACTATCTCAGATTGAAAATGTTAAGGAAAATAAAGTAATTCTACGGCAGCTGATGCATTTTACACTCTGCATCCACTAATTCTTGAAGTGCCATTCCCATCACGTCCCAATTTTGTTACTCAATGGCCCCTCAGCAATCATAAACAGATCAACACGTCTGGACGAGGACACACATTTTCCTCTTTGTGCAACATATTGATTTTCAGTCTCTGAAGTATAAGTAAATCTATAAGATATCACCCTTAAATGCTCCATGTATGCTTTTTAGGTTACAAAGCAATTTAAGTGAGCAAGGTATCAGAACAAACAAGGAAAGGAAACCTGTTATATTTAGTTTGATAACAGTTTCTGCATTGCCTTTTGTTCTGAGGCACCCTGCACAGAGTTTATACATAGGCTGTGGTACAAAGGTATTGACTGGTAGTGGGGAGGGATAGCTCACTGGTTTGAGCATTGGCCTGCTAAACCCAGGGTTATGAGTTCAATCCTTGAGGGGGGCATTTAGGGATCTGGGGCAAAAATCTGTCAAGGGAACGGTACTTGGTCCTGCTAGTGAAGGCAGGGGACTGGACTTGATGACCTTTCAAGGTCCTTCCAGTTCTATGAAATAGGCCTATTTATTTATTAATTTTATTTATTTACTGATGCCTTGTGGGGAAAATGAATATATAGCTATATAAAATGAAGAAAAAGAATTATACTAAGAGCATCTGATCCAAAGCCCATTAGAGTCAATGGACTTTAGATCAGACCCATAGTGAAGGAAAAAGTAAAAACTATTTTATTAGTATTACTTACTTGAAAACAAGGGCCATTGGACCAAGACTCCCACTCAGTCCATGCCTTATCAGTCCCATAGAAGGCTGATGGGGGAGGCATAGTGGAAGGGCTGGCTAACCATCTAGGATGTGTGAAAGGATGGTCTAGTGCACAGTGAATTAGCCTGGGACTGAAAAGATCAAAGCTCAAAATCTTGTGCCCAGAAATTGAGATAAGACTTCACCCACCGTTCTGAGATAAGGGGAAGATAAAAATCTATTAATGACGGAGGTGCTCAGGGATGAGGGCCCTATATGTAATCATAGGTGAAGCAGAGCCTGAGACCCAGTGTCAGAATTGAATTAGATGGCAGCTACTAGTACATCTTATGGCTTATCTTGCCATACATGAAATAAATATATATATATATATATATGGCAAATAAGGGGAAACATTGTTTTATAAATAAATATTGCAGCACGGCGGCCACACTCACCATGGTGGCACCTCCTGCTGGCCACCCAGGAATTAACTCTCCCAGCCTTGGAGCCCCCTTTATTACCTGCCTCTCTGGTTAATCTCCACCACTGTACTTCAGGCCCCACGTCCCTCACCAGCCCACGGGTGCCCCTTCTCCTGGGTACTGCCCTGCAGCAGTGCCCCCACACTCAGGGTCCTCTCCTCCCCGGGGAACCCCAATCCCCTAAGCCCACCTCACCTCAGTGACCCACTGCCAGTCTTCATCTAGCCCCTTCCCTCAAGGACAAACTGCAGTCTGAAGTGGCCACTCATCATTGGCCAGGGTGTTGGACCTGCTGCCTCTTCCTTCCCTGGCTGCCTCTCCACAGCCCTAATACCTCTTCCGGCCCTGACAGCAAGGCCTCTGCCTGGGGGTTTGCCAGGCTGGAGCTCCCCCAGCACTGCGCTGTCCAAGGTGCTCTTTCAGGCAGCCAGGTTCATCTCCCTCCAAGAGCAGAGACTGACTACCCCTTCTGGTCTGCTCTCTTTTATACCGGCTTGGCCAGCTCTGATTGGCTGCCTCCTGCCTCTTCCTGATTGGCTCTCAGATCCAGCCCTCTCCAAGGGTTGGCTTTTAACCCTTTCTGAGCCAGAGCAGGGTGACCACCCTGCTACAGTATATTATTAAATACCTTGGCAGGCCAGGTACGTAATTCTTATGATCCGTCCCTGAGTGAACTGAGAAGTATCCTTTGTCAGTGCTCTTATGAGGGGGCAGAGAAGGGAGGGCGAGCAAGGCCAAATGTAAGGAATGAAGGATCTAAGTATTTCAAATTGGAACAATAGACTGACTTTGGGTGAAAGCTTCCTTGGGAATTTAAATGGGGTGGTGGAGTTAAGTGTGGCAATGGTGGTGCTGAAATGGGATATTTAGCTGGGTGAATGGAGGGTTTTAAATCTCACTACAGAATAAAGCCTCACTGTAACTTTAACTATGGAGTCACTACGAATAGAGTGGGGTGGGGGAATTTACCATCAAAACCGTTTCATGACAGTTAACTTGGGCTTCAGTCTAAACAAAAGTTTTTCCTGAGAAGTGTGAGCTTTCTGAGGAAAATGTTGACCTAAATTTAAAAATGCAACACCCGAAAACTGAAGTGTTTTTAAGTTTCATCCAAAAAACAAAATATCAGTTCTGAAATCCTGCTGCAGCACCTCAGGGAACTGTAGTTTGGGTGCTCGTGTCCCCATTCTCCTCTATGAGCCAGCTGCTCTATCCAGAGTACATCTCCCATGATGCACCACAACCAGAAACTCCCAAAGCAACCCTGGTACATCATGGAACTGGGGAAACTAAGGCCTGCCGTCTACACTAGAAAATTCAGTTGGCTTAATTACCTCACTCAGGGGTAAAACCCACACACCTGAGCAGTGTAGTTAAGCTGACCTAAGTCGCCATGTAGACAGCACTGGTTCGGCAGAGGAATTCTTCCATCAGCCTAGCTAGCTACCATATCTCAGGGAGGTGGATTATCTACGCTGACGAGAGAATGACTCCCATAGGCATAGGTAGTGTCTACACTGAAGCAGTACAGCAGTGCAACTGTGCCGCTGTAGGGTTTGAAGTGTAAACAAGCCCTGAGGCAGCATGGGAGACGTAACCCAACCAGGGAGCCTGGCCCATAGAGGAGAATGAGGGCATGAGGTACTGCAGCAACATTTCCAAATTGAAATTTTCAGTTTTAAACCAAAAGGTTTCTTCCCAAAGTTTTGGGCTGTTTTTTGGCAAAAAAGCAATTTAAAACAAATTTTAGTTCCATTTTTGTCTACATTTTCTACAGGAGGGAAAGAAACCCAAGTATTTTCTGACCAGCTCTAGCTACCAACTAGTAAAACCTACAACTTTTCTTTGAAGTAGTTTTTACTCTTATCCTGAAGTTCTGTTAAATGGTGTAAATACTTCTCAGTAACGTAAGACGAACAGCTCCAGTAAAAAGTAATTTGCCTCAGAAATCAGTTGAGAATGTTACACCCCAGGGATCAATGTGAACACAAGCATGTGAGCATTTACCCATCAGTGCAGAACTAATTTTATAACAAACTTGGGGGCCCCACCTCATTGGGAGCTTCTGAGACTTCCCTCTCAGTCCCATCACTCCCTCTGGCTAGAGAAGCAGAAAGGAAAGTACTCACCGGCCGACAGCACATCTCCTCGGCAGCAGGACTGTTGGAATGGCGGCAGCTCAAGGCTGATTCCATCCCCAGGCTATCAGCCTCTGCTCTTGTTTTGAACCCTATTTATCATAAGGCTGGCCCTGAACAAAGATGCATCAGGAGAGCACACAGGGTGAATGTGAGCCGGGAGTCCCCTCTGCGCCTTGAAGTACAGGAACAATCCTCCAGGGGGCTCATAAATCTAGTAACCATTGCCACTCCCACCGGCCATGTGGGGTACAGACACCCCAGCATCCCCTGCAAAGGCAGGCTCTGCCTTGGGGGGAGGAGACTCCCCAGGGTAGCCAGAGAGCATAGTTACATGACAACTCAGAGGGCTTCCATGCAATGTACCCAACTCTGATGTAATGTTAATTAAACCCTTGCTGGAGCCACTCTCACCATGAGGAGAGAAACTCCAGCCTTCAAACTATGCAGGGCCAGCGCGCCCACTGTGCTACCCTAGGCAGTCACCTAGGGCGCCGGGAGCCAGGGGGCGGCTGGCCGCGGCTGCCGCCTGGCTTCGGGGCTGAGCCGGGAGCCGGGGGTGCGGCTGGCTGCGGCTGCCGCCCACCTCCCAGCTCCATGGCTCAGCCGGGAGCGGGGGGGCGGCTGGCCACGGGCGGGGGGCTGAGCTACCAGCCCACAGGGAGTGGGGGGGGGGGACTGGCTGCCGCGGGGGCGGTGTTAGCTGGGGGGAGGGTGCGGGGGGGGGCGGTGTAGCTGGGTGGCGGGGGGGGCGCAGGGCTGGTGCAAGGAAGTTTCGCCTAGGGCGCGAAACTTCCTTGCACCGGCCCTGCCTGCGATACAACAGCACGAAAGTGTGGCCTGGGAGGAAGGAGTCTCCCCATTTACTCAGGCTGTCTCCTGGGATGAGGATTTGCCCCGTGTCATTTCAAATTCTCCATGTGGCTTTTCACAAGAGTAGGCTCACTAACCTCCATGTGCTGGCCAGATCCCAGTGTGGGTCATTCTGTTCTCGCTAAATTTGCCCCTCATTTCAGTTGGAGAGGACACTTTCTGATCCCTTTCCTAAAAAACTGGTGTGCATTGCTCTGTAGTGCAGAACGGAGGGCACGTTCCACCTCAGGGGCAGCTGCAATTCAGTAGCTACTGAACATAGTACAGCTTCTCCAGCACCTGCTTGGAAACTAAGCAGCGGTGTATCACACAGAATTAAGGCTGATGTCAGTATTTATTAAAATATGAATTATTAAATATAGTCGTTACATATACAATATCCTAGTGTACAAAATCTGTCAAGTGGAAACCAACTGGTATGAGGAAATGAGGGCGCCCAAGAGAAACCTTAAGAACCACCCTTGGCAAGGAGGCCAGGACAGTCAGTCCCAACACCACAGAGCAGATGGAAGCAGCAGCTAATGACGAAGGATGGAAGAGACTCGTTTCCACCCTGTGCACCAACACTGGCACGAGAAGGATGTAATAAGTAATAAATAATAAGAATAATAAAACAATAATACAAGATCCGGGATATGCTTTCAATGGAAGGATTATAATGTGGTTTGATGGCTCAGCTTTATTTAAGAGGCAATTTTAGACAGCAGTGACACACAGCTATCACTACCCATCTCAAAGACATTCAAATTTCCCAAGCCCTCAGAAGTTATTATTTGAATTTAGAAGCTTACCAGAAGACCAATTTCTGGAGGTCATGAAGAATCACATTTCAATTAAATTTGTGTTGACACTCTTTGGTTTGGATACTAACAATTCAACACTATTACACATTCTCTCAGATATACAGTATGCTATTTGACTACATCAAGAATAATGGATATTATAAACAGGCATCACAAAAAGTAACAATTATAGAAACAATATTATGGAGCTTTCATTCAGAAGTGAGTGATTCAGATTTTACAGATCTTACCAATAACTATTTGCATATCCCCTCTCAGTGTTCTTACCAAAAAAAATCCTTTCTAGTACACTTATCTAGTTATAACACTGAAAAAGGGGTTTTCAATATGAATATTTCATTAGATGCATTAATTTACATTTCTCCAATGAGAAACTGAATACATCTGCAACTGCTCATTATCAGCTGGCTTCTTGGTACAAGTTAATCCTGGAAGCAACTGCATTAGGACAAATAGCAATTTCTAAAACAGTCACTGTAAGTGCAGTTTTTGCCAATGTTTCTGAGCTATAGAACCTGTGTTTTTTACAGTTATAGCTTTATCAGCCAGCAGCTAAACTCTGCATCAAAAATAAATACAGTCTCTTTGTTAAAGACAATTCTATTCATTCATTTTCACTCAGCAGTAGGTTCTGAGGGATCACCACTCTAACATATTTTAAGATATACAACTAGTATAAAATTTTGTTTTCAGCATATCCCCAGGTATTGTTGAATTTGCAGGAAAAGCAACAATCCACTGCAATGCTCCGTGGAGGAGGTTAGCAAAAAGAGAGACAGATGGATTAACCTTAACACATGGCTCAGCTATGAAAAGTAACTGAAAAATGGCACCTTCTCACTCAGATTGACTTCCTGTGGGATATTCGGTACCGTAGAACCTCAGAGTTACAAATACCTCGGGAATGGAGGTTGTTCATAACTCTAAACAAAACGTTATGGTTGTTCTTTCAAAAGTTTACAACTGAACAGCGATTTAATACAGGTTTGAAACTTTACTATGCGGAAGAAAAATGCTACTTTTAACCATCTTAATTTAAATTAAACAAGCACAGGAACAGTTTCCTTACCTTATCAATTTTTTTTAAAACTTTCCCTTTATTTTTTTAGTAGTTTACATTTAACTCAGCACTACTGTATTTGCTTTTCTCACTTTTTTTTTGGGGGGGGGGCGTGGGGGTGTCTCTGCAGTTGCGTGATTTCGTAGTTCCGGTTCCAAATGAGGTGTGTGGTTGACTGATCAGTTCATAACTCTGGTGTTCGTAACTCTGAGGTTTTACTATATTTCTTATTTAAAAAAAACAAATGTTAGTTTTTGCGACCTTTTTACTCCTCTTAGCACAGCAGCACTACCATGCCTATGGGAGAGAGAGTTTGAGTCTAGGCTGGTTCCCATGTTAACAAAATTGTTAACTAAGTTCCAATTGCAGGACCAAATTTGGCCTGTTTGTAACTGAGGTCAAGATTTTAATACAATGGGAAAACTCAATCACAGTGTAACGCCACTGAAGTCAATGGAATTACACCAGGGATTAATTTATCCTCAGTGGGGCTGCACAGGCATAGAGTTGGCAGAGGTTAGTCTGCACAATCTTTATTACTGGCAGTCATGCATTTACCAGAAAAAGTCCAAGGGGCTGGTAGTTAAACAACAAAACTTCCATACACATTTAATCTAGAGTCATTGACCCCCAGTAAACATGGATTCCCAGACCCACAGCACAGCAAATAATCATCCACAACTATTCATTTGTTCATTACGCGGGTTGTCTGGTCAGGGAATAAAAACAAGGCACCTGATCCATGTAACAAACATGGTGCAAATTTCAAATTGTGTATTTAACCGTAGCATTCTCATTTCACTTACTCAAGTCATCCATCCAGTTAGGGAACAGAAACAATACCAAGTGACGTTACCAGTCCAGCACAGACTGACACGGTGAATATACCAAGTTATCTGCTTGCAAATGATCTGCAAACCAAGAACCATTGGATGAAGAAATGTATGAAGAAATTCGAGACTTTCAGGAACAATTTGCGGACAGAAAAGAGTGCAGTTTGTTGAATAAATTATTCATTGTGAATTATTTGCTCAGCTCAACCAGAGTGCAGTCCTCAAAGTGCAGCTCTGCTCCATAAAGGGACTCTAACACTTGCCTATCACATTTCACCTATTAGCGACTTCCCGACTCCACTCACTCTAACCAGAGCCTCCCTAGCTTAACTTCCCTTATAACTCACATGCCACCTAGTGACTCAGCTGTGAACTTCAAATGTTCGTTTATTTAAAATGCTCACCGGAAACAATTTCCTAATAGCAGTGCTTTCTATGAATCAAAGACTCAGGTTAATCTGAGAATGTGCACGGAAGTTAATTTCCCCAATGGCCCACTTGGGAGTCCCAGTACTGCTATATAATTACAACTGTTAGACATTTGGGGCCAAATTTCCAAAGGGAAATGGAGTGGGTGCATCTACACAAACGTAGCGCCCGACTACCACCCCCTCTCCTCCAATTTCACCTGCAAAGCCTTCTCTTAGACACCAAGGGCTAGAGTCACAAAAGAATCTAGGTGCCTAAATCCCAGAATCAAGGCCCACAAAAGCCCCCCTCAGCTGCTCCTGAACACTTTAGGCATCTAAAATCATTCTGTGCACCTAAATACTTACAGTAGAAGCTCCCTAGGTAGCCTATGCCTCTGAGCATATGCACTGCAGCTCCATGCCAGGCATCTGGATACCTACCCCCCAGAGCGATGCATGAACCGGGGGAAGATAGGCATTCCTTCACCTAACTCACCTATGGAGCCTGATCCAGTAGGCATGCTCAGACCTCACCTAGCAGGTCAGACCACTATAGAACAGCTTACACGAAATGATGGCAGTGCGGGAAGACTTTTAGCCCAGTACTCACCTGGGATCTGGGAGACTCCTCCTGCACTCCCAGCTCTAGTTCCCCCTTCACTAGAAGGGATTTGAACAGGGATATACCTCTCAAGAGAGCGCCTATACTGCCGAGCTATGGGATATTCCATTGCAGGGCACCCTCTGTCTATCCTGTTGAAGCTGTTCCACTCTGGCTCTATAAAATAAAAAACCATAGGGGCAGGGGGACTGGATCCTGGGTCCCCCACCATAGTGCTCTAACCACCAGGCTACAGAATCATTCTCCTGCTCACTCGCTCTCTGGTCCAATGAGTCTTTAAATCATTTATCCGCAGTGGAATGGCTCCAGCAGGACAGACAGAGCACCCTACATGGTGTCCCATAACTCAGTGGTTAGAGCATGCACCTGAGAGGTGGCAGACCCTAGTTCAAATTCCTTCTCCCACTCAAGCAGAGGGGGGACTTGGATTCAGCGTCTCCCATAGCCTAGATGAGTAACCCAGCCACTGTGCTAAAAGTTATGAGGGAAGTCATCCTCCTGCTCCTTTCTTCCCCACGCCCCCAGCAGCTTCTTGCAAAAACAGCCTAGACACCTAACACCAAGAGAGGGCTTGCAGTTGAGAATCCCAAGCAGAGGGATGCACCTCCCTGCAGTCTGGACTTAGGTACCTATCTCTGAAGGAGGGGTGGGGATTAGCATCCCCACCCCCCTTGGCTTGGCATCTCCCCTTGGCTATCTTAGGCAAGGAGCCATCTAGCATGCTAGGTTTTGAGAATCCTCTCTCCTCCCATTCATTGTATAGGGAGCCTAGAAGCCAAATTAAGGCTTTAAGAATCCAAGTGTGGTGACTGAGCATCGCCATGCCTTGGTTTCTTTGTGAATCTAATCCACACTTAAACAAGCTGTATGCGCAAGGGGCGAGCATGCATTTTTCTAAATAAACTACTATCCTCACATTTGAAAGTTCGTCCCTTTGTGTCCCTCAAATACCTTCTTAAACATGTCTTTCAAAACCTAACCTATAACAGGTGCAGATAGGAATGATAAGTCCTCACAATACAAACACAAACACTGTAACTTGCCGCTTGCCATTCTTCTGCGCTCATTTTTAAGCAGTTTTAATTTTACTAGTCCATATTTCTTCATTTTGCTTGAGGAGATATAGCTAATTATTTAGACATCATAATCCATACCTGAGAATAGGTTAACTGAGTGGTACTTCAATAAGATGCAAGTATTCCTTGATTTCATTTAGGTTTACATGTGATGCATTTCATGCATATATTTTTAGGATGCACTGAAAAAATGTCCTTTAGTTTTTATTTTACAGAAGAGGAAAACTTAGTCATTCTTAAAGTTCTATTTCCTGAGTTTCAGAATAATGTCACTCACATTTTAGATTAACCATTGGGAATCCATGTATGCCCAGAGCATGATAGCACAAACACTGATACTGCCATTCATAATATCTGAATAGTCCGTACATTTCAATTGAATGAACACAGAATCACAAAAATGCAGGCCTGGAAAGGACCTCGATAGTTCATCCAATCCACTCCCCTGAACTGAAGCAGAACTAAGTATCATCTAAACCATCCCTAACAGATGTTTGTCTAACCTGTTCTTAAACCCCCCTCATAAGGTAGATTCCACACCCTCCCTAGGTAATTTGTTCCAATGTGTATCTACCCTTACAGTTAGGAAGGTTTTCCAAATGTCTAACCTAAATCTCCCTTGCTGCAATTTAAGCCCATTATTTCTTGTCCTGTCCTCAGTGGATAATGAGAACAATTTATCACCCCACCTTTTATGTACTTGAAGACTTATGTCCTCCCCTCAGTCTTCTCTTCTCCAGACTAAACAAAAACCCTTTTTTTGTCAATCTTTCCTTGCAGGTCATGTTTTCTAGACCTTTAATCATTTTTGTTGCTCTCCTCTGGACTTTCTCCAATTTGTCCACATCTTTCCCTGAAGCATGGTGCACAGAACTGACCACAGTACTCTAGTTGAGGCCATATAAGTGCTGAGTAGAGTGGAAGAATTACTTCTCGTGTCTTCCCTACACACACGGCTGCTAATACATCCCAGAGTGATGCATACAGAAACCATGAAAGAATTTTTAATTCAATACAAGAAACAGCATTATTTTTAGAGATTTTAACAGAAGTCAGGGATGCCAACACGCTTACAGACAGAAAGATCAGTTTACACCAGGGGTCTCAAACATGCAGTTATTTGCCCCCCACCCCCCCGGAGTTATTTCCTGCGGCCGCCAAGCTCCCCTCACCCGCCGCCCTCCTTTCCCTCCCAGCATGCCGCGTCCCTGCTCCTCTGCCTACCTCCAGGCACTTCCCGCCGCCAAACAGCTGTTTGCCGGCGCTTAGCGCTTTCCAGGAAAGAGTGGGGAGGAGCGGGGAGCTGCGTGCTCAGGGGAGGAGGTGGAGAAGAGGTGGAACAGGGTGGGGATTTGGGGAAGGGGTTGGAATAGGGGCAGAGAGGGGGCGGAGTTGGGGCGGGTACTTTGGGGAAGGGGTTGGAATGGGGGCGGAGAAGGGATGGGAAGAGGCGGGGCAGGGGAGGGGCCTCATGGAAGGGGTCAAGTGGGGGCAGAAAGGGAGGGCTTTTGTATCTTTATATGAAAAGGTGTCAGTGATGCAGCCCTCGGGCCAATGTAGTCCTCATATGGCCCTCGTGGTGATTTGAGTTTCAGATCCCTGCTTTACCCTGATAATTTAATAATCCTGCAGTCCCTAACTATACAGGAGTCCCGTGTAAGACCTTACTGGTGATTTAATAACCTAGTGTATGAATGCCTGTTTTCACATCCCGAAGTATCATGAATATTCATTTACTGCGTGGAGAACACACCGGTCTAAATCCAAACTCTGAAAAATCTGAAAGTAGCACAATTTATAGTCTGCTTCTGCTATTTTAAAAAAAGGGTTCCTCTGCACCATTGCAGCCATATTGATAATTTTATAGAGCATCTCTCAGGAGAGGTCAAGAAATGGGTAATAAAGAGATGTAGACGGCATCCCACAATTGGATGGCTAAGGGACAAACACACATGGCAAAGAGCCCTACAGCCATCCCAGTCAATGGCAGTTCTGAGCAAGGGAGTTCTTTTTTCCACACTTATGAATGAAGCATCATTGCATAATAATGACTACTCTTCCCCAACCTCCTCCTGTATTGAAGGTGGACTTGGACCATAATCAGGGAACTGAAGGCACTCCCCAGATTTTGGGGTGTTCCAATTCCAGATTGGAATTTCGCAGCCAAGTCTCATGTACATCCTGGAAGAATTCAGTTCCCACTTTTAACTGGTTGTACCTGCTCATACCCATCTGCTTTCTAGTCATAACCAAAAGCCAAGGCGTCATTTCAGATATTTATTTCAAAAAAACGTATTTGCTAAAAAAGAAAAAACCATAAACAATCCAATGCTATATTACAGTTTTGATAGATAAAGGGAATAAATAGTTTTCTTAATGAACAGCAATAGATGAGCAAAGTGAAGGATGCTTAGCCAAATGGTGAAATGGAAACACTGTATAGATTTGTATATAAATACCTCAACTACATTCTTCTTAAATAGATTAAATAACATTCGTTGGCATCATCAAATGGCAAGAGATTCATCTCCCTTCACGGCAATAAATTCTCTCACTCATGGCTACTATGGCAATTTTAAAATTATGGCCCAAATTCAGTATTCAGTGATAGCAGGGTTAATCCAGAGTAAATGGTTTATTATTGGTGTATGGGAGATCCCAATATGACCTTCAAATTCCAAGGGTCAAGGCCAGATCTACAGCTGGCATAGCTCCTTTTAAGCGGTGGGATCACTTTCAAAACCCCGCTTTGGATTCCAATAGGGAAATACAGACTTTTCCTCAGGATCCCCAGTTTAAGATCCATTTCCCTTTTTTCCTGTAAACAAAATGTTAACAAATAAGCTCCTGGCACCCAGTTAGCAATCTCTTCTAGGCTGCCACAACCAGAAACTCAAACAAGGAGCTCCTTCTTGGGGCACTCTTAAAAGAATTTAATGTAAGAGTCCATCTATACTTCCAAGCACCCTCGGCATCATGGCACCAGGTTCTCCCCTCGGAGCCGAACTCTCCATTTTTAGCCTGCTTTATGTTGCAGACATCAACCCCAGTGCAGCTTGGCTCAAGCTCCCAACCATGGCTGCTACCTCACCGTGATCATTTACGGGCAGCCTTAACTTACACAGAGACACGCAAAGTGCTTCTGAAATGATTGTACTACAGCGACATTTACATTTTGTAGGATACACTAAGCTCCTTTAAGGGACCTGATCCCACTCTTACGGGGCAGGATCAGGCCCTGTGTTCGTAAGGTGCTGCCCAGGAGATTAAAGGACCTGCTGTTGCAGTGCAGTAGATACCCACCATGTCTCCATATGGCCCTGAGTACCTGCAGCTCTCACTGACCTCACTGTGAGCTGAGGGTGCTCAGTGGCTGCAGCAAGAATATTGCACTGTCACACTGTCTAGTTCACGTCAGCAGTGACTGTTCTCGATGCATAGGACTGTGCCACCTCTCATTCCTGCAGCACGGGCCTGAAGTGCTGTCCCACGGAGGCAGTTCGGGATCCATAACACAGTCCTGTTGCTACAGGGCTAGATCAGATACTCCCAAGATTTGGCTGCTTGGGATGTCTTTGGTGTTACAAAGTTCTGTTCTGACTTTGACTGGCTGTTACTTCTGGTGCATTTCGAATAAGAGAGTGCAAAATGCAAGTTTCAGAAAAAAGAAACACATGACCTTCACTGAACCGTCCGTTAAAAAGATAAAGAATCCAGGAGATCAAATCTCAGTAGTGGGGCAAGGAGAATTGGAGACATTTGGCAAATTTTAAAGGATTCCATAGGATTGTCTTAGTAAACCAAATATCCTCCTTTTTAAGGATATTATTTGCAAATGTGATTCTAACAAACAACTAATTGCAAACCAGTTGAAACTATAATCCCAGCACAACAGAACTTGCTGTACGAGTACAACTTGAACTATGTACCCTGCAGTTACGAATTCCTTAGTGCTTTTTGCATCCAAGTTTGACTCAATGTTTTTTGTTTGCACAGAACGATATAAAACCATTCAGATGGGTATTGTCTGAAGCGAAAAGGACCAATTCCCACATCAGATGCCCTGATTTGGCCATACTCTGCAGAACCAAAGGCCAATTTTTAAAAACATGACTCAATTTAGCTCCTATTATGCGATGATAATTGTGTTTTAAATGTTTGATACAATTATCATGTGAACTGGTGAGATGTTTGAGTCTGAAAATGTGCAGAAACAATTTGTCATAGTCCCCTGTAAATACAATTTGTATTGCAATAAGCCATGCCACACGACAGCTTTTTCCACTGTATTGCTTATTGAGGAGATGGGCCATGGACATTTTTGGGGCTTAGTCCTTCAACGGACAACTTCTCCCAACTCCTCTCCCCCACAGAATTCAGTGGGAGCGATGTTCAGCCACTCTCAGAAAGCATCCAGGGCCGGATTTACAGAGGCAATTAGGCATCTACAGACCCAGACGGGCGTCCAGTGGGATTTTCAGAAGGGTATAAGCAGGGTATAAGCTCCATACTCCCATTAACATCAATGAGAATTAACCTGCTTAAGTGCTTTTGAAAATCCCACTAGGCACCCGCCTCCATTAGGTGCCTAAATACCTTTGAAAAATCTCGGCCTTTGTGCCTCAGAGGATCAGCCCTGTGGGCCAAATCCTGCTCCCACTGACATCAATGGCAAAAAATATAGATTTCACTAATGCAGAATTGGGGCCTTTCTTTGACAAGACTCGGGGTCACATCCTTCTGTCTTTATTTATGTGAATAGTCCCATTGGGCTAAACTCTACCATAAGGGACAGATCCGGCCCCCATCAATATCAACAGTATAGCTCCCATTGACTTCAACAGGAGTAGGTTCGGTGTCGTTGTTACACCCATGTGAAGTCAGCCTAATTCTACTGGCTTGAACTGAGGCTCACCCTATAACTGGCAGCAGTTTTGCCCATTGATTTAATGGCACTGCTTGAGAGCAGGAGTAGTTCACTTTTTGTTCTGCCTCCAGCTTTTTTAAAGCCCTCTCAAGAAGGAACTCAATTTGGTCTAAGGGTAAAAAAAAATTCACATTTACAGACAAAGCCCTCCACCAATTAAAGAAGCCTTAACTGCGCCCACTGTGCATATATTTCGCCCGTAACATGGACCTACACGATACTGCAGTGCATTGACAGCAACCACAAAGGGGCAGAGCTCAGGCTTTAACTGGGAGAATGTTCACGCTCTTTTTCGGGGTGTGTAAATATTTTTACATAGGTTCCCCACCCCCATTTACATATTGTAACTCCGTGCAAGAGTGAAAAGAAGGAAAACTCTCCACTTGCCTTTTTCATTGCATTCATGTAATGGGGCATACGCAATGAGACACGTTTGGGAGGAACATTCCCTTTCCTTTCTGCCTTTGTCTGCAAGTGCAAATATTATTTTCACTGAGTTCTCCTTTCTATTTATTTATTAAAAGTCAGCATCTGAATGAAAAGGATGGGATTCTGCTACACTTCGTTACACTCACACGACAGGGACTGCAGGTAGGGTGACCAGATGTCTCGATTTTATAGGGACAGTCCCGATTTTGGGGTCTTTTTCTTATATAGGCTCCTATTATCCCCCACTCCCTGTCCCGATTTTTCACACTTGCCGTCTGGTCACCCTAAATGCAGGCCATTACTGAATATTGACTAAAATTAGAATTAGGCTCGGAACCTCTTTCTGCAGTTAGATTAGGTCGCTTGTTGTATTCTTATTCACGGCCTGGAAAAGAAAGTGCAAGTGTACTCAACATCTGTATAGATTCGATCAAAAACAGTGCTTGTGCCTTGCCTTGCATCTTGTACTGGCTAGTTACTAAACCCTAAAGAGACAGTGGAAGCCATCATGCCCATATTATGTGACCACTGACTAATCCTACTCACCTAAAAAGGTAGAAAGTTAGTCATGCAGTTTATAGCTCAGATCTTGTCCGTTTGATTCAGCGTTACCTAATGCTAAAAGGACGGAATTAGGAAAAAAAATTCAAAATAGAGGGCTATTTTGCCTGGTCTTATAGTTTCAATTACAACCACATCTGCACGCGCTTTGAATGCTTCGCTTCTCACAGATCGTTAGTACCCGTGTAGCAAGTGCATCAAAGTCATCTAGGCACGTGGTGAAAAATGGCATAGGAAAAATAAAGTCAGTGGGTTCCATCCTGCAAATCTTTACTCAAAGCCGTACTTCTGTGAGTGAGTAAGGCACACAGACGCCAGGTGTAGAAACGGACCCAGTTCTCGGATGAGTAAATGCTGGCGATATTGGACCCCGTGATATCAGCTTTTAAATGTGCAGGTAGAAAAGCTTTTGCATACTATATACAAAACTATACCCCAGAATACATAGCATTGCTCTGATTCATAAGTGTATTTCAGCTTGGTTGTTGTTGTTTGTTACAGCTGGGGAGGGCTTGCTTTTCAGTCCCTCCGTCCCACCTTTCGACACGTCGATGAACAGCAACCTCGGAGTCCATAGAGTCAGTAGTATTCTTTTGTACTCCTTTCGGAAATTCTGATTGAGAAGCCCGTATATCATAGCATTGAGACAGCTGTTAAAATAGGCCATGAAGTAGCTCAGGACAAAGAGCCATTCTGGAATTTTTGGCACTACTTCCGAAGGATTAATAGAGACAGCAAGACCAATAAAGTTTAACGGCCCCCAGCACACTGCAAAGAGGACAAAAACCACAAACATGGTCAAAAAATTCCGAACGTCAGCTGCTCTTAGCTTCTGCCTGGAGTCTTGTCTTACCCGGTGCTTGACTTGAATCACCAAAATCCAAATCCGTAGGTAACAGAATGACACTATAGACAGGGGGACTATAAAATGAACAACTACCACTGTTATGGTGTACGATGTACTTACAGTCTGGGCAAAGGTGCAGGAATAAATCCGGGGATCATATCGCAGGGATCCAACAAAAAAGTTTGGCACAATTGCCACCACTGTCAGTATCCAGGTCAGGCAAAGATAGCAGCAGGTGTTCTTCAGGTTGAAGAGTTTATCGTACCAGAGGCTGTGGCAGATGTAGCAGTATCTGTTGATTGCTATGACAGTGATGTTAAAAATGGACCCAATGACACTTAAGCCCATGAGGAACCCACTGATTTGGCAGTGAATGTTTCCCAGTGTCCATCCATTATGGAAAATGGCACTCAAGATGAGAGGATAAGGGTACACCGCTACTACTAGGTCTGCTACAGACAGACTGACGACAAAGACGTTACCTACAAAAAAAAGAGAGAAGAGAGATTGTGACAGGTTAGTGTAGGTTTGTAAATATCTTTAGCAAAACTACAAACTCCAGTTTGTTTTGTGAATGCCAGTTTGATTGTAAAATGGTTCTGGGCCTTCACCTTGGCCCTGTACCCTCCCCATCTTGAGCTGAAAACCTCAAGGTGGTGTCAAGAGAAGTTTCTGCAGCCAGTGGCGGGCTAACAAAGGAAAGAGATCAAGGGTCATTAAGGTGGATGTTCTTCCATTCAAATAGAAGCCCCTTAAGCACATAAGCTAGCTACTTCACAAAAAAATGACTTTTCCCAGGTGGGCTTTTAACCAAGGAGCAGATCACTTGATGCAGATAGTGGTGATCACCTGACAAAGGGGACTGCAACATTACAAAAAGGAGTCACTCCAGCATAGAGGGTGGGGAGCACACCAGGACCAGCTGCAGACAAGGGGGGCTAGGAAACTCCATGACTTTCCAAGTGAACATCCCTTTGGTTCAGAGGGGTGAGATATTGATGGTTGTTGTAGCCTCCCAACCTGGAAGATCTTTGGAATCCACAATGACTCCTCGGTGCTGGTTCTCCTGCCTTTGGCAGCAGGGATATGCTCATTCGGCAGCCAGTGTCACTGGTAGAGTTCTGCAGAGGAGCAACCGCAGAGGTGCCCACGGAGAGAGCCACGAAAAGGATTTGATGATGCCGTTTAATCCTAGCTACCGATCAAATAGCTGCTCTGATAGCCAGACTGTGGAGTCAGCGAGGGACAGTGCACTTGGAAAAAGCTACCTCCGTGCCTCTACCTCGAAAACACAGGGAAGAACCAGTGGAACACCAGAAAAGGGCATGCTTAACTATTATGGTCTGCACTTGCTACAGGCAGCATGTCCACCCATTGATCAGTTTCATAAATTCAAGTCCCATTGTCCATGTGACTACCAGAATCTCTCAAGAGGCTTCAAGATAATTGAGCAAACTCTAAAAAGATCTCTCTGTGTAGTGATATGACATCCATCACCGGGCTTCCAGAGATCTATATTCAGCTACAATCCTTGGCTACGGTGTTGCTGCAAAATGCTATAGACAAATCCAAAATCATGCTGCGGTTAGATGGTTGGCTTGGCTCATTTCTATTTTTAGTCCAAACAGAGCCACCAGGACTGGCCAGCAGTTCGTGTCAGGATGAAAGGGCAGCTCAATCCCCCACAACCAGAAAACAAGAATCCAGACTCAAGAATGGCTCATGGCAACTCAGAGTCTGGAGCTCAGCTAAAAACACGAGTAATTTTTAAAGAAAAGTTATTAAAGCCCATGTGAAGTGCTAAAATCTTTGCCCCATTATGCACAGGCCCTGCAAAGCCTCAACCTGTCCCTGCATCAAAATGAATGTTCCTGATAAACTTTTTCCAATTCCTGTTAACAGTCATTTCTTGACTCCAAAATGCTGCGAAGTTCCTTGTGATTTAAAGTGACAATATTATTTCTCTAACCCCCAAAAACGCAAACCAGGTTGTTGCCCAGAATCCTTATCTTTAAGCTCTCTGATCACAGCACCTCAATGCAATGCCAAGTGCTTCAATGCTATCTACATTCCCTCTCGCTCGGTCAGTTTTTCTAACGTAAGTTATGACCCCCTATTATAATGTCCTTTTAATACCATGTGCGTATTTTAGGTTAATCTAAGGACATTATTTACTTCTGCTTCTGTTGAGCTTCAGTGAAGCTTTGCTGCTGATTTCACACTTCGGCCTTGTCTACACTACCCGCCGGATCGCTGGGTAGCGATCGATCTTTCGGGGATCTACACTAGACGCGAATAAATCAATCCCCGATCGCTCATCCGTCGACTCCAGCAATCCACCGCGGTGAGAGGGGGAAGCGGAGTCGACGGGGGAGCGGCGGCAGTCAATCCTGCAGCATCCTCATGGTGCGGTAAGTCGAGCGAGGTACGTCAACTTCAGCTACGTTATTCACGTAGCTGAAGTTGCATACCTTACATCGAACCCCCCTCCCCCAGAGTAGACCAGGCCTTTGTTCAGAGCCTTTTAAAATGTAGTCACCGATCCTGGCCCTCTGATAGAATTAATTCTGTCATGTGCAGAAACATTCATGCTCTGGCTAACTCGCCATCACATGGAAGTGGATGGTAGCCCTTCCCAGGACAGCTCTACTCAGTCCTGCTCTGTACCACAATACTTCCTCTTCTATGTTCTCCCTGCATTGAGGAATTTCTCTTATCAGTTTACCATGAAAATCAAGCTTTCATTTTCAATTGCTTTTCTAGCCTGGATGGCTGATAAAGATTGCCTTCCAATTGTGCATTGATGCAGTGGTGTTTTACTGAGTCTGCAGACAGATGGAAAACACAAGGCACCACGTGGAGCCGTCAGAACTGCGGGAGTTCTTCCGCATTGTTCAGGCGGGTGCTGGCAAGGAGGGATGGCCCCAGTAGCGTAGCTGGGGGGGAGCAGGGGTAGCAGCTGCTCCCCCTGTGAGAAGAAGCGGTGCCTTAAGGCGCCGCCCCGGCCCCGCTGCCGGAGCTCCGGCGGCGCTTTAAAGGGCCCGGGGGGTCCGCAGCGGCTGGAGCCCCGGGCCCTTTAAAGCGCCGCTGGGTGAGTACAGGGGAAGCGGGGAGGCGCCTTTTTATAGTGCCGCTCCCCCTGTGCTCTAAACCTGGCTACGCCACTGGATGGCCCCAGCCGGGCCCTATCTTGCCTCCTCCCCCAAGTACGGAAGTGCCTGATTTGACTGCCTCTGCACCGCCACACTAGGTATTGGAGTAGGTCATCAACTCGTTTCACATAATACACCAAACCACCAATTAGTTCCTTTTGCTCATTACCCAGGCAGTACATTGTACACCAGATAAATATAATAAAATGTAAGTGTATGAACTTTACAGACATGGCCCCTGCCCTGAAGAACTTAAAATATTTACATATAACACAGGCATTGGCAACCTTCGGCACGCGGCTCGCCAGGGTAAGCCCTCTGGCAGGCCGGGCCGGTTTGTTTACTTGCCGCGTCCGCCAGTTCAGCTGATCGCGGCTCCCACTGGCTGCGGTTCGCCATCCCCGGCCAATGGGGGCTGCGGGACGCGGCGGACAGCACATCCCCCGGCCCGCGCTGCTTCCCGCAGGCAGCCCCCATTCCTGAGGCTGCTCAGGAAAGTACAGGTGTGTAGGATGGGGCTGCCAGTCTGTACAGACTTCTGATTTATAAAGCTCCATTTAATATTAAAGGTAGCCTAGAGCTAACTGTCACTCAGTTCTCAGTACAGAATCCTTTTACATTCCCACCCCCCTTCAGCACTTAAGAATCCTGCCTGCACATAATACATTTATACCTTCCTAGCAGGAACTTCTCGTAAATTGCCATTACCAGCTGTGGCTGGTATTAGCCTCAGATGTATTTTGATCTCTTGTAAGAGTGAGCACGTACATGCATGTGCACAAGCAAACACAAGAGGAATGGAAATGCAAGTTTTAGGGTATGCGCGGTATACCAGTAATACATAATTATATATTGGTTTTCACTGTCATCTAATATAAACAGAAGTTATTGTATCTCTTTATGCCAGAAATCCAAACAGCTATTAAAATTAAGGTTAATATGGGGATGGTACAATACAAGCCACACTTCAGTTCTTTTGAAGTTGCATGTTCTGCACAATGCAGTTTGGATCCAGGGGCCCACAGGAGCGGCGCCAGCTTTTTGCCGCCCCAGGCGGCAGCGGTGGTGGGAGAGGCTGCCGTCGCTGCCACCTAGGACCCCGGCAGCCAAAGAAGCGGCCGCCGAAGTGCCGCCAAGGACCCCGGCGGCCAAAATGCCGCCCCACAAATCCAGGGGCCCTAGGTGACTGCCTAGGGTCGCCTAATGGTAGCACCGGCCCTGGGGGCCCAATATTTGAAAGTCTTTGGCAGTCTGTCAGCATTCCTAAGGCTG
Source organism: Macrochelys suwanniensis (assembly GCA_033296515.1). Classification (NCBI taxonomy): domain Eukaryota; kingdom Metazoa; phylum Chordata; order Testudines; family Chelydridae; genus Macrochelys; species Macrochelys suwanniensis. Next base: position 93,006,814 of record CM065783.1, read on the forward strand.
CACCTGACTTCCATACAAATGTGCATAATTTTCATCATAGAGAATTAATGACCATCAAAATTCAAATGAGCACTGTATTTTCACAGTTCGCCTTGATGGATTAATAGAAAATACTCGATGTTTGAGTTCTAATTGCGGAGCTCTCTCTTTTCCTTGCAATTACAGAGGCAGTAGTCACGGGCCATGGGTCCACATTTGGCCCTCTGGCTGCATCTTAGGAATCCCTGATTTAAATGCTGCAAGGAAAAAAACCTCACACCCACCCACTTCGGAGGAACTGACATTCTCTAAACTGGCACCGTTTGAAACACCTGAACAAGTCAGATGAAAGGCAAGTAATTACCTTGTCCTTTTTTGTCCATACAAAGCTCTGCTTCCACACACACCACCTCCACATTCCTTCAACAAGGAAAATAAAATATCATAAAATTATGTTAGATTGAGGATAAAAAAAAAAAAAAGAAACAGATGTTTCATAGATTTCAAGGCCAGAAGGGACCATTGTGATCAGTCTGACCTGACAGGCCATAGAACTTCCCCAAAATAACTCCTAGAGCAGATCATTTAGAAAAACATCCAATTCGGATTTAAAAATTGTAATTGATGGAGAATCCACCACGACCCTTGCTAAATTGTTCCAATGGTTAATAACTCTCACCGTTAAATTTGCACCTTATTTCAAATCCGAATTTATCTAGCTACAATTTCCAGCCATTGGATCGTGTTATACCTTTTCCTGCTAGATTGAAGGGCCCATTATTAGATATTTGTTCCCCATGTAGGTACAGACTGTAACCAAGTCATCCTTAACCTTCTCTTTCTTAAGCTAAATAGACTGATCTCCTTGAGTCTATAGCTATAAGGCATGTTTCCTAATCTAATTTTTTGTGGCTCTTCTTTGAACTCCCTCCAATTTATCAACATCTTTCTTGAATTCTGGGCACCAGAACTGGACACAGTATTCCCACAGCGGTTGCACCAGTACGAACTACAGGGGTAAAATAACCTCTATTCCTTGTCCAGATTCCCGTTTACATGTCCCACATTAGCTCTTTTGGCCAAAGCATCCCACTGGGAGCTCATGTTTAGCTCATTATCCACGCAACCCCCAAATCTTTTGCAGAGTCACTGCTTCCCAAGATCGAGTCCCCTATCCTGTAAGTATGACCTACATTCTTTGTACTTAAATGTATACATTTAGCCATATTAAAATGCATATTATTTGCAGCTTGAAAGAAATGGTGGTGTTATCTACCAACAATTCTATTCTTTCCACACACAAACCTGGCAGCAAACCTTGAAGCGTCCTACCTGATAACTTTTATCACGGAAGTAAAAAAAGAAAAACACCGATAAACTACTGGCAACTTGTTAGATTGAGATCAAATTCATTTGTTTATTTCATTTTTTATCATAACCAGAACAACGAAAGATATCTCCCAGCCAGCACAAAAGTCTATGCTAGTAAAAACACACCATGACACACAATGACAAAGCTAAAGGTTTATAGGGGTGATTGATTTGACAGTCTCCGACTAATGTCACATAATCAAAAGCATTTTAAACAATAAGCTTCCACTCTCAGATTTTACAGAAAAATAGAAACATGTTTGGAAGAAATATAAATTAAAATTAAGGCTAAAAGACCAACAGAAAGAGACGAATCTAAGGCTCAGCAGACAATTTCACGGGCCATCACTGTGAAGGAGGTTTATTACAACCTCACGCAAGGTTTTTAACCTAACAGAGCCTGTGTAAGCTGCAAAAAGGAAACAAATTAAATGTTTGCCCCCAAGCAAACCATAAGGTCATAAAAGCTTTGTTCAGCACATGACACAATCTCTTCGTTAGCTTTGATGTTGCCCCTCCCCCAATGTTTTTAACTGACATTTGATGCGTGTTCACTTGTAGGTCACTGACCTCCATTCTACTGACATAGCAGATCAGTTCTCTAAAGGAAAATTCATACAAATAGCTTCCAGAAAGCTACTTTCGCTCTCCTCTTTCATATTCTACACACGGCACTAATACTCCGTGGTAGTAATTGTCAGCTATGATGTGTTGGGCTAGTAGTGGTAATACTATAGTATTATTTGGGCCTCACCCTGCGAGCCCTTACTGTAATTAGGCTTGCCAGGCGGCTGGTTTTCAACCGGAATGCACAGTCAAAAAGGGACCCTGGCAGCTCCGGTCAGCATCATCGACCGGGCTGCTAAATATCTGATCGGCAGCACAGCGGGGGCCCAGGGCTAAGGCAGGCTCCCTTCCTGCCCTAGTTCGCCCGGCTCCCGGAAGCGGCTGCCAGGGCCTTGCGGCCCCTAGGCACATAGGTAGCCAGGGCCCCAGTGCCGGCTCCGCAGGTCCCATTGGCCAGGAACCACAGCCAATGGGAGATGCAGAGGCAGCACCTGCGGGCGCAAGGCAGTGCATGGAGCCTCCCTGGCCACCCATGTGCCTACAGGCTGCACTGCAGGGACCTGGAGGCCGTTTCCTGGGAGCCACAGTAAGCGCCGCTGGGATCCCTAACCCTCTCCCACACCCCAACCCCCTGGTCCCACCCCAGATCCTGCACCCCCCAGCTGGAGTTCTCACCTCCCATCCCGCATGCCAACCCACTGCCCCGGCCTGGAGCCCTCTCCCGCATCCCAAACCCCTCATTCCTGGCCCCATCCCAGAGCCTTCACTCCCAGCCAGAGCCCGCACCCCCTCCCACACTCCAAACGCCTCGGCCCTAGCCCAGAGCCCCCTCCTGCACCCCAACCCCCTGACCCCACCCCAGAGCCTACACCCCGAGCCAGAGTCCTCACACACACACACACCCCGCATCCCAACCCTCTGCCCTAGCCTGGTGAAAGTGAGTGCGGGTTGGGGAGAGCAAGTGATGGACAGGGGGGTGGAGCAAGCGGGGCGAGGCCTCAGAGAAGGGGTGGGGCAGGGCAGGGGTGTTCAGTTTTGTGCCATTAGAAAGTTGGCAACCCTAACTGTAGTGTGTAGGGCTTGCATTATTGCCTCAGGCCTGGTCTACACTGAAAACGTTTACTGTCATAGCTATGTTGGTCAGGATGTGAAAAAAAAAACTACCACACATACTCCCTCAGTGACAGAGCTATAACCACAAAACCCCCAGAAGAGTGCTTCTGTGGGGACAATGTCGTTCAGGGAGGTCATGTTCCTACACTGGCAGAAAAACATTATCGGTATACACTGCATCTACCATAGAGGACTCTGCCAGCCTAGCTATATCGACATAGGCTCCACGGTGTAGCTAGAGCCTCAGTGGAGCTAATGATTCATTTGAACCCCCTTAAGTAAGGGGGTTTTAGGAACAGTCCTTCCATAAAGGGACTAGGATCAATTCCATTATCACTTACAAATATAGCGTTTTAAGGACACTGCTATAACATACATGGTGCGGGTGGACGACACCGAGCAACTTAAATAGAAGCAAGTGAAAAGCCTCTGTAAGGCAGGCTAATTCCATATTCCACAAACGCTCGTTCAGTACTCTAGCTGCGCATTTAAGAAGTCAATAAAAAAAAATCAATTCTCAGAGGTTATTATTACATCAGGATTTAGGTTAGGATAAAGTGTAGTTTCTTGTAGTTTAACAGGAAATGTAAATGACCTGCCAAATGTTCCAGAATTCTGGCTGTGCAGCGTAAAATGATACAGAGGTAATGAACGGCCAGTAAAGAGGAGATCTCATAATGGTCTATGCATCTGTGGGAGGTGAGGTTAAAGGAAATGGAACTATCTGAATTCAAGGACACAGTGAAGGTCCTTCCAAATATGAAAGCTTAATGCTGATTCTCCAGGTTAATTCAACTTTTTCCTTTCCCGCAGTGAAGGGCCTTTGAGATATGTTGGAATAATTCAAAAGCCATTGAATGGCTGGGGTCAATAGGTGTTCTTCTATGGGTATGCTTTGAGATACCTACTGCTTCAGAGCTTTTTCCTCACTTTAATGACCATTCCTTAAAGACAGAACTATCAATGCTGCTTCCTGCACCCAATGAATGCAGGTTTGGTCCCTCTCTAACTGAGCGTGCTGCTTCTGGAATGAAGTTGTACTACCATTGGAAAGCCTGCAGTGCTAAGTCTGAATTTCTACCTGGACTTCTGGGATGGCCATACATGGTATCACTTTTTCCATGGTGACTGTTGTCATCATTAACTGTTCTCTCTAATATATCAGACACTGACTGGCTGTCAGCCTGTTATTTAATACTAAATGTGATGGTAAGGATGATATATTTCTAGGGAGCAATAAAAGCTCTCACTGTCTACTTTGAAAGCCTATTAATTTCTACCAAGCATGTGGTTCTGATTAAAGTTTACCTCTTATATCCTGTGTGTTACACTGCCTAGCTGCTGGGGAGGGGGAAATCTGTTACACTACTAAATTCACGATTTGCTCTCTGATTTTAGACTTACTCTTAGTTCAGGTCTGTTTAATTCTGTTGCTCTTAAACAAGATTTGAATCAGATCCTCAACTGCTGTAATTCAGCATAACTCCAAATCAGAGCTGAGCATCTAGTCCAATTATTTGCAATGGGTGTACTCAAAAGGTTCGTTACTTCATTTTGGCTAAAACTACCAAATTTAAAATGCTTCTCCAAATCCTGTCCCTTCGAGTCTGCACTGCTGGGCTAGGAAATACCGTGAGGACAAGTCTGCTCACAAGATTTCCAATGTGTCTTGCATTACATCCCATCAAGCTGGAAAGACGTGTTTTTTCCATGGTTCGCCAACACAACTACACACCATCTCAGGTGCATTATGGAAATTAAAGACTTGCATAAATGAAAATATATAGTTACATTACCCGATCTTTAAATCTTCCAAAAAGGCTCAGTTCATCCTTGATTCAAGTACAGAGCAACAGTCTGGGTAATTTCTTATTTTCATGTTCAGGCCAGAAGGGACAATTAGATCATGCAGGTTGACCTCCTGTATGAACACAGAATTTCACCCAGTTACTTCTGTATTGAGCCCAATGACTTGTGCTGGGGTAAAGCATATGTTGCAGAAAGGCATCCAATCTGGATCTGAAATCTCAAAAGATGAAAAAGCCACCACTTTTGGTTAGAAGTTCACATTTTTATGTGAACTGGTTCACCCATCATTAATAATTATCCTTTTTGCATTTAAGGTTTAGATTTTTTTTATTTAAAATCTGCTATTTTTCCTTTCAGTTGGCCAATTTTGTTTTACCCTCCATTCTCAGATGGGAGTCCGACCAGTGCATTTTCCTTTCACTTGTTTTACAATTTCTGGGCCTTAGCATCTGGCTTTCCCTATACTAGGAAGTTCCTAATATTGCTCTCTCTCTTGATTTCTGAGCTGATCCCTTGTTGCTGTGAAGTTTTTCCTGATGCATTTGTTGAAGTTGGATCTGCTAACGACTGAGGAGGAAGAAGAGGAGATTCTAATCTGGCAATAAGCATATCGTCCCAATCTGGCTGTTTTCTATATGTAAAGAAGTGCAAAGAGGCAGCTCTAGCCACATGCCCTAGACACCTGGATTTAATTTCAAAATACATCAAGTTAAGATAAGCCACTACTACTAAGATAAGCCACGACTACTAATGGAGTCAATTTAACTCCATTTCCCCTACACTGCCATTTTCAAATACCTGTGGGAAAAAGATGAGCTTAGCAACATATCCTGAATCTGATGACCTTCAGGGCATTTCAGAACAAGGATGGGAAAGAGCAAATTTCTAAGCCAAGAAGCCCTAATGGCACCCCTCTAATTTATACCTCAGGTGCTCCAACCTGAGCCCAACTGCAGCAGTATGACAGAGTTTGTAGCGTTTGAAAGCTGAAAGGATTCAACACAGATACTATGCCTGAGATTTCTAGCTATGTTCTACGGGAACTTATTGTGGGAGATCTTAGGTCTTTATAAAAAGACACGACACTTCATAGAAGCAGGGACGTTAACCCAGGTGCCCTGGCCAACTCAGATAGTTATATGACCCACCTCTACCTCCCTCTGGTTTCAGCTGAACAGAGTGCTGGAAACCATTGGAGAGAGTTGCTGAGCGCTTCTAATACAGACGTCACATTTCACCCTAGACCTGTCAGTGATGGGAGAGTGAAGTGATCGTGCTTATATAGCTATAGAGAGAGACACAGTCAAATCCTACTTTCATACGCTCCCATGCAACTCCAGGCACACTGATTACAGTTTGGTTTGTAAAATGCTTTGAAAACCTTCTTGATGAAAAAGTGCGTATCTAATAACTTACGCTGATATTTGTCGGCACTCAATGTAATAGATGTAATAGAGCTCTTCAGCTATTGCTGCTGGTTAAAATGCATTTCTAGTCTGAAAAGTGACCACGTGCTGGTATCAGCTTCCTACTGAACAGCTCTTTAACCAGTGTGAATTCAGAGACAGAGCTGAATGTGTAGCCAACTTTAGTGACAAAAATAATGCTTAACTGTTCCTGTTAGCTCTGCAGAGCAAACAACTCAAAAAAGGAAGCTGAATTCTCTTCCTTCTTGTGCATCTTTACGAAACTTTGTATCATAAATTCCAGTGACCAGCCCAATCAACTACATGCATAGAAATCCTCTGCAGGCAATGAACATTCCACAGTTGTAAACAAAGGCTTGATTTAACCTGCAGGACCTATAATATTAGTGATGATTCTCTCCAGTCCAAGTTGTTTGTAGGGCTGGCAGTAGGGTGACCAGACAGCAAGCGTGAAAAATTGGGACGGGGGTGGGGGGTAATAGGAGCCTATATAAGAAAAATATCCAAAAATCGGGACTGTCCCTATAAAATCGGGACATCTGGTCACCCTAGCTGGCAGTGGGAGATGGCAGGGTATCATGGAGTTTACAAACCCCACATAGAACCTAGGTAGGGGAGAGAGACAGAGTGTGAGAGCACCTTCCCCGCCCACAGGAAGCCAGGCTGATCACACTGCAGCACAGCTGCCAGAACTCCCAGTCATGGAGAAGAACCCCCACAGCTGGGACCAATAAGGAAAACAAGCCCAGCTATAAAGGAAAGAGAGCAGGAGCGAAGGGGAGGCAGAAGTTGCCTGGGACAGCAGAGGGACAGCAACCCTATCCCAAGCTGTCTTCAAGTAACCACATGGGAGACCAGGAAGACTGTAAGCCCAGAGTTTACGGGCTGAATAATTATTTTATGTTAAATTGATGGACTGGGCTACTCTGAGTTAAACAGAGGAGAGCCAGTTTGGCAAACGCAGGCCACCCAAAAGGGACTGTGCATGGAACCTTCGACAAGGGGAAACATCTTTTTGCTTGTAAACTGAGCAGGTCTTGTATGGAAATCGTAGATACACAAAATGGAACCCCAGATGTCTTTATTACAGAGCTCCTTGGAAGAGCGCAGCCATACTTCCATTGATTCTGCACAGACCCTTATTGGTCCAAGAGAGATCATTACAGAAAATATAGTTTTTGAGTGGAGCAGCTAGCAATTTTGAGTTTGAGTAATTGTTCTGACTCTAATCTTAAAGACAGCTGGCTGGTCTGAGGAGCATTCCAAGTCTATGGCTGGTGATCATTCATGGTTCCCAGATTGGATGATAGGCAATGGAAGGGTCAGCTGGATGCGAGAACAGGCAATTCTCTCAGGAAGTTAGTATAAATTTATCAGAATACTTTGTGTAGCATGCACTTCAAGCACTCATCCAAGCCTGCTTCTTTGCCAACATATAATGTATTAGTTGCTTTTGCCTTCCCACTGATACTATACGAAATCAGGTTCAACTTTCCTATTAACATACCAAAGCAACATTGGAGAACCTGAGGTGCTCAAGAGAATGGTATTGCAACACGGAAAAAGACCCAGGGAGAGAGAAGAGAAAATAACAATTGAAAAGAAGAAGAGAGGAACAGTTAGACAATAGCCTATATAGGTAAAATGATATTATTTCACATACATTATGGATAAAGCAGAGGTGAGTTTGCTCAAATCAGGCTTCTCTAAATTTTCTAATTTAAATGGTGTACTGGGCCAAATTCATCCTTCCTGAGGTAACTCCCCTGATTTCCAAACCTGATTTTCCACTACCTTGCAACTAAGCCTGGTTGATGTTTCCCTTCCCCTCCCCAGCCCACCCCAAAAAAGAAAGATGGCCTCTTCCCTTCTCCCCCATCCCCACTTCCAACAAAAAAGTCTAAAATTTTCCACCAAAACCTTTTTCGAAGTTTTATTTTTTGACAAAACTGGAAAATAACCCCCCCAAAACCCCTACATTTTTCATAATTTTTCCTTTACTCCTGCTCCACATGCATATGCTCTCTGTCCCGTCCCTCCCCCGTTCAGAGGCAAAGTGGAACAAAATTCCAAAAGAAGTTTGTGGAAACATTTTGCACTGTTTATTTATGAAATCTGTGAGCGGGGGGGAAGAGGACTCCAATATTTTTCATTAAAGAATGTTTTCCATTTTGGGGCCAGCTCAACTTGTAACCTTGTTTAGGCCTGGTCCACACTAGGGGGATCGATCTAAGATATGCAACTTCAACTACGTGAATAGCGTAGCTGAAGTCGAAGTATCTTAGATCGAATTACAAAGTACTTACCTCGGGTCCACGTGGCGCAGGCAGGCTCCCCCGTCGACTCCGCTTACTCCTCGCGCCGAGCTGGAGTTCTGGAGTCGACGGGGAGCGCTTCTGGAATCGATTTATTGCATCTACATGAGACGCAATAAATCGATCCCAGAACATCGATCGCTACCCGCCGAATTGGGTGGGTAGTGTGGATGTACCCTTAGTCACTGACACCTGGGCAAACTGGATTCAAAACTACCATTCGAACCAACTTTTCCACCAGTGTAAAGTGACTCTATCAAGTGCCAGGCAACAGAGAATCAGGCCCATTAAGTTGAGAGCCATAAATCGTGAATTCAGTTGTTACACTAGATATTAATTTGGCCTGTTTGTATTGGCACTACCACATAAAACAAAAAACATACAGCTGGCAGAAATCAGCATAGAACATCTTGAAATTGTTATGTGCACTTAAAGGCCTTTAACTATTTAACCGTTAGTCGGCCACAACAGAAACTTCATGATTAAAATGTTGTATAGACAATGATTGAATTTATCATGCCAAATCCTTTCAGGAAAAAGGGTGACACAAATTAATAGGGGATATATTTAAATCCGTGGAACAAATCATTTTGCAAGTCTTTCACAACACTGAGCAATATTTTATCAAAATGAATTAATAAGTGCACCCTGGGCGCATAATATGCTTTATGTAGGATTTCAAAGCCGACTGCATTCATTGCAAGATCTTCTGTATGCATCAACAAGCTGCCAAGGAAATGTAAATCAGAAGGAAAATGAAATGCCAAATATATTATTATGTATGCTAAGAGTCATACTCCTGGGGCTTTAATTTGAGAGACATTCAAATTAAGATTGAAAACAGCACTGTAGAGAAGAATTTAGGCTTTGAAATAGCTTAAAACTAGAAATGGATCAGCGCCAGAACCTTGCATCCCAACCTCCACCCCCAGAGTCTGAAGGTGTTTCAAATCCAGATCGATATTCTGCTGTTGGAGTCCTTCTCTACTTGAGTATGCAAATCTTGATAAGAAAAAATAAAACCAGGAGTATGGACAAGATATGCAATACCTGGTTTACAGGTTCATATGGCTTATGATACTTGTAGACCTGATTCTGGTCTGTTATACTGGTTTATACTCAGACTGGGATTCTCAATGGAGCATAATTGAGTTAGGCAACCATTTCCCACCGTATGCCAATGGGATCTGAGTACCTAACTAAAACGAGGAGGAAATTTTTTGGACAAAACTTTTTTTGGTGAAAAATGCTAAAAATCAGCAAGAAAATGTTTTGCAAATTAGTGTTGATTTCACTGTATTGTTCATTTCAAACAAAACAATTCCCCCCCAAAAAAATTAAGTTTCATTTCAACCTTTTCTAAACATATTTTGATTTTTCAGTTTGAAAAAAACTTGTTTCAAAATTTCCTTTAGTTTTATTTTAAAATGGCTGAAATCAAAAACTACAAATGTGTAGATTTTGTCAAAAGGAAATGTTTTCTTCACTCCCAAAACAATTTTTCCCCCAAAATTGCCAGCTAACTGAAAAAAATCCATTTGCACAGCTCTACATCTCACTCCCTTTCTTTTGAAAATTGCAGACCTAGTCTATTTCCACTGACACCAGTGGTGTTAGTTCAGATACACAGCAGCAGAACAGAGCAAAATCTAGGCTTTTGGCATAAAAAGAGGGAGTGTACAATGCAGCGTTACCTTATATACATACTTACAGCTCTAAAATACTGAAACACACCGTGGAGCTGATTCTTTTCCCACCATAACTCCAAGGTCTTTGGAGAAACTGCAACTATTTATTCAAACATTGACCACTTTATCTGAACTTCTTCTTAGGGTATGTCTATACTACCCGCCAGATCGGCGGGCAGCGATCAATCCAGCGGGGGTCGATTTATCACGTCTAGTCTAGATGCAATAAATCGACCCCCAAGCGCTCTCCCGTCGACTCCTGTACTCCACCGCCGTGAGAGGCACAGGTGGAGTTGACGGGGGAGCGGCAGCAGTTGACTCACCAAAGTGAAGACACCACGGTGAGTAGATCTAAGTACGTCGACTTCAGCTACGTTATTCATGCAGCTGAAGTTGCGTAACTTAGATTGATTTCCCTCCCCCACCCCTTAATGTAGACCAGGCCTTAGTAAGCCTGACTTTCTGAGGACATGACCAAAACAGATTGAGTTGAAGCACATCTGATACAGTAATTAGTAAAGGTGACAACCCTAACTCTTCTCCATTTAATTTTTCAGGACTAAATACAGAGGTTCTGGTAATAAGGACTGAACACAACATAGGTCAAGAAGTGATTGATGACCTAGTTGTTACTGCAGCAGGAAGGTGAGAAAACCATTCTATTTCTCTTTCTGCACAGGGAGCCCTAGATGCCCATTGAGAGTTGTTTCTCTTCCATAATAGCAAGCTCTCAGCTCTTCTCAGTCCCAAGATAATTCTAGCTCTAGTAGCTACAGGGGATCGAAGAGACACTGTAGGATCTGCGGACCTAGCCATGAAGAATGTATCCTACATCACCATTATGCAACTTTTGTCATCAGAGGGTCTCAACATGGTTTTTCAGACGTTAGCCAATGTTGTGAAGTAGTAAGTAAGCCTCAACACTGCTGAGAGACAGGCCTTGTTTCCCACGTATTACAAAAGATGAAAATGAGAACCCATAAAAGGACTGATGACCTGCCCAAGGCCACATAAGCCAGTTAGAGAACCCAGGAGTTAAATGCATAAAAGCAACATGTTTAGGTGGAAAACTAGAACCTGAAACAAAAATTCATCATGGACCATCCAATTCTTTCAAAATCTTTGCGCAATCCCATATGAAATGAAGAGTCCCTTTCACCTGTGAATGTTTTTGAGCTGAATAAATCATATTGGCTGGGGTCCAATACGAACAATGAGGGATTTTTTTTATTGAGTCAATCAAGAGACAAACTCTAAAGGGCTTTTTTAATTTTAGCATAACTGATCCCAGTATAGTTCCTCTCCCAGGCTAGTGGTGAGATCTTTGCTCCAAATCTTTCTTAGGGCTTATGGAATAGTTTTAAACCTGGGGACAAGCTAGGCATGACAAGGAGCTGCAGATTTTTTGGAAATTCTGGGCAACTAGACCTATTGCTGAAAGAAATCTGCTTCTCTGGTTTTTCTGATGGCAAATATGATGGGAAAAGTTCTTGAAAAACTAAACATGTGAGGATATTAAAAGGAGAACAAGGCGCTTAGCACTTGAAGACCCACTACAGATCCTGCAAATTGTTTCTTCACATAGACTTATGCGCCTCAGACAATGTTGCAGTAGAGCAATAGGTGTGCTCTAGGGTCTCTTTTTCAATGAAGAGACAGTGGGGGCAACATCTCATGGGCTAGAATGAAGGCAGGATGCCATGGGAAGAGAGTAATAGGACAAAATTTAATAGTGAGAAGTGTAAGGTTATGCGTTTAGGGATTAATAACAAGAATTTTAGTTATAAGCTGGGGACGCATCAGTTGGAAGTAACGGAAGAGGAGAAGGACCTCGGAGTCCTGGTTGATCACAGGATGACTATGAGTCGCCAATGTGATGTGGCTGTGAAAAAAGCTAATGTGGTCTTGGGATGCATTAGGCAAGGTATTTCTAGTAGAGATAAGGAGGTGTTAGTACCGTTATACAAGGCATTGGTGAGACCTCATCTGGAATACTGTGTGCAGTTCTGGTCTCCCAGGTTTAAGAAGGATGAATTCAAACTGGAACAGGTACAAAGAAGGCCCACTAGGATGATCCGAGGAATGGAAAACCTGTCGTATGAAAGGAGACTCAAGGAACTTGGTTTGTTTACCTTAACCAAAAGAAGGCTGAGGGGAGATATGATTGCTCACTTTAAATATATCACAGGGATAAATACCAGGGAGGGAGAGGAATTATTTAAGCTCAGTACCAATGTGGACACAAGAACAAATGGATATAAACTGGCCATCAGGAAGTTTAGACTTGAAATTAGACGAAGGTTTCTAACCATGAGAGGAGTGAAGTTCTGGAATAGCCTTCCAAGGGAAGCAGTGGGGGCAAAAGACCTATCTGGCTTCAAGATTAAGCTAGATACGTTTATGGAGGAGATGGTTTGATGGGATAACATGATCTTAGTCAAAGGTCAATTAATTGCCATCAGTGGTAAATAGGACCAATGGTCAATGATGGGATTTTAGAAGTTACTACAGAGAACTTTTTCCTGGGTGTCTGGCTGGTGAGTCTTGCCCACATGTTCGGGGTTCAGCTGATCACCATATTTGGGGTCGGGAAGGAATTTTCCTCCAGGGTAGATTGGCAGAGGCCCTGGAGGTTTTTTGCCTTCCTCTGCAGCATGGGGCACGGGTCACTTACTGGAGGATTCTCTGCATCTTGAAGTCTTTAAACCATGATTTGAGGACTTCAATAGCTGAGACATAGGTGAGAGGATTATTCCAGGAGTGGGTGGGTGAGATTCTGTGGCCTGAATTGTGCAGGAAGTCAGACTAGATGATCATAATGGTCCCTTCTGACCTTAAAGTCTATGAGAGACACTGAAATATGAGGAGAAGCCATTAGAAGTAACTAGAAAGGCATGTCAATAAAGCTCTCCAGTCTAGGGGACCCGATGCTGTAACTGAATTGCATGTGGCACTACTCTGGCACTCGGTTCTACACGCTGAAGAAGACTATTCATTACTGGGTCAGCAACATGATCTAATTAGTAAGTCCCTGGACTGAGAGTCAAGAGATCTGGCTTCTATTCCTGGATCGGCCACTGACCCACTGTGTGACTTTGAACAAGTCACCCCAGTCTGTGTCTCTGTTCCCCGCCCAGCCTTTGTCTGTTTAGATCAGCTCCTTAGAACAAGGACCATCTGCCACAAAAGGCTCTACTGCAGGGGTTCCCAAACTTTTTGCAGGCAAGACCCCATTTGAATTATTTATTTCCTGCCCGTACCCCAGACAGAAATGGAGGATGCCATTTCTATGAGCAAAATGGTACCCGCTGCACAGCGTGACCTCGTACATACGACATCATGATGTATGGAGGATTCCATTTTGTAGAGCAAATGGCATCCTCAGTGCATCATGACCTCACATGCACCATACATGTGAGGTCACAGTGTGTGATGCAAAATGGCATCCTCTGCACACGAGGGATCACCACAACCCCATCTGCTGATGGTGTGACCCCATTCAGGGTGCCAGCTCAGAGTTTGGGAACCTTTGCTCTATTGCAATGGTTTTCAACCTTTTTTCATTTGTGGATCCCTACAAAATTTCGAATTAAGGTGTAGACCTCTTTGGAAATCTTAGACATAGTTTGTGGACCCCCAGGGGTCCGTGGACCACAGATTGAAAACAACGGCTCTATTGTCATAGTAATGGGGGGGGGGAACTACACATTCCATCTCAACCAAAACCAGGAAAGGACAACATCTTGAAAGAAAGCCCATTGATGCAGACCAAAGCAATGCAAATAACTTTGTATTGGCAGCCTAAATTTGGAAACCCTCTTCTGGGGTTTTTAAGGGTGGGACAAGTATTTTTAAAAGTTTTATAATGACCACCAGGCGATGGTGCTTTCAAGTGTTTTCCAGACTTTTTCCACTATTTCCCTTCGTACTGTCGTTAAACTTTCATCATCCAGGGAAAAAAAATCACAGGGATTTTTCTCCTTTTTTTACACTTAAGCTACTTAACTTCTATACCTAAATCCTTCAAAATGGTAATGTGCAACTTTAGCCATGTGCTTCATTACAGACCATGGAGGCACAGAGCAAGTCTGTGAATACTAACCATTTGTTGAATTTAAGACACAAATCCAGTTGGTGGTAGGTATGGAAGACTTTGCTTCCTTCTTCAGTGCATCTCAAATAGCGCCATTTAGAGCTGGACCAGGAATAAAAGGGAATATTTCTAGATCATTAATTCTTGTTTCTTACAACCCTAAATACCCTAAGACTTCTGTCCCACACCCCCAAAACAAAGTTTTAAAAAGCCATATTAATCCTAAATACGTTGACAGACCAGCTGAGTGAGCTAGAAGGTGAAGGTAGGAATACTTGTGTCATTAGTGTGTGAATTCTCCCCAGCCAGATAGAATAATGGGAGGGACATAAGATGAAATGAGTTCTGCGTTTTTAAGTTGCAGTGATTTTTAATGCTGTAAATGTTAGGGGACATGCCTTCATTTCCACTTCTCTTCAACAATGAGAGACAAGTAATGATGACTAAGCTTTTGATAAACACCTCATTCTGCATGAATGCTGAACAGCTACCTTCTTTTCGATCCTACATCCCTCTCCTCTACTACCCATTTATAGAAAAGAAACAGTCACGCAAATAGTTTTGTGAAACCCTTAAAAGTTTCTAAAAACTTTGGAATTTGTGCAAAGTTTTCAAATGCCTCTGGGCTGTCCATCTCCTATCAGTTGACTGTAGTGGGGAGGAAGGGAGAGAATCAGTCTGTAATTTCTGATGCTGACACCTCCATTTTTGTGGGTCCAAGTCACAATTTGCATCTGCGGTTATCTGCACCCACAAAAAAAGGTTTCAGTTAGGCCATGCTGAAAATGTGGCCCTTTTTGAACTAAATTTAGTTACTTTAGTTTGGCAATTTCCTGTTTTTAAAGAGTTATTACTCAAGAGGCATCATAAAAATATTAGTTCCTTATTTCAGCCCCCCCCCAATTGCTTCTCTCAGCTAAGATTCACTGCAATAGTGTTTGTTGGTTTATCAAACTCCACATTTTAGTTAGTCAATGAAGTATTTCTGTTTCAGGGGACTATCTTCTGTCGAGATGTAGTGATACCCAAGAAAACAGCAAAAACCAAACACAAAATGCTATAGAGCAACTTTACCCTGAATCCTTAAGAACACTTTACAAATCACATACCATTGAAAAGAGTCAACAAAAGATGGGTTTGGTACTATAGGTTTAGAAAGAAATTGGATTTCCAGCCTCAGCAAAGATCAAATCTGCATGCTATCAATGTAGATAAAAAAGCTCACGCTTTGTAAAAGGCTCCGTGAGCGACCCACAAAGCGAGCAGCTAGGATCAGAGTGACAAGACATCTAAGACGCAGGCTTAGCCTGCATTAAAGAGCTTTGTGGAAATAATGTCAGAAAAATCGACTTGGTGCATTATCAGAAGCCAGTGAGAATGTTGATAAAAGCAGAATAGAGCCCAGCAAACACGCTTGGTAGGATCCTAAAGAAGGGCAATTAAACTGAGAGGTGTCGCCCTGAGTGGCAGGGCAGGCACTTCTTTCCTGCAGAACACAGACATACCAACAATTGCGCCTGTTTATTCTGCCCAAGAAACAGCCCTGACGATATCGAGTACAGTGGGAAGGGACAGCATCGGAGTCAGATAGTGTCACCTATACAAAACCGGGTGATGTTCTCCAATGACGAGGGAATTTAACAGACCTAAGAACCTGGAAAAAAGTCACTGACTGGCAAAAAAGGTCAATAGGTTGTAGAACGGCTCTCACCCTGCCTCGGAGAGCTCCCCAGAGATAATACAACGTGAAACTCGGCAGGCATGACTACACTATGGGCGCTACAGCAGCACAGGTGCCACGATGCTGTACCACCACCCATAGCTTAGATGCTTCCTACATCGACGGAAGGGTTTTTTCCCCCATCTATGTAGGCAATCCCCCTCCCCGAGAGGTGGTAGCTAGGTCGGTGAAAGAATCCTTTCGTCGACTTAACTGCATCTGCACCAGGAATTAGGTTGGCTTAACTACAGCCCTTAGGGGTGTGAATTTTTCACCACTGTGAGGAATGTCACTCGGTCAATTTAAATTTTAAGTATAGACCAAGGTGTAAAGTGGCACCACCTTCTGTAGATGTGCACCCAGGAGAAGCCTGTTTGGTTGGCTGCTTTATTTACTCCACCTTCGTCTCTAGCTGATGTCGAAGCCCAGGGTTCTGAGTATAACAAGAACAGGGCACGTAATTTAATTGCTAATTAAGACTGCACCACAGAAGCAACTGGAGTAGGGTTGTTGTTCAAACCAAGAAATTCCAAGTCCTTCCTGAATCCAGCAACAAAACAGTCTTCCCAATAAGAGCCATTTCTTCTTCAATGCTAGTGATAAAGTGGAAACTCATGCCAAGCGATGCCTTTTGATACTTAAGGTCCTTATTATGCATCCGGTAACAAACTGTGATGAGGCAGATTTATACTAATGACAAAGAACAGCTGTGAAAAAAATGTTGCACGTCATTAAAGCTCCATATGACTGTGACAATCTAAACAGGCCACTAAGATAGCAACACTAGCCAAAAAAACAAGATGCTAAACCAGAGGGAACCCATTAAAACGACAGACCCGTTTTTCCTCCTTTCATATTTAGTTTCAAAATATCATGCAATCAAACTGTGAAAAGAATCCATTTGCTTGTAAAAACAGACAAAGCTTTTAGTGCTGCGGTCCTAACAGTAACTTAAGAAAGAGTTAGGGTCTTTACCAGGAGACCAGTCCACACCAGCTACCCTGCCCTGACTCAGACCAGCCACATCACACAGAGCAGCCAGGGACAGACAGTAATTTGTTTGTGCTTGGAATTGGGGTTGCCTCATGGGCCCAGTTTACACTGGAGAAAGCTGAAACCCTCAGGGAAGATGGAGTACAGGGAGGAGGAGCAGACCCACATGGCCTGGGGACCCCAAAGCCCAACCAGATGCCCACATTTGGCTTCCTGGACAGGATGGATTCCTACTCCAGTTGCCAGAGGAGCAAGTCTGGCAATGTTAAAGGTGAAATACAGATGTATCCTGAACCCCCCCAAAGAGTTACGAGGTTGCTGGAGAAGTTGAGACCCCTGGGGGTGCAGACTCTGGGTTATAGCTATTCCCAACAGATATCGATCTAGGTGAGTTTTGAGGTAAAAGGGCATTTCAGCATGAATCCCAACCCAACACACCACTGGCACTCATCTGTTGTGTGTCTCCTGTTATAACGTTATTGAGATGGCATTAGAGAACAGGAAAACTAGTGGCAATATATGGCATTGCTGAGAGGTTCTTGTTGGCATCAAAGTCAGAGGTATTTTTCTTCACTAGCTCAACCCAGTGGTGGGGAAGCTAATCCCTTGCCCTGGCTTGGATCCTGTAAACACTTATTCTCTCTCCAAAATAGTTTCTACTACCCTCAGTCGTCCTGTTGAAGTCAATGGGATTACTGAGGGTGGCAAGTAATATCCCTGGTAGTGTTTGCAGGATCCAGCCCTAAGTAAAACCATTAACATAAAATGAGACTGAAAAAAGCAAGAAAGCTAACTGCAATCTGGCCTGCCATACAAACTATAGAATCAGCACTCCTCCTGAATGGGAATTCAAGCTGACGCTAAGAAACAGGGCTCTCCCAATTACACACACAGTAACAGAAGCACTTGGTTACAGGCATGAGATGTGGTAATTGACAATTATGACTGTATTCCCAGAAATACAGTTCCATGTGTTTTCAAATACTGGCCCTTTTGCAAAGAGGAGACTGTTGCCAAAACAATAATTAAAATGTGGATTTTAAGAGAGTTTGAGGACTATATCTCTAGTTTTAAAAGGAGCAACCATTATACAGTTTTCTATTTGTTGAGCAAAGGTGCCATAGAAAGCTGGCTGGATTAAATAAATCACTACCTTTGGGGGAAAAAGAGGCAGAAGGCATTTGTTGGCATTCAAGATGAACAAGGCTTTAGCTGATTTAAATGAATGTGCTCTCTAATGGGTTGTTACTGACTTAGTTTTATGAGTTGGCAGTGCCCTGACAAACCCATTCTAATGCCCTCTCTCTAATAGAAATGAAATTCACCGATTCCAGAAGATGAACAGCGGCATGCCGTGACATTTTTAGTCAGGCATGCAATTCTACACATTCAAAATAGTGTCCTATATGAGGCACATGACCATGCACATACGGTGCCTGTGAGGTCACACTGTGTAGGACGCCATTTGGGCTGGACTTTGAGAATTCTCTGCCAGCACCAATTCCACTTGAAGACAACGGGCGCTGACGGCCGTTGGCGCCTCTAAAAATCAAGCAGTCTATTATTAAAAATATTCATGTGCCAAAGCAGCCTTGAGTGTTTCAAAGGTTTCTCGTCAAACTGGACTTCTCTTCCTTGGAGTAAATGGGGACAGATGGGTCCTCAGCACAAAACTGAGTTCCATGAATGGAGAAAAATCAGAAACAGAAGCTTGACACTTAAATGACTGGATGATCCTTTATAAAAAAGGACAAGATTTCATTTTAAATTGAAAAAAAGACAGGTTGTGGAGCTCAGTTTATGGGCATTCCAATAAGCGAGCTCAAGCTTCTTCTTGGTTTGTTCTGCAACTGACTCAGCCGGAAGAGTGAAACTGACCTGTATCAGTCTCACACTCCTGCTTTCACAGGAGGCTTGGGAGGGGCAGGAAGGACAGCAGTAACAGGAGCAGAGCCACGGAAGGCACCTGTAATGATCTCTGGGGTTCGTTAAACAACAAATCAGTGAATGGGAAAGGAATAAAATTTTTATTAAAAAACTAGAGAGCGTCCATGATGAGCTGCTGTACACTGTTACCCTTTGTTCTCAACCCACTGCATCCAAGACACATCTCAAAATCCCTATATTCATAATTAGGGCCCTACTAAATTCACGATCCATTTTGGTCAATTTCACAGAGGATTTTTAAAAACCATTAATTTCATGATTTCAGGTATTTAAATCTGAAACTTCACAGTGTTGTAACTGTAGGGTCCTCACCCAAAAACAAATGGGGGGGTTTGCAAGGTTATTGTAGGGGGGGGTTGCAGTACCACTACCCTTACTTCTGCGCTGCTCCTGCTGGTTGCGGTGCTGCCTTCAGAGCTGGGCAGCTGGAAAGTGGCCGCTGCTGGCCGGGATCCCAGCTCTGAAGCCGCCACCAGCAGCAGCACAGAAGTAAGGATGGCCTGGGATGGTATTGCCACCCTCACTTCTGCGCTGCTGCCTGCAGAGCTGGGCCCTCCATCAGCAGCTGCCACTCTCCGGCCGCCCAGCTCTGAAGGCAACAGCACTGAAGTAAGGATGGCATGGTAAGGTACAGCCACTCTCACTTCTGCAATGCTGCTGGCGGGGCGCCGCCTTCAGAGCTGGGCACCTGGCCAACAGCCGCTGCTCTCTGACCACCCAGCTCTGAAGGCAGCACAGAAGTGAGGGTGGCAATATCGCAACCCCCCCTAAAATAACCTTGCAATCCCCCTGCAACTCCTTTTTGGGTCAGGCCCCCCAATTTGAGAAACACTGGTCTCCCCCATGAAATCTGTATAGTATAGGGTAAAAGCACACAAAAGACTGGATCTCACGGGGGAGACCAGATTTCCCAGTCCGTGATGCTTCTTTCATGGCCGTCAATTTGGTAGGGCCCTATTCATAATAGGGCCCCTTAAGAGAGAGCCTCTCAATTGTAATCTTTCACAAACATCTCTCTAAAACGTCAGTGGGGAGAGGCGCAACAAAAGCATGGAAAGACGCCAACACCCTTTCCCTGACTGTGAGGGAAACAAAGCCCCAGATTAAAACTACCCACCTCCAGCGCAAGAGGTGGGTACTAGTGAGCAGAAGGAAGCGTTCTGAAGGTAGAGCTCGTCTGCGTTAGTGACAACGGTGGATAATCTTAAGATATTATTAGACTCAGCAAATATGCCATTCCTCTCCCTCCCCTCTCCCCCCCCCCGCTCCCATCCCCCCCATCCTCGACGGAGAGGAGACTCCTTTACCACCTCTCATGTGTGGACCCAGCTGTAGCAGCTCCCTACTTTTCTCCCCTCCAGATTCGATTTTTGCAGCCCACTCAACCATGGGCTGACCCTCAAGCCCATCCAGAGGGCGCAGCGTGTCCAATATTTGCAGTGACCTGAGGCCAGGTAAGACACCCTGGCAAGAGCACATCACACCAGTGCTGGGTGCACTGGCTGCTAATCCATTTGATGGACCCGCTCCTTATCTTTAAAGCCCTCGGTAGGTTAGGGCCTAGTTATCTCAAGCACCGTGGCTGTATCCATGGTAGCGGGGCTATATGGGAATGCTCTGGTGGTGGGACACAGGTTTGAAGGGGCAGGGAGAAGGGTACTCACAGGAAGGCCCTTGGATATACAATTCACTACCATTCGAGGTCCAACCTTGCCACCTTCAAGGCAATGCAAGACTCGTGTCCCCATCAGACCAAGGCCCAATCCTGCTGTCACTGAAACATGTGACGAGTCCTGCTGACTTCAGTGGGAGCAGGACTGGGCCCTCTGCTGTTCAGATTACTGATCTGAGCCAGACTTGATGGAGATTAGCTACTCAGGAGCGAATTGCTCTGGCACAGGAGGACCAAACCTGTTCCGTTTTAGTCCATGTGCACTCTGCAGGGTGCAGTACATTTAGTTCCACAATAGGCAGCTTTGGAAGTTGGCACACACTGTAGTGGGCTTTGTCCACAAAGCGCTGCCATGAACCCAAGCAGCAGGGGTCTCGGAACAGGCCTTCCAGAATTGACGCAGAGGCTGCGGGTTCTTGAAAACATCGGGTGTTGTGCCTTTGGGTACATGATGCACAACATCTACCCCACAATAACTAGTTGTAGGAGACCCTGCCCAGCTGCTTCCCTTCACATCACCTTTCCTAGCCCTCGATGCCAGCAGCAATGCCGCTGCAAAACAGCAAAATCCTCACCCCTTACGCCTGGTTCAGCTGGCTTGCAGAATGAACCATCTACCTCTTCAACCAGGAGCAGTGTGCTAGGCCCGGAGCTGACTCAATGCCAGATCAATTTCAGTTTTCCCACAGCAGAACTGGCGAGCCTGGAACCATTTTAGTACTGGATTTGGTCGTATCAGTTAATTCAAATTCCCTTTGGAATGTGCTCCCACTGCAGCATGTCAGTGAGGAAGTCAACTCAACTCCTGCCTGACTGGAGCCTACTCCGGTGGTTTAAATAACGCTTATCATCAGGGAGCCTTGTCTTGGGTGAACAGTCTTCCGATAAAGAAAATCCAACTTGGATTGTCTATTCTCACTTGTGTTGTGGCATAATAAAATCCACGGAGCCTGTGATTTATCATGCTCAGGCACGATGCCAGCAGCTCTATAAAATGGCATTACTCACTATAATTATAGGACCGTCTCTTCAGCTAAAAGGTTATTAAATTATCATTGTTATTGTCAGGATGAACGGGCCCCCGCTTCAATAGAAGAGCATCATATTCCCAATCTCATAGTTTAAGGGTCACATTGAGGTTTCCTTTATGAACTCAGTAGTTTCAAATTGCATCAGCCTCAGAAACTGGTACGTTTTCTTTTCTAGAGATTTATCCTAATTCAGTTGCATTACTTCTTCCAATAGGTAAGTGATAAAGAAGAATCACATTGGGACGGTGAAGGATCTTGCTATGAATGCTTTGAAGGCATTTCCTCTTCATTATGAACTAAAGCAGGGGTCGGCAACCTTTCAGAAGTGGTGTGCCAAGTCTTCATTTATTCACTCTAATTTAAGGTTTTGAGTGCCACTAATACATTTTAACGTTTTTAGAAGGTCTCTTTCTATAAGTCTTTAATATATAACTAAACTATTGTTGTATGTAAAGTAAATAAGGTTTTTAAAATGTTTAAGAAGCTTCACTTAAAATTAAATTAAAATGCAGAGCTCCCCAGACCGGTGGCCAGGACCCAGGTAGTGTGAGTGCCACTGAAAATCAGCATGCGTGCCGCCTTTGGCACCCGGGCCATAGGTTGCCTACCCCTGAACTAAAGCCTTCATTTCAAATGGAAAAATTATTTGGAAAGCACTGGTTCTGTTGCCATTATTTCAGGTCCACTGAAGCATAGCTATGATTCAGCGTCAGTGGAAGATATTTTTTGTTTTATTTACATTTTTTTCATTGGATGTGGCTCTTTTGCTTACGGCAACATTGTAACGGCTCCAGCATCCATGTAAACAATGCTAGAATATCTCGTCAAGGCTTTGTTTTTGAACAAGTTATTCTTATCTAGTTATGATTTATGATGGTCATGAAAGCATCCAACCCATCTGTCAACCCCTGGTCCAGGACAAAGTGGAACTAAGACCTCAATAGCTCTCTGGGGGATGCAAAGTAGTGTGGCACAACACAAACCACACTCCAGCATCACCCAACAGACATTTAACCTAAAACAAAATATCAAAACAAATCTACTGAACACCAGCCGACCACAGGCCATGAGCCTTGTAGAGGCTGCAGTTCACTAGACATGCCATTGCTCACATACTCACTAGTATGTATATTTTACTAGTGACACATGACAACCCCCATTTGGATAACTATTCACACCCACACCTCAGAGAGGTACTCTATCACCTTGGCCTTGATCGGGGTGATACATCCTGCCTAGGGAAAAGAAACATCTTCCATAACAGAGTTTTACTGTGACACAGAAGAGCATGGAATATGGAACTAGCATCCGTGCTTATCATGTAAACCATCATCCCCTCAAAAAGAGATAAGCTAGACCAATTCTCTCTGTTCTGTGGGATGCTGCGGAACATTCATAACATAAGAGCCCCTTCAGGGGCACATTTTATTGTAGGTCCACATCCCACAATCTAGAAACTCTTCACTAATATCCTCCCTCCCTCTCTTCTTCTTCTTCTTTCCTTCTTGACCCTTGGTCTCTTCTTCTCCCTTCACCTCTTATTCTTCCACCTTCTGCTCAGTTTTTTGTCCCGTGCAAATCAATAAGGTCTCATTCAACCAATCATTGCTGGATGCTCCAGTGAGTGGATGCTCACATTATTCTACAGTTTACCTAACGACCGCACACGTTGGTCCCCACTGAAACTTTAATTTGTTCCTTTCATGTGATGTAACTTTCAGAAGTTTCCATTAGCTCTTAGATGAGAATTCACTTGTATGACTTCCGCAATTTGTGAACCCAAACTGACATTTCCATTGAAAGAAGTTACAGTAGGTCACAGCAAAGATTCAGAACCCTAAAGCAAAATTACTGCAACCTGTAATGTCTTGGACTAACTACACTTCTGTAGTTGTGGGGCTTTTGTCGGCAACCATTTGTACATTTCAGGTTCCAGCTGGCATGGCAAAGGTCTTTGGAAAGCCAGGTAAACAGCATCAGCGTTTACTGCATTTAGAAATAGTTTAAATGCGGTACCTTTAAGAGACTAGAAGGTGAATATAAATTGTGGCCGCCTGGGAGTAGCCATACCAGATCATACCAATGGTCATCTAGACCCATATCTCATCTCTACCTGTAGTCAGTACCAGTTGCTTCAGAGGAATACGCAAGAGAACCAATAATGCGCAACAATGGAATAATCTGCCATACCGGGAATATTTCTGCCAAACATTAGTGGTTGGTTTATGCCCGAACAAAGGCAGTATACTTACAGTATATACATACTATACTATACTTACAGTATATACATATACATACAATAGTATATCCCTTATTTTAAAACAAACACATTTAAAATAGCATCCGAAAGTGCATGAAAGCATACTGCTGATAGAACAGCCATATGTAACCTGAGTAAAATAGAGATAATATGTAGATAAGTTACTCTAGTAAGTGAAATCATTTCTGAGCACCATTAAAGTGAACATCTATAACCAAGATAATCTATAACCAGATAATCTTGTTAGAGAACTGACACAGGAAGCTCACCTTAACAGATGCTTTGTATCTAACTGGAAAGATAGCCTACGTCAAGAAAACAAATTATGGGAGTGCACAGTTGGCAAAATTGATAAAGAGGACAGATACTGCAGCTATTCTGAGCCTATGTTCTAAGAACCTAGTTTCCAGAAACAACCAGAAAAGAGTCATTAACTCATGAGCCCTAAAGTGTTGGTGAAAAATGCAACATTGGAGTACACAGGAATTATAAGCAGGGTCCCATCCCTCTCCAGAGATAAGTGTCCGACAATAATGCACTGTTAACTCAAAGATCCCCACGACAGAGTCCAGAATGACGCTTCACAGACAAGCTTAGCATGGGCTAAAAGGCTCAAGGGTTAACAGCAGTAAAAGAGGGTGGAAGAAGCCAACTCATATTTGGAGAACAACCCTGTTAACCAGCCCAGATGCAGCTCTAGTCCTAATTCCATGAAATAATCATTTCTAGGCCATTCCAAATGTCTGTACTAGAAAGACTTTCTTATTCTTTTATAGACAGACATGCCATTTCTTCAGTGTTGCCTACTTAATCCCTGTCTTGTAGTCATCTCACATGCAGGACTTCCAGCAACTTGACACACAACCACTTATTGGAGTTGGAGAAACTGTGGTCTAGTGGACGACACAAGGTGCCAAGAACCTGGAGAACTAGCTTCTTTCCAACCAGCCCTAGGTAATTCAGAATAGATTTTGATGGAACAGTTTTCTGCCGACAAAGACAACTGAGTTGAATTAGCGACATTTCACAGGAACGTGCTGATTTCAACAAAATTTTTGAAGGGTCTAAATGAATTGTTTTGACAAGGTAAACATTTTGGATTTTTTTTTTCCAACTTTGTATTATACTATTAAGTTTCACATTTAATACTTAACCTACAGTCGTTCAACGTTAGCAAAACGATTTGACGGAACCTTTTGACTGAGCTTGGGGCTGTTGCTCCCCCTCTGCAGCTCCTGCCGGGCCTGGGGGCCCCCAGGGCTCCAGCCGGAACTCAGGGCTTCCCCCCCTCCAGTTCCTGCTTGAGCTCCACGCTTCTATCCCAACCCCACGCTCCAGCAGAGGCTCAGGGCTGCTGACCCCCATGGCTCCTGCCAAGACTGGGGCACCCATTTTTCAAATTGTCCAGGGCCCCATGCGTTAATCCACCACTGGTCCCTGACTAGCAGCTAGGAGCCCCCACCTCTGGGAGCCCCCTCCAGCTGCAGGAAACTCGCAGCTGCTGCCTTCAGAGCTGGGCTGAAGGCAGCACAGAAGTGAATATGGCAATCCTGCAACCCTCGCTACAACAGCTTTGGGAGACCCCCACCCACACGATCCCCTTTAGGAGCAGGACCCCCACGGCTACAATGCCGTGAAATTGACCCCGTGGCCATGAAATTGACCAAAGTGAACCGTGAATTTGGTAGCGCCCTATTTATAACCATTAAAACACAAATTCTCAACATCACATGTTAAAACTATACAAAGTAAATATCCTTAAATCAAACTCTAAGAAGTTCTCAAGCAGCATATTTCTTACCTTTCCTATCTGTACATTTCAGTTATTAGTTGATGGAAATATTTTTTCAAATCGGTTTGTGTGTTTATGGTGAAATCGACTTTTCCTATATTTACTAATAGAAATGTAATCCTTCCTCGCCTATTTACTATGCTCTTTCCAGGAGACTTCTGTTTTCACAATAATGTTGTTTTTATTAATGTATTTTACAGTGACAGTCTGTGTTTGGCTTTTTGTATATGGAGACATCTCTAAAAGAAAGGTCAGATTGATAACATTTACATTACTTCCCTCACCACACACCTGTCAACCCACTGAAACCAAATGATTAACACGCGTCTAAGTGAGAGCAGATGTTCTCTCACGTAGGGTCCTATTCTGCACACAAGTCTGCAAGGCAACAGAGTTGTATCTGAGCCAACGGCATGCAAAATACTACCGTTCTGATCGGTTAGCTTTTTACTTTGTACAGGAGGAAGCAACAGCACAAGACAATGTAGAATCAGGCCACTAGAGTTCAAATAGAGATTTGTGGTTTTTCATTACTTTTCCTGCCCAAGGAAACTTTCTAAATTATAACCTGGTTCAATAAATTAAATAACTACATAAGAAATCATGGTGTGGATATACTCCTACGGAGAGCAACAAAGTGTTATCCCCTAATTGTCAACATTACATGACTCACTAGCATCTGGATATTAAACAGTGTGCAAGAGACACTGAAATCAGGCATCCTAACGGACAGACACCACCCTCATGATCCAGGTCATTGGCACATTTCTGCTCCCCCAGAACAGCCGCATTCTGATTGATACCTCTAACTTTTATGGAAACAGTTGGTACAACTCACTGGGCATCCAGACACTGACCAAATGATTTTTAATGAAGTTGCAGATTTCGGAAGGATTTTAAAGACTCTGACTCACTTTAAAAAAAACAATAATGTTTATTATGATAGTGCTTGGAGGCCAACCAAGAATGGTGCTGCCTCATGCTAGGCACTGTACAAACATATGAGACAGTCCCTGCCTTGAAGAGCTTAGAATCTAAATAGAGAAGACAGACACAGGACAGGGACAGACTGCTTGTATCCCACCTTCCAGCCCTATCCTGTTCACCTATGCTTTCCAGCTCAAGTTTTGTAGAACTCAGTGCTAAGCCCTTAGCTGGACACCATGGGCATGTCTACACTTCTCACTAAGCCCAGGCTCTGGCTGAGGTTTGAGCCCAAGCCCTGCTTCCATCCATACACAAATAAGTCTGACTCGGATCAGCAAACCCTCAGGACCCGGGTCCTGGGACTCTGCCCAAGTCCTGCTGTAACTCAAGTCCAAGCCCCGTCGCTTTGCAGTGTGGGTGCAGGTCAAGCCACTGACCTGAATCAGAAGTTCTGCATAGCACAGTATGGACTTGTTAGCACGGGCGTGAGACCCGGATCCAGCAATTGTAAGCCCGGGTTTCCAATGCAGTGTGGACATGCAGTTCAAGCACACACTTGGAAACACCACGCCCAGGTCTCATAGACCCGGGCTTAGAGAATAGTGTAGCCATACCCCCAGTTTAGATTTGCTTTTCATGTCTCTTCTCAAAGCTATCTGAAGTAGAGTTCCAGAAAACATTATAAAACTTGAAAGTAAATTTTTATCATTTGCTTGAAGGATTGAAAGGGGAAAAAAAGTAGTTTCAAATTTTTTGAAACCCTTTAAAGGAATTCTTGAGTGCAGTCACTGCTGATATACCTGATGGATGAAGAAGATCATGTAAATTAACCAGTAACAGAGACGAACATAACAGAGAAAGCCATTACATACCACACCACTAACTCAGTTATTACAATTATGGTGTGGGTTACTTAAATGGATACCTAAGAGGTTAAAGTAAAGAGATAGAAAGGAGAAGACTAGAAGAGGAACAAGTTAAAAAAAGAAGAGTGGATTTTACATGCTCTTTAACCCTGACCATTGGCTTCACATCACTCTCCAGACTAGAGTTGCCTTGCCCCAGAGAGTGTCAGAGAACTGGCGGTGGATTGGGAGGGTGACAACGGAGGCCATCTACAAGAGGGTCTCTAACAAAACACTCTGCCAAATAATTATGTCCAAGAACTCCTCACCTAGGAGAGGCCAATCTTACAGCCAGGAGCAGGACATCTGCTTGAGATCTATTAAAAAACAGCCAAGCTTTAATTAACCAATCCTTCCCTTACATTATGGCTGGAAGATTTACCAGTGAACAGATGTGTAAGCCAAAATCTACTCCCCGCATGCTTAGAGAACACTAAAGATAGAGAGAGATGATTACTGTACAGTCTTGTTAAAGAGATGGATCCTTGTCCCATTACCCAGCCTTTCTGAAGAGCCCCAGGTCATCCCAAAACACCCACAAGTCCCTCTCGCAATCCAGTCCACCAGGCACCTGTAAAGGAGGAACTGGGCTGTTAGATTGCCCTTTTCGGAGATATTTTATAATGGCCACTTAAGATGAGGAGGGAAAACTCAGATTTGGTTTAAACTGGTGTAAGTCCAATGATTTCAGTTGCACCACCTCACACCAGCACTGAATATGGGCTAGGGCGACGACTGAAACTAGTCACCAGTCCAGTGTCATCGTACTTTATACGGGTGCAATCCTGATCCCGCTGAAATTGACAGAGTGACCCGAAATGCATAATAAAATTTCCCTCTCTGCTACATACTCTTCACACTTTAAATCAAGTAGCTCGCACCAGTGCATTGCAGGGTTTGGTTAGTACATGTGGTCACAGACTCACTCCTGGCAATGTGGGTTCTAAGGGTACGTCTATACTTACCTCCTGGTTCGGCGGCAAGCAATCGATCTTCTGGGATCGATTTATCGCGTCTTGTCTAGATGCAATAAATCGATCCCGGAAGTGCTCGCCGTCGACACTGGTACTCCTGCTCCGCGAGAGGAGTACGCGGAGTCGACGGGGGAGCCTGCCTGCCGCGTGTGGACCCGCGGTAAGTACCTTGTAGTTCGAACTAAGATACTTCGACTTCAGCTACGTTATTCACCTAGCTAAAGTTGCGTATCTTAGTTCGAACCGGGGGGTTAGTGTGGACCAGCCCTAAGATGACCTCCTTGAAGAAGACGCACAATGACTATGTTGGATTAACCAGCAATGCCTGTATATAAATACTACATACCAAGAGTTTCTGTCTTTTACAAATATTTGGGGGGGAGGGATAGCTCAGTGGTTTGAGCATTGGCCTGCTAAACCCAGGGTTGTAAGTTCAATCCTTAAGGGGGCCATTTAGGGATCTGGGGCAAAAATCTGTCAGGGGACAGTACTTGGTCCTTCTAGTGAAGGCAGGGGACTGGACTCAATGACCTTTCAAGGTTATGCCAATCTCCTAGAACTGGAACATCTCCATTTATTTTATTTTTTTTTACTCTTCTCAAAGTGACATTAATAATCGGTTTTCCTACATAATTACTGACAGAACCTGGATTTTCACTCATAATGCCAAACATTATTTTAAAATTAATTTTAGCTGGGTACATTTTTGTGTTCTATTTCTATAACTTTTTGCTATTTAATATATATATACACATTTTAATGACCGGCTCAGCTGCTTTAAAGTAGATCATTTACTATTCAAGGAAAGAACAGAGGACAGAAGAGCTTTTGAAACCAACGACTTTTATGTCTTTGGTAAGTATATTTTAAAACACCTTTAAGTTCTTTGCCAGGGATGCCTTACAGGTACTTTGAGCTTCAGGTTGCTTCTTACTTCTCAAGATACCACCAACAGAGCCTTGTAGAGAGATTATCAAATCAATGAAGTAGTTAAAACATCACAGGCATTAGGAAGACACAGAATAAATGTAGAATCTAAAAAACTTGACCTAAAGAACTGAAATAGACTCTTCCTCAGAGGGTGCCCATTACTGAAATCAGAGAGTTAACATTTAGGTTGCCCTACCATATTTAGGTGACCCTTCGGTATTTCAGAAGTGGAGAGTTACTGGAATGATGCCTGATGAATTGTAAAATACTTAGCGTTACAGACAATGTAGGGAGACTCAAGAAAGCCTATGCTGAATTAAGAGGAGTTCTGAAATACAACTAGACCTCCAAAGTGGGGAATCATTTAATAAACAGAATTTTAACATGGAGGACAACTGTAAAGAAATTAATACAATTTGAAATGGAAGTTACAGCAGCATGGATTGCCAGCCTAACCTCTCCATACATCCTGCCACCAAAAATACACCAATGTCAGAGTATTAATACCCCCGTTATTAAAACAGTTCTGCAGTACAGTACATTTGTGGCATGTGGACTCAACAGCAAACAAATACCTTGGCTGGCCTTTCTCTAGATGGCTGAGGTATTTGGATCACTCAGACCTCTTTTACAACTGGCTATTTTTTCTTGAAGCCAATTAATTTAATACTCATGAAAGATGCCAACTGCACAGTGCGGGAGAATGACATCCTCTTTATCCACAGAGCCAGGGATAGCATAGTCAACAGCAGTGCAAATTTCTTCACATTGCCTTGCAACAGTGTGCCTGTATTATCCAGAGAGACCATCGCTAGAAGTTCAGGTTACCAGGCCTACTCAGACTTTATACTTCTGCTGAGACTGCCAACAGTACTAGTTAGTGCCCATTGTCATAGTGTTTTTCTTTGGCATAGACACCACATATTGAGGCTAGGGGTAGTCCCTGCCTGGATGTGAATGGCCGGACAAGTTCTGTTCTCAGCTATTATTAATATTGAGAGCCCACGGTCAGCATCACCCCATGCAGAGAACCAACATAAGGCACAATATAGGCTGCCCCTAAAACATTCATGGCTTAGGTAGAGACTAAGCCTCAGTGCAAGCATTGCACTAGCCCTCTGTCCCACTCTATGCATAACAGAAAAGACACCACAAGGTCTGAGTGGCAGAGCTCCCTGCTCATCTTTCTATCTGCCTGACACACAGCACGTCCTGCAGTAGGGGCAGAAGGAGAGGCTGACCTAGCATGCACACAGTCAAAGAACCCAAGTGATCTCCAGAGAGCCATACAGATTGCAGGAGAGCTGGGGGAAGCTCTATGATCACCTGTTTCTCACCCTCCCCCCGGCAGAGACAAATCTGTGGAGTTCCAGGGATGCTGGGGACCAGACCGAAGAGGTGAAAAGCTCCCTCCCCTGGTTATTCTCTCACCCCAGCCAAAAGTCACTTGCATCACCAGAGGGGAGAACATTACCCAGAATTTGGCCTTTGGTCTTCAGGAATCACTGTAACAAAACAAGTTGTTCTACTTAAGCATAAGTAACGTGGTGCTGTAGAATCTGTACCTCTTCTTTCCGTTTGATGGGTATTCCTCCCTCCCCTCTACCCACATCATAACCACAATGAAGATTATAAATTAAACCATTGCAGAACACAAGCTGTATTCACCTTGTAAGAACCGAATGAGAAAAATTAGTCACCTTCACAACGAGCCTTCTACAAATCATAAACGTGAGGTACTGAATTTCTAATATAGGTGTGTTCTGGTTGGAAGATATATTCCTGGCCTGTATTTCAAGGTTATCCAGGCTCTCACATCATTGGTGCTGAAGATACGGACATCACATAACTAGACAGAGCAACTTGGCTCTCCTTCCAAGATACCCAGCACAGAAGTTTCAGAACAGTCATTTCAGTGATTTATTATCACAAATATGACTACCTAGACAACTAAAGACATCAGCAATTTAAGAGTCACTTCTGTCCAACAATGTTTCACCTACTATTGTTACTTGCCACATCATCATTTAGAGAGAAAAATATACGTGTTTGTTTGGTGCATAGTTTTTGTCCACTTTTTCCTCCTGAACAGCGAGTTTCTAAATGGTCTTTTCGTGCCGCAACAGAGCAGTGAAGAACATTCTGGCAGACAGACATATACATTCAAAAGCACAAAATTGTGCGGGGCTTCACAGGCTAGGTTTTAGGCCTGAAACTACTTTAAACACATATAATTTACCTAGATTTCAACTTCATGGCATCCTGGCATTAACTTTGCACTGAATTTTCACTCCGATCGTTAACCTGTTGTTCTTCTTTTGCCACCTTAAATACCTCTCAGTAGATGGCTAGACTGCTATAAAGTGGGTCATTTACCACTCAGAGGAAGGACAAAAAGCTTTGAATCAGACGTGTTTTGTGCTGCCTCTTTTCAAGACTGGCCATTAGAGCAGAGGCTCTCAAGTACTTTGGGCTCTTGGGGATGTCGATGAGATAGACAGTCATGCTAGCTCATTCCATTAAATTCTCTTGCCTATTCCTTTCAGTTTTCATCATTCTCAAAGGGCCCATGTATAGATTCTCTCATGTGAGAGACACAAACCCATACGTATACTAGACACTTAGCATTCACATGTTAAACAGCCTATGTTTCATATGGGTATTTGCCAATCAATATGGCAGCTCAGTGTTTTCATTGCACATTGAAATACAAAACTAGGAGATAATCCAGTTCCAAGCAGAATAAGGGAGCTGTGCACCATGCCCGAGTGGTCACTAGACCCTGCGTATGTCAGGCTGCTATGGAAAATAATGTCCAAAGATGGGGATGCTCATCTGAGACCCTGGTACGAGTCCTGGAATGTTAAAATTGGAAGGCTCTTGGATCCTGGAGTTTAAGTGTCATGACAGGATACTGGGAAAGTGACAGTGTCACAGAACATTCAGGGATTAAAAGATCACCACCGGCTGGAATTACACCCAGAAGTGAACAGTTGTTGTGTATCCACCACACTGGCCCAGGAGGTGAGCAACTCCACTCTGCACTGGCTGAAGATTTCAGGTGGACTTCAGGCTACCCCTAAGTAGAATGCATGAAGTCTGGAGGTGGCAAGGGTGAGGATGATAGCTTCCAGGATCACATTAGATAGGAGCACCCCCTGGCCAGCAATAGATGGTAAAGGCGCCCTGGGCCACTGAAACCTATTTGAGAAGCCAGGAGCAGCAAAGGATGCAATAAAATCTTCAAGGCTGCAAGCCATTTTGAGGAAAGGCAGGTTGAGTCAATTTATGTAGGCTAACTCCACCCACTCCTCTAGTACTTCCCACTGCCTTATCACCAGCCCAGGTGGTGTCAAGTCCAGATCTTTAGCTAAACAAGGTACAGGGGCAACAAAGAGACCAAAGTCCCTGGATTAAAGACACCGCACTAGGTATGCAGAGCATATTGACAACTCTGCAACCCACACTCCTCAGTTTCCCCCAGCACCATCACAGCCCCAGTGAATGAGATGAATGACAAAGCAGGACACCTGAAGGATGCCACATACAAGAACCTGCAGGGAAAATAAGCAGTCACCTAGCACTGCCCTGCAAGCCCTAATAGAGGGGAAAGCACAAATACACCAACCCGCCCCATCGCTGGCATCCATGCCGTGCACGAAGAGGGAGTCGAACACTGAAGCTGAGCTCCGCATTGCACAGCTGAGGGGAGAATCTTGTTTTGTGTATTTGGTCTCAGGCAGAGAATACAGCAAGATTTAAGTGGGAGCGTGGCTGCACAGGGAAATTGCCCAGCGGAACTAGAACGCAGGCTGGTACAGCTATAACTCCACATGGACACTATTCGGGATAAAAGTGACCATTTCGGTGGGGTTACTCTGAAATAAAGTCACGTGGGTTCTTAAGTGAAGTGCCCAAATGGGGAGTTAGAGCTATGCCGGCACCACTATGCTAGTATAAATTAGACTGCTGTCGTTCTGCGGGTCACTTTCCCCACGTAGATGAGCCTTGATTTAAAAGTTGCTGCGGACATGCGTCTATTTACTGATCTAACAGAACAAGCCACTCCTGCAATCCTTTACTTACACAAGTAGCACCTTCTGCAAAGCAAGTAATCCCATAGGAGCAGATGAGACTGGTCCAGGAGTAAGTACTATTCAGATGAGGGAGGTTTCACAAATTCAGACCATAACTTGTTAAATGGCCCAGCATGCTGGTCGGAACGGCTCAGAACCGAAGGGAGACCATCCAGCCTTTCGATAGAAACATCATTCGAGAGCTCGGTGCTGGCTCTTGGACAGTTTTCAGGTGCCCATTCCAGAACTTGCTGATCAGGGCACTGTGACCTACAGGAAACCACCTTTTCCTCTGCTGTAAACTGGAGCACATTAATGTTCTTGCTGCGGGGTTGTACCCAGACTGCCAGAACGAGAGCAGCTCTGTCGCTGAATGACTTAATGTTTAGCGTCCTGCCAATTCAAATCACACCCAATTACTTTAAAAGGATTCAGCACATGATTAAAACCTTCCTTTGGGAAGCAAAGAGGCCAGGAGTTGGAACAGACCGATCAGAAGCCCATAACACAAAAAAGGCGGCTTAGGGCTTCCAAATATAGAACTGTATGATACTGCCAACTGTCTCCCGGCACTGGCACCTTTTCCTGGATCTGCTGAGTCAATTGCTGTTCAGCTACATTTAGCAGCTCTGGAAATGGCACTTTTCCGCCATCGTATCCTGCCTCGTTTCACTAGCCCAGTGTCCTGTCTTCTGACAGTGGCCAGTGCCAGGTGCTTCAGAGGGAATGAACAGAACAGGTCATCAAGTGATCCATCCCCTGTCGCCCATTCCCAGCTTCTGGCAAACTGCGACATTCAAATCATCACAGTCCGGGTACCATCGAAGTACAGCAATGTTTGTAAGTATTTGTTGGATGGTCTCTGAAATGGAAGGGAACTCTTCACCACAGAGTTAACCAGCGCGTTTCCCCTAACCCCCCTTCCCATCCACACACAAAACTGTCTCACCTGATTTGTGTGGTGCATGCACGCCGGGCTAGCTGAGGGAGTGAGTTAAGAGCCCAGGTTCTGCTTCAATGGCAAAGTGGGCTGGTTATCACCCTTAGTGAAGATACGGGCTAAGTCACTCCAGTGCTGCAAATCACTTCATCTGTGCCTCAGTTTCCCCATCTGTAAAATGGAGACAATGATACTGCCCTCCTTTGAAAAGTGCTTGGAGCTCTACTAATGGAAAGTGCTATTTAAGAACTAGGTATTATTATTATTATGAAGGTTATAGAAATAGTGTGGGGGGAGGTGTCAAATCACCACCTAAGTCAGTTCTATTTGCTGCCCAGTATTGTTGATACCTGGGACTCCAGACTCTTTACAAAAAGAAAAAACTGCAATTGCCCTTGATTATGCTAACAGATTGAGCCTTCAAAGGGAGGAAACGCTCCTGTGACCCAGTTTTAAGAGACGGGGAAGGCTGAAGAGCTAGAAATGGCTACACACGATTCGTAAGATTAATGGTCCACCCTAAGAATTCCATGTGCTTTGGGAGGAATGTGTCTCTTGGTATATCAAGAAACACAGATATATAGAAGGGAC
This sequence comes from Macrochelys suwanniensis, assembly GCA_033296515.1. Taxonomy (NCBI): domain Eukaryota; kingdom Metazoa; phylum Chordata; order Testudines; family Chelydridae; genus Macrochelys; species Macrochelys suwanniensis. Next base: position 93,041,934 of record CM065783.1, read on the forward strand.
AAGGGGCTGCTAGGGAGGTGAGGGTCTGCACAAGGGAGGCTGGAGAGGACCGGTACTTTGTAAGAGGCTTGTTCGTTGCTTGCCCATTCCGCTTGGTTTTATGTATCAGTTTCAAACTTTTTAGAGACTATGTAAAATAACTGTATTGAGGGATGTCCTCCAGGATCTCCTCTGCTTCACTCCCTTTACTTACAACCCCCACACTACTCTCAAAGGCCTTGTCTAGCCTAGGATTCAGGCTGATCTAGGTAGACCCATAGAACATCACCTGTGTTCCCTCTAAGCTGCGCGGTAAGGTGGCTGCCCAGGAATGATTCAAGTGCCGCACACTTGATTAGCAGAGCCGCACACATCCGGTAGCATGTGTTCAGGTGCCTCTCCCCACTGCTGTTTTGCAGCCACGTTGCTCCTGCAACTGCTCCCGGGACCCTTATGCTGGCTGTGCAGAGCAGAGGGGGAGTGGGAATGCTGATGTCAGGGTATTCCCCTTCCCCTGCACCCCATCTTTACAGAGCAGGGGAGAGGGGACAGGGCTCAGGACTCGGAGCAGAAGAGAGCCACTAAGGTCTGAACCAGCCTCCGGGCGGTGAGTGAGTGCCTTAAAGAGACAGCACACGGTCTCTCAGAGACTTTACCAGCTACCAGCACACACAATCTCACAAAATCTCTCTCTCTCTCTCTCACACACACACACACAGTCTCTCTCTCCCCCCCCTCCACCCTGCCCATGTACCCCATCTCCACAGAGTGTGGGAGGAGGGACATGGCTCCGGACAGGAGAGCTTTCAGTGAGTGCCTTAATGAGACAGTGCACATCACTTTCCCAGCAGCCAGCGCACGCACACACACACACACACACACACACACACACACACACACACACACACACACAGAGTCTCTGTGTGACACACACACAGTGTCTTTCACACTCACCTCCCAACACATACTTGTGTTATTATTGTTACTTCTTGGTACTTCCTGCAATGCACATATAGTCTCTGTAATTTTATTCTTTCAAAAAGTGTGACATTTTAGTGTTTTGACTGGTCTATACATTTCATAATTTTTATTTCTCTCTTACACTTAAATTTAATTCTTTGAGTAGTGAGTTCTAAAATGCCTAACCTGTCCTGGCTGGAGTAATTATCCCAATGGGAACTTTTAAAATATATATATTATATCTAGGTTTTTTGTTTCTACCAGTGGCACACATCCGCACATTACCTCGGTGCACATAACAAAATTTATTCCGTAAATGGATGGAAAAAATTAGAGGGAACACTGAACATCACACCTCTAATTAAGGCCCATATCTCCTCCACTAGGAAAAACAAAGATAGTTCACATGTTGTAAAATCCCAGTGTAGACAAGGCAAACTGTAGTTTGACCGCCATGTAGCTGGCCAAGATGCAGCTAGGCTCCCCTCTAGGCTTTTAACTCAGTTTAGCACAATTGCTTTGTCCTGACTAGATTGTGATTGCGTTACCTCACAAATCCTCGTTTAGACAAAGCCAGAGGGCGTTGTTCCCAGCAACCCTCCATCTGAGAGCACAACGTCTCAGCAGCCCATCTGTGCTGCTTCAGACACTGCCTTCAGGATCTCAGTGAAGAAAAGCGTATGGTGTTCTCCCCCCTTTCTCTCCCCGCCTGCACCAGGGGCTAGGTACGTGCTCTTTTCACTCGGAGACTGAGCAAACTCTTGGCCCCGGCCAGCCAGTGGAGTGAGAGAGGAGCTAAGAAATCAGTCTCAGACCCCTCCATGGCAGAGGGATGCGCAGACATTAAGGGACAGTGTAACAGTTCTCCCCCAAACCATGCCTGACTTTCCTTAATCTCCCACCTCAGAGTGGGCATCCATCCACCCATGACAGCATTTCATTCCCTTTTCCAACAGATGCATTTATTGGTCAGACACAATCACTGTTCCCTCTAAGCTGTGCGCGTGTGCACGCGCACACAGATCCTAAACCCCACACACACAGCAAAACACCACATGCACAACAATTTGCACAGAAGCACAACAATTTGCACAGAAGAAACTTTTTGCACACACGGCCTGTCAAAAATTAGAGGGAACATTGGACACAATACACAGGTAAGCCAGATCCTTCACAGCCGGTATCCCCCAGCAGGTCTTTCACCTAGTTGGTGCAGCAAGCCCCGCTTCCGTCTCATCCTTTTCTCAACCCCAGGTCTACTGCAGGAGCTTCCCTACAGGTCTGACTTTTAAGTGAGCAGTTTGTTGGCCTTGTACGTCATCAGCTAGGAGACATCCCAGTAGTCACCGGTAGGGCTAAACCCAATTTCTTTCAAGGACATCCCATCCTATGAAGCACATGTTCCTGTAGTCACTGTAATGGGCACATGGGCAAGTGACCACTTACTAATGGCCAGTAATAAGACATCTATGTGTAACAGCATCAAAGTACGCAAGTCACAGTAACGGCATCCCCCATGTGCAAGCATTCAGGTTGGCTAGTATGGGATTTTAGAAATCTGGTTCTGTACCTCCACGCATCGAGGTGTGGGACACGTCACGGCCTCCTGCTTTAAAGCAGGCTACAATAGCTCAAGACAACCATCGTCGCTTTATTTTCAAACCGAGATCACTGTTACTACCTGTCAAGGTTCCCTCCCCACTCTGAACTCTGGGGTACAGATGTGGGGACCTGCATGAAAGACCCCCTAAGCTTATTTCTACCAGCCTAGGTTAAAACTTCCCCAAGGCACAAATTCCTTTCCTTGTCCTTGGACGTATTGCTGCCACCACCAAGTGATTTAAACAAACATTCAGGGAGGGGCCACTTGGAGCCCCATCTCCCCCAAAATATCTCCCCTAACCCCTTCACCCCCTTTCCTGGGGAGGCTTGAGAATATATCCTCACCAATTGGTACAGGTGAGCACAGACCAAACCCCTGGGTTTTTAGGGCACTGAAAATCAATCAGGTTTTTAAAAGAAAAATTTTATTTAAAACAAAAGTAAAAGAATCACCTCTGTAAAATCAGGATGGAAGGTAAATTTACAGGATAATACAAAGATTTAAAACACAGAGGATCCCCCTCTAGGCTCAACTTCAAAGTTACAGAAAACAAGAATAAAATTCCCTCTTAGCATAAGGGAAATTCACAAGCTAAAACAAAAGATAATCTAACGCCTTGCCTTGCTTACTTACACTTTGTAATCCATTCCATGCATCTGATGAAGTGGGCTGTAGCCCACGAAAGCTTATTCTGAAATAAATGTGTTAGTCTCTAAGGTGCCACAAGTAATCCTGTTCTTTTTGCTGACACAGACTAACACGGCTGCTACTCTGAAATTTGTAATCTTAGAGACTCGTTTCAGGATTGTCTGTAGGAGAAGAATTTTCCTGCCCTGGCTCCTCTCTGGCTCCGAGAGAACACAAACAAACAAAGAGCACAAAACAAAAACCTTTCCCCCCCACCCCGATCTGAAAATATCTTCTTTCCCCATCGGTCCTTCTGGTCAGGTGCCAACTAGGTTAATTGAACTGATTAACCCCTTACAGGTAAAAGCGACAAAGGGTCCTGTGGCACCTTATAGACTAACAGAGGTATTGAAGCATAAGCTTTCGTGGGTGAATACCCACTTCTTCGGATGCAAGCAGTGGAAATGTCCAGGGGCAGATATAAATGTGCAGGGAAGAGTCAGGCTAGAGATAACGAGGATAGCTTAATCAGGGAGGGTGAGGCCCTCTTCTAGCAGTGAATATAGCTACACTGTTACTACCTAGAAGCGGGCCTCACCCTCCCTGATTAAGCTATCCTCGTTATCTCTAGCCTGACTCTTCCCTGCACATTTATATCTGCCCCTGGACATTTCCACTGCTTGCATCCGAAGAAGTGGGTATTCACCCACGAAAGCTTATGCTTCAATACCTCTGTTAGTCTATAAGGTGCCACAGGACCCTTTGTCGCTTCTACAGATCCAGACTAACACGGCTACCCCTCTGACCCTTACAGGTAAGTGATTCTGTACTTCTGGCCAGGAGGGATTTTATATTACTGCATACATAAGGATTGTTACCCTTCCCTTTATATTTATGACACTATCTTCTCTCCAAAATGAAGAGAGTCCTTCCACTCCGAATCACTTGTCTAAGCATTCTCCTTTACAGGCATTCAATTCCCTTATAATCTACTTCCACTCTCACAATGTAAACTCCATTAATCCAAACTGAGAAGGGCACAGTTTGGAATTACTCAAAACAGTACTCAAAAAAGGGTTCCAGTTTCATTAGTTTCAATAACCATCAGCTACATCTATTTTATTGTTTTATTTTTATATATATTATAGAGTTTGGATAATAATGTCTTCAGCCCAGATGATTCAGCCTTGATTAGCCAAAACACTTAATTATTGATAAGATACAAACATGTCTACCTAGGGATATATTTGCTAGACTTGCACATATTAGAAGTTAGAGAGGAAAGGTTTCTCATCATTCAATCTATCTCTTGCTAGGCCAGAACATAATCCCTGGTTACAAGATGTAGCTATATTCACATAAAGTGTACTATCTCCATATATATTAGTTTCTATGCTCATTGTACAACAGAACACTGAGCAGCTTAGAGGTAATGGTTACCATTTCCAGGAGGCTCTAGAGAAGAGAGATCTGAACCATGAAACCAGAGAACTGTTAGTTCCACCCCACCCCACCCCCGCTCTACCCTTCTTGAGTTTTCCTGATAATCACCCTGAGCTCACCCTGCTCCTTTATTCAAGTTGTGTTCATTCTCAAAGGCTTTGTTTTTAGCTCAACAAGAATGGATTCTGTTAGCAGGAGAATCATCTGCCCTCTAGCAAAAGGCAGAGCAGGAGATGTGGAAGGGGAGGGAAGGAGAGGGGATGGAATGGGGGAGACAGAGCCCAGACTTTCCAGCCATGCCAGCCTAGACTAAACACTACTGAATGTATTTTGTTTTCATGTCTCTCCTTAAGCCACTGTATCTCATCCCAGGAACTGGGCTCTGAAAAAGGAAACTGACCTAATCTGAAGTAAAACAATTAAATTTAGACATTAGCCACTTAGACATTCAATTGGAAAACTGAAGATTGACTGATGGGCCTCAAGGACCTGCCCACCCTCAACTTGTAACGTAGGCAGTGGAAGTAGAGGGCTCTGTGCAGCTTGGAGACTGAGCCCTGACCACTGCATGCTGGCTTCAGGGTACGTGCTTGGCAATGCCCACAGATAAATAGCTGGTGTTTTCATGGAACACCGGTGGGTTCTGAAAAAAAGTGTATTTACATTATTTCAACAACATTATTCAAATCCAAGAGTGAATAATTTGAATGTTGTCTAATCTATTTTCCTTTAGCCCAGCCAAGATCAACACCGGACTTTACTCGGAAAGTATTTCACCAACCAGGGGGAAGTGCCACTGCTCCACAATCCCAGCCTCTCTCAAACCATGGGACCCTGAGAGGGAGCCTTCCTGCTCTCCGCATTCTGCAGTGCCCCTTCTCCCGCACAAGGCCCTGCCATCTGGAGCCCCTCACCCGTATCTCTTTCATCGTTTTTCCTCAAGAGAATCACTGGCCACCTTGGGAGTTCCTCCTTACCAGCTCATAGTGAGCAGAGAGCCTCATACTCCGTGGCCTTGTCCTTCTGCCATTGGCTGGCCTTGCTTATGGAACCACCCCCATCTCAAGGCCAGCAACCCTCCATCCCAGGCCTCTGGTGCTAACTGATACTGCCAGCTTCACTGCTGCTTCTCGGCCTGAGACAGCCCAGAAGTGAAGGGTTGAGGGCCAGGTTGGGAGGGTAAATTCCTGGCAGAGAAGAGGTGAGGCCAGGATTGGTTCAGCGACTCGGGGGAAGGCTCAGTTCCTCAAGGTGGGGACTGGAAGCTTTCAAATGCTCCCTAGCACAGCTGGTGGAAAAATCTGATGGAACAGTTTTCCCCATCAGAAAATGCTGCTTAGTCAAACCTGAAGTGTTTTGCTGGAACATGTCAATTTTGATGAAATGTAATGGAAAAGTTCCAAAACAATTTGAGATGGAGAATTTCCTTTTCCTTACTCATTTTGTTCTGACGTATTCCGTATTGATATTTAATATTTTAGAGCATCATCAAAACAAAATGGTTCAATAAGGCCATTTCAAAGTTTTCCAAAAAAAGAAACATTGGGATTTCCAATTTGGACCCCACTGCCCGTGTGTAAAGGGTATGTTCTACAGAACTAGGAAGAGATTTTTAAAGGACAGGAATTACCATACTAGCTCAGACCTGAAGCCTAACACAGTGTCCAGAAGATGCTTCAGAAGAACGTGCAAGAACGGCACAGTAAGCAGATGTGTGATGATCTGATTTCCCCCCTACACCCTCCCACAACTCTAATCTTTATCTCCAATAGCTAGAGATGAGCTTAAACCCTGAAACAGAAGCTTTAGAGTAATGCAATATGCCTCTCTCTTCCCCGGCTGTATAGTTCCTTATGCTTTTCCCCTGGAGTGCATCTCTCTCAGGCAGCAGCAAAAACTCTTTAAAATGCCATTTGTGCGACGGACTTGGGCAGCATGCCCAAGCAGGGTGAATAATGTCAACATCCAGGTGACCCTGCAGCAGAGGCCCCTTCCATTCAAAAGTAGAGCTGCTTTCATTCTTGGAGGTTTTTCTGTAACCTCTCTTGGGTCTCGACTTAAGTCACATTTCCAACAGCAAATGTTACTCCCACCATTTTCCCTCCCACTCTGTGAAATACATTTAAAAAAAACCCTCATGTAACAAAGAACTGAAAGTGACTATGGCAGGTTAAATATCTTCGCTTTATGGTTTGTTTCCTCCCAATTACCTTACCCAAGGATTACTCGGCTTGGAGCCGCTAGAGTTCATTGGACTGAATACACTACAAACCATATACACGCTTCTGGCCTTTTTCAGAGCCATTTAATACAGCTTGTTAGAAACTAGATTTGTCTGATTATGTTGTATCCAAGAGCAGGTATTGGCCCTGTTTTAGTAAACAAATAAATAGCTCAAATAAGGGTTTAAAGTGACAATTGTCTCCGTCTTCCTTCCTTCCCATGGCCCTTTTTGTGTCTGTGCACGGTCTAGGGCAGGGCGCAAATCGGCAAGGAACACAATACATCCTCTCATTGACTTCATTGGGAGCTGAGGGCAGCCAGCGACCACCTATTGTGAGGTACCTTTGTAGGATCAGGGCCATAGACTGCAAGGTCTTGGGAGTAGAGGCTGTATCCATCAAGTATCCTGCCCACCGTGCAAATACATACCCGTACTCCAATTGTTAAAATCTTAGCTAGAGTTACATTAAATGCATTAACTTACCCCATTCAGATTAAATTTGTCATTCGCTCTCTGACAATATCTGCAGAAATAAAATCCTCAACGAGGCATTCAGGGACAAATACAGCGGCAGTGAGCAAGGTGATATAAATTAGAGTCCAAGAGTCTCCTACACAGATTATTAAGGTTGGACAGCGCCTAGCACAAAGGCCTAGAACTTAGAGTTGCCAGCTTTCACCATTAGATTGTGAGTCTTGCAATATTTGACATTTTTCTTAAAGCTCCAGCTGGTGGAATCATGTGATTCACAAGACTCCCAGCTTCTATAACAAGAGTTTCTAGCCATCATGGTACAAAAACAAACAAACAAAAAAAAAACAAACTTGAAAACATGAACTCTACAGGCTCAGAAGCCAAAAGGCAACCTAATCAATATTTCATGATTTTTAGATAGTCTCATCATATCTGAGCATTTGGGGTCAGCGATACTACTTATCATCAAGTGATCCAGTGAGCTGGAAAAGGAGAAGCCCCGTCGTACTTTGATATATCCCTTGTTCCAGGTCCCACTCTGTTTGGTATTTACACCTCTGAGGCTCCTTTATAATCGATAGCAGGGCTGTAAGCAGGTCTAAAGGAGAATAAGTTAAACTAAACTAACCCAAGTTCGGGATCTATTTGAGTTGTATCCTCTCCGTACTGTTATATGGCTGTGAAACAAGGACCCTACACCTCTCAGAGTGGGCAAAGCTGGAGGCATTCCACACAAAATGCCAACATCGTATATTTGGCATAAAGTGGAATGACTTCATCTATAATGCAGATGTTTATGGTCACACCAGTCTACAGACAACTGGGGCCATTGTCCGCAGACGGCGCCTTATGCTTTTCAGACATATCGCGAGAATGCCACAAGACTTTCCAGTGAACGCCGTTCTCCGGGTGGCTTGTAACATCCGGGATAAAATTCCACCAACCGAGGGGAGGAGGCAGCCCAGAGGCAGAACCCCTATTACATGGTAGGTTTCAGTGTAGTAGCCGTGTTAGTCTGTGTCAGCAAAATGAAAATAAGAAAGAAAAACTTATAGCACCTTAGAGACTAACAAATTTATTTCAGCATAAGCTTTCGTGGGTTAGTACCATCGGGTTGGCATCCGATGAAGTGGGTACTAACCCACGAAAGCTTATGCTGAAATAAATTTGTTAGTCTCTAAGGTGCTACAAGTTTTTCTTTCTTATTTTCCTATTACATGGGTTCATCAAGTCTATTCTCTCGGGCCATCAAGCCCTTGTGGCCACGCAGGAATGAACCAAATGGCGAACGACACTACGGCTGATTGTTTGGCTAAGCGTTGAAGAAGAGAAACTAACCCTTACACATCACCCCTAAACCCAAGCTCTCCTTTCACATGTGGAACTTCATAATAAAACCCCAGCAGACTAAGAGGAGCGATCGTTTGCCAAAAAGGCTCTGCCTTCCTTAGGGGACAGTAAATGAAGTTGACACAGCGGAGGTGTGGATCTGGGATTCAGCACAAAGTTCATTCATGCGACAAACAGGATTTCCATTTGAAATGTTCAGTCCAAACCCCTCAGAAGGCAGCACCTCAGACATTCAAAACCAGATCAGCAGCTTTAAGGAGCAGGAGTGTTTGTACAAGATGAATTTATGTTCATCCCATTGCACTCACTTTGCACCCTCCACAGAGAAACATGCCCATCGCTATCAAGCTAGTTAATGGAATGGAACAGTTCACGGCTTTGCAGGGGCAGCCACCAAGTACTCATTTCCTCCCCAACAAGCCTAAAGCATAGCCCAGCCCTCATTAGTAGCCCTTCATTACCACAGGCCCTGGGAAGGGACTAGCCATCACTGACTGAATACAGAGAGACCAGACTTGTTAAGAAAGTGTTTGCAGAGTAAAGGCTCTTGAGTGGGAAGGCCATCAGAATCCCTGGGGAGGAATCCAGAGAACAAACCTTTCACAAGAGGCGACAAAGAGTCCTGTGGCACCTTATAGATAACAGACAAATTGGAGCATAAGCTTTCGTGGGTGAATACAGTAGCGTAGCCGGGGAAGAACAGGGGGAGCAGCCGCTCCCCCTTGAGCAGAAGCGGCGGAAGCGGTGCCTTTTTTTAGCAGCACTAAAAAAAGGTGCCGCTTCTTTTTAAGCGCCGCTTCTTGCCCTCACCCGGCGGCGCTCCGGGTCTTCGACGGCATTTTGGCGGGGGGTACCACCAACGACCCGGAGTGAGCCGCCGACGTGCCGCCGAAGACCCAGAGCGCCGCCGGGTGAGTACAGGGGGAGGCACCTTTTTATAGCGCCGCTCCCCCTGCGCTCCAGATCTGGCTGCGCTACTGGGTGAATACCCACTTCTTCAGATGCATCCCCATTTTATTGGCACAGCCCCACAATTAGGAGGGAACACATTTCAAAAGACCCAAAACAAAAATGCCTTCAATTAATTTCACCTTCATTTAGGTGTCCCTGCAAGTCTGCATGCTCAGGGGCCCCATTTCAACACATGGAACATTCCCAGGAAGAACTCTGGGGTTTAATATATTAAAGGAAACTCTCTAGTCACTGGAAGTAAATATCCAGACTGAGCAGCACCTGATGTCTGTTCAGAGGCCAACACTGGGACTCCCAAAACCCATTTGCAGCTTGGAGCGGTAATGCTCTACGGAGGTTAGGTGGAAAGATGGGAAGCCCTGTTGCACTGCTGCAGGAAGGAAGGAAGAGGGAAACAAGACATGTTGGAAAGTTATGAAGTGCGACAAAGGTGGACAAGTCACGCGGAGGAAGAGAAGGAGTCAAATCCAGAGTGAGAGAGAGACAAGCTCCTTTATCCACAAGGATCTGAACCAGGGGTGGGCAAACTTTTTGGCCCGAGGGCCACATCGGGGTTGCAAAACTGTATGGAGGGCCAGGTAGGGAAGGTTGTGCCTCCCCAAACTGCCTGGCCCCTGCCCCCTATCCGTCCTCTCCCACTTCCCGCCCCCTGACAGCCCCCCTCAGAACCCCCAACCCATTCAACCCCCCCTGCTCCTTGTCCCCTGACCGCCCCCTCCTGGGACCCACCCCCTATTCAACCCTCCCTGCTCCCTGTCCCCTGACTGCCCCAACCCCTATCCACACCCCGGGAATAGGCCCCCCCAGGACTCCCACGCTTATCCAACCACCCCCCTCCCCGTTCCCTGTTCCCTATTCCCTGACCGTTTCCCACCCCACCCCCCGAACCTCCGCCCCATCCAACCGCCCCCTGCTCCCTGTCCCCTGACTGCCCCCTGGGACACTCTGCCTCTTATCCAACCCCCCAGCTCCAGCCCCCTTACCATGCCACTCAGATCAGCATGTCTGGCAGCCACGCAGCCCGGCCAGAGCCAGACACACTGGCGAGCTGCCCCGCAGGAGCGCACAGCCCTGCCGCCCAGAGTGCTGCCAGCGTGGCTGTGGGGGAGGGGCTGGGGTCTAGCCTCCCCGGCTGGGAGTTCAGGGGCCAGACAGGACGGTCCCGCAGGCCATAGTTTGCCCACCTCTGATCTGAACCCAGCACAACGCTTGGAATCATTTCAGTTTGGGAACAGACAGAGCACGAGGCTGGTTTGCCTATCCCTAGGGCGTGATGTTTCACCCCGAAGCACAATTTAGCAGCTGGCACAGGGCAGCATTGTGGAGACTGGCAAGCCTCTCAGATACACCTTTTGTTTTGCTTTACTTGTTTAAAGCAACGGCCATTGTGATTTGCATTACGAATATCAGCCTCAAAAATTGAGAAGAATACTTTGCGGAAAGGCGTGTTCAAGCGCCAAAGATCGATGGGCATTCCTGAGGGCCTGGGATAAATCCTTGGCATCTGACAGAAAACCAGAGCTCTCAGAAGGTGGGCTCAGCACACTAGCCCCTGTCTGCACACAAGTTGCATCACTTTATGCTGGCATAGTTATGCTCAGCTATATTGGAAAAAAGGCACTTTAGACCAGTATAGTTATTACTATATCTGAGGGGGAATAAGCTACACCAGTACAAAGGTGCCTTATACCAGTATTACTGCATACACTGGAACACACCTTACTGTGTAACTATCTGTAAAAATAGAACCTACACAATCCCATCCAAAATAATTATACTGATGCAAAAGTTGAGTGTAGACCAGGCCTTGGTAGGGCTGGGCTCAAGCCACAAAGCTCAATGGGAACGGCCTCAGCGCTCCTGTTCAGACCTAGCTCTAGCAAAGGAAAGAGGACAAAGCATAATAAGTATGAGGGTGACCAACTTCTGGAGAGGATACAGAATCCAATTCTGTGTCTGCCCGTGGTAACCCAGATGACTGGTATGGCTGTACTTATTTATGGTATATACTTATAGCCATACCAGTCACGGAAAGGCTGATATGGGATGCAATTATTAAAGAAGTAAAAGATGGTAGCATAATTAATGCCAATAAATATAGTTTTATGGGAAATGGGTCTTGTCAAACAAATTATTTTTTTTTATGAGGTTACAAGTTTGGTTGATTAAAAGGTAACTGTACTGACAAATATTTTTAGACTTCGGTAAGGCATTTGACTTAATCTTGCATAACATTCTGATAATGAAAAACTAGCACTACACAAAAGTCACCCTGGCCCATTTTAAATGGATTAAAAACTGGTTGAACTAGTTCGCTTAATTGGAGCTACACCAATGATAATTTGACCCGACAAGGTTTCACTGACATTAAGACAGGCAGCCTCTTTTCATTCTGATGATGGTATATGAGCCAGAAAGAACAGCTTCGCTCTCAAAGCACAAGGAGTTAGAAAAAATAACCCCCAAAACACCTTTTTAACCAGGAAGCCAAGAGAGTGCGATCTAGCATCACTGAGACACAGTGAAATGGAATCTCATTGCCATTGTTACGGTCAATTTTCAGAGCAGAACTAGATTTTACTCACTTGTGCCATTCCCTTTTCTGGTAGGGCAGAGAGGAATTATTGTGCCCATATTAGAAAGTGAATGTTCAAATACGCATTTAGCCAAACGTCATTCAGATGTCAGTGGAAGGGCATGTACTTTTGAGGAGGGTGGGGGTTTTTTGTGCCAGATACTGCATAACTAAGGCATTCCGCTTTCCACAACACAAGGGGAAGATAAATAAGCGCAGAGAGAAAGAAAGCCAGGGTGAAATGGACCAGTGCCCTGCAGCGCTTGACATTTCTTCTTATACCTTCATTTCAAACAAACATTCTGTAGTAAAGCATGAGGGATACATGTGAGGGGGAAATCACATTTGCAATGGCCTGTAGCATTAGTGAGAGCTGCAAATATAAATCATGAGGCTAATATACTCAGCAGACGGCAACAGCACTAGACACACAGTCCAACAAAGTTTCCCAAGAGTCTTTAGCTCCCTTCTAAGAATTGGCATGCTGCCTCGGCAGATGCAAAGGTGCGAATGAGAATTACTCAGTCACCATGAAATTAAGCAAATTAAGATGCTGAATTTTTTTTTAAAAAACCACCTATAAAAAAAAAACCAGATTGATTGCTGTGTATAATAGTGATTTTTTGGTAACTATAAATACAGAAGTGGGGAGGGAGAATAAAACATGAATTTGCTAGAAAAGAGTCACAGGATAAACTATATTGATCAGCTCTTTGCTGAGGTCAATAGCGTGTCATGGGCCACGGTGAGCAGGTGCAACGCTTACGGTCAGCTCCTTTCAAACACCACTGGTAGAGGGCTCGACTGTCAGACTTCACTCCCCGCAGAGCGAAGCAGGTCCCCCTTTACCGCACAGACTGGGCAACCGCTATTGGTACGAGAGCAGGAATGTCTCATCCACTGCGAGTGAGAACATAACAATGGCCACACTGGGTCAGACCAAGGGTCCATGTAGCCCAGTATCCTGTCTTCCGACAGTGGCCAGTGCCAGGTGCCCCAGAGGGAATGAACAGAACAGGTAATCATCAAAGGGATCCATCCCCTGTCGCCCATTCCCAGCTTCTGGCAAACAGAGGCTAGGGACACCATCCCTGCCCATCCTGGCTAATAGCCATTGATGGACCTATCCTCCATGAACTTACCTAGTTAGTGGGCAGGGCTGAAGCAGAGAGGGGCAGGCAGTGGGAAGAGTCCTGGCTCTGCCCTGCCCCCCTAACTTGCTGTCCAGAATAAAAGGCAGGGAGTTAGCAGCTTCAGGAAATGGATAAAATATTTCACTAGGGGGAGGAACTGGGACTGAGTGACAGTTTGCCTCTGTCTGCTGCTTGGGTGGTGCAGCTACACACTAGATCCAACTCAGAGCAGGGTGTAAATTATAATCTAGCCCATAGTGTGTGAGTCCAGCATAGGCTGGGGATATGGGTAGTCTAACCTAGTGGTTACAGCCAGAGTCCTTCCTAGTGGTTAGAGCCAGGGCCAGGAATCAGGAGACAGAGCCAAGGGTCAGAGCCGGAATCAGAAGCCAGGCTAGGGAACAAGGCTGAGAGTAAGTCAGGCACAGAAGCAATCGCTGCAAGAGGCTTAAGCACTGATCAGCAAGCAACAACCTGCTGCTCTGTGCTTACGAGCATAGGCGCTGACTCCGTGGGTGCTCTGGGGCTGGAGCACCCACGGGGAAAAATTGGTGGGTGCTCAGCACCCACCAGCATCTCCCCGCCAGCCCTGCGCCCGTTACCGGAACACTTACCTCCGCCCCGGACGCCAGGCGACGTTGCAGGGCCCCGCTCCCGACGCCGGGCGACATTGCGGGGCCCCGCCCCTGACGCCGGGCGACATTGCGGGGCCCCGCCCCCGACGCACCCAGCGGAACCGACAGAAGTCGGCTCCTATGCTTACGAGCCTGCCTGCTGGTTCCCCGCAGCCAATCAGGCAGTTCTGCTGGAGCTCACCTGTGTTCATTGGTCTGGCTGGAGACTGAGCTAGCTAGTCCCAGGCTCAGTTGCTGGCTCTCATTCCTGACACTGGGTTATGCTCTAGGACAGTGTTTCCCAAACTTGGGACACCGCTTGTCCAGGGAAAGCCCCTGGCGCACGGACCGCACCACATCCCGCAGCCCCCATTGGCCGGGCACAGCGAACCGTGGCCAGTGGGAGCCACGATCAGCCGAACCGGCGGGACGCAGCAGGTAAACACACTGGCCAGGCGCACCAAGGGCTTTCCCTGTACAAGCAGCGTCTCATGGGAAAGACTGATCTAGGATATCCCCAGGAGCTGCCCACTTGAGCAATACGTCTTAGACCCAGTGCTCCCACCACCACATACAAGCAACTTCAATGGAGACCTTGCTCCTGAAGTTACACCTACCAGTGCTGTTCGACATATTCATAAATGTTCTGGAAAAAGGGGTAATCAGTGAGAAAGTTGGAACGTGGTACAAAACTACTCAAGACAGTTAAGTCCAAAGTAGACTCTGAATAGTTACAAAGGGATTTCACAAAACTGGGTGACTGGGCAACAAAATGGCAGCTGAAATTCAATGTTGATAATTGCAAAGTAATGCACGTTGGAAAACTTAATCCCAACTATACACACAAAATGATGGGGTCTAAATTAGATGTTACCACTCAAGAAAGATCTTGGAGTCATGGATAATTCCACCATCTACTCAATGTGCAGCAGAAGTCAAAAAAGCTAACAGAATATTAGGAACCATTAGGAAAGGGTCAAGGGATAGATAATAGGACAGTAAATATCATAATGCACTATATAAATCCATAGCACACTCACACCTTGAATACTGCGTGCAGATCTGGTCGTCCCATATCAAGAAAGATATATTAGAACTGGAAAAAGTAAAGAGAAGGCAAAAAAAATTATTAGGACTAGGGAACAGCTTCCATAGAGGAGAGATTAAAAAGACTGGTACTGTTCATTTTGGAAAAGAGATGATTAAAGGGAAATATGATAGAGGTCTACAAAATCACGAATGGTGTGGAGAAAGTGAATTAGAATAGTGTTATTTACCCCTTCACATAACACATAAACCAGGGGTCACCCAATGAAATTAATGGGCAGCAGGTTTAAAACAAACAAAAGGAAGTATTTCTTCACATAACAAACAGTCACCTGTGGAACTCCATCGCCAGCGGATGTTGTGAAGGCCAAAAGTATAACTAGGGTTCAAAAAAGAATTAGATAAGTTTGTGGAGGATAGGTCCATCCACGGCTGTTAGCCAAGATGGTTACGCACGCACCCCCATGCTGGGTGTCCCTAAATCTCTGACTGCTAGAAGCTGGGACTGGACGACATCTGGTGAATCCCTCGATAAATTGCCCTGGTCTATTCGCTCCCTCTGAAGTTGGCCACTGTTGGAAGACAGGATATTGGGCTAGTGGGACCATTGATCTGACCAATTATCGCCACTCTTATGTTCTAATATATCTGGCATCCACCAAATTCAGTTCATAAACCCTCTGCCCTTAAGCCAACAGAATGTGCAAGAGAGAAATTTTTACACAAACACGTCAGAGGCTGGTCTAACCATTTGTCACTATTTTGTAGTTGTCACATTCTAAATATTCATTTCATAATGATTAGAGATCTCTGTTATAGCTACAATGGGACCATCACCATGGAAATGACCACACCGCACCTTAATGGGGCGGGGACACTGAGTTTGTCTGGGCTTGCTGAAGGAAGGTAGCAGTGCTTTGCAGGAAGAGGGGGGGGAGGGAAGGAGGTCAGAAGCTGCTGCAGAAAAGTGGGGGCGGGGGTCAGCATGGTGATGCTGACTCATCCCCTGGGAATGCAAGTGCAGAAGGCCTTAAAAGCAGCAAGCCCAGGCATTAGAAGCCCTTTCTCCATGTAGCAGGCAAAGCCGCACCCATCCTTCCTCCCCTTAAGGTGGAGACTAGCAGGTTTGCTTCGGACCTGCTGTGGGCATCATTCTAGTTGCTCCTTTCTAGAGGGGCTGGGAAGTAATTTTTCCCTCATCACCAGATTGGCCTAGGTGGAGTGGGGTTTTTTTCACCTTCCCTACGAGTTTTCCGGGAGGACTTATTATGGCAAGGAGAAAAGGGGGTAGGCTATGTCGCAACTTATTTTGTAAGTGTGGGGCGGGTGTCTAGTGCAGATTCTCAATAGGGAAAGCATCCAGTGAGCGAATAAATGGCTTGGGAAAGGACTTAAAAAGGAGGTGTTGGTTAAAGGAACAGAACCAGGTGGGGTGGTTGGGGGTCCTACGATGGGCACAGCAAGGAGTCAAGCCCCCCTTTCTTATAGCCCACCTTAACCCTCCTATGAGGTGGGGTGGATGGTAAGATCCCCGCAATGAGTTGGCTGAGGGACCCAGATGGAAAGTGAAGGGGAGCTGGTGGAAGCCACCAGGTAATCACTGAATGAACATGGAGTTGCCTGCACTGTACACTTTTATCTGCCGGGTACTCCCAGACATCTAATAATAAAGTTGTGGCCTGATTAAACGCGTATGAAGTATCTCCTGTCCTTCTTTTGATATAGCCAGGCAAAGTAGGGACCAGGTTCTTCACTTACTCACACTCTGTTTATACCTGTTTGACTTCAAAGTTACTCCAGATTTACGCAGTTCATTGCAAACAGGAGGAAGATCAGGCCCATTGACTATAATGGCAATAGTACCCATGAGGGAGTGCAGAACTTGTCCCCTGCAATCAGCTGTTGCTCCGAAGTTTCATTTGTTGATTCTATATATATTCTCTTCTATTTGGGGAGAGGGATAGCTCAGTGGTTTGAGCATTAGCCTACTAAACCCAGGGTTGTGAGCTCAATCCTTGAGGGGGCCATTTAGGGATCTGGGGCAATAATTGGGGATTGGTCCTGCTTTGAACAGGGGGTTGGACTAGATAACCTCCTAAGGTCCCTTCCAATCCTGATATTCTATAGTAGCCATGTTCTGATTTCAGTTTATAAAACAATTTAATAGAAGGTTAATGAAGATTTCATTTTCATGGGATTTATTAATAGTAGATCCCTCTGTCTTATTTTTAAGGCAGACAGTGAGCTACTGGGAATCATTAAGGTTTGGAAATATTCCTCATTATCACTTAGTTAAAAAACTATTTGTTCATATTTTACCTTGATTTTCCTGAAAAGCATCACATAAAATCTGAAATGCAATCAAGCAATTCAATTTCACATCTCTATCATTCTAGTCAGAACACACAAGTTACTGATTATCAAGTTTTTATAAAAAGCATTCTCTATTTCTCCTTCCCATGAACACAGATCAGAAGACCTAATTTTCAGATTTTGAAACCAAACTTAAGTCAACTGAATATTTAAACTCACATAAGCCTTGTGCAATGTTTTCATATAGAGTGGATATCATTGCCCAGATTTTGTTTGCCATTAAACCATTTTAATTCCAGAGTGACTTCATTGATCTCCATTGAGTTACTCCAGATTCACAGAGAGATCATGGAGGTAAAAAGCGTCCCCATGTTATGAATGACTTTGTTGAATACATTTCAAGTAGTGGAGACTTGATATCTAAAATATTTTACTAGCTGTAGAGCTAGAGATTGTTTCACTCCCTCTACAGAAACAGACACAATGGTGCACTCCATATCAAGATGTAGCTCAACAAAGTTTATCATTTTAAGAGCCACTGCAAGGAATACGTAGAGTTACTGCAGAACAATTTATAGCCAACTCTTTTCATCAAACTAATGGAACCATGGAAAAATAAATACCACACTTACAAATTACCAATACTAGTGTTGATTTTGATAGTTTTCTTGTCATTTAAAAAATACATCAAAAATGGTTTCAGTCATGTAGATTGAACGTAGACACGTGTCAAGGAAATAATGTTTTACAACCACTAATACAGCTTTCAAATTATACATTGACAAGCAAGTGGAAAAATCTTTACTACCAAATGCAGCAAAGATCAAGTATGCTAAATATATGTAAAGCAGGATCCTACCAGCAAGTGTTTACAATTGTCATGGGATCTCTTTCTTTTTCATTATCCGTCTTGCTTTTTTTGTACCCCAGCCTCCCAGATTGCATATGTTCATGCTCATGTTGAGACCAATCTTGCAGTTCTCTCTCAGGCAAGACTCCCATCCAAGTTAATGAAAGTTTTACCGAAATTATGGCTGCAGGATTGGGTCCTTTATTTACAGCTATTCCTGGGAGACAGAAGGAAAAAATAGTTCCAAGACTTTTGAAGACAAAAAAAGTAACATGAGAAAGAAAAGCAAGTTTGTAACTCAGATGCAGCATAGTTTATTAGAAAGGGCACAGAACAGAGTCAGGACCCCTGAGTTTTATTTTCCCCCTCACAGACTAGCTGTGTTACATTGATCCCCATCTCCTTTTCATCAGCTAGAAGCCTGTGATAGTTACAGGCAAACTCTTTGCAAGGCATATTACAGAGTACAGATGAAAAATGCTACAAGTGGCAAGTATTATTTAATATTTTAATCACGCAGAGTGAGGGCTCAATCCTGCTTCTTTTCCTCCAACTGACTTCACTAGAAGCAGGATCAGGTCTTCATGTGAAAGAATAGAAACTTCAAGCTTTGCACATAGGATGTCAGGGAAAGCGATACATTGAGCTATGCCAACTTGGAAAATGCCCTGAAAGTTTGGTGTGATAGTATCTGAGTGAAATAATGTGGTGCTCAGTGACTTTAAGAGATTGCAGATGCAGAGTATTAATTAGAATAAGGGATTTGGAGTAGCTTCGCTCCCCAATTAAAACCCTAATCCCAAGGAAGAAGTTGATTATACCCTTCATTGTCACATTTTAGTTCTGCAGTTGCTCTAATTGCAGATAATCACTCAGCGGCAGCATTACAATAGAGCACAATTGCTGCTTTGTGTTGCTTTCCATTTTATTTTTAAATCCTAAATGCCCCTCGCTGTGCGGCGAAGGCAGGGGAATCCCGGAGCTCTTTGGGGGCTCTGGAGCAGAAGGCCTGTGGCGGTAACAGCTGGGAGCCATCAGCCCCACAAATACAGCCGCAGGGGAAAGAACTTGCAGCGCGAAGGGGCCGGTCCCGCTCCGGCGCGGGAGTCAATAGCCAAACTCCCGCCAGCTGCAAAGCGGAGCAGCCTCGGGCTTGGGGTGGGACGATTTCTCTTGCCCTTGGGATTCTCCTGCTGCCTGGGGGCCGCAGGGTGGAGCCGAAGCACGGGCAGCTCCCTTCGGCCGAGCGACTCCCCGGCTGAGTCCCGGCTCTGGCCGGGCAGGGGCGCAGGTCACACCCCGGGCTCGAGGAGAGTTTGCAAAGTTGCAGGGCGCGTCTCCCGGGCACCCCGCAGCCGCCCGCACCCCCCGGCAGATGGCCAAGGGGCTCCGGGAGTTTGCTCTCCACACTGGGCCGGGGCAGAGGGGCCCGAGTGCCTTTTCCTGAGGCCCTGTGACCGGAGGGGCAGCCCCCGGTCCCAGGCTGGCCTGGCACCCAAAGGCGCAGCGCCGTGCGCCCCCAGCGCCCCTGGGAGGGGGCGCCCCGGAACTCACCGGCGTTGCGGAGCTTCTTGTTCCTCAGCACCGACAGGATCACCAGCGCGTTGCCCACGAGGTCCCCCACGATGGTGAAGATGATCACCGCGGCCAAGGCAGTGGTGGCCCCGGCGGACGGGCGAGCCCCCGGGCTGCTGCAGTCCGGGCAGCTCCCGTTCCCGTCCGGCGGCTCCATGCGCAGCGCTCCCGGGGGGCGCCTCCCTCAGTCCCCAGCCTCCAAACTCAAGACTCCTCTCCGGGGAGCGGCGCTGCCTCTGCCACCGCTCTCCACGCTGCCGGATCCTCTCTGGCTGCCAGTCCCACCCCATCAGCCAGGAGCCATATCACACCCCACCCCCCCGGCCCGCTCCCTACCCCGCCAGACCCCCCCCCCCCGACAGAGACGCTGGCGGCAGCGCCTCAGCCAAATAAGACGCCCCCCCCCCCACCACCTCTCCAGGGCGCAGGACGCCCCTTGCCCGGCCAGACCCCGCGCCCTGCTGGCCCCACGCCTCCCGGGGCGCCCGCACACCCACCTTTGGAAAGCCGAGCCCGGCCCGTCTCCAGCACAGCCCCGCCGCCCGGGGATCCTCCTGCGCGGGGTCCGCCCCCTCGGGGAGCCGCCGCTCTCCCTGTGCGCAACGGCGGGGCTCCCTGGCCAGGCCCGGGGCGGACACCTGTGCCCGGGAGCGGGGAGCGCTGGGCGCCGGTGCCACTCCCCCGTGCGCCTCCTCGGGGAACGGTGCGCTCCCGGCCCGGCGCCTCTCAGCGGCTGCCCCACCCTGCCTGCCCGCTTTCCCGGCTGGCCCCACTCGGATACAGAGCGCCTCGATTCTCCCCCCATCCCCACTGGTTCCCGTTACTGACCCCGGCTGGGGGGCCCTAGCAAATCGGAAACGGAAGAGCACCCATCCGCCTGGGACCCGCCACCGGGCAGCGCGCAAAGAGCGGCTCCAAGCGGGAGAGACCTCAACCCTGGGCCAGACCCCCCCCCCCCCCCCGGGGCTGACTCTTCGCTTCGGGGAGAAGAGCTGGACTTTGTAACACCAACAACCTGGGGGATCGGCCTGGTTCCTGGCCACAGAGAGAGCTCGCCGGGGTGTTCCCAGGCGTGGCGGGGAGAACTAGCCGTCGCCCCGGGAGCTGAATGTGCAGCCAACCAGAGAAGGGAATGTAGCCACTTTAGCTCCCAGTTGAGAGCATCCCAGCTTCCAAGCCCTGTACAACCGTTTAACATCGAGATCCCCAAACGGTGCCCCGCCAAACTATTCATGGTCACCTGCCCTTGGCTTTTCTCCTTGCTTCCAGCTGATCATTCTCATTAAAAGGCCGCGGGAAATATTTCTCTTCCAGGCAGGGACTCGGTCAGAGGCGAGCTCAGTGGTGCTAAGGCCTGGCTCTAGGGCCAACTTCACTTAACGTGAACTTAATGTGAACTTTTAACTGAATATGAAACCAAGTGTCATTGCTGGGGCGTGGCTATAGGGGGGCTATGGGCTTGGGAACAGATGGGGAGATGACCCATGTAGGTGCGAATGGGACGGGAGGCAGCCAAGAGACGTGGGCTGCGAGGAAGTCTGGGGTCTCGGGGCAGGACACGCCGCTGGAAGTCGGGGAAAACTCCGTTATTCTGTGGGAACCTTCGCTGGGGAAAAAAAAGTTTTGCCAGTCGCAGAGTGTGGGAAAGCTGTCAGATGGCGCCACCACGCGGTCTCCTTTCGCAAGCGCACTTCCATAAGGGCATCCTCTCGCGGACTCTATGAAAGGGCATTTTCATTTTCTCTCTCAACTTTCCAGTGCTGGTTTCATGTCTTGTGTTAGGCCCCGATCCTGCAATGAGCTGCACGTGGGCAGACCCTTGTGCTCGCAGGGAGCTCCCCTGAAGGCAGCAACAGCTCACTGTAGAACTGAGGCCCTACATGTGTTTACTTTGTCTTCCTCCTACAGGGCCATGTAAAAGTACACAGAATAAACTATAGCCACCAATGAAGTACCTCTCAATCATTTAAGGGAAAACCCTTCGTTTTGTTGAAGTTATAACCCATGTTTAAAGGAAATCATGGGTGATTTTTCACAATCTCAGGTTCCTACAATCTTGTACCAAACACACTGGAATTGGCTTATTTAAAGCAACAGTGTATTTAACAAAAGAAGGTAAAATGTGCTCATTCCACAAAGGTTCCCCATTTCTCCACCCAGACTACCTGTTTGACCAAGATGAAAAAGATTGTATCTCATTGATTCCACGGTGGGGGGGGGGGGGGCACACACTTGACTGTGCAGACTGTTTGGGGGTGCGATTTTAAAACAGAAGAGGGCAATGGAAAGTAGTTTTGATCCACCTGAGAGCATGCTTTAGTTTGCTGTGCAGACTGCAGCATGCGGCATTTGTACCTGAAATACCAGTAGAAGGAATTCCCCCACACGTACCCAGGTGCTCACCCAGCATCATGGAGGCCTTTATTGGAATCTCCTGCTTGTTGCTGTAGCAGGGGGTGCAGCCACACTGCTGGTTCCAGATGTGGAGGACGCTTTAGCATACACCCGCTACCATTATTTTTAGCAGTCTTGGGTAACCCAGCAGGTCCAGATGTCTTTGTGATAGGAAGGCTGGCAGCCAGTTTATACTGGTGCTCCAACTGGCTAGAATCAGCTCAGTGGCATTCTCCCAAAATCCACAGTGCAGACAAAGCCCCAGTATAATTTACCCACCTGCTTGTTCTCTCGCCGGAGACTGGGCAAGGGAAGCTGTCTGCTAGCTCCTCTCTCTTTAGCTCTGTCTGCAGCAGGAGATTCAGGCCCAGGGCTAGATTAAGGCATAGGCTCCATCTGTAGGCATGTGCTTAGGGCCCCAGTTCCTGGAGTCCTCTGATGCCATCCGTCTCTCAGTTTTCACTTTTAAAAATAGATCTCCAGGCTTTAGGATGGTGGAGATAACCTGAAAAAGGTGACCTGAGTGTATCTGATGCAGTGACATCTGCCTGAGACTGCAGTGGGCCTGAAACAATTGCTCTGAGAAGGGTGAACTGTCCCATTCATCTCAATGGACTGCTAACTCTGAATCTTGTTTCTTTGGGTGCACCCCTCCGCCCCCAACACTTATCATGGCTTTACTGGGATGGTGTCAGAAGGAGCCCACCTGCCAAAAAAGGCATGTGGGGACTGAGTTGTCCCTCCTCTGGGATGGACCCCATCCTGCCTGAAGATAGGTGATGGCATGGGGCTGGATCTTACTCTCCCCCAATAAGAATGAGGACAAGGCCCCCAAGAGTCCAGCAGATAGTTCTTGTCTGGGCAGTCTCTACCAATGCTTCCCATCCCCCAGAAGGTGTCGAGTCATAGTGCATGACCACGGCATGGAGTAGTCACCATCATGTGGGCCAACAAGGGCTCTCATTTGGAGGTGTGCCTAGGTCCCAGATTACCTTCATCTAGTCCTGCTCCAGCTCCCTATTTTTAATGCTTTAAAACAGTTTTTGGATCTATTTTAAATCTTAAATAATTCATAAATGTATAGGAATTCAGACTTTCCCTGGGTTTAGTCCTCAGTAAGGTCAAGTCTGTTGGACATGTTGGTAGAAATGTGGTTTAAAAATAATGAGGGTGGTGGTTGATTGGCATTCAACTCTTAAAGGAACACAGGAGGGAGGAAGGGAGGGAAAGACACTTCATTGAACAGGAGAGAGGAGCCTGGAGTCTTTCCAAACAATAATACCTCATGCTTACGGCGCGCTTTTCACCCATACATCTCAAAGCACTTTACAAAGGAGGCCAGTATGATTACCCCAGTTTATAGGCAGGGAAGATGAAGCAGAAGGAGACAATGACTTGCCCAAGGTCACCCAGCTAGGTGAGTTAGGGCTTGAACCAGGCCACTTGAATGCCAGTCTGGGGCTTATCCATTAGGCCACACCACCTGGGGAACAGCTATGGTTTTTAACCTATTTTACATGCTGATGTATGAAGAACTGGCACCATCAACAAGGGGAGTGGGGGGGACTTATTCTACATGCTGTTGGGGAGATGTGTACACAAGCCCCACCTTACTTTCTGTGCTGGGATTCTTTCCACAGCACAAGTACAACTAAAAGGTACAGCCCCTGCTGGCATGGCTCACTGCCTAGAGAGGCAGATATGATGGACAGCTGTGCAGAAAGCCAGCCAGCTTGTGCACAGCATCAAACCTTGAGTACGGGGTAATCTGCTCTGAGTGCAAATCTGCCACTTCCATTGAGATCCTGATTTCCACGGGGTTAGTGTGCGGGTGGCCTGCGATATACAGTAGATGATCCGCAGGTTCCTTCTGGCCTTAAATTCTATGACTCGAAGAAAAAGGCACATTCCGGCCTATTTAAACTCATTTATAGACATGCCAAGCACCTGAAAGCGCTCGGAGTCTCCCCTGCCTTGGACAGTCATTTAGGCCTGTGCAAGCTCCTGCTCCCAGAGCGTCAACCCGTCTGGAAAGTCAATTTGATTGGCTGTCTGGGAATTCTCCCTGTGTAGAGGGATTCCCTGGATGCATAAGGCCAGCAGAGAGGCTCTACCCCACCCTGCCTCCTGAGTGTCTCTGCACTCCAACTCTTCCTGCTTGCTGGATTGGTCCCTTGGGCTGTGGGCCTCAGAGCATCCCAGGCCCTAGCCAACCCAAGTCAGCATGGTGGAATGCAGACAGACACTTTGGCCCACCCCAAGCACAGCATGGACTCAGCTCAGAAACTGGGCCTTGAGTGCTGAGGGCATGCAACTCAGCACCAGACTGGAAAGGCGGTGTTTTACATCCATAGTGCACACAAGCTTGTAACCACACAAGCTGCAAGGCAGGAGGGAATCAGGCCCAAGGTCGCTGCCCCCATCCCTGGGGCTGGTTCAGCACCTAGTCTTTATTCAGATGAGTGATCCCTTTAAGTCAATGGGACTAGCGGTGTGAGGAAGGCAAGCAAGATGTCAAAATCATAGCAGTGAGGCTTTCTGGTCCTTGAAACGGGTCCAAACCCCTGTCTGGAAGCTGCAGCTCCTTTACCCTACCTTGTGTTTAAGCATGTCTTTCAAGTTAACCAACTACCGAACAAAGCACGATCGCTTCATAATTTAGGTCAGGCCTGTCTAAGTATCATCAGGGGATGGGAGGAAATGCAAGCAATGTTAGACAGCTTCTGTAATCATCTGCAGTTCATGCAGTCAGGCATTGAGCGTGGGCTAGCGTATCAGACCCTGAGAAGGAAAAAAGAATTCGCTTCTGTTAGTGAAAGAGAGGAATGTTGGCTAGGGAGCTAGGGGTGAGAGAAGTGAAGGAAAGATAAAGACATCAGATAAGTTTGCAAGAAGAGCGAAATGAAGCAAGGACAATCATCTTAACTAGGGCTGCAAAAGAGTCATTTTCCTTAGCACTGAATTGAGCATTTGGCCTTCTTCTGCCACACAGTCAGATCCTGGATTGATGTGTATGGTCTATTACACTAGGACACTTTGAATTAAGGAAGCTGGATAGGCTTGCCTGCATGAGGAAATTGACCAGCATAGAAAGGAATAATTTACTGTGGAATAAAGCCACTTTTATTCCAGTATAGAGAGTGTCCAACCAGGAGCGTTACACCAGCATAACCAGGGCAGAATAATTATGCCACTATAGCTATGCTGGTGAATTTCCCCATAGAGACAAACCCTTAATTAAGATGTTTCCCATGGAACCAGTTTGGCCTAATAATAACAAATGTCAGTTGATTGCTGCTTAATTAGGAGAGTATTAGTATGAATTCTACTTAACTAGACTGATCTTCACCAGTTCCAAGTAGCAAAGAGAGGTTTGCCCTGGGGTTATACAGGTGTGAAGTTCTGGTCTGCTAAGTACAGAAGTTGCCACATAAAAAATAAAGAAGAAATTATGATAGAACGGGCAGTGAACAGCATTTTTCTTCAGTAGATTATTTCATATAATTTTCAGACTGTTTTATCCATTTCGTCACTGGACCGGTTAAGACAACTCTACTATACCAGGAAACAAAAGGTGAAAAAAGGATTAAAGAGCAAGGTTTCAATCAGTCCATTTAACATATGCTTTAGTGCAGAGGGAGAGTCACCGTGGATTTTAATTTAGGTCACAGAATTTAGCCTTTCTGGTTATGGAACAGAAACATGGGAAACGTACCGAAATGCAGAGCTGTGTTGTGACTCAGTATGGACTGATATAGGCTTAATCCTCAGGTAGCTTCACGTAAACTTTCCATTTCCCTCACTCATCATCCTAGGGCTAAGGCAGGGGCTGCTCAAAATTATGCCAGCTGTGGGAACAACCTGCTCTAGGTTATTACTCTCATCCTGGATCGCCCGAACACAATGTACTCCAGCCACACATTTGCCTGCCTTGGGATGCTCCCCTATGCCGAGAGGGGATGCTTGCAGGGGTGGCATAGACTCCGTAGTTTGGAACCACCCTAAGACAGCTCTAGGGAGGATGCTCTAAATTAGAGCTTCCCTGAAACTGCTCTAATTTAGTCAACGGGGTATTTTGGCCCCCCGAGCAGCCAGGAACCCCAAGGACGCAAAAGGTAGTTGACAGTCTCCTCTGCCTCCAGGATCACACACATGACCATGACAGCATCTAAGCTAGGATCAGAGTTCAGGAGCTCCTGCATACTTAGACCAGGATGAGACAACACCTCTCAGAAGTATAATTTAAGCAACAAGCCAACTTGACTCCTGGAAAGGTAAATCAGTCCGATCTGAACTGTTAAAATTCTTCGCAAGAATTAACAAAAGCATATATTAAAGGAGAAAACAATTAATATAATTCATTTAAACATCCAGACAGTCCTTGGAACAGTCCTTCAGAAGAGGCTGCTTAGGAAACTTGTGTTTAAAAAGGGTGAAAAAAAGAGACTGTTTCCACACAAGGGGAGATTTCTAGCATAGCCACTAGCACGCAGCCAGGGGCGTTTTAACCACAGTGGCCACAATTTTCAAAAGTGACTAGTGATTTGGGGTTCTTGACTCAAGGTGCCTGATTTTCAGAGGGGGGTTTCTTTCTGAAAGATCAGAACCCTTTATAGGGTGTCAAGTTGTGCTCCTAAGAACAGAGGCCTTCAAAAATCACTTTTTGCGAACTTCTGCTAAGAGCGGGTCTAAACAACATGGGAGTTCAAACGCCTGATGATTGTCCATCCCTGAGTGGGAAGTGCAGAATTGTTTAATCACATCTATACAGGACATAAAACTTAGCTGTAATTGCTGACAATTACTGTTCTGAGAGTTGCTTCTTTTTAGCCTGGTGGATAAATTCAAGCCTAGTGTCAATCGGATATCTAACATTAGGGACTTTATCAGGGACTATAGTCTGGCATTACAGAGGAAGAGGTGAATACTTCATTGCTTTCCATCTTGTGTCATCATCCTGTGCAGAGTGGGTGGAAGAGGCTTCCATTCTGATTCGGAGGGGTTTCCCCAATCCCTTTGCACAGGTGCTCGCCCAGGAGCAAAGCAGAGGACAGCCAAGCTCTATCAGTGTTGGATTGAAGGTCTGGGAAAGATGCTGCTGGAACTGTGCAGTTCGCACTCATGTATAGACGGCGCAGATCAGAAGCAAGTTAACCCTTTCCCTGCTGCTGTGTAGTGCACGTGCATCTCAGCAACCGTGTGTCACTCATTTCTCCGTGGCTAGGCAGACCGTGTCCTTGTTTCCCGTCCATTACCCAGCACATCACTTAGCTCAGCAAGGGTTAAACCAGGTACACTGTAACAACTGAAATCCCTCATAATTGAAAAATAGCGGAGGCGTTAATCTGCCGTCTCGCTACCCCGAGTCCTCCTTAAATAGATTATTTTGTCTTTAGAGACAGCTTTAATACTTCTTAATGAATCACTTATAAATGATGGATTTTTTTTTCTGTACAGAGACAGGCTGATTACATTGACTCAGTCGAGGTAGACAAGACAATTAATTTTTGTCAAATATACAAAGATAATGATTGCTCTCCACAAACACCACCATACTTCATTCATCAGATTTCAGGCCAATTTATCTTTCCCCTATAGCCAAGCCAGTTCAGTGAAAATGACATATCTATTTCCTTTAGTTTAATCTGGGGAGCTATTGGGGCTTGCCAAAATAATTAACGCTTGCTTAAAAGCGAGAGGAGCTGGCATTTCAGCACCTGGTGATTGTGTTGATGGTGGGGGAGAATCCGTCCAAATTGGAGTCTAATAAAAGCTTTCATTGGGGTGATTGATTTCAGAGGCAGGGCAGTCAGCCCGTGAGACGATTCATAAACTGGAGCATCAGGGGAGACTCCCCCATCCCCTGTTCTAAATTGGGTTTCTCGGTTCCAGCTGATGTCCTGCCCAAATCTCTATGGCATTGTCGTTCACACACTGGAAAATGGGCCTGAGCGAGAAACCTGTAGCTGGATTGGCTTCTCATTGGATACTAATAACTCCCACTGAATTGCAGCTACGTTAAGGTGCAATAAGAGTCAGTCCTATCCTGCAACTGCATGCTCAGGTCCCTGGATCTCAACACGGTCATAGTTTGGGTGTAAACTGCTCATTGAAGCCATCGCTCCATAAAGCGCCCAATCAAAATCTTGGATTCAGACACAATATGTGGGTGTTCCGCAAATAGAATTCCAGATCTCCCATTGCAATGGGGTCGCTAGGTACCAATGTGGCAAATTTAACTTCTGGTGAGCACAGTAGGGAAACAAATTTGAGACAGGTAGGAACTCTGGGACTTATGCAATAGGTAATTTCCTTCTAAAAAGCAGAAATCAGTGGACACAGAAACAGGGTCATTATATCATTGTAATCTACTTGATTTACAACATGTACAACCTGAAGCATATAATTTTGAATGGGGAGGGAAACGGGATTGCAAAACAGCACAGTTACACCCATGTATTCCCACAGTTATGCCTCAGCAAGGTGGGTTTGCAATAGTTTTAACCCACTGAGGGAACATTCCTTCTCACTTTGTACGAAAACGCTTTTCCTGAGCTTTGAGGCTTTAGGGCTTCTGCCACGGCAGCTGTGTCGAAAGCAGGTGTAAAGTCTGTATAGGACAACCAGCAGGTACGAGTACACAGATCAATGTGATTAGTTCTTATTCCTTAGCCAAAAAATGCTAAATTCCCGTTACCAATCTATTAGTGATCTCTGTACTGTCTTTTTGCTCCCTGAGCTGCTCAAAGATCATATGTACTCAAGCCCCCATTCTTGCAGGAGGGACTAGTCCCTCAAGAGCTATGGTTGAGGCTAGCTTCTCATGTTAGGAATGTGCATGCTGCTTCATTCCCTTTCTCCTAGTACTGCATTTCCCAGGGAAGGAGGCATTTGAAAATAATGCATGCACACACACTGGGGACACGGTTGAGTTCACAAACACAGGATCTGAATGGGGCTAACTCCTAGTCTAACGAGCTGCTTGGCCCTGGAATTTCTGCTTAGCCTATAAACAGCCCCTTCCTGGCAGGACTGTTAGCAGCGCTCCCGCTACGGCACTGCCATTGAGAAAAGCTGAGTGTGGGAGCTGACTCTGCACTGTCAGCTCCTTCCAAGCGGCTGGCGGCGAGAAGAGCCTCATCACGCAGCAAATTGTCTGCTTCCAAAACGAGATGCTCCCTGATCGGAGGGGAATTGCTTTTCTCTCGGCGGCTCTCTGGTCACCGAATCGCGACGTTGCATGGAAGGACGAGCTAATGCTTCTCGGGGCTGGCAGATGAGTGTAAACCCAAACAAGGGGATTTGGGGATGAAGATGGCAATCACGTCTCTGTCGGACTGCAGCGGACTCTTAGCCTGGGGAATGCCAAGTCACAACATGGACAGGCAGGGCAATACAACAAGCCCCTCTTCTGCACCCGTAGCTATTCATGCCCTCTTCTGGCACGCTGGTACTTACTAGTATTGCCCATGAGCAAACCCTGCGTGGAACAGTTTGGCCTCCTTATGGTGGAGCTACAAGGCAGGAGGGGCGGGGGAGAAATGGGGTAACTGCACCCAGGCAGCCTTGGGGTATATGTGGTACCTTTTCAAGCTTGTGATGCAGTTGACAAGAAGAGATGTACAACATGGGGCTGGAGAGCAAGCCCACCCCGCAACGGCAGTTGCTGTCCCATGGGATCTTGCCCAGCTCCCCGCTCTGTGCGTGGCAACCTGGCACACAGGGTCATGTGGCCCTGCAATGAGCTATGTTGCAATGCCACTCATTCAAATTTGGCCCAGCTGCCCTACCGCCAGGTTGCAACACTCTGAACGGGAGAGGTGGGCCTAGCGGGACAGGAGCCTCCGCTGCTGGGGGAGTGCAGGGCAGGCTCGCTTTCCAGCCCACCTCCAAGGATCCATTGTCTCCACCAGTTGCAAAACCCGGCTCCTCCGCTGTGGCACTGTATCCCTTTCCCCAGGACCCTGCAGTAGTCTCTGTACTGTAGCTTTGCAGAGGAGCTCCCCTGGGCTTCAGGGGTGGAACAGGGAGTGTGGGACTCTCTACTGATGACACCATGCCACAAAGGAGTTAAGAACCCAGAGCCAGCACAGACGCCAAAGGCCTCAGGTGGATGGTTCAGGACTTCCCGTGGACATGGGGGGAAATCTGTCCATGGCTTCTGGGGACTGAACTGCTGCCCCATTCCATGAGTGGGCAACTCCTCCTTTCTCTTCATCATGGAAAAGGGGGTGGACTCCAGAAGGGGGTGCTGTGCTCACAAAGCTCTCC
Source organism: Macrochelys suwanniensis (assembly GCA_033296515.1). Classification (NCBI taxonomy): domain Eukaryota; kingdom Metazoa; phylum Chordata; order Testudines; family Chelydridae; genus Macrochelys; species Macrochelys suwanniensis. Next base: position 93,072,338 of record CM065783.1, read on the forward strand.
TGCCCCAAACCCCGCTTCCTTTGGCTGCTTTCATGGGAGGTGCAATAAGATCCATCTTTGCCAGGTGCCTGTGAGATAAACACCCTTTTGGAGACATGGGTGCCACCGTAGTATTGAATAGCCACAGTTCTAGGGTAAGGTCACCCTAGGGCAGTGGTTCTCAACTGTGGTCCACCGCTTCTTCAGGGAAAGTCCCTGGCGCACCAGGCCGGTTTGTTTACCTGCCGTGTCCGCAGGTTCGGCCGGTCGCGGCTCCCAGGCCAATGGGGGCTGTGGGACACGGCGGACAGCACATCCCTCGGCCCACGCCGCATCCCACAGCCCCCATTGGCCTGGGAGCCGCGACCGGCCGAACCTGCGGACACGGCAGGTAAACAAACCGGCCTGGCGCACCAGGGGCTTTCCCTGAAGAAGCAGTGGACCACAGTTGAGAACCACCGCCCTAGGGAGTACAGAACTCTTGCTGACAGAGCTAGTATTTTGGACCAACATCCCTGTATATGCAGCAATTCCTGGGCATCACAGTGGGACTTTGCTGCTGCTTTATCTCCATTTATTAGTGTTTGCCTTGATCAAACTGCGAGAGGAGATTCCCCACCACCACCACCACCCAAAATTAAACTCTTTGGAACAGTGAGTAACCCACACAAGCTCCCCAGCTGGCCAGACTCCAGTCTGCTGTATTGGACCCAAAATGGCACTGTAATGGGTCGCACTTGCCTCTCATGAGCACCCCCTGTCGGAGTGCGTGTGCCCCGAGCGCCGCCCTGCCGAAACAATTCCCCCCCGCCCCCAGCACCACCCCGCTGAAACAAAAAACAAAAAAGAGACCGAGCGCCACTCCGCCGCCCCAAGATTGGCCCCCCTTTAGAAGGTGCTGCCCAAGCACGTGCTTGGTCAGCTGGTGCCTGGAGCCGGCCCTGATTCAATGATTGCCCAGAGAACAAATTACCAGAAGTGACTAGACACCAGCCAGTTCATTCAACTCAACATATTAATGCAGACATCTAAAAAAAAAAAACCCACCATACTTTGTGTTTCTCATACTTTGAATATTAAATTACTGTAAACGTTGCCTAAGGAAGAAACATCAAACCACTTCCTTTGCTCAGATGCTCAGAGATGTGTATGATTTTACAAAAACGACTTTGATGCTGATTTACTGCCTCCAATCTTGGATTTTTTCATCTCAAGCTTGGGCAAACAACATGAATGAGATCTGAATTAGCCATCTTAAAAACAAACACACAGGATGACCTAGATTTACTTCACATCTTAAAAAGGAAGTGACGGCAGCTCTATTCCGAAGTTTATAGACTGACACTTGGGAATCTCATCTCTGGCACATCTAGGGCAAAGTTGATTGCGATCAAATTTTTCTTTCCAAAAAAGCTTTTACTAGTTGAAGGGTTTGTAAGATGATGACTGAATTATGCATATTATTTCTATGGGTTCATCTCAAAAAGAGACTCAACTCTTTTGGTACCTAGAGAGACAGGGTCAATTTTTCTCCTGACTTAACTCCACTGACTTCATAGCCACTGTATTCACCCCTCATATAAACAGGGGAATAGCTAGCGATATTAATTAAACATAGTGGCTAGTCCATTGTTTGCAACTCAGAATGCACACTGCGAGCTGTACATACAAATAGCACTATGAGCACAGAAGCAATGTAACAAACCAAAATTCAAACAGAATCTTAAACATCAGGCCAAATCCTGATCCCATAAAAGTCAAATGCAAAAATGCATCAACTTCAGTAGTTCCAGGGTCTGCTCCACTGTCCTCATATTTAATTAGAGCCTGATTCTGCTCTCTGAGTAGTTCCATTGAATTCAAGCAAAAGATGGAAACTTATATACACACACACCACCAAAGTTACTATAGATATCAACATGCAAGGGAATCCTGTGAAGTTAAAATGCTGGCACCTTAACTCCAGGGAATAGGGCATATATATTTTTTCTATTGCCCTCTGTGACAAAGTTCCTCCTCTACCTCGGTGGGTCCTGCGCTTATTGGCGGATTTTGCTTGCCTCAGAGATCTTCCCCTCTAGTAGAATCCACAGTCCAGGTTAACTCCTCCTGTGTCTGATCAGGAGTTGGGAGGTTTGGGGGGACCCCAGGCCCGCCCTCTACTCCGGGTTCCAGCCCAGGGCCCTGTGGATTGCAGCTGTTTAGAGTGCCTCCTGGAACAACTGCACGACAGCTACAACTCCCTGGGCTACTTCCCCATGAACTCCTCCCAACACCTTCTTTATTGTCACCACAGGATCTTCCAGCAGTACGCCCTCTTACTCTCAGCTCCTAGTGCCTCTTGCTCCCAGCTCCTCACACGCAACCTCCTTCCACAGCTCCTGACATGCGCCCCTCACTGACTCACTGGGAGGCTTTTGACTAGTTTCAGCCAGCCCCTGATTGGCTGCAGGTGTCTCAATCAACCTCCCTGCCTTCTGGAAAGTTCTTAATTGGCCCCAGGTGTCTTGATTAACCTGGAGCAATTGCCATAAGGTATCAGGGATTTGTTTAGCCTGGGGCTAACATACTGGTTCCTTACCACTTTCCTATAGCCCTCTGGCCTTGCCCCGTCACACCTCTGACAGGGTATGTGGAGTTGATGATTTCAGAGATCTGATTTTAGTGTGCTCATTTTGGAGCCCAACACCCCTTTGGCGAGAGAGAAAGTGAGTGAGTGAGTGTGTGTGTGTGTGTGTGTGTGTGCGCACGCGTGTACATGAACCAGTAACATCAGTAGTGTCCTGCATTGTGACCATTAAAAATAAGTGAAGCTGTAAATCTCTTGCCACTGTCATGAAATACTTTTAAAACGACCTTCCAATGAATCCCAAACAAGAGACCCTCCCCTTCCCTGAGTGAGACTTGAAATCTCTGTACAATTGACTACACTATTTCTTGTATAGATCATCAATATAAACAAGTCAGGATCACACTGAAGGAAAAAGACACAAATAATCAAGCTGGTGGGTTTTGTTGCCGAGTGCTTGGAATTCCCAGCTGCACAGGCCCTGCTCACTGAGGAAACATTACCATGTGTCAAGGCCTCTGAAATAGCCTGTTTAGGTGTAAAAGAGGAGTGAGTGGGGGAAGGCATTTTACCCAACTTCTGTAATCACTTAACCCAGCACGACTGCTGACAACAGAATAAAGTAGCTGTGTTTGCATGGAAGGTCATCTGTCCACTTGGAAACGCTTGACACGTCCGGTGACTAGTCTGAATCCTAGAAAAGTTTTAAGTGGTTTAATTATTTAGCAAAGAGGAACTTTCCCCTTACATTTCCTAACAACGGAGGCGTTACTTACAGCTCTGCTTGTTCAGCAGATGTTAACGGTGCAATTCAGAGGCCTACTAAATAAAAGAGTTGCTCACGTGACAAGCTGCCTCCTTGGGGAGGAAGGCCCTCTTTGGCTTCAAGCTCTGCTTTTAATTAGAGCAAAAGAGGAACCTCTCTCGGCTTCATCACGAGACATCACCAGAGCCTGTGTTGAAAAGCAGAATGTGAATTAAAGGGGCTACACACCAAGCGTAAGAGTGTGATGACTGAGGGCACAGTCAAATGCCTGTCCCTTTAAGGCTGAAACCTCCTAGGGGACATTTCTGTGTTACAAAAAGAAGAGCACTTAGGGCTTGTCTACACTTAAAATGTGACAGTGGCATAGGTGCGCAGCTGTAGCACTTCAGTGTACACACTACCTATGCCAACAGAAGGGATTCTCCCATTGGTGTAGGTAATCCGCCTCCCCGACACCACCCCTTACACCAGGGGTTAGCTCAGCTTAACCACGTTGTAGTTATGCCGACTTAATTTTGTAGTGTAGCCCAGGCCTTAATAGCTTTTCCATTGGGATTTCTAATGTAGCAGGGCGGCGCCTCCTTCCCATACCCCTCCCCCGAGGCACCGCCCCGCTGCGCTTTCCCCCGCGCACCCCCCCGCCCACCGCCCCGCCGAACAGCTGAGAGGCGGGCGGCTGGGCTAAAAAAAGCCACGGCTTTTCGGCGGGAGGCGCCTCCGGCGGGAACCCAGAAGGTGAGTTGGGCGTGGGTGGGGGGGGGCCGGCAGAGAGCTGCCGGTGGGTGCTCAGCAGCCACCAATTTTTCCCCGTGGGTGCTCCAGCCCCGGAGCACCCACGGAGTCGGCGCCTATGCCACCCACCGGACTTTTAACGGCCCAGTCAGCAGTGCCGACCAGAGCCGCCAGGGTCCTTTTTCGACCGGGCATTCCGGTTGAAAACCGGACGCCTGGCAACTCTAGCTCATGGAAGACTCTTGACACAGTGAGTGGGAGTATGGATTGAGGCCTACATTGTCCCAAGGGACCGTCCTTGGGAATGGTGAGAGAGATACCCCTCCACTGGGCAACACAGAGAACTGCTCGGTGGACTTCTTGAGGCAGAGGAAGGGCAGTAGAGAGAAGCAGGGTGGAGAGGGGTTTGCCTATGGAAATGTGGGCAGGAAGTGATAAAGCTCAGAGGTGTAGAACATATTTCTGCGTCCCCTTTGTGGCTGCTGCTGAGCTACTGCCTTAGAGCCTAGCCCATGGCAATGCAGGAACTTCGTTACCATGCTTGGGGATGGGTGTGACAAGGTTTGCCTGAGGAATGGCTCTAAATCCACTGGTTTGGGGCAGAGGGTGCAGGCCCCAAAATCTGCAGGCTCCTGACTCCTTCCACCAAAGGAGCTCCTGCCTCTCCACAAGCCTCTTCCATGAGGTGGGAAGTTCTAGGCCTGAGTTTGGATCTCATAATTTGGCCCTAAATACTCTTAAAGGGTTTGATCCTGAAGTTCAAACTCAGGTAAAACTCTTACTGGAGTCAATGGGAGTTTTGTCTAAGCACTGCAGGATCGGGCCCAAACCCCTTGCGTTCCACAAGAGTCTCAGCTTCTGCAGCTATAAAATCTGTCTTCTGTTCAGGATCTTTAAGCAATTTAGAGGGGGCTCATAGAATCCGTTACTACCGTCTCACAGCTTAATTAACCCCCCAGAAGTTTTCCATCTGGATTTTATCTCTGACTGCCACAGCAGCATCAATAGAACTTGCAGGACAAAGATTTACATTCAGGATGTACTTTATGCCCAAGGAAAGGGTTATTTCTCTTTGTACTATGTGGAAATAGTGGTACAGAGCATGCAAAGTCCAGCCATGGCAGCTCACAGTTAGGAGCAGAGCTGGGAATCAGCCAAAAAAAGAAAATTGCCTGGTTGCTCTTTTTGTGAAAACCACCTCAGATTTTGGAACCTTTTTTCCATAAATTATTTTGAAAAAGCCGCTTTTGCAGCTGTCACACAGGACAGCTGCTTTTTGTTGCAAAAATGAACCTAATTCCACACACACACACACACACACACACACACGCTTGTGCCACCCACAGCATCCATGCTTGGTCTCATTGAAGTGTGCACCAGTACATCTATTTACAGGATTGGGCCACAATTAATCATTTCTTGTGGAAAATGTACAAATATTTCCAGGTTGTTTCAGAAGTGAAATTTCCATGTTTAAAAACAAAAACGACCACCACAATATAGTCACCCATTTGTGTGTCAGTGAGGGGGTTAGAGGTTCAGGTGGAAACGCCGGGGTTTCACATAGTTCTGAGCCAGAACTGGTGGATCCTGTCACATCCAGCCTTGAGAGTTTGTGTTTCTTCAAAGTGAAATGTACGGGGTGTAAATTTATGAGGCACAGAATTAAGGGTTTCATATGAATTCCCCGTGAATCAAACCCACCCAGATTTGCACAGCTCTAATTAAATCTGCTTTTGGGGGACTCTCTACCTATGCCTTTTAAAAGCTCAGATCCTAATCCCTCCCCTTTTTCCTTCTGTCCCTTGGTCTTTCTGATGGTGAAGGTTAAAACATTGCTCGAGCCAGAGCTATATAGGGGGACCCTCCTCCTATTTCTGCTTTCCCCTCCCTCCCCTCTCTCCTTTCCTCACAGAACAAAAATAAAACCACCCCAAAAAAACCCCATGAGTCTAGAATGAGCTGATGACACCCAATAGCTGCAGAACCTTAGGTGGACTCTAACTCGCTAGGAAATTTTTTGACAGTTCAGCAGCCCAGGGGCTGATTTGTGACTCTTTATTGCAAACTTTACAAGCGCTTGGCAGTAAACATCTTGTTGCGAGGCCCCCCCCTGCTCAGACAACACCGAACGGACAGAGGGATTACACACTTCTGTTTAGAGCATTGATCTCTTAATTATATAGCTCAGTTCAAGCAACGCACCTGCACCTGCATTAAAGGAGTCCCACTAGCTAGATTACATTTTATTTTCTTCTTATTACTGGAAATAGCACAAGAGCAGCCAGTGACTACTGGAGATGTTTCATCGTATGAAATGTATTGCTTTTGCCTGTCAATTATGAGAGGAGAGCTTTACAACCCCGAGCTCACTAGGAGTGAAAGCGTAATAGGTGTACATGAGAAGCGATTATGTTCCTAGTGGCAGACTTGCTTAAAAACCGCTGATGGAAATGGATAGGTCAAGAGAGATAAATGATGACAAGGGTGATGATCATCATGAATAGCACAGTCCTTCTAAAACGCCCGAGATGTTGAGTACCTCCCGCTGTGGCCTTCCTTAACAAAACACAACTCTCTGTAGCAACATTCAAAAGCTTTGTGTGGCACTTAAAGGAATGTAAGAATGTTAACAAAAGGGTTACAGCAAGTTTGCTCTTAAGCCGGGACTCTTCCCTCCCCTCCCCTCCCTCTGAACAATAGGATTGAAAAGGCTATGATATTATTAACCAGCAGTAACCCACGAAACACTCACACCGGCGCTGTAATGTTAGCGCTGCTTTCCTTTGGAAGCTACATCCACTAGAGGGCCACTAGAAACCAGCAGCTCGTCTGCTCGCTGACCAAGAACGCATCACCCCAATCTGGTGCACCCTATGCTGGCTCTGATACACTAAGTCCAAATCAAGGTCGCGGTACAGATTTTCCCAGCCCTGCATTATGTTGGGCCCAGCCTTTCTTTGTCATGATGACCTCACATGACAGCTTCACTTGGCTGGAAAAATAAAGCTGTCGAGAGTGAGGGGAAGACTCATAGCAGCAGGAGACAGGACTTTCATAGGCACCAGAGCAAGCCTATGACCAGATGAAAGAAAAATCACCTCCATCCTCAGTGCATTCATAATTAAGACCTTGATTCAGCAAGGTACTTGAGCATATGCCCAGCTTTAAGCATGGGAGGGTCAATGGGTAACATTTTCCAAAATGCTTAAGTGATTTGGGAGCCTAAGTCCCAGTTTCAAAAGCACCTGAAGCCCACTGAAAATCAGGTTAATTTAGGTTCCTTTATGACTTAGGTGCTTTTGAAAATTTTCCCCCATGTGCTTAAAGTTAGGCACACGCTCAAATAACTTGCTGATCCAGAGGCTAAATGCAAATCCCACCTCTTCCACTTAGATATCCCGCTATGAACCTCTCAACCATAGCAGCTTCCCAGCACACACACTATATACACACACAATTAGATAGATAGATAGATAGATAGATAATCTCGACTGTAATTTTAAACTTGTTCCTGATGTGAGGGCTGGAAAAGAGAGTTTAGTTTTCATTGAAGGTGCTCAGATACCATGGTGATGGGTGACCTTATAAAAATCTAAATAGACTGTACAGATAATTATTAGTAGTGATATGAGTATTTAACATTAGTATTATGGAAGTTCCCTGTCAGGTTTACGGCTGCACTAGGGTTGTGCTGGGAGCTGTCCAAAGAGAAAGAGGAACCCTAGGAGTTTAGTGACTTTCCCAATACGATCTTGTGTAAGTTGCTAACCATTCATAACAGCACCATAAAAGCAAGTCCCTATGATGAGGCTGAAGAGAGACGCTCTTGCACGCAGAAGTCTCTATTTCAGTTTACATTTGGTTGGGATCCCCTCTGTGCCCAGCCCAGGGATTTATCTCCCAGGTTTTATCAAATATAATTTTGTCTCCAGAATTTCTATCTTGCAGAAACTGAACCAGTGGCTCACTCCCCTTGGCCTCAATCAGATGAATCAGAACCCGCATGAGTAATTATTCCCCAGAGGAAAGGCTTCTCTCCTCTATTTAGAAATGTCTGGAAGAGACGGGACAGAAGAGGAAATTCACTATAGGAGACAGATACCCAGAAGTGGTGTTTCACATGAAGCAATTCTTGTATCTCAGGTCATTATCCAAATGAGACAGAAAGTCAATGTCCACTTTTTCAAGTCTTCTCAGGACACTACAATCTTTTGTCTCACAAAAGGTGATTTTCATTTCTACTTTACCAGAATCAAGGAATGGATCTCAGGGATCATTACAAGAGTGCTCTTCTCTCTAGCTGATTGTTTTGTTGTTTTAAAGGTGCTTAGGTGAAATATTCAAGCAGAAAGCATTTTTACTCCATTGCTCTTACTTTAAAGAAGGGGAGGCCAGTTCGAGCATCTGAAGAGTTCTCTCAAGGGCTTGTCTACACTACCGCTTAAGTTGATGTAACTTACATCTTTCAAGGGTGTGAAAAAGCTACCCTCCTGAGAGACACAAGTTACATTGACCTAGCCCTGTCCACACCAGTGCTAAGTCAGCGGGAGACACTTGCCTCTCGTTGAGGTGGAATAATTATGCCGATGGGAGTGTACGTCTTCACCAGACGCGCTACAGCAGCACAGATAGATCGGTGCAGCTGCACCGATGTACACAGTAGCGTAGACTAGCCCTCAGTGTCCGTTTTCTTAAAAGCCAACTAAAGAAAACGAATGTGGAGATTTTAGGCCAGTTGATATGAAAAGTCAAGTTAAGAAAATTTTTTAAAGTGAACAGGTAAATTTTAAAACCACCATGCAATTAAAAATCCTTTTCTGATTTTTACCAGGTTTCTCAGAAACACTCTACTCTGGCATGAGATGTGAAATTTCAGAAGGATCATTTTTTGAGGGAGGAAGATAGCGGGGAAGTTAAAAATCAGGTTTACAATAGGAAGTTAGGTTCAAGTCTTAATTATGGAGCCCTGCATTAATCCATAGAGATACAGTGAACGTTAAATTAAATGTAACTTCAACAGCAAGAGAATGAAAGAGTTGCTGACCATATCTAGGTATACATTTTATATAACAGCTAGCAATCTATGAGTGATGTGGGCAAGATAAGGTCGCTATGAGAACCTTAAACTTTGTATCCTTCAATTTTTAACAAATATTAACTAGCATGATGTAAGTTCTTTGGGGTAGGGGCTGTCTCTTTGTTACATGTATGTGCTGTGCTTAGCACAAGGAGGCGATGATTGGTGCTTCCAGGAGCTACTGAAATACAAAAAACTACTAATACTGATAACATCACCATTGTTGTAGGCCTTAAATTCAATTTCCTTTTCAAAAAAATAGACAGAAAAAGAAACGGTTACATTGACATTGTCTTTGATGTTGGCACATCACTGAGATGAATATGGTTCTGGATAGTAGAGTTCACGTGCAGTGAAATAAATGGAGTGAATGAGGAGTGAAGTCATGCCCTGGGACCTGGTTTTCTCTGGCTGGAGGCCTTTTCTGAAATGCTGGGTTAACAATTCTGCAGCACATCAACAGACGCAAGCAGCAGCCATAGAAAAGGGAGCCAGGCCTGATTGTTATCTTGCCTTTCACAGGTGTAAAAATCATGAGTAACTCCACTGAAGTCAACGGAGTTACACTGGTGTAAAACTGGAGTGCAACTGGATGAGAATCAGGCCTGGTGCTTAATTTTCATTTTCTGGACCTTTTGCTGCCTGTGTTTCAGTGTGGCCCTGCTCCAAAGAGTCTACAATCCAAACAGACTGGATGTGAGAGGAAGGAAGTATTATCCCCATTTTACAGATGAGGAACTGAGGCATAGAAAGAGTATGTCATTTTCCCAAGGTCACACAGGAAATCTGCAGCAGAGCTAGGAAGTGAACTTAAATCCCCTAAGTCCCAGTCCAGTGTTTTATCCACCAACCCATCCTTCCTCTGGTAGCTGTATAGCGTGACCTACTGTATAAGGTGCTGGGACTTTTACTGACCACTGTTGTGAAACACTCTGAGATCTATGTATAAGAAATGCTATATTGGAGGGAAGTAGTATTACTATTAGAATGAACTGGGAACTGTTGTATTTGAAAGCATGAGTTTTTCAAAGAATACAGAGTTTAGGGAGACCTCTGACCTGGCATTTTAATCAGCAGGACAAGGATCTTGACACTTTAGAGATAGTGATGCATCAATTAACACACAAAGGCTAAATATGCCAGATAGCAAAGCTCCAAGCTTTAAAGTGGAATGCAAAAACCAGTGAAAACAAAGAGCTCTTTCTGACTGCAGAGGAGGAGCGGAATAGATGTGCAGATTCAAAACAAGAATCAACGAACACACATTCAAACAAGACATCTGAAATCAGCTCCTTTTCCTGTAGCTGACTAGTCAGAGTTCAGAGTTCCATGTTTCCCCTACAATAGGGGATGGCGTCACAAAGATATAGAAAATCCCAGCAGAAAAAGTACTTCCGTTAATAGAATCAATAGCACAGGAGAACACGCAGCTCCAGAATGGGAACATTTTAAAGACCAAGTGTCTTTCCATTCTTATACAGCCAGGAAAGCAAAGACAGATATTGTGCTCCCTGGAGTCCTTCCATTCACTACAGCATAACATATACCTGTTATTACCTCTGCCAGGGAGATAGGGGCTAAGGGATGCTCACCATGGAGTATCAGACCCCAGAATGGGGCATTTTTGTGTCGAGACAAAGACTACTAGAACTCTGAGCTCCATCATCAATGTTGCACAACTGTATTTTTTTTCAGAGCCTCCAAAAGACAGGGCTGCACCAATGCCAGCACATTTCTAGCCTGTTTTTGAGCCCTTGAGAGAGCTGAGATGTGTCTAAAGAGTTGGGTCTATGAGATTAGTGAGCATTTAATAAACACTACAGAGGGACGTTATCCCATTATTCCTCCGCTCACACTACTCACTTGACATTCGATTGTATTTTGTTTGTTTGATTTTCTGCAGATGAGTAGTCCACGCCATCAAAGGCTTCTCTTTGTTCATTTATGATCTCGGACCAGGAGTGGGTCTCCTTGGGCTGTTGATCGACAAGCGCGGTTACCATGCCAGGGAGAAGGCACGTTTGTGCTTCTCTTGTGGCAGGCAAATCACTGTGCAAATTTTAAACCGTGAAATTATGAGTCATCTGGAGCTAAATTACATTAAATTTCCCCTTCCTGGCCCATATTGGAGGTGATTGTCAGGGGCTGTTGTATGTCTGACTTCAAAAGGGAAAAATGGGGCTGTTTACCAATGATTTAAGCAACTGGATAGAGATTAGGCAGCTGCCCCAAGTGTAAACTCCAAGTGAAAGCTCCAAGTTATGACTCAGTTGAGATATGAAGTTGACAAATTACATAGAGCATAAGCTGAGTTTGCTCTATTTTGACTTACACAATAGTTTGGGGAATCATGGGAGAAAACAGGTGAGTTATTGCCTTCTACAGCCTTAAACAAATGGAGACTTCAAACAAAATTGCATTGCTTAGAGATTCAGAGGGGAAAATATTTACCTCTCACACAGAGATAAATGTTATATTTTATGAGTCCTATAAAACCTTTTATGCTGAAAATCCCTCTCTGAATGATGAGGATATTTTTTCCTTGTGATCTTGAGCTATCCAATTTATTTATGGGGCAGGGTGATCAGTTAGTGCCCCATTTTCTATAAAGGCAGGTGATGAAAAAAATCTTAAAATGGGCAAAGCTTCTAGGACTGATGGATGGATTCCTATGAATGTTTGACCATTGAGGAACCCTCACCTTCACTACTACTGAAAGTTTCTTAGATCTAAGTCTCTGGCACTCACCCTTCGGAAAAGCCTGCATGACACCTATTCAAAGGCAATGTCCAGATGGCTGTAGTAGCCGTTCTGCCATGTCATTAATTAACAGGGATTGGAAACTCCTTGCTGAGCTATCAGCTAATTTTGTTGGAGGAGGGTCCCTTTCCTCCACCCTGCTTTTTCACATCAAGGTTGTTTTGATGTGCAGCATACGGAGGTGTAGTAACAAGGTGTCTTATAAGGTATCCCCCATGGAAGGAAAGTGTCCTGGAAAAGGTAGATTGGAGGTACTGGTTTGGTCCTTTAGAGATATGGCTGGTCCTCTGGGTTATTCATGGATGTAGGTGGCACATAATGCTGAAATATCAGGAATGGTTTCACCCAAAAAGCATTTAATATAGAGCCTGATTCTGCCACCCTTGCCTATATTGAGTAGTGCCTTCCAGCCCAAGGAATACCTAGCTCCTACACAGAGTTTTCCTTCCAGAGATCTCAAAGCAATTTGCAAAGGAGATAATTATTGTGGCTTTCTGTAGATCTTTTTGCAACACTTCCATGTAGCTCAAGAGGGTATAGAGTGTACTGGACAAAGGACTAGTGATTATTACTGGCACGTGAAATAGTTTGCATGAAAGCACGGTCTGTAATTAAGGCACTGGATGGGGACTCAGGTTATCGGGGGTTCACTTCCCACCTCTGCCACAGACTCTGCGTGGCTTTGGGCAAGTGTCTTTCTATGCTTCAGTCCCCTTGTCTGTAAAATGGGGCAACTGATGCTCGGCCTGTAGTGCGGATAAAGTCACTAGTGTTCCCGAGGTACAGAGATACCACTGTGATGGGCCGACAGGAGTACCAAGATTGAGAGGCTCAGCTGCATAAAATAAGAAAGATTCCATCCTTTGGAAAGGAAATTATTGCATTGGCTTCACTCTGGACAGAAGAACAGCAATTCCAGCCATTCCTTAATGATTTAGTCTGAGAGAGGCTTTATTTAGAGCCAGTCATATCAGAAGCCTAGGATAAATTATTGTATGGAGTAACCTTGAAGGCTAAGAAATTCAATGAGTGCAAATGGACGTCTTCACTGGCTCCTTCTCTGGAGGATTAAGCTGGGGAGGGACATGCGATGGCAGCAATGAATAGAGTGGTTCTTACAAAATGAATGGTTACCTCCTATGATACACCCCTTTTATGTCTACATTTTTATCCAACAAATAATAGCATCTCTTTATTCTACTTTTTCCTACCGTGTGCAGCTTGTGCCTCTGTTCTCCACAACCTCTTAATTTTCTTATGGTGCCAGTTGTCTTCCAGTTAAGCAATGGCTACACAACTGAAAGATAGCAGGCTAATACCACTCAGTCCCAGAGTCCTCTGCTGCACCCTGTTAGAATCACAGAGTTTAAGGCCAGATGGGACCACTAAATGTACCATAAGATCCCTCCTGTCTATCATTCCACCACCACCACCACCCAGTGCCTGCCCACTCATCCCAACAACAGGAATGAGACTGAAGTCAAGGAGACCCTCAGCAGATTAGACGATGATGGGCCACAGGCAGAGAAAAGGAAGGACCGAGGTGCACCAGCGCTCAAGGCCCCCGCAATGGTACGGAAAGGATTAAATTAGATGTACCAAGATGATGAAAAAGGCTCCACAATCCCTTCGTGTGAGGTATAGGGCTGCACTCCCCTCTCTGCTCACAGGAAGACAAGGGGCTTTCAGACCCCACCAGAGGAGCACTGAGCCAGGAAGTGCCAGCTTCACAGCATAGTTCCTTGTTCCCTGAACCTTTAGTGAAGCCCTTCAGTGTGAGCTCTGGGGGGCCTGGGCTCTGTGGTTAAAGGGGTGAGAGGATGGAGACAGGATCAAATGGAAGCAGCAAGCAGCCACTTTCCACAGCGTTGTCCCCTCCAGACTCTCAGCAGCATTAACTAGCACTTGGTTCCCTCGGCTGTGCGCAGCAGAGGCGGGGAGGCAGACCATGGCTGCATGGCACGTGGGGTGTGAAGTCAGGCAAAACGGTGGGGAGCGCAGCTCTGTCTCCTCTTCTCATCGACGAGGGAGAGTTCCCCCTTCTTCTTGGCTGGAGCAGGGAGAGCTCTCCTCCTGTTGGAGTCTACTTTAACCACTGGGGACTGCCCTGAGGGAAGGCAGCGGCAGCTTGAAGAGGCATGAAGGCCTCTATGGGTGTCCCAAGAGCCTCTAGTACAGGGAGAAAATCCTCTGCCTGTTCCGCAGGGGAATCTCCCGCCCTAAGCTGGAATGATGAGAGGGAAACTCCAAGAACTCCTGTACCAATTTTAAATCAAGCGTTCCTCTAAACATGGGAGCCCAGCCTGTGTAGTTCCGGGGTCCAGATTTACTTGCAAGAACCACAATGTGAACTCCCTGAAAGGAAAGCCAGCTGACCCTCTACTACAGCAGCATAGCTAGGCGCTCTTCCAGCAGAGACAGAGGAGGAGGCGGACAGCAACTAACGGAAACCCACAACATTTAGTTGATGTATTCCCCAGGAGAGAGGTTAAAACAGAAGTGGCACTAATGCATCATGCTGCACTGTAACAGAACGGCTCTGTGGCCCCCACTGTTGTTAATGAACCAGCGATGACCTGCAGTACACACCAGCTACCTGAAGATGGCAAGAGAACACTGTGATTTATAATACATGCAAATAACCATGTCTGAAAAATAAGGTACTCCCTACAAATAAGAGCAGGACTATATTTTCTTTGCAGCCCATGTAATGCCAGAGCAGAATTTAAATTGCAGTGTTTATGAAACAGGTCTGGGATTTTTAAGAACGCTGTCTGTCTCAAAGATTTTTTTTTTGTCATATTACTGTACTGCAGCAGCCTTTGAACCCAAATGCAAAGACTGAGGAAGAAATTGCACTGCATCCAATGGCACCAGGGAGCCGTATAGCTAGTGTGTGCCTGTAATAATTTATCCTAAGCCTTCTAGTGGCATTTTATGTCTTTTTGCTGTAGAGCTATTACAGCTTTGATTACTCCATTTTTATATTTGTCAGCACAGCATATGGGCAAGATAATTTGTATTCAAAGTATTAAACTGGTAATGTAAATTATTAAAGACCCAATTCATAATAGCATTACCCACCATATGCAGATTCCTCCTCCAGAATCCTCTCATTTTTTGCAGATGTGGCTTTATGCACTTTTTAAAGCAAAATTGTGACTTTCTGCAGTCCAGCCATCCTCCACTTTATTCTCTGTACCTAAATACCCACCCCTCTGCTATGCATGGTCATCTATAGGTACCCAAGAATGAAAGGCAATTATGTTAGATGATGATCTAGTGTGCTCCCCGCCCAACTCACTCCACGTACCACAGTGTTTTAACTATCATCTGTCCAAAACATTTATCCAAAATACCAGTACACCGGTAATCTGTCAGCTCATCTCATGTTTAAGATTCTTTACAGATCAAAAACAAACATTTTCCAGTTCTCCTGCACATTGCTTGTTCATCTATTTATCAATCTCTGAAGTCTAAATCTTTAACCACATCTGTAAAAGAAGGTATTGAAACTAAAGTGGAGAGGAGTAAGAAGGAGGAATGCCAAGCATCGCTCGGGGGGTAGTGTACCCATTGTGGCATTTCTTTCTTGTCTTGCATTTTACACTTTGCACACACACAAAGATGGCAGCTAGTTGTTAGTTTAGTGATTAAGGCTGCATGTAAATTTAAGCTGTAAGTACCAGGCCAAAGCCTCTACTGACAAAAGACTGTGTGTATATTAGAATTTGCAGCAAGTCTGAAAAAAATAATGTGGAGTCTACTACTTATGTAGGGAAATTTGGCTTTTCAGATATACCCCGTGTAATAACAGGCAGATAATTCCTGTAGCTGTTTACCACACCATATACACTATTGTTGTGGTGAGCAGATGCTGTCTTCTGTTTTTCTCATTACCAAGATTTACCATCTTCTAAGCTTATTATTGACAGACGCTTTAGCCTTTCTTTTGGGGGTGGAGGATAAGGAGAGTGTGCAAGCTCTCAACAGCTCATTTTCACTGGTAACCCACAAAAGGCCTTTGGACTAACTAGATGCTCTGGGCTGTCACCTCCAAACCTGCATCTCGTCTTCCTAAGACTAAAGGCTCCTCAGCCATGATCCTGAGCACACAGCACAACTCAGGGGGAGGGACAAATGTGACTGGCACATGCCACGTCAAGTCCTCCAGTGTAACCTGGAGCCGCCAAAGGGATGCTCCAGCTTGGGCCAAGATGGCTGTGGCTGAAGCGGGTGTAGGGATCAGCCGGGTGCAGGGATCCTGGCAACTACACCTCTTTCCCCTAGCCAGGCCTTCGTGCTTGTGGTGTAGGAGGAACTAATGCCAGCTCTACACCACAGGGGCTTGCTGGCTATGCTGCTTTCTCTGCCGGAGGTGCTTCTTAAAGTGGCTTCAGCACGGATGAAGATCAGGGCCCTAATGTTTAACATTATTGAGTCTGCTTAAAATTGTTTGAGTCCAATAATCTTGACTCTTTTCATCATGTACAATAGCTTTGCTAGCTCCCATTGCAGCTCTCTGATAGGAGCGGTTATTAAAAGTCTTGTCCTTTCACATGCTTACAACAGGCATTGTAAATAGGGGTCTGCGGTCCTGCCAGGCACCTTTCCAGCATCCATACTCTCAGGGATTTTTAAAGATCCGTTACCCGGGTGTTTATTGTGTGTTTTTAATGCTCTTCTACTGCATGTGGCAATCAGAGCGGGAGATATCTGGAACTGCTTCAGAAAAGATCTCCTTTCATAACCCATGCTTGGGTCCTTTGCCTCTTAGTAATATTATGGTCATCGGCTTTGCTGGAGTCCATCTCACCGAGGGGCATGGATGGGGTGAGAAAAGACCCCAGCCTGTATCCAACCTAAAGCAGGTAAAGTGTAGTAACTGAACACTTCCCTCACCTGTATGCAGAGGCTGAGGCAGTTCACCTCTCTGAATCCACAGTAATGAACTAAGGCCTCTGCCATTGCAGATGGTACCCAGTCTCCCAAAGCCTCACACAAGATAGGCACATTTGACCCTGGAGCCAGAACTGTCTTCCCCATTCCCTGTCCACGGAGCTGTCTAACTCCATCGCCTGGGAGGGGGCATGGCAAACGGAATTCCCCACCTGTTTCCCTTCTCCTCTTGAAATGCTGTAGGGCAGCCCCACCTCCTGGCCTCCCCATAGATGCGGGAGAAGGCTACCAGAGGCCATGGGGCCTCACACAAATATAAGGGAAGAGGTTGCCTCCTACTGCTTCAGGGGAGCTGGGAAGGGTGCCTTGGAAAGCAGAGATTGGGGAGAAAGAGTGACAGGCAGGAAGGCGTTGGGTGGGTTACTGTGTTATTTTGCATGGGACCCCGGTTAACTAAGAGCAGCACTGATCTACTGTAAATTCCAGACTGCCTATTGGGGGCCTCAGCTATGGTCATCTTTGCAAAAGTTCGGCTATTTCACCGGCAGTGACAGCTCACTTCAGTGTTTGCTGACAGCATCATTGTCTTCAGAGCCCAATATCTCAGCAACCACACGTGATGTCTTTGGGGTACAGTATATACCTTCCTCAGTGCACCCGTACAGTTAGAGGAACAATATAGCAGCCAAGGAAAAGCAAAGTTCAGAAAAACTGTAACGTTTCGGTCCAGCTTTCTATTCTTTTATTGTTGCAGCATGCTTTTAACTCTGCATTTCTGAACAAAATGTCCTGGCCTTTGGATCTTAATAGTGTAAGTCTGCAGTCAGGAGAAGTACCAATTTTGTAATCCTGGAATATAGGCAGGATTTTACACTACCTACAAGATTTCCCAAGTGTTATTTATTAACTGATTTACATTCCTCTGCATAAAATGTGCCCATCACTATATCCAAGCCCATATATAGGCAATACAATGACATCTAGATTAACCCTAGCATGACACCAAATCACCCTAAAAAGAAAGTCGGTAGATGCTCAGCCCTGCCCTGCCCTTCAGGTGGTGAACAGATTCTGTTGCACATATAAGGAAAAAGATGTCAGCATCCACTGAGAATGCTCTGTCTCCAGCCCCAAGGTGTAGGGACAATTGCTGTGGGCATCCCAGCCGATCACAACTACCAGGCAGGAGTATGAAGAGAGAAGTCATCTCTCTCTCAGATAGTAAGACCCCAAACCATATGGGGCTTAACAGATTAAAACCAACACCTTGAATGCACTCTAAGACAGTGCAAGCTAAGGAGTACCAGTGTAATACACTGTCTCGGAGAACAACCACAAGGCAAGCACTCAGCCACAGAATATTACCCGCTGAATTTCTGAATGGCCTGCAAGTGCAGCCCCTAAGCAGGGCATGTTGCACTAATCCACTCTGGAGGTGGCAGAGGCATGGAGAGCTGATAAGATACACACCTGAATAGAAAAAGTTCACAACCTTCTTGTCAAGCCAAGATTTAAGCAAAAACTGCTGCTGCCAGGAACTCCAAAAGTAGCTGATGATCCAATAGGAACCTCCGGTTGTGCATGTTATTAACAAAAGGCAGTCAAAGAAGGTTTATTTGTTGATTTTTTTGGTGGCTTCAAACTTACTCCAGTTCTTTTCCTTTTAACACAAGGTGATTTTAATTTTCTCTTACTCTGACATCAGACTAGCTCCTGATTCCCTGACCCAATCAGCTGATGACAGCTGCATCAGGAAGCATGAAAAATACAATCAACTTTTGAAAAAATTATGCGAAATATTTTTTAAAAAATACATTTGCCTAAACTTTGTTAAGAATCCGGTATGATTTCTTACACTCCTCCAGACTTTAATAACTTGAAGATAATATTTCCATAAAAAAATAAAATCCTGAGGGGAAAATGTGCATCTCCATCTGTATTACAGGAACTTCCCTGAGAAAATGAGCAGGACGGTTTGAAAACAAATGACAAAATAAAGCAATACAAAAGCAACTGCTACTGTTGAAGACAGGATACTAGACTAGATGGACCGCTGGTCTTGTCCAGGATGGCCATATTTACATTTCTAATGACAACTAATAGGTAGAACAGCAGCAATGAGGAATATTCAGGCGAAAGTCAGGGTAACAAGGGTGTCTTAGGAAGATGTATTGACGACATAATTAAGTCACCCCAAAGCAAACCATGTGGAGTCAGCGGGTGGTCAACACCACTCAAGTTTGGGTCCTGAGGCTGCAGCTTCCACCTCAACTGCTTGCGGTCCTTCTACCCCTGTTACATCAATACCATACCACTTGGAAAGCAAAGCAAAACAATCTAAATCAAGGAAGCCAAAGGTAAAACTAAGCCATCCACAAATAAAACTACTGAAGTTTGATAATACTGCTTATTTTGCTACAGTGATAAAGGTTGGGGAGTGGGGGAAATCATGCTGCTTTATCTTTGGGTGTACCTGACTTCACCCTAAATCAGTCATACTCAGACCTCACTGGTTCAGGAGCCAAAGTAGCGATCGACATTACCCAAAAGAGACACAGTCGTGTGAATTCATTGTTTCATTTTCTCTCTCTCTCTCTCTCTCTCTCTCTCTATAATGTATTATTCCCACAGCAAAATGACTGACCAGTATTTGTTGATAACATAGTCAAAGCATCCTGATTGGTTAATAATTAAATCACACAGTGTTTTAATATCATGTGCTACAAAGAGCCGCAGGAGACACAGTAAAGAGGCACTTGCAGCTCGCAAGCCTGAGTCTTTGTGTAACTGTCCTAAGTCATAGTGGAAATCATTCCACTTCATACTGGAGCTGATTCTGGGACAGCATACATACATACGTACCCCTGTATGGACTAGGCCGATTCAGAGACAGGAAACATACACAGCCCTACCTTTATCTCTCAATGCTTATAAGAGCCGATTCTTTTATTTCTTCCTCTGACATACCTCCCAGAGAGTCCCTGGGAGTTTTGTGTAAGCAATGCCTGCCAGGTTTGGGCTGCAGCCCACACATCTCCATTGCTACCTACAAACACTGGAGGGTAGGGAGCAAACACCCAGATGTACAAGATGCTGCTGCTCTAGCAATTCCTGAGAAAATGACCGCACACGGTACAATGGTGCAGGCTGCCGGGACCTTTTTGGCTCACAGATTTCTATCGACTATCCTCTTCTAACAGATTTAGTGTGTTGCAGGGTAGAACATAGTGCAGGGACCTCAGAAAGTTCTTGGCCCAAGAGGACACCGCTGAGTGGAAATTAGAAACGGGAATCAGCAGCGCATGAAGCAAGTGAAAGGGATGTGGCTGTGATGTGATGGGGAAGTTTTACTACCGACGGTGTGCATCATGTAACTGGTATGGAAGGACCACGAATAGCTGAGGAGAGAGCTTCTGTCTCAGGATCCAAGCCTGAAAGGTGAGGAGCACTCTGAACACCCACTGATTCCCCCAGCACCAGTGGGAATATAAACTGAGGTGGTGGGGTAGACCCTGGGCCCAGTGAGAGATGGGGCTAGGGACTGGAAAATGCCTGGATTCAACCCCATGGACCCAGTGGCTGAACAGCCCTGGGACCCAGCAAGAGGCAAGTGAAGAAGAACATCAGATTGCCCGTGGTGACTGCAAGATGTTTTGCTGTAACATTTAGGAAGTGGTGTGAGTGGGTGATCCATGTCAGCAATGGCTCGTAGAAGTTACGGCAATGAAATCTGCGTTTGTGAGCACAGGTGTATGATGTGAATGGCAAGATAGAAGGCTCCACATTGGTTATCCAGGCAGATCTTGGAGCTATGAGAGAATGGTGTAAAGGAGATAGAGAAGCCTGAGAAGGGTAACTGATGAATGGAGCATAAACAGGGGTTGAAATCAAGTCTGTCAAAAATTTTCATTCCTTACCCTTTTTTTTTTTTTTTTTTTGGCAGCAAATAACCTTTCCCCCTCCCTCCTCAATGAAAATGTTTGTTCTTTCTAAATGTTCTGGGTTTTCCCGTAAAAAAACAAAAACCCTGATTTTTTTGTTTTCAAAAACTGACTATAACTGAAAAAATTTCAGTTTTCAGTCTTAGACTTTTTTTAAATCAAAAAAGGGGGTGGGGGAAATGAAACACTTCTTTCCAGTTTTTCACAAAATATATTGACCATTTTTTGATTCGACTGCTGATTTCCTCACTTCTGACGGCTTGCACGCTTAATGCAGTGGTAACACAGGTTTTTTGAGTGGAAATTTCCCATATTTTCTAACTAATGTGTGACAAGCTGGGTGAGGTAATATCTTTTATTGGGTCAACTTCTGTTGGTGAGAGAGCGACGCTTTCGAGCCACCCCGAGCTTTTCATCGGCATTGCTGTTTATTCACACAGAAGAGTCTCAGTAACAATTGTATTATTCCCATATGCTCCCCCGTAGACACCTGTTTCCTCCTTTGACCCCAGCCCCGCTCCTCCTCCAGCGCCCTACACCGCTACATTGCTCCCAGGGTGCTTGTGTTCTGAAACATGGCTACATCATGGGCTCCCTACAGCACTGCTGATTTAGCACACTTAGTCTCAGCTTCTCCACCCCAAGTCCCCCGCGCCCAGCCACGTACCTCTCTGCCTAAGCCCCTCTGTGCAACAAGCCTCTTTCCCATCAGGCCACCTGCAGACCCTGTTCACCTCCTCCCTATTTCCCCCTCCCCACCGTCGCCCAGCTCCCCTCAGCTCTGTCAGTTCATATTTTGCTAAAAAATTACATCAAAAGTTCGATTCTCCTCCGAAGAGGTGTTGTGCCACAGTTCCGCCTCTGTACGACAGTAGTTATACTAACTTTCTCCCACTCTTTGTCTGCGCGGTCTATTTAGCCTGTAAAGTACTTGGGGCCCAGATTGCCTATTATGTGTATGCACAGCGCCTAACACAACGGGGCCCTACTGTTAGCTGGGGCCTCTAGGCATTACTGTAATATAAATAAATAATTATATTAAAGCATAACAAAGGGACTTTAATCCTGCTTTAAGAGACAATCTCAACACAACCTTAATTGTAGGGTCACCACTATGCTATAAATATAACAGCACAGCAGGCAGCGTAGTTTTCATCCCAGAGTTGGGGTAACATTTTCAAAAGCACCTAAGGGTACATCTACCCAGCAAAAAAACAGAGTCCCAGAGCCTAGGGCAACTGCCTTGGGCTCGCGCTACAAAATAGCAGCATATACGTTCCCGCTCGGACTCAAACCTGGTGACAGTGGTGGAGTCTCAGAGCCCAAGCGGGAACATCTACACTGCTATTTTTAGCCCCATAGCATAAGCCTGTCACTTGACCCAGGCTCTGAGACTTGCTGCTGTGGCTTTTTGTTTTTCAGGGGGTTTTTCCCCAGCGCCTAAGTCCCATGTTCAAGAGACATGGGCACTTGGGAGCTTAAGCATCAATGAAAGCCAGTGTAACTTAGATTCCTAAGTGGCTAAAAGGGTATGTCTACACTGAGAAGTTGTCGACAAAACTTATCTTTCACCGGGGGCGGGGGGGGTGTTAAGGATCCATGAAAGACAAAAGTTTTGCCAATGCAAATAGCAGTGTGAAGGCGGTTTTGTCAGCAGGAGAGTGCTCTCCTGTTGACAAAGCTAATGCTGTTGGCAGGGCTGGAAGTATTTTGTTGGCAAAAGTCCCAACAAAGTACCGACAAAGAGCGTTTACACACGCTGACTTTTAGCGACAAGGCTGTGTCGACACAGCCTCGTCCCTAAAAGCTGCATGGTGTAGAAAAGCCTTAAATCATGGGACTTAGGCTGCTAAGTCACTGTAGGCGCTTTTGAAAGTTTGATCCCTAGTTCACACTACAAACTCAACACTGCAAGGGGAATTAGTCGCAACAGGTTTGATTGCAATTAAAACATGTTAGATGGTTTAGACAAAACCTTAATCACACTGCAGTGGCTTGGGCCCTCAATTGTATATTAGTTATTCTAATAAATACAATCCAGGGCTTTAACACGTTAGTGTCATTGGTAAAGGCCAGCTTACAAAGCAAAGTGGAATTATGCTTTATAACAGCGTTGGGGGAGGAACATGTAGTTGCATTCCCCAACATGCTTGTTTTGTACAGTAGGTGGACCTGTGACTCATTAGCTAGCAATGGCCATTCTCAAAACAGTTGCATCTCCAGTTAACTCACAAGTTGCTGAGCAAGGCGGCCATTCCTAACAAACGTGTATTTTACAGCACAGGGAATGCTTATCTTCCCTCTACAACCCCTCTCTCCGTTACAGCCATACATTTGAACGTGTTACAGAGAAACATTGATAGAAAACAGAAACTGACATTTCAGCTTCTGCCTCCACGATAAATGGCAGGCTGATGAGCAGATACAATGGTGAAGAAACTGGACAAGAAGCTACTCCTGCAGCTTGGCCAGTAACACATCATGGAATGGCCTTCAGATTGTACATCCCCTTAGCAGTGGATCTTGGCGGATCATCATTTCACAGATGGGCTCGCAGGAGCATGTTCATACCTGGTGTAAGCAAGTGCAATTCCACTTAAGGCCTGTGTTCGTTTACACCAGGTCTGAATTTGGTCCTCAATCTCCAGAGTCTATTCAGCAATCCAAATCCATCTCTCGGTGCCCAAAAATGCAAGCACAGCTCTATAAGGTCCTTATGCTGTCTCCAGGCCTAAATTAGAAAGAACTGGGGGCCTAAATATGATGTGCTGGTGGACCAAGAAGATAGAGTACATTAATAATTTTTCTAAATTGTGCTCCCGGGGACCAGCTTTTTAAACAGCAAATGAAGGTGAGATACTGGAGGGAGGTACATGCTTAACGATCTGGGGTCCATCTCACCAAAAAAGCAGCATAGGTGAGGGACCGTGAATTGATTGCATGCTTAAAATTATGAAAAGTGACAATTCCTATTTGCATAATGCCTAGCATGAAAGTGTGTAACATTTTGCCATGAAGCCTCAAATCAAGGATTGCAGCCAGCAGTGCTCTGTGAAAACCAGTGTCATAAAACCTGGGTTTATTTCTCAAGCTTTTAGAGGGTGGTCTTTTAATGTTTTGATTGTATTTTAATTGGGTTTTCATTACAATACACAGAGCGTTGGCTGTGTAGGTGAGGGAGGGGTGCTTCATAAATAAAAATATTAATTAATCGTTACATAAGACATCCTCAGAAAGCAATTCCCATCCCACTGTACTGTAATTTTTTGGTGAGTGTAACCCATATAATGAACACAACGACAACAAAACCCAGCAGACAAGCTAGCTAAACAGCAGGCTTCCAGATGTCCACCCAGCTCTCCCATCTCAGACTCTTAATCCTCTACTTAGTCTGAGCTCTAGCTGATTTCTGATGCATTCAGATTATCCAGCTAGCATAACTGCTAGCGAACATCTGAAAATTTTCACCCTTCCCTCTCACATTTCACCTTGAAGGAGCGGCACTCTATGGGGCTCAGAGCCTTCTTTATCAAGCCAATTAGCTTAAAACAAAAGCAGTGAATAGGGCTCACTCACACAACGCTCAATGGCCTGTAAAATCCTCAATATTTCAAAATGGTCTCAGGCCAAATACTGCTGTAAAAACAGTAACCGGTGCCTTAAGTAACCAAAGCGTTAGACTTTCTGACAGCATTAAAAATAAACTTAACATACATACATCTGACGTGGAGATCTGGTCACGTAATGTAAAGAAAAAGTTCATGAACAGCTCAGACTGAATTTATTTTCTAACATTTGAGGACCAAAGTTTGCAAGGAACAAAAGGAAATGATTAACGGGAAATATGCATGGTACAAAAGAGACTTTATAGTCCAAAAAGGGATGTCCATATTTAGAAACACTTGATTCCTGCCATCAGGGTTCTTTGCTTCTTCCTGAATGTGTTTCTCTCGCCATGAGAGAAAGAGAAAGCCTGTATTTGTTAGTGTTGCACACACAAATTGTGTAGCACCAGTTGATTTGCTTACTGATTAAAAGCAAAATGTTAAGATTTTAGGAGGTGAGCATGATTTTTATTTTTAAGAGCTCCGTTCTGCCAAACGCTTGCCCCTCCCTCCTTCCCCCCTCCACAAATTCTCATCGACACTACTGCAAGCTCAACTAAAGCCTTGTCTGTGGATGGGGGAGGGAGAAGTCTGTTACAAACCATTAATTAACCCTTTTGAATTAGCATGATGTGAAAGTTCTGCCCTTAGTGTGGACAAGGACAATCACATTTAAAAAACACATTCATTGGTCGTGGTTATCTCAAGAAGGGACCCGAGTATGAATCACAACTAATACATTTTTAAGCACCACCTTGCTTTGTCTAGTTGCTAGGTTTTATTTACAAGTGCTTTTTAAGGCATTTTCTAACACAATGCTTTTTTCCAGTCTAAACATGACCACAAAGAGATCTTGTATGATAGGGCCCTTGTGTTGTAAGCACTGCATTGGGGATGTTGTGGATAAAGCAGACCTCTGCTTACACTAGGATGTTTTTCCTAGAATTTCTCATCTTTGCTACCAACAGTTCAAGTCCACATGCTCTAAACTAGCATATACAAGAGGCTAGCAGCTGCCAGCATTTTAAGCAATTGGCCCCAATCCCTGACCCTGCTCCAAGCCCTGTTAGGCAAGAAAACACGGTGTTTAAAATGCTTGTAAGCACTTGTGACTGTCTACACTAACACTCCCACCATTGCTACTACCCGAGGAAACCACAGTGGGAAATTTTAGAGGAAAAAAAGGCTAGTTCACACACAACTGCTGTCACAAGGATTTATGTAATAAGCTTTTCTTCCACATCTTCTAAACCAGTGGTTTTCAACCTTTTTTAATTTGCGGAGCCTTAAGAAGTTTCAAATGGAGGTGCGGACCCCTTTGGAAATCTTGGATACAGTGTGTGGATCCCTGGGGGGTCTGCAGATCACAGGTTGAAAATTACTGCTCTAAACCCATAACAAAAAATAATTTCCTCTAGGTTAGGGCTTCTTACACTGGGGGCAGATTCTCAGCAGCTGGGGTTGATTGTCATAGCCCAGCAATTTATACCAGCTGAGGATCGGTCCCAATGCTTCTAACCAAGGGAAAGCTGCTACCAAAAGTCACCGACTGTCCCCAAAATTTGGAAGAGTGCAAGTTAGTGGTTTCTGATAAGCTTTGCTCACCTACAGCCAGGATCTGTATCATACTGGGTTTCTACAGCCAGCACAGTGACATACAATGCAAAACTGGCAGCAGTGTTAATGGCGTCTCATCTCCATGCCCCTCCCCGCCATCACCTGTTCCCTGATAGTTTTGGAGAGGGTCATTAGTGCTCCTTAACAAGGTCGTGCAAAGAACTAAAGATTGGAGAGCAAAAGAATAGAGTGGGAGATGGAGAGGAGGAAAGGAAGAGAAAGTTTGGGGAGAGGGATAGCTCAGTGGTTTGAGCATTGGCCTGCTAAACCCAAGGTTGTGAGCTCAATCCTTGAGGGGGCCATTTAGGGATCTGGGGCAAAAATTGGGGATTGGTCCTGCTTTGAGCAGGGGGTTGGACTAGATGACCTCCTAAGGTCCCTTCCAACCCTGATATTCTATGATTCTAACTGGATTTAAAAGTGACCTACAAAAAGTGGGGGGAGTTGGTTTATGCCCTTATGTGTTTAAGGCATATAGAAGACTGAACAGTGATCGTTTAAGGATTTGGGGGTTTTTAACCTGCTTGTTTTACAACCTTCAGTATATTAAGTATATTAAGAATGTCAAGTTTGGTCTTCCCTGGCTTTGCTGGAGAACTTCTTGGTGGTCTCAGGTCAGCACTCACACTTAAATTGAAAGGGGTGTGTATTCATTCGATATTATACTTGGAGACGTGTTAACAAAACCCAGAGCTTTAACAGGGCACTCACCACTTGATTGGGAAACTAGACCTGGGTTATATTCCCTACTCTGCCAGGAATAAATCAAAATCTCTTTCTCTCTGAGATACCCTGTTCCGTCTCTTAATTCTTATATTGGTATGCTGATTTAGTTCTCTAGTCACCATAAATTCTTGCAGGGTAGAGAAGGCTGTATTTTTTCAGTAAAAATAACAAATTTTGTATTTAAATTAAAAAAAAATCAGACTTTCATACATTCTAAAGCAGCAAGGTAGAGCCCAAGCATTTCTGCAGATCACCTCTAAGGCTTTTTAGATTAGAAATGTTAGGTCTGGTCTATCGTCTTTTGCTGGAAGACTATGGACTACAGGGGAGTTATCTAGATTGTGGCATTACAATGGAGCAAAACACCTGAGTAATAGTGAGGTGCAAGGGATATTTAGTTAAACTGCTTAGTGCTGTTTTGTGGGGGTTTGTGAATATATATTTTACACAAATTCCTGACAAACCTTTGAGAGAAAAAAAGCTCTTTGTGGAAGGTTTAAACACCCTATGACAGAGAGCTGGGAAAGCTTCCACCAGTCACTGACACCTGTAACAAAACAAGCGGGAAGACAGAACTCTATATTCCTAAACTAAAAAGGAAATGAAATGCACCCTACACACTTTTTTCCTTTAAAACTTTCTGGCTTCCTTTATAGGTCACAAATCAAGAAAGGATGCAAATAATTTTTTTCTCTCTCTCTTTTGCAAGGCACTCAGTCTTTCATGAATCATCCTCAAGAAATGTATGGTAGGCAGGCAAAAGCAATCAAATATCTTTCCTTTTGTCAGTTGCCTTTCATCACAAATGATCCCAAAGTACTTTACAACATTTCAGCCTTTCATTTTTGTTAATTTTCTAATTTAACAGGAAGTAAATATTACATTTTGCAAGTAAAAAGCACTTATTTATAACACTCTTAAAAGCTGAATCAAATTTGATTAAAAATAGAAGTGGGCTTACTATGATCTAATTGCAATTTACACCAATAATATATTTGGGCTTTTTTTTCCCCCGGTTAACTGTTTGTGCGTGTTTTGGTGGAGAGAACCCTGTATATTATACATCATGTACCTTCTTATACAGGATCATGGAAATTCTTCTGTCAAGGCAGGTTTGTATAGGCATACAGCACTATCACGACAGTGCTTCCAAATCTCTAAAAGATCCACACCAGAATTCAGAAGTGAATACTGAGCCTAAAATACGGTCTCTTTAGTCGTTATACATAAGAATGAGGTGCTAGTTCAAAGCAATGCCACTGCACACTGTTTAATATCCTTAAAATGTCAGTGCCTGTGTTAAAATTTCCCAGTCCCATCGCAAGGCTTAATTACTATTGTTCTGGCTATTCGTATTAGATTTGGTCAACCACATGAAATCTCAGGGCACACAATCACAAGAGGGCAGTCCCACAATGTGGTTAAAACAGTTCCACCTTGCAGTGCAGACGGGGCGGGGATTTGCTTTAATCGCTCCCACATACTGTGCTGTAGCCTCTAAAGAGCTAAACCTTGCTGTAGGACTGGGATTCTCTCTTGAGTTCTTATCCTACCCCAAACAATGTACTCTGTGGCCTTGGCCAAGTCACTTACCCTCTCTGCCTCAGCAGCCCATCTAATAAAGAGAATCAGCCTTATTCAGCTACCTTGTAGGGCTGGTGAGGATATGCCATTCTCCTCAGGAATAAGAGAGGGACAACAGGGTGGAACAAAACAGGAGGGAAGAATACTTACTATCTGGAAGACGGGCAGATGCAGCAAGCACCAGGTAGTTGCAAAATGGCCCCTCTAGAGTTGCAGCTACTTGGCTCTGTCAAAGGTAAAGGGCCAGCCCCTGAAAGGCATGCTGGGAAAAAAGTTCTTATAGGAGGACACCGTGTCAAACAGAGTTAGCAGGACCAGGAAGCCTGCTTCAAGGCTAGCACCAGCGTATTACATACATTACGAGGAACAGATGTTTGCAAAGCATTTTGAACATACTGCTTAATCCTCACACATTAGTATGCAGAATGCCAAATTACAAACTAACTCTGCAAAACAGGGACAAGAGTACTTCATAGGACCTAAAAACTTCAGGTGAGGATCATAGAATATCAGGGTTGGAAGGGACCTTAGGAGGTCATCTAGTCCAACCCCCTGCTCAAAGCAGGACCAATCCCCAATTTTTGTCCCAGATCCCCAAATGGCCCCCTCAAGGATTGAACTCACAACCCTGGGTTTAGCAGGCCAATGCTCAAACCACTGAGCTATCCCTCCCAATGCTCATGACTTGGTCCCCTTTGCACTGCATGTTGGAATACGTTCAAGGAGTAACTGTATTGGAACCAGGTCCCTGGAAGAGTTTTACAGTACAGTTGCAATGTACAGTTTGGTGTGCTGCTCTAATAAAGAGACAAATATGTGACATGCTAATTACTAGTGACCATTAATTACTTCCTCAGGGAGGTGGGTTTGGTCTCTGTCACTATGTCTACACTGGATCCCATCCAGGTATGCACTTAAGTGTCTAGCTCCTCCTGCTCCCAAGGACATACTTCTATTTTTAGCATGCTAGCTCTATCAAAGCTAGTGTGGGACATCTCCACAAGTTGGAATTTCCACCTTCCAGCACCGGTGCAGACATAGCCTCTTAAGTAGTCAGAGGGTAATTAAATGGGGGCTTGACAGAAGTGGAACACCAGCAGCCCTGTTCCTCCATGATCCTGAGTCAACAGACAAGAAAGGCTGACCTACCATGCCCCAGAATCCCAAGGGTGTTCCTATAGCCAAAAAACCCTCCTCTGATAAGAGACAGAACTTGCCACAAGGAAGTGCTTAATCCAAACTGCGCCTATTTCTAATTTTAGATTTTGTTTTAAATAGTACCAAGAAATTAACTGTTCAAATGTAGCAGTTACAGAAAACACCACAACATTTTAAATATGCCAACATCTATGATAGGATTCCCAAAGCAGGGTCCCACTTCACTATGGAGCTGCATTAGGGTCTACATTATTGAATCAATTAAGAGCAAACATGTATTTGGGCTACAATGGTTAAGTAATTGTATTTTAGGCAGTTAATGAAAGTAGCAGCTGCATAGTGAGACAATTTTTTCTTCTGATACGGCATTTTGTGGAGACTGGCACTTCAAAGAATCACATGGTCTAATCAGTAGGCTATAACACTACCATGTTTTTTTAAATCAATTCATACAAAAATAGTCATTGTTAGTCTTTCTGTATTCAAGTACATTGGGACATCATCTTAACATGCCTCATTGGGTCTTTATAATCCAGATCTGGGTCTGATTTTCAGAGGTGCTGAGTACATGCCATTCCCAGTATAATCAAATGTGGTAGTGGGTGCTCAGTATTTTGAAAATCAGGGCTCTACTTGCATGATTCTTCCACATGTGTGGGGCTTGTTTGGTTAGTTCATAGTACAACCTTGCCATTAATGTGTGGTTTTTGAAGGAGGATGTATAATCACAAGCTAGATTCAAATCCTAAAGACAGCTGTCCTAAAATCCAAATAGAAACCAAACCAAAAACAAAGGTTCTTAGACCACCACTAAATAATAACACAGGATGCTAACATGCAGTCCTCCCTCTGTCAAAGAGCTCCTCCATACTTTTTGCCTAAACCATTCACGTTCCAGTGGTCATCCCCCACTCTGAACTCGTGTGTGTGTGTGTGTGTGTGTGTGTGTGTGTGTAACATCTTTCTCCATCTGTGCCTTTAGATTGCAGGTCCTCGGAGGAAAGGACCTGTTATGTCTGGCAACAATCTTCCACTGTGTACTACTAGATAAACTATTCCCCTCTCTTTTTAAACAGTGTGCTCCTAAGTCTGCCCCGCTACAGGGGAGTGGCATGGATGGAACTAGAGGTCAGAATTTAATTCCATTTGATTTCCCCCCTCCCCTAAGGTGCATTTGATCTTGGTTTAAGGCTCTAACCACAGGGCAGATTAGAGGGACACCAACTTGAAAGTCACAATTTTCTGTCTATTTTACAGTTACTATTATCTACTTCTAACACAAGTACTATAACGTAAGTTAATAGAAAAATGTCCCATCTCTCTCCCCCCACCTTGTTCAGGCTGGTTTTGAAGTCTATTTAAACAGGCTCAAGTTTGAATGAAAAGCCACCCTAGTAGCCAGGAAAGCAAAAACACCTGTTTTATTTTTTAAAAAAACCCAAGCATTTCAAAAGATTTAGAATACACAATTTTTTTTTATTTTTTTAAAAAGTGTGCTCTACCAGCTATTAGAGCTTCCTGAAGTTATGCACTTTCAAACAAAAAAAAAAAAAAAAAAAATTCAAAGTGATAGTACCTAATGTAAAAAAAAGCCAAGGGGAAAAACATGTTAATTCACCCCATGCTATTTATCAGTACAGAAACTAACTATGAGACGTATCATTACTACTGTAAAACGCACCTGAAGCATAGAAGTCTACTCAGTTGCAAGACCCTTATAAAAGCAGGTCAGTTTTGTATCATCCCAAAGAATGATATATCCTAGAACTTTGCAAGATGGTATTATGATTTGGAATAGTTAGTAATGCAGACTGCAAGACTGTAACCAACAGTGGCAATGCAGAAGACTGAGTGTAGCTGAAACCATGTCTTAACTGTGCACTTCATGGTAGTATCAGCAGTCAGCTATTTTGGTTGCTCAGATGACTTTGAGCTATTTGATTTACATTGAGTTAATATGCACTGACTTCCACATGGTGTTACTGATATATTTCTGCACTTTAGTATAGCAACTGAACAGCGAAGGTAGTATTACAACTCCTGGAAGGTACCCACCAGCCCAGTGTACATGTATTGTCAGTCATGCATTTTCATTAGGAACTAGAATTTCCTTCCATCAGAAGGATCTTAGCATAGGAAAGGGGGTAGGAGAAGCGTACCAACTTTTTTGGTGATGCACACCTATTTGAACTTTTAGTTCTAACTTGCTTCCATGATACAGAAACCAGTTTAACACCTCTTCCTCTGTATTAAATGCAAGCATTAAGGGCTGGTCCACACTAACCCCCCGCTTCGAACTAAGATCATGTAGCTGAAGTTGCGTATCTTAGTTCGAACCAAAAAGGTACTTACCGTGGGTCCAGACACAGCAGGCAGGCTCCCCCGTCGACTCCGCGTACTCCTCTCGCGGAGCAGGAGTACCGGTGTCGATAGCAAGCACTTCTGGGATCGATTGATCACGTCTTGTCTAGACACGATAAATCGATCCCAGATCGATTACTTCCCGCCGAACCAGGAAGTAAAGTATAGACGCACCCTAAATGTTTGTCAACACTGGAAATGCTAGTGACACAGGTGCAGTGCTTCAGCATAGGTGTTACCTCTACCACTGGGAGGTTTCTCCCATCAGGGTAGGTAATTCTCCTCAAGAGCTAATAGCTACCTCTACAGAATTCCTCCAGCAGCCTAGCACTGTCTACAGTAAGGGTCAGGTTGAACTAGCTACATTGCTCTGGGGGTGTGGTTTCCCCCCCCCCACACACCTTTTGAGCAATGTTGCTGTTTCAACTTAACTGTTTAGCATCAACCAGGTCTTAGTCACAATTCATCACTACAAGAGAGTGTAAGTGATCCCATTGCAACTGAGGCTATTTAAAAGTGGTAAATGTTTGAGACAC
Organism: Macrochelys suwanniensis; assembly: GCA_033296515.1. Lineage (NCBI taxonomy): Eukaryota > Metazoa > Chordata > Testudines > Chelydridae > Macrochelys > Macrochelys suwanniensis. The sequence goes on from CM065783.1 coordinate 93,104,651, forward strand.
AACCACGTGCAGTGTTCTATAAAGCATTTACTAAACTATTTCAATTAACACAGCATTTTATTGGTCATCCTGAGTGATATTTTATTCACATCACAAGCATTATAGACTGTCTATAAACTGTACATCTGCAATTTGGTTTGCATAAGCAACGCAAACAGCCTGTAGCTGGGTAGTTTACCATAACTGACTGCATTCTTATAAATCACCATAGGTGGCAAGTTTACAAGTTTCGCCACCATTAATGCAAAATTCCACCTCTATCTCTATAGTTGTGAGGTACCACTCTGCTCTCCTCTGTGGACAGAGCAAAGAAGGAATACAGATGACTAAAACTAGCATCCCCTCACTACCCGATTTCAAAAATCATGCATTTTTGGTGCTCAGAAGTCAGATTAGTACCACTAGCTAAATTAAGTAGTCTCTTTTATAAAAGGATATCAAAATATCCTGAGTGTGGAATGGTTCAGAGAGTCATGTGTCAGTGGACACAGTGTGTCTAAGTATTCACAGAGGGGGAATTACAGAACCTCAACCCAGCTCCCCGGATCCAATTCACATATATAAAGAAAGGCAAGTGTATTAGGTGCCTGTGCCACCACTTCTACTTCAGAGAAATTAGGCGATTGTCTAGTATTTCTCCTGCCAACGAGCAGAATGCTAGAAAAAACCACAAGTCCGAAACAGTTTAACACAGGACAAAAAAAGGCACATTTTAATATGTACAGCAATGCATTCGGGCTATAAATGTACCCAACACAACTGGGGAAAAAAAAAAAAAAAATCCAGTTTAACGTATGCTTTTATAATTGTTCAATGGAATCAGCCTCATTCCTAGCCACCTACCTTTCTGCATCTCTGAATGCTGCTATATACACACACAATTAGTCATGAATGTTCATTTAGGCTCCCATGTTCAAGTAATAAAATTCAAACTTGCATAGCATCTTATACCACTCAGCCATAAACAGGTAAGATTGCATATTAGCTTGAGTAGCCATCTCTTTCAATACAGCCAGTTTTAGCTAGCCCCCATTTTTATCCTTGAGACAGAATGTTTCCTAAGTAACCCACCCTGAGGGATGCCACAAACTTCAAAATGAACTTTTTGCTGTTAAGGTACTTTTCAACCAGAAATTTAGAATGTTGTCAAGAACAGTTTTAAAAACGTAATACTGTTTATTTTGCTTCAAAAAACATTTCAGCATTCTAAACATACAAAAAAAACCAACATAACGTTGCAAATTTGTTTAAGTACAGAGTGTTTTTGAACTTCAATTGCTGCACTTGCTCTTCACTCCGTTGACAATGAAGAGATGTCTACAGTTTCAGTTTAAAAAACTACCGCACTTAACTAAAAAAACCCATACACTTCTCATGCCAGCTGAACCCCCTTCCACAACTAAGAATGGCAGCAGAATGCTAATTTCACTATATACAGAAAGACAACTTTAAGCTAAATGGACGCCCACTGTAGTGTAAATAGATCTACTCTCACAGTGCATGCTTTGGGCCATGGCACCCTATGGAAGGTACAGCCTTCCAAAGCAATCACCCCTCCCTCAAGGCATCACAACTCTAAGCATGTACCACAAGAATTTGTCTAGTTTTTACAAACTATAGATATGTACAGTTTATAACCCAGGATTTTCTAGCCAATAACCATATAGTAACACCACCTTACAAATTAAAAAAAAATGCTTGAAACATTTTTAAATGCTTTGTTACACCAACAGCAAAGTGCACAGAGTGAGGAGAACACTAGAGCGCCTTTTCATTTTAAAAATGTTTGGAAATATGTACAACTTTGATACAGTTTCAGGGTGCTCACTACACCCATGGCCACTTCATGTAAACCAGTTACAATTTCTAGAGCACTTTTAGAAACTACAGTGTGATCAGAATCCGAATTTTGTAATTAAGCCTAATGAGGGCAACAGCACCATCTCAAATAAGAGGTGCTTCATTTATGGTGTTTCCCCTACTCTATGGTATTCACATCAGACAAATATTGTACAGTTTTATTCATCATCCTCATCCTCTTCATCTTCCTCTTCATCATCCTCATCCTCTTCATCTTCTTCCTCTACCTTTTTCCGAGCAGCTTTGGCTGCTGCACCCTTTGCACCATCAAACTTTCCTTTAGACTTGTAGTCTGCAACATCCTGCAAAGTCAAGAGGATGTCTTAATTTGCTCTAAGCAATAAATGTACAAGTGATCTATGCAATAGTAGGAGTAAATGTAGAGATATACTAGCTTTCAGCAGCCTTCTCCCTGCGGGAAAGGCTGCTGGAGCTACAGTCTATGGTCTTGTGGGTACCAAAGCGTACCTGAGTAGATTAAGCATTAGCTTTTCACCCTGGATTCATAATTTTTTAAAAAAGAGACGACAGTCACAAGTTACAGATGCTCGTGTAATTTTATAGTGCTATTTTAAAAAAGGTCCTTCAGCAAAGCTAAAACTTCACTTCATAAGGGGAGGCAATGGGAACGGCTATCTACCACGTATCCCAGGGAGCAAGACTCGCCTGAAGTTTCCCAAAGGATAAGTTCAGTGATTTAATGGAAGTTTCAGTGTACTACATATGTATCCAGCATACCAGGTATTGCTGCTAACCAGTCTCTAGATGTTACAGAAGCCTTATAAACATGCCCCCTGTGTAATATGGATCTCTTCATTAAAACGAAGTGTTTATGCCCACATCAGCTCCAATGTTACTAAGACACTCAAGCTACAACCTAGCCTTACCTTTTCATATTTCTCCTTCAGTTTAGCTGCCTTATTATTGTAAGGCTGCTTTTCACCATCAGTGAGGTTGTTCCACATTTCACCAAGTTTCTTTGCTACATCCCCAATAGATATGCCAGGATTTGTGGATTTGATCTTGGGACGGAATTCTGAACAGAACAGGAAGAAGCCAGACCTTGGAGAAAAGTTTCATATTAAAATGAGCATCTCAGAATCTGAAATTGAAGATTAGAACTGGGCAAGACTGCCAGCTCTTTCAACCATCAATTCACCCAAATGATTCCACAAGACTGGAGACTAACAGCTAGTGTTTCTGAGTAAGGGGAAGATTTTTTTAAAACTAAAGAGACATTTGGGTTTGCTTATGGACCAGGCTTGCAAAGCATTATATAATAAAGTAGCGAAAAAGTGTTGAAAAATCTTGCACATTTTTCCATTTGCATTATTTGAGGCAGAGTGTTTTAAATGACAAATTTGCCACTTCTATCAACTAAATCTAAAGTAATAAGAGGAAGGAAGATATGAGTTTTGCAACTGTCCAGCTATTTTAGTCACGTTATTTAGTGCTCCACAAGTTGAGGATTTCAGCTGTCAGAAAGTTTATAAATGGGTACTAAAACCTATTCCATGTTATCACAATTCTCGTAATGTGTGTGTTCAATTTTTGTCTAGAGAAAGCTGCAACTGCAACACCTAACTGAGTTGAGCTATTCATATGTAACAGCACTGTGAGAAAGTTACTTACGGTGGCCGTTTTGGGGCATTAGGATCCTTCTTCTTCTTGCCACCCTTGGCTGGTCCATAATCCTTCATTTCCCTATCATACCGTACCTTGTCGGCTTTTGCCATTTCATCAAATTTGGACTTCTCTTTGCCTGACATGGTCTGAAAGAAGACAGCAGATGAGTACTCAAGTTAGTGAGTTTCCCTTTTCAGTTGGAGGTGCATGCTTATAGTGTCTTCACTGGACTGAGGCCACCTTGGAGAACAAGGGTCCACATCAAAGCTCAGTCACAAGTGGCAATCTCAGCAAGGGCCAATAACTGAATTGGCCTAAAGCCACCTCCTCCTTCTACAGTTAGGCTATTAAAATAGCTGGAGGTGGCCTCTCGGTAGAGGTGTGCAGGAAAAGAAAGAAAGTGTGTATGATGGAGAGAGAACCTACGTTTCCAATGCAGTATGAACTTTCCTGATCCCTAGAATTCAGAGACAAAATTAAGAATGGGATATGGGTTGAAAAGAAAGTCAATCTCTGATTTAAACAAGTGTCACAAGAAGTTACCATTCTGGAAAGACAGCTGTCACTTCAAGAAAGTAATGAATTCAAGTACCTTCCACCTTTCTGAGCACTTCTTGGAAAACTCTGCAAAGTTGACTGGAACCTCTGGGTTCTTCTTCTTATGTTCTTCACGGCATGTCTGCACAAAGAAGGCATAAGCAGACATCTTGCCCTTAGGCTTCTTCGGGTCACCTTTAGCCATCTTGACTCTAAGGAGGAGAGAAAGATAAATCTCAGAGATAAACTGTTTATTAAGTAAACACTAAGGTTAAATATGGACAGAACTAAGTGATGCTGCCTCAAGAGCTGGGTCACAGATTTAAGTAGTATGTCATTATAGGAAGATAAAAATGTTAAATAATTGGCCTTTTTTTATAATTTTATTTATAAATATACCCAAAATATTTATTTGAGTTGGCTGCCACATTAGAACTTGAACAGGCTGCATAATGCCAGTCTGTGAGTTATTCCTTCAGAAGAGCTAGAGTTCACATGTAACTAGCTGTCACTCAACAGGAAAGTTCCCACTGATTTTTTCCTTGTATAAATGCAGTATTTAGGTTACAAAGGTGTACAAATAAGGGCCAGTTTTAAACACACTATCACTGTGCAAGACTAGAAGGATGTGCTTTTGCTCCACCAAGTGACATGGTTTAGAGGTGTCGTGGTCAGCGCAAGGATTGATTAGCAAGTTACCAACGCTAACTTTTGGGTGGTGTGGTTTTTATTTTAAAAAATAAATAAATAAAATTTCCGGCCCCCTGCAGTAATATTTTCCATTTGCAGCCTTTTACAAGAGTGTGAAATTTTAATGTTTATTGGACTAACATAAATATTTAATTGTGCATCCTAATCCCACATGTGCAATAAAAGTGGATTTCCAGAATCATTCCCGCCCGTTCTGTAAATTGCTACAGACATTTTCATCCCCGACAAACACCCCAAAAAAAAAAAAAAATTTGGGGGGAGGGGGGAGAAACTCCCGTTTCGGTCACATATTAAGAGGCCGCAAATCTGTTTGCAAAGTTTCCGATTAAAAGGCAGGGTTGGTTTATGTTTTTACTCCCCCTCCTTTGCTTCCCGCCATCTTCCACCCCCCCCCCCCCTTTTGCCAAGGTCACAGCAAAACTAGAGAGAACCCCCTTTTTGCATATTGCCATGGGCAAGGGGCATTTGCAGCCGCTGTAAGGGAGGCCAGTGCAGCCTGGATGTGCCCAGCTCAGCAGCGCGCTCCTTTGCCTGAGACTCCAGTGGAGGGGGGGGGGGGGGGGGGGAAAAAAAAAAAAAAAAACGACAGGTCACCAAGACACCAATAATTCATCTTCCATTTTGTGAAATGCTTCTTCATGAAAGAAAGTGCCCCTGAAATGAGCCCCTGTGCTGGCCTGGGGGGTGGCCCCGGGCGGGGGGCACAGCCTGGCACGGCTGGGGCAGAGTGTGGGGCTCTCGCCCGTGCCATAGGAGTATCTATAGCCTTGGTGCTAGGCAGGGATATAGAGAAGTGGTTGCTGTTCTCCTCGCCCATAGCCGGCTCCATTCGCTAAAATGGCTTCTCTAAGGCAGTGAGGCTGCTATGCCTAACAAAGCCGCACACCCCCCCTCTGCCCAACTAACGCCTCTCCGCGGGGGCTCCCCGGCCCCCAGCCCCCTCCAAACTACCCCTCTCCCTAGAAAAACCTCCGCTCTGTCCTGCCAGGGGGGGCTGGGGGCCGTGGGGGCCGGGGCAAGGGCAGGAGAGGGGAGTTAAGGCGCCACCCCCCCCCCCCCTCCCATGTCCCTGCCTAGCGCAATACTCTGTATAACAAAGACTCCCGTGCAGCCATTACAGCCCAGGCTGCGCTCAGCCGCGCCGAGGGGGAAAAGTGCAAAAAGCCCCCAAACGACCCCCAACCACCCCGCCAAGCACAAGGGGCGATAGGGAAAGAGGAGCCGGGGCGAAAGCGAAAGGTTTGGGCTCTCTGCGGGGCTCCTGAGCGGAGATTTCCCCCGCCTCGATCCCCCCTCCCGACCGCTGTGCTGCTTACACGTCTTTCTTCCTTAGCCGGAGCTCTCAAGCGCCAGCCATATTAATGCCCACAGCAGAGGCAAAGCGGCGCAAGGAAGAGGCGGCTCGGGGCTTCAGCCAGGGCACCGGGGCACCCAACCCACCTCCCCGGGCAGGGGAAGAGACGCTGGAAGGGAAGCGAATAAATCGGGGGAGCGGGGCGAGCGGGGCGGCGAGTAAAAAACTGCTTCGGCGGGCAGCGCGCAGGGCTGATCCCTGTCAGATGCTACAGCGACAGCCATATTAATGCAGAGCAGGCAGCGGGCACAGCACTGCGCACGGCCGGCAACTTCCACCGCCGCCAGCCCGGCGGATCCCGCCCGGGCCAGCGCCAGCGCCGCGCATTTTCCCCCAGTCCCCTTTAGCAGAAAGAAAGAAAAGAAAAAAACACCACCCTGCCCGCGCAGGGGGGGGGGGGGGGGAGCCCGGAGTGAGCCCCGCGGCAGCCACTGCACCAGCCCCATCGCGCCGGGCAGCGCGACCCGGGGAAGCGCTCCACACTTCGCGCGCCTAGCGGGATACTCCGCGGAGTACGGGCACCCCCGGCGGGCGGAGGGGATCCGGGAAAGAAGAAGGGATTTTTTTTTGGGGGGGGGGGAAGGGGGGCTGCGCCTGGGGGGGTTTGACCTCCCCAGCACAGCTGGAACTGCACCCAGCAGCTGGACCCAGCAGCACTGCTTGCCGTGGGAGCCGCGGAGCAGAGAGACGGGGGAAGGGGGAAAAGTTTTTTAATAAAGCAGGGGAGGGGGGAAAGCCCGCGGAGAGGGAAGGGAGAGAGAAAAGGGACCGGAGGAGGAAGAGAAAAGGGGGATCGGGCGCGGGGGGGAGGGGCGAGGGCAGCCGCCCCCCGAAAAGTTGCCCGGCGGAGCCGCGGCAGAGCCGAACGTACCTGTATTGTTCGCTAGCCTGGGTAGTAGCTGGAGCGCAGGGCACGACGCTGGGCTCAGCACTGCTCGGCTCAGCCTCGCGTTGGCTGCCTCCGAGAGCGGCCTGATTGGCTGCCGGGCTCCGCCGTTTAAAACAACCTCCTCGCCCCGCCATTGGAAGGGAAGCTCATGAATATGGATCGCGGCCGGGCCCCGATTGGCCGGCGCCGGCCCAGGTCATTCATTCAAAAGAACACCCGCCCGGGGAAGAGGAGCTGGGCGCCGGGCGGCCGGGGAAAAGTTTGCAACGCGAGTGCGGGCGGGCCGGGGCCGCGGGCCGGGCCGGGCCGGGCCAGCCCGGCCTCGCACCCGCTGCCCCAGCGCCCACGCTTCTGCATCGGCCACATCGGCGGGACCATGGGCTCCGCTCTCCTGTGTGCCCAGCCGGCATCTGTCCCCAAGTCCAGGGGCTGCTCCCTCCCCTCCGGGCAGTCCTGCTACCCGCTGCCGTCGGTGCATGTATCAAACTCCGGCCGCAGGCTCAGGGCAGTGCCAGGCAATGCTGGGGGGTGAATCCGATCCGCACTTAACTAAGGGGAGACCCAGCGTGGTGTCAAATAAATACTACTCACGTTGTGTGCTAAGGATCAATGACTCCAAACCCCATGTTCTGTCAGCCGCGCTTTCCAGGCGTTCACTGCACAGGAGACATGCCTGCAAGTAAGGAGTAGTCCGCTCCCATCCCTGCACCACGTCTGAGATTGCTCCGTTCTAGGGGGATCGATATGGAGCGGAGCAAAAGGGAGCTCTGGAAAGACGGGTGGCAGAGGCGAAAGGAAAAGGGGCTTTTAGGTGCAGTGAGATTTTTACCCGCCGCGGGGCTGAGTGAAATCCAGCAACTGGTGGGTTTAACAGCTGGGAGGAGCCTCATTCTTTATTTTGACACCATGTACATTTTATACACGGAGCATACATTTGAAAATGAGATTGGACAGGAGAGAAGAGCAGAAGGTGGGGGGGGGGTACTAAATTTAGTAAGAAATAAAGAATGCAACGGAGGAGAAAGATTCAAACGGGAAGATGAGAGAAATGAAGAGAAGAGGAACTAGGGACCAGAGGCAGGAGCTGACAGAAATAAAAGAATAGGATAGGGGAGAGAAGAGAGAGCAGAAGCAGCATTTCAGGGGACAGGATGGAAACAACTGGCCTAAAATAGCCATTTATTGGTCATTTCTGCCCCAAACCAGTAAAGGCCCGATTCTGATTTCAATGAGTAGTTGCAGAATAATTAGTTACTACCCACTGTAAACAGTATCAGAACTGGGAGGTCTGGAATAAACTCTGATGGTATTCATTATAAATAACAGAGAAAGGAACTAAACAAGCAAAAACTATGATTCATCTAATAATTCATCTAAATTATTCATATTACTTAAAAAAAATAAACAGCAACAAAAACAAAGAATCCAAAAACTAGAGCTAGACCTGCTTCCACAGTTTGTTCTGTATAAAATATTCTGAGATTTAGCTTTTATTATTGGAGCATGTTGTATTTTATGAAACATGTACACAGCAACTTCCAGCCGAACAGTCTTAACACAGCTCTGTGACTCAGACAGGAAAAGTACCTCCCTTTTGGCTCACCTGAAAGAGAGTTTTCCTATAGAGCATCTGCCAAATGGTTAAACTGGGTACTAGTGGCCTACCACAGGTTGGTCGGGTGAGAAAACAGATCTGTTATTTTAAGGCTGGAGTGGTATGACTCAGAAACCACTACACAGAATACACTCAGAGTGGTTTTATGAGAGTGACAAAATAAAAATAATTGATGGGATAGATGGATGGTCTTTGGGAATGGCCCTGTTTCCCCACTCTTTCCCCAACATCCCCTTTTAAAGATACAATAGAGCCTCAGAGTTACGAACACCAGAGTTAGGAACTGACCAGTCAACCACACACCCCATTTGGAACTGGAAGTATGCAATTAGGCAGCAGTAGAGACAAAAAAAAAAGCAAATACAATACAGTACTGTGTTAAAGGTAAACTACTAAAAAACTAAGGGAAAGTTTTTTAAAAAAAAGGTTTGACAAGATAAGGAGACTTCCCGTGTTTCATTTAAATTAAGATAGTTAAAAGCAGCATTTTTCTTCTGCATAGTAAAATTTCAATTCTGTCAATGTTCAACTGTAAACTTTTGAAAGAACAACCATAACATTTTGTTCAGAGTTACGAACAACCTCTGTTCTTGAGGTGGTCATAACTCTGAGGTTCTACTGTAGTTTAACTGGTGTTATAAGCAAGGACAATAGAAATCAGAGAATTTTAGCAAAATCTACACAGAATTTCTCCCCAAACCTGCTACATTCCATTAAAAATTTTGGCCAAAATTCTGCTTTGATTGCTCATTCAATTTTAGGCTTTAATTGGCCCTTGCCCTATTTCTGTATTTTAAAACCAAAGAGCATAAGTCAAGGGAAAGGGGTCCATTCATAAATGTTAATGAGGCTACTCAAATGACCATATTTTGGAAAAAAACCTCACAATATAAGGCAAACAGCAGAATCCCTTTCTAGCTGACAACACTCCAAGCAACACTTTCACCTATTATTAAGGATAGTTACCGGTGTCTCAAAACATTTAAATAATTAAGTCTTGGTTATGACAACATGAAGCTGCAGGATTTGTGCTTTGCATTTTCATGCTGCGCTTTATTCCCTTTCTCACTGCCAAGGCCAGTACAGGCTGGGAGCACTATGGAAGCAGCATGAGGAGGCCTTGCTGGGAGGGCACAACTAACGTCTCTGACATGACCTCGATAACCAAGCAAGGAGCAGCACTGATAGTCTCCAAAGAGCCCATCCCATACCAAGGAAAGGCCAAGGAAAGTCACCACCAGGGAAGAATCAGAGGCAAGCAAGTTTGTCTAGTAAAGACCCAGGGAAAACTTTAACAGCGGGTGTTTGGTGAGTTGGGGATGCAGCCAGGGAGAGTTTTTGGCAGCAGAGAGTGGGTGGGTTTTAGGGATTTGTCCTAGGGCTTGTATCAGGGTTTTGAAAATTGCAGGCTTGTCTCCAAAGGTAGAAGGATTAGAGGGGAATTGGGTTGAGTGATCCTGGATGCAGATGCAGATTACGGAAGGGTTGCTTGCTGATCCCCTGCCCTTCCTCGGCTACTATATAGATATCCTGAGGCCTCTTCTCAAGTAAATGAAAAGGTTAGGGCCCAGTTGGCTGCCAACCTGTTGAGCTAACAGGAGTCCGGGAACAGCCAGATCCCAGACTTTGCTAGATCACGCAACACCAGGATTTGGGATGCCCAGCTCATTTATACCTCATTTTGTTACATAATTAATTGTAGATGCCAGCAAGTGGTTCACAGTAAAGTATAAATAGCTATAAAGTAAGGAGAGGGGCAAACGATTATACTGAAAATATGACAAACCCAGGACTTTTCTAATAAACAGAGGCATCTGCTTGCCTTATGAAGAGGTGAGGAAATCCTGAGAGGTGAAAAGCTCAGCTACCTGATAAAACATTCATAGACACGACTCTACTAAGTATTGACAGCAAAAGAGTTGGTATTTAGAGTCTGTCTTCACTGCACAGGTAACCAGGGTGACTGGTACCTGGGTCTCATCACCTGGGATAGGCTAACCCAGGTGAGACTGTTCTGTATCCTCACTGTTTCTGCATTCACACATGTAGTCTCTGGGCGCATATCCCATGGTTCTTTGTGGTGAAACGCTATATGATTCTTTCCCAGCCAGTTATGTCAATTTTAGGAGACTTGGAGGGAATTGTGCGAAGGCCCTGGAAGACTATCAACATTCAGGTTATCTAGCCTGCATCCTTACTGCAAACTGAGCAGATTCCAGCTCAAGTGAAAGTGTGGTTTGGGCTCCAACCCATACCTGCCCTGGTTAGGTAAGCTAGCCCAAGGTTAAAGCACCTACAAACTCAATTAAAAGGATTTGCTGTGGTGGCAGGATGGTGGTAAGGGGGATTTGGGCTAACACTCAGTTTAACTGTGCAGTGAAAACATATGTAAGAGTAGGAAGTTCAAAGATTCAGCTTTGTGTAACTGGTTTTTGGAGCAGAATTAGGCCAAAGCTGGGCACTTTTGAAACTCCCATCCTGAACTGTTAACTTTTTGATTCCTTCAAAGTGCAGAGTGATGCAGAAGTACTTGGAAACGGCCTTTAACAATAGCAGCAAATGAAGTGTTCATTGGCCCTGTTCATTTCAATAGCACATTAACTCAAAAATTCAGTTATGGCAGTTTAGGGTGGGGTTTTTCAAAAGCACTTAGCTCTGGCCTAACTGGGCTCCTGTGGAAGTCAATGGACTCCCCAGTTAACATGCTAGTGAGATGAATTGAAACAATTAACATGTCTCTTGCTGCTGCTGTTTAAGGCTGATTATAGGTAACCCAGTATCACTTCACACTTTGAAGGCTTTCTTTGCAACTTCACTGCCTTCGAACTTGTTTTTTAAATTGAAAGCTCACATTCTGTAGAAAACACAACTCCAGAGATCCATGTACAGGCCTTAATTTCTTGCAGTATGTGGAAATTCCACATACACTGATTTGGTGTCTGTGGTTTTGAGGCTGCATTCCAACCCAAGTAACTATAGTATCTCAGCCAGTGAGACTATTTCCACTTTAACCTATAAAACAAAAGAGTTATCTTAAATACATGGTGGAAACAGAAAATGCAATTTGCAATGGTATTTAAAGAGCATGCCTGTCCCTGCAAGTTCAGAGAGCCAGAAGTTACTATGATCCTAATTTCCTATGGGAAACTTAATATTGCACCAATTAAATATTAGTCCAACTGAATAGATGACCCTGAGTCCCCTATTCTGGTGGGACCTGCAAGTCACTGCTAAAACTAATATATAAACACCTCTGCATTACCTCCATTTGCACTCAGAAGTAATTATTGTCAAATGTATTTATCTGGGGGGTGGAAAGTCATATATATATTCTTAAATAAATACTTAATCAACAGGCAGATTAGGCAGCAGTTCAAACCCTTCCTCCAGCATAAATGCAGAGGTGTGGGGAGAGAGAAACAGAAGCTAACACTTATCTTTATATATAGGTATAGGTTGATTTCACCATCTGTTTTTCTCTGCTACTTTCTCCCTAGTTATGTCTGATTTTTCTTTTGCTCTTTATTTAGCTCAGTTTCACACACCCCAGCATTATTCTTTATCCATATACAATGTCCTACTCCTGTCCTCCCTTCCCTCTTGGTTCCCCATCTCCCTCTTCCTTAAGCAGGTCCTTCCGCTGTGGCTCTACTTCTTTCAGATTTCTTATGTCCTGCTATTCAGTTCCACCTACCACTTCCAGCAGTCATTGGAACCTTCTGGTTCCAACACTCTATCCCTTCTTTTTATGGGACATTATCTAAAACATTCTGGACCAAAATCCTAGGCTGGTGGAAATGGACAAAACCCCATTGAAGTCAGTAGAGCTGTGCCCACTGACACTAGCAGAGAACTTGTCTCTCAGTTTGCTGTAGGACCAAAAACAGAGAAGAAAAGAATCACGTAACACAAATTAAATAAGCTAAAAATAATCCACGCCATTTTTTACTGCTTTAAATAATATGTAGACCCTTTAAAAAAGAAAAGAAAAAAGGAGGATGTGACCAGCAGAAATAACCTTTGCAATTTCCCAGATGTATATTCTGCTAGGATCCAGTCCTAATGCAAGTCTAAAAGAGAAAACTAAAATATCAAGGTTTCCCTGCACTTTAATTAGTATGTAATCCAGACTATATTCAATGCTAATAATAGTCCTTATGATCCAGCTACTACAGCAGATCAAGGTTCTTAGCTTCCCATATTGCAAGGAAATACATTGGTATCATCTGTCTGTACCCTATATTTCTTCTCTGTAAATTGTCACAGCAGCTCCTGTGTACTCTGTGGCATAACCTGGGTGTATATCTTTTGCACCACAGGGATGTACTATAATGAACACAACCAGCAACCCACAATGGGGTCCATCTCAAAACCTTTGTACAGATTAGCATCCAGAAATTCAGGTGTTTATAGGAAGGTTATCCAGACATTTAAACTAATAGATTAAGGTTCTTATTAGAAGCAGATCCAGAGAACAGATCCAAACCTAATGTAACTACTGGACATCCGATACAAATACACTTGTATAGTAGTCTAGCCCCTACGAGAAAATTGGAAATAATCCACTGTAAATTGTAGTCTACAAGTAATCCACAAAGCAGTAGTTTTCACCATGTCAGGGCCTGCCTAACCAGTAATTGATCACGATGGGAGTTGTGCAGACTGAGCTAAAGGTCAGCTATCACAGATCAGTGTCATTCACCTAGAAGTAAATTCCCTGATGAAAATAAATGATAAAGGGACTTTCGCCATTTAAAAAAGATGCGGATAAGATCAGGTTTTTCCAAGTTATTGTATGAAACAATCCACACTATACATACAACTGTGTTGAAGACTCCATGACAATACAGCTGACAACTCACTTGGTTACAAGACAGCTGTAGTTTGTAGTGTAGACAGAAGCTGAGGTGTGCTCCCTAGCCATGCCAAGGTCTGCGGCATCTAGTGTCTCCCTGTCAAGTTAAAAACATTACATGGCAACAAATAGCCAATCATCAAAGCATCCATGAACACGTCCCCCAAACATGTAGCATATACTAATGCTCTGAAGCATGAAGTTATCAGCCTTAAAGTAGAGAGAGGGAGAAGCCAATCAGTAGGAGAAATTACAGGAGATTTCAAAGTTAGTGGAAAGCCTGGACAAACAGATAATTGGGTCCTAAGGGCTGCCTCCCGCACCCAGTGATGTCAATGGAACTTTCACATTGATTTCATTGGTTGATGGATCAATCCCCCTAAAGGTAACCAGGTTTAGACACGTTTGAGAGAATTCCAGAAGAAAGGCACTGGCTACTAAGAATGGCCAGTCTCCACTGGCTTTCAGCAGAAGTGTTTGGTAGGACTACATAAATCATTAGTCAATTATCATAGTTATAAGTATAGTTATATATAACACCCTCTTTGCTGGTTTTGCTCCCACAGTTCACCATGGTTTGCAGATGACTTGTGCTGGATGAAACATACAGGGAAATGGCGAGAGTGCTCATGGCAGAAGTCTTGAGGTGGATCTGATTAGCTGCAGCATGTAACCTCAGCTGTCTTTGATATCTCTAACCATGACGTTTTGTTGGGACTTCTTCAGTAATTAGCAAGAACGGACAGGATTGCTCTTGAATGGTTCCATTGGGAGCCATCTTGGGAGATCCCAAAGGGTGGTTTGGGACAATTATTCTGTCCCAAAAGCTCTCTCCTATAGGATCTGGTATAAATCACCTTTCCTGTTCAGCATTGATAACAGGCTGTTAGGAGAACTAGTGAGGAAACATGGGCTGCAGTATGTTCAGTATGCCGAGGATACTCCACCACATTGGATCTGACTGGTGCAGAGGAACCAATAATCTAGAATCAGAGTGTGGATGGTGCTGAGTTGGCTCAGGCTTAATTCAGGTAAGACTGAAGTGGTTTTAGGGGAAACAATCAGAAGTGGCAATGGAAATAGCCACACCTTTAGTCGGGACAGTGCACCTGCCATTCACAGATCAGGTTCCGATTCCTGGAGTTTCAATACAGGATTAGAGGTTATTAGATAATCAAACAACAGATGTACCCAGAAAGGTTCTTTTGTCCCCTCCTTGAACATCTGGCCAGAAGAATGTGGCCTTTTTCCTTTGGTGTAGACCTGGCTACCATCATCCACACCTTTGTCACTTCAGAACTGGACTGCTGTAATGCACTGCACATGGGGATTGCGCATTGGGATCACTTGGAGGTGCAAGCTAGTGCAGAAAGTGCATCATACAAGAAGCTTGTAACAATGATGCCTCTGGGTGCTGCACTCATGATAGGTTTCTGGATGGAGTTCAAGGATCTGTTCTTATCCCTGAATGGTTTGGAACCCATTACCTGAGGGACTGCCTCTCTCGCTGGGCCATACTGACATAGCTGAGATCGTTGGAGGCCCTACAAGCTAGAGTGGGTGTTCTTTGTGAGGAGACTAGCCTCGAATTCTGTTTCTTCCTTGATTTGTTAACTTTCTGAGCACACTGAAAGGCTTATTTTTCCTAGCAAGCATTTTAGGGCTGTTGCATATCTGTTGGTGAGGGGACTGGAGGCAGTACGATGATTTAGATGGGGCCTCATGACGCGTTTGGGTACAAAAGCTCCAGTTATTGTGGGAGACGTCATTAGAAACTTTGTAACTGGAAAGAATTGATGAGTTGGATAACTGTAGATTTTTAATTGTGTGTTTTAAATATTGGGAGGGGTTCAGTGGCATAGCCAGGTTCTAACACCAGGGGGAGCGAACACATAAAAAAAGGCACCACCCGACCCGACTGCTGGCCCCACCAAGAGCCCACTGCTGGCCTGGGTGAAAGAACCCAGACTGACAGCGGGCTCAGAGACCCCGGCTGGCAGAAGCCCGCGGGGGGAATCCCAGAGCAGTGGCTGGCTGAGCTGCTCAGCCCGCCCCACTCTAGGATCCCGCCCCCACCGCGGGCTCCTGCCAGCCGGGGTCTCAGCCCGCTGCCAGTCTGGGTTCTTTCACCCAGGCCAGCAGCGGGCTCTTGGTGGGGCCAGTGGCGGGACTTTTGGAAAGGTGCCACTTTTGGAAAATGTGCTCAGGGAGAGCGGCCGCTCCCCCTGCTCCCCCCCAGCTACGCTACTGGAGGGGCTTAGAGTTCTGCATAGAAAATAGGACAAAATAGCCTTAATTAAATAATAAATGCTACCAATAAACTTTGCATATTTCTCAGGAATAAAGCATGGACATTAGTATATTTTGCCCAGTGGTGCTGCTTCCTCCTACTTGGTCATGGGTATGAGACAGCATTTTTGCCTAAACGTGAAAATAAGTTGTTAGATCAAATCACTCTCATTTCTTCTCCAAGCTGTTACATGCACCCCTGGTGCTGGGGTTATATCACAAGCTAAATGGGGAGAGGACCCTTGTTAAAACACTGGCAGCACATTGCAGGGTAGGGCTAGGGTGACCAGACAGCAAGTGTGAAAAATCGGGACGGGGTGGGAGGTAATAGGAGCCTATACAAGAAAAAGACCACAAAATTGGGACTGTCCCTATAAAATTGGGACATCTGGTCACCCTAGGTAAGGCAGAGCTTCAGCTGGGCTGGGAAGGAAGAGGAGAAAGGGGAAAAGGAAGTACTGAGAATAAGAATCACCAACTGTAAAGATTTGGAGTGGGTGTTTAATCCAGATTAGAGTATGATGTGTAATCCAGAGGAAATAAGCAGAGCTGGGATCAGGTTAGTGTCCTGGTCAACAGTTAGAATTCTATTCCTTTTCTTTAAAAGGGTGTCACACATTCACCACAGGCTACAATTCTTCAGAATTTGCATAAAATTGGTGGTAGTTTTCCAAGTCTTGTAAATTCCACGATAGGCCTGTGTATCGGAACAACACCCAAGTAGGAATGAGTGCTGCATCCAGGTCTACCACCAGATAACTGGGGCAAAAATAAATCAGCAGGATGGTCAAGAAGAGGGTGGGTCATAATGAATGCAGCGTTGGGACCTAAACGTATACGGATGTATTTCTTGAAATGATATTTTCATTATTTCTTTTCACACAAACGTTAGATACAACTCCATACAATGAAAATGTATTTAACATGAATGGCTGTCAAATACTTCTGATGTTTTTTGTTTTGGTTAAAGGACAAGGTATTTAGTATGCTAAATTACCACATTTCTAAGAGGAGGGCTCGCGAGCCAGCAACCCAAAATCTTTAGCCAGTTTCTTTTATTAACAACCTGATCGATCCTGAATAAGCAAAAAGTTACGTACTATGTGGTTAGTATATTAACATTTTATTGTAACTTTGCCTTAAAAAAAGTAAATAAAACCCTAGAAATGGGTGAACTTACTTAAAGATTTTGCAAACTTCCCAGCCTACCTTCTAGGTTTGCAAACCCATTTCAAGCTTGAAGGCAATTTTCCTCCAAACTCATGACTGTTGTCTGTGGGACCCAAATCCATACTCCGTCAAAGCTCCCACTGAAATCAATACAGGTTTTCCTTGAATAAAGATTTACATATTGCAATGGAAGGTAAATAATAAAGTAACCCAAAATTGCTTGTAGTTTGTGTCTTCACCTAAAAGTTGTTGCTTATCCATCAACCAACAAAACAGAGAGAGAAAACAAAGAAAGATAAAAAAAAAAGATAAACAACAGAAAGCCAACCACATTTTGGCTTACCCAGCCCTTCCCTTATCCCCACCAAGCACCGGTCATTGACAGCTGTAGGGTATATTAGGCTTTTTAAAATATCCATAAAACTCCCATATATAGTGGGGAAACTCTGGTATGTTTTATATGGAATTGACTTAATTATTTGGTCTCACTGTGAATATGGCAGACTTGGTCTCTAGCTCATCTCTTTTGTTCTTTTTCTGCCTCTCCATCAGCTCTTTTGTTTTCCATTGGGTTACATATACAACTGTCCCTGGTTGTCATATGCTGGATGTTATTGTTATACCCTGGGATTTATTCCCAGCTACAAAATCAGCAGGCAAAGGGTTGAAGGAGGAAGAGACCCAAAACTACCCATTTGGAGGAACTCTCACAGTGGAACATCAACAGCTTCCCTTTTGGATACACCTTCATTGCCAAAAAACAAAGGTGTTCTTTTACAGCGAGATAACCAATGCACGTTAGCGATCTCCTTGTAAAGTGCCACTGAAGACAAGGGCCTGTAGTTCTTACCACAATGTGGCTTGGCAAGGTCAAGGTGAACTTCTTCATTCAGCTCCATGGGTGATAACTTTGAAGCCCAATGTTATATAACAGGACAGCAGACTGAGAGCCAATGAAGGGTCACTCTGGATGCTACAATCCTGTGTAAGATAGTGCAATTACTGCTATGAATCCAGTTAGCTCCCATCAACATATTAAGAGGAAACTAGAGAGCTAGGACAGAGGAGATCCTACAGGTGAAGCCTAAGAATGGTGACTTTCGGAGAAGAAGTTTAAGCCGAGGTTTACGTTGTGTTATTGTTTCTGGGTTAACGAGGGCTAATTCCCCACAGGGGTGATGAGTTTGAACACCAGAGTTTGCGTTCTCTATCAAAGAGACAGCTCGTTCACAATGACAACACTATTAACTAAATTACTACAGAGCCAGGCCAAAAATACAGAACAAACTACACTGCACTTTTGTCAGTAAAACTTTTGTCGGTCGGGGATGTGAAAAAACAAAAGTTTGACTGACGAAAAGCACTGGTGTGGACAGCGCTTTGCTGGCAGGAGACACTCTCCCGCCACCAAAGCTACCGCCACTCGTTGGGGGTGGTTTTATTTTGCGGTCAGGAAAGCTCTCTCCTACCAGCAAAGAGCAGCTAAATGTAGTGGCACAGATCTGCCACTGTAAGGTACACAGTGTAGACGTAGCCTTTAACTATAATTCGCTACTGCTATATTCCTAGCTAGTAGATAACCCTTCCCAACTTCACCTATTCAGAACTACTGAACATTACACATGTGCATAGTACTCTGCCCTATTCTATTTCTGCTTTGCTTTGTCTGTTAGGAGCCAGATCTTTCTCTCATTGACTTGCCATTGATTTCAATGAGAGCAGGATCAGGCACCTAGCATGTATGTTTCATATACACACTTTATCACATACACACAAGTCGGTTACTCATACAGTTACCGAATGTAAAAGCACACACAAACACAAGCCCGATGTTCCAAAAGTCTAAACGCAGAGTAATGCAGTGGCCTTTAATCTCTGGCGACGTTTTAACAACCTGTTCAAGGTCTGTGCTCCTTGTGAAAAAATAATTCATACAAGCCTCCCCACATCTGACGCAGTTGGCAGTCTTTGTTCAAAACAGTTACAGTGCTAAGTACAAAATTAATCACTTAGACACAGATGTCTGCTGACTTACCTGGAAAACGGTGGCCTAGTCAAACACAGGAAAAAGAAGATGGAGATGCAGTCGTAGAGCAGACTACAGGTGAGCTTGCATGGTTTCTGTCTCAGCCTGATCTAGCCTGAACTTGAATAGAGGGCTTCATTTACCCCAGTATTATAATGCCCAGTCTCACTGCAGTTGTACTGTATCCCACTCAGTATTGTGCGTGCGCCTGGGAATGGCAAGCTAAAGTCTCATTCCTCTATGGTGAGATGACAGGTTTGGGGGCCCACCTGTGAGCCTTGACCCTTTTTATTTACTAGAAACGCCTCAAAGGAAGGCTGTTTTTCCGTTTACCGTGATGAACCAATCACCATACATTTAAATGGAGAGCTGGAGGGCACACATTTCCCTTGTATACAATATTTGTGTGGGAGTGCCATTGCCTGATGCCCTTAGGGTTATTCAGACCGTCTCACATTTCACTGGAAAACATGAGGCTGCAAGAGCTATTACAAAGGGTGTGATTATTCTTAAAGGGTAAGTGGCAAGCCTTGCAGGCCAGTGGTCCAACAAATGTGCAATGTTCAGTAGTTCTGAATAGGTGAAGCTGGGAAGGGATCTCTACCAGGTAGGAATATAGCAGTAGCGGCTTAGAGTTAGTGTGTGGAGGAGTCTGTTCTGTATGTTTGGCCTGGCTCTGCGGGATTTAGTTAATAGTGGTGTCGTTGTGAGCGAGTTGAGTGTTTGACAGAGAACGCAGACTCTGGTGTCCAGACTCATCACTCCTGCGGGGAATTAGCCCTCGTTAACTCAGAAACAATAACGCAACAAGCCTCAGCCTAAACCTCTTCCCCAGACACCCCCATTTTATTGTTCTTGGGTGGAAATGTTAGAAGATACAGCAGCAGCCAGCCCCGTGACCCAGACCCAGCCGCAGATGTCGCTGAAAGCCCACAACTACTGCCTCTTACTTACAGCAATGCTCCCACACGGCATTCTCCATGGGAAGAGAAGCCTACCCACTCCTGTTCTCCCAGCTCCAGCTTCAGCTTCACCCTAGTGCCAGTCTCACCCGGTGCATGACACCAAGGAAGTGTCATGTCGTCAGCCGCCCCTTCCATGACTGCATCGTCCAGGCCAAAACGTAAGGGGACCCTGCATGGCCATATGAGGCATCCCGTGCTGCATCGAGCTAGGGAGCTGAGAGGACTACAGCGTGCCGCTTGTGTCCAGCAGCCTCAGTAAATAACCGCCCCTGTATTCATTCTGAGTCCTGTCTTTTCCTTTGCATGAGGAACAGGTGGATGCTTCAGTCCCCCTCTTCTTTTTATCCTACCAGGAGGATCCACTCCCCCTTTCTCCCCAGGAGGGTCCCACCACTCGAACGCCTCTCGTCTGCCTGCTAGCTTCCCCCCGCCCATAATTACTTTCTTACTGCTGCACCCCGGCCCAGAGCTGTGGCCACTGAGGGGGCACCGCACAACTTGCATGTCCCAAGCACTAGCTATGCTCAGGGCTGGCTCCAGGCACCAGCCTACCAAGCACGTGCTTGGGGCGGCACCTGGAGGGGGGCAGCACTCAGGGTTTGTTTTTTTTAAATAAAAAACCCCACTCTAGGGCGCTGGCGCCCTGGCTGGGGGAGCGGGGCCGCAGGCATGCCGCCCTACCCGCCCGCGCCCCGGGCGTTTCGGCGGGGCGGCGGCGCTGCGGGGGTGTTGTTTTGGCAGGCGTTGGGGCTGTGTGTTTTTTATTGGTGGGGCGGCAAAAAAGTTAGAGCCGGCCCTGGCTATGCTGCTGCTTCTCACACAGCTGTTCTATCAAAGGCCCGAGCTGCCACTGCAAGCCAGGAGCCTATAAGACCTGGGTCCCCCTACTTCAGCCACAGCCCCATCTATTTCATTGAGAGCAGGATTTGGCCTATTTATAGGGGAAAGTTTAATTTTCTAGTCTAGAGGAAATCTATTAAAATAAACCCAGAGACGATTAATGCTGCTCCCTTGTTATTCCTCATCCGCTCTGTTTTAAGTAGGGGTATTTTCATAGGCTCCTATAGACCCTTTCCTCAGCTGGCTGCTGTTTACACGCACATTTGCTGAGGTTGTAGGCAGGGAGAGAGGTGCGTGGGCTGCACACCATTCATCTGAAAGGCCCCCTGACACCTGCAGTCAGGCCCTGGCTGGCATCAGGGGAATCATATGATCAACCAGTTGCTTGAAGAATCCGAGACTTGAGGAATTCTCGTCCTGTTTAAAAATCACCTAAAGGAACAGCTCAGAAGTGCCTAACATGGCGTATAGACAAGGAGTCAATTCCTGCAGGAGCCTTGAAAGTGAATGATTTTGCACAATAGCAACTACAGGAAAGATGCAGCTATGCAGGCATGTTGAGTAAGAGCTAAAGGACATTTTCAGGCACTAAGTCACTGCAAACACTATCGCCACTGGCTGGCTTCTAGCCAGGTTTCACACAGGGCAGGTGCTGAAGTAAGAGAGAGAGAGGAGAGATAAAACCAACCATATATGCAATCCTCCGAGAGGCCAGTGTTCATAGGACAAATTAGCAAAACACAATTCAGCTTGTATGGTATGCTTTAAAATGAGAGAAGTCAACAGAAACTGCTCAGGAAGCTGATTTACAAACTTCTCTTTAGCCTCATTTATTTTCAGTGTTGCTCGTTTCACTTGGATGGGTTTGCAAAAACACCAAAGTGATTTAGGAGCACAAGTCCCACTGAAAGTCACTGGGATTTATGCTTGTAAATCGCTCAGCCACTTTTTAACCTCCACCTCACCCCCCGGTTACTTCTAAATAAGCTGCCACACGCAGTTGTCACTCCCACCACCTTTCCTACCCCGCCGTCTTCTAGCGACAACGTTACATGCCTCCTCCCGGGAAACAGACATCACTATGTGAACAGCAGCGGGAGAGCAAGTGAATCACGCCACGTGTCTCCGTTAGGGATTTTTGCGCCATTGCAGTAGCACAGATGCGAACCCCCAGAGCAGATGTGCTGTACAAGTGTAAAGTGGCAACTGCAGTTGGGGGACTTACTTCCCGGGTTTTAGACAAGCCCTTAGTTACCATAACAGGGGCCTCGCCCACTTGCAGGGGAAACTTTCCAATTCTAGACAATGTTTATATGGTCCGTCTCTTTTCCTTCATATAAGCACAAGTTTTCAAACAAGAAGCAAATTGATAATAAAATTGCAACCACTCCCCTTTCCTTGTAGTTTTGAAATCCCAAGGTAAGGACCACAATGCTGTGCAGTGCTGCCAACGGATCAGAAGGCACAGACGACCCAAAGTCACCTAATTCTGCTAGTTATGGCTGTGGCCCCAAGAGAGCTTAGGACTGCTAGTACCATACATGGGCCCCCTTTACCCTTCAAAAGAACAGACTGCCTGGTCAATGGAGAAGAAGAATTAACTTATTGGAGGAGAAAGAATACACAGTTTTATTTGCATATTTAAGCAGGTCAGACTGCAGGTCACATCTATGTTTTCAGACAGACCCCAAAGCCTGTCTTCTCTCTCCCTTTTCCTTTCTTCTTTTCCTCACTGACGCTTCCCTGACACTGTTGCTGTTTGCTCAGCTCTCTATTAACACTCCCTCCAGACCCTCTTTTGTCACGGGAGTCCTGCTGTGGTCATCACACTCCCTGAAAATGCCCAATTCCAACTTTCTCCCCAAATTGTCACAGATGCTTCCAGTTCCAACATTTGCTCCTCCCCTGCGACTCCAAAACTTTCTGCCTGACTATCAGGGCAGCTTAATGACGTTGTGTGCATGGCACATTGCAACCATCAATGCTGTGGGTGAAGGACCTGATCCTCAAATTTTTATACCAACAAAACTCCCCGGGACTGTTCTTGTTTTACCAGAGGTATTAGATGAAAGTAAAGGACACCTCCTACATTTGACCGTCTGGCTGGATATGTGGATTAGACAATCAGCCCCTTTGGTGGAGGAAAGCGAAGTAGGATTTTCCATTGCCATAGCGAAGGAGTTGGACAATTGCTCCCTCTACTTCAACCAAGGGAGTGACACAAAAGAAATGCCAAAATTCTATTGCAACAGGGCAAATGGATCAATCCAGGCCTGCCGACAGCAATTCCAGGCCCCAGGGCAGAACGGTCAATGCGGGCCCCTAGAAAGGGATGGCTGAGGTTTACGACACTACTTCTGCACCTGCGCTGGCTGCTGCCCAGCGAGCTGCCGGCTGCGCTGCTGGGCTGCCTTCGCCACTGCTGGTACCTTCCTGCGTGCGCCTAGGAGCCCTGCAGCCCGCCCAGGTGATTTAAAAGGGCCCTGGGCTCCCAGCCGCCACCATCGCTACCACAGCCCCCAGATCCTTTTAAATCGCCCGGACCCCTGGGCAATTTCCCCCTTTGGCCCTCCTCCTCCCCGCCCCCGTTGGCAGGCCTGGATTAATCTGGGAAGAATGACTTAACAAGAATACACTGAGGCCAAGCGTTTAGAAAGTTTCAAAAAAGGAATGGAACATTTCTATAGATAACAAGAATATACAGTTAAATTAATGCCAACAAATAATTGATAAACATGAGGCCTTATGTGGTCAGATCAATGGTCCATCTAGCCGAGTTTCCTGTCTTCTGACAGCGGCCAATGCCAGATGTTTCAGAGGGAATGAACAGAACAGGGCAACTATCGAGTGATCTCTCCCTGTCATTCAGTCCCAGCTTCTGGCAATCAGAGCTTTAGGGACACCCAGAGCATGGGGTGGCATCCTTGACCATCTTGGCTAATAGCCATTGATGGACCTGTCCTCCATTCTGGAAGGGATTTTAAACCTCATGCTGCAGAGTTAAGTAAATCTCTAATCATTGGCGATTAAGATGAAACCTAATGCAGGGGGCAGATTACCCCACACCTGTCTACTACTGGGTTCATTCTCTGGTGCCAGTCACTGTCAGACATGGTACTGGGCTAGAAAGCTCTCAGGACTGATCCAGTCTGGCAATGTTGATAGCTGAAGAGCATTGTGAAAGCCTGAACCATATATCCACCATCAAAGCAACTAGGTCCGTAGGTTTCCTTTGGTACTGCAGGTGCTATCATCTCGACTGGTTACATGATAGATGTTCACGACATTCTACATTTAACAGGAGCATCTAGTGTGATTACACAGGGCTGTTGTATCAGGGGCAGGCATCTGAGCAAGCAACGCAGCTGATTATGAACAGCATATATGTTATGTAGGTGAAGTTTCATGCCCCTGCTTCATCAGGGTCATTGAATAATTGCTCCTTTCATACCAAACTCTGTTTTCACAGGCTTTGATCACATCATCAAATCAAGCATCAGAATGTAGCAAGGAAGTTACAGAGGTTCTCTTTGCTATTAGTGATTATAACAAGGGCTGCCAATAGCAGATGCCACAGTTAAGACTGAAATGCAGTTCTATTCTCCCTTTTCAGCTGCTCATAACTTTCTCAAATAATTTCCTTTCAGGCTGAAATGTTTGATGTTGGTTTTAGCTCAAAGGTGATTTATTCCACCCCGCACAAAGCTTGAGCAAATTCGAAAGTTTGAGAAAAATATTTAAGGTCAGCTGGTTTTGAGTTTTGGGAGCATAAACAATCAGATATTTCCCCCTTACCCTCTCTGATCCCACATGTTCCAGGCAAAAATTTTACACTTGCATACTAGTAACTCAAATGGCTGCGATTATAAACTTCAAATGTTTTCACTGAGACTTACGAAACAAGACCAGTTTAAAAAAAAGATCGGTTCAGTATATTTAAAGATGAGTTTTGTTTAAATGATTTCAAATAATGGTTCCTCCCCCCATCACTATACGTCTTTTGGGACATATTTTTAAAGATAGCTAAAATCAGGTGGTGTCAGTTAAAAATGTATTTGTTTGCTTCAAAAGCAAAATAGGTCTGATGCTCAGAGATTACAAGGAACTGCAGCTGGGCTGTAATTAAAGGAACTTTTGAGCTCTTCTAAACAAAATCATTAGAAGCCTGTCAGCTGAACAGCTCCATTTGAAGGCATTTTGGAACTGGCTTGTATGCTCTGAAAATGGGATAGCTCTGAGCTTTATATTTTCCCTCCTATGTTAATTAAAATTAACCTGAATGCAGTGATGAGTCTGAGAAACACAGCACACAGAAGTAGTAGAGGATGTTCTCTCCCACAAGGTTAACTCAGATGACTTGCACATGTGCAGTGGTTTTTACTCCTGTTTTCCTTGTTAAATGCCAAACTGGCCCTGCATAGTAACTGCAAAATTGGGATCGATAGTCACATTTTCTCAAAGTTCAGGGGTTCTCTCTTCGGAGGCTCTGGTTTGGCTCATTATTATAGACAAATTTGGATCCACATATTCCAAAGTTTGGGGCCATTCATATCCTGTATGTTTGTTTGGGCCCATCTCTAGTAAACCTAGATGTACTCGGTTTATAATGAATGTTTGCTATAAAATACATAGTCTGCACAACTTGGCCCAGCGAACATTGTGAATAAACTTTAAGCATTGGACTTTCCAGATTTTGAATGCTCAGTGTTAGTAAACATTACAGCTGAGAAATTAATTTTTGCAATTTACTCACACACACAATATTACGTCTGTTGCTGCTTGCAGCTTATGGAGCTCCAACTGGCATCTTACATATATATATTTCCAACACTTCTCCTTTGATAACTAGGCACCACTAAACAAAAATAACACAACACGAAACACCATCAGATAAGAAAGTGTTCTAATCAAGAAGTACCAAAAATTGCCTTGAATTAGACACCATTCAGTTAAAACCTTACAGCATCAGGAAGCTCTTACCTGAGTGTGCACTCAAGCGCACCAAAGCTTGCCACCGGGGAAGCAGGTGAGATCCTTCAACTGAGAATGCTCTGCTCCAACAATCAATATCAAAAGTACCCGAGCAGATCTCAACAGTCCCAATGGGACATTCCTAAGAGACTTCATCTCCCACTAACTACATCCTAGACCATTCACTGCTTTAATTATCATAACTATTACCTTGAATTACACCTGGAAGCAAAGAAGTAGCCAATATAGAGCACTAATGTTATATGTGATGGTTATACTATCACTTGCACCTCTTAGTTACACCAGTTACATAACAGAGTAATTCCATTGACTTCAAAGGAGTTATTCCTGATTTATACCAGTGTGAGAGAATCAGGCCCTGTATCTTTAACTCATGAACCATTGGTCCTGCTCTCATCTTCCTCATACTATATATAGCTTTGTTCCAGTCAAGCTGACAGAATTACATCGCTGCTTCATCCTAAAACTTTGGTCAATTTGTCGTTGTAATTCCCTACTTTCTCCCCCAGAATAAATGGAATTTTCTCACTTTAAATATATTGCCAATGTGTTACATGTCCTGCAGCATTTGCAGTTATATCAGGAGTGTTTGTTTATGGTACCATAATTCAGTGCTATCTGGATTGTAGGAGAGATCCATAATAACTCACCACTGCTCGAGAGAATATTATTTTCCTTTCCCATCAATATGAAATGTTGATTTTGTTAGTAAATATGCTGTAAGAGAAGGGGAGAAATGCAGTTGGTTCCCTAGCAACCAACTACCTTGTAAGTGATAGGATATTAGGCGAGTTGGGCGTTAATTGTTCTAAATGCCGCTTGTGTTCCTGGGAGGGAGTCAGAAGGAAGATTATGAGGAACAACTGGGTGGATAAAGAAAACTGGTCCCCAATGAGTGTGAAAGACAAGGCCAGAGGGAACCTCAAAATCAGCACTAAAGGAGAAAAATAAGTGGAATCCTGTCCCTATGCTTGCAAACATTCCTGTGTGGACTCTGACAGAGCTCAAAAATGCTTCTCCAGGTCTGACAGGTTTTAGGAGGGACTCTGAGAATTCAGCACCTCTAGCATGTTTAGGAGTTTTCCTACATCTCATTCCCTGCTTGATTTCTTTCTGACTCACACCCAGTGCTGGTGGCTGCCTACACTCCGCAGTTCCCCTTCTGCTCTTGGCCCTGAGGTCCCACTGTGCTGCCTCCAGTAGATCCTGTTTGAAAATCTTTATTCAATAGGCGGGTCAAGAATGCCTGCACTTCAGACGTTGCCCCTACATCACTGTACAAGTCGTCCTTCTCCAGAAGGGGGTGGACCCCTCGCAGAGCCCTTAGTGCCCATTTCTTTGACATTCACCTTCTCTCATACCTTTATGCCTTTAGATATTAGCATATGTTACAAAACAGCCCTGTCGCCCTGCTTAGCTTCTGCAGCTTTTCAGATTAT
Source organism: Macrochelys suwanniensis (assembly GCA_033296515.1). Taxonomy (NCBI): domain Eukaryota; kingdom Metazoa; phylum Chordata; order Testudines; family Chelydridae; genus Macrochelys; species Macrochelys suwanniensis. Next base: position 93,131,819 of record CM065783.1, read on the forward strand.
TTGCACAGCAGAACATGGACATCTTACCCACTACTCTCCTGCCTGCCTGTGGAGATTACACACAGTGCCGTCTGCTGAGAAGTTTGTGCAATTAATGACCCTAAAAGGCAGCATGGATTCCACAAAGTATTTGTGTGCTGCTACACAAACCCCAGAAGAGCCCATAAACACCTGCAAACTGCACTTCGGGGCTGGGAAAGCCAAGCCTGAAGTGCCCCTCTCCCGGAGGCCTCCACATATGAAGATTTTGGTTGGTTTTCTTCCATGCCTTTCTTTTTTCCTTCTATTCTCCTCTACTAAATTGAGCCAGAGCACTGGCTAGATAGATGGCTTGTATTCTAACAGCAGTCACCATCTTCAACCACAAAAGCCCCTAGACCTGGGGGGAAGTTCTTTGTTTCAATCCCTTTTTTCCATTCCTTCCCTGGTTTAAGTTTACCTGGTTCTGGTGGCTGATAGCATCCGTCAGGGTCTGCGTGTGTCTAGGAAAAGGAAGGGGAAATTGAAGAGCAGTGCTTTTAAAGAGTAAGCCCCTCCCAGGGGTGGGATTATGCCAATGAGGGCTCTCTGTATGAAGATACATATAGACTACTCACTCTCAGGCCAAGAGCTATGGAGAGAAAAGCTAGAGAGGCTCAGGCCAGGGGTTCTTAACCTGCAGTCTCTAGATCATCAGTAGTTTGCAAAGCCTTTCCTGGTGATCTGTGGAATGAAAGTGTTTATAAACCACATGCTGGGGATGGGAAGTTATCAGGGAGGGGCAAAGCATCTTTTTTCTTATGAAGTGGTCTGCAGAATGAAAGAGCTGGACCTTCACTAATCTAAGCTCTTCCCGGGGCTGGCTAAAGCCACTTTCCTTTGGCTATCGCTTCCATTTATGCATTTTTGATGTTTCATTAACTTGTCTGTTTTTTCCATTGCTTTTGTTTAGTCACACTCGATATTCAGACTTAGTAATAAAGCCATATATCAGCAGATGTTGCACTATAAAACCCTGCATGCAGTTTAATGACACTCCATGAAGCTGGCAATCTTAATATAAACATGTGACTTGGCTGGTTTTATGTCTGTTCTTCCCACTTGTATAGAGCCATGTAGTAATACTGCCATTTCAGCCAGCACCAAGGAATGGGCCTCTGACGTCGAACAGGAGAATGCTCTGTGTCCGTTAGAGTAATGATATTGTCTGGAGAAATAAAGGTAAGAAACTAAGTTTTTCCAGGAAGGGACTGTGTCCAGCTCTGACCGTGTACAGTGCTTAACACAACAGGGTCCCAGTCCAGACTGGTGCCTTTGTGTAAAACCAAGATATAAATATTACTGATTAGATAATAAAATTACAGGCTTTGCGGCTGTAACCAGGAGTATAAGCTAGCTACGTGAAATCCATATACATTGGCCAGCCCACTGTCCTCTCCTACCACCTGCAGCATATACTTAACCTATCAAGGCAAACCCCATTACATAAGATAATCACTGCAGTTGTGTAAGCAGCAGAGTGGGGCTTCAGATAGGCCATGAGTGTATGACACAGGAGATGCAGGTTCTATTCCCTGCTCTGCCATATACTTCCTGTGTGACCTTAGCCAAGTCCTGTCATTTGTCTGTGCCCCATTTGAATCCCCCCTCCATCTCAGGGGTGTCATGAAATTAAAGCATGTGAGGTGGCCCATTACCATAGAATTTAAATAGGGGAGCCATATAAGTATATAATCTGCTTTGATAAAGTCTTGTCTGTTTGATGGCTAGATATCAGGGCTGTCCATGCACCCACAGTCCTGTCCATTTGCTGGATCAGGAAACAGGTCCTGAGTCAGTTTAAACACAAGTTATTTATCCCAATGTCCTTTCTTTATCAGCTGGTCTGCACAGAATCCATTTGATGGCTAGATCTAGAGACCCTGCAAAAGATCTGTCTTCAGTGTGGGCTTAGGGATATGGCAGGGTAGATCCATTTGCAGCATCTAACCCTCATACATACTGAGCTACATAAATGAATTCAGACTGGCTCCTAAAAACATGACTAAACCAATGCAGTTCACCCTGTTAGAGGGATAATATACTTGGTTTTAGTTTTCTGAGTGACTGCTTTACTACTTTTAATTATTAAAAAAAACCTAAAAATAAATTGCCAAGAATTTTTTAGAAGTTTAGTAAAGAATTATTTGACTTGGTAAATAAATCAAAAATAAACACATTTTTTTTTAAAAGAAGAATGGGACAGTTGCCCTATTTTAGGATCAAATCCCGCAGTCCTTACTCTGGCACTGGAAGTGTTGCCTGAGCGATGATGAAGGAAGGCCGGATTTGGGCTCTTAATAAAGTAATTGTCTGATTAAATATAACCGGAGCACTAGTGTCAGTATTTTTTCCTTTTTTATGTAGATCAAATAAAGCATTTCTTTCTTTTTGGTTTAATGTTTGCTTGGATCCTGCAGGGCCTCAATGACGCAATCGCAAGTGGTGTGTTTAAAAGGCCTCTTAGTTGCTGAGAGAAGCCACAGAAGAGGGCTATTAACTGGCCAAATTAGGCTATTTATTTTTGTGAGCTTTGTAAGTCTGGAAAAAAGAGAGGCACATTTTCGCTGGGGAGAGTGGTATTTCAAATAGGTCACAGGAAGCTCTCGCAGGCTCAACGCAAGGGAGAGACTCAAACATTAACCAGAAACATTTTGCAAGTGCAAATCGACATTTAGGTTCCTAATGGCTTCTGAAGTCCACTTAAACATCGTTTAGGATATATAAAATTGCGGTTTTGCATCACAGTTGGGGCCCTGTTCACACGCAGGCCTGATCTTGCAAGGCCTCATGTGCAGAACTCCAATGGGAATTTTGGCCCAGATCCCCTGGAGGGCTTGTATGACTGGGCACCTAGGGCTTCATATTGCAAACTTACAGCTGTGAGTAGTCCCAGTGTTTCATGGTAGTTAACATTATGCCTGGTAAGCATTGGAAGGCCAGGGCCCTTACTAGTAGATGCAAATGGCTTGTTTGGTCCCTTCGCTTGCACTGTCCACTGACCAGTTCTGAAAGTTTGATCCATCTTCCCCTGCACTGGGTTTGGTTCTCTCACTTTAGAGACTCACTGGGCCCAATTTTCCTCTCCCATAATCTCATCCCAGAGTAAATCAGGCGTGACTCCACTTAAGTGCCTAGAGACACATGAGTGGAAACAAGGAGAATCAGGCCCAAACTTTTTATACACATACGGTTGGTTCTCTACACAAGGTCAATAGAAATGGCAAAGATTCTTTTTATTACCTTCCCTTGTGAAAAGAAAAAAAGTAAAGATCTTCACCCCACAGAGGGGAGTGATCTGATCCTGCGTGGGAGTGACTTAAGTGATACGACTCATTGGGCTGAGCTGGCTCTTTGGGCCGGGCGAGGATTGTCATTTTGATCTGGGCTTGTACAGAGCCTAGCACGATGGGGCCCTAGTCCATGACTGGGGCTCCTAAGAGCTGCCGCAATACAAATAATAAATAACAGTAAGAATGTAAGTAAATTTAAATAAATAAGTCTTTGCAGGACTGAGAACAAAGTTCAAATACAGAAAATCAATGAAGTTTTCCTATAAAATACTCTCTTATCGATTTCAATTCCTAAATAATGAATTCACTTTAATAAGTGCTTCCAACTATAAGACTATATATAGATATAGACCAAAAATAAATACAAATACACGATCTGTTATAGCACTGTCTTCCTAAAATTCCTCCATCAAACATACCACACCCTTTAACACTTTGGGCCACATTTTTTAGCATTCTAGTTGCTGGGATGTCTCAATATTTGATCCTATAAGTCCCCTACTATAGGTCACACTAATGCTTTGGATAAAGAATAATAAACCTCTGTAAACCAGCCTTTCAGTGACTCGGCAGAGTGTTAGCAATATCAGATGCCAAAAGTCACAAATTAAAGTCTTTATGAGACATTAACTGTTATATATAGAATATAAGACGAGAACAAACAAGAAGCACCATACACACTTCCTTTATTCAAATTCTGATACTGAAATAACTCCATGCAACTCACAGCAACCTAGCTGATTTGTATTAAATATACAATGCTATCAGTTAAAACAATTAAATATGGGCCTGATTCTGCCAAAAACAAAATCCCTCTAGTTCCCAAGACAAGTCTGCGCAAGGTAATCTATATTTTAGGGCAGTCTGATGATTTTTTTAATATTTATTTTAGTTACAGTATCCTTATACTATATATGAACAGGCACTGATTACTTTAATGATTTCAAAGTGATTTTACACCGCCTTTAAAATTTGTGAGGTCATTTGGACTACAATTCCCAGAATGCTCCTGTAAGTGACATGGCATAGTCCATCACGTTGATGTCAGATTGATGAACTGATTTTCGGATGTCAGGTAAATGGATACTAAATGGCAACTTTGTTGTACCAGAATGATTGTGTATGCTTCTGAACTGGTTTATTACATAAATGTTGCTTCATTCCTAGGGTTGGTGAAATATCCATCCCATATATTGAAATGTGACTTTCAAAAAAGGCCCTGTATGAATTTTGTAACTGTGCTTTTTCTTTAAAAATGTGAGGTTGCTACTAGAGATATCTAATGTACGGCGAAGCCTGCTTACTGTGGACTGTGAAACTGTGCTCAGAGGGCCTTGGGAGTCTTTCCATTCACTCTAATGGGCTTCGGATCAAGGTCTACAGTGACATGGAATGAAAGTCCTATAAATCCTGCAGCTCCTTCAGTGCAGTGCAAAGGACTTTCAATGCTCTTATAATGAAGCTTCCCTCTACCTATAGGAGACATTTAAATTTACTATAAGTGGCTCAACTTTTAAGAATAATAAACACTTCAAGGGTCTTAGTACCTACCCCCCTATATAATAGCATAATTCATACTCAATACATAGATCTGTTTCTTTGTTCTGCAAGACACCAGAAAGATATCTAGCCACAGAGGGTAAGATAACATTCTAGCAGTCTAATTGCTCTATCAGTGCGACTCTGTTAGCCAAGCTCTTTATCTGTCTTCCTCTATCACTTGGATTCTAGCAGGAACCAGCAAGATTCAAACACTATGTGCTCAGCGTTACGAAGTGAAATTGTTTCTTCTAAATGTATTAAAGACCTGCGCTTATCCTCCTTACAATCACAACGTTACATCCTCCTTTCATCTTCAGCCACAGCAACAGGATTCCAAGAGGGAGAAGAGATAGGAGATTCCCCATTATCCCATTGCTGGGGCTAAGGAAAAGTCCTTGTTAGTTAGCAGATGACAGAGGAGCTGTTCTACAGTCATCACGGCCGGTAAACTGGCCACTCCAGTTCTGGTAAAGATCTATTTACTGGAAAGCTGTTTTGGGTTCCACTCTAGTTCCACCAAGTCGCTTTAAGGAACAAAAAAAAGAGTTCACATACCGTCACCTTTCTACCATTAGCTTCTTATGAGGGCATTTTGTTGCGTGTCAGGTTTGTTCTGTATAAGGAAAGTAGGGTGACCAGATGTCCCGATTTTATAGGGACAGTCCCAATTTTTGGGTCTTTTTCTTATATAGGCTCCTATTACCCTCCACCCCCATCCCGATTTTTCACATTTGCTATCTGGTCACCCTAAAGGAAACCTATATGCACTTTGCCTAGTGCAGTGTCTTGGTAGTTAACAGAGTTAATTTGTCACCACATGCACATATCAGGTACATTTGAAACTTCAACATGAAAATTTAAATTTAAAACTAAAATTCTGTGACTCTCTGTTAATTCTGCTTTAATACAATTAAACAACAACAAGAGAAAGGCCCAAACCAACTCTCAATCGACAGACACTTCTGAACTTTGGGGAAGATCAAATTCATTGCCAGCCTGTCACCCTCACACGCCAATTGCTGTTGCTGGTCAGGGCGGCGTCCCAAGGTGGAGAAAGTCACACAGCACAAGTAAGGACACTCTGGGGGATTTGGGAAAATACGTTTGGTTGGTTTTTTGCAAACACATTTAAACAAGGCATAAAGTAGTGCTATAAATGCAGGAGCACTCAGTTTAGATGACACTTGGATAAGGGCATTGCTCTCAGCTTCTACTGGTGTGTTAGTATCTTTCTTTTCTGTATGCCATCTATTCAAGCAGTTCTGCAAAGCGTATCTAGTCACAAAGGCTTGGCAAAGTACCTAAGCATATGCCTAACAGCTTAAAAGTTAGAGATGTGCTTAAGTACCTTGGCAAATCACAGCCCAAATGCTTACTGTCTAAGAGCCCATAAAGTCCTGAGTGCTCTCGATTCCCATGGACTTCAATGGGAGTTGACAGCTCTCAGACTTCCAGGCCTGACCCTAAAGCTAGAGATTTTCAAAATAATTCAGGCCTGGGGTTTATCTCTGGTCAGCTCAAGAGCTTGCCTAGGGGGTTATAACAGGCTGTTTCCCCTAGGCACAACTTCAAGGGAGTCCTTGATCAATTAATTGGTATGCCAGATGGCTTCTGGTTTTCACCGGAGGATAATTCTGGCTTGCAAGCAGCACAGCAGTATGAATGAATGACTCTGGAACAGATCAGCTTTACTTCTGCAACATAAGTGCAAGTTGCACACTGGAGGTTATGCAGGGTAGGTTTACCAGTGACACAGTATCTAAAGAACCTCCTCTCTTTGGCCTGTTTTCTTTTTGTCTCTTCTCTCAGAAGAAGCTTTTGCCGCAACAGATGCTGATTCAGTTTCTGTCTTGGTGGTGAGAGTGCCAGACATAACATGCGTTTGTTGCCAAACTGGTAAAAATGATGACTTACCAGCTTGTTTTCCTTCCATTGGATATTTCTTTTGGAAGAGAAAGTAATTTTAATTAGCGCTGGATAAGGAGGAGAATAAATACAGTGAGATGCAAAACGTAACACTCTATAAGGGCTGAGAGGGATGGGAGAACCATATTCAGCAAAGTAATGTCTAAGAGAGCTCCGTGGTTAGTTAGGTGGGTCCCTATGGCTTTCGATGCTTCTCACTAGCAGCTCCCCTCTTCCCACACCTCCCATCCTTCATATGGGTTATGATGCATTAATATGACTGGCATACTCAGCATGCACTAGGTGTCTTCCAAACACAGAGGGAAACTCAGGCCCCTGCCCCAGGACTGCATATTCTAAAGAGATAAGGAGACAGGACGGGAGGGGAGATGGGATAACGCATACTGGACAAGCAGACCGATCAGGGTCTTCTGCCCCTTTATTTTTTCCTGCCCTGAAACAGATGCATTTAGGATGTTTGGGTTGTTTTTTTTAAAATATCCATTGACAATAGGTGCAATACGCGAAGCTGATATCAGCATGCTGTCTAGATTTTGAAGCCACAAACTTCAGCTGCATTCTGATCTGGGGTTTTGGTTTGCCCCATTATACAGAGATAGGAGTCAGATGCAAAAGACCAGATTCAGAGATGATGGATGAAGTGGCACAAGTTGGATCTCTTAGACTCCCTTTAATCTCTTCCTTACCTGTGAGTAAGGTGCAGTATGATTGTGACACACAAGTGCTGATCTTTGTTCTCTTTCTTCAGTCGTATATGACATGGGCCAGGCTAACAAAAAGTTATACCCTTGTCTGATGTCAGGGCTCATTATCCATCAGCTCCAGTGACTAATGCCACATAAGAGAGACAAGGTGGGTGAGGTAATATCTTTTATTGGACCAACTTCTGTTGGCGAGAGAGACATGAGACTGACATGGCTACAACAACACTGCGTACAATAATGGTGCATGGGGCAGTTAGCATAAGTTATACTTCCTGCTGGTTTGTTGGTGTGTAAGATGAAGTAATGAGTGTCTGCTTTAATCATTTTCAGTGACTGGTCAATTTCCTAATGTAGATCAGGCTATTAAGACCCATGCAAGCTACAACTGCTATTTAAACTTGGTTCTAGCAGCATTCTACCATGGTTTGTTGACCAGGACGGACAGGGAATTTTTTGCTTACTCAGATTGTAAGCTCTTCAGCCAGGGATCATGTTTTTGTTGTGTTTGTACAGCACCTCGCACACTGGGGCCCTGATTGGGGAACTTAGATACTTTTGCAATACTAATAATGTACAATAATAAATAGCCAAACTAGGCTATAGTCTACCCCATAGCTGGTCGACAGCCAGGTTTTTAAACACAGCTCTCTACACGGCGATAGGGTGAAAATCAATGTCCATGCTGATCAGGGAAATTGTGTCAGAGTCATAGTAGCAAGCACTGGTATGACCTATTGCAGTCAGGGCCTAGATGTGAAGGCTGATTTTGGAAGACAGGTTTCAGAGTGGTAGCCCTGTTAGTCTGTATCCGCAAAAAGAACGAGGAGTACTTGTGGCACCTTAGAGACTAACACATTTATTTGGGCATAAGCTTTCGTGGGCTAAAGCCCACTTAATCTATGCATCTGATGAAGTGGGCTTTAGCCCACGAAAGCTTATGCCCAAATAAATGTGTTAGTCTCTAACACAGTACCCCTAGTTGATTTTGGAAGAGTTATCCAAAGTGATTTTTAAGTTGTCATCCGAATAGCAGAATTATTATCGAGTCGGCGGATAAGGAAGAGGTCAAATAATTCAAAACCATAAAGGTGGTGGCAGCAATTTGTTAAGACAACTGAAGAATAATTATTGCTACAGGCCTCTGGCTAGATATGCAGCTAGATTACATGATTACAGTGGAAGGACTCCTGAGTTCTGCCTCCTCGTTTAACACCAAGTAACCAATCCAATCCTATGAGGAGATCTCAGTGGGAGGCTGTCCTGCTCTGAGTTGGATGTTTGCTTGTACTAAAATCGCTATACTAGGTACTGCATAATGAAGGGACATGGAAAGTAAGGATATCAGTGAGTGGGAAACTTAACAGCAAGGAGAGTAAATGAAATGGGAACCTGTTAGAGATTATCCACAATTGCAATGTAGGATTTTCAAAAGCACCTAATTCCCATAGAAAGTCAATTGGAGTTGGCCACCTAAGTGCTTTTGAAAATCCAACCCATCATGTCTGCTTACTTGTATTCAGAACCTGAATAACCCAGCCTCTCATGCAAGGAAAGGGAAGAAGAGAAGCCCTATCTATTTCTCTCTCCTACAAAAGTTCACCATTTTTTACTTGACTCATCCCCTGCCTAAACCATCTCATTGCCTCTTTTGTACATAGCTTCTTTCGTGTCATTTCTTCCGTATTTAAATGTCGCAAACTATTGGTATTTTGTAGAAAAACTAAATATACTGTGGGAGAATTACTTTAACACACAAGAGTTCTTGCACCCTCTACAATCACATTTTCACCTACGCTTGTAGTGTGCAGCGCTCGGCTGCACGGAATAGCAATATTACCACCATGTATTCACGAGCCAATCATCAGACATGTTGCGCACCCTCACATCCCATTGAATTCATTTGGAGGCCTGGTTTCCCAGCACCTCTGAAAAATCAGGCCTAGTAACTAACAAACTAAACATATTCACATATTTACATTCATTCCTAGGTCTGTCCCAGAACAGGACATCTTTATCCCCAGGCTTTTGTCTACAGGAATAGTATTGCTAATACCTATACAAGGAACATTTTTCTAATGCTATGGTTCATCAATGTATATTATGTTAATACTGTATCAGAAGTAATATGCATGTGATTAATAATATCTTAACCTAATGGCTGCATTATCACTGTAAGATCTAACTAGAAAGAACCTCATTAAAGAAACAGTGGCTACTATTATCCTACTGGGTATGTTGCTTTTTGTGAAATTACATTGAGGGGTTTCTTTATTCGGCAATTTGATACTTTGAAATAATGTGATCCCCAAAACACACCTTCCCAATTTATAGAACAGACTTTAATGGAAATATGGTGAATAGCAGATAATCTTTGGTTTTTCATGTTTCTTTCTCTGGGACATAGCTTGCCAATTAAGCCTTCTGCCCCTGTATATCTTACACAGTGTTGCTGTTATCTGTGGGAATTTTATTTTTTATTTTAAAAAGTAAGCCGATATAAACATAGCTTATTTTGACTGTAGTAAAATAAACTGCGCTTTTTTTGGAAACACAAATACTTACCATACATTTCTTCTTCTTGGAGATGCCTGACCCTAACTGTATCCCAGGGAATGACTCACTTGTGCAGGAGTACAGCTCATAGAACGTTTTATCTTCACTGACTCTCTGCCAAATAAAGTCTGTAGCAATGTTTTTCTCTTTGCTGCATTTGTTTCTTGATATGCTTTAAGGGTACAAGCTCCAAGTGTGAGAAAACACCACAGTTTACGGCCCTGATCTGGCAAGAGCTCCATGGAGGCAGACTCCTGGGCCTGCCTTGAGCCCCAGTGAGTTCAAACAGACTTCACCAGCTCAGGGTTCCCTGCCCCACTGAAGTCAGTGGGGCTTTGTGAAGGTGCGGGAGCTCCAAGCAGGATCAGGGCCCAGTTTTTAAAAGTGAATTCATAGCTTGTGAATGGTATCATGCTGACAGCCCTGGAGGTGGAAGGCCTCCTTATCCACTGGCCACGCCCAGCATGGGAACAGCGTGCCCAAATCCTGACCCACAGGGATGACCTCTAGGGACAAAGGAAAATTCCATCCCCATCGCTGCACAGTCCATGACTTCCCTCATAAAGCTTCCAAGAAAAATGCCTCTTAGTGCTAACGGTGGGCGTGGTTTGGGGAGATTTACTTCTGCCCTATAGAGCAGGACCCAAGACTTATTTCACCTAAGCCATCGAGCAGTTATATGGCAGGAACTTTCAGTCAGGGCTCCCGAGAGTGGGTTCGGGCCCCGGTGAAAAAAAATGTTCAGCTCCCCAGCACGGGATTTGTATTCGGCCCCCTTCCAGACTGCTGGGCCCCAGTAATTTGTACCGGCTTCCCCCCTCCGTCTCGTCGGCCCTGCTTTCAGTCACTATCACTTTGGGCTTGATTTGAAGTGGCAAGTTAAAGGTTAAAAATTCTCAGCCCCAATCTCTTGAGGGAAAAGAGATAAGATGGAACATTAAGATTTGCATGCTGTTGTATCAGGAGATGGGGTCCAGATGATCAAGTTCTTCCATAAGCCATTCCTCTACGCATTTTTTATACTCTATCTCAGAAGACCCTTAAATACAAGCATCTCCACCCTGATTCAGATAGTTGATCGTTTCCGCAACAGCTTCACAGCAGATCTTCTCAGACCAAGTTTTATCTCGGTTGCACTCCTTTCATCCCTGAAAAGGCCGGTTTGACTGTCCTTTAACTGTATAACTCATCAATAGCCAAATCTAACAGCTGAGGCAAGGCAAGTAGCTGAAACAAGAACACACCCTTATTTTCAAGCTTATAAAATGCGCTCAGACTTGTGTGTGATGGAAAGGTCATTGTGAGGAACAGCTCAGCTGGTAATTACGCCACACAAGTCCTTTTGGTCCAGGTAGGTCCTCAGCATTGCATGCAACTAGATGTTCTATCTGTTAACACAGGACTTGTTTCTATGAGAGGTGACCCGATTCACCGGAAAATTAAATGCCGGATGCTCACAAAGGACTTGCCTAGACCAAGACACTGCGGAAAAAATAAAATTCCTGAAGACATGCACATTAACACAGTGAAAACCTGTGTGCTGTCATCAACCCCTGCTGTACCAGCTCTCTCATGCCTGAGCTACTCTTCTCCATAGTAGGCTATGATTACACTAGACCCCTTTCTCCTACACTGCGCAGAAATGTAATAGACTGTCTGAATCTAGGCCTAGGTAAATATTATAAATCTGAGACAAGACATTGCTTTGTAAGTCACAAATCAGAGTGTAAAGAGCAAATTATTTTTGTTGCAAAGTGATTCCACAGATCAGTGAATTTGGCCCAATAAACAGCTGCTCAGTAGGGACCAACATGCTTTCTTCTGGTAGAATGAACAGTTATTTACATTGACAAGCATACCTACATTATAGATGGAGCTGGTAGCACCACTTACAGTTAAGGTCATCTGACAGTTTCTATTATAAGACCCTGTTTTCAGTTGCTTGTTAGCTTTGTCTATTTTTAAACCATTTAGGCTGAAGTTGTCCATAGCAGGTGTCTGCCTCAGGCCAGTTTTTTGTTTGGCGGGGGTGGGGGCGAGAGAGAGAAAATTCAACTAAAATGATTCAGCTGCTTCTGAGAATATGATTAGGTAAAAACAAGTTTTTTGGCCCATGCTAAAAAATTTCTTACAGCCATTTTGTTGAGAAGCTCTAGCACCCCCATGGAGAAGGAACTTTACATTTGACAGGAGGGTCACCTTGGTGCCAGGGATGTACCTTTTGATGTCCCTGTGACATCCAAAATATCCAAATCTGGCTAAGTTATAAGCCTCTGAATAACTGCAGTTTGCACATGCTCAATGGACTTGTTACAGTTTGGCAGCTAATATCTCTCAGGATTCAGTCAGTGCTGCAGGTGTGCTCCAGCTGCTCATGGCTCCTACATGTCCACCAGATTGTGCATGCACCAGGCCCACAGAGCCACTGAGTATGCTCCCAGATTGCTGAATTTTAGCAGGGCTTTCCCTCTAGTTGCTCCTCCTGGCTACCAGGGCCTGCTGTGGTACCAGTTAGAGGAACAGAGCAGGGAGACTGTCTCCCCTGGGCTTTCATTGCCCACCTCCTGGTGCTAAAGCAGCATGGAGAAGGAGGAGGAGGAGGAGGAGGCAGGGGCAGTGCCAGCTTTTTTGCCGCCCTAGGCGGAAGCGGGAGAGGCTGCCACTGAAATGCCGCCGAAATCCCTGGCGGCCGAAGAAGCTGCCGCCGATGTGCCACCGGGATCCTCGGTGGCATTTTGGCTGCTGCCGAGGGACCTGAAACGCCGCCCCCCAAATCCTGGCGCCCTAGGCGACCACCTAGGGTCGCCTAATGGTAGTGCCGGTCCTGGGAGGAGGAGCCTGACTTTAATACAGAGGGAACAAGAGCTGGACTTTGGGTCTTGGAGGAGAGGATATAAATGCAGGGTGTGTAGCAAATGAGGTTGTTGCCCCTAGGAGAGAAGCTGGAAGATGTGTAGTGAATGAGGCAGGGAATTACAGGAAGATATAGGAGAGTCTCGTGGTTAAAGCAGCTGAATGTTGCCCTGGATAACTGGATTCTATCACTGCCTCTGCCAAAAAAAGTTCCTGTGTGATGCTGGGAAAATCATCTAAACCGACCTTTTCACAGGTGATCATTAATTGGGTATTCCTCATTTTCTGGGTGCCTGACTTGAGACTCTGGGCCTGAGCTGAAGCTCTCAGCAGCAACTGAAGTCAATATGGGGGCTTTGAACATTTGAAGTACTACATAATGCTAAGTACTGTGAAAAGTCAGATCATAGGCATCTGAAATGTGACACCCTAAATGAGTAGACAATTTTGACCTTAATCGCTTGGTGCCTCCATTCTCCATGCATATAATTGGGATAATAATAACCTCCCCTTTCATAGGGGTGTTGTAAAAATTAATCAACTAATGGTTGTCAAGTACTCCAATACCATAGCGATAAGCACCATAGAAAAGCCCATGAGGAAATTAATTAACTCTGTCTTTGGACCAGGGTTTGGATAGTGTACAGTAAATAAAACCTAGGGCCACAAAGTGAACAAAGAACATTAGAAAATGGAATAACTTGTTCACGCTGTGCACTGAATGAGGCAGGGACCCTGTATGTGATCATGTAATTCAAGACCGTATCATCATGTATATGCACAAGGTGGGTGAATTGCACAGGCAACCTGAATTTTGGCATTTCCTAACTTTTGAGTACTTGACTTTGCAACATTAATTCTTTTAGTGTAGTTTTTTGTCTAATTTTAATTAAAATTGTTATGCTGAAAAAAAATTAGAATCACCTAGACTATGTGTATGAGTTCAACGCCACCTTGCCAGAGAGAGCAGCTTGGAACAAACTCCAGCTGAAGGATGAAGATGTTTAAAAACAAAAACAAACGAACAAAAAAAACAGAAGGCAATTTATTAAACTCACGCTGATGCCAGTGGGATTTAGTGACAAAATCACTCGGCACTCCAGAAAATTGGAACTGGTTTTTGAAAACTGTGACCGGTCTAAAAGGACACAGCAATTAAAACACTTCAAGCCAGTTCTCACTACTCTGTAAACATCCCTGTGAAAATGGCATACAAACAGGTTAGCACATCCATTAACGGAAGCGTCATATTGTTTAAAAGGAGAAAAATCTTTCCTTGGAAGTCCACTTAAACTGTATAAATCAACTGTATGCAATACAAACCATGGGTTTGATCTTACAAACACTTGCTATCAGGCGTAGAGCTGGCTTCTCTAGGTGAACTACTCACTGTCCACGCTGCATCTGGTAGGAGGGAGTTTGTAGGAACAAGCCCCATACATCCACAAGCCCGTCGAAGAAGGCAAAAGCAGTTTACATGTTGTCATAAATATGAAGGGAAGGGGGAGAGGGTCTCATGCAGTGCTATAAAATCCTCTTTCCAGTAAAGGGTTAAGAAATGCAGGTAGCCAGACTGACACCTGACCTGGCTGGCATCTGACCAATAAGGGGACAAGATACTTTCAAACTTTGGGAGGGGGGAAGTTTTTAGTGTGTGTCTTTGTCTGAGAGAGGGTGATCTTGGAAGACAGAAGGAACCTGCAAAAAATCAAACCTCCCTTTTCTGAAGTAAGTTTAGATAGCATAGTGTATAGATTTCTGTTTATTTTGCTTGGTATCCCCTGTGTTAGAAAGGGCAAAGGGGGGGGGGGGGCGGGGGTTATTCATGGTTTTCTGTAACGTTAAGGTTTTGTCCAGAGGGGGAAATCTCTCTGAGTTTGGAAATATAGTGCCCTGTGAAATAGTTACCATCCTGATTTTACAGAGATGATTTTACCTTCTTTATTTTTAATAAAATCCTTCTTTTAAGAAGCTGACTGTTTTCTATGGTGTTAAAACCCAGGGGGTGGGTTTTTAGATCACTGTGTAACCAATTGGTTGGGAGATTGTTCTCAAGCTTTCCCAGGAAAGGGGGTGTACGGCTTGAGGGGGTATTTTGGGGGGGAGGGAAGTTCAAGTGATTCCTTTCCTGGATCCCTGTTAGACATTTGATGGTGGCAGCGAGAAGCGTTTCTTGGGGTGCAGGGAATTTTGTACCTTGGGGGGTTTAACCTAAGCTGGTAAAAATAAGTTTAGGGGCTCTGAATGCGGGTCCCCACGTCTTTGCCCTAGAGTTTAGAGTGGGGAGGGAACCCTGACATGGTGGCAGAGCGGTGGGATATATTGAACCAGAGATTTTTTTTGAACCAGACACAGGGAGTTTAGAATTTTTTTTTCTTCTCTCTGACTCTTCCCTGTGCTGCTGGAAGCAGGGAGGGGGGAGGGGTTAAGCTGCTAGGAGCTAGAGTATCTACATATGAAAGCAGGTAGTTAACCCCTACAGGGAATACCCAAGCAAGTTTTTTTTTTCTTTTCCAACTCTATCGGGTTAAGACAGATTAAAAACAAAGGCTAAGATGACTGCCAGTGAAGCAGCTATTAAACTTGAGATAGCCCGGCTACAAGCTGATGAGGAGGAGAAGAAACATGCAAGACTGCTACAACTTAAACAGATGGAGATGGAAGAGAGAGAAAGAGAGAGGAAGCATGCTGAGGAAGAGAGGAAGTATGCTATGGAGGAGAGGAAGCATGCTGAGGAGGAGAAGGAGAGAGAGAGGAAGCATGCTGAGGAGGAGAGGAAGCATGCTGAGGAGGAGAAGGAGAGAGAGAGGAAGCATGCCCTAGAGATGGAGAAGACCAGGGTGGAGCGGAATCTACCGGATAACACTAATAATCCTTCCCCAACAACCCACAAATGGGAGCGACTATGTCCACCGTATGATGAATCCCGTGATATTGCTGAATATTTTCTCACCTTTGAGAGACTATGCAATCTCCATCACATTCCTGATGATCACAAAATGACCCTATTGGTAGCCAAGTTGACTGGAAGTGCTCTGGACATATTCAATGACATGCCTATTGATGAGGCTTCTGACTATGAGAAATTCAAGGATTTGGTTTTAAAACAATTTCAAGTTACACCTGAAACTTACCGAGTAAAATTTCGAACCCTTATCCGAGGGCCTGGACTAAGTAATGTAGCTTATGTAAACCGGATAAAGGAGCTGTTAAAAAAATGGGTCAAGGGAAGGAATGTTACTAGCTTTGAAGGAGTGTGTGATTTGATGGCTCAGGAACAATTCCTGAATATGTCCAAGGATGATATAAGACAGTGTTTATGGGATAAGAAAATGGACTCAGCAGACAGCCTTGCTGCTTATGCTGATCAATACGAACAGTCCCAGATCAGCAGAGGGGCAAGGAAATTTGGCACACAAGGGGTGCAGGAAGCAGAGAGGAACAACCCTGGTCATAGTTTGGGGAGATATCAGAAAGGAAAACCCGAGACCACACCCCCTCACCAGGAGCAGCCCAAGGCCCCACAAGGAAAAACCCAGACCCCTTATTGCCCCACCACCCCATTCTCCAGCAACCCACCTCGCCCCACTGACCAGTCAGCTGGGCGATGTTTCAAATGTAACGAATTGGGGCATGTGAAGGCCAACTGCCCCAAGAACCCCAACAGAATACAGTTCATTGCACCGGGGTCACACCAAAGGTCCTCAGGCCCAGATGCCTCCCAGATACCCTTGGAACGAAGGGAAACGGTGAGTGTGGGCGGAAAAAAGGTTACAGCGTGGAGGGACACCGGAGCGCAAGTGTCGGCTATCCACAAATCCTTAGTGAACCCCAGCTTAATCAACCCAGAGGCGCAAGTGACGATTCAACCCTTCAAGTCCAACTCTTTTGATTTACCTACAGCCGTGTTGCCTGTCCAGTACAAGGGCTGGTCAGGAAATTGGACTTTTGCAGTCTATGATGATTATCCCATTCCCATGTTGCTGGGGGAAGACTTGACCAATTGTGTGAAGCTAGCCAAGAGGGTGGGAATGGTCACCCGCAGCCAGGCTAAGCAAGCTGTCACACCTAGCTCTGTTCCTGAGACTTCCACCAGAACCCCATCTGTACTACCAGAGACCCGGATAGAGGTGGTGGAACCGGATACCCTGCCAACGACTGCAACAGCCGTCATAGATCCAGTCGCAGAAACCCGACCCAAGCCAGTCTCGGAACCGGAACTGGCAAAGCAACCAGCACCAGAACCATTGCCAGCACTGAGTCCAGCGCTTGCAACCCCATCTACAGTGCCAACACCCGAGGGCACCACCGAGCCTGCAATGGCAGCAGCAACCGATAACTCAATACAAGAGGCTCAGCCAGAGCCTGAATTACCACATTGTGCACCAGCGGAGAGCGGTTCACAGCCGACGGAAACAAACCCATCACCTGCATTGCTTCCAGAGGGACCCAGCCCAGGTCCACAACCCAGTGAGGAACTGATGTCTCCAGCATCTAGGGAACAGTTCCAAGCCGAGCAGGAAGCAGATGAAAGCCTACAGAGAGCTTGGACAGTGGGACGGAGCACCCCACTGCCTCTCAGCTCTTCTAATCGATCCCGGTTGGTTATAGAAAAAGGACTTCTATATAAGGAGACTCTTTCTGGTGGACACCAGGAAGACTGGCGTCCTCAGAGACAGTTGGTGGTTCTGACTAAGTACCGGTTAAAGCTCTTGAGCTTAGCCCATGATCATCCTAGTGGTCATGCTGGGGTGAACAGAACCAAAGACCGTTTGGGGAGGTCATTCCACTGGGAGGGAATGGGCAAGGATGTTTCTACCTATGTCCGGTCTTGTGAGGTGTGCCAAAGAGTGGGAAAACCCCAAGACCAGGTCAAAGCCCCTCTCCAGCCACTCCCCATAATTGAAGTTCCATTTCAGCGGGTAGCTGTGGATATTCTGGGTCCTTTTCCGAAAAAGACACCCAGAGGAAAGCAGTACATACTGACTTTCATGGATTTTGCCACCCGATGGCCAGAAGCAGTAGCTCTGAGCAACACCCGGGCTAAAAGTGTATGCCAGGCATTAACAGAGATTTTTGCCAGGGTAGGTTGGCCCGCCGACATCCTTACTGATTCGGGAACTAATTTCCTGGCAGGGAGCATGAAAAGCCTGTGGGAAGCTCATGGGGTGAACCACTTGGTTGCCACCCCTTACCACCATGAAACAAATGGTCTGGTGGAGAAGTTTAATGGAACTTTGGGAGCCATGATACATAAATTCGTAAACCAGCACTCCAACGATTGGGACCTAGTGTTACAGCAGTTGCTGTTTGCCTACAGGGCTGTACCACATCCCAGTTTAGGGTTTTCACCATTTGAACTTGTGTATGGCCGCGAGGTTAAAGGGCCATTACAGCTGGTGAAACAGCAATGGGAGGGGTTTACGCCTTCTTCGGGAACTAACATTCTGGACTTTGTAAGCAACCTACAAAACACCCTCCGAGACTCTTTAGCCCTTGCTAGAGAAAACCTAAAAGGGGCTCAGGAAGAGCAAAAGGCCTGGTATGATAAACATGCCAGAGAGCGTTCCTTTAAAGTAGGGGACCAAGTCATGGTCTTGAAGGCGCTCCAGGCCCATAAAATGGAAGCGTCATGGGAAGGGCCATTTATGGTCCAAGAACGCCTGGGAGCTGTGAACTATCTCATAGCATTCCCCACCACAACTCTCAAGCCTAAAGTGTACCATGTTAAGTCTCTAAAGCCTTTTTTCCCCCGAGAATTGAAGGTTTGTCAGTTTACTGCCCAGGGAGCAGAAGACGCAGAGTGGCCTGAAGGTGTCTACTATGAAGGGAAAAATGACGGTGGCGTGGAAGAAGTGAACCTTTCAATGACCCTCGGACGTATGCAGCGCCAGCAAATCCAGGAGCTGTGCACTAAATTTGCACCGATGTTCTCAGCCACCCCAGGACTCACCGAACGGGCATACCACTCCATTGACACAGGTAATGCCCACCCAATTAGAGCCCGACCTTACCGAGTGGCTCCTCACGCCAAAACTGCTATAGAACGGGAGGTTCAAGACATGCTACAGATGGGTATAATCCGTCCCTCTAGCAGTGCATGGGCCTCTCCCGTGGTTCTAGTCCCCAAACCAGATGGGGAAATACGCTTTTGCGTGGACTACCGTACACTAAATGCTGTGACTTGCCCAGACAACTATCCAATGCCTCGCACAGATGAACTATTGGAGAAACTGGGACGTGCCCAGTTCATCTCCACCTTAGACTTAACCAAGGGGTACTGGCAGGTGCCGCTAGATGAATCCGCCAAGGAAAAGTCAGCCTTCATCACCCATGTCGGGCTGTATGAATTTAATGTGCTCCCTTTCGGGCTGCGGAATGCACCTGCCACATTCCAGAAACTGGTAGATAGTCTCCTAGCGGGATTGGGAGAATCGGCAGTTGCCTATCTTGACGATGTGGCCATATTTTCTGACTCATGGGCCGAACACCTGGAGCATCTCCAGAAGGTCTTCGAGCGCATACGAGAGGCAGGACTAACTGTTAAGGCTAAAAAGTGTCAAATAGGCCTCAACAGAGTGACTTACCTTGGACACCAGGTGGGTCAAGGAACTATTAACCCCCTAGAGGCCAAGGTGGAGGCTATCCAAAAGTGGCCTGTCCCAAAGTCAAAGAAACAGGTCCAATCTTTCTTAGGCTTGGCCGGATATTACCGGCGATTTGTACCGCACTACAGCCAAATCGCCGCCCCTCTAACTGACCTAACCAGAAAGAGCCAGCCAAATGCGGTTCAGTGGACTGATGAGTGTCGGAAGGCCTTTAACCAGCTTAAAGCAACACTCATGTCTGACCCTGTGCTAAGGGCCCCGGACTTTGATAAACCGTTCCTAGTAACCACAGATGCGTCCGAGCGTGGTGTGGGAGCAGTCTTAATGCAGGAAGGACCAGATCAAGAATTCCATCCTGTCGTGTTTCTCAGCAAGAAGCTGTCTGAGAGGGAAAACCACTGGTCAATCAGTGAGAAGGAATGTTACGCCATTGTCTACGCTCTGGAAAAGCTACGCCCATACATTTGGGGACGGCGTTTCCACCTGCAAACCGACCATGCTGCACTACAGTGGCTTAATACCGCCAAGGGAAATAACAAAAAACTCCTTCGATGGAGTTTGGCTCTCCAAGATTTTGATTTTGAAATACAACACATTTCAGGAGCTTCTAACAAGGTGGCTGATGCACTCTCCCGTGAAAGTTTCCCCAAACCAACTGGTTAAAATCGTCCTTGCAATGTGGACAATATTGTTTAGTCTTTATCCAGTTATTAGTATATTTGGAGATTCATGTGTCTTATTACTTTGTTTGCTTTTAGAGATCCAGGAAGAAATCACAGCCAGTGTTTCACACTATCAGTGATTTGGGGGGCGTGTCATAAATATGAAGGGAAGGGGGAGAGGGTCTGATGCAGTGCTATAAAATCCTCTTTCCAGTAAAGGGTTAAGAAATGCAGGTAGCCAGACTGACACCTGACCTGGCTGGCATCTGACCAATAAGGGGACAAGATACTTTCAAACTTTGGGAGGGGGGAAGTTTTTAGTGTGTGTCTTTGTCTGAGAGAGGGTGATCTTGGAAGACAGAAGGAACCTGCAAAAAATCAAACCTCCCTTTTCTGAAGTAAGTTTAGATAGCATAGCGTATAGATTTCTGTTTATTTTGCTTGGTATCCCCTGTGTTAGAAAGGGCAAAAGGGGTGGGGGGGCGGGGGTTATTCATGGTTTTCTGTAACGTTAAGGTTTTGTCCAGAGGGGGAAATCTCTCTGAGTTTGGAAATATAGTGCCCTGTGAAATAGTTACCATCCTGATTTTACAGAGATGATTTTACCTTCTTTATTTTTAATAAAATCCTTCTTTTAAGAAGCTGACTGTTTTCTATGGTGTTAAAACCCAGGGGGTGGGTTTTTAGATCACTGTGTAACCAATTGGTTGGGAGATTGTTCTCAAGCTTTCCCAGGAAAGGGGGTGTACGGCTTGAGGGGGTATTTTGGGGGGGAGGGAAGTTCAAGTGATTCCTTTCCTGGATCCCTGTTAGACATTTGATGGTGGCAGCGAGAAGCGTTTCTTGGGGTGCAGGGAATTTTGTACCTTGGGGGGTTTAACCTAAGCTGGTAAAAATAAGTTTAGGGGCTCTGAATGCAGGTCCCCACGTCTTTGCCCTAGAGTTTAGAGTGGGGAGGGAACCCTGACACATGTGTAAACACTCCACGCACAATAACGTCATTTTATAGACGCTGTGTAGTGATCAGCAACAGCACAGGATTCCAGCCTGATTTAGCATAAGAGAAATCTAGATCTATGGCCCGCTACTGCACCTCACAGTGCAACATGGGCCCGATCCTCTTCCATTGACTTGAGTGGCACTGGATGAAGCTGTGTGACCCTAAGTAGTCACAGTCTGCAGGCCTTCCTGCATGTATGCTACAGATGGACTTCCACAATGGAGAAGCTGAGTTTCCGCCAATCCCTTTTCAGCAGCAATAAAAAAAGACATGCCACATTATGCCTTCTCCCTAGTTTGTCCTGAACCATCTGACCTATGCAAGCAGGTTGGCTCATATACCTACCACAAGGCTGGCATCTCTGAACTCTTCTCTGTAAAATAGGGATGATTATACTTACCCTGGTGCAAAGTGGTTCGACACCTATGGATAAAAAGCACTATGTAAGAGCTAAGTGTTATCACTATTCTGCAAGAAACACCAACCCTCGGGGACTGGGGAAAACCAGCCTAGTACAGCCTGAATAAAAGCCTGAACACATGAACCTGAATTTACACAGTACAGCTGTGAGGGGAGGTGGGGACACGCTCCTTAGCTTTATGGAAAAAGTCCTATAGAATTGAATGGGAAAGGCTAACTTCTCTAATTTCTTATGAACTAGCCTGATTTTTATAGTGAATTATCATGGAATTCTATAGGATGGGTCAAAGAACCTATACAAAGGAGATCATTTGCTATGGCATTCCACGGGCCTGATTCTCCAGTTTTCCCATATGTTTGTGACACTATATAAATTATTGTTAAGAACAACAATAGTTAAAACTGATCCTGTTACCATTGAAATCCACCTACTCCCACGTCCCTCTGCCAATTTTTGTGGTTTTAAAGTCATATTTTCCTGTTTTCTAAAATGTTTTATTCTCACAAACAGGCCCACACAAACAGCAGGAGAAACTGATTAACTGGACAGTGGTTCTGACACAGTGCCATCAAATGCACAAAGTAAATAAATTGGAGACAGAAACTTTCCCTCCCACCTAGGTATTCCATGTAACAATAGCAGGTAATAAAATAAGCAGACAGAGGTGTGACTTTGTGTGTTAATGTAGATAATGGTTCAAAATCTGCAGTCTTTACTGTTTTCTCAGGAAAAATCCCTCTTGACATCAATGGGAGTTTTGTCTAGGCAGGGACTTCTGTAGCAACACTCTCATAGAGTAACAACAATCTAGTTAGACTGTAATACTGTATCTTTAGGGCAGGGACTGTCTCTCACTATGTGCATGTACAGTAACTAGCACAGTGGGGCTCTGATCTTATTTGGGGCCTGTAGGTGCAAGCAGAATATAAATAATAAAACTAAGGTCAAATCTCTGTAATCCCAATAGATATCTCTGGGTGTACACCTGCATGCATGCGTGTATTCACCATCAGTGCCTATGCCAGGTTAGAGATTATGCTTATTTTATCCTCAAAGTTTCTGTATCGTTTGTACAGTGCAGCCAAATTATGGATTTCTGGGGTGTGTCCTGTGTTTTAGACTTATCTGTTTGATACTCGTATATACTATTCAAGGGTAGACCAGGACTGCATATAACCAGTTTGTTGAGTTTCTTTTCTGCTCAATAAGATTTAGATTAAAATACAAAATGAAATAAGTGAGATCACTGCAACAATAGAGTGGTAAAGTTAATTAAAGTAGCTAAAAATAAAGTTTGCGTAAAATTAAGCAAAAATCAAATAAGTGTAAAACTAAAATCACTTGAGGCATATAACAAAGTGCAGTGTCATTGTGTCAGACCTCAATCTGTTACATACGTGAACATTTAAACACCCACAAATCTCTGGCTTTGCTGTCATATCCCTCAAGAGTTGGAGCTCCTTCCTACAGTTCAACCCTTGGGAACAAGTGGATTTGTATCACCTTGGGTAACAGTTATTTGGAACCTAGAAATATCTACTGGTGTTGTTACTCCATCCCACCAGTAGGGGTCAGATGATATATTACACATTACAGGTTTCCTGGCAATAGCCAGAACAATAGAACAAACATGAACCTTAACTGAATTTTAGTTTTTCTATATTGCATTTTTTTAGTCATACTTAATAGCACTCTACACACATGCCCTTGATGCTTAATAATAAATGAAGCCCCATAACATTTAAATGCAAAAATTAAATTAATAACTATTCAGGTCATTAAATATTTATAAATAGGCTGGCCCAAGCATTGAGGATATAGTTTAGGGGGAAACTGTGAATTGGCCCCAAATGAACTTGTCCATCTCTAATTTCTATTGCTTTTTTTACTTCTTTCACCATCAAGGAACAGTCCTACAAAATTTAATATAAAATTATCACTTTTCTATCAGTCTTTTGAACCACTCTATAGAATTTAATATAAAATTATACCCCAATTCCAGAATTTCCTAGGACATTAAAAACATTAGGGAAAAATCTCATTCGCTATTTAACTGCATATGGTTTTTTTGAGTAAATGTCTATACAACCTTAGTAGCTTAATTTCATTTATCTATTACATTTTACAGGACTTTGCCTTACAGACAGATTGACTAATAAAGTGAAAAATTAGTTATGAAAATTAAGAAAGAAGGATTAAGTTGTGAAATACAGACCACATATTATCTAGGGGCCAACACAATTTCCTAGGGCTGTATTTAGATCAAATTGTGGTTTTGGCCTCAAAATCTCCCATGAGGCATCCACAATTTAGCATAGATTCGAGAGCCAAAAAATTAAATTCAGCTCTGCCCTCCTGGGCTCAGAATCCAGGTTTTGGCAAAAGCATCTTTATCCTTGATTAGCGCAGTGTGTGAATCCTCTGCAGTCCTTGCTAGTGCCCACCCTGAGACTACATTGACTCAGCTAAGTGTGTTCAATGAGAATATTAACATACGTGCATGGGGTGAGCTCAGTCAAACATCAACAGCCCTTCAAGGAAAAACACACGTCGATGGCTTGGCACTGCCCATTCACCACTCTTATTTCTACATGTCCCAGCTCTGTATAAAGATGTTATGGGCTGTGTGTTATTATTGTGTGAAATCCCCAACATTCACAGGAAGAGCAAATATTTTGTTGAAGGCAAGTTGGGAGGGGGATTTTTTAAAGATAAATTCTCCATTAGTAACTCTGAACTCTCTCCTCTAATCCCCAGCCAACCAAAAACCACACCAGGCCTTGTTTAAGTAAAGTTCTGTGGAAGTAAGTCTATTAACTGCTGGGACATACAGACAAGTTCCCTTTCAGCAGTTCATTGAACCATTCGACGCCACCCTACAGTCATAACCACCTATGTGAGTTTCTGGAGCAGGCGGAGTGTGAGACGGAATAGCAACCCTATCAAAAGTGGTATTACTGGCTTTTCAGAAACATTTTCTTTGGGCTCAGGCCTCACATTCTCAGCCACCTATTTCCCTCCCTACTCAAAAATGTAAGAGGAAAACACCAGATTTTCTGCTTTTCGGGAATCCGAAGAGAAATACAAATTCCCATTGTATTTGCAAACAGCGCGAGTCCTCCCACGCAGCTACATTGCCTTTGCTTGTTCCCACTGGAAATCAGTTATTTTGAGAAGAAAAGATCCTGGCTAGCTGGGACGATATCTTCTCTGCCCTCAAGTTCTGTCATGGGAACAGCAGTCAGACGATGTATAGAAAATGAACAAGATTCCCCCCTCCCCCCCCCTTCTGAAAATTAAAATGTTCAGAGGCTGGAAATAAAGGAGCTCGAATCCCATTATCACTCCCCTCGTTGATCCAACAGAACTGGCACTCGTTGACCATCAGGGCATATACTGCAAGGCTTGTCTACGTTCTTATTGAGGTGATGTTGTAGGGGAAGGTGAAGGCCTGTTTTTGAGGAGATTGTCCAGTCCCCTAGTGGACATCGGGGCTTTTCTATGCTGGGATTTTAGCCACTAGTCCATGCCTCTCGTTTAGACATTAGTGCTGCTTACCCTGGGTTTCACATAGGTGCACATCCTGTCTGTGCTAGGGGCTTAAACAGCTGTCTAAAGTCCCAGGGTAGACAAGGCCAGAGTCCGTTTGTTTTATTTACTTTAATTGCATGCAAGTGCCTAGAGACTGACAGATACATTTTAAAAGTACATTGCTACTTCTGCTCCTTCTCATTCCTGTTGTCTTCTGGCATGCAAGTGCACTGCTCTTCTCCCCAAAGCTGTTGCTTAGCTTTCCTTCTCCCATCCCCATTTACATGCAGACAGCAGACAAAGACCCAGGCACCCACCTGGATCCAGACTCGAACCTTCACTGGACTTACCCAGCAAGAATAGTTAGACTTGAACTGGGAAGTAATGCTTGGTAGATGTAGCCAGGATATTGACTAAAATAATAAATAAATACACCCCTCCAGTTAAATTCAATCCTAGTACTGCTAACATTTCTCCTTTACAAATGCAGCTGAATCATCTGAATAATGCAGAGTGACAAAGATCTAATTTTATTTTAAATAGAGAGAGCGTAGAGGTCCTCGAAAGCTTGTATCTCTCCCCAACAGAAGTTAGTCCAATAAAAGATATTACCGCACCTAGCTTGTCTCTCTAATACACACCGTGTGTCAGTTGAGAAATTGACTAGATTGGTGGAAGCTGGGAGATCTCCAAGGAACACTGAGATACTACAGGAGGTAGTACTGGTGATTCAGCACGTAGAACTTTTCCCTCTGAGTCACTGCGGAACCAATGCCCCTGCATAGTGCTGAGGAGCACTGGGCTGCTGGAGAGCTCATCATTTAGATAAGACCCAACAAAAAGGGACTGACTGCCTACAGTCTCTATAGAGTCCATGCAGAGAGTAAGAGGGAAGGATTAAGTCTGGTGTCCTGTCCAAATGGATTAATATAACAATAGTACATTGTCTTGCTATGTTCCTTCCATATGAATAGCTGAACGTGCTTTATAAACATTAAGCCCCATGCCCCCATCTGAGGTAGTGAAATATTATTACCCCCATTTTGCAGATAGAGAAACTGAGACACAGAGATGAACTGAACTGTCCAAGGTACATCAGTGAGCTAGTGACAGAGCCAGCAGTTAAAACCAGAGTTCCCAAGGCATGGTCTGTTACACTACAGAGTTATGTTCGTAAAACTACATCATTCAGGGGTGTGGAAAATCCACACCCCTCAGTGACGCAGTTATACTGACTGCACTCCTGGGGGAGACAGTGCTATGTTAACAGGAGGCCTCTCGGGGAGGGGGTGTACCTATGCCGATGGGAGAAGCTCTAAGTGATCTAAGTCAGGGTTTCTCAAACTTCATTGCACTGCGACCCCCTTCTGACAACAAAATTTACTACACGACCCCAGGAGGGGGGACCGAAGCCTAAGCCCCCCTGAGTCTCGCTGCCCCGGGTGCGGGAGGGGTGGGGGGGACTAAAGCTGAAGTCTAAGGGCTTCACCCTCAGACAGGTGGCTTGTAACCTGAGCCCTGCTTCCCAAGGCTGAAGCCGAAGCCAGAGCCTCACCGCTGGCCCGGGACGGCGAACCGCGGCCAATGGGAGCCGCGATCGGCTGCGCGGCAAGTAAACAAACCGGCCCGGCCCGCCAGGGGGGCTTACCCTGGCGAGCCGCATGCCGAAGGTTGCCGCTGCCTGCTCTAGCCACTGAATGTGCACCACAGGAGAAGATTAAGGCAGGATCTTTGCTATCCAAGTCCTGCTTTAGCAATGACTCAGAGGACCCATGGAAGTTTACTACTTTCTTCTCCGTTGTCCCATGGCCACAGGAGAGGCAGCCAATATCTGAGTCACATGACTCCAACACAGCCCTTGGGTGTGGCATACGTTGATGGCTATCTTAACAGTGCTGCCACTGCTCACAATTTTATCGCAAGTCTGACAATAAAGGATGCTTTCCCCAAAGCCCCAGCTCCTGCAGTCATAATAATCCAAGAATCCCTGTTTTTCTGAGGGGGATTTACAGTAATTTCCTAGCCCTCACAGCTGTAGAGAAAAACCTTGAAAATGTGATCCCCCTCCTCAGCGTTCCAACGTCAGAAGGGAAATTTTAAAAAAAGAACCCCCCAAAAACTAATCTGAACATCATGAATCAAGCTCCAAAAAAATCAGGAGATTTGAAAGTTTGGGGGTGGGGATATTATGTCTAGGGCAGGAAAGAATTTCTGAGGAGGAGGAAAATATCTAGTGATCATACGCTGCATGTGATCCTGTCCTACCCCCTCTACTAAAAATCACCCAGCATTTTCTAAAAATATACTTCACTTCCTGTTCTAACCAACTGCATAGTGATGCCATGCACTGTCACACAACTGCCTATTCTCTTGCCTTTCAGGGGTGGCTCAAATGATGCTTACACATGTCCATCATTTAACATGCTCTGGAATCCAGGGATGAAAGATTCTAGAAGTGCAACTGATTTTTTTATTAATTATTATTATTATTATTATAGAGATGAACCCAGGGAGAAAATGGAAATAGCCTGCTTGGTCTAATAAGGATGCCAAACATATCCTAAGAGATCAACATTTTCCTGATTATTTATTTACCAAGCAGCCAAAAATGTGCTAGGCTCCAAGGGGGAAGATTCTCAAAGGCACAAAGGGCAGCTGGACTCCTAACTCCTGTTGAAAGTCAACTCCTATCTGTGCCTTTGAAAATTTCCTCCTCATCACCACTCAGCTCACACCACTATTTAAAAATTATACTTTTAATGTCTTCCCAGAGAGAAACAACAAAAAACGGCTGTCTTCACCTCTTCAACAGTTACTGGATTGCACTTGGAAAATTGCAAACAAAAATATCACAGAGTGGAAAAACCGAATGAGCACAGAGCTACTACACACACGATTCATACTCTTGTGATGTGGGCACATCCTGAGATAGTTTCAGCCTGTGAGTATCCAGTACTCATGCTAATCAAGTCATGTGTTACTGCTCTACTCTCCATGTCACATAGAGCCTGATCCAAAGCTTACTGAAGATTCCAATGGACTCTGATGGGCTTTGGAGTGGGCATTTACATTCCATCTTCAGGAGTTAGAATTGTCTCCATCAGAATACAGACCCAGGAGAGAAAAAATCTACTCTTACAATTCTGTAACTTTTAGTTCACAGTAATGACATTTCCCAGGGAAGGAGTCCCTCTGATCCATAAAAGAGAGTCTTTGGGTCTCTACTGAAGTGGTTATTCAAGCAATGCACCATCTGATTTCATAGTGTTCTTTAGCTAGCTCAGTAGACCTGATGCAGTCTTAGATTGCATTGCTCTGTTCCATTCTGGCCCCACAATGCATCAT
This sequence comes from Macrochelys suwanniensis, assembly GCA_033296515.1. NCBI lineage: Eukaryota > Metazoa > Chordata > Testudines > Chelydridae > Macrochelys > Macrochelys suwanniensis. The sequence continues at coordinate 93,160,275 of CM065783.1, forward strand.
TGCATTGCTTCTGTGTTTCCCATCAATTAAACTGCTAAATTCATTTATTTTGTTATAATTATGAATCAAATCTCAAACAATGGTGCAAACCCCAGACTCATACAGAACTGCAAACAATATGCTGTCATGACTCAGGTCAGCTACTATCAATGTTACTGTTATCTTCTCAGACGTGCAAAAGCTGATGTAACTCTAATATAATAGCCTTTTTACCCTCCACAACAATTACTGGAAGCTTGGGGGTCTATTGAAATGCAAATAGTATATGGAGAGGTTATTGGGGAACCAGACTGTGGCAATACAAATGTTGCTCTGTTAGTTTCAGTTAGTGTGAACCGAAGTGGGATTGTTGTCTTGAGAAAAAAAAAATTTCCTTTCTTTTTTCCATAAAAGGGAGAGATGAAAGAAAATGAGGCAGAGATTCAGGGCATAGGCAGCTCTGTGCAGCAGCTGTATTGTATCTTCTTTACAGTGGCTACTCTGTATTCTGTGGTTTCCTCCCTGCTTCCTTCTCTCTCCACATTAGCGTCACTGTGATTCTTTCCACCTCTGCTACAGCAGTAGAGAAGAGTCTGCAACTGTAACAGTCAGAATGCATGTTCCACTGCATCGCATTTACTTAACGAAATATACAGTTGGGTACAGCTGCCTAGGCAGCATTTCTTTATAATGTTTTTCCCATGTGAATTTAGCTCTCTCAAAAGGTGCTGCTTTGACAGACACAGAACCTGTAATCCTCTCTAGACTAAGGGCAGTGACAGAGCAAGATTCACCATGCCCCAGCAACACCTCTCAACCCACTTTTATGGGGGAATGGAGAGCTCCTTTTCATTCAAACCAGTTTCATTCATTCAGCTCTAAACAAGCTATGCTACAACACCAGTAAAGAAGACACTCGTTGCAGGAGTGAATCTACAACAAAGCTTGTGAACATTATCCACCTTTAAATCCTTCCTCAAAACTCTCCTTTGCCATGATGCCTACAAAAAACTTGCCAATGGGTTAGGCTGTCGGTGCGCTGACTCCACTTCCTGTCATGCTGACCTGTACTGTCTCATTGTTTCATTGTTTCCTGTTGGCTCATATTGTATTTAGATTGTAAGCTTCTTGGGAAAAGTACTGGGTTTTCTTGTTCTATATTTGTACAGCTCCTAATACAGTGGGGTCCTGCTCCATGACTAGGCCTCCCCCAGAGCTCATGCAGTACAAATGCACCCCAAAGCCAAGGAGCTCAGAATAAAGGCTGAAGTTCCAACACAACTGAAATCACCCCTTTGTGGCTGCACTGTGCCACATATTAAAAGTGCATCAGAATTTTTATGTTTACAGACTTGCTCCATTAACATCCCACTCAAATTCCAGCTGCAGCCATGTGACTGGCCTTTAAATAAAAGATTCTGTGCCCAGAACAATTATTTAAATATGTTCCTGGGCTGCACGCTCAAGCAAACCCAAAAGCTGCAGAACACACAACACAGAGTCTGTGACAGACAGTATGAATGCACTGACTGCTGTGCAAAGAACAGCAAACCAGCAAGACAGCTCTGGCTTCCCAAAGAGCTGATCTCCGCATTGAGGGAGTATAACAGTTATTTTTAATCTTTTTACCATAACTAAACAAATTCAACTAAATAGCACAGAATCATGATAGACTTTCATGATCGGTTTTCATTTCTTGTTTTCAGTTTTCATGTTGTGTTTATTTTGACAGTGCCAATACCTAGAACTCATTACACCATCTATCATTAAATACACAGGGCAAGTGTGGAGAAAGTGGCAGTAAGTACTCCCTCATATGGTCACAGCACCCTGCAAGAGAAGTATTGACATGCACCCACATTCCAATCCTCTACCCCAGATAAGCACCAGGAATAGGTCATGCAGAGGGGCTGCATGTAGCAGGCAGAGGGGGTCAGAAAGCATACACGCGTTAACATGCAGACCATGCACACTGACTTTTAGGTTATTCCTTGTATTTCCTGCTATTGCGTCTGTGCAGCTTCTTTAAGAGGGTTGCAAAGGGACAAGATTTCAAATAGCTGATTTTTGCATTGCACTCTTACTGCTGGCTTTTGTTTTAAAATTAGAATGAGACCAAACTTCCTGCTCTACCACTGCTACTGATAGAAGTACAGCAGCCCATTCTACCATTATTCTTATTCTGAACAGTGAAGGGAGAGCGGGCTCTTTATTTTCTTTGGCCTGGTTATGGTATGGATCTCCTTTGATGAGGTCAGCAGTTTTCAGTAACAAGTTTCATTGGGTGGGCAGTGGTGACTTTTGCACCTACTCTTGAAAATCCTGAGCCTCATCCCTTAGTTTCATATAGGGTGACCAGATGTCCCGATTTTATAGGGACAGTTCCGATTTGGGGGTCTTTTTCTTATATAGGCTCCTATTACCCCCCACTCCCCGTCTGGATTTTTCACACTTGCTGTCTGGTCACCCTAGCAGCGTAGACCCGGCTCTGACCCTCCTTGGGTCTGGCTAGATTCAGCAGCGGGAGCACCGCACTCATTCGGAGCGAGTTAAGGCGCTGTTACTCTGGGGTCCAACTCTCCCCGCTGGGATCCCCCGGTCCCCGCATGTCAGTGCTCCAGTCACACAGCCCCCGTGGCGAGCGAGCAAGGGGCGGGCGGCGCGCCGCTCACACCTTGCCCCCCCCCCCCTCCGGCCAGCCAGAAGCCTCCCCTGCCCCCTCCTCATGCATCCCCACCCCACCGATCCGCCTCGGCTCCGGCACCCTGTAGGGTGACCAGATGTCCTGATTTTGGGGTCTTTTTCTTATATAGGCTCCTATTACCCCCCACACCCCCCCATGCCGATTTTTCACACTTGCTGTCTGGTCACCCTAGCGCCTTGCCCGGGGCCCCTTCTCCTGGCCTCCAGGATCAGCCCCCCCCCATCCCACTTGGGGAGCCCCTGTGCTGAACCCCCTCAGCACCTCGCCCCTCCCCCCAGTCCTGGATTCCCCTTATAAACCTAGATCCAGCCCCTCCCCCAACCCTCCCTTCTCTCCCTCCCCCCCGCCCGCCATCGCCCCGCTCCTCGCGCGCCGCCTCCCTTCCCGCCCTCCCCGGCGGAGGCTGCGCCGCCCCGGCCGCTCGCGCCCCCGCCCGCCCCTCGCCTTGACGCCGGCCGCCTGGCCCGGGTGGCTGAGAGGAGCCCTGCAGCCGCAGCCGCGCCGGGGTCCCGCCGCCCTCCTGCCTGCCTCAGCCTGGCCATGGCCGGCCGCTCCCTCCTGCTGCTGGCCGCCGCCCTCGCCGCGCTGCTCGGGAGAGGTAAGCGCCAGGCGCCGCCGCTGCGGAGCCGCCTTTGTGCCGGGCCGCGCGGGGCTCGGGGCCGGCCGCACGAAGCCCCCACCCCCGCCACAATAGGGGCCGCTAGAGCCGGCCGGGGCCCAGCTCGTGACAGGATTAAAACGGGGGGGGGGGGACAAAAACCGCCCCCCCCCTCCCTATGCGGGCAACTGCCGCCCCGCGAGAACAATGCGGGTCCCGGCGCCGGGGCGGGCAAGCGGCGTTGGCCACGGATCGCGCAATGGAGCCCCCGCCCGCCTACAGCCATGCCGCGAGCCGGCGGCGTCCCGGGCCAAGGGGCCAATCCGTCCTACCCCGGGCCCCACTGAATGGGGCGGAATTAGACAAATACCGCGCTGTCCTACTGCAAGCCTACAGCTGGCTGTAGCAGAGACCGCCTGCATCCCTCCTGGAGCTTAGCTTAGAGAGAGACTGAGGCTATTTTCTCCTTTTGTTTATCAAAGCTGTGGGCGCGGTGGCCCCCCTCCAAAATATAATCATGCAAGTGCAGTCGTTTCTCAGAGGAAATCACCCCTCCTGTGTTATCCCTTCCCCCAGCTCCCCGGCTTTTGTTTAGCAATCGCTCTCCTAAACCAAAAAGTTCAGAGCCCCGCACTTAATATTGTTTACCTTCCGTCAAACGACACCGTTGTAGGTGCTTTACAACCCTGTAACAGATAGTTTTATTCAACAGCTAGAGATGAAAATTGGATTGGAACAGCTTCTGGGCAGGTACTGAAGTATCCGCTTAATGCAACTGTACAGTAGCCAACAGGGCTTTACCCACTTCAGAGCTAGTCCTATGTGAAAAGCAGGATTATAAAAAAAACCAAGTCCTTTGTTTAAATTTAAATAAAAATATTCTCAATGAAGGGTTGTTGTAAACAGAAATGTGATGTTAAAATGTATTAAACTTCATAGGAGCAAATACCTACAATATGTACCAGAACAAGGAGAATCTGTACAGTAAGAAAATGACCTCAAACTTTTGTCCAAACTCTAGCTTAACAGTGTTCTTGGGGATTTAGGAACATCTACAAACATGACCCAGATTTCTTGAGACAAATGAATGAAAACACTAATTTTATTCTCTGCCATTTCTGCATGACAATTGCCTGACCTCAGAGTCTGCCCCAATGAACAATGGTGGAGGTGGATGGGGACTGGGGAAAAAAGCTTCTCTTTAAGAGGAATCGAGGTTACAATGTAATTTATCACCGTTTGCAACTTCTGTTGTCAAATCGAAATAGGACAGTATAATTCGCAAACATGTAAATGAACATGGGAAAATCTGTTAAAACCACCATTGTTATTGGATTGTATGCACCTGCCAAACACAGACAGAACTGATAGAATATTTAACATCACAACTCAGTAAACCAAGCTAAAAAGCCTTTCTTTTAATAGAGCACAATGCTACTATGCATCAATCTGGGGTTTAATCTCCATTTGCCTTAGGTACCCAGCTGCCTGCTACAGCTGGCTTCAAATCATTTAAAAAGTGGAATATATTGTATGAAGTTGCTGCTACACTTTTCCCTCCCATCTTCACCTTTTAAACTGGACAGTATTAATTTAATTTGGCAGACAGCGAACATACTATATGTAAAATCAAGGCTATAGGACAAATGTAGAGAGAAATTAGTAATGGTAAGCACCACTTTAAAAGGGTCTCAATTCCTTGGAACTTAGGTTCAAACCCTGCACAGCTGATTTGGTTCTTGATCCAAGGTAGATAAACTGTACAACATCCAATTATTTTCTGATGAGGGCTGAGATTAAAATCTGAGCTGCTTTCTGCTCTACATTGAATAGGTTTCCCCTGTTGGACCAGTGTCATTGGGCAAAATTTCCTCTCATTGCACAGCTGTGCAGTTTTCCAGGCGTCTGGCTGCAGCCCTCTGCTACAGAGGCAGCTGCTTTTCAGTGGTGCTCTGTGCATAAAGGATAACATTTTTCCAAAAGTGCTCAGTGACTTAGGATCAGTGCCTCAGCCACTTGCAACATTGCACCCAACAGAAAGTCATTGAGGAAAACAAAGAGTATAGGAAAACTCAAAATTACATCAGGCTTGAAAACCAAGTGACTTCACTTCAGCTATTTACCTATTTCTACAGTAGTCCTTTCTGCTGAGTATTTGTCTTTTGTAGTTCTGTTTTCAGCATTATTAGGTACTTGTCCTGCAAATAATGCCACAGGCTTATAGCTTTCTGTTAATAAGATGATGAATTTGTTTATTTACTCTGAGTGTATGGATAATTCAAATATCTAGCCTTACTCTCACAATCCTTCTTAGCCACCTGAACACTTCAAGCAAAATGTCCCTCTTAAAGAGATGCTGTCAGGTTAACAGTTTTTAAAAGCTACGTATCCTTACCTGTGCTATTAAAAACATCTTACTTCCCATTCAATGGGAAGAACTCTAATGATTTACCTGACTTATTTTACCAGTATGTATGTAGTTTGTTTGTACTCTGTGCTTTTTTCCTGTATGGACAGAGAAATTAGACCAGCCTGTTTCATTTCTTGGCTCTCATGCCCTAGCACAGTGCTGCAGTAGTTGGATTACTAGTGTGGCAAGAGACTATTTATATCAAAACACCTTTCACTGAAATTTTCATAAATGGTGTTGGAACAGTGGTTTTAACCTTAACTTGGGTTCTAATTCACCTGATGTCTTCTTGACTTGTCTTTCAGTAGTAAACACATAAAAGTACGTACAGTTATAAGTAGGCTTGCCAGATTTTTTTTCAATTTAAGCATATAATAAAGCTTAACTAATCAATATCAATTTATATTTTCATAGCTGTGGGAAATTATGGGGTGGGAAAACAAGAAAGGGGCCCAGCAATTATTTAATGGTAGATGTTGACTCATAAAATTAAAGCTCTGTAACTTAACACAAATTGTCAACTTCCCATGTCAAAAATCTATAAAGTAAATATTCTTAAACTAAGTTCTCAAGCAGCATTTCTTACTTTATCTGTACATTTCGACTATCATCAATGGAAATATTTGTGGTTGGTTTGTATGTGTATGGTGAAAGCAACATTTACCAATAAAAATCTGATCCTTTCAAACCCATTTATAAGCCCTGATCTTGTAAATTTCTCCGCACAAAGCCTCACTGACTTCAAACCCCTGCAGAGCTAGTTGCAGGGTCATGGACAGAATTTTTCCCATATAGTCTCATTCCTTCTGATGCGTCACTTAAAAGGCAAGACCTTTTGACATCAATAAAGAGAGTCCTTGGGCAGCACAGTCTTTAGAGATTAGGTCTCTTTCCTAACACTTGAGAAAGAAGGGTAAATGTTCTACTGTATAGGAGATGCACATCATCTTGATCTATACCTTGCAAGTATTGAGAGAGCCTTTGTGGGATAAATTACTGAGAATACCTTCCCCAGCTAAAGCCACAAAGAGACTCAGGATGAGACCCCTTCTCTCCCATTCATGCTTATATTACTTGTATTTAATAAACACTAGAATGTATTGGGAAGAAATGTTCTGGGGGAAAAAAATCTGTCAGGTATTATACAGAAGGTCAGATTAGGTGATCACTATGGTCCCTTCTGGTCTTGGAATCTGTGGAGCATTTTTTAAAACAACAAATGATAGTCTTTCCTGATAGTTCTCTCTCTCTTCATCCACTCACTCATGTATCTTATCACTTTCCCTTCTTCCCACATTTTTCCTTTTTTCTTCCCACACCTTCTCACTTTCCCTTGGTTTGTCCTCCCTGGTCTCTCTTCCAAGCTTCTGCAACATCTTCCCCACAATGTGAGAGTGATGCTAGATCTTGCTTTGACAGTGTCCTTATAAAACTTCTAAATCCAGCATTAGAATCCATTCTTAAAAATAACAGCAAGAGGAACTGTTCCACTTCTCCTTGGCCATGTGCACAGTTCAAGTTTGTGTTGGGGCAGGAACACATTGTTAATGTATTAAATGAAGAAAATAAAACTAAAGCTACAATTCACAACAGTGAGAGTGGGCGCTTTATGGAGAAATGCTGTAGTTCACTTAGGTCTGATACGCGCTTGCCATTGTCTGTTGTGCTGATAGGGCACTTATTGTAGTATCCTAGCACATTGAACATTTTGGCCTATCTCCTAGGATACTACAATGATAAACACTCTATAAATACAACACCTCAGCTTCCCCTGGGTCCAAAGCACTATGGAAAAAAATCAGGTCCACGAGTCTGAAGTTGCGCACCCAAAAATAAATAAATCACTGAACGCTTTTTGTTAAAAAAGTAGTAGTTTCTGGGAGGATGAGGTCTGAGCCTCCTCTTTTTCATAGGAAATTTCATCCTATTGAACACAGAGTAGACTAATAATGACAAAAATATGTAGCTTTATCATACAGGGCCCATGCTCAGGAGTTATGCAGCAGCTGCGGCTGCCATGGATGATAGCTACTGACATCACTAAGCACCTTAGGATCAGGTCCACAGTCATTTGTTGTAGCTCACTGGTCTCAGTATTGGCAACCCCAAGTATTCAAAAATCATGTGTGGGCCCCCCCCCATCATGATTGACTTATGATTTAAAAAAAAACAACAAACTTTAAATTTCCCTTCTGAAGTCACATTTTCAAGCTCTCTCTGCAACCATGAGGATGACACATTTTCCTTAAAAAAACGAAAGTGGAGATTCTCACAATCACATGACTCTAGGAGCTCGGGCTTTAAGAAAAGACACTAAATATCATGGGACTTTAGCTAAAGTGGCAACACTGGCTACCATTATCTGTAATGTGTATTGCAATTAACAAAAGGAAAATAAACTCAGCTCAAAAGTATATATAAATCTTAACGGGATTACAGACGAAGCAGTATCCATAGTTTCTGCCCAGAGAGCCAGATTTGGGTGCCTTTCCTACATGTCTGCAGTTCGTAATTGCAGCCTTGGCTGTGCGTTACTCAAAGGACACAGTCCTGCAAATCTTACTAGGCTCTTAGTCCCAGCAGTACTTGCGTGTACAACAGCTGCGGAGTGAGATTTGTGGCTTTTTCATTGTGTTTTGATTTTCCAGAAATTTGAAGTCTGTATGGGAAACATTATTAAATGTCTATTTGAGGGGCATCACATGATGATGATGGCTTATGTGAAACAGACATGTGTTACTGGGAACTGAAGAAAGCCCAAAGTTATTTTACATAGGCCACTTCAAAGCTGTCAGAGGCTGATTCTGTCACTACTTTCACCTGCTGGATTTGAATAGGTCACCTGGAGGTGAAAGACTCCATCCCTATGAGTGAGCTGAGTTCCAGCCTGTCCTCATCAGACCAGACAGACCCTGAGCTAGTGTCCAAACTAACTCCCTTCCTGAGGCTTGGCCTTTTGGTTACTTGAAGCAACATCACATAAACCTCATTCTAAGCAGCCTCCCTGAATTTAACTGTTCCTAGGATCTCTCTCCAGCCTAGGCCCCTCTCACTAGAGCTCCTCCATCCTATTTCCTGCACCTGCCTTAGTGAGCCATCAGAATAGCAACAGCTTTACACAGTCAAACACCTGCTGAAGCTGGGTGCGCACCAGGCCTTGCCAGCCTCTTACAATCCAGAGAGTCCACCACTGATTTTCAGAAGCCAAAAAGAGTAGAACAACCCAGGCTACAAAAGTGATTTAAGGTGACTTGAACAAGGTCAACTTGGATCTCAGACATGGGCAGCCCATAATGTATTGATATATAGTAGCTAAAAATGAAGTTTAGTTTGTTTTAAATCAAATTGTGCTCCAAGTCCCTTCACGCAAGAAGATTCTTCTCATCTGCTCTGCACTCCAAAATGCTGGGTAAGCTGACTCACCAAAATGTCATCAGCATGAGACTGAAAATCAAAGACAGACTTTCCTCCCCAGTTTCTTGGTAAACACCCATGGTACTGCCATGGGAGAAGGCTGAGCAGCACTCAACAGGATGGGATACTCTTCGGATGAGGCAGCAGGGGCTGGGATCTGGGAGTTCAGGGTTCTGTTCCTGGTTTTGCCATGGCCTTTCCCTGTGCCAAGTCATGTAAAGCTGTATAAGTCTTTTGGGCATGCCCAAGTTGAGGGTGCTTGTGCATGGAGATTGAGCTCAGCATGCATGCACGCTTTCAAAATTGTGGCTTTTAAACTCACTGCATCTCCGATTCGTCTTCTGTAATGTTGGGCTAATACTTCTCTACTGGGTTGTTAGAAGGCTTAATTGTTTACAGAGTGCCTGGAGATTTTTTTATTTTATTTTTTTAAGTTGAGAGTGCCATGTAAATACGAAATATTCCCAAAGTGCAGTATGGGGCACAACTGGCAGAGTATCAAGCCAGAAAAGTGCCATGCAGGGAAACCATATATTTCTTCTACCCCTCAATAGCTTGTTTAAGGAAGCTGCGGGCAGTGTAAAAAAAGAAAGAAAAAAAAGAAAATCAGCTCAGTGGTATCTACTGCCTCACATTGTAAAAATACAAACTCCAAACTGCAGAATTACAAGTGGAGCAGCATGCCATAGTTTCCATCCCAAGGAAGCCACATAATTTTCAGTCTCAGGTCAGTTGCATTGGCCAGTCAGCACACCCATGATGTTCAAATGTCTGAAAAGCAGCAAATTATATTTCATTCACCTGGGCTAAGCACAAAGTTTGTCCTGGGTTGCTGGATAATAAGGAATTCTCAACATTCACACAGGTAGAGAGAGGCATTCCTCACCCCTGACTCTCCCCTGCTCTGACCGCACCAGTATAGATGTATATAAACAGGCTGATGTGTGTTAATTGGGGTATGTGGACACCCAGCAATTCTGAATCATGAGTTTTTCTTAGTGAACTGCAAGTTTGTTTTTAAAGGAGCCTTGTTAAGCAGGTCAGGCCTATGCTTTGGATTTTGTAGCAAAATATTTCCCTGGAGTTTCAGTCTCAGCCCATGCTGGGCTATATTCCTCACATCCTTCCCTACTCCAGTATAGAGCTCTTTGCCTTTCCTGGGCTGCTTCATCTGGAATACCCAGCCTCCTGGCTTAGGGCCTTCTACCTCACTGTGGTAGTATTGACAGACTGAGCCCACTCAGCACTTTTATAAGACCCAAGTGTCCATGATGCTAGCACCTGACCGTCCTTCATCAGGGAAGCAGCTAATTAATTATGGCCCAGGTGAGGCTGGTCTCATCTCCCCCTAAAAGTGCCAGTCACCCTTTGATAGTTGCCTATGCCTTACTGGGTGATGTCTCCTGGACCACCTCTCTTCTCAAGTGTGAACTTAGTATCCCGGTAGTAATTACTATAATTACTGCCATAGGAAAGTAATATTAGGGAAGTAATTAGCTAGTTATAACTGTTGCACAGATGGCTCCCATCACCCCAGGCAGCAGCTCTTTATACTCTCTTATAGAGCACTGGCTTCTTAGGAAGGCAGATGACGAGAGGAGCTAGCCTGTTTTCAGATGCTTTTACGGGTATCCAGGCTCCCCTTTGCCATGGACAGAAGTAGAAGCAGCTGCAAGCAAGGGTGGAACCAGCACAGCATGACCTACCAGAGCTGCCTTCAAGATTCAGAGATTCCAAGACCAGAAGGGACCATTGATCACCTAGTCTGACCTTCCTGTATGACACAGGCCATAGAATTTTCCTAAAATAATTCCTAGAGCAGATTTTATAGAAAAACATGGAGTCTTGCTTTCAAAAATGGTCAGTGATGGAGAATCCACCACCACCCTTGATAAATTGTTCCATTGGGTACTCACTGCGGTCTGATACCCACTGTGCTACGGCATCAGAACCAGAAAGTGAAATAGACTAGAAGTGGAAAGCAAAACTATCCATGCTGGTTTCTTTGTCAAAGCTGAGTAAAGTGCAACAAGTAAATTAATTTTCACAATGCAGTTTAATTAACATTTGATTAAAGTCTTTCAGTTTTAATAAATGTTATCATTAAATTAACCATGTAATTGGTTAGTGTCATTAGTGGTTAGAGATCTTACTTTTAGATTTTTTTACCTTGACAGTGTCTAATTTATATGATAGAGTGGGAGAAACAAAAGCAAGTTCGCTCTCTTTCAGCAGTCTCATCTGTGGCCAAATGCACACTAGTCAGGGAACTGCAACAAAATAATCACAAAATGGTGGAAATAGGACTGAAATTGACAATTTTGAACAGTCATTTCTTTTGCTCCTCTAGCTAATATTGACACTTGGAAATGGCATTGAAACTAATTTTGTGGCAGAAATGGTGCTAAGGGTAGTTGTTATTCTACATCTGTTGCAACAAAATTTGCCCCTAAACCATGTTAAACAAAAACAACGAGCCACTGATCTCCAATGCTGCCTAGAATAAAGTTTTAGCATTGCTAGGTTTAAAATAGAAATGTGTTTCTTCTTAGAAAATATATCTTGACGGTATGATTTACCAGAAAAAAAATGGGTTGATTATATACTGCTTCTGAAGCACTTTAACAACAAACTATATGTTTGATAAACTAGTTAATAACTTTGTAGGTTCTCTTGTTATCCATTTTGTTGACTGGTGTAATTCACAAGCTTTTGAAAGAACTTGATTAGAACAAAATTAGAGAAGATGTCATTTTTGCTTTTTGATATGTAACATTCAAGACTTCTCTCCAAAGAGAATTTTGAAGTTGGTGAGCCAGACATTTGATCTACAGACGCTCCGCGACTTACGCAAGCATTCCGTTCCGGAACGCCTTGCGTAACTCTGAATTTGCGTACGTCGGAGACGTATCTCTGCCCATTACGCAAAAAACAAACAACAAGCCCTCCTATTTTTATTTTACGGAGCTTTTTCCGTAAGCACAGTTTTCCATAACTCGGATTTCCATAAGTCGGGGAACGTTTGTACTAGCTGTGACTTAGGTTGTGGGTGCAAGAATGTGTGTATACTTAGTGCCTCTCTGTTCCACTCTTAGAAGCAAATGTGTGTTGACCAAAAGGTAGCCAAATTAATCTGATGTATCTGCATTGAATTCATGGGAGTTACACCAGGGTCAGATTTGACCAGACCTCCTGTCACTGCAGGCTGCAGCTGCCTGTTGGATAAACCTTGTGGTAGTGCACTCTTACAGTATGGTCACTTCCCCAGGAGACTTCAGGATGTGCAAAGGAAATTTTTGGAAGTAAACAGACGGGCTCTGCCTGGCCTAGAGGCAGTGTTGTATGCTGCTATGCGGGGCATTGAGTCTCATCCCACTTCTTTACTTCCAGAGCTGGAGGATCAAGTACTGTAGTTCAGTAAGTGCAGTGTTTTCTTCTTTTGGGAGATAAGGAATTGCACCACTCAACAGCGACCTCCCCACCCTGCTCTGAATGGAGTCCTTGGTCTCTAGATCATGGCACGGAGTCTCAGGTTTAGATGACAGGGAGCTAGAGGAATCGGCAAGATTTTTGAAAGAAACTCTGAGGACCCAGACAAGGGGAGAAAAGTGGGTGGGTGTACTGTTCTCAAACCTCAGCACAAGGTGGAGGGAGTGTGCATCTGGAACTGAGACTAGGCTTAGAGATTGAAGTGCTGGGTTTAAAAAAAAAAAAAAAAAAAACACTGCTCAGCATTTTTCAAGCTCTTTGAAATGCTTTTCTGCTTATGCTCAAAGAAATCTGGATGAAAGTGTCCAAGTTGGAGATCTTATTGTAAAACTGCTTCAAAAAGGATGCATGCCCAGTGATAAACTGTTCAGTGCTAATTGCAGCCCTGACTCTGGGAAAGGGGAAAAACAAAAGCCAAAAAAGGTTACCTTGCTAAGCTATAGCCAAGTAAGAGTATACTTACAAAGTGATACCAGAAGCTTTAGTATTAAGCTTGGCAGAATTGGATTTAAAAAAAACCCATAATTTTGATGGATAATATCAATGTAGCTTATTTTGTTATTTATTTAAATGTTCAGTTGCTCATAATTGGGGGGGGGGTCAGATAATTAATTAGTGACAGACATTAAGATTAAAAAATTAAAGCTTTATAACCATTAACACAAATTGTCATCAAAATATAAAGTAAATATCCTTAAATCAATTCAGTTCTCAAGCAACATTGACAAATAGGCAAAGTAAGAACAATTTTGATGATCAATTGAATTTTTTTTGGTCGGTGTCTGTGTGTACAGTGAAATAGATGTTGACCTGACATTTACCGATACAGTTCTAAGCCTAGACTGCAGCTGGTAGTGAGCCTTCCAATCTGGGTGGACAAACTCTAGTGCACTACAAATACCAGTGTGGATGTTGTGGCTCCAGTGACAGCTGGGGCTCTCAAGCCCACCCAACCCCTCAATCTGAGCTCGGGTGACTAACCAGAGTCTTCACTGGAGCCATAACATCCACATGGCTATTTTTAGTATGTTAGCGGGCTTGACCTAGTGTGAGTTTGTCTACCCAGGCTGGCAGGCTTGCTCCTAGCTGTAGTCACCCTAGACATAGTTGGTGGCTCTAATGATTGCCACAAGCCAGGCAGACTTAATGAACTGTGCAGAGCAACATAAAGCAGGAACCCCAGGGATCTCTCAGATCTGGCCCAAGCATTTAGAGAGCAGGAGTCCGGTCTACCCGCCGTCTATGCACCATGACCACGTCACTGCGCACAGCATTGGCAATTAGAAGGTTTAGCTGACTCACTTATGATATAAAGTGTACGCTGTGGGGAGGGAGGTGTTTAGTCTGTGCACAGAGGTCTGGATGTAGTTGCCAACATTTAGGAAATTTTTGCAGGGGACAGTTGTCCAAATAAACAGAGATTCTGGGAAATAGGCCTCCCGTGCAATGGTGAGTATTAACATGTGAAAACTGCTTTTCTAGTATTAATAGAATAGTCATAACCCATGGTAGATAGCGTCTCCATCCCTAAAATGGAAAGAAATGTAAGGCAGAGACCAAGAACCATGTTTTGATGCAGCCTCTAGCTATGGGTGGCCATCTTCAGACACTGCAGGCAATGGGAAGAGCTAATAGTGAAAAATTGACAGCATCATGAGGAGGATGGTTTATTTCCTTTATATCCATCCAGGGGTTAGGGCTATGATGGGTGCTGGACAAGCACATAGCAAGAGAGTCCCTGCCCCAAGGAGTTTGCAATCTAAAACACCAACCCAGAAAAAGTAGGGGAAGTAGGATACAAGAGATAAGCAAAGGGAGGGAGAAGGCTGGTGCTCCCACTGGCCACAGTTTGCCATCCCAGGCCAACGGGGGCTGTGGGAAGCGGCGCAGGCCAGGGGATGTGCTGGCCACTGCTTCCCGCAGCCCCCATTGGGCTGGGACGGCGAATCGCAGCCAGTGGGAGTTGCGCTCAGCTGAACTGGTGGATGCGGCAAGTAAACATACCGGCCTAGCCCGCCAGGGGACTTACCCTGGCGAGCTGCATGCCGAAGGTTGCCAATGCCAGGTTTAAACTGTATACATTTAAAGAGACAAGATCTCCTTTTTTGGGGGAAAATTTGAAGTTAATTGAGAGAATGTTACATTTTTTCACAAGAGGAAAGCACAGAGCAATGATCAGTTTTAATTTGTTTGGGTTTTCATCTAAAGATTTTGTAAGATAGAGGGGAGTTGGCTTTGTACCTATTGCCCTCTAGTGTCTGGCTCGGTAAGTGGATGACGGACCTACTACTAATAGCAACTAGTGGAGTTCCCCTTTAGTTCAAATGGCAGAGCATTCTACTCCTGCCTCTCTCTCAGAGAGAGAGAGAGAGAGAGAGAGAGAGAGAGAGAGAGTGTGTGTGTGTGTGTGTGTAATTTATGTGTTGGGAATTGTGTCTAGTGTCAGAAGAACTCGAATTAGTAACATTGTGCTGAACAGGTTTGTAAAGACGACTACTATAGGAAAGTCAGCAAACATACTGGTAGATAAACAGTGTTCTCTCAAACTATGAAGAACTAGAGGAATTCTGGATTCTGAAGCGTTAACAACTGTAGCTAACAACATTGCTAGAAGTGTTTGACCCAAATGCGAGAAATGTTGTTTAAAAGCAAAATCTTATCCTCCTATTCAAAATCTGCAACAGGAAAGTCAGCAGGACATGTAGTGGCTTTGAGGCTGTGGAATTTCCCCTGAATCATGCTGTTGGCAGAGGTGTTAACCTTCCAAATCAGCAGATATCCACGATCCAAGGAGGGGAGCCACACATGTGGATTCTGTCAATGTCTCGTATTTCAGAAGCCTGGTACATTTGCACGGTAACTTAAACTTTATGCCGTTTCCATTGACTTCTCTAGGAGCTGGTATGTGCCACTTATACAGGAGCCTAAATCAAGATTTAGAAGCCTAACTTTAGGGTTCTGGTTTTGAAAAAGTGTTGGTATTAAACTGAGCAACCTGAGTTGCGTTTACAAATAATTGGTAAAAATCTAGCCACCGCAGTTTGCTTGCAGCATGTTCACAATCTGCAGTACTGGTAGTTGAAAATAAGGTTTGATGTTGTAATCTATGCAGAATTTTATATCAAAATCAGGAGAAATAGCAGCTTTAGCAGTATTATTTCACCTGTGTAGTTTAAAATTAACCAAAGAGGTTAAGGAAAAAAATGCCCCACTTCTCAGTGATACCAGCCCTCTCTCAGTTCACTGGTTCCCCTAAGTCCCAGCCAATAGAGAGATTTTGCAGCATGTCCTGGAGGCCAGTAGATCTGGGCTATTTCAGACCAATGAGGAGAGAGAAATCTAAAGTTCTCTCACAGAGAATGCCCTGCCATCAGCCCCTTACCCTCTAAATGGGGAAATCCACCATGAACTCCTCCTGCCACAGCTTCAGCAGTATCACATGGGGAAAGAGAGGCTGTATCAATTAGGTGTTTAGTGCTTTATATTTCAAAGCCAGCACCTTAACCACCACTTGTAACCAGCAGGCACCCAGGGCAGATCCTGGCACATTTGTGATACGTACCCACAAGGATGGGGTACTCTGCCCAACAAGTAGGAGGATGCACTGTGCACTAGTTTCAGTCTTCAAATGGATTTACGGTGATGCTGCATGTAGTTTCCGTTGCACTAATCTGTTCCCAACATGACAAGGGCACGGACAATGGCAGCAAAGTCTGACTTCAGAAGAATCAGTCGCAGCCTCTTAGCTAGACACAGATGGGGGGGAAGACATTCTGGATGCTGCATCTGACAGCAGCCAGGGAATCACAGCAGACCCCTGCATAGCTAACTTTAGTGACAAACCACAGAAATATACCTTCAACCTTACAGGTAGATATATAACCCCTTCTGTGCCTCCTGAGATCTCCCCCTCCCCATCCATCAACTTCACCTAAATCTAAACTAGATTGAGTCTCAATACTGACTTATTGCCTATCTGAAATAAACAGGAAGATAGCAATACTGCATTCCAAATGATGAGTCAGCATTTTCACTGTGTAATACCCTATTTGCCTAGTTTTAGCTATAGTATCTTCTCTTGATCTTTATCTGCTGAGTAAAATCTCTGTTAGGAATCTGGTGATAAGCGTTTAATCACAGAGTCCACTCACCGCTAGGGCGCCTTCTCCTGGCTATTCAGGGGATTAGCTTCTCCTCGGTCCAACGCTCCCGTCTGTCGCTCATTCATGTGCCGCCACCTCTCTCTCTCTGTGATTCAGAGTGCTCTCTCTTTGTGGCTTGGTCCTCCAGCCAGCTCGCTGCATGTTCTCCTTCCAGGGGTTATCAGTCTTCTCCCTCACTGGCCTGACTGTGCCACTTCCCCAGTGGCTGGGAGGGGAATGAGGCCTGCCCTCTGGGTTCCAGCTCAGGGACCTTCTAATCAGCAGCCAAGGTCTTAAACATCGCTGCCATTTCCCTAAGCCTTTTACTACACCTCCATTTAGGCATCCTTCCTTCCTGCTCTAGTGTCCAGAGAGTAGCTACAGGCTCTCTCACTGCAGCCCTTTTTCTCCTGCCAGCTTCCTGGCTTTATACTAGGCCCACCTATTCCTTCACAGCTGGGCTCCATCCCCATCTAATTCCCCTCAGATGGGGCCTATCCAGTTAATTGGCCCTTTCTCAGCCTCTGGGGAAGTGTGAGGT
Organism: Macrochelys suwanniensis; assembly: GCA_033296515.1. Classification (NCBI taxonomy): domain Eukaryota; kingdom Metazoa; phylum Chordata; order Testudines; family Chelydridae; genus Macrochelys; species Macrochelys suwanniensis. The sequence goes on from CM065783.1 coordinate 93,177,552, forward strand.
GAACACCCCATCACACTCCTGGGCTCCTGCATTGTGTAACACCTCAGGCTCTGTCCTCAGCTGTTCTGTGCTGGCTGAAAGAAGTGTGTTTGTGTCACAACTTGTCATCTGGCTTATAAACTGTCCTCTGTGGTTGAAGGGTGTAAGCATGTGACTCACCAGCCGTCGCAGTGCAGACCTCCTGGTGGTGGGGTGAGACTTTGCAGGCCTCCTGTAGCATCCCCTGCTGACAGCTCTTCCAGCCATATTGTGGTCTGCGTTTTGCTATTCTACCCGGGTCACATATAATCCCACCCCTTTCAGGGTAAGTCCAACAAATAATAGTCCATCAACTTCCCGGTGGACGCTCAGTCCGAGTTTGGACTCATGAGTCCAGTGGTTCTCAAACTTTTGTACTGGTGACCCCTTTCACACAGCTAGCCTCTGAGTGCGACCCCCCTCCTCTTATAAATTAAAAACACCTTTTTTATATTTAACGCTATTATAAATGCTGGAGGCGAAGCAGGGTTTGGGGTGGAGGCTGACAGCTCATTACCCCCCATGTAATAACTTCACAACCCCCTGAGGGGTCCCAACCCCCAGTTTGAGAACCCCTGCATTAGTCCTTATCCGTAGCATCAGGGAGGTTTCACTAGTCTTAACGCCTTGCTGAGGGCATTTCCCCACAGTCCTCAGTCAACTAATAGGGAAACCCAGGCCTTTCCTCTCCACTGGGTTCCAGTCCAGGCACCCTTGAATAGGTAGTCAGGGCCAGTGTACATGAACCTCTGGCTGCCTTCTTAGACCCCTTCCTACCTCTCCCTGTCTTGGGCCTTTGTCACACCTTCGCCCATCTATCAGCTCCACTCTCTGTAAGCCTCTTCCATTGACTCACAGCAGAATTTGTTGGCACTTTCTGGTATCCAGAGGGTTCTGCTGTAGGAGAGTTTTCTCCACTCCTGGGCTGGGCAGTCCCTGACTCAGCAGGAGTTTTCCTGCTCCCTGCAGGCCCCTCACACCAGCTGGACTCACTTCCCACTGCTTTCCTTCCCAGCTTTCCTGGGCTCTCAGGTGTAGATGTACCTTCCATCAAAGAGGCTGTGTCTGCCATCAAGCAACTCAGCTCCCTGGCTCCAGCCAGGTCTCTCACCAAGTGAGAACTAGCCATCTACTTACTCTCCTTCCTGCTCAGCCCTGCCTGAGCCAGGGTCAGCCCTTTTATCTTCTCCCTCCAGGCTTGACACCCACTGCAGCTGTAAGCGAGGTTGATTGCACCCACAGGCTCTCATTGACCCCTTCGGGCCCAGTGTGCGGTTGGTATACCCCATCATATAGGGAAATTCACAGTTGTTACTTATTGCTCATCCTGTACTGATTATAAGTCATTTTATAAGCCTGGACAGAATGTGCAAAATGTGTTTAAATGCCCACTTTTTCAGTATTGCCAATGGAGTCATGGTAAAAATCTCTCTGCCCTTTTTTAGCACTCTCCATCCAGAGGTCTCAAACTGTCTCTTTAATGAATTAAGCCCCAGGCCTTCCCTGTGACGCAAGTATTGCCATCTCCATTTTAAAGATGGGTAAATTAGTGCTGCTATTATTTGTATGTTCCCAACAGTGCTTTACAAACAGATACTAGGACAAGGTCCCTGCCTCTTGAGTTCAGTCTGAAGGTTGCACACCAATCTGTGGCAGCATCAGAAATAAAACCTAGATCTCCTGTTTCCTAGTTCACTGCCTTAGCCAACAGACTCTGCTTCCTAAAAGAAAAACCCAGGGCCTCATGAGACTCTCAGAATTCTCTGTTATCTAGAGGAAGCATGGTCTAGTGCAGGGGTCGGCAACCTTTCAGAAGTGGTGTGCCAAGTCTTCATTTATTCACTCTAATTTAAGGTTTCGCGTGCCACTAATACATTTTAACATTTTTAGAAGGTCTCTTTCTATAAGTCTTTAATATATAACGAAACAATTGTTGTATGTAAAGTAAATAAGGTTTTTTAAATGTTTAAGAAGCGTCACTTAAAATTAAATTAAAATGGAAAGCCCCCCAGACCAGTGGCTAGGACCCAGGTAAAGTGAGTGCCACTGAAAATCAGCTCGCGTGCCGCCTTTGGCACCCGTGCCATAGGTTGCCTACCGCTGGTCTAGTGAATAGGGGCCAGGGCTGGGCACATTCATGTGTCTTCATTTGATTTGAGCAAGTCGCTTATCCTCCCTATGCCTCTTGCTCTGATCTATCAAAATGAGGATGATGTAAATTACTCACCTTTGCAAAGTGCTTTGAAAGCTATGGATGAAAAGTACTTTAAGTGCAAATTGTGTGTTACAAACTGTAATTATTTGTTTTCTCTTAAAAAAATAAATAAATAGCAAGGAGCCCCAAATAGGAGGACTCTGTCTTTCCCATCTGTGCCACATTAGCATTAGTGGTACCTGTGTCAATCTCACAAGCCCTCAGGTTGGGTCTTCAATCCCACATCCCTCTAATGATGAGGAACCTTAAAAATTGTGCTGAGACTCTTTGATCCTTCTCTCTTCATGTGACTGATCTAGTCACTTTAATTGGAAACAGTTTTCAGAGTAGATGAAACACTGGGGCAGAGATGTCTTTTTGACATTAATAAGATAATGATTCTTTCAGATTTAAGTTGCTTAGAAATTTGTCACCCACTTTTAGTCTGGAGACATAAGAGAGTCTGAGAAATCCTGAAAGATTTGAATGTTGATACAGAAGAAAATCATTTTGACTCGGATTTTGTTTTATTTGAACAGCACTGGGTAATTTTGGATAAGTGCAAACAAAGACACAAGGGGCCTGATTCTCCTCTCAGATCAGTGTGAATCAGGAACCACTTCACTTTATCTAGTGGAGTCATGATGCCAGCATGAGTGAGGAGAACCAGACCCCAGTGGTTTATTTTTACAGCATAATATGGGAAATCCTCACATATCCCTGTTGTTTATTAATATTCCAACTGATACATTCTGCCTCCTTAAATTTCCCAATAACAGTCCTTTGCTTTCTATTTGTGCAGCATTGTTATGCACCATGTACAATGGTACGAACTTCCACACCCCAGAGATGGCTGCTTTTCAATGATGGGCAAAGCAGGTGCCCCAGTTGGTAACATTTGTCTAGAGTTTAAGATTATCACATGAAGTTGCTCTGCTAGAAGTTGCAATTTGCTATAGATTCATAGATTATTTTTTTTAAAAGCCATACAGGGCCAATATGGTCCTCCAGTCTGATCTCCTGCATAACAAGGCCACAGAATTTCACCCAGTAATTCCTGTATCAAGCTCGTACCTTCTGGTTCAGATAGATCATATCCTTGTGATTAACATTCAGTGTCAGTGCATCCATATTCACCCCTTGGTCCTCCCATATACTCCAGGCTAGTATTTGCATAGGGGGTAATCAACAGCTATTCTTGCATGTTCCTAAGTACCAGGGCTATGGTACAACTTTCCGCCTGCCTGCAGGGGGAATGCTGTCTTTCTCAGTCTCTGATGCATTAAGATGCTTCCATTGCATCACTGCTGTGTACACAGAGTTCTGTCACATCAAATGACCTAAGCCAATGTGAAGTGACATATGAAGCTGGCTTCTCTTCTCCTCCTACCTTATGAGTGGCACTGGGTTGGGTTGGGTACCCACAAGAAAAAGATGTTCTGTGCCTGCCCAAGAGCACGGAGGATCTCATCTCTTGCATTAGACCATATTTATTAGAGGAACACGTCACTGTTTTTAAGGGCCACATGGCATTTTCATTCTAAACCCTCCACTTCTGAGATTTAATACACTGACATGCTGAAATTGACACTATGAGGGATACAAACTCTGTCTAAATGCATCATCTCCTTGAAACAGAAAATTTCGTTCAGAGCATGTAAGTCCTGAAGCTTACACAAAAAATTGTTCACTAAGATTGGAAATGGTTTTAGTCAAGCTCTGGGTGGGTAACAAGCACCTTAGCTTAAAAAAAAAAAAAAAAGAATTTGGCATGTAGTCAATCACTAAAGTTATTCCCTGGAGCAAACAAGCCATTCACTTAACTCCTTCATTGTTCTAGTTGTTTTTAAACATAAAAATATAGTAAACTGAATATCGGTTGTTTCCAAGCAGCAAATATTTTGCATTTTTCATGTCTTAAAGCAGATAGAACAGAGACACAGGAGAGAGGTGGTAGAGAAGAGTGTTTGTTCAGCATAAACTGCCTCTGTTGGTTTCTAGGCAGACTCTGTCTTAAGCTGTGTCTACATTAGGAGTCCTTTACACTAGGAATACTGGAATCCTGTACTGGCAAAGTGCTCCTAATATGGATGCAGCTATATTGGCAAAGCCATGCTTGTATTGGTATAGTTTATTCCACCACCTGTGAGCAAAACAAACTATACTGGTAAAAACCCAGTTTTGCTGGTTTGGCTGAGTGTATACTAGAGGCTTTTGTGGGCACAGCTATGTCAGTCAGGGATCACACCTTTTAACATCCCTGACTGGCAGAAGTCTGCAGTGTAGATGTAGCTTTAAGATGTTCATTAGCAATAGGTTGGCGCCTTCATTTTCCTGGTGGGTGGTAGATGCTGGGTTTTCCTTTTCCTACTGTCTGGCCAGGATTCCTTTGACTCTTGTGAGGGCAGAAAGGGAACTGTAGTTGCTTTAATAGGTCCTTTCAAGGCAGAGTTTAGGGGAAGGACAGAGCAGTAAAATTGACCTTAGTACAGATCATGGTCCAGAGCAGGAGATCGTTCTGTGTGCCCATGTTCAGGAGGGGAGTGCTGGCATTTCCACCTTTCACCCGAGTCCTGTACATTTTGCCTTGTGAAGACTGTGCGAACCCCAGTAAAAACCTGTGGGCTGCACTGCAGACTATTTGTTGGATGCAAATGTTGTTCTCAGTGCAGTACACAAAAAGAGATGGGATCCTTTACCCTCGAGGTTAGCACTTCTGTGAACAAGGCATAGTGCGAGAGAGGGAGATGGCAGGACAGTGAGTGGTATATGAAACTCCCTGAACTGTTTTTGTCGGGACTTTGGGGTGGTTTATAGAGGAGTCTGATTAGCCATTGACCTGCAACAGCACCTGTCCTCTCTCTGTGGCTTTTGTATGTGAGCAGGAAGAGGCACTGGGGTCTGGATGTAAACTAGGACTTGGAAATTAGTAGATTTTGGCTTTTTAGCTGTCAACATCCATGATTGGGTACATCACACCACATTATTGTAGAATGCCTTGGTTGACAGAGGATGAGCCGTCTGAATATTCCCATTTCGGAGGGTGGGCTCATTCCGTGGATGGATGGTTTATGTAGTGAGGGAATCTGAGAGGGACAGTATCTGTTCCAGAGTGCCTGGAAGGAACTGAAGATATTTTCAGGAGGGTGGAGGAGTGACTTTGCTGGGAAACAGAGGACCATCTGCTGATGTCTCACAAAATTTAAGGCAGATATAGTACAGGTTGGCATCTGGAAGGCCTCATCTGCCAGTTTACCTGGAGTATTTAAACACTTTCTGGGGAAATTTCTAGGGATTATTTGTCTCCATCTGTTCTCTCATTGGATGATAGTTTATGTGGATAGTTTCCCATTAGTGCTCCTGGGCTCCGTTGGGAGAGGAACTCTAACTGACAAGAAGGTTCATGTACAGTATTGTCTGTTGACATATGGCCTTGCCGTTCTGGTTTTCCCCTTTTCAGTATTTCACCAGCCACCTTCTGAATCATACATCAGCCAGTCGTTCAGTCCATCAGCCTGTGCCAAGTGCTGTCTTAGCCTAGCCCTTATGTGAATGGCAACTTGGGTTACTTGATCAGACACTCAGCCCAGGGCTACACTAGGGGAGGGGGTCGATCTACGATACGCAACTTCACCTACGGGAATAGCGTAGCTGAAGTCGGCGTATCGTAGTCGGCTTACCTGGGGATGAGGACGGCGGCGAGTCGATCGCTGCAGCTCCCCCGTCGACTCCGCTTCCGCCTTTCGATGCGGTGGATTGCCGGCGCCGACGGGGAGCGCGATCGGGGATCGATTAATCGCGTCTTAACGAGACGCGAAAAATCGATCCCCGATAGATCGATTGCTACCCGCCGATCCGGCGGGTAGTGAAGACCTGCCCTCAGTTGCAAAGAAAGTCCCGCACAATGGCCTCCAGCTATGATAATGGCAGGTGTATTTCTGAATCGTGAGGGCTGAGCCAACCTGGCAAGGTTCTGTCACAGGGCCAGCCCCTGAGGCTCATTGGAGGTTTGGGCTTTATAAAACCCAAGCACTCCATTACTGGCTCTCCCCACAGCTTTACCTTTGTTGCCTTTGCTGTCCTGTGAGGGAGGGAGACAGTGGCCTGACTCCCCCTGTCCTGTTCCTGGCCAGAGTCCAGCATCTCTTTGTGAGGTGGTCTTGAGGATCAAACAGTCACTGCCACATCATGCTTCTTCACAGGCCACCGGGGGTGTGTCCCCTTCCCAAATCCACAGGGGTTAGAAAGCAGCTTGTTGCCCTGTGCAGATAGGCAGCAGTGGGAGGAGGAGACAGTCCAGTGCCAGTCACTGCCAAATAGAGAGGCAAGGGCAGACACAGCCCATGAGCCCCAGTGTCGCACCCTATTGGCTCTGCCTGTCACACTAGCTGTGGTAGCAACAGCGAGGAAAGGCCCCATTCTCAAGATCTAATGGCTCCTTTAGGCTGCTTTGGTAGCACAAAGAGACCATAAAGAAAGTGGATCTATCCACGTGGGAATATCACTAGCCCAGAGGCTTCACTGGGGCTACAGCTACACTATGAGCTAGGGGGATGAGTCCCCTCCTCAGACCCAGCGTGTCCCTCTCTTGCTGCCTACAGAACAGGTGAGTTTGGCAGGAGGCAGTCGGACTTTCCAGTTCCCCCACCCCCCTAGGCAGGAAGATGGGGGAACAGCCACCTACCTCTTCAGAAAATCCCTAACGGGGGTCCCGGCAATAAGCAGCATGATAGGATCGGATCACCAGCCACCCTTGTCCAGGAGGCAGTAAAGGTAAAATTGTGTTGTGGTCCTTGCCCTTCAGGGGAAGTGAATGGAGCCAAACCTTAGTGGGCCTGTGCCAGTGTTCACAGGCTTGGCTATAACCTGCCCTTGCCCCGATTGGATTCCAGCCAGATATTTTGCAGTAGCCTAACTATGGCTTTCAATGCACAAAGCATTATGTGTCTGCTGGGTCTATAAATGAAGGCCCTTAATGTAAATATTCTGCATCAAACGTTGTAACTACACAAAGACCCATCAGGCTTATTAGGGATATGGACGAAGCCCTGTTTGAAAATTTACTCCTGGCAAGCGTTGAATGAATTGTAGCAGAGATCTGCATTCAGTACAGTTACCCACGTTTACAAAATCTACAAGGGCCCTGTGAATTAAATGCAAAGGACATAGGTGCATGGTTATAAAATAACACAGAAATGGTCACTTGCATGTGGAGGCTTTCCGGCTTGCACTGTTGTTACCAGAGTTTTTCTGTGGATGTGTGCAATAGTTTGGGTTAGTCTGTATAATCATGTCTCCCTCTAGTGGCTAGCCCCAGCAAATGTAACAGCCTGCCAGCTACATATAGCTGAAGGAGGTTTTCGGTCTCTCAGGTAGGTGAGGTTTTCAATGCTGAAAGTCCTGTAGTTCATTCGCTGCTGGTGACCGCAGTCTCTGTATTTTCACAGCCACAATTCATTAAACATGGCTCAGCAATTCAAACCTAGGCTGTGCTCTTTAGCTGGTAGATTGGAGGAGAATCCAAAGGTCATAGAGACTGTCTAGGTCACAGCCTCCCGTTGTCAGTTTGCTGACTTTAGCACAGGCTTTTAAGCATTGCTGTTAATAGGCTTGAAACTGAACTACCATTAGCCTATCCACGAAGAAAAAGTCTTCATTATGCAAATTTTGATCTTAAAGCTTTATTCATGTGTTTCCTGGCAGGCTTTTCCGTTAATCTCAAGAGCAAGATTGCTTGGAATTACCATACACCCTTGTTAATTGCATAAAAAAATTATAGCAAAGGTTGTTTTTGCCATAATCAAAAGTGATTTTGATTAATACTTCTGAAGTCAAATGTTCCGCTGGCAGGGGGAAGGAGTACAGCCTCCCCCCGCGCCCCCAAAGGCAAGGAGTTGGATTAGCCTTCCTGATGGGGTGGCAGGAGCTGACCAGGAGCCAACAGTGGTGCCCTGACCACACACACACCTCCCAGCCTCACTGCAGATCTGAGCTGCTGCTGAGCAGCACTAACTTATACCATTGGTGTCAGATCTTTCTGTAACCTTATGCCAGTGGAGAATTGGATGTAGAGGAGCTCTGCTGCATCATGTTTTCTCTCCAGCACGCCCCTTTTCCCTACAAAAAACAGGAGGCGGGAAGCTTCACAACCTTCTCCAGCTTTCCACCAACAGATCTCCCCTGCACAGGGGGAAATTTCTGCTGTTCCTTTCTGGCTAGTCTAAATCTGCTTTGCTTCACTTGAGCAGCACAGAGTAAGTTTGTGGATTGGAATATTTGGCCCCAAATATTCAGAAGTTCTTAAACCACATTAATCTGGCACTAAAGTTTTTAAAATTAATCTCTTTCTGGAGAAGAAGCAAATTCCTCTGGAAACTGCTCAGGCCTGAGTCCCCTTTCTCTTATGTGGGTGTAAAGCTGGAGTAACTGCCTTGATTAGTCTGGATTTACACCAGTGTAGGTAAGGGACATATTTGGCCCTTGTCTTCTCCAGGGTCCTAAGAGTTCTACCCCAAATAGTTTGAAGAGGAAGGCACAAAGAGGGGTGTGTCTGGGGGCCTTCGGGTGATAACTTTGCATAGTAATATCCTCACAATATGGCGGATGATTTGGAGGGTGGAGGGAAATGTCGGTTCTCACTGAAGCCATCTTTAAGCACACATCTAGCAGGCATCACCTCCTTACCACCTCCCTTTTAAGTGACTACCTCAAAAGCACCCCAAGGTTTCCGGTACAGTTGTGCTAGTCCTCCAGTTAAAGACCCAGCTACACTAGGCAACCATTTTTTTCTGGTGCCCTGGATACAGTGAAACCTGCCCTGCCTTAAAGCGACTACTCAGCTCTATTTTGTGGCAGTTCTACTCATCCCGGTTTGCCATGTGAATCTGAGAAGATTTAGCTCACAGACATTCTACCCAGCACATACCATTCCATAGACTATGGGCCCCTCCTGTTCCTTATTTACATCAATGGTAAACCTTAAAACCTTCAGTGATTTTATTGGGAGCAGAATCAGGCCTATAGCTAACTCATTGGATACATCCCTCTCCACCAGGTCAATATATTCATAAGGGGCTAAGGGCAAAAATTAATTCTTCCGCCAGCTATTGATTTATATTTGAATGGAAAAAGCTGCTGACTCTAAGACTGCAATACTAGAAAAGGTTACAAGAGCTTGTAGTTTATATCTGCGGGGCTGCATTTCCTTGGCAGCTCTTTGAGATTAGGCCGTTCCACCAGAATTCAAAAGGAAAAGCAAACCATGTTTATTTCTGGCTTTTAAAGCGGAGACACATTTCAAATCTCCATTTGGAAAACTTCAAGTGAAGTGAAGACCATAAAAATGTTTTGAAAAGTTTGATTCTTCAATGCTTTCCTGAATGCAGGTGTCCCCCATGCACACTTTCCATGTTACTGTGTTGAAAGATCATCCCTAAATACAATAGCTATATTATAGGACTGAGCTCACCTATGTGTATGTGACTGTCATCAAGCTCTGGTATATGGGAGGAGAATCCATAGGCTAAAAGCCCATGTTACCAGGCTCGGACATGCTCCTCTGCATCCCATCCCAGGATCAGCTTGTCAGTGCTGAGCTACACGGAGAAGCTGGCTGGGATAACTATTTGGAATAAGGTTTTCCGGAATAATTATTCTGCTTTATAGCGCACTAATCATTGCAGAACAAAGTGATTTTTACTCTGGAATAGAGTTTCCCAGCATAGAAGAGCCCTCAGCTTCGCCACACCTCTGCACTGCCAGTTGTGCTCTGGCCTACACTTGGGAACGTTTGGGCAGCGTGATGAGGTAACCCCCCCCTCCCAGGGTGGGACAGGAGTGAGTTAACAAGCTCCAGTGCCCTCCCCCCCCCCCATCCCCTTGCAGTAGGTTTCAAGCTTGGAGAGAGAGGTTAAAGGGGAGAGCACAGGTTAGGGGTCGACTGGGAAGGAGAGCAGACCACCAGCTCTCTGCCAGAAGTTTGGCTGAGGCCAGGAACTGCTTGAGAGACTGCTGCCGGTTAGCACCTCCCTGAGGCAGGAGTGATGTCTATGTCCTCGAGCGCCTGCTGCCTGCCAGACCCTCCCTGAAGGAGGGTAGGCCTGACGTGAGACAATTGTTTGCTACCAGTGCCTTGCTTGCTGCTGTGGGGTAGGAGTGGGGCAGGTGATGTCCCCACCGGAAGAGGGCAACAGCCAAATAAACTCCCTCTTGGTTGGGTCTGACAAAACCAAAGTTTTGATAGTGTTTGTCCTGAGCCCAGGGGTGACCACTGGCAGTCACTGTACCATGGCTGACAGTGCCAAGGGAGGAGGAGTGGCCAGTTAGGGTTGCTGTCTGGCACAGAGATGCCCTGGCAAGGCATGACACTATCTCTCTGCTAGTGCAGGAAGTCATCTAAACATATCAGATTGCAGGACTGAGACCCATGTGGAAACTCAGCCATGTTACAGACTGTAAAACTAGATGGGCCTAGGGAATGTGAAACATGGTCTTAGGCTAAACATATTTCTTAAACGTTGTAGAACAAAGAGCGGAGATCCCATCGAAGGAACATTCCCACAGGTAGAAGCCAAATTAAGAGATCCTCACTAAGTCAGAAAGGCAGGACAGAACACGATTTTGAAAATTTGCAACTAAGTAAGCAAACTCCAAACAACAGTAAAAGTAAGGGGAATGTCACAAAATTACATGTATTTGACAGTTGTAGTCCAGGTTTTTTTTATTAATTAGAACTCAGATTGCGACAGCACGTAGAGGTCCAGGGATCGGGCCCCAATGTGCTAGGCGCTGTACACACTTATCCCAAAGTGCTAGGCGCTGTACACACTTATCCCCTGCCTCCAAAAGCTTACAATCTACTTCATATCTGTCATGCTGTCTGGAATGGCTCACGACTGTGCATGCCTCTCTCTGGACAGACTGTCAAAAGCAGGGCAGACATCCCAAACTATTCTATAATTAGATTTCACCAACCCAGTAACAAAATGTGAACTCCTGGGTCACAGTCTTACCGTGGAGTCACAGAGAGCCCCTTTAGTCTCTCCAGGCTCTCATGCCACCCATACGAATGTGACTTAGTGATAAATGGTCACTTGCACCAAAAAAACCACAAAATATTCAGGTTGCTTCCAGAAATGAGATCAGTCACTTACCCCAGATCAGTTGGCACCCTAGATCTTATACCAAAGACAATTCCCATAGCCAGTCCTCCAATAAACTATCTAAAGTGTATTAACTAGGAAAAAGAAAGAGAGTTATTTACAGGTAAAAGCAAGCAAACATATACACACAAATGAGTTAACATCCATAGTTTCTAAAGGTGACCGAGATGAAGTAATCTGTCAGTTCAAAATTTCTTTTAGGGTGGACCCAGGTTGACCCTGTGGATTTCTGCGTTAGAATAGTGCCTCTGGGCCCGTGAGAGTTCAAACAGCAAAGAAATGAAAACAATTTCTTTCAACCCTGTTTTCTCTTTTACATTTGGGCTTCAGTCCATGAGAGGAGCTCCCTTGCCGGCAGCATTTCCAAGGTGTGTTTGGTGAATGGCCCTATCCTTTGCATTGTGATGGTCTTTAATGGCCTGTTTGATCTTCATAAGCCTTCTTAATGGGGCGGGGGGACAATTCCTGTGCCTGGGTTCACAAGTTCAGAGGGAACATTTTCAAAGTTATAAAAGAAAACTTACATATTACCTTATAGCACTGAATACAAGTGAGATTAATGCAGGCAGCAACTTAAAACCATTTCATAGAGTCTAAACCAGGGGTGGGCAAACTATGGCCTGTGGGCCACATCCAGCCTGCCAGCTGATTTAATCCAGCTCTTGAGCTCCCGCTGGGGAGCGGAGTCTGGGGCTTGCCCTGCTCCTGAACTCCAGCCAGGGAGCAGGGCCGGGGGCCACTCGGCGCATGCATGCCGCCACACCACGCGGCTCCCGGAAGCAGCAGCATGGCCCCCCTCAAGCTCCTACGTTTAGGGGCAGCCAGGAATTGTGGCCAATGGGAGCTGCAGGGATGGTGCTTGCGGACAGGGCAGCACGCAGAGGCACCTGGCCATGCCTCCGCTTAGGAGTCTGAGGGGGCACATGCCGCTGCTTCCAGGAGCTGCTTGAGGTAAGCGCCACTCGGAGCCTGCATCCCTGAGCCCCTCCTTTGCCCCAACCCCGATTCCCCCCTCCCGCCTTCCGAACCCCTCGATCCCAGCCTGGAGCTCCCTCCTGCACCCCAAACCCCTCATCCCCAGCTCCACCCCAAAGTCCACAGCCCCAGCCCTCAAACCCCCCTCCCCCCCAGCCTGGAGCCCCCTCCGGCACTCTGAACTCCTCATTTCTGGCCCCATGCCAGAGCCCGCACCCCCTCTTGCACCCCAACCCCAATTTTGTGAGCATTCATGGCACACCATATAGTTTCCATACCCAGATGTGGCCGTTGGGCCAAAAGGTTTGCCCACCCCTGGTCTAAACACTGAATACATTCTTATAAGAGTAACATCTATTTTGAACAAAAATAACATACAGGTGAGCTGGTTTGCTTTCCAGCTATGAGTTTGTCAATTCTTAGCTAACGCCTATGGCATTACCATAGTTTTACCAGCGTCACAATATCTTAGTAAATGTTTTGAACCCCACCCTGTGAAAAGAGTGATGTTTTGGTAATGGATGGTCCTTGCAGAATGCTGCAGTTTTACCTTTGCTGAGAAAGTGGGAGAACCTAGAGTGTGTCAGAGAGATACAGGTGGAGTTTAGTACAGTTCTGTTATAAACAGTGGCTTGGCAGTCTCCTAAAGGGTTGGTAATACAATACAGAGTCTTACCCCTGTTCAGAGCTGTGCCAGGTGTGGAAGTGGTTACCTTCTCAGATGACTCTTGTATCGCCAGGTCTTTTCGCCTTGGTCTTCCAAGTCCAGTCTCTACTGGACAAGGGACCAAATTGTGTAAGCCCCCATTGCCCGTTTGCTCCCTGGTGTGCAGCGTCAGCAGAGAAGCTAACAGTGCAGAAAGATGTAGGCCATCCTGGAAACAGATGTGGGTAGCTGGACCTCTGTATCTGTGCCTACATGTAGCATAGAGGTCTGCACTGATGCATTTATTCGTTGGAGCAGCACCATATAGAGAACACTGAACAACTTTCATCCCACCCTGAGAGGGCTGACGTGGGCAAGGCAAGGAAGCTTGCACTTTTGCTGCATTTTCTGTACCTGTTCTGCAGGCACCGCAGTCTCTGGGGCCATCAATTTAGTACCTTCATAAGCATTACATTCCAAAGTCCTTGAATATATATATCACTCAGAAACACGAGGGCCTGGGCTATAGCAGAATACAGTTCACGCCTAGTAGGTCGCATAACAATATGCTAGGTGTGAATTATGATGCTGTAATTCAAGCCTTGTCAAATAGTAGTGCTTAATTAGAATATATATAATTGTGGGGGAAAAAAGCTGACTGGGACAATTGGTTGTTTGAGGCCTCCTGCTACTGCAAATAATGAGAACAGAATGCATTAGCTACAAAATAGCTTCCACCTTTAAAGAGCATTGAGGTCTGATTAAAAATATCGTAGAAAAGCAAGGGAGATCAGACCACACTAAAAGCCAAAAGCAGTGGTTCTCAACCTTTCCAGACTGCTGTACCCCTTTCAGGAGCCTGATTTGTCTTGCATACCCCAAGTTTCACCTCATTTAAAAATACTTGCTTACAAAATCAGACATAAAAATACCAGTGTCACAGCACACTATTACTGAAAAATTGCTGACTGTCTCATTTTTACCATATAATTATTAAAAAAATTGAATACTATATAAATATTGTACTTACATTTCAGTATATAGTATACAGAAGGGTCGCCTCATACGTGCATTTAACTTGCACGAATTCAATTAATTATACGTGCTCGGCAAAAAAAAAAAAAGTTTTTAAAAGGAGAGAAAAATAACAATGTAAATAGTGCAGGCTGAGCGGGGCTGGCGGCTGGGACCTCAGCCCGCTGCCAGATGAGGTCCCAGCCGCTGGCTCTGCTCAGCCTCCTGCCGGCCTGGGTGAATGGAACCCCAGACCGGCAGCGGGCTGAGCTGCTCAGCCCGCTGCTGGTCTGGGGTTCTGGCTGCTGGCCCCGCTTAACCCGCTGCCGGCTGAGTGAACGGAACACCCCAGGCCGTCAGTGGGCTCAGCGGCAGCTGGGACCCGCAGCCTGCCATTTAAAAAAAAAAAAAAAAAAAATCGGCTCGGCACGCATGCCGTAGGTTGAGGATCCCTGTTCTAGTAGTGTATATTGTGTATACGCTGTACTGTGTGTACAGTGGAGTCACATCTTATGGGGGTTAGGTACTGTACTTTATGGTAATTTTCACTAGGCGCGATTTTCCTGTTACGTGCTGACCTTAGAACGTAACTCCCACGTAAGATATGACTCTGCAGTATAGAGCAGTATAAACAAGGCATTGTCTGTATGAAATTTTAGTTTGCACGACTTTGCTAGTGCTTTTCAAATAGCCTGTTGTAAAACTAGGCAAATTTCTAAATGAGTTGATGTACCCTCTGGAAGACCTCTGCGTACCCCCAGGGTTACGTGTACCCCTGGTAGAGAAGCACTGTGTGACAAATCAGCCTTAACTCATGTCTTTTGGTTGTATTTTTTAAAACTAACTAAGTTGCAACTGCAGGATTGGCTTCGTTTTGCTACCTTAACTCTAGATGCCCTTTGTAGTGTTATGGTAGTTGTGTTGATGCCAGGTCTTTTGCTGGACCAACTTCTGTTGGCGAAAGAGACAAGCTTTCGAGCTACACAGTGCTCTGTAGTTCAAAAGCGCGTCTCTTTTAGCAACAGAAGTTGGTCCAATAAAAGATACTACCTCACCCACGTTCTCTCTCTAAATGTCCTGGCATTTTTACAGTTAATATTGCAGTTCAGCATCCTTTGATTTAGTAATTGTTATAGCAGTCTTGAAAATGTGTCTTTCATTTTGCCTATTTGTCGGAGTGGAAGAAGTCATTGCAAACTACTGGAGAAATGCCTGTTCAGGCTCTTCTTAAAATGATTTTTATTCAGCCAGTCGGGTCACTCTGGAACAAGAGAGGGACTAAAATGCAGACTCTCCGAGCCAGGCAGGCTCAATGGTTCATTCCTGCGGGGGAGAATTTTTTGATCCAGAATAGAATTTTAATTTAAGGACTGACCATAATGGCTTTAAAGCAGCTGTTCTGTTCTGTTGTGTTATTGCATACATGCAGGTGAAAAGGCAGATAACAGACTCTGAGAGCTGGTAGTCTGTCCTGTCAGCCTGCCTAGAGAGCTCTGGGTTGTTGGGTAGACAAACAGGAGGTGCTGAGCCACTGCTGGTGTATAAATCCAGCTGTCCGAGTGCTAAGTAGTTTATTATTAGTAGTAGTATTATGGTAGTGCCTAGGAGATCCAGTCATGGACGTCATTGTACTAAATGCTGTACATTTATTAGGTGTATTACGGTACTGCCCCAGCACCCTATAGTCATGGCTCAGGAGTCCATTGTGTTAGGAGCTGCACAAACAGTGGATAGAAAGATGATCCCTGCCCCACAGTGCTTGCAATCTAAGTCTTTGCTTTTTAAATTTAACTGCAGTTAAAAAGGCTGGTGCCCATTTATGGTAAAACCTTGATATGGCAGAAGAAATAGGGCATGGTTGGACCTACCCAACCTTGGTGTTGGAAAAAGGAGATGATGATGATGAAAAGGACATGCCTCAAAAACAGCTTCCAAATATCAGAATAAACAGTTCCATATAATGGACACCAACACTTTCGGGTTCTGTTTGAAAGATCTCCTTGACAGAATTAATTAGTAACCAAGCCACACTCCAGAACTGGGATGGGAAGGAGGAGGACAAAAATCAGTGGAGATCAGATTGTGTACAATTTATAAAAATTGTCCCAAAATCCTAATGGACTGTACCCCTTTCTACCCGCCCTTGAACATCAATGGAGGATATAGCTGTGGCTGTCTCCAAGCCGTGCTCTGCCACTCTGCAAAGCAGTGCCTATTTGTCTTGTTCCATTCCAGTACTGCAGGCCACAAAGTGTCTGCAAAAACTAACAAGCCCACTTTCGCTTCCCTTGACTTCAGTCGGAGTATTCCCATTGACTCTGATGGGGACAGGATGAGGCACAACGGCCAACCTTCTTTTACTGGCGCAAGTGATAAAACTGCGCCCGAAGGGGAAAGGCATCGGGCACGACTTCAATCTGCTGTGAGCAGGAACAAATTGGCAGCGAACATCACTGAAGCGCAGCTTCTAAGGCCTGGATTTTTTGGCAGAACAACGGCCTAAATAACTAGCATCAGGAATCCTGCACAGAGCTCTATTAATGGCAAGGAGGGACGGAGCTGGAAGAGAAACCAGATTTTAGATCAACAAAATTCAGGCAACATGGGTATGTTTAAAGGAAAAACAGCTTAAATATATTTAGTGTGTGCTCAAGGCCTTGTCCACACTAAAGGGAAAAGTCGATCTAAGCTACGCAATTTGAGTTACGAGAATAGCGTAACTCAAATCAACGTAGCTTAGATCTACTTACCACGGGGTCCACACTACGTCATGTCTCCCGTCGACTCCCCTTACTCTTCTCGATCAGGTGGAGTACAGGACCTGACGGGAGAGCGATCAGCGGCCGATTTAGCAGTCGATTTAGCGGGTCTTCACTAGAAGGCTCCTGGTGGGGAGTGGGCGGTGGGAAGCCCCTGGCGGCTTCCTCCACTCCTGCTGGGGAATGGGGAGGCGAGGGAGGGAGGGAGCAGCTTGCCAAGAGTTTGTGGGGCAGCTGGGCTCCCGTTAGGGAGCTGCCAGCGGAGCTGGGAGACTGGGCACTCAGCTCCATAGATTGCCCCTCTAAGGTCGGTGGAAACGCTCCTGGTGGACACACCACCGACCCAAGGAGGGTAGTGTGGGCATCAGGCACCACAGTAATTAATACGGTGACTGTAAGTAGACCTAACATAGGTTGACCTATCTTTGTAGTGTAGACATAGCCTAACACAGCCCAGTGTTACCAGGTACCACAGATCTTCCAATTAATGGGGCACTGAGCCCTCCAGACTTTGGAGATTGCAAGCAGTAGCTCACAGCTCCCCTGCTGTTTTACACAAACTCCCACCTCTGATGGGATTAATGACATGTTTAAAGTGCTGGAGCACCTTCCTGAATTGAAGCCTATTTGTAATGAGGCGGGTGTGGGGGGGAGAATTTTGGAAAGGCTGTTTCTTCCCTACCCAGGTCACCTCTAATCGCTGTATTTTTTGCACCTGGGTGTTCAGTGTTTGGGTTTTCTGAAGGTGGGATTGTTCATTGCCTGTTACTACTGCATGGGACTCGGTGGTGGGTATAATACCAGGTTATGTTACTACTAGAATATTAATGCTTTAGGGCAGCTGCCAAGAAGAGTGCAGCAGCAGATCTTTAGTTAAACTTGAGTAGGTGTATGAACATTGTTCAGCTGATGGTTCTTGCCAGTCAGAGTTTATGTCCGCATTCCCATCTCAAGTCAGTTACGCTCTGTTCTTTGATCTCCTGATAGATTAGTGGAGGTGGGGAGGCTGACCCCACCCTGCTGAGGCAGCATGTTAACTTTCACAGTTTAAATGCTTGCCCTGGACTTCACTGACTCTATCGTTCCTTTCATTTCCCAGTCTGCAATGACGAATAACCTGCGTGTGGGAATGGAGTGTGTGGCGCGTGTCCAAACAGTCACAATATCCAGAACATTTGTTCACTTTTAATTGGAAACCGATACTTGAGCAGTGAGGATGCTAATAAAACTCTCACGGCAAGAACACTTGGAGCTGCGACTGGGCTGCAACGGACACTTAACGTCCTTAGGCCTCTTTGAAAGTCCCAGCCAAAATGAACAAGACGACGAGGAAAATATAAAGGTGTTATTTTTAAAAAGACATTGTCCGGGTGCTTTGTGCGGGGTCAGGGGGGGCTCTTACTCTGACATAGCTTGGATTTAAACTCAGCAAACCATTTTCAGCTGTGGAACAGCTTCCTAAAGAAATCTCCCCGCCATTTCCGAGTCTGGGAAATTCTTCATAGTTATTACCAGTTATGTGCAGTTTCCCTCTGCCCCTGCCGCTCTGAGCTTTGTGAATGGCACGGTGGGGGAATGCTCAGTACAGCCAGATGCTGAGGCTTTGTCTATGCTGGTAAGATTCTGCACAGTAAATCAGCTTTCTGCGGTGTAACTCTTGAGGTGTACAGACTGCCAAGCCACTTAGTGCGCAGTTGCAGCGCTGTAAATAAACCACCCCAGCGAGAGGAGTACAGCTTTCTGCACCGGGGCTACAGCGCTGCAGTGCCAGGGTAGACACCCTGGTCAATTACAGCGCTGCAATTGGCCTCCGGGAGGTGTCCCACAATGCCTGTTCTTGCCTCTCTGGTCATTGGTTGAACTCCATGAGCCCTTAAATTCTTTGGGAATTTTGAAAGTCCCCTTTCTGTTTGCTCGGTGACGCGTGCAGTGGTCTCAGTGCATCTTTCCAGGTGACCATGCCTGCTCCACAAACTAGGCAATCCCCCGCTTGGAGCAATGCTGAGTTGCTGGACCTCATCAGCATTTGGGGAGAGGAGGCTGTCCAGTCCCAGCTGCGCTTCAGCCATAGGAATTATGATACCTACAGACAGATTTCACGATGCATGATAGAAAGGGGCCATGACCGGGACACACTGCAGTGCAGGGTCAAAGTGAAGGAGCTGCAGAACGCCTACCACAAGGCGCAAGAGTCAAACCGCTGCTCTGGTGCTGCGGCCACGAGCTGCCGGTTCTGCAAAGAGCTGGACGCGGTCCTCAGTGGTGACCCCACCTCCACTGTGAAGGCCCCTGTGGATACTTCGTTGGCTTGCGTGCCAGTCAAGAGTGGACTGAGTCAGGAGGAGGAAATCTTGGACGAGGATGGGGAGGGGGACCCAGAGCCAGAGGACAACTTGGAGGCCAGAGATGCATGCAGCCAGGAGCTCTTTTCTACCCTGGAGGAGGCTAGCCAGTCGTAGCTGTTAGAGCTTGGCGAAGCACAAACAGGAGAGGAGGCCCCTGGTAAGTGGATTTGATTTTGGGAATCACTGAAGCGAGTTGTTGGGGGCAGGAGGGTTGCAGAAAGCAGGCTTGTGTCTGTGTGATGTGCGTACCACCACATGCCTAGTCTGAGCGGCGGAACAGGGTGTTGATTGACTCCCTCACTTCACGGTAATCTGCCTCAGAGATCTCCACGAAACTCTCATGGAGATACTGGGCAATCCGCTGCCGCAGGTTCTTTGGCAGAGCTGCTTTGTTTCTTGCCCCATTAAGGGTAACTTTCCCATGCCACTCTGCTGTCACTAGGGGGAGCTGCACACAGACAAGCCGCATAAGGGCCAGAGCGGAGAAGAGCCTCCCTTGATTACCTGCTCACCCTCAGCAGCGAAATATCTTCCATAATGAACATGTGGGGACAGTAATGGTTATAAAGCCCCCCCTACAGTGCTGGCTCTCCCCAAGAGCCACATGCCCAGTGGAGAGTACGGTCCTGGAACACAGATTTCCCCTGCCCCTGTGGTTACTCACCATTTTGGGGGTCTTGTGGCTCTTGTGTGCTTGCCTGGGGTCAGCCAGTTAGTGACAGGTATGTGAATAGTGGCTGTGTTTTAAATCACTGAATCAGTGGTCTCTGTATTGCAAACAATACTGCTTCTGTAAAATGTTGCATTTTGGCTTCATAGATATGACCTTAGGAGCCTAGCCTCCTTCTTTGTTATCGCCGGCTGAACGGCTGCGCAGAATTAGGAAGTGGACATGAAAAACTAAAGAGGACTTTCTGTGTGATGTCATAATTCACTCCATGGCTGAAAAACAAGAATTGAAGGAGTGGTGGGACAGCAAGAAGAGGGACCAAGAGGAGAATGCAGGGCGCCAGAACGAAGCCGCGGAGCGACTCTTAAACGTTATGGCGCGCCAAGCGGACACGCTCCAGGCACTACTAGCACTGCAAACTGAGCAGCTCTATGCCTGCCCTCCCCTGCAGCCACTGTCGCAAAACTCCTTCCCATGCGCCCCCCAGACACCGCCAACACACTCTTATCAACCTCCTGGCTCCAGGCTGTACCCGCTACATTCCACTCCTCCCCCGTCACAGTCCAGCATTACAGACTCCCACTACCCACAGCACTCAGCACCCATCCCTCTGCAGTTTAGCCCTGCTGAAGTACAGCACCCGCTGCATCATACTCCAAAGGACAAGGTTGCATGAGATACCTGGACATATAGAAATCTTTAACCATCCCGGGGGGAGGGATAGCTCAGTGGTTTGAGCATTGGCCTGCTAAACCCAGGGTTGTGAGTTCAATCCTTGAGGGGGCCATTTGGGAATCTGGGGCAAAAATTGGGGATTGGTCCTGCTTTGAGCAGGGGGTTGGACTAGATGACCTCCTAAGGTCCCTTCCAACCCTGATATTCTATGATTCTATGACCCTCCCTTCCCCATCCCCCACAGTTCTGATGAGTTTTTTTGTTGGTCTCTCTCCTCCGGTTGTTTGTCTTTTAACAAAAGAATTATTTTGGTTTGGAAGCAATCTTTATTCCATTATTTAAAAGCCAACAGAGCCTTGCAAAGCAACAGGCAATTTTCTTAACCCTACACAGTGCATCGTCTGCACCAATCACAATCACCTCCTAGCATTACAAGCACTGCACTCCCAAGAATAGCAACAAATATTAGTGGCTTTTAGCTTCAAATTGCTGCTCCAGGCATCCCTGATCCTTATGGCCTCATGCTGCGCCCCTCTAATAGCCCTGGTTTCTGGCTGTTCAAATTCAGCCTCCAGGCACTGAGCCTCAGCGGTCCAGCCCAGTGTGAAGCTTTCACCCTTCCCTTCACAAATATGGAGCATACAGCACGCAACTATAAGCATAGAAATATGGTCGTCAGCCAGGTCCAGCCTTCCATATAGGCAGCACCAGCGGGCCTTTAAGCAGCCAAAAGTACTCTCAACAGTCATTCTGCACTTGCTCAGCCTATTGTTGAACTGCTCCTTGCTGCTGTCAAGGTTCCCCGTGTATGGCTTCATAAGCCAAGGCATTAAGGGGTAGGCAGGGTCTCCCAGGATCACAATGGGCATTTCGATATCCCCTATGGTGATCTTCTGGTCTGAGAAGAAAATTCCTGCTTGCAGCTTCCTGAACAGGGCAGTGTTCTGAACGATGCATGCGTCATGCACCTTTCCGGACCAGCCTGCGTTAATGTTCGTGAAACACCCACAGTGATCCACAAGTGCCTGGAGAACCATAGAGAAATACCCCTTCTGATTAATGTACTCTATGGCTAGGTGGTCTGGTGCCAGAATTGGAATATGCATGCCATCTATCGCCCCTCCGCAGTTAGGGAAACCATCTGTGGAAAGCCAGCCACAATGTCACGCATGTTGCCCAGAGTCACGGTCTTTCAGAGCAGGATGCGATTAATGGCCCTGCTCACTTCTGTCAACACGAGTCCAATGGTAGACATTCCCACTCCAAATTGGTTAGCGACCGATCGGTAGTAGTCTTGAGTAGCCAGCTCCCACAGTGCAATCGCCACGTGCTTCTCCAATGATAGGGCAGCTCTCATTCTCGTGTCCTTGCGCCACAGGGGTGGGGTGAGCTCATCACACAGTCCCATGAATGTGGCTTTTCTCATCTGAAAGTTCTTCAGCCACTGCTCGTCATCCCAGACGTGCATGATGATGTGATCCCACCACTCAGTGCTTGTTTCCCGAGCCCAAAAGCAGTGTTTCACTGTGGTCAGAACCTCCGTGAATGCCACAAGCAATCTCGTGTCATAGCTAGTATGCGTGGCGAGATCAACGTCAGACTCCTCTGCCACATGTGACGCATTAGTGAGAGGGAGCAGCATATTGGTCAATAGTGTGGGATCCATTCCTGTAGACCAAAGAGGCCGAGCATGCAATACACAAACCGTTGAAAGATGGCGCCAAATGCAGACGGAAGCACAGGGATTGCTGGGGTAAGAAGCAATGCATCATGGGGCATTGGGACAGGATCCAGGACGCCCCGCGACCCCCTCCGCCTTCCCATAACTCCTAGTGGCAAAAGAGGAAGATACACTCTGTGGGAGAGCTGCCCAGAGGGCACCACTCCAAATACTGCTGCAAGTGTGAACATGCTATTGTGCAGGCAGCTGACAGTGTGAATGCACAACAGCAGTTTCCCTTCAGTGCTCTCTGAGTGGTGATGTAACTGCCGGCAATGTAACTCCGCCAGTGTAGACATACCCTGAGACAGTCCCCCGGTGCTACCAGCACCCAGGATTGTGGATCGGTGTCTATCACAATCACTTTGCTACAATATTGTAGTAAAATAAGGGGTGGTAAAGGAAAAGGCAGAGATTAAACTGCCTTTGAATAGACTACAATTTGGACATTTGAAAAGCCAACATTTGTTGGCTGAGCTGAGACTGTAAGCCCTCCTGGCCATCGACCTGTTTTTGTCTGTAAAAGGCCCTCAAAAATAATTAACCCAGGATTCGCTAGCTAAACTGCATCAAAGATAGGAGAGCCACAAGATCTGTGGGGACGTGTCACCCTTCTCTGCTAGGGAATTTCCCCTAATCACAGACAAAGTCAGTATTGCCAACCCCAGATGTTCAAAAATCATGAGTCAGACTCACCAAAAATCTCGAGAGTGGTTTTAAATCATGAGATTAAATAATAGATTTGATGGTTTTTGCCTTCTGCTTTTTGAGCTTTTAGGGTGCACTGGAGTCACATTTTAAAGCTTTGTTCACAACCACGAGGGCTAGACACTTACTTTTTCTTTAAGAACGAAGGCTGAAAATCACATATCCACTTGACTCCAGGAGCTGGGGCTTTAAAAGAAAACAGTAATTATCATGAGACTCATGACAAAATCATGAGAGTTGGCAACACTGCAAAGGGAAAGCTTCGAAATCGACAATGGAAATATGCTGTGGTGCATGGAACAAGAGGCATTTTCATTGCCATGCACAGGAGCGGAGATGCACATTTCTCATCTATTTTTCAGCGCCTAAAGGTGAATCATGCCTCCTTAGCTTTAGCTGTTTTTCTTCCAATAGGAGTTTGGCTATTCTCGGCATTCCTGGGGTAGCTGAGCATATTACATGGAAGTAAGGCCCGTTTATGTTCTTCAAAAGAAAAGGAAGCAGTAACTGGACACATCTGGCATTGTGTTTCCACATGTTTATAACCGTTTGATAGAGGAGCTGCAATCTGCCTCTGACGGCACATTTCACCAACTGCATTATCATATTTAAAAAGCAAAAGATCCTGCCGGGACCTGTTAATTACACAGCCTTGGTATACAGCGAATCGGTGCCCTTAACATTTATTTAATCACTGAGAACAGGAAAAAAAAAAAAAGGGGCAGGGAAAGACTTTTGGAATACAAATGTGAATGTTAGTATTGCGACCATATTCCAGCCTTCAATTAGCTTTTCACCTAGTACAAACTGCCGTGTTAAAAGGGAATTCAAATAGAGTGTAAGATGGTGCAATCCCATTGGGTGAGGTTTGTAGCATTTCTCTCTTTTGTCCCTTGTCACTCTGGAGATTTTTATGACTTTCCTTTCGTCTTTGTTGCATGTTTCATTTAAAACACAGACATCAAGGATTATGTAGCAACACTGGGAAGAAGTGAACCCCTGCAGACAGAATGAAGGCTAGAGAGAAGGATACAATAGGGCAGGCCTGCACAACATGCGGCCCGCAGAGCCTCTCTGTGCGGCCCGCGGGAGGCCGGCTTTAAAAATATATATATATATAATTTTTTTTTTGCTCAACAACTTTCCTCGCATCCAGCCCTCGGCTTTTTTCTTTGGAGTAATGTGGCCCTCGCTGCTTTACGAGTTGTGCAGGCCTGCAATAGAGGGAAGGCAAATCAGTACAATATTCAAAGATATAGAAGGTCAAGGTGGCAATGTTCTCTGCATTAAGCTACAGTGCAAGCTTTCTGGAGCAGGCACAGTGTTGTTTGTACAGCCCCTTGCACATCGGAGCCTTGATACTTGATCAGCGCCCTTACACACTACTATAATAATAATAAAAATAAGGTGGGTGAGTGAGGTAATATCGTTCATTGGACCAATTTCTGTTGGTGAACTAGACAAGCTTTCAAGCTATACAGAGCTCTTACTGAGGTCTGAGAAAGGTATGCAGTCACAGCTAAATACAAGGTGGAATAGATTGTTTAGCATAAGTAGTTAACACATATTCTAAGGAACCATTCAAGGTGAAGTGGCCTGTTAACACCTCTGTAGTCATGGAACAAAAACAGGAGTGGGTTGGTGGAGGAGTTAGTGGGTTACAGATTGTTGTAATATGCCATAAATCCAGTATCTTTAAGACCATGATTTTTAGTGTCTAGCAAAGTTGTTTATTGAAGCTTCCAGGCTCGTCCTTTGAAGGTGTTGTGCAGGTTTCCTTTGAGGATGAGGATTGAGAGGTCAGATATGGAGTGATCGTTTTATGAAAAGTGTTTGCTCATGGATGATAATTTTGCTAGACACTAAAAATCAGTCTTAGTGCTTGTCAACGCTTGAAACACTGCTGCAGCTGCGTCGCTGTAGCACTTCAGCATAGACACCACCTACGCCGATGGGAGAACCCCTCCCATCAGCGTAGGTAATCTACCTTCCCGAGAGGAATTCTTTCATTGACCTAACACTGTCTCTACACCGGGGCTTAGGTCGGCTTAACTACATTGCTCAGGGGGTGTGGATTTTTCACACCCCTGAGCAATGTAGCTGGGTTGGTTTAACTTGTGAGTGTAGAAACCCACGGCTGGTCTGCGTCAGCTGACTCAGGCTCATGGGACTTGGGCTAAGGGGCCATTTAATAGAGATGTAGACAGTAGGGTTTGGGCTGCAGCCCAAGCTCTGGGTCTTTCCCATCTTGCAGCGTCCTAGAGCCTGGGCTCCAACCCAAGCGTCTACACTGCAATTAAAACAGCCCCTTAGCCTGAGCCCGAATTAGCTGGCACAGGCCAGCTGTGGGTTTGTAATTGCAGTGTAGACATACCCTGTGAGCACCTTTCCCAGACCTGAGGAAGAGCTTGATGTGGCTCAAAAGCTTGTCTCTCTCAGCAACAGAAGTTGGTCCAATAAAGGATATTACCTCATCCACCTTCTCTCTCTAATGTCCTGGGAACAATGTGGTTACAATACTTTCACCTGTAATAATATTGTCAGTTGTAACACATTCTGTGTCCCAGTATGGCAGATCAGTTCTGAAGGCTAGTTATTCTTCCATAACATTCTGGAATGAAAGGTCACATGCTCGAAGTTCTTCAGTTTGCTTCATCTTTATACACCACTCCTTGGACTTTAGTGAAATATTCACCTGCTTGAAGTTAGGCATTTGCCTATATACCTTAATGAATTAGGGCCTCAGTCTCCAGCTGCTGATATGCACAGTTCCCTGCTCAGTTCCCCTATGTGTGCAGCAGTGGATGCTTTCTACTGCTGAAGTACCATTTCCTTTGCCATGAGTGTGAGAGCATTTCCTGTCTCCCACTGCAGAGACTTTACTGGTAGAAGGGCACAGGCGGCACAGGTTTTTGGGGGGAGTGGGGGTGGGGGAGAGGAGAAATGTGCTGTGTCCAGTGGAAGGTGCGGTACAAACAGGAGCACTATAGGTTGGTGGGCAAGGAAGGGGATTGGAGTTTGAGGTTGTGTTCCATTCGCCCAGACCAAAGGGCCCTGGTATCAGTTTTCTAAACAAAAGGATTTGTTGATAAGATTCCACTTCATCTGTCGTGTTGTATCTAGTACTTTATTGCACTCTGCCTGTCTCGCACGGCTTGCTTTCCACCATAGACATCTCCATTCTCATAGAACAGTTACATCCTCCTTTGTTGTAATTACCTATGGACCGATCTAAGAAAAAATAAATCGCCCAAGCAGCAGCATACTGCTCTTGAGTGCTCTCTGGAAGATACAGAAATACATAGTAACTTAAAAAACATAGATCCTACATTTAAATCGTTTCCTTGTTTGCCAAGTTTACATTTAAATAGATGGTAAGTGAAACAAGATGTGATGTGTGAATAACTGAAATCAGAGCTGAATGGGTTATAATACTTTGTGACCACCATGTGTAAAAGTTTTTCACTGAAATGCTGATACCTGCTTTCTGATGGACTAGTGCCTTTTCATTGTTATTGTCCTTGTCAGTAAAGCTTTAAATTTATTCATGAAGCAAGCTGGAGCTCAGGTGGCAACAGCTAAATCCATTTAGCAGTAGGAATAAGAGGAAAGCCATTTTAATGTTCTCTTGCAGTGCTGCAGTACTTAGCAAACCCAAAGGATATTAATTACTCAGCATGCTCTGAGATGTAAAAGCATGAATTTATCAAGACAAATGCATTCAGAACTAGACTAAGTCAACAGTAATTAATGTGATGCAAAAAGACAGAGAAAGGAAGGATTAGTGGACCTACCACATTAGAATAGCGTATAGTTTAGGGGCATCATTGGGAATGAAATGATAAGAGATAGCTAAGATATTGTGAGGCATCCTTAATAAATATACCTTCTGTTTGTCAGGTATATTCTTTGAATATGGGTATGTCCAGAATGTATATTGCCTGGACAGAGTGAATGTTAAGTTGTATGTTTAGCAGGCACAGCAGCAAATTTTATTTTTTAATATCAAAATCTTTGCTATTTGAATGTACCTTTAGGAGCGGAGTGGAGAGAGTGTGTGTGTTTTGCACAAACATTATCTAAGCCACTCCAATATTTTTATGGTGTTTAGCAAACACATAATCGTGAGTACATCCACAGATGAGTGGCAGCTAGAGAGATGAATTGGTAGGCTCCACTTGACAAATTTAAGTGTAGCATGTGTATTTATACCAAATCCATTAGAGCAGACAAATGGAAAATCCAGAGATGACTGCTCTGCAATTTAACAGTCACAGAATTCTGAGAAGGCTGATGTCTTCTTCATTGTTGGTAATGGGTCAGATTTAAAAATCTCAAACTAAAGCAATTTAAGGGAACAAGTCCAGCCATGCTGTATTGAAAGTTGTTTTACATTGTCAGTGAGTAATGAGTAAAGCCAATGCCAATTTTTTATCTCTAGGATATGGCGATGATTTTGACTTCAGTTTAGAGGATGCACTTGATGACCGTCCAACCAAGCGACGTAAGTACAGTTTACAGGAAAAAGCAAATAGCGATTGTGTGTGTAACTACGTATGTAGATTATACACAGGTAAAAGGTGAGGGGCTTACATGACCCCGTCATCTTTTCCTGGTCAGATCCAGTTTCCTTAATTGTCGACAGCTAAAATAAACATTCCTCCTGTAAAATTTGTTTCTAACCTAGTGTTCCTTTGTGTTGTGATGCTGGTTAGCAAGTCACATTGATTTAGCATTCTGACAGCCTATTAGTATTGAATACATGCTTTTGTGTTCCTAATTACTTGTGTTGTCATTCATTCATCCCCATGTTTGCCTGGAATGCATTGTGTAATGCTTTTCTCTTCCAGCAGGTGTGAGCGCTATTTCTGAGATTGTGATGTTCTGACTCTTACCTTTCTCCATTCCCTGCTTGCCCTCCATGGGTATGTGTACACTGCAATTAGATGCCTGCAGCTTGCCCAGGCCAGCTGAGTCAGGCTCATGCTCACAGGCCTGTTTAATTGCAGTGTAGATGTTCAAGCCCCGGCTGCAGCCCAAGCCTGAATGACTACACTGCAATTAGACAGCCCCATGAGCCAGACATACCCCATGGCTCAGACTTTCACAAGACTCTCCCTCTTGCCTGTATTGTTTTGCTTCCACAGTTGATTCCAGGAGCATTTCAATGGCTAAATACCCTATTTGCAACCACAAAGCAAGCTCCTAGTTAATCCTTTCCTGAAACAATCAGGGATTAGGAGATTCTCCCATTTATCCCCAAAGCACTACCGAGACCGGCCCCTCACCTCTCCCCTCCATGAGTGCCACATGGGTTCCTGCAGCCCCATTAAATGTACACAGCTGTCCTGGGACCTGGGGGAGGAGACAAGTTAGGGGCCACAGCCAAGTGTTTTGGGGAGGGTGGATAGCCAACCAGTTCTGCACCACCCAGATGTGCAGCAGGTACAGATGCCCTCTTCCTCCTTTGCACACCTGGTCTGCCCTGAGGATTGGCCAGTCCCTCCTGAAGCTGGCATATGTAGTGGGAAGTTGCTACCCTGCCCCCTTTCTGCCATGGCCCCATGATTTTCCCTTGAACACTAAGTGGCCAGATGTATAATAAAGAATGTATAAATGCCTTAATGGTTTAATATTCATCATGGCTAGGTGACATTGCAGGAGCCCAGCTGTTTGACACAGCCAGTCCTCAGATGCTCTCTTACACAGAATAGGCCTGGGGACAAATTCTGGTCAGTTTTTCACCCATGAACACTATGTGGCTGCATTTGTTATAGAGAATGGCTGGAAGAAGCGTTTTGCGCACACAGGATATGCTGGTCTCCTTTCCTGATTCTGCATGTGCACAGAGTAGAGGTGTTCAGACATATTCATACCACCTTGTGTTATACCAATAAAATAAAAACCAGCAGGATCTTATTAAAGGGGATAAGACAAAATGTCACATTTATTGTAAATACAAAGAGAATCATGGTAAGCAGTCATTCATTCAGGTTCACGTTCATTCATAGTGCCTCTCACTGTTTTCAGCTGACTCTGGGCATTTGTAGCCAGCACCTTCCAATTGTCTGCTCCCTTTTCCGTTTGGGTTAGCTTTCCCTGTAAAGATGCCTTTTCCTCTTTACATGAAGCCAAGTGGAGGTAAGAATTGTTACATGCCTCCCACAACAACCAAATTGCTGCTGCATTTCTTTTGGCAGCACTAGAAAGTTTATATATGAGGATATACTGAGCCAATCTATCCTCTAGGTCCGAAATAGTGCAAGCATCTACAAGGGCTTGTTCAGTCCAAGGACTGTGCCCATATCTCTGAAAAAAGTGTTATTTCTTTTACAAAAGGTGAGGTTGGAGCTCCTTCAAACTCCATTCCTCCCTCTGAGACTGTTCTCCCTTGTCCTTTAAAAAAAACACAACCCCCCCCCACATTTTTAACACGTGTATAGTTTCCTTCATCACCCCTGAACGCTTGCAGTGAGTGACACAGCCTAGATTATCTTATCCTGCTACCCCTGATCTTGTTCAGCGAGCAGCTTTACCTTGCCCTATAGGCTCTTGTTACCCCTGATTTCTCAGTGAACAATTTGGATATGATTAATCATAGCTTAAAGTTTCTATGAGCTCTTTTATGAAGCCTCTACCCTCCGGAGGTCAGTAGGCTTTGGTTAACCATAATCTTTTTCCTTGCTACCTCCATGGAGGCCAGCAGGTTTATTTTAAAAAAATAAAAAAGAAATAAAAAAGAAATGCCAAGCTCAATAGAGCTGGTGGTGTGCACACGAGTTTTCACAATAACCATGACATATGCCAATACTCCCCCTTTCGCAATTCTCCACCAAAATGTTATACCAATAAAATAAAAACCAGCAGGATCTTATTAAAGGGAATAAGACAAAATATCACATTTATTGTGAATACAAAGAGAATCATAGTAAGCAGTCAGTTATTCATAGACTCATAGACTTTAAGGTCAGAAGGGACCATTATGATCATCTAGTCTGACCTCCTGCACAATGCAGGCCACAGAATCTCACCCACCCACTCCTGCAATAATCCTCTCACCTATGTCTCAGCTATTGAAGTCCTCAAATCATTGTTTAAAGACATCAAGATGCAGAGAATTCTCCAGTAAGTGACCCATGCCCCATGCTGCATAGGAAGGCGAAAAACCTCCAGGGCCTCTGCCAATCTGCCCTGGAGGAAAATTCCTTCCCGACCCCAGATATGGCAATCAGCTGAACCCTGAGCATGTGGGCAAGACTCACCAGCCAGACACCCAGGAAAAAGTTCTCTGTAGTAACTACTAACATCCCATCATTGACCATTGGTCCTGTTTACCACTGATGGCAATTAATTGACCTTTGACTAAGATTCATTCCGTTTCACATTCATTCATACACACACACAGGTTCTGCATACATGTCATAGTTACCAGCCTAGAAGTTGCTCATGCCAAGTTACTGGCCAGGTAACCTGGGCATGAGGGTGGAGCTGAGTACTTGTCACATTCATCTGATGCTTCTGGAGGGTGGTGGCAGAACCAGACTCAAAGTCCTCAGTCTTTAGTCTTTAGAAAGAATAGCTGATTGCGGTATAGAGCAATTATATGAATTCAAAGAAATTTGGACCCTGTTTCTAGATACATTTGGATAAAAAAAAGTGTTGAGGTGGCTCAAAAGCCTCAGAGGGCCTCTATTCCACCTAACCCCTTTGCCTTTTCCCCCCATCTCTCTTTCCCTCCTGGCTATTCATCCACGTCTTCTCCTAGTCTATTACTGTGACCTCACCCTAACATGTTATGTCTGAGTGATATTGTCTGGTTTTGTGTTGTTTGGTCTTTGTCAAGTTGTAAAATTATGCATAATTGCCTAATTCTGTTGGGTATCCAAATACTGTATGTGCCACAGGAAACATATAAGCTGTAAGTCATTTACTTTTTTGTACTTTTCATTGTATGTTTCTTTATTAAAATCAATACAAAATTAGTCACCAAAAAAAGCACTACTAACCCTAAGCTTATGCAGCATTGGGATAGCACTAGCCAGTGACAAGGTCTTACCCTATTTATACCACCATCTCTAGAGAGCACTCCAATTGGGCTGCATTCAAAGTACTTTTACTAGCTTAGCAGTCTAATATTCTTAATATAGTTTCATGCCATAGATCTTTTGTACAGTTAAAAAAATCTGAACAAGCAAAGCTTCCTTCTGTAGATTAAGTTTTTCTTGGGATTCCAAATCCCCTTTAAAAATGCAGTGAGCCATTAGTACCATTGCTAAACAGGATCTAGGGAAAATAACCTATTTTAGTTATTTTTGTTGTATCTCATCATTAAGAGCAGATCACTTCTAAGAGAGGGATCTTATCTGGCACTTGAGAAGGCAAAGAAAACATAAAAATAATAAATGAGTTAAGGTATGGCTTAATCTCTTTCATGGCTAGGTGACACTATTGCAGGAGCACAGCTGTTTGACAGTGCTAGTCCTTAGATACTATTTTACACAGAATAGACAGTTACACAGATTCTGGTCAGTTTTGCCCCAGTACAACTTTGTGGTATTCAGTGGAAGGACTTCTGATTTACCCAGACCAGACTGTGGACCATAGTCTTTCCCCTGATAAATAAATGCAAGGAACCAAACACAGCGTGAAAAGCTGCTGTGTTCCCGATCCGGTCTTCTACTAGGACTTTGCATTTCTTCTCCATGCATTTATGGACATGTCAAGAAAATAAGTCAATATCTAATACCTTAACCAGCATAGATTATTGTACAGCCCTGGGAACACAACCAGTGATAAGTCATATTCTATCCTGGAATGGGTTTGTGTGGCTTCCACTGACCTCAGTAGGAACTGCCTGAATATACAAGTACCATTTCCTTCGCCATGAGTGTGACAGCATTTCCTGTCTCACACTGCAGAGACTTTACTGGTAGAGCACAGCTGTGCCGCTGTAGTGCTTCAAGTGTAGACAAGCCCTGAGAAGAGGAGGGCAGGTATTACACTCTGAGAATTGAAAGGGAGGTGGGCCCATGTGGTTGTGAATGGTTTGTGATGTGCCCTGGTGACAGCCCATTAAAGATGTGATCCAAGCTATGAAAAGATTTGAAATGCCTTCCTTTACAGTAAGTACAGATTTCAGACTCTAGCAGAGCTTATTTTAGCTTCTGCTTTCTTGTACTGGAATTCACATGGGGAAGAAAAAATGCACATAATCTGAATGGGGTGATTTTCAGATCAGATACCTTGTAATCTGCCAGGGCTAGAAATGAATACTTCATCCCACTAGAAAGATGATGGATAATGAGGTATTAGACCAGTAACTCTCGTGTGGGGCTCCACAGCCACAACAGACGCTGCACAACCATCAACTAAACATTCCCCATGGGCGCATATCCATCGTCTCTCGAGACTAACGGACGCCAACAGACCAGTGACCACTGTAAAGTCTTATCACATACTGATCGAGGACTGAATGTAGCAAGCCCTGGACCTCTCCCCTGTGTGATTTTCTATCCCTGCAGAATTACAATGACCCCTACACACCTGCTGCAGGAGAACACTGCTCCAGACTACAGATTAAACACTGAGACCTGGAGTGCTGTGGTTCCGCTACAAGGGAGCAAACATCCCTAAGTCCCAGGGCTATCAAGTCAGGACATATCTTGAACTGCATCCTTGGACTTGCACAGATCAAGAAGCAGAAAGCAAGCACCTGAAGGAGGCTAGCTGACTTAAATCGTGACACACCATTGGAAATATTGCCAGATCAGAGACATTCTAATATTCAGAGAGACAGGCAGAAATTAATAGGAACGGGGTAGTCACACCTTTTGTTCATATTTTATTTATACTCAAGGTAACATGGCCCATTACTACTAACAGATATCATCAGTGGCTTACATTATTAACCCCCACACACACTTTCGCTTCTTGCCACAGTAGTATCAGGAGTTGTGATATTTTCATTGACCAGATATTTCATTGACCAGAAATCAGTGTAAGATAAAATCTTCCCTTAAAACATAACCATCGGTTACTTGATGTGGTATGGTGTGCTGTAGATCTTCTAATGTCATTGATTTGAGAGACCCAAGCAGGTGAGAATAAAACTTACGGCCCCTCCATGTTCTCAGGATGATTTATGTGCTGGACCAGTCCTGTTGTGTTAGCAGTTGGTTTGCTGAGTCTGTTTGAAGTACATAGTTTGACAGGGAGTCAAATTCCGCTCTCTGCTACAGTGGACAGCAGCATGCATTAGGGTAATTGGGGGCAGAATTTGACTCTGTGTGCAATGCCGTCATTGGTGTGAGCAGCACGTAGGCCCCGATCTTGCACAGGTCCTTAACTGTACATAGTCCAGTTGATTTCAGTGGGATTATGCACGTGCTTAAAGTTAAGCAACTGCGTGAATTTTTGCAGGATCAGGGCCTGCATGAGCTCTGCAAATGAAGTATAAAAAAGAGCCAATACAATGGTTTTCAATTCATACCATGATTTCATTGATGTTGAAAAGCATGTGGTTTAAGCATCCTGTAATCTTCCACATCACATGGGGTGTAAGCATTTTGTGATGAATAAGCCCTTGTAGTTTATTTCTAAGTCTTAGCTGATAAATTTCCAGGTGACACTAGTAACTAAGTTTTTTCCTCTTTCTTGTAAATCACAGCTACTCCCAAGTTGCCCAAAAAGCCATCGGGCGGAACAGGTGAGGATCCTTCTTGATTTATCATTCAGAGTAATGGGTTGTTTCTCTTGAAAACATTTATGGTGAGCAATGAGTTATTCTCTTACTGTGAAGAACTAGGAAACTTCTGGTTTATTGTTATGAAAGAACGTGACTCAGTTTCCCCATACCTCATACTGGTACACGCACATCCACCCACCCATCCCGGCAATGAAGGCATTAATTTATTTCTTGAAACAAGACAATCAATGGAGTTAAAGTGGGAAAGTCACCTAAAGCACAAATGAACTATCAAAAACTAAAATTACTATAGAGTAATTAATGCAAATCTGTAGACAGTTAAACAGGTGTGCGGAAGTACTGCTCCCTGGGGGAAATTGCAGATACTGGTTTTATCTGAGATCAAGAGGCCCTGAAAGCCCTGTGGCACAGAGTCTCAGAGCCCAGGTCAGGTGACTCAGGCACATGGGGCTCAGCCTGCAGGGCTGAAAAATCGCAGCATACACATTCAAGATAGGGCTGGAGTCTGAGTTTTGAGACCCACCTCCTTCGCGTGGTTTCAGGGCCAGTCGCAGTCGTGCCCCAGGCTTTTTATTGCAGTGGAAATGTACCCCAACTTATCTTGTTTTAGAGAAGAGGTTGACATGGATTTATTTTTAAATGCTCTTAAAATTGGGTGTGAATTGAACATGGTGCCGAAGGAAGTTTTGGGGAATTCAGAAAAAAGAAGATATGAATTGTGCTGATATTGCAACCCAAATTAGGGTGTATATAAGAAAATGGGGAGCTAGTTGGGGAATTAGCACAGATGGTGAAGCTTATGAGTTAATGAGTTTGGAACAGGCTAGGGAGGGAGGCTAGCCCTCTGCCTGCCCACACCAAAGAAGTTGAGGCAGCGCAGAGCATGGTTGTGACCGAATCCTCAGCTGCAAGAAGGGAAACTGAGGCAGCTAAGGAGCACTGCCAAAGCGATGATACCAACTCCGGGATGGAAAGCGCACAACAGCGGCTTGGGAGATTGCAGAGGTGACTACTGTCAGGAAGGGGGGAGGCAAGTTATTCTCTCCTGTCTATAACCCCCTGATGGGCTGTGAGAATGTGAGTGACTGAACATGGTGGGAGAGGAATCGCCGCTCACCTAATCTCTGTATTTGGGAAACTAAAGGCAAACCCAGTGGGGCATGGGGTCCGGCTCGGCCTTCTCCCGCACAGGGAGCTGGAGATGATGCCATGGGTTCCGGAGTCCCTGACCTACAGGGAGGTTGGGCATAGAAAGGAATTTGGCTCTGGGGAGGGTTGAAGATTCTCGCTTTCCAAAAGTTTGGGGTCCCTCAGTGGCTAAAAGCATTGCATGGTTAAAAAGCAGCTTTGCGAGGAGCCATGCCTATCTGACCAGGGAGTTACTGCCTATAATTCCCCAGTGGGGGAACCTCCAAGGCACCACCAGGGCAGCCGATCACTTGAGGAACAAAGGGTCGCCATCCTCAGTCCATAGACACCAGATGAGAGGTGGGAGTGGAAGTTCTGGGATGACAGGAGTAAGCAGGGGCAGATGAGAGCTCTCCCTGAAAATGCACCTAGGAGATTCTGAAGGGGAAAAATGGTTGGGTCGGATGTCAGATGGCTCTGTACTGCTTGATGACCAGTACGTTGGGCATAACGATTAAAGCCAATGCTACTTCTTTGTCTGTAGGATATGGGGATGGTTTGGATGATTTCAGTTTGTCAGATGCACTGGATGACGTTCCCACCAAGCAACGTAAGTAATGTTTTGACAGGAAAATCACAATGAGCGGGCAGTGTTCAAAATGTCAGATACAATGATTCTTCTTTTTGTCCAGGACTGCTGTGTCCATGATTTAATAACTCAGCTGCAGCCCTTGCACCACAGGGCTGGGCCAGCTTCTCGCTCCCGGCACGGGGTTACAGCACCACTCAGGTTTGGCTCAGCTGCCCTTTGATCGTTAGGGTGAAGGGTGGCCAGGCCAAATTTGAGTGAGTGTTGCTGAGAGCCCATATGCCAGGTCACACCACCACTCACTCAAATATGGCCTGGCAGCTGGCTCCCCCCACTTCCCTGCATGCCGTGACAGAGGGATGGCCAGGCCAAACCTGAGTGACACTGCGACCTCACGATTCTGGAGCCAAGAGCCAGTGTTAGCCCTGTGGGACAGGAACTGGCTTTGCAGGGTGCATGCAGGGTGGGCTTGCTGGGCAACCCGCCCCTGGGGGCAGGACCCAGTTTCCCCTCCCCTCCCCTAAGACCATTCCATCCCCGGAACAGGAGCTAACACCCTCATCCTGCATGGCTGCCCCACTTTAAATGGCACTCCCATTACTTTACACACCATTTCACCCATAACCCTTGACATTTACTAAATTTACCGTGGCTGCTGCTTGATAAAAATGTCATGGCAATCTGCAGCCCTAATCACGACACACCATTGGAAAAAATCACCAGCTTAAAGGTGTTCCAATATTCAGAAACACAAGCAGAAATTAATAGGAACAGGGCAGCCACACCTTTTGTGCATATTTTATTCATACTCATGGTAATACAGCCCGTTACTGGCAGACATCAGTCATTTACAGTATTTAAAACAAAATGGACTTTGGCCTCGTACGATGTTGACAGTATCAGGAGTTGCAATGTGTTCCTGTTACTAGAAAGCTCTCATTGACCGGAAATCAATGTAAGATAAATTCTTGCTGTAAAACATCACCCATCTGTTACCTGGCGAGGTGTGGGGCACTATAGATCTTTTATTGTCACTGATCTGGGAGACTAAGCAGGTGGAAATAAAAGTGTATGGCATCTCCACATCCACAGATGTGTTATTTGCTTTATGCACTGGACAAGTCCTGTTGTGTTACCAGTTGATTTGCCTGGTCTCTGTTTAAAGTACATAGTTTGACAAAGGATCAAATTCCGCTCTCTGCTACAGTGGACAGCAGCATGCATTAGGGTAATTGAGGGAAGAATTTGACTCTGTGTGTGCAATACCATCATTGGTGTGAGCAGCACACAGGCCATGATTTTGCACAGGTGCTTAATGTACATAGTCCACTTGATTTCAGTGGGATTACTCACATGCTTAGAGTTAAGCACCTGCATGAATTTTTGTAGGATCAGGGCCTGAGTGAGGTCTGCAAATGAAGTATAAAAGAGAGCTAATACAACGGTTTCCAATTCATACCATGATTTAATTAATGTTGAAAAGCATGTGGTTTAAGTATGCTGTAATCTTCCACATCACATATGGGGTATAAGGATCCTGTGATGAAATAAGCTCTAGTAGTTTATTTCTAAGTCAGAGTTGACAAATTTCCAGGTAACACTAGTAACTAAGTTTTTTCCTCTTTCTTGTAAATCACAGCTACTCCCAAGTTGCCCAAAAAGCCATCGGGCGGAACAGGTGAGGATACTTATTAATTTATCATTCAAACAAAATAGCGAGCTGTTCTTCTTGAAAACATTCATGTTAAGCAATGGGTTAATTCGCTGCTGTGGAGTACTCGGAAACATCAGATTTATTTTTTATGAAAGAATATGTGACTCAGTTTCCCCATACCTTGTACCACTCTCTGGGTGAAATTGCATATACTTGAGTGTGTTCAAGGGGCCTAGCAAGCAAATATCTGAGAGTGGTAGGAGGTGGCCGGTCTTACATAAAGGAGGGTCAAACCAGGAACTGACAGGGGCTCCAGAAGGAATATGGGGTCATCTGGTCAGCCATGTGAATAAGCTGTTTGTTTTTAAGGTATGTTTTCTCTGTAACGCTGTTGGTTCTGAATAAGTCCTTTGCTTTATGAAGGCTGGGTGGTTGCTGGGCACCCACTTCTAGTCTCTGGTGGAGAACAGGACTGTAGGTGCTGCACTTGCTAAGATGATCAGAGGGAGCAGCAGGAGGAAATTGCAGCTGAAGTTCTTAGTCTGGAGGGAGAGAGACAGACCTGTTCCTGTCTCAGGCTAGAGGTCTGAGATCTGAGTCCCACTCAAGCAAGCCAGGAAGGGGGTCAGAGGTGGTTTCCACAGGAACTGTGCACCTACAAGAGATGTGTCCCAAGATTTGTGCACATGACAGGAACTGCCACATTCGGAGGCTTCAGTGACTTGTTACCTTAACACACAAGCATCAAGATTAGAATGTACAAGGGTTTAGAAGAGCTGTGCTAGCAGGACTCGGTTATGTTATCTGTGTTCTCTTAGCACCTGCAAGCCCCAGTCTTGTCCCAGGACCCCACAGTGTGTGGTGCTGCACAAACACAGAACATACACAGTCTCTGCCCAAAGAGCTTGCAATGTACAGTGCAATAGATGCCATTTTTCAAATCTGTTCTAAGCTTTTTTGAAATCCGCTTCTGTAGCGCAGGATGGACATGTGGGCAAGGCCCAGGGTCAGGACTCAGGAAATCTAGGTTCAGTTCCCAGCCCATCTGCTGATTCCTTTGTGACCTTGGGCAAGTCTCTTAACTGTTTTGTGCCTTAGTTTCCCCAGTAATAATGCCGTACTGCCTCACATGTTTCCTGCTCGAAGAATGGCAGCCCTTTGCTTTCCTTCCATGTGTAAACACAACAAACTATTCTCGGTTTCATTTTTGTCCTACATGTTTCTGATCATCCCCGACACAGGAAATCTCTGTTGAAACAATGCAGTTCTAACTAGCTGTGAGGAGACACTTCCCCCACTCGTGCCTTTTCAAATGCCCTTGCTGATTAGATACAGACACATTTGAGCGTCTGCTCAGGACCCATTTGAGGAAACTTGCTTGGTTTCATATTGAAGTGAAAGTTTTACCATCTGCAACTTCTCCAGCTCAATTCCAGCCAAATGTCAGCTGAAATGTAGACGGGTCAGTTGAATAACAGCTCAGCCCTCCAGCTTGAAAAAAACTGCAGCAAGCGAGAGAGCTCCAGAAACAAACACGCTCACTAGCCAAAGCAAACCCAACCTAACCCTTTGGCCAATATGGCTTTCATTAGGGATGCCAGGAAGACCCAGGTGGAAACAGCGTCATGTAACATCTGCTGAGTGTTAACTGTATTTCTGAGCTTCAAGAACAACTCCAGCAGAATAAAGAGATTAAACTTTGTGACGGGGGACATCAAAACTATCCGAATGAAAAATTGTGAGCAAGAGATCCTTCCCTCCATTGTGGTGGTGCAAAGGAGTGGGAAAGCTAGTGTAACTGGCCATCTAGCAGTTCCCCCAGGATGAGGGAATCCCGGGAAAGAGCAGGAAGCAGCACAGCTGGCTCCTGCGTCTCCCAGTGGAGCATGTATGTTGAGGATTGGCCTGAGCTCTGGCAAGCTTTGGAAGCCCAGACAGACTTCCTGCAGCCATAGCCCCTGAGGCTGCTCTAAGATATATCAGGGTCGGCTAGCACAGAACCTGTGGAGGATCAGAAAGCCAGAAGCCATTGCTCCTGCTCAGTTTCATCCTCCTCTCTTCAAAATAAAGGAGGAACAAAAAGCCAGAAGAGAACTACACCATAAGCTAGTATCCAACAAAAGCCAACCACTGCGCAGAGGGGGACCATTCAGCTGCATTTAACTGTTAGTGAGGAAACAGATATAGGCAGGGAGAACAAGGTGAGTATTAATGGGGAATGGGAGGAGAAGGTTCAGAAGCTTACCATATCTAGCTCAGATACCACAGTGATAGGCACCTTTCAAAAACCTAGGTAGATAGTTATCACTGGTCCCTGCCTATGATCCAGCACCAGTCCTGGCATGCATAATAAATACATGCATGATCCAGAAACATCACACCATGTTCCATTTTTCAAAGTCAGCAAGTTTTCCACATTAGAAAAAGACACCATGGTGTGAAATCCTGGCCCCATTGAAGTCAATGGCAAAACTCCCATTAATTTCAATGTGGCTAGGATTTGACCCCATAAATCCATGTGATTTTGGTCAGTGGATGCAGGTGCAGGATTGATAGTAAGGAGCAGTCTGCCTAGCTTTATTTCCATATGTGGCAGGGAATTGCTAGTTACATGGTAGGATTTGCACTTAGCAGACTGACTCTAGCATTCAGCTGACAGTTCACATCTGGCTTTCCCATACAATGCACTTCTGTAAATAGCAATTGCACTGTAGATAAGAACTATGAACACTGGGATTTAGCCAGCTGTATATCTCAACACGCCTTTAACATGCGGACACGGGGTGCTTGCTGTGGATTCAGTCCCCGGTGAGAGAAGTCGTTTGATTCAAGAGGCCTCACTGAGAACTTGAACTCCTCTGCTTTGCTCCAGAACATTTTAAAAAAAGTATTCTTATCAAATTGGTGTCGTTTCTTGTTCTGGCAGAGTCTCTCCAGTTTCCATGTCTAGCTTCCACATGCTTTTCCTGCTGTGAAATCGCTCACACAGCCAAGGTTCTTAGCACTGTTCCAGAAGCTAGATGGGCATTTACAACTAGTTCCCTTTAGTGAGCTCTGCCCGTCAGAGGTTCCCTCAGAACACAGCCTGGCAGATGTGCAAAGGCACTGCATGTTCTTGGGCAGACCTTCCTTTAAAGTCCTGTGCTCTGAGCTTTCTCTGGTTGATTAGATTCTGAAATCCCTTTCTGTCCTCACTCAGATTTGATAACCTGTAACTTGCTCAACCCTATGTGTAAAGGACACCTCTGTGATCAGAGGTGGGTGAGGGAACAACACACACCCCGCATTTCTGGCTCTAATGAGCAAGATGGCTCTGTTCTAAAGAAAGCCTTTTTCTGGGAAAGGATGCAATTAAGTTATTCCTTGTATTGCATTTCCAGTATTGCCTTGACAACTGCAAGCATTTTCCTTAACACTTCTCACAGCATTGTACATCCATTATAAGAGACTATCGGTGGGAGGAAGGGGAGAACCCTCCCCCCATTTCAGTACAATGGGTCTAGGACACACACAATAGGTCCAGATCTAGGAGATAAGGCGGCAAATTAGGTTGTAGTCAGCTTAATCTGAAAGTTTTGGAATGGGATTGTATTCTAACAAGCAGAGCGCTGGGGTATCTAGACACCTTTTCTCAGCTGACCTATTGTGAATCGTTGTATCTTACTGATTAAGTCACACTGATCTCTATGTACAGTTTCTCTGTGTGAGAAATGACAAGGCAGCCATGAGC
Source organism: Macrochelys suwanniensis (assembly GCA_033296515.1). NCBI lineage: Eukaryota > Metazoa > Chordata > Testudines > Chelydridae > Macrochelys > Macrochelys suwanniensis. The sequence continues at coordinate 93,218,243 of CM065783.1, forward strand.
CCATGTTTCCCAGCAGGCACTACAGGTAAATGTTCTAATGCTGCCTTTAAGAAACAGAATGAAGGCTGCAGAGCTCCTGGGAGGTTGGCCGCAGGAGTGGGCCACATGTGGGCTCAGGGCCATTGATAAGGTTCTGCAGATAATAGACCTGCACAGTGCAGGCTCTTCACGTTGATGTTGAATGGTTTGCATCGCCTGCCTGGTGCAGTCACAGAAAGCTTTTCAACAGCCGAGTCATGCTGACAGAATCATGCTGTTTACACAATGGTGAGATTTGTTTTTTCCCTTTAAAAATAGGGGACTTAGATTTATCTGACTACTTTGACATCCAAACGGAGACTACAACAAAACCAGGAAAGGCAACCACTAAACCCTATCCAAAGCAGCCAGGTAATACCGCATTCCCTAAGGCACTGTGTAGGAATGCATACAGACCATCCCACTGCCCAAGATTCCTGTCTGGGGTGTGAATGAAGGAAACTGCTTGTCAGTCTAACCATGAGAAGCATATCCTAGTGTTCTGAGCACAAGACTCAGAGCAAGGAGACCTGGCTCACACAAACACTTATTGTGTTATCACGTAATCTGTAAAATGCTGGCATTAGAGCCCTACCCAGCAGGGGTTCGGAGACTTAGTTTTAGTGTCCATACAGTGCTTTGGGGCCATGACTGAGTCCTTCCCAGCTATTAAAACACCCTTACAAGAGAGACTTAGTAATGCACAATATTAACCATTGGATAATCTTTTTAACTAAGTATGGTATTCCCTCCTCATTGGGCAGAAGATAATGGATATTCCAGCACTGAATTCAACTCACATTGGAATCTAATCTCTACTGATGGAGCGCCCACGGTTGGGCAAATTGGTCAGCATCATCATACTGTGGGTGGCAAAAGTGCACAGTACAGTAACTCCTCACTTAAAGTCATCCCGGGTAACATTGTTTCGTTGTTACATTGCTGATCAATTAGAGAACATGCTCGTTTAAAGTTGTGCAGTGCTCCCTTATAACGTCGTCTGTCAGCCGCCTGCTTTGTCCACTGCTTGCAGAAAGAGCAGCCCATTGGAGCTAGCTGGTGGGGGCTTGGAACCAGGGTGGATCAGCAGCCCCCCTACGAGCTCCCCGCTCCCCTAAGTTCCCCGTAGGGCAGCCACCCAGCAGGCTGTCAATTGCTGGGCAGTTCAGCTGTCCCTCCCCCCACTGCCATGTGCTGCTCCTGCCCTCTGCCTTGGAGCTTCTCCCGGAGCCTCCTGCTTGCTGTGCAGTGAGGGGGAAAGAAGGGTGCTAATGTCAGGGTGTCCCCCTCCCCCCGATCCTGAGCCCCATACCCCATCTCCATAGAGCGGGGTGGGAGTGGGGGCACGACAGGGCTCAGGACAGAGGTAGCTTGCTGGCAGGAGCTGCTGCCTCAACTCGCTAATCTACTTAAAAGGGCTGTCTACTTAGAGTGGGGTCAGCATACTTAAAGGGGCAACGCGTGTCTCTCACACACACTGTGTATGTCTCTGTCTCTCTCTCCCATGCTGTCTCCCCTCCCTCCATTCGGGCTGCTTTGTAGAGTGTGAGGCTATATTAACAACGTGTTAACCCTTGAGGGATCAGCTGAGTTCATCATTTAGCAGTAAGGCATTCCCTGGGAAATATCCCACCCTCTGACTCTGCTACCTCAACCAAGCTTCACAATCATCATTGCTGTGTACAGTATTAAATTGTTTAAAACTTATATTGTGTCTGTGTCTGTCTGTTTTTTGTCTGGGAAAATTTTTTTCCCTGGAACCTAACCCCCTCACCCCCCATTTACATTAATTCTTATGGGGAAATTGGATTCGCTTAACATCGTTTCGCTTAAAGTAGCATTTTTCCGGAACATAACTACGTTAAGTGAGAAGTTACTGTATTGCTAAAGAGCCAAACTAGAACCCTCCTCTGGAGTTTAAAACAAGCCTACAACCCCTTCCTAGGGTTCATGGAACGAGCGATGTATGCAACAACAACAGTCCTGTGATACTCAGCAGTGTCCTCAAGCCTTAGCAATTACAGCCATCGTGGCATGTGTTCTGATAGAGCGATATGTACCGGTGTGTTCTACACACGTGGGTATTTGAATGTAGTTCCACAGAACAGATTGCAGGGAGGAGTGTTTGCTAATCTCAGGTGAGCAAACCCCAGAGCACTAGAGCTTTGGAAGGGTCTTGGCTTTGTAGCACAGGCCCATGGCTTGTAATGACCCCTTTCCCCTCCTCCCCCCAGTCTGATGTGCTGAAGCTACAAAGACCTGGTAGGGTGTCTTATTGCCTGGTGGGCTTTTGTAATGTAACTTTGCTGTGGTCTTTTTCCTTCAGGTGATATTAGTTTATGGGATGTGATCCACACCACCACAACCAAGAAGCCAAAAACCACCAAGGCCCCACCCAAAAAGAATCCAGGTAAGTGCTAGTTCTTGAGTGGCACATGGGGCGTCAAGAGCTAGTTCCAAAGGAGGAGAAGCTAGCAGTGCACAAACTGGAGAAGTGGTGGAAGCCACAACCTCTCCTGGCACTCACCTTCTGTCTCATTTACACCCAGCCCCTTTTATTTTCATCCTAATTTTATTTTGTTCACTCTGTAGTCCTGGAAAGTAGGGGGTCTGGTGTAGCCACCTTTCCCCCATGGACACACTGAGCTGGTCCTGGCTGGGTAGCTCAAGCAGCACTTCTCTGGTAGCACCAGCTACTTTGGAAGAGTTTTACTTTGCATTTAAAAACAAAACCAACAAATTGTGTATAGCCCCGACTGCTGTGAAGAAAACATTCCAGACGTAAAGCAATGAAGTGCTGTTTCAGCCGCCCCACTGAAGTCAATGGAAACGTCAGTGGAGTTGTACCTGGTTACGCCAGCAGTGAATTTAGCTCCAAAATTCTAGACAGATAATCTGAAACATTATTGTCACTGAGACTTTCTCCCATGTGTTTCAATAGGGTGTTGACTCTGAAATCTAATGACACCAAGCACTATTTCATAGCCAATCATTTTGCCAGGTGGTGTGGGCAGAGTTTTGGTGATTTTAAATCTTGCTCTGCTTTGAGAGAGCAATCTTACTTTCCCGCCAGTGAAAGAGTCAAGAAATTCAATTAGCTCAGTTACGTTTCTGAAGTAGTCATTTAATAAACATAGTAAGAGGCGGTTCTCTGTTTAAACTTAAATTCTCAGGATACACTGCAGTGTGTTTTCCTTTATCCTTTTGTTTTTCCCCCATTACTGACTATTTCATTCAGAAAAGGTGCATCTCAGAAAATACTTCCTTTTCCTTTAAGATTCCCCCCTTCCCCCCTCGCCTTATTTCCATACTCTGAACACACACAATTGTCTATTTCGTTCTGCCCTTTTCTCTCCTGCTTGATTTATATGATTTCCTGGCATTTGATCCACTATGCAAGACAATTTCTGCAAGAAGAACATGACATTTATCACAACACCAGCATGAGAGCACAAAACCAAATGAATTGCAAATCTCCCCCATGATAGAGTGACCAGACAGCAAGTGTGAAAAATCAGGACGGGGTGAGCGGTAATAGATGCCTATATAAGATAAAGTCCCAAATATCAGGACTGTTCCTATAAAATCGGAACATCTGGTCACCCTATCCCATGATATATGTTTAAACTGAAAAAAAAAAAAAAAGTCAGTTACTTCATCTTTCCCGTTGACACTGTCTGACAGGTTTGAGGATTTTCTTTCTTAAGAACCTTTGTCAGACCTAAGGGATTAGATCAAGGAGTGTTGAATGAAGTACCTTGGAACGCTTGGTCCAAGAGAATAACCAGTATGGTATGTTACAGCAAAGGATCCTGCAGACTTTGACTTATCCGACGCGCTAGATGATCAGAATGATGGGAAAGGCGGCGGGAAACCAAATGTAAAACCTGGTGAAGGTACGTAAATTAACTTTCTTACTCTGCTCTAGATCCTGCAGCGTAAAGCTGTCTATTCATTTTCTTATGACTCGGGGAATGCAAAACACAGTGGGAAAGAACAGAATAGACCCCCTGGGATGGCGCCTCCCTTTCAGATGATTACAGTGGAGCCTGTGCTGATTTATATCAGATGAAGGACCCTTCCCATCCCTCCATCAAGTCGATATGTAGTTTTCATTGTTCAGTGCATCCTTTCATTTAAGCAATGAATTGCTTCAAATGACAAAGGCGGAGGAAGTGGAGAGATTTAAAGCTGCAAGAGCTGGAGCTTGACTTTTTCAAAGCATTAGCTCTTCCTCTAGCCTCTCATGTAAATGTGTGGCATTTCCCTGTCTTTCCCTTAAACATGACAGGCCAAGTTCTTCCCTTGGATAGAGCATACAAACGCCCATCCCCCTCCTTAGCCCTGGTTTACACTACAAGTTTAGGTCGAATTTATTAGCATTATATCGATTGATCCATGCACCCGTCCACACGACGAAGCCATTAACATCGACTTCTAGGGCTCTTAAAATCGATCTCGCCACTCCACCCCCAACGAGGGGATTAGCGCTTAAAGCGATATTGCCGAATCGAACTAGGCTTAGTGTGGATGCAATTCGACGGTATTGGCCTCCTGGATCTATCCCACAGTGCAACATTTGACCGCTCTGGACAGCAGTCTGAGCTCGAATGCTCTGCCCAGGTACACAGGAAAAGCCCCGCGAACTTTTGAATTTCATTTCCTGTTTGGCCAGCGTGGTGAGCTGCAGGGGAGTGTAGATCTCCTCAGCAGAGGTGACCATGATGGAGTCCCAGAACCGAAGACGAGCTCCAGCATGGACCGAGCGTAAGGTACGCGATCTGATCGCTGTATGGGGAGACGAAACCGTCCTAGCAGAACTACGGTCCAAAAGGCGAAATGCCAATACATATGCCAAAGTCTCCAAGGGCATGCAGGACAGAGGCTACAACAGGGACGCGCAACAGTGCCGCGTTAAAATTAAGGAGCTCAGGCAAGCCTACCAAAGAACCAGAGATGCAAACAGCCGCTCTGGGTCAGAGCCCCAGACATGCCGCTTCTATGATGAGCTGCATGCCATTCTAGGGGATGCAGCCAGCACTGACCCACCCATGTGGTATGACTCCGTATGTGGATCATCAGAAACCACCGAGGAGCATTTTCGGGAAGAGGAAGATGATGATAATGATGCCGAAAATAGCGCACAGACACAACAAGGAAGTGGAGAAGCCCTTGTCCCCGACAGCCAGGAACTTTTTGTCACCCTGGAGCCAGTACCCTACGAACCCACCCAAGGCGTGCTTGATGCCGGAGAAGGGACCTCTGGTGAGTGTACCTCTGTGAAAGTAATACATGTTTTATAAACAAGCATGTTTAATGATTAATTCACGGCCAGTACAGCTACAGCTACTGGAAAAGTCTGTTAACATGTTCGGGGATGGAGCGGAAATCCTCCGGGGACATCTCCAGAAAGCTCTCCTGGATGTACTCCCAAAGCCTGTGCAAAAGGTTTCTGGGGAGGGCAGCCTTATCCTGTGCTCCGTGGTAACACACACTACCACGCCAGGCCAGTAGCACGTAGTCTGGAATCATGGCATTGCAAAGCATGGCGGCGTATGGTCCCGGTGATTGCTGGCATTCAAGCAACATCCGTTCTTTGTCTGTCTGTGTTATCCTCAGAAGAGTGATATCATTCATGGTCACCTGTTTGAAATAGGGGGATTTTATTAAGGGGGTATTCAGAGGGGTCCGTCCCTGCTGGGCTGTTTGCCTGTGGCTGAACGGAAATCTTCCCGCTGTGACCCACGCGGTGGGGGGAGGGGGAACAGCAAACATCTTGGATGTGTGTGTGTGTGGGGGGGGTGTCGATTAGGTTCGCGCTGCACGTTAACCCGAAAACCGCTGCCCCTCCCTTTTCAATTGCCAACCCTTTTTAAATTGCCAGCCCAAAGGCTGTTTGTTATGGGAAATGAGGGGGTTGCTGTTTGAAACCATTCCCACATGTTATGAAGGTTAAAGAAGTCTATAAACTGTGGCTTACCATGGCTGCCTGCAAGCCGAATTCTATTGCCCACCGGACCTGCTTGTGTGATCTCTTACACCAAACCGGCAGACCCTCAATATAACAGGCAAAGTGCAACCTTGGACCAAATGCACATGTGCGATGTAATGTTTGGAGCATTGTTCTCTAATTTTAAACTACTTTTAAACTACTCCTCTCCCGTTTGTTTCCTCCCGCAGCTGCAAATGTTTCAACGCCACCCCTTTCATCACCGCCCCAGAGGCTAGCAAAGATTAGAAGTAAAAAAAAAAGGGAATCGAGACGATATGTTCACAGAGCTCATGCAATCCTCCCACACTGAAACTGCCCAGCAGAATGTGTGGAGGCAGACACTGTTGGAGTCCAGGATGGCAGAATTTGATCGCACGGACAGGTGGCGTGCTGAAGACAATGACTGGCGGGATGAAGAGAGACAGCGGTGGGCTGAAGAGAGTAGGTGGCGTCAGCGTGCTGAGAGAAGGCAGGATGCAATTCTGAAGCTACTGGAGGATCAAACGGAAATCCTCCGGCTTATGGCTGAGGAAAGGCGTAGGGTTCAGGAAAGGCCGCCTGAGCCCAGACCGCCGCTACACCCCTGTGTAACCAACAGCCCTCCTCACTGAGTCCCATAACCTCATTACTGAGACGCCCAAGAACGCGTTTGGGCGGCCTCCGTGCACCCAACCACTCAAGCCAAGAGAACTGTCCAAGCAAGAAAAGGCTGGCATTCAATAAGTTTTAAAGTGCTGTGTGTCCTTGTCCTTCCCTCATCCCCTCCTCCACCACCCATCCTGGTGCTTCCCTTCCTCCACCACCCATCCCGGGCGACCGTGGCAGTTACCCCCATATTTCCCCCTCTTTGTTTGACGAGTTAATAAAGAATGCATGATTTTTAAGCAACAATGACATTATTGCCTCTGCAAGCGGTGACCGAGGGGGGGAGGGCAGGGCGGTTTGGTTAAAGGGAAGTAGAGTGAATCAAGGGGCGGGGCTTTTCATTAACGGGAAAAAACAGAACTTTCACACAGCATCCTGGCCATTCATGAAACTGGTTTTCAAAGCTTCCCTGATGCGCAACGCACCCTGCTGTACTCTTGTAATAGCCCTGGTGTCTGGCTGCGCATAACCAGTGGCCAGGTGATTTGCCTCAACCTCCCACCCCGCCATAAACGTCTCCTCCTTACTCTCACAGATATTGTGGAGCGCACAGCAAGCAGTAATAATAATGGGAATATTGGTTTCGCTGAGATCTAACCTAGTTAATAAACTTCACCAGCGAGCCTTTAAACGCCCAAATGCACATTCCACCACCATTCTGCACTTGCTCAGCTTATAGTTGAAAAGGTCCTGACTACTGTCCAGGCTTTCTGTGTATGGCTTCATGAGCCATGGCATTAAGGGGTAGGCTGGATCCCCAAGGATAACTATAGGCATCTCAACATCCCCAACAGTTATTTTCTGGTCTGTGAAGAAAGTCCCTTGCTGCAGCAGCTGAAACAGACCAGAGTTCCTGAAGATGCGAGCGTCATGTACCTTTCCCGGCCATCCCACGTTGATGTTGGTGAAACGGCTCTTGTGATCCACCAGTGCTTGCAGCACTATTGAAAAGTAACCCTTTCGGTTTATGTACTCGCTGGCTTGGTGGTCCAGTGCCAAGATAGGGATATGGGTTCCGTCTATCGCCCCACCACAGTTTGGGAACCCCATTGCTGCAAAGCCATCCATTATGACCTGCACATTTCCCAGAGTCACAACCCTTGGTACTAGCGGCTCTGTGATCGCCTTGGCTACTTGCATCACAACAGCCCCCACTGTAGATTTTCCCACTCCGAATTGATTCGCGACTGACCGGTAGCTGTCTGGCGTTGCAAGCTTCCACAGGGCTATCGCCATTCGCTTCTCTACTGGGAGGGCTGCTCTCATCTTGGTGTTCTGGCGCTTCAGGGCAGGGGAAAGCTACTCACAAAGTTCCATGAAAGTGCCCTTACGCATGCGAAAGTTTCGCAGCCATTGCTGATCGTCCCACAACTGCAGCACTATGCGGTCCCACCAGTCTGTGCTTGTTTCCCGGGCCCAGAATTGGCGTTCCACGGCATGAACCTGCCCCATTACCACCATGATGTCCACCTTGCGGGGGGGCCTTTTTTGAGAGAGGTCTGTGTCCATGTCCTCATCACGGTCCTCAGGGCGCTGCCGTCGCCTTCTCGCCTGCTGTAGCTGTAGCAGCTTCTGGTTCTCGTTCTCCATATACTCCTGGACAATGCACGTGGTGTTCATAACGGCGATAACAGCTGCGGCGATCTGATCGTGCTCCATGCTTTCCCTGGTATGGTGTCTGCAGGACAGCAGAGTGGGAGCAGCAGCGGCGGGTGGATAACAATGGTGTCAGCAATATGGCGCCCACCTGAAAAAAGGTGCGAAAGGATTGTTGGCTCCCCCCTCAGTTGCTTTCACAGAGGGAGGGGAGAGCAAGGGTTAGGCTCCTTTCCTTCTAACAGCCGATGGTACAGTATGCGGGGAGCAAGGGTTAGGCTCCTTCCCTTCTAGCTGCAGATGGTTCAATAGGCTTGATATCCATCATCATCTCCTGGCCCCCTCAAGGATTGAACTCGCAACCCCGGGTTTAGCAGGCCAACGCTCAGACCGCTGAGCTATCCCTCTGCCCGTGTTGCAGGCAGTACTGAATCTCCCTTAAACAAAACGTAAAAAAGAGAATGACCAGTCACTCTGGTCACTCCCATTTATGTCCAAGCGCCCCCGGCCAGCCACACCATAGGCCGGCCAGGAGCACACAGGGGACGATGAATTTCAAGCCTACTGTACAATCTGCAGCTAGAAGGCAAGGAGCTGCTGCTGTGTAGTCCCACGACTACCAGCCTCAGGCGGAATAGCCCCCTCAAGGATTGAACTCACAACCCCGGGTTTAGCAGGCCAACGCTCAGACCGCTGAGCTATCCCTCTGCTCGTATTACAGTGCGACTGAATCCCCACTAGATCTAATGTCGAGGTGTACGCTGGAGATGTACGGTAATTGTGAGCTGAGCAGGCTCCATGCTTGCCGTAGCAAACCCAGAAACCCCGGAAAAAAGGCGCGAAAAAGATTGCTTTCACAGAGGGAGGGAGGGACGGGGGATGGCTTGACGACATGTACCCAGAACCACCAGCGACAATGTTTTCTGCCCCATCAGGCTTTGGGATCGCAACCCAGAATTCCAATGGGCGGCGGAGACTGCGGGAACTGTGGGATAGCTACCCGCAATGCAACGCTCCAAAAGTCGACGCTAGCCCCGATACTGTGGACACAGTCCGTCGACCTCATGGTCTTAATGCTCTTTAGTGGGGACACACACAATCGATTCCATAAATTCGGGTTTTAAAATATCGACTTCTATAATTTCGACCTAATTCTGTAGTGTAGACGTGCCCTCAGAGTGGCGCACACATACCTGAAGGCCAAATAGGACTCTGCAAATTCCGGGCTTTCTCCACTGAAGTTAATGGATCAAGCCCATAAAAAGGGATGAGGAGGGAACATCTGTTATTGCAGAGTTAATTAAAGGGAGATAATATATTTTGTATTAAAGGACTTACCTAGTGTCTCATTGGCTATTTACACATTTACGTATTTGTCCCCTTATTTCTTATTGTCCCTCTGACTCATGAGCTACTGGCAGATCTGCTATGTTGTCCCTACTTGATAGTTTATTGACTGAATGGTACGTGCTTTTGTGACTCTTCGTCATTACCAAGACACAGAAATCCAGAGCAGTCCTAATTCCCAGCCCAATATAGACTATGGGCTAGACTTAACTGGGCTGGCAGGCCTCTTTCCAGTCCCAAAATATTATAGGTGGAGACTCATTTGTCTGCGGTTATTGTTCCTTGAGCACCGATCTAGAAAAGACTTGCACAACCTTTGCATAGAATACACTACTATACAGCTTGTGTAATTAATAACTAGATATTACATTCGATTTTATTACCTAGGTGACTGGCAAGTACTTTGATTTCAAGGTTTGTTTAAATACATTAGACTTGTTCAGGAAAATCTAAAGAGTCAGTGTGTCAGTATTAAGTATTAAAAGCTAGCCTCTCACGGTAATTTATACCCAATCTTAATCAGCATTGGTAAAAATTACATTTTGGCCTCCATTCAATTTGTTAGTTTTGTTTTAATCGTATTGCAAATCCTAAATCCATAAATGCTGTTTTCTGTGATCAGTTAATGAATAGAGAATCCTGTTCCAGGCTCGAAAGGTAAAGGTAGCCCTTCAAGAGGTGGAAAACAGGGTAAGGAGTCTTGTACTGGCTCCCAGCCGTACCTCTTTCCTTTTATGAATCTCAGCTTTCTGGCACGCGCTTTACTAAGCACTGAAAACTTCTGTTACTTCTCTTCTATCTGCAAAATAAATTGGGAATTTAATGGTTTGAAATATCTACACTATTTTTCCTATTAATTCAGGACTGTCTTATTTCTCCATTTCAATTTTGCATGTATTAAGCTTATTTTCTCAGTGATTTTATCTCAGCTACTTGTGTTAGAAATGTGTTCATGCACAGTTCTTCTGCTGGAGATACTCCAGTAACAAAAAAAAAACAAAAAAAAAACAAAAAAAAAACAAATGCAGTAGCATCCCATGATGAGAGGCCAGATACCTCAAGAGAGAGGTGGGGCTCTCAGGGAACCGTTATGCTCTGCCCTGAACAGCCACACTGGTTAGAGCAGCCTAGGGGGTTGTTCTAATCTATGTCAGTTGACAATAGCTCCTAAGGGACTGTACAGCAGCTGAGAACTAGAGGAGCACAGCAGCATTCCACCAGGGCTGGAACGGGGATAGTGTAGCAACCTGCTGAAAGCTCCCTCTTGCCTCCAGCTCTAATTCCTTAAATAAAATGCCTGGAGTCTGGTTGAAGGTCTTTTTTATGCTGCCCTTGTACATAAAGTCTGCTGACTGTATGTTGTGAAATACAGACCTCGTGACCCTTAAAATAGGCCCCATATTTATTTTCATTAAACACTGTCTATTGAGCTACTTTTAAGCAAGAGAGGTTTAATAAAAATAAAGAACATCAGCTTAAACAAGCAAGGAAGTTAAGTCCTGTTTGAGAGAGAAAAAGGTTTTCTTAAATATTGCCAAGCCTGTGGGATGCAATTTGGATGCTCAGTATGTGCTTGTAGCTTACATGTAATATTCTTAACTCTTTGAGGAAAAGCACCTGTTTTCCAATTCCCATGTTGTACTTTTTCAGGAGCCACCAGGACTAGATTCACAAGGGGGATTTAGGTGTTGTAATACTGAACGTTGCAGCGCCTAACTTAGGGCTTGTCTACACTTACCGGGGGATCGATGCGCGGCGATCGATGCATCGATGGTCGATTTAGCAGTTCTAGTGAAGACCCGCTAAATTGACCGCAGATCCCTCTCCTGTTGACTCCTGTACTTCACCGGATCGAGAAGAGTAGGGGGAGTCGACAGGAGAGCGTCTCCCGTCGACATTGTGTAGTGTGGACCCCACAGTAAGTAGATCTAAGCTACGTCGATTTGACTTACGCTATTCACGTAACTCAAATTGCATAGCTTAGATCGAATTTCCCCTGTAGTGTAGACAATTTGGGGTTGTGAATCTGGGTTCCTATGGCCTTAAGTGCTCAGACTTTCCACATAATGCACAGGGAGAGTTGGACACCTATCAAAAGAATTCACAGAAGCCAACATACTGAATGGGGAACTGCCTAAGGTAGCCAATAGGAAATGCCGAGGAGAGAATTGGGGCCTAAGCCCAACCCCTCCAGAGAGAGTTAAATGCCTAATACTGGATTCACAGCCACAAACCCTCTCCTGGAGCCAGGCATCTGTCAGTCAGTCTCTTCTCACAAAAAATGGTGGTGCCACACTTATATTCCATAGTCCAGTGGTTAGAGCATTTCTCTTGAGTGTGGGAGATCTGGGTTCAGGTCCCTACTCTGTCTGGTTTGGAACAGGGATTTGAATCTAGGTGTCCCATATCCCACGGAAGTACCCTGACCACTGAGTTATAGAATCATTCATTGTCCTGCTCTGTCCCAATGAATATTGAATTATTTATACAGCGTGGAACTTCAAGCAAAAGGGATTGAGACATCCCTACCCTGGTGGTCCGGGCACTCCCCTCGGGACTTTTGGAAGAGGAGGCTTTTTCAGTGACAGTTCACTTACAGTTGATTTTTGAGAGACTTTATGGACCTCTCAACCTGGTATGCCTGAAAGTGGGTTCCTCATTGCTCCATGGGAGACTTTTTCAATAGGCAGCCAGGGGTTGCACAAACCAGAATTGGTCCAGAGCCCATTTCGTACCAGCTGTCACGAGTGCAATGAGAACCTTTCTGAAGAGCCATGGGCCTGACTTTTGCTAGGAGCTGAGCACTGACCTTGCCCACAAACACCAGGTGCTCAAGACTTCTGCAAGGGCCTGAATCTAAAGTAATTAAAGTCAGTGCCATTGACTTCAGTGGGCTTTGGATCAGTCCAAAAATAAGTCCCTAGTGCTTAAATTGGATTAAAGCCAATGAAAGGCATCTGGGAGTAGATAGAGAAATTGCTCAACTAATTCTTTTGGCAAACTAGCCACCCGTCCCTTGCATGCTTCCCCCCATGTCTTGTGGTTTCATACTAACCAGTATTAATATTGTCAGTTACTAGTTAAATGAGAAAATCAGCCCCTTTATTAATACAATTGTGTACCAGACCCGAGCAAGTACTGCATGACCACCAATAGAAAGTATTAACAGACAATAGACCAATGGGACTCTCTTAATCTCTGCCATTCGTGAACTTGGAGTATAGTGAATCTGTGAGATGTCCACACAGATGGGAGCTCCTCTTGAACTCAGAGTTGGGATACTTATGAAGTTCAGTTCAGAAGACAGACTGCACTTAGGTTATATTGTCTACATAGAGGTGATGCAGCCCAAATGTGGCATTAAGTGACTAGCTGTGTAGTGATGGTAGAAATGTAAGCAAGAGAGACTGTCACTTTTGCATGACCCAGCAGATTTGTCAGTCCCAAAGCACAATGTGGGCACCGTCAGGGAAGTAACATTTCAGCAAGATACCTAATTGCTGATGCTTATCAGCTTCTCACCCTCTCCTGCTCTTTACAAATCCAACACAGTGCCACCTGCAACCCTTCTGGATGGTTTAGCAGAGAGCTTTCTGGTTACCAGGGTTAGTAGACGTAGCTGAACAACTTGATAAAAAGCCTTGAATATGCAACATATTGCAATGTCTAAATTACAGAAAGTTAGCACATCTTGTTTGGGTTTGTTTTTTTTAGCATTTTCAGATGACGATCTGGCCGGTGTTCTGGACGATGGGAAGTACCATCCTGATAAGAAGAAAGGTAGGTCTTTACACTCTGCTGACCAAGTCCATTATAGTTGGTTTATACCCCAGGTCAGTTAATACACAGTATGACCCTTCCATTTAGAGACTAGGAATGGTGATAGAACTGAAATAGAGGGTGTAGTGAGTGGACAGTCTATGGTTTCATCGTTATTTACATTGTGGTAGCGCTTACATGCGCCGATGAGGATCAAAGTCCCATTGTGCTAGGTGCGGTAATAGATCTTTTAAATATTGCTACATCTTGCTACAGCATTCATTTGTTTGTGAGAGAAACAAAGTGAAGTCAATCTAAGTCCAGAATAACTAGTATCAAAGACATAAAATGGATTCATTTAACTGTTGTTCTTTCATTGTTGTTATGTTAAGCAACACGATGGCCTAGGTATTAATGTTGTGTTCAGGTACCATGGTGTATTCATGCCTGATATAATTACCTGCGTTGTGTGCTATAGTCACCTATAATCAGACATCTGTATTGTCTGGTTATGGTCCCCAAATCATCTGTTTTCCAAGATGTGGCTGCTACCAGTATGGATGAATCTGTCATTCAGCAGCTGGCAGCCAAATCCAGGTGCAAGATTTTCACACCCACTTCCACCCCCCTCCTTTGGGCAGGCAGGCAGCCTTCCCCAGTTCTCTTGCCTCACTGAAAGCAGCTGTAATATAATCTGAGCAGCTAATCTAGTCTAGCACCCTGTGCAAAAGGCAGTAGAGAAATTGGAGTGTAAGATGAGACTGATAAGGAGTCACATGCATAAATTCTTGTACTTAAATCACTGTAGTAGAGCTTTGCATCACTAACAGACAACATGAGCGAGTCCTGGTCCTTGAGCTAAGACATGTTGGTGGAAACAGAGACTAGGATCAAGCACCATGCTAAGGCCTTTCATGGAACAGAGATGGAAAAGCATTATTGCCAGCAAGGCTCATAGAAAGTTGATGAGGAGGTGGTTTCAGAAGCTGAAAACTTCCACAGTAAGACTTTCCAGAAAGAGCATGAGACTCTTTTTTGGATCTCCTGTTCCCAATAGGACTAGCTTGAAGCTAGGAAATGTGCCAAAGGAGAAGTGTATTATGGCCCGGGGAAAGACCATGGCTAGCTCTGGCAAAGAGGCACATTAGCTTCATCCCAGCAAAGCAAAGGAGAGAGGAACACAGGGTGTCTGCAGCCTTCATGGCCTACAAGACTAGGGGAAGTTTTAGGAATGCAAGGAGGATAAACCTATGCAGATGAATTTGTTCCCTTATTAGCACTGTCCTGTATGGATGCCATGGATTGCAGTACAGGAGGAAGAGCAACTCTGCTGATAAAGGATGCTACCCCTAAGCTTGTCCACAGGTCACTTCAACCACCTCTCCTTTGTGGCATGGTTCCAGAGTAGCCTTTTTAACATGAATCTCTGAATTACCCACTGAGACATTGGAGGAGAATGGCAAGGAACAAACCTGTAGCCCACTGGCGGGAAGGAGAAGACCTTTGGACCACTGGTTTCTTCAACTCCAAAAACAGTTACAATTTATGACTCAGCCCCCCCCCCCTCTTTGCCCCCATCTAATTAGTTTCCTTAATTGTCTTAATGAGCTTTGTTATTTGAGGAGTGATTATTTTATTTTTAATGGATATCAACTAAACTTCTAAAAGTTGCATTTTACAAGATAGCATCTGCCTTCCAGGATGAACCCCAAGCAATGACCTACTGTCAGGATGTGCTCTTGCTCCTGTTGAAGTCAATGTTCCTTAATGTCAGCAGGTGCTGGGTGAGGTCTTACTTCATCAGTTAGGAAGTACTGGTTTCACTTATGGGTTGGAAAGTCCTCTGAGGAATGATCCAACTCCTAGTATAGTCAAGGACAAGAGTCCCACAGCATTGGGAACTGGTTTGGGGAATTGGCTTTCATGACTAATATTTTGAAAATACAGACATTTTGCCTCTCATGGTAGAAAAGATGAAAGTTGTCGGAAAGCTTTTAACCACTCACTACTGGTTAATGAGAGTTAAGATGAAGACATCAGGCTGCATGTTTGTGAAGATCCACAATATTAAATATTAAAATAGGGAAATTCAAAAGATGAATACCACCAGCCCAGTCAACAAACTGCGCTAAATTAATACTATGCTGACCCGCTTCCATAAATTCAAATTTATTTACAGTGATTTTTTAACTGTAAATTTTGGAGGGAACTTTTCCTCCTAACCCTGTTTCTCCAGGGAAAGCAGTTTTAAAATAGGTTTCAGGCGAAGTAAAGATTCCTTTATGCATTATGGAGCTTAGCTGCACATTTTTCTATTGACAATGCAAGTATGTTGTGTGATTCTATCTAGCATGTCAGTTATCATCCCTTTATGGTCAATGCACAAAACATTGCTTAGCACAGGAATAGGGTATAGAGAGCTCATCTGCCATACAGAAAGGACTACCCACTTAAGGCGGCTCCTATATGTATGATGTCTTAAGTCTTCACAACAAAAGCAAAGAGAAAGGAGAGGAAGAGTCATCAAATCCCTGGAACTGATCTCACCTTATGGTGAAAGAATGAATAGATTTGGCAAGCCAGGTTCTGAGCTACAGTCTGTAGCGTGGGTCCTGTTGTACCGAAGTGCATCCTGAATAAAGGTCACTGCTTCACAGTTTGTAGAAGATGCAATAAAATAATAAGGATCATCACAGCTGGGATTCTTTGCTGGAATGTGAGAATTCTCACCGGGATTCCTTCTGGGCACTGAATCCTGTCACTGCTTTGGCTCCGATTGGAATAAACGAATGTGAGAGTCAACTCATTTTGGTATAAACGCCTGCTAAACACAGCTTGTCAAATCTCTGAGCAGCTGTTACGGGCCCAATTCTGTAAGGTGCTGAATACTCTAAGCTCCCATTGGAGGCAATGGGGCTTTAGGGTACTCAGACCTTAGTAGGATTAGGTTCTGCTGCATGTGCCTATGTCAGTGTGGGGACCTAATTAATCCTTGGAAAAAGGGGGAAGCCACTTCGCTCTTTGTACCTCCAGCCAGATCTTCTCCTTTGACTAGAGATTTACAGCCTCAGTGTAGTGTCAGGCTTTGGCCCCATTGAGCCAGTAGTTATTACACTCGTGCATCATACACACACTGCCCTCTCCCAACCCCTCCCCTCCGCCCCACATTGCACATGGACATAACTTCATAGTGCCTTAGTTCTCAGAACATAAGAAAATGGAGGCACCATGAAAGAGAAGTGCGAGGCCGATTAATGTACTGAACTGTTATAAGTCAGCCAATCACCAGAGGGATGGAATAGACTAGAGGGTGGTCAGTTCCCAGATGCCCCTTCCCCAGTGTATACATTTTCAAGCTGCAAGTGTTGCAAGGATCTCTCATTACGCAGGTCCCTCTTTTATTGCCCGCCCACAGCTCGGCACCAAAAAGCCTTTATTGGAGTCACCCTGGCATTGTCTCAGAGGAAGCCGGGATTTCTAGACTCGGGTGCAGATACATGTAAATGAAGCCACAAGCAACTGTAAAGCCTGCCTTTGACTGCACAGCGCTAAATTTATAATCAATTCCACTTACAGCCTAACACAGTGTTACTGAGCCAGCAGCTGTTTAATTAAATACGAGGGTTACCTTAGTGTGCAAGTCTGCAGTCACACGACAGCATGTTCTGTGCTGCAGCTTTCCTGCAAATGTTACCCACCCACCACCGACACTGAGAAAATCATTAAAGTCACAGTAGGATCGTGAAGGTGGCTGTCAGCTTGAGGATCCTGGCAGCCCCTTACCCTGCTGTGCTAGGAGATGGCAGTTAGAAAGCACGACCCCGCTCTTCTCCCCTCTGTGGCTGTCTTCACTGCCAAGACAGGTGTGTTTTCAACCAGAGCAACTCAAAAACCCTAGTGGAGACATGGCACCTGTAGCTTTACCGTGAGGTCAACCTCGCCTATCTGACGCTCAGTAAACACTACAGGGCCATGTCTCCGCAGGATTGTACAGCAGAGTCACTACTGCACGTCACTGTTTGTCAGAGTGAAGACAGCCTATATTGGTTCTGCTGGCAGTAGCGCAGCTCCGCAGGTGGGCTGTGCTTTGACACAGAGGTCCCCGGCCCTGGCTGCTGGTTTGTTGAGAGAAGGCAGAGCGGGTATGTGTGTGGGGCGGTGTCTCTTCCATGCATGCTACACAGGTTCAGCAGAGGGGCCATCACAAGCAGTTGGGGGCGGGGGAGCTGTTTGTGCTGGGGAGCAAGCACCAGGCGTTCCCCCCCGCCCCCCCCGCAGAGCAGCTGCTGGCAGCGCTGAAGTTCCTGGTACCTGCCCTTCCACCAGAGCCAGTGCAGCGGGGCCGTGGTGAGAGCAGAGCACCCTGCTGCCCACTCTGCGCCCATTGCCCTGGCACGCAAGGGCTTGGTGCTGCAGGGTGAGGGCTAAGTACGTGACAGGCTGGGAACTGGGCCTGGCCTTGTGGCTGCATAGCTGCTGCCATCTCTTCTTCTCAGCCTGGTTTCTCTTCTGCTCTCATTCTTGGTCTCCTCTCCACCTCGCCCGCCCCCTTTTGTCTTTCTGTCCCAGGACACAGAAGAGCAAACTGGTCTGGTCCTGGTTCTCTACGGGCACGTCTACGCTACAAAATTAAGTCGCCCTAACATAGGTCGGCATACAGCCGCCGTAGTAATTACATCGCTTGTGCGTGTCTACACTTCGCTCTGTGTGTCGGCGGGGCGGGTCCTCCCCGGGAGCGCTCGCACTGACAGCACTGTCAGTGTGGGGCGTTGTGGGAGGGCTTCTGAAAGCCAGCAACAGGCGATGTAACCAAGGCAGGGTCGTTGGCCTAACTACATAGACACTGACTCTACGCCGCTCGTGGAGGTGGAGTCAAGCCGGTGTAGCAGGCGAGTTACGTCCACGGGAGCGAAATTCTAGTGTAGACGCTTACAGAGTTAGGTTGACGGAAGCTGTGTCTTAACTCCATAGTGTAGACCAGGGCATAGTCTGTACTCAAGAGCCAAGTTGGCTGGCCGGCCGGCCGCCCCAGGAACAGGGTAGCTTTCAGAGGGCCCAGCCACTGTCTTACACGCAGCTCTAGGGTGTGTTTGCAGTGCGGGGTGGGGCGAGTTCACCTTCCTCCCACCTTGGCTGGGGTAGGCTGCAGGGCGTGGCGCAGGTTACTGAACACAGTGGATTCAGTCAGGTGCTGGGGGGCAGACCTGAGGCCCTCACGGGAGGAAAAGCACTGCTGTTGGCTTTAATTCCCAACAGGCACCAGTGAATGTGAATCCCATTCGTTAGCATCAGCCCTAATGCCCCTTGTCTTTCTTCCAGGTGGCAGCGACTATGATGCAGGTAGGTAGCGACACAGCCCAGCTCCGTTCAGCCCCAGACCGACCCTGCTACCACAGCATCTCCGAGCGACGGACACCCACGCGTGGACACACAGCCCTGGCACCTGCCCCTGCCCACCACATTTCCCAGACTAGTTTGCTTAAGAGGCTACGGGTGAGAAATCCTCGCCAGCCCTGGAGTGTGCAGAATAGCCCAGGAGGCCTGGGGGAAGGGAGAGAACAGCTAGACCCCTGGAATAATCATTTCGGACCCCGATACTTATTTAAGCACAACATCCGCTCCTCTGCTTTGTAGGTACCACCGCCGAGACTGGGACAATAGCAGGAATAGCCAGTGCTCTTGTCATGGCATTGATCGGTGCCGTCTCCAGTTACATTTCCTATCAGCAAAAGAAGTTTTGCTTCAGCATACAACGTAAGTGGTTCAAATGCTCTGAGCAGAGCACAGAGCCTGCTGGGGAAAGAGGAGGAAAGCCCCTTGGGGGGGGATGGTGCTCAGCACAGTCCTGAGCACCTCGCCTGAGGGTCCACATGGGGTGCAGCAACCTTCCCCCTTTCTGTGCAAGAGGAGGGGGCTGTGGCCCCTGGGAAGAGCCCTCCAGGGATTTCCCGGGGGGCAATCCCACCGGGAATCCTCAGAGAAGTTAACGCACTCTGATGCTGCAGTACCCACCTTGCACGGGAGCTCCAGCAGCATCAGCTCAGGGGAGTGATGCTGCTTGGCTGCGTTCCTAGCCAGGAAGCCCAAATTGTTTGTCAGCCCCTGCTGCTGCTCTCCATGCTAAGTAGCTAAAAGACCCAGGGTATGTGGGAAGGGGCTCCCCTCATTACACTGGAGATGGGTGGGGGGAAAACAGGAGAGGGGAGCAGAGGCAACATGAGACGGTCTATGCGGGAAGCAAGCCTGTGTGTATAAGTGGCGGGATACTCCCAAGGCCTCCACAATCTCTCTGTGGCAAGGCATCAGGGGCTGAGCTGGACCTTGGGAAGTTCAGGAACAAGCAGAGTAATGGGGGAGACTGGAATGGTATTTATTATTATTGTCTGAAATTTGTGGGGTGGGGAGAAGACACATTCCCACCCCACAAACCTAGCTCACTAGCAGGCAGAGGAATTTTGTAAGGATAAAGCATTCATTTTAAACCGAAACATCTGTCAGCTCCAGCTCTTGCAAGGGACAGCTTTGTTCCACCCCACGCAGGAACTCTGCATCTGAAGGGCTTTTTTCCTATAACATTAACCATTTAATTGACCAGACTATTCAAACCCACCATTTGATAAGGGTAGCAGCTCCTCTCCAGTATAAATGCGGGGACTCAGCTACCCCCTGCCTCTGCACATGGAATTGTTGACTGAACACGCACCACGTTAGTCCTGACTCAAATGCAGGATACCAGCTTAAGCCAAACAGCCAGAAGTTTTTTCCAGCTTAAAGTGATGGCTCTACAGCATTTCATTACAGTCTAAGACTCTCCTGGGGTAGGATCTGTCCAGACTGCAGCACCCAATGAATGACGTAGCAACATACCATGGACTGAGGAATAAGAAAGAGGAAATATAACTAGAGTTGAAAACTTACCAGTAGGCAGAGAGGGAGCTACAGCAAGCAGCAGCTGATTCTAAAATGGCCTCGCTAGAGTCTGTCATATTTAAAGGATTAGCCCCAGAAATGCATGCTGGGAAAAAGACCTTCCTATGAAAGGAAAGAGCCTGCAAAAGGCCTCATAAAGGAAGTGGCTATAGCAGTATTGCTTGCCACATAATTGTATTTAATAGCCCCAGGTTCTTCTCCCTCCCCAGGCATCTGTTTGTATAGTTCAGTTGTAAAGATTGCCTTTCAGAATGTTTCCATTCTTTTCCCACTGGGAAAATAATGAATGCAGCAGGCCGGCATTCACGAGCAACCCTACAAAAAAAGCTAAGTGGAAGGAGACGATTTCAGGGAGGAAATGGATTACACTTCAACACCTTCTGTTTCTGTAAAGCATCTTTGGTTGTGTACACTTCACAGCATTAGGTCCTGATCCTGTAAGTTCCTTCCCCTGGACAGACTTTTCAGGATCTGCCCCTTAGCTAACACAGCTGTAGAGTTAAGTAATAACAGCACAGAGGGACACACTGAGATGTAGCTACTGGGGTGGGGGGCAGGGGGATATAGGTTAACTTTGAGAGGAGGTTTGGAAAGAAGCTATTGCAGTCCAGGTGGCAGGGAAGCCAGGTTGTGGGAAGGGGCTTGCACTGTACGGGTGGTGGGAGGAGAAGAGACAAGGCCTGTGAGAGAATGGGAAGGTCCATGGAGGACATTGAAACACATGGGGGATTCTGAAAGGGATGCGCCTGTCTCTGAGGCTGGGCAGCCGAGTTCCTTTGTGAGAGAGGGTGAGCAGCAGCATTCTGCAACGGCTGGAGACCTAGGAATGGGAGATGGTAAAGGAGGGTGCTGCAGAATCCAAGGCAAGAGCCTGGCCTAGGCAGCCGTTCTCAAACCCTGTCATAGTGTGAGTCACAAGAGTGGGTGTTTGTGGACACCTCTCCGGCCCCGACTCACCTCCCTCTCCCACGCCCTGTTGTGTAACATCCCTGTGGCAGCCACAGCAGTTGTGTACATAGAGCATTGGAGAAAGTGCTTGGTGTAGTTTTAGTAGCTGTCTTTAATGTTATGTAGCAACTGGACTAAGCCTAGCCACCTCTGGGCTGACCTTTGAACACTGGTGGTCTGGAGCCCACAGGGTGGGACTCACTGCCCTGGGGCTTCCAAGGCATTATTATAAACAGCCAGAAAAGCTAATTTAAAATTAATCAACTAAAATCCCTCGAGTGTCTCCTTCACTATCGGGGCAGAAACTTACACTGAACCACTGCTATTTTCCTGGCTGGGGCTGCGACAAACAGGTGAGAGTTTTGGAAAATTAGATCAGCAGGAAAAGTCGAATGAATGTGATAGAATAAAATGCCCTTGTTTGGTCCTCCCCCCCCTCCCCCCATTTAAATGATATTTTGGAAAGAATAAATAATAATAAAAAAAGGCTTTGATAAAAGGGAAGCTGAAAGAAGCAAGCCCAGAAAGGCAGCAGGAAATTAAAGTTAATTATAAAGGAGGATTAATTTAAGCCATCAGACATGGCATGCTGGGATAATGTCAGGCCTTAGATGCATTGCAATGCATGACAGAAATCTGAGAGCAGTCAGCAGCGGCAGAACTGGCTTTTTATTGAAAAACATAAATTGTGTTTGGTGTTATCCCAGCAAAACACATGTCTTGGAGGAGGCTGCTGTGTTATGAAATGACCGCGCGCTGGTAGCACAAAGGAACACTAGGCTGTCTGTGTGTGTGTCTCTGGCCGTCCAGTGGTGAGGGAGTGGGCTGAGTTTGCATTTTTTATCTCATTTGGACTGAAACATTCATGCCCTCTTCATGTGTTTATCACTGACTGATGCAAAGTTTCCCCTTATCCTTTCCCCCTCTCTGTCCTTTAACACCTATCACCTTGGCATCTAGGAGCATCAAGGGGAGTGTCTTAGGGGAGTTCTGCCAGGACATAGTCAAGCAGAACAATGTTGGTATTTCTATGCTACTGAGCAGTTACATGGGAAAACTCCACACCTACTGGTCACATGCTCACACTTATCGAGAGGAGACTTAGAGTAAGGCTGGGAATTTCCAAGAAGCCTAAGGGAATTAGGTGCCATACAGCCAATGGGAGCTGGGCACCTGGCTCCATTAAAAAGCATCATCTGCACCCCTCTCTTTCACCATTTGGAGCAAGGCTTTTCTTTCGCCAGCATGCTTCCCTTGTACAACTCCCTCTCCGTACTGGGCCTGAGGTGGTGAGAGCCCGCAGTTCCCACTGAAGCAAATAGGAGGAAAGGAGCTTGCTCTGCACTGACAGGCTCATACTCTGTTTCCCTGCCCCCTGGCCCTAGCCCCCTTGGTCATTGGTTTTCTAGTGAGTCGCACTAATAACATTACACCTTCCGTGGGAGTGGCTCAAAACGTGTCACATGCTTTGAGCCACCCTGTCAGCCAGTGACTTTTACCTGCGACGTACAGCCATGTACACCGGGGCGTATGAAGGTTAATTGATTGGCTTAAGATCACATGGCAAGGCTGGGATAGATCAAGGAACAGAAGGACCCAAGAGTCTTGTTTCCCAGGCCTCGGTGCTGACCAGCGAGCGAATGCCCACCGCTCACCCATGGGAGCTTTTATGTAGCTGCTTGGGCTAGTACTGACTTTAGCTGTGACTCACCTCCCCTTACACATTGTGCTGTGTTCTTCTGTAGCCCTCCCGCAGCAGCAGAGACGAAAAGGTTAGCTTTGCTGGCAGCGCCTGTGCCCCTTTCCTATAGCTTGTGACCTGCTTTCCCCCAAACAGCATTGAAAGAACCGCCCCCACCATGACGCATTAACTGCTCCCACGGAATCTAGAAACAAACATCCACACATAGGGGTAAGAGTGCCGTAGTCGTTTGCCATTGAGTGATCGGGAACTCACGTGACCCGCCATTTGGTTTGGCAACTACTTCTGTCTTCCTTAGTACCAGCCCAGGTGTAAGGGTCACATCCTATCTGCCAAGTTAGTGCATTTTGGCTTCCCCACGCCTGCAATGTACATACCTGCACCTTTTTAGCCGTATTTCTTTTCACGTCCATTTAACAGGCTATCGTTTCTTTAGTATTGGGTATAATACTAGGCCTAATGGCGCATTTGTCCTTGCAACCCTCTCTGTGAGCTAGAGAAGTAATAGCCCCATTTTATAGATGGAGAATTGGGGTAGAGCGAGATTTAGGCACAAGAGTTCAATGAGCGTTAGGTATTTAAATGCCTTAGAGGTTCTGGGCCTAAGTGGCTCGCCCACCCGACCCCACATAGGGAGTCTGTGGAAAAGCTCAGCCTGAAACCCACATCTACATGGCCCAGGCCTGTGCCTTAACCATAAAACTATTCAGCCTTCAGCTGTGACTAAAGACTTTATCTCATAGGCATTGGCCAGGCGGCCACTGCATATCTGGCTTGGCACTGGGGCAGAACAGAGCCATGTGGTCTTTAACCGTTAACCCTGCGCTGCCATGAGCATGTGCTCCCGCTCACCAACAGCAGACACTGAAATGTTTTTGTGTGTCCTGTTCCCTGCAGCCGTTGCTTTCTGCCAGTTGCAGTAAGAGGCTAAATCCCATTTTCCTGACCCCAGCAAGCAGTCTTGTCGACTTTGTTGTGATGCAAGGGGAATAGAACTAGGCCAGTAAAGCAGCTAGTTCCCCACACAGTGTCCGACCGGCCCCCAGAATCTATTTTTCCTTTTGCCTTTCACGTTCAACATTGCGACTGTGACCTCACTGTTGATTTGAAATGACTCAGCCACTCCTAGCAGGCCCTGTTGAATTAGTTTCCTATTCTGAATCCGAGGTGAGCGAGTCAAGCTGTTAGTTGCTGTACGTGACACCCCGTTTATACTAAGTACATGGGCAGCTTTGTAACAGTGACAAGCGTAGAGCCAGTTACAATGAACAGGGTGGAGTTGTAGCCACACACCAGCTTTTTTGTCACAACACAACCATATGTCCAGCCATGACCATGCATCCACCCCACCACTGCATTCCGGGACCAGTTGGCTAGCTGGCCCGGGCTGCCTCGCAGATGTGCGGCAGAAGCAATGCTCTGATGTGTCCTGCCACAGAGCGCTGGGAGGAAGGAAGGCTGGCCAAGCTGGTAACAGAAGTATGGTTAAAACCAGCATTACAGCCTACATCATGTAATGGTCATGTTGTGCATGACCACAACCGACAGCAGTGCCCGGTTACAAACTGGGGGAAAGTTTACCATGCAGCCAGAGGTGTAGCTTTGCTTGTGTGAGTTCTGTTCCAGGGGCTGTTCTCCGTGGTAAGACTTGTATGTTATCGTTCAAAGCTGCAGAGGGGCAAGGTAAAGCTGGCCTTGCATCTCCGCCCAGTTTGCTCTCCTGCTTAAGCCTTGAACTCCTCAGTTTCCCCTGTTTCCCCCGCACCCCCTTCCCCAATTGAGCATGTTTGGCACAGTTTCCTCCCTTGCAACTCTGTTCCCAGTGCAAGCCGCTCAGTTTGACCGTCACCGTTCAGCCGCAAGGGGGATTGTTGCAGCACTCTTACGGGATGCACCTTAACTGAGCTTGTGTAGTGCAGAAAAGCAAGTCAGCTGTCTGAATGTGGAGGGGGAGGCGGGCAGGGTATGAAATAGTAGGAGTGCCCTCTTTAGACCAAAGATAAGTAGAACTAGGCAGGTAGCTGAGATCTCATAGCAGGTCTCAAGTCACAGAACAGCCTGTAAGGTGCGTGTACAACCTGTGTGTATACACACACACACACACACACACATGTTGCACACGCCTAGCTGTAGAGCTGACTGTACCCAAAGGAAACATGCTGGTAAGTAACCCCTTCACTGCTGGACTTCCTGGGGTATTTCTGTGCTGGTATTTGAAGGGGATGCTCCATTGAAATCAATGGAGCCCTACGATTTTGCAGGTAGGTGCTGCTGCAGTGTCATGCCTCTGACCTATTCCCACAAGCAGTGTGACTAAAAGGGCAGAAAGGCAAGGGTTGTGAAGTGCCAGGTTGGGGTGGCTGCCTCCGCTCTGCCCTACCCTGTATCTCTAGCCTGTTGAAAATTAGGAGATCCTGGGCCAGAGTGGTGGAAGTGAGCTCAGCTCCGTTGAAGTCAGGGCCGTTTCAATGGCTTATTGCCAATGGTGAGTTTGGCTCCCTCAGTTTATTCACAACTGTGCTTGGCTTCCCCACCCTACCTCAGCTCCCAGCCTGGCATGATGTGCTACTGAAACGAAGAGCCTTACTAAGTGCTGCAAACTCTGAATACTTGTTTGCATTTAAAGCCCAAACTACCACAAGTTTGGGAACCTGAGTGTGATTTTGCTTCATAAACTTAACACAGGCTTGCTCTAAGCCGCTTCTTTTACCCACGCGGTGGTAAGAGTCCTCTGCATAATTTAGCATTTGGTGAGAAATATACCTTACTGTCTCCTTCCCCATCTGACTCTCTTTATCATCCCTTCACAGAGGGGCTTAACGCAGAGTACGTGAAAGGAGAAAACACAGAAGCTGTTGTAACTGAAGAACCTCAAGGTGAGAGCTTTTTTGGCACCGCTCAATCTTTCTGAACGGTGGCTTTCACAACTGCTAAACATCAGTACATGCTTCCCATTGTAAGTGTGTCACACATCAGCCAGGCCTTCCTCTCTCTATTAAGCAAGTCATAGCATTTAATATAACGGACGACACCGCCACTTTCCATAAAACATCCACACCAGTGCTTGCTCCCTTACTGCACACACACACACGAGATTTATAAATCCAGGGGCCTCAGAGCCTGAGCCTGCAAACAATGGGCCTTAATGCTTTGCCACAGTGCTTGTCAGCTAAAGTACTGGACAAAAGGAAGGCATCATCCCTGTTTTAAAGATGGGAAAACATAGGCACAGAGATGAAAGGATTTTCCCAAGGCCACAGAACATCGCCCACCATTGACTCCTTGTCTTTTAATTCTTTACTATGTTATTGTTGTATTCATGGTGATCCTTTCTTCCCCCCTCCAGTTAAATATTCAGTCCTAGAAACACAGTCAGCCGAGCCGCCGCCACCACAAGACAATGCGAAGGTCTAAAGCATGGCCTTGGGCTGGAAGAGAATCAATCAGCGGCGCGCGCGCGCACACACACACACACAACCATCTCACGTGCTTGTAATTCAGCTTTTTATTTAATTTGGATCCAAGCTATTTAATGTGTATTTAGACTAGAAGTGGCTTCTTGTTGATATAGGCTGTAGGGCTAGAATGTCAGTGTCTTTTTATTTTTTTGTAAAGAGTTGTACGTTTACATGGAATTTAATAATGTAGGATTGATTTCACGTTGTGTACAAAACAAAAGGTGCTTCAATAGCCTTCCAAGCGACGCTTAGGATTTTTCACTTTCGGGACAAGCAGCTGGGATAATGTCTTTTTCAAAGCGTGCCAGAGCGTACAGGTGTGAGGACGATGAAGTGCCTGTAAAATAACGATCCAAAGCAAACCATGCGAAAACCTTTGTAAATCACTGCCAGCCAATTTCTGCCATCAGCTATGCGCATGCAGTGTCCAGTGTCAGCAGTGAAAATTGTGTGTGCAGCTGAGGGTAGATTTTTCTCCTTAGAGTAGCTACAGCTAAAAATAAAGTGCCTATGGGTAGATCCTCATTTAGGGGCCCAGCCTGGGGGGGGTAACAAATGCCTCTACTCATTGGAGTCATGGAGTTGAGGGTGTACATCATCCCACGGTACTAGACTTCTACCCACCTTTAAGGACCGGATTTTGATACCAGATAACGATACGGATAATTGCTGTATGGGATTTTGGCAGGTAACACTGCCATACATGGTTGTGTCTGAGATCAGCATTGAGCCTCGAGTTCCAGGGTTTGGCTATGACAACACTGAAACGTCTGCATTGTCGCTGAGATTAACTGAAAACTGCACACTTGCATGGACTTAGGGACAGCTTCAGATCTCATTTACACCAGAGTCACTTGAATTCAGCGGGAGAGCTAAGTTAAAACTGATTGAGTTTTTAAAAAAAGATCATGTGATTAACCTGTGAAACTCATTGCCACAAGATAGTCATTAAGAGCTTAGCAGAATTTAAACAATTATTTATTATGGCTGATGAGCACATCCATAGTTATTTTAGCTTGCGGGGGAGGGGGGAAAGGGCAAGGGGGATATAAAGCCTCATGCTTCAGGGCATAAGCTAACCTCTGAGAGTGGTTAGGAAGAAACTGCCACTGACAGGGTAGTTATGTAGAATTATCCTCTATGGTTTCTTACACCTTCCTCTGACAGATTTGATGCTGGCCACTGACAGGATGCTGAAGCAGTGCTTTGATCTGTGTTCCTATTTAACTGAAGCGTAACAGATTAATTCTGGCCTCTGTTATCTGGATTATCACTTGTTACAACTTTTTATCTCTTTATGCCCCTTTCGTTGCTGCTAAAATGTGGACCCACCACGTGCCAATACATTTTTCAAAATTAGCTGAATTGGGAAAAGGATGCTTTGAAACAAAGGAAAAATCTTTACTTTCTCACGTGGAAAAGGTACAAAGCGTTTATAGAATCAGGACATGCATACATTTTGTAATATTTTGCAAAAATCCCCATTATGTGAATAGGAAGCAGCAGCTGAGTAAGAGTGTCTAGTTTTCAGTTTGATGTACAAACTCAGTTTTCATGAAGGGACTTACATGGGGCCTTGCCTGTAGGTATTTGTATAAGCCTAGGGACACTTTTGTGTAACAATCTAATTTAAAGGAAATTACCTAGTAGCATTGTAAATGTTTAGCAGCAGCTGTACAATTCCTTATGCTCTGGTTTTTTTGACATGCATTTCAAAAGCCTTATAATAGCTTTACAGGCAGAAATACATTGTTTTATGAATGTTTGTATTACAAAGCAAAATGTAATAAGCTGTTTCCAAAGTTCTCATTTAACTATTGGCTTCTATGGAACTGGAGCAGGAAAAATAGACAAGGAATACAGCATTCATGCTTGCTTAGATACTCTAGAGTAGGTTTATGAAGGAGAAAATGTGGTTTGTAGAATTTTGAAGAGCACATAAAGAAACCCAGATGCTAATGAAGCCAGAAAGCTGAATTCATATGACTGTATATTTCCAACTAGTGTAGTTTGTTTCTTTCTTAGCCAAACATGTTTGAAAGCTGTAGTATAAAAGCATTTTTAGATAAATATTGGAGATAAAGAGTACTATATGGCACTGGTACAACACTAGGAGCCATTTTCTCGGGTAGATCAAGTGAACATAATTCCATATTTCATTTTTGCTGATAAAAGAAAGTGTTTTGATGAGTATAGATTGTCAAATTTTGTTGCATTTCTATTACTGCTCTGTACATTCACTGTTTGTGTCTACTGTACAGTGGACAGGCGTGTTCAAGATTGCTTACTTTAGGAGAGACCACTTAACCCTTGCAGGGAAAGTGTTAAAAAACAAATATTGCAATTTTCTATTTTAAAGTAGTTTCCCTGAGAAGAATACCAGATTTTAGAACTCAGAAATAGATTGCACAGAAGCTGCTTTTTTCCCCACAGCCTTTTCTGTGATTCTGGTAAACAGTTATGCCTTAATGTAATTTAGAGTTACAATATAAGAAAAAGTACATATATGCCCAGCAGAACTCCTGTTCCAAGTTTACAATAGCATAATTTGGCGTCTAGGAGAAGGAGGGCTTTAAAGAGGAGATTACTGACTGATGTTACATTAAAAAAGTAAGACAGCCCCAGGCCTATTGTCAAAAAGGTTAGCAAATTGGACAAAAAATCCAAACAAATCTAGGACTATCAGGATGTACTAAAGAACAATTGCTCTGTTTTTGTTACATTCTTTCTCCCCATCCTTCATCTGTGCATTGTCTGTTCCAGACAAAGTGGGTGCACCCACTTTCCTTTTGGTATCTGTACAGCACCTCAAATAATTCTTAGTGTGACGGGGCAAGGCCAGAGGGCTATAGGAAAGTGGTAAGGAACCAGTATGTTCGCCCCAGGCTAAACAAATCCCTGATACCTTATGGCAGTTGCTCCAGGTTAATCAAGACACCTGGGGCCAATTAAGAACTTTCCAGAAGGCAGGGAGGATGATTGAGACAACTGCAGCCAATCGGGCTGGCTGAAACTAGTCAAAAGTCTCCCAGTGAGTCAGTGAGGTGTGCATGTCAGGAGCTGTGGAAGGAGGTTGCGTGTGAGGAGCTGGGAGCAAGAGGCACTAGGAGCTGAGAGTAAGAGGGCGTACTGCTGGAAGATCCTGTGGTGAGGATAAAGAAGGTGTTGGGAGGAGTCCATGGGAAAGTAGCCCAGGGAGTTGTAGCTGTCGTGCAGTTGTTCCAGGAGGCACTCTAAACAAGCTGCAATCCACAGGGCCCTGGGCTGGAACCCGGAGTAGAGGGTGGTCCCGGGTTCCCCCCAAAACTCCCAACTCCTGATCAGACACAGGAGGAGTTAACCTGGACTGTGGATTCTACTAGAGGGGAAGATCTCTGAGGCAAGCAAAATCCGCCAATAAGTGCAGGACCCACCGAGGTAGAGGAGGAACTTTGTCACATTAGTTGTAACTGCCCAGTAGCAGTGCAAGTTATGTTTTACTTCATGCTCCAGGTGATTTTGATAGGGCTGTTACTTCCCTACTAAAGACCTTCATATTTAGAAACAGGTGACAACTTAAAAAAAAAAAAAAAAAAAGCCCTACACTGAAACTCTGCATACATGATCTCAGCCACATTCCCCTTTTAAAGTATCCAGAGAAAAATATTTACAAGTCAAAAGTGGTAGGATACAGGAAAAATATGATATGGCCCAATGCTAAGTGAAATGATTTAATTTTCTTTTAGTCCAAAATATAGCTGAGGCCCTGCTAGAAGTTTATATACTGCCTGCGCTGTGGCCATGCACTCACCCCACCCTGCTTTTGGAGGTTAACTGAGACCACTTCTCATTAGAGAAAAGTCCAGTAGTTTTCTGTACATACATGAAACGGATCCTTGACAAGAAACCCTCTCTCGTCACAAAGTTTTGGTTTGTTACTATATTAGTGACACACATTTTCTTTTGGTAAAGTTGTAGTTGTCCTTTCAAGCCAGAGAATTGTGACATTCAGTTTTGACTTGATACTTTTTACTACACCTTCGGAAGCTCTTAAAATCCCCCATTTTCATGTAACCCAATAGTACATATTCTTAATGACTTATTTTGTTGTGGTAAAAGTGGAATTAGTCCATGAGAAGAACTATTTAAAATTAAGAAAACATTAAGAATTGAAGTGGAAAGAGTCTTGGCTGTTAAAAATTGCTTCAGTGACAAGTGATGTTCAGAAACCATATGGATGAAATTAGATAAAGAGTAAATTATTTCTTTGAATGAAATCTTCATTTAAAAGCAAGGCATACAGTTTACTAAGGCAGAATTGATCTGTACCAAATGAAATGTGTGTATTACGCTGTGAAAAGGCAGACTCTTTTTGCTAAAGTGCATATAAAGCTTATAGGGAAAAGCAGAATTTGATTGAACTACCATTGAAAAATTATGAATAAAACAGACTGACTCATACGGTGACATTTTGGTATTGTGTGTTTTCTTTGTCTGTTTGACAAAAATAGGAAAAAGGTGGAAGTGTGTGTGTGTGTGTATGTATGTATATATATCTGCATAAAAGCCCCACTAAAGCTACTTCAACTATTTTTTTCACACTAAGAGAACAGTGTTGGTTTTATGAGAAAATAAACATTACCTTGAAAATTTGCAATTAAGGATAACATTGGTGAGTATGGAAAAGCATTGGTAAAGTCACCATAACAACCTTAACTCTGCCCCATCCCCAACCACTGGTTAACTCAGTATAGCCAGTCTGGAATCCAGAGTTGTCCTATAGAACCAAAGAATTCTGACATACATGACTTTGGATTTGTACCTCCATGTCTAATATGTGAAATTCCCCTGCAATGGTGAAACTTAAGGTTTTTGGCCCCCGATATGGTGACTCAGCATGTTACCATTTTTACATTTGATACTACTTGCTTCTGAGTAATTTTTGTTGTAGAACAGTAGAACAGTAGAAGCCCATTCTCCCTAACAAATGCAGGTGATTAGATGGGCAAAAGAATTCTGGTGGTGATAATACTTTGGTTTAAAGGTGACACGTACAAAAATGGGGGTGCACCCTTTTCTGCTTTTTAGAATTTGTATATAAAAGTTTGTGTGTATAAATATCATGAATTTCACATCTTGCCTTACCTGTTCTGCTGGATATCTCCTTCTAGGACTCAGGTGTGGACTGGGAAAGCTCTTAGTCCTTATTTTCACCTGGTAGTACTAGTCATTCTGGCTTTATCAAATGTAGCATGCAAAAGACGAATAGCTTTTTTTAATAAAATAAATACATTAAATTAAAAAAAAGGGAGGAAATATAAACATTTATATCAGCCTTAATTCCTTGATTGGGAGATAGGGTATAACTGCGGGGGAGGAGGGCTGTGGGAACAGTTGGATAAAACTATATATTTACCAGTTTAGTAAAAATGAAAGGGTGTTTTTGTTTTTTTAAACAGAATTAAACTTAACCAATGAGGGGGGGAAAAAGTTTCACAAAGTGTCATTCAGTTCTGAAATGTGACTTCTGTATTGCTCTGACACCGTAAAAAGTGTGGTGACTTTAGATTTAACTACCTACCTACCGGTGCTTCAGACTCATTCTGGGATTCCCGAGACATGGTTCCCCACTCGTACGTCCTCACTTGCAATAAAATATTCAGCTGGTCAAATCTGCCTGCCTATGGCTGTACACACTTCCTTTGTCTTCAGTAGATTTGTCCTGGTGTAACAGAGGACAGATTTTGATCCAGCTACTGGAACACAGTTAATAATTCCATTGAAGATGCACCAGCCAGAACTGAACCTTGCTCCCTCTCACAGAATGGCGTTGGCTCTGCTGTGTTAACAGGAGTAAAAAGTAATAATTAATTCGGTCACTTCAAAGGATAAGATGCTGAATGCTCACACAGGGAGCAGAGCTGAAAGGTCATTTTACTTCGTCACTTTCCAGAGTAAAACCACACTTTGACCAACAGAAATATGAAAAAGCATCAGTTTGAAAATGAGCGACAGGCTGGATCACTTGATTACCTGTTCTGTTCATTCCCTCTGGGGCACCTGGCACTGGACACTGTTGGAAGACAGGATACTGGGCTAGATGGACCTTTGGGCTGACCCAGTAGGGCCATTCTTATGTACTGAGTTAAGTGCCTATATAAAGTCACTTTTGCTTATTACTCCCACTATATCAGGAGGATCCCTCCTGTTATCCTTGCGATGACAGGGTCACTTGGGTATGTTGAAACCTGTGGCACATATAGACTACTGTAGGAATTAATGACACTTTTCTGTATAAAAATGAATCCATACATTGTAGCTGTGAGCATATAATGTTTAATATCTGAAAGTGCTACAGTTATTCCAACTATCCTTTTTACAGTTATTATGGAGCACAATCTTTCATGATCACTAGCTCCAATAAAGAGATAATTTCAAATTACTTTAGGTTTCATTTTAGAAACAGCCTGCTCTATTTCAGTAGACAGTTAAAATGCCATGCTAAATTTGAAGTACTAAGGAGTTTAATTCACACTCAACATATTTTGCCTATATAAAAATCACGGATGGTATATTGTTGTATAGTATTGTTTTTATATAAAAACCATCTTCCATCTTAATTATCTCTTATGAAAGGCCTGATTTAGATTAACAGATGTGGCATCTTGGTCCTTCTTAAACTATTCTGCTTCAGGTGTATAAACTATTATAAAAATACATTTTACCAGCACAAATAAACAGGACACATTGCAATATCATGCACGGTGTGTAATAAACTTCGAAGACTGGATACAGAACTTCTACCAACACAGTTCACACTTGCAAAAGAAGTATTCACCAGTTTGTGTTATACACATCTTTATGTACATAAGTGCACAGAACTGGGGGAAAGGAGAGTGGCACAACGGCATATTTAGTACAATGACCTCACTGCACAGCCAACCTAATTGCTGGTGCCTCCTTGTGGTGGATGTTCAGCGCAGATACTCCATAGGGAAGGGGTGCCATCATCAGATAAAATGGACTGGTAAAGGATTTAGAGTGGAAATGGTGAGGGTAGAGAGGTTAGGGCTCCTATGCTTAGAATAGCAGGGAGTTAACCCTCTGCTCCTTTATAGGCAGGGGTGCCTAATTCGAGGCAGGGGTGCTGATGTCCCAGGGTATAGGCAGGGTGCCTTAAATTGAGCGGATATCAGGTTGGCTAGGGACCTGGATGGATAAAGGGGGAGGGCTGACAGCAGCCCTTCCCCCACCTCCCGGCTGCATGTAAACAAGTACAGAATTATTACCTGCACTGTACAATTTTATCTGCCGGGTACTCTCAGACATTGAGGAATAAAGTTGCAGCCTAAACCACATCCAGAGTCTCTTGTCCTCCTTCCAGCATAGCTGGACAATGGCTATCCACGTACAGTAAGAACTACAGCTAGTGCATAGAACCAACTGATTCTTAAGAAGCAGGGTTAATTCCTCCTGGCAGCACTTGAATCATACAACTCAAGGCCAGCAAGTGGAGTTGCATTATCTTGAATACTCAAAGGAGGAGCTTGGGATTCTTGTGAAATGTTGGTCAAGTAGGAAGGAAAAAATAAAGGGAAATTTCAAGCACGTTTTACTTCCACGCCTGCTGAGAAAGCAACTGCAGAATTATTTTTTAAAAGGCTGCATGTCACTAACGGCATTGATCAAACAGATCTGAAATAAACATGGTTTGGGGGGCAGGATTGGAATAAAATAAAAAATAAAGGTTTGATATAAAAATACGGATAAATGATTGAAAACAGAGAAAATGTTGGCAGCATTTAAAAAAAACAAACCCAACAGGCTTTATTATTTCAAGGAAACCAATTAAGATCCTATTATTTAAAAACATCAAAGTTGTAACAGTTTATATCTTCCAAAACATCTGGAAAGGCAGGATCAATTTTCTGAACCCATAACATGCAAATTAAGTGTGTGCATGTTTAACATCACATATGCATGTACATAAATACACAAAATTGGATTTGTGTGTGTATATGTTTACCAGGACACACTTAAAATACGTGGAACTATACAATTTACACAGTTCAATGTTATTCTAATCCAATTGTAATCACTTGCTAGAAAACAAGTTACTGAGTACAAGACAAACCTGATTAAGCTTACCCTTTATTCATGAGGGTAAAACGGGACAATAAACGGTCAAAAGATTTATTTAAACTTGTAAAAAAAGGCATTAAAAAAATTAAAATCCATGCTTCACCAAATATATTACATCATACAAGTACAAGTAGGTGTGTATTAATTGGCAAATCCTGTTTACCTTCATTACCATCCATTCTTAATGGCATATTTACTCAAAATGTAAAATTGGCTGCACTGGAAAATACTTAATTTAAAATCTGTTTCAAAGTGCATTACTTAAATATGTCCAAGAATAATAGCAGTTGCTCTAGATAAAAATAATGTACTGCATTAAATAAAGAGCTCCCATTCAGAAAATTTCTCTCAATGTTCTGATTAAGCACAAACATTACATGGCATTTCATTTGGGTTTCTCAACCAGCCTCTGTACCCAAGGCAGCAAAAAGCCTCTCACATTATCTGTCTGACAGATGGGTTCCTTTTTAAGATGGTTAAATTGTTGGTTGCTCAAAATAAAGTTAATTTTACAATTGATGATTTAGCAAGAGATGTCAAAACACATACAGGAACTGCCAACTTCAGAAAATACCATCACAACTATTGAAGCTCTTTTTGGCCTCGTCATAACAGAAACAGAAACAAAGAGTAAGGCATGTAGATTGATAGCAATTATAAGTCACTCACAATCCTTGGGAGATGGAAAATATTCCACCCGCCTCTAAGCATATATACGCAGATCACCTGACATGAATGGTTTTACATGGCTTTTGTTGCACATCAGACAGAAGTGCGCACTGGTGTGGCTGAGTGAGAAGGAGATGACCCTCTATCTGATGATGAAGAAATGGATCGTGTAGCAGCTTCATGCTGCAAGTCTTCCACCTTCTTCTGAAGCTCAGCTCTGATGGCAAGTAGCTCCTTCAGATTCTGATGAATTGGCATCTGGTGGTTTAACAGAAAAGAGCTATTTTTATTATAATAATTAGCTAACTTCTCAGTTATTAATACATCTGCTATTTTCTTCTGTTGTGACATAGCGAACCCCAAGCTTCTTGTGAATTTCATTACATCTCAATATTTGGACTATTTCTTTAACATTTCAAATGATAAATATTCTAGTCAACTTCCCCTCTCTCCCCAGTTCATCATGACTCAGTTGGTAGGAGCCCTATTCAGAAGGCTGTACACATTCATTGAAGGGATACCCAAAGACAAGGCAGGGGAGGAGTAAAGGATGACTAAGGAAAAGCAAGTTACTTTGATAATGTACTTTTAATCAGTTTTACCAATATTACTGTCAGTGAATGTATGAAACGCCTTCACCAGGAGCGTCTCGTCTCCAGTGAGATGAATTTGTTAAAAAAAGAAATAAAAAGTAAATTAATAATAAATGAAAAGCATTTTGCACCAGAATACAAACACGGGTCCACAATTCAATACCAAAGATGAAATTTAAGATAAAGAGAGGCCATATCCCTCAAAGTTGCCCCATAGTGCTTTGCACAGAAGAGTGACTGGATGCAGTTTAGTCCAACTGGCTGTAGTCTGAGAAGGTCCTGTCCTTCTCAGGACTTCCAAATTTCAGGGAAGTTGATCACACAAGGCCTTTTCTTAATGTGTTGCTCCAGAAAACAGCCAACTTAGTGTTTTCCTTGGCTCCATTCAAAGAAACTGGATCCTTTGCCAATGGAACATATTTCCATGGTTTTGTACAGAGTAGCGTTACAAGCATTCGACCCCTCTCAGCCTGGGATTTAGCATCAGTCGTCACAGAGGTAGAAAAGTGGCTTTTGCCTGCACAGGCCTCCCAGATTCATGCACTGATAAGCCTCTTGCAGAAGCAGGTTCAGGAGTGGTGTCTTTTGCCCCTTCTGTGGCCTCTGAAGGGAGCCTAGAAGACATCACAGTCTTTGGCTGAGTGCCTTTCCTAGAGTTATAAAAGGCATTGTTTCATGTCTATTTGAAGCAGTGGAACACAGCTGGGCAAGAGGAACACTCCTTTAACCCCATTTTTCTCACCAGATCTGCTGCCCTAGACAAAGCCCAGGGTGATCCTCCAAAGTGCAACAACGATAATGAAACAGCCGGAAAACTGCCAAAACTTCAGACTGAGTTTACACTGTACTTTACCAAGCTGTGAACTATTTACAACTATCTAGAGTAAGGAAGACAGATATTCTGTAAGTGCTGTCAGAAGAACAGAGGGGACCTCTAGGGCTGTTTGTTAGAAGTGATAGGGTAGCCTAGAGAGAAT
The DNA here is from genome assembly GCA_033296515.1 of Macrochelys suwanniensis. Classification (NCBI taxonomy): domain Eukaryota; kingdom Metazoa; phylum Chordata; order Testudines; family Chelydridae; genus Macrochelys; species Macrochelys suwanniensis. The sequence continues at coordinate 93,254,998 of CM065783.1, forward strand.
TGCATTAATCCCTGACTGCTGATTACTGCTCAAAAAGGATTCCAGGGCTACAGGGTTAAGCATGAAACTCCTAGAGCTGGGCTGTGTCGAGGAAAGAGGAAGTTTGCTCATGCCACTTCTGATACCCTGGAAGTCACTGGGTCAGCATCCTCCACTCACATGTACATGGTGATATCAACTGCAAGATAAAGAAGGCGTCTTTACAAACCTTCAACAAGGCAGACAGTCACTGCACACTACCAGGTTCTTGACAGGGCATATTAGAAATACATTTATAACAATTAACTTCCACAGCCAAGTAACACTGAGATGCTGTACCACAGCATGTATACGGGAACTCAATTTAATGGACAGCAAGAATTCTCTTGTAGTGGCCACTACGTTTTTCAATAAGAAAAGAAACTGCTGTTCTACTAGAGTTCATCCTTGTGGATACTCTTCCTACACTAGTGGTCAGGTCCATAAGAGAATGATTTAGCTGTTGTGTTACACTGGGCCCTGGGCCACAGGGGCTTTGCACGCCTGATTTCTGAACAGCATAATTATGGACCACTGTAATGTGCAACATCTTTCTTTTACGGACTTGAACACCTTGTCACATGTATCGCCTAGCTGTCCCACTGAGCAAGCCAGAATCATGAAAAGCAGTTTCAGACAACAGACTTAGTAGAACCTTGCTCTAGATCTTTGCAGGACACTGTGTGAACATTGCTGAATACAGACATTATGTATAGCATTTAAAAGGGAGGATGCTGGCTGTACTACTTTTCTGTCCTTCCTAACACCTAAACTAGCAAAGAACACCTTATAATCTCATGCACAGTTTGCTGTCCCTCCTATGCTTCAATCTAACAGGATGGTACGTCCATAAATTACGTAAGAGCCACAATAATGAAGTCTACAAAATTTAAAACACGTAACTTAAGGCACTGCATATTCACATTATACACCAAAAAATATGGTCAAAGAACAGTAAGGTTGCAAAGTCAAGCATTTTCCTGCCTTATTCACTGCACGGAATGGATGGTTCTCCAGTAATGGGCAGAAGAGGTTACTCACTTTGTGCAGTAACTGCAGGTCTTCGAAATGTGTGTCCCTATGCTCTCCACTTCAGGCGTGCATGTGCCTCTCAAGTCCTTGGAGATTTTCAGTTAGCAGTGTCCATTCAGCCCATGCATGCATTCCAGGCCTCCTCATGCCAGACTCCAAGACTTTATAGGGGTGCACGGGTGAAAACTGCCCTCAGTTCCTTCTCCCGCCAAACGTCCCCTAGCAGAGGGGAAGAAGGGCAGGTCATGGAGCACCCTTAGGGGGACATATCTCGAAGAACCATAGTTACTGCACAAGGTGACTACCACTTCTTTGAGCAGTGTCCCTATGGATGCTCAATTTCAGGTGACTTCTGAGCAGAATCCACAGATGGAGGAGGGAGTTTCGGAATTGAGACCAGAACTGAAGATACCACTGCAGAAACAAGTGTTGCATTGGATCTGGCAGCATGGATCAGGGCGTGAGGTTTTGAAAACATACGTACCGAAGCCCAGATAGCAGCCCTACACAGCTCAGATACTGGCACATTCTTAAGTAATGCTGTGGATGTTGCCTATGATTTGGTCGAATGTGCTATCACCCTTGGGGGTGGGGAGGATGAACGCTTGCATCCACAAAACAAGTGATAATACATCCAGATATCCATCTCAATAGTTTCTGAGCAGAGATCGGGGACACATTGGATCTATCTGTGAAGGAAATGAAGAGCTTAGGTGACTTTCTAAATGCTTGGTTCTAGCTAGGTAGAAATCCAGTGCACTTCTAACATACAGGGCATGAAAACACGATTCCTGCAGAGAGATATGGAGCATTGGAAAAACAACTGGTAAATGAATACATGGAGGTGGAACTCCGACAGAACCTTAGGTAGGGATTCACTGTGTGGAGATAAAGACACTGTCCTTGAAGAATAACATAAAGGGGGAGATCTGCCATCAAGACATCCATTTCCTCAACCCTACGAGCCAACGCGATGGCTACTAAAAAGAATGTCTTCATACATAAACGGAGCAGAAGACAGCTGCCATTGGTTCAAATGGAGATCACATAAAGAAACTGAGTACCAAGCTGAGGTGCCAGATTGGGGTGGGGTCCCTAATCTGGAGGGTAGTGATTCTCCAAACCCTTAATAAACTCAAATGATACCAAGTGAGCAAAAATGGAGGATCCTTCTACAAGAAGATGGAAGGCAGATATTGTGGCCAAAAGGAGCTTAACTGAACTAATTGAGAACCCTGATGTTTTCAGAACCAACAGATAATTCGAGGTAACTGAAAGTAGTGTTAGGATAAGGCCTTTGTCTGCAGCCAGAATAAAAGAGCACCCAAGCAGCAGCCATTAGCTGAGAAACAGGAAGTCACATCCTCACATTCCATCTAACTTACATTAAACCAATGTAATATCAGGCTGTTAAGAAGGACACCCCATCCTAATGGCACCCACTGTCACCAGATAAAGAAACAGATCTTAACATGGTTAAAGAAAACTTAGTTTGATAGCTTTCTGACTGTCAAGGAATCACTTATCAATAGTTGTGGTTGTGAAATCCTCATTTCTTTATTGTTTTGTCATTATGGTCCCCACTTCTCTATTGTTTATCTGTATGGTCTCTGTCTGGTTCTTTAATTGTTTCTGTCTGCTGTATAATTAATTTTGCTAGGTTCAAGTTAATTAGCGAAGTGGGATATAATTGGTTAGAGAACTATATTACAATATGTTAGATAGATTTGAGTAAAATGATTGGTTAAGGTATAGCTAAGCAGGACACAAGTTTCACTATATAAACTGGGGTCCAAGAAGGAGACTAGCTGGGAAGAGAAGAATAAGAAGGAAAGACCTGGAAGAAGAACTCCCCTCCCCACCCCCCGACATAGCCTAAGATTGGAGCTGTTAAGAATCCTCTGCACGACCGTGACGTGCAGCAACTAGGATTCAGACGAGACCAACCTTGCCTGGCCAACAGGGAAAGTCCGCCTGCATGATCAGGACTGGTGAGCATGGCATTGTATGCTTGATGTGTATTCTGCTTGGTAATTGTTAATAAAGAGAGGATCAGGATATTACTGTGTAAGGCTCTTTCACTGGTAAAAGGTCCTGCACATCTGCAGAAGTAATTACACCCGGAGCCCCACGTATTGGGAAAGGGTGTGGGTACTTAAACTGACCAGGTTAGTTACACCCTGAGCCCTATGAATTGGGTAAGGGCAGGTGCTTTTTGCCTGGAGCCCTACGAATTGGGAAAAGGTGGGGGTGCCTCAATTAACCGGGTTACACCTGGAGCCCTATGGACTGGGAGAAGGTGGGGGTGCCCTAATGTGTGCAGGTAACACCACCAAATGGAAGTGGCGACAACATCACCCGAATGGAAGAATCTCTTCCATTTCTGCAGGAAAGCAGTACCGGTTGACCTCTTTCTACTATTTAGTAACATCCATTGCTCTTCCATAGAGCAGGGGGATTCTAACCCCATGAACAATCAAGGAGCCATATCAGGGTTCCCTCCCCACTCTAAACTCTAGGGTAAAGACGTGGGGACCCGCATTAAGAGCCCCTAAGCTTATTTTTACCAGCTTAGGTTAAAACCCCCAAGGTACAAAATTCCCTGCACCCTGAGAAATGCTTCTCCCACTGCCACCATCAAGTGTTCTAAACAGGAATCCAGGAAAGGGGACCACTTGAAGTCCCTTCCCCCCCCCCCCCCAAATATCCTCTCAAGCCCGTACCCCCCTGTCCTGGGAAGCTTGGGGATAATCTCCTAACCAATTGGTTACACAGTGATCTAAAAACCCACCTCCTGGGTTTTTAAAAACCATAGAAAACAGTCAGCTTCTTAAAAGAAGGATTTTATTAAAAACAAAGAAGGTAAAATCATCTCTGTAAAATCCGGATGGTAACTATTTTGCAGGGCACTCAGAGAGATTCCCCCCTCTGGACAAAACCTTAACGTTACAGAAAAACAGGAATAACCCTTCCCTCTCCCACAGGGAATGTACCAAGCAAAATAAACAGAAATCTACTCGCCATGCTATCTAAACTTACTTTAGAAAAGTGAGTATTGGTGAGGAGGCGGATTTTCTGTAGGTTCTGTCTGTCTTCCAAGATCACTCTGACTCAGACAAAGAGACACTCACACAGCCTTCCCCCCTCCCAAAATTTGAAAGTATCTTGTCCCCTCATTGGTCAGATGCCAGCCAGGTCAGGTGTCAGTCTGGCTACCTGCATTTCTTAACCCTTTACTGGGAAGAGGATTTTATAGTACTGCATCAGACCCACTCCCTTCATATTTATGACAAGCCACATCCGGAGGTGGAGTAGCACTAGGATGGGATGAGGCACACGACCCATATCCTGTGACAGGAGATGAGGAATGTTCGGGAGATTGAGTGACTATTAGGAGAACTTTACCCAGGCCTGTCTGATTGTGTTCATCACCCTCAGTATCAGCGGCATTGGGGGGGAGTGGGGGAGGAACACATAGAACAGACCCTTCTTTGAAGGTAGAAGAAAGGTATCTCCCATGGACTGGATGTCCCAGACCGCTTCTTGAGCAGAAAAGAGGGCACTTCCTGTTTCTGTAGGTTGATTAAGCTACAAATATATTAATGCCATTAGTCTCAATAAATATCCCAAGTGATGAAACAAATGATAAATCACTCTCAATTTCACTTCCATGATAAAATTAAGATATCATAGTTACCTTATTACACATTAACATATTTCAAAGTGTGAAGCTGATCAAAGAACTTACTGTTCATTTGACTATTTCTGAGAAATAAAAACAGATTTTCTAATTATGTAAAACTCTTCGGAAAAGAACATTAGAAACTGATAAACTACCAAACAATCATCAATTAAACCTTTAGTATCTCAAAGACAAGCAGAGTAGGGCAACGTGAAGGGGTTGGCCAGCAGTACTAAGTAGTGGAGATTTAGGGCCAGATCCTCGGCTGGTGTTTGTTGACATAGCACCGTTGACTACTGACCCTTAGGCCTTAATTGAGCTAATTGCCTCCATAGAGATAGGTCCAGGGAACTTCCTGAAGCTTCACTACAGCCACAGAAGTTAGTCAGAAGGTTCTTTTTCTACCTGCAATAATGTGACATCAGCAACTGAGCAGCAGCCCTTTCATCATAAATCTGTATGTTGTCCCCTCCCCAACTCCCATTCCTCCTCTTCCACCCACTCAAAGCCCTCTGAGGTTGCCTATATTCCTTATCTGTCCTGATTGACTAAGCCCTGGTTTACACTACGGGGGGGGGGGGGGGGGATAGAGAGGGGGGAGGGCAGGGGAATCAACCTAAGATACACAACTTCAGCTATGAGAATAGCGTAGCTGAAGTCGACGTTTCTTAGGTCGACTGACTTTGCGTCCTCACGGTGCGGGGTCGACTGCCGCCGCTCCCCCATCGACTCCGCTTCCACCTCTTGTGGAAGTGGCGTTCCGGAATGAATGGCAGAGCAATCGGGGATCGATTTATTGCGTCTACACTAGATGATCTGGCAGGTAGTGTAGACGTACCCTTAGTCTATCCTTCTATGTCTCTAGGACACTGCTTTTTCTCCTGTAGTATTCTGTATCTGAATACTACCCACTCCATTTCCTTCTTGCATGTTCCATTCTCTCTCTCTTGCTGTCCTGCCTGGTGGGGAGGGGGTGTGTGTGTCAATTTTCTCTTGCAACTGTGCAGTGGCTTTATAACGTGTCAGTACTAAATGCTTTGTTACCAATGAGATCTAAAAGCACTACGCAGACTGACAATTCAAAGGGGAAGGCAAAGGATGTACTTGCAACGCTGAAGATGTCGGAGGAGGAAAAGGAAACTTGACTTACATCATAAAGGAGAGGTTTGCTTAACCCAGGGGTTTTCAACTATTTAATAGCATGAATTAGCTCTTAAGAGAGAATGTCTTGTGGCCCACCTCCCTTCCCAACTTCCTAATCACAATCCCACTTACAGCTGTGCGCATTTCCACTGCTGTTTCTTACACTGAAAAATATTAGTAAAGTATTTAGGTATTTCTACGAACTGTCTTTTAAGTAACGTGTGTCCTTTTAAAAAAAAAAATCATCACACATTCTCCAGGAGAGTCTACTGTCCTGAAGACAAAATAACTCAAAGGAACAGCCACTTCACGGTTAACAAACTGTCGCCCCCGACAAAGTATATATGTAAAAGAGAACTTTGTTTCTTAAACACGTCAAATCTTGGTCTCCTGAAGTTATTGCGTCCATTTTCTTTATAGATTTTCATTTTTTCACTCCAATGAAATCCTTCAGTATTTTGAAGTACTGTTGGATAACAATATTTGTAAGCACAAGGCTTCGTTTAAACGAAGTCATAATAGCTATTCACTTACAGTACCACCAGTTCTTAATTGGATAGATATCTAGTTCGTATTGTTGTACTAGCTCAAGGACAGTCATTCACTTGAAAATTGTTCAGCTGTGAATGCATTTCTTCTTGTTCCATGAGCATACTTTATCTATTTTAGTGACAGGGACGAAAGGCTGCAGAGGAAAATGACTATTTTAAATTCATTGCTTGATTCAGACTATATCAGTCAGTTTTTCAAAAACACACTCTTCGTGCTGTAAGAAGACAATGTTTTTCAGTTCAGTTTTTTGTTCTTCACAAAAGAATAGGAAGTCTGATAGAGCTGCTTTTAAAATCCTAGCTAATGACATACTCACATGTACAGTCCATCTACCATGATGAGAGCAGTATTTTTCAATAGTAATCAACACTACAGACTTTTTATAAAGTTGTGTCAATTACACCAAGCCATCATGAAAAGCAGTCACTAGTGAATCGGAAACTTATTGTGTGTAAACTGACATACGGATCTTGGAAACTACGGTATAGGTTTAAAAGCTGAAGCTGAGAGTTTGAGGAGTGGTTGGAAAGAAACGAAGAAATGGAAAGGAAGGTAAGATCAAGTGACGAAAGGTGTTAATGCATTAGTCTTATTTGTCTGGAGCTACATCTGGGTGCAAATACACTTACCAATAGGTCACAGTTTTATGGGCACCTATTAGCTCCCAGTTACAAAGCTACCCAGAACTGACAGTGCCTGCTCAAGTGAGGCATGGGACTAAAACGGCAGGAGGGCTGCAGGTCACAGCGTGCCTATATGAATTGGCAGCACTGGGTGAAGAAGATGGCACACCATTTCCTCAGTGCTATGTCTGGCATGAGCAGGCATAAGTGAAAGTATTACTCTACAAGTTAACTTCACTGATAAAATCTATAGTCTGTTTAGAATGACATCTAACAAACTACGATAAAAGAACACTAGGATTGCAAAGTCAAGAATCCAGAAGTTAGGAGATGGCAGTTTGGCCCCCTTGTGCATATGCATTATGACAGTCTTAAATTATATGACCACATACTATTTTTTCCACAGGACCCACGCCTCATTCAGTGCACAAAATAAGCAGCTGTTCAATATTTCGTTTGCTTGCCACTGTTCAATTTTAGGTCTTATTTACTGTACACTATCCAAGCCCTACTCGGGAGGCAGAATTATTCACTTCCTCATGGACTTTTCTGTAGCGCTCATCACTACAGTATCTAAGGGCTTCACAAATATTAATGAATTTATTTTCACAGCACCCCTGTGAGGCGTGGTGGTATAACTATCCCCATTTTACAGATAGGGAACTGAGGCACAGAGTGATTAAGGCTGAATGTGTCCACTAATTTTGGATGCCCACTTAGAGATGCTTAGGACCTGATTTTTCATAGTAATTAGCATTCCATAGCACTTTATGTTCGCACTGCTCCCACTGACTTCAGTTGCAGCTGTAAATGCTTAACGTTTCTGCAAATCAGACCCTGGGGTATCAAGCCAGGCACCCACAAAATAACAAACACATAATTAGTGGCCACCTATGAAAAGTCTGATTGTAAGTGACTTGCCCAGCATCACATAGGAAGTCTGTGTCAGGGTCAAGGACAGATTCAAATTCTCCAGGGCAAGAAAATTCCACCGCTTCAACCATGAGACCACCCTTTCTCCATCTCTTTTCAACTTCTGTAAGAAATGAGGCAGCCATCCTACAAACAAACAAACAAACAAAACAAAACAAACAAACAAAACAAACACACACAGCCTCTCACTATACACCCAGGGCATTCCCAGAGCAGGGTCCATCCTATGCACTCAATGAGGTACGGTGCTGTGGAAAAAGTAGTAGTTAATAATATGATCACACCATGATAATACATACCCACAAAGGGCCAAATGAAGGCTGCACAGACACAAAGGTTGCACTGAGAAAAATTCAGTCGGTGATAGATACAGAATATCAAAAATTTCAGCCCAAACATTAAAATTTTAGCAAAGCTGTAAGCAACTAAATACAGGCTCCCACAGTGGGAAGTGTCGGGCAATCCTAACTTTAGGCAGCACCACCAGCTTTGCCTATAACACAAGCTCTCCCTCAGAGAGTGTCATCTTTTGTGTTTTGTACAAAATCAAGTACATCGACGCCTCTCAATAAAAACATACTGATAGGAACAAATGAGTTGTCATACTGGATTAGTTCTGTCTCCTGTGCTTCTGGTAGATGCAACTTTGATTTGTTATAACAAGCCCACAATATACATTTCATCATCTAATTTGAATGCCTATGTTTACAAACATTGTCACTTTTGTATTTGGACCAACGGCTTAAACAAAGAAAAAGATGAACGAACTTGCAAAACTACTTATTTGATCAAATTAATAGTTTAGGGCTCTCAAGATGTCTGCTTTATTCATAACAGCCTTGCTTCCAGAAGAACACAGCCTGCAGAAAAGTCAGGAAAAGAAAAGTTGAAAAATATTAACAATTCAGAAAGTTGTTACAGTTCCCAGTTGTTACAGTTCCCAGAGGACGGGATAAGGTGTCTATAGTAGAAGGCATACAAGGAAACTGGCCTTAGAGAAAAAACCTGCTTTTGGAAAAGATGATAGTCACAACCTAAATACAAATGGATGATACTAGCTAGTGACAAAATGAAACTTTAAAGTACGTCCTAATAGAAAATTAGAGATTATGGAATTTTCATAACCAAAATAAATCCCTTTTCATACAGCAATGTAGGGCTTGCAGTTCAAAGGTTTCGAGGCTTTAATCATGACCTGCAGACATGACTGACAAAGGTTCATGCCTTGAAATACTACAACTACAGAAGCTGTGTTCTGGGAAGAACGGTGTTTTTGAAGGATTTGCCCTGTCTTCTGAAATAGAAAAATCTAGCCAAGAGGGGTTCAAGAAAGGGATACCTACAGATGCTAGATAGCTGAAAACCAGAAATGTAACAAAGAGGCTAATTTGAAAAGCACTATAAAAATAAGAAAAAAGGAGGGACCTGACCTCAGTTGGAGAATTTTGAGAGCATTTTCCAAGAGGTTGCAATATCCTACCTATTGTGGATTGGTATGGAGGCATTTGGAAGTGAAAGGCAGCAGGTAAGCCTAGAAAGAATCGAGTACCTAAAATGTAAGAGCTGGTCTCCCACAAGTTGAGTTCAAATGTCAATCTTTTCAATTCAAGGAGGAAAGAATAAATCTGACATGCTCTTCTTCATCGACAGAGTCAATGTTCTAGGATCAAGTAGTATGGGCCACCTGATTTTGTTGGGTTAAGGAAGTATCAATTGTATTTAGTATTAACAGTGGCCCAATTTCAATTTGGAGCAACAGGTTTTTGCTCAAGAACAAAGAAGTGTCTGTCTTACTGCAACACAATTTAGTGAGAAGGTTCCCAGTAAAAGATGTCCCCATTGGTCCATTCCATCCACCCACTGCATTGTCATACCCGTAGACAGTGAACTCTCTGTGGCTGGCACTGTTTGTCACCCAACTGCACAGAGCCTGGCACAGTCGGGCTATAATCCTACTATTGAAGGTGCTGGTACTACTATAATATCAAATTAGTGTTGCCAACCCTTGGTGCACTCAGCCACCACTTGCTATAATAAATTATAAGCAGCCCCTTGTTCACAGACCACAATCTCTATAAACTCTAAATACCCTGGCTGGTTGTGATTTTTAAACATGCACTGTCTTCCAATACGTTTGGGCTTTAGTTGGAATCCTACAGCTCCAAAGCAGAGCATTGCTTAAAATTTACAGATATTCAGAGATGGTCAAGAATGGAGTAAGAAGAAAATGATTATAGAAAGTTACTATTTTACAACAGATTCACTCTGTAATTGTCAAATAGGAGCCCAAGGGAATTGTATACCCAATTCCCAGTGAAAGTCAATGGAAGTTAGGTGCCTAACACCCATGGGCTCTTTTGAAAATCCAAGTCTCCGTAATTCAGAAAAATTAAAGATGCATTAACTGACATATTGACTGATTCAAATACTGCCCTTTAATTCTTGTGAGTTTCTCTTCTTACCAAAAAGATTAATGAGTTGATGGGCACATCAAGGGGTTCAAACACCCCTTCTTACACATGCTAAAGGGCTGGCCTTAATCCTCAGTTACACCTACGTATTGGATCATTTCTCTTTTCAGTGGACTTCCAAAACACTACAAACATTTCCCACTTGCTTAAAGAAATTTTTTTTTGTAGTTTGATAAAGGAACTTATGAAGTCGCCTTGTACAACTACCCCTCAGTGGACTCCCCGTTAATGTTAAACACTTTATTTTCCCTTATTCTAGCATAAAACAGGACAAAAGAAAGAATCATGTGAAGAGTCACTAAACAAAGCCAACATATCAGTAGTTGGAAAGGTCCATTCTTTTAATATCTTCAGTGATACCCCTAAGAACTTCAGAGATAAAAAATAAAATGTGAAGAAGACATAAGGTCCATTAAATAAAAATGGGGATGATCTTTTCTACTGACAGGCTAACAGGATCTGAAACTAGACTGACCAAATATAGAAAAGGTGAACTTGGTAAATTGTGATTACACAGTCCATTGTATTTATTAGTGTGAGAAGCTGTTGCATGTGTTTGGACTTTGATGATTATATCGGAAACCATAAGCCACAGTTGTGTGTGTGTGTGGTTTTTTTGCAATAAGCTCCTGAGCATCATCATAACAAGTAAAGCGGAACACTGAGATATTTGTCATGCCATGGAAAACAGGCCAGGAGCAAAAGAAGAATCGGTAATCTTCAGTAAAGAAGAATACTGCAACTCTCCTCTTCCATAGTACATTTCACTTATGATTTTGATGAAAACAGCAAGACAATAACGTTTTATAATATCACCACCTCATGTTTTAGAGCACCACTCTACCAGACAGGAGAACATTCAAAATTAAAAACTTTAAATTAATGAATTAAAAACGTTTCAAAGTCTGTTTGCTCAGTTCATTTTTCACTGCAAGGCAAAAGTAGCTAACTGAAAAAACCCATACCTGTGGCCTCATTCTTGGATTCCATCTGACGTAGTAATTTACCCACAGTTCCAAATGGTTCAGACTGGCAACAGGATACAGGACGTGGTTTTCATAGTTTACATAGAAAGGATTAGTAAATTCATCTAGTTGACTGTTAATGTAGGACCATAAAGATACAGTCTTTGTACTGATCTCCTGAATAAATAAAAAGAATGGCATTTTAGTATACAGTAGAACCTCAGGAGTTACAAACATCTTTGGAATGGAGGCTGTTCATAACTGAACAAAATGTTCTGATAATTTTTTCAAAAGTTTACAACTGAACACTGACTAAATACAGCTCTGAAACTTTACTATGCAGAAGAAAAATGCTGCTTTCCCTTCATTTTTTTAGTAGTTTATGTTGAACACAGTAACTGTACTGTATTTGCTTTCCCCCCCCCTTTGTCTCTGCTGCTGTCTGATTGTGTACTTCCAGTTCTAAATGAGGTGTCTGATTGACTGGTCAGTTTGTAACTCTGAGGTTCCAATGTATGTAATTCAAAATCTTTACATTTTAGCATAGTAATGTTCTTTTGCTCCAAGAACTATTTGATACACAGTATTTATTTAAAGACACATTACTTTAATTTGTTGAAATTTAGCAGCCTTGAAATACCATTTCCTTTTGTTATCCTTGGGGAGAAATTTTTTCCAAAAAGTCAGACCAGTTACTGCACTAACTGGGCAGGGAAGCTAGTTGCAAATTTATTTACTACAATTCAGTAAGTGCTCAGAACATTTCCAATATCCATGTCATTAAACAGCTGTAAGACTTAAACATAGTTGCAAGATTGTCATTTCCCCACAAAACTGTTCAGGAGCAGAATGGAGATTCTAGTATATTTGGGGGCTATTTTGCTTTTTGAGCCGATTAGTGTTACACTGCTTATAACCCTGCAGTGGTAACCATAGTTGGTCACATCCATAACACCACACTGACCAACCTAAAATGTGACAAAATTAAATTAGCTAGAAATCAGTGAAGAGAAGAATGTATCCTTTGGAATAACCAGAACAGTATTTGAGGAAAGTAAATGTCATCTATTTTTTCCACTGTCTGCTTACAGCCATCTAAATATTGCACTTTTAATTAAGTGTCCAGTTTTAGCTTTATCTGCACTTTTAAAAACTATATAATAATAAAAATAAAATCACAATAAAACCATAAAATCAAGAATTCAGATTCTGAAACCTTATCAGCTTTATCTTGCAATTTTATACTCCTTCAATACTATAAAGCATCTGTTTCTACTACAGCTGTGTGTTAAATTGCTCTTTTCTTTCTTTCTTTCTTTTTTTTTTTTAAAGGGAGCTGCATCCAATTATCCATTTGTGAAAGAAAGCTGTTTGGTAATCACGTACTTGCTGAGAATGCATTATTTAGCTCCATCTTGTGGTGTGTGCATGCAATTTGTTGTTCTAGATAAGCCAGCCAAGCCAGAAAAATACCAAAACTAAACATAAACACTAAGGGACAGTTAATTATTTTACTGAAAGCATGAAGTGTGATGGAGAGGAGAAGGCCAACCACAAATGTACATTTTAAGCTTAGTAATAATACTTTGAGACTGGATGAAGCATGCTATAGAAGGTGCAGAGTGCTTCAGAGTGCTAGTGCTAACTTCACTAATACCAAAATATTTTAAATTCTCTCCCATCCTTCAACCTCATGGTCCATCATCAATAATCAAATCCTGCTTCAAACGATGCTCCAGTCTGCAGTGTACTGGTAACGTCACATCAACCATGGAACTCCTCTACAGATGGCCAAGAGAATTTTGGTAAGAAGTGTTTTAGAGGTTTGTGCGTGGGCTGGGACACCATCTGGAACGGCAGTTCATGATCTACAATGAGGTGGAAGGTGTAGAGACTGACATAATTAGAACAATGTTTTAATTCAACGATGTTGTGGAGTGGCCCTTCATCTGGTTATGGGGCTGTTTGGAACATATTTCTCATATATCTGTAACATTAAATTCATTTCCAGGCCAGCTCTAGAGGCTTAGATGACAATAAATTCCACTAAAACACAGGCTCAAATGTTCTTGTATCGCTCACTCTAAGCACCTCTGCAGGAAATCAACATGTCAAACAGAAGCAAGTGTAGAACTTACCTCTTTCAATCGCTCTTGTTCACAGTTGTATAAAAAAGTCCCAAAAAGACAACTATAAAGGTGATCCAAAATGGTGATCAGAAACAGTTCATTGAATTCAAAGGCTGCAGGAAACTTTAAAAAAATATAGATTTTTATGTATTAGTTATTTTTAATTTTTGTGATCCATAGTAAAGAGAAGCAATCTTATAAATAACCACTAGAAAAATTCACAAGAAAAGGATGATTTTTTGGAACAGTGGGTTTTACATCTATTGACAATCTTAAGAAATGCTAAGCAATTTTGATAATCTTTATTGTTCTTAGATAGTGCTTTTCACTGCAAAAATCTAATTACACTTTAGTAATATTCCCAAGTAAGCAAGCATTATATCCATTGTTCGAACAGGTAAATTGAGACAGAGGTATGGAGCGATCTGCTAACGTTAACAGCGACACCCAGCAGCAGGACCAAGAAGCCCTTACTGGCAGTGTCCTGAAAACATTGCATCAAGTTATTTGTTTTGTTATGGAATGCCATCTTTAAAAACAAACACACACTTTGGGCATTTAAGAGCTTTATTTACTAATGTACAATAAATTGAATAGTGAAGATTATTACATGTACAATGTGTTTAATAGTAAATACGTATTTAAAAACACTCTTCTCGTTCCACTCAGTTTACATTGTCCCCTAATTCTCCCCTCGAATTTATTATCCACTATGTAGAATAATCCTCTAATCCATCTTCCTTTTCATATTAGAATGTAAATCCCTCACATTTGGAATGAAAGAAGTATTATGTCAATATTCACCATTACATACTTTCTTCGTAACTAACTAGAGGTTTTAAAGTATCTATGACTATATATGGTGTGTGTGTGTGTATATTTTTATATATCTATAAAATATTAAAATTACAGAAAGTTTAACAATGATGAAACAAAAATCCAAGGCACCTGTAATTTCAGGAGCCCTACAAATTGAAAGAATTAATAAATAAAACTACAAAGCCCGGTATTTATTCAAATTGAGAAAGGATTCTCTCAATAACCAGATTAAGTAGTCTGTGACTGTCCACAACTGCCCAGTCCATAGGACAAAGTAATTCTGCCCCTAGATAGTATGGGGACTGTGATACAGGAGGGCCAGGGAGCAGTAGTAGAGTGTGAGAGGGGAAATATATAAGCCCTAGGCTAATTAAAGCATGGCTCCCTGGAGACTAGGGATGGTGGCTACAGGTTAACTGGAGCACCTGCAGTCAATTAAGACCCTCTCAGGAACCTAATAAAACCCCCTGCTTCAGGCAGACAGGGGAGGAGGGGGAAGGAGTTCGAACAGAATGGTTTGGAGTTGGAGCAGAGAGCAGTTTGGAGGAGTTGGAGCAGAGTGGATTGGTGGTGGAGCAGAGAGCAGTTTGGAGGAAAGCAGAGGAGAGTTTGGAGAAGTGCTGTGGCGGGCTAAGAAGACCAATACCCTAGGTAAAGGGACACCTGTCTTGTGCAGAGGGAAGGCAGGAAGCCCCACAAGCAGGAGAGGGAAGGAGCCCAGTGGAAAGTATCACTAGTACAAGTGGCTTACCCGCTATCCTAGGGCCCCTGGGCTAGGACCCAGAGTACAGGGTGGGCCCGGGTCCCTCCCTCTCCATTCCCCTTCTCTGGGATACTAGTGGGACAGCTGATACCCCAGTTCAGTGGCAAGAAATGGCACCCTGAAACCCCCCACCACAAGAAGAGAAAGCGCGGGACCCATCATAGTAGTGCCGGCAATTTGCCACAGGACTCAAATAGTTACAGAGAACAGAAAATACTTTTTAAACAGGAGAAGAAGAGATTTTAAAAGAGTGGAGTATTCTTCTATGAGAAAAGCAGCACCTCAATAATGAGAAGTCTTTGCAGAGTCTCAAATGGTAGCTTTCTAGATTCATACTGTGCAGGAAGCTGAAGTGAGTATTTAAGACATGGAACAAGCAATATTCAAAGTTTCTTTTCCCTTTTGTTTCAAAGAAAAACATTTTAAAGGCACAACTATAAACTTTTAATCCCAATGCAAAGGAAAGAGAGGAAGAGTAGTAAGAGCCCAAAACATAGCTCCATCAGGAGCTCCGTAATGACCTGAAAATCAAAAAGGAATCCTACAAAAAGTGGAAACCTGGGCAAATTGCTAAGGAGAACAAAAGAACAACACGAGCATGTACCGACAAAATCAGAAAGGTGTGGCAAATTGCCGGCACTACTATGATGGGTCCCACACTTTCTCTTCTTGTGGGGGGGTTTCAGGGTGCCATTTCTTGCCCCTGAACTGGGGTAACAGCTATCCTACTAGTATCCCAGGGAAGGGGAGTGGAGAGGGAGGGACCCAGGCCTGCCCTCTACTCCGGGTCCCAGCCCAGGGGCCCTATGATAGCAGGTGAACCACTTGTACCAGTGATTCTTTCCCCTGGGCTACTTCCCTCTCCTGACCTTCAGCTTGTGGGGCTTCCTGCCTTCCCTCTGCACAAGCCAGGTGTCCCTTTACCTAGGATCTTGGTCTTCTTAGCCCGCTGCAGCACTTCTCAAAACTCTCCTCCGCTTTCCTTCGAACTGCTCTTTGTTCCACCACCAATCCACTCTGCTTCACTCCTCCAAACTGCTCTCTGCTCCACCACCAAACCACTCTGCTCCAGCTCCTCCTCTGGCTGACTGAAGCAGGGGGATTTTATCAGGTGACTGGCTTCAGGTGCTCTAATTGGTTTCAGGTGCTTTTAATTAATCTACAGGGAATAAGGCTTCTCCTCATCCTAGATCACTCTCCTGCTGCCTTCTGGCCATGCTGTATCACAAAGGCTAGGGCACAAAATGAGTTACACCTAGCAAGGGCTGTCAAAGGTAATAAGAAGTTCTATAAATACATTAGTAGGAAGAGAAAGACAAAGAGAAGTGTAGGTCCTCTACTTAGCAGGGAAGGCGCGCTAACAACATCAAGAAGGCTGAGTATTTAATGCCTATTTTGCTTCAGTCTTCACTACAAAGGTAGTGACCAGATAGTCAACACAATTAATATTAACAACAAGGGGGAAAGAATGCAAACCAAAATAGGGAAACAACAAGTTAAAGAATATTTACATAAGTTAGATGTATTCAGCAGGGCCTGATGGAATTCATCCTAGGATACCTAAGAAACTAACTGAAGCAATCTTGGAACCATTGGCAGCTACCTTCAAGAATTTATTAAGGATAGATGAGTTTCCAGAGGACTAAAGAGGGCAAATGTAGTACCTATCTTTAAAAAGGAGAATAACGGGGACCTGGGTTATTATAGACCAGTCAGCCTAACGCTGGTACCTGGAAAGATACTGGAACAAATTATTAAACAATCAGTTTGTAGCCATTTAGAGAATACTAGGGTTATAAGGAATAGCCAAAATAGATTTGTCAAGAACAAATTATGCCAAACTAACGTAATTTGCTTCTTTGACAGGGTTGGTGGCCTAGTGGGGGGGGGGGGGGGGGAAGCAGTAGAGGTGATATATCTTGATTTTAGTAAGGCTTTCAACAGAGTCTCTCAACATTCTCATAAGTCAACTAGGGAAATGGGGCCCAGATTAAATTACTATAAAGTGGGTGCAAACCTGATCGAAAGACCATACTCAAAGAGTAGTTGTCAATGGTTCAGTATCAAACAGGGAGGGCGAATCTAGCGGGGTCTTGCAGGTCACCCCTGAGTCTCGTACTATTCAATATTTTCATTAGTGACTTAGATAAGAGGGTGGTGAATATGCTTATAAAATTTGTGAGGTCACCCAGTTGTGAGGGGTTGCAAGCACTTCGGAGAACAGGATTAGAATTCAAAATGACATTGACAAATCAGAGAATTCTCCTGAAATCAACAAGATGAAATTCAACAGAAGATAAGTGTTAAGTACTACACCGAGGAAGAAAAAAAATCAAATACACATTATAAAATGGGGAATAATTGGCTAGCTGATAGTAGTGCTGCAAAGGATCTGGGTGTTAGAGTGGATCACAAATTGAATATGAATCAACAACAAGAGGTAGTTGCAAAAAAGACTACTATAATTTGGAGCATTGTATATAAGACGTGAAATAATTGTCCAACTCTACACAGCACTGGTGAGAACTCAACTGGCACAATACAGTATCTGCAAATTCAAGGGGGAGAGGAGGTCGCACTTTAGGACAGATGTGGATAAACTGGAGAGAGTCCAGAGGAAAGCAACTGAACTGTTAAAAGGGTTCAGAAAACCTGACCTATGGGGAAAGGTTAAAAAAAAACTAGACACGTTTGGTCTTAACAAAAGACCACCGAAGTGGGTACCTGATAAGAGTCTTCAAATATGTTAAGGGTTGTTACAAAGAGGACAGTGATCAATTATTCTTCATGTCCACTGAAGGCAGGACAAGAAATAACAGGCTTAATCTGTAGCAAGAGAGATTTAGGTTAGATATTAGGAAAAGCTTTCTAACTAGAAGGGTAATTAAGCTCTGGAATCAGCTTCCAAGAGAGGCTGCGGAATCATCATCATCGCAGGTTTTTAAGAACAGGTTGGACAAACACCTGTCAGGGATGGTCTTGGTTTCCTTATCCTGCCCCAGTGCATGGGGCTGGACTTGATGACCTCTTGAGGTCCCTTTCAGCCCTACATTACTATGATCCTATGATTTAACACCTCTGCCCTGGGTGGCTCAAGAGTTAGTTTAACTACAAAGTCTGTTACCCACTTATGGATTTAGCTTAGAGGACTAACCCAGCAATTGAGACTGGGCATGAACTAAATGATCGAAAAAGCCCTATCTATAATTTATAAAGGAAAAACTGTATTTATTTTGAAAGTGAGGAGTTGGATGACATGGACCATTTAGGTTTATAAATAACAGAAGTCTCTGGATTTTAAGAAATGCGTTGCCTTTAAACAAATGGAATTTAGATCCTAGTTTCATTTAACCATGTTAGTGATAGGGCTGTGTTGTGTAGAAAATATTGATACTTAAAAATATTGAAACTTAAAAAAGCTGAAGTAAACTGGTCTGGAAAAACTGAGGTATGAATAAAATCCACAGGTTCCCTGAACTCAATCAGTCTCCACCTTAGCAGCAGTGAGAGACAGATGAATGAAGATAGTGTGCAAAGGTCCAAAGTGAGATACAGAAACAGCTTTCAAGACAAAGCATCCCCTGAAGGGATTCTCTTTAACTGAAAGCATTTAATGAGCCCTGTCACATAAGGGTTCTAAGCTGTGATGGGTCCATCCTAATCACATGAATACTGACACGGCAGCTAGAAAGATCCAGTGAAGCATATTCAAAATTCCATATACCAGTGATGACACTGTGACTAGTTATTTATAAAGTGACAGTATTATTGAAACCCCATCTCTGGATGGAACCCCATCTCTGTAGGAAAACTGATGTACCTAGACTGTAAAGCTTCTATTACTGGTGCTGAAAAACCACTGACCTAAAAATTCTTTCCTCTCAATTTCCAAGCTCATTAGTGTCTGCTTGAGGATTCAGATGGAAAAATTCCCCAAGTGAAAATTTCATTTCCCACCAATCCACTAATTCTGAGAAAATATCCAATCCATTAGAATGGGTCATCTGGTGCTGTTGGACTTCATTATTTATTTCAGTAAGTGAGCTACGTGAAGAAAGCTACAGAACATTTCTCAATTTAAGGTGACTGATGATGCTGAATTGAAGTTGATTCTGAAGCCCACAAAAGAAGCTTGCTGTTAAATGTTGTGATTAATAGGCCTGCCCTGCACTGCAGTAATATTTTAAGCTGGAACACTAACTGATTTAGTTCTCACTCTCCTGGAAGTGGATTGAGACAATCTGCTTGAGCACTGTACATCCCAAGAGAGTACATTGTTAAGATTAATGAAAAGTGCATCTCTGGCTAGAGACATGTCCTGGTTGTTACCACATAGAGGGACATTGTCTTCACGCTCACTTGAATGTATTTTGCTTATATTTGGGCTGCTGAATATTAGATGTGGCAAGATATTACTGGAACTGCAGTGATTCCAAGCAGATTTACAGGCTACTTCATAGTATTAGTTGTTTCATCTCCCTTGAACTAGTATAGATTACAGGAGGACTTTCCAATTTAAAGTTTGTGTCAGTCAGGATTATTAGAATCACTTAAAGCAGCAGTTCTTAACTGGGGGCTGCGAATAGGTTTCAGGGGTTCCGCCAAGCAGGGCTGGCATCAGACTCGCTAGGACCCAGGGCTAGAGCCCTGGAGCCCCGTGGGGGCCGGAGTCCAGGAGCTCCACTGACCCGTGGAGGCTGAAGACTCACTGCCCTGCCGCCTCAGACTGAAGCCAAAGCGTGAGCAACTGAGCTTTGCAGGGGATTCTGTGGTGCGGACCCCCCTGTGGCATCGGGCCCTGGGCAACTGCCCTGCTTACTATGCTGTAGCACTGGGCCTGGCTTTTATATGCAGAAAAGCAGTTTTTGTGGCACAGTTTTTGCACCACAGTTTTTGTGGTGGGCCATGGAGTTTTTATAGCATGTTGTGTGGCAGGGCTCAGGGAGAAAAAAGGTTGAGAACCTCTCACTTAAAGCATATGTTCTTTATTAAGAGCCAGCATCATTTCTCTCAAGTTCTACATTACTCTGTGTGTCATCAAGGCTAGGAAAACACGAAAACATGTATAGCTGCTAAGGATTGAGGTTCATTGTTAAGCTTCTGGAGCTATTCAGGAATTCATATCCTACTGGAAAATTATAAATTCTCTCATCTCACCAAAAGTGCATGTTTCAAAAACATACATGTGCTGCAGTCGGCTAGAACGGAAAAATATGTGAATAAGATCATTTTATGAATGTGTTCATTTTTGCCTGTTACAGCCTTAATATTTTTTCAATGCCGTGGCTGTTCAGGAACTTCAGAACTCAGTCTGGATTCAGATTTTGCACAGATGTAAATTTGCAAACTGTTGCATAGTCCTTTTACTAGAGAAGAACTAAACAGTTTATAGCAAAAAATTGGAAGCAGCAAGGGAGATCACAAAAATAGAGATGGCTGTTCTGAATTAACTGTCTCCCTGAAAGATTTTTGTTCCTTCCAGATGTTTAGAACTGAGTTTTTTCTGCTGGGTAGTTGCTCTTGGCTTTCCTCAGAAGCAGAGACAAAGTTTTAAATGTTTTTCCAACCATACTGCAATAGCATATTAATACCGAAATATACGTGTATAACAAAGAAAGGGCAATTCTCTAGCAGGAAGTCTTAATAAAATATTTTATGAAACTTTGATGCCAATGAATTTACAAGAAGCCTTTTCAAAAAGATAAGCAGGATTGGAATGGAGGATTTGGGGGACAAGCGACAGGGGAGGAGGGCTCCTGGGATAGAAAGCTCTTAATTCCACCTTACTCTCCTGCTCCACCCCCCATCATATGTTGCAGACGGTGGTCTTGCAGGAACAGTTTCTTTGTAGAGTATTGTTACAGGTGGAAAGAGAGGCAGATGTCTACTATGCTTCAGGGATCAAACGTTTTAGATGTACTTGGAAGCAAGGCCTTAGTTTGGACAACTTGATTTAGCAGCCCCAGTCAAGCCCAGCAGTATAGAAGAATGGAAGATCCTACAAGAGATTCTGTATTGAAGTTTATTTCCCATGGAAGTGTAAGTAAGAGGAAAATTAGGCCTGTGATGGGTCTTCATGATAATGCACCTGTAAAATTTTGTGAGGACCATAACATTTTCATACCCTAAGTACTACCCTCTTAAAAAAGGATCTTCTCCCAGTTGTGACGTAAAGCTAGTGGTGGAAGGAGGAAAGCATATTTGAGCAGGTAAATATTGGTATATGTAAATTAGGAAATATTATTACACACACTAACTATGCAAGCATGTTTTTCAGACAACTAGAAAAGTAGGTCCTCCCTGATTCACAATCAGATTGTATTTGTGCCATTTTTAAAATACAGATAATCTCTTGTGAACATACACTACTGCACTGGTGAAACAGTAACAAAGGTACTTTGCCCTATTACTTCTCACTCATTTAATCAAAGAATTTTGAGAAAGATTTTCTTCTATAATCTCTCTACTTTCACTGAACTGTCAGGTTAGGCCATTGTGCATATTTATTTATTTAAAGAAAATCTAACTTTTGAATTTGCCAACACTGTTTATTTTAGTTAAGTTAAAAACAGCTAGGTAAAAAGCCATTTGACTCTATATTAGTTTTCACTTTAGCCACAATTTACAGAATTACATCTCTGCTTACTAATAAACTGAATGCTCATCTTGCAAGACCTTACATAATATACAGTGGTCTAGTCACATCTGTTTCTAGCCACTGGGAAAACTAAACTTTAAGCAGGATGGGTTCAAAAAAGCAAGAGCCATTAATCTTATTCATTTTCCAATTTAAAATGCTTTGAGATGATTCAGTGCTTCAATTTGCAGAAATGCACATTAAACGATCTATTCAGAACACAAAGAAATGCCTGGCCATTGGCTTCACATCGGTATTTCTACACTAGCCCATCTCACATCGCTTCTAAATGAAAAAATAATACTAACTGTACATGAAATAATGGGTTTGTTCTTCCTCCAGTGTATGCAGCAGACTACTCACACTTAAAATTCTTTAACCAACATTTAAGATTATGCACATTTAAGGAAAATATGGCCTCCTGTAGGCATCAGAGTTTCAATAAAAAGGCTGAAAACATCCCCATGAACATCCTATTAAAATTTCTTACCTGCTTTGTCATTTGCCAAACACAATCAAGGAACTGAAGGAAAATGGGAGACCTGTCTGCATCAGCATGGTCATCGTCTCCATGGCCTACTCGCTGAAAAACAGATGCTTTCATTTCAGTCAAATCCATTTAAAGCAGTAACCAATAACGCAAGTTCTGCAAATATGTTAGGCAGGTTCTTGAAAAGGATTGTGATCAGCACACCTTTCTTCAAGCTAAACTCCACCTTTCCTATAACTAAAAACGCCACCAGAATTCATTCACAAATATAGTCCTATAGTCTGGCAGAATAGGAAGAGCACCCAAGTCCACAAAATTCACACATTTTCCAATGGTCTGAGTGACATTAAACTTATTTTTAAAAGTGGACATCCCACTAAACCCCCAAATGCACTTGTTGATTCAAAGACTCAACATAAGGACGTCTGCTTCTTCCCAGGTATGAGGAAAGAATAAATAGTTCAGAACTGCAGGAGATATATCCTCCAAATCATTTCCACAGAGGAATGGATTCAGTGAATCTGGTGTATTATTATGCAAGATCAACTAACTTTAACTGAAAGGTAGTTACTAGGACTGTGTGGAAACTATGACTATTCCATACTCACTCACCATAACCAAATATTATTACAGTTCAGAAGCCCACATACAGCTCCACAATCTTTTAATATTCCAGCTCAAGCTATTCTTTTTTCTCTCTTTAAACACTGTGGATATGAAGTGGGATGATGACTTTTGTGATTTTTACCTACACGATAGCCATAGCTTTCTCCTTTTCATTTTCCCCCAAGTAAGATCTGTTCATGTAAATTTTTCACCATGCTCTGCAATCCTCCCCTCCTCCAGAAATGAGTCGATATTTGTCTTGTGCTATTGGCTTCAAACTCTGTCCCTCTTGTAAACTTTATATTAGAAATTGTTGTGTATTAATATTTCACACACAGCATTTTCACATCAACAGAACACTAAATCAGTCATATTTCTCTTTCTTCACATACTGCAGGAACATTATTCTAAATGTTGCAAAATACAGTGACAAGCCACCTGGACCCGCCCCCCTCCCCAAAAAAAAAAGAGAGAGAGAGAGAGAGAGAGAGAGAGAGAGAGAGAGAGAGCTTTGAAGGAAATACATTTTTTATTAATTCTTTCAACTTACCATTGCAAACCTATGTCCAAAACTTATCCACTCTTTTTCTATAAGAGCTTCAAATCCTTTGATAGTCCTGTAATAGCTGTCCAACATGAGCATGGCTAAAGAGGTGAGCTGGGCTGTACGATCCCAGCCGTCACTGCAGTGTACAACAACTGATGTTTTACCAGATTCAATTTTATCAGCAATTCTTACTGCTCCAGCAAGAAGCATCTTTTTCAAAAAAGAAAGTAGCATGTTAAAATGTCACATCAAGCCAACACATTGTAGTAAAGACTTGTTATTCTATTCAGTCCTAGAATGCTATATTTTAAAATTAGAACTCAAACCTGATTATGTGTCCAAAGATTACTCAGAAGACTACAGAATAAGATCAATCCTTTTAATAAATTCAGTTATCCCGCAAACTACTATTATCTTCCTTCCTCGGCATTCAGTTTTCAACCAGTAAGTACAGGGGGGAGTGCAGCTAATCAAACCCTATAGCAGATTATTGGGCAGCCCAGACAAGAAAAGCGGTGTGCTTGCTTGCTGATCACTTGCCCTGATTTGTTGCTGCATGGAGTACACATGATGTTCATATAGGGAACAGGCCTTTATTTCTACTAGTAATAACTTGGTTCAGAAGTCAGAGTGGCACAAGACAGTAGCAACTCATGTGAGCATTACACTTATTTTTTTCCAATGAAAGTCCTTCTATTGATTTCCTCAGTCATGTTTGGCAGCTCTTCAATTGTTTAACTTGGAGTATTCTCTCCGGCACAGATGTGTGTCCACCACATGATTCCTGATAGCACTGACAACTATATGAAAAGCAGCTAGAAATAGGACCGTTGGAAGGGCTCCTGACTTCGGATTCTGACATCAGTAAAGCCAACTCTGATGTCAGTAAAGGCAATCTAATGAGACATTCGACATCTTTCTCTTCCAAGGCATGCAAAGACACTTCCAAAGCTGGAAAGCCTGCATCCATTGGAGCAACTGTGCTTTCACAGGACACAATCTTAAAAGCCATTCAGGCTTCTGAGACAAAGCTACATAGATTTTGTTCTTTTATGGTTAAACTGAAGGATGCAACTACTGAAGATCAATGTTAAAGCTTGTGTTAGTAAATTACAGGGCTTGCAATTTGAGCTGGTTAGTCCTAAAGCTCTCACATGTTTATTAAGTCACAGACAATGTATTACTGCACTGAAAAATTATAAATATTACAAAAAGTCATCTTATGCTGTTGGGTCTTTGAAAAGGAATGGAAAAAGACAATTCATGTGACGCAAGTATAGCAGCACTCTATGTCCTAGAAAGATCACTGAGAGTGGTATTCATGCCAGCCAAGCATTACTGCAGAAAACACAGCTGGGGAAACAGTAGATGCAGGCAGTGAATAGAAAAAGGGAGAAGGAACAAAAGCTACGTGGTATTAGTTTAGCAACACCTTGTGGAGTGAGGTGGGGCATTTTGTTCCACTTTGGACAAATGGTTCATTTGTAAAAATTTTAAAGAAACGAAAATTTATTTTTTCCATAAAATACTTTTTATGTTAACTTCTCTTTCAATATTTTTAACTTGCCTATCATTGTGGTAGCGAACCACCACAAAGGGCTGGTCTACACTGAAAACTGACATTTACTTACAACAGAACAGGAGTACTTGTGGCACCTTAGAGACGAACACATTTATTTCAGAAGCTCTCCCATCCACGTAGTAGCATTTTCACTAAAGCGCTACAGCGGCGCAGCTGCACCAATACAGCTTCACCACTTCAGCACTATATGTATAGACGAGCCCTTAGTGTCTACACTGAACTGCTGCAGCTGTGTCACTGTAGCATTTTAAGTGTAGACATAACCAGTCTTTTACAATTAAGCTGCAGTTTGAGTCAGTGCCAAATAAGCTGAAAAATTGTGAGCATCATCCACAGTCTCTATTCAGACAGAATTTTTTAAAAATAGAGCTAAACATATGTCAACCGCTACCATCTTCATCAGTCTGAAAATTCTCAGGTACTATTCTAAACTTAACTATAAAATTGAGATTTCAGCGTCCAATCCTGCCATCCTATTCAAGCAGACAGCTCCCACTGAAGTTAATGAGAGGGAGATGTGATTATCTGGTCCACAGCAAGTTCTTTTTGAAACGGTCAGTCAGACTTAAGCACCAAATTCATAAATTTGGATGGAAAAAGGCTTTTGGATTGTGAATATTTAATAGTTTGATAGGAATGGAAGATTTTAAACTAAAGAAGAAAGTTAAGTTCTTTCCAAAATAGCAAATATTTATTTTGCATTTTTGCTCCCTCTGCTGGCTCTTCTGTAGCAGTTAAGCTGAATTACCAGAGCTAAGATTATATGAATAATTTTGTGCACAACCCAAAGACGCTTTGCATGAGTCACATTTGATTTGAAGTTGTATAAAGCAAATTCCACATTAAATGCCATTCCATCAATATTTACCACCAAAAAAAAGGGAAAATAGTGTAAAGGTAAAGAAATCATCCATTCTAAGGCTTCTTAGAGGTTAATAAAACACTTTGTAAAATTAAACACAATATGGACTGACTTATTTTAATGTGGTGTTAAATAATAAAAGGAGACTGTAATCCATACGGTAACAGGGACCAATCCATCTTCCATTGAAGTCAGGCCCACTGAAATATGCATGTCCACAAATGCTTCATTAATGGCATAGAAGGATGAGGAGGGCTGCAGTGTTTAAAAATGAGGTCCCTCTGGTAGTTGTCCAAGTGGAATCTGAATTTCCCATGGCAGTTTTCCAAAAAGCAGGGATAATCCTGGTATCCTGGCCAACATTCACACTCTCAAGAAAACTAAGTGCTGTCCAGAACTGAATGTGATCCTACACGATCAGGATTTAACTGATTACTTCCTAATACCTACAGTATGAAATACACAATATGCAGTATGGCATAAATTTATATTCTATCTAATCTGAAATATTGTGTTCTAAATAAAACTTGCAAAAAGGGTTACTTTTTAGGATTATCCTGACCAAAGACATGATAGACACAGAGAAAGGATTGCTAGTGCGGTCTATTGAAATTCAAGCGAATATGTTGCTTTAAAAAGCAAAAAGCATTCAATGTCTTTAACATCTATAGTCTCTTACCCTTATGTATTCCAACCAGTGTGTTGAATCCACATTGGACAACCACCGTGCCTCATCAATCGAAGGATAAACTATTTCTTTCAGCTTCCGCAATGATTCTCTCATCACATGTATGTTATGTATTTCCAAAAAGACCAGCTCAGCATTTGGGTAGGCACTTTCATTTTCATATCCTCCACCTTTTGCCTGTCATTTAAAATTTTACAGAGTACAGGAGTTTCTGATAAGGTCCTGAGGGTTATTTTTGCTTTCTACAGCGTTTTAGAGGCGGTTATTTTAGAACAAATGAAAACTCATTTTAAGAAAAATAAAAATTGATGGTTAACTACTCCCAGAAGCAGGGCCGTCTCTAGACATATTGCATTTTGGTGCCCCAGGCCTCTGTACTGGCAGGTGGGGGGAGAGGGCTGGCCCCAGGCCTCCGCAGGGGGGCAGGAGCAGGCTTGAGGGGCAGGGGGGAAACCACCCCCACAGCACTCACTGGCGGAGCGGAGCGGGCTGGATCGCTCCAATTCCCGCCGCCCAGTGAGTTCAGGGCACGTCCAACCCCTGCTGCAGTCCCCCGGGATGTAGCTCAGGGAAAGGGGTGGAGTGGGAGCGGGGCTGGGGCGGAGCAGGGGTGGGAAGAGGCAGGGCGGGGGCAGAGGCTTTGCCTCTGTGAAGAGGTGAAGCAGGGGAGGGGGCAGCTTTCCTGGTCGGTTCAGCCGGCCGGGGGATCGGGCTGGCCGCTGGAGCAGCATGCAGCTGGGTAGGGCACCAGGACATTTGGGTCAATTTTGGTGCCCCAAATTTCCTGGTGCCCTATGCAGCGGTGTAGTTTCCGTATGGGTAAGGATGGCCCTGCCCAGAAGCTGGGAGTAGACAGTAGGGGATGGATCACTTGATAATTGCCTTTTCTGTTCATTGCCTCTGAAGTACCTGATTAAGGTTAATTTGGACTACTACGGTTCTTTCCCCTACCCCTATTTATTTTTAAGTACACTATTTCAGTGCAGTTACTTCAGTAATTGGTGCCATATACATAAGAAACAGATCATGGGACTCCATGTATGCTTTTTCCCCACTCCTCCCACCACAATCATTACCAGGACATCTCTACTTCCTACAGCTTTCTTCTATTTGCAAAATTGACTCAAACTGTAATAAATTCAACCGGTCCATGTCCAGGCCATTGCAGTACTTCTTCAATAAGTTACTATCTCGACAGAAGGATTCTCTTACAATACAGTGCAAGGAGCTAGGAACCGGTAAGTTCAAATCTTGGCTCTGACAACACTTGTGACTACAATCAAGTCAATCTCTCTGCCTCAGTCTCCACCCAACTTTAAACTGGAGATAGCAATAACTCACAGGGCTGTTGCCAGAATTAGTTAACGCTGATAGAATGCTTTGATACTATCAAAGGGCTTACACATATATTACTTTATTACGAGAAGTGAACTTTTATGGAAAATATAAGAATAAAGTTTATTTCTCAGTATATGGGCAAAGTAATCTCCATTTTAACAATTATGACAATCTACCTTGTTTGTATCAGCAACACTGTTTTGTCTGGCATCAAAGATGATAAGCTTGTGCGACTGAGCATTGGCATCCATTATTGTTTGTAAGTATTTTTCATCTTCTTTGCAACGTTTGTCATTTGGGCCTACCAGTGGCTGGCTACAGCGCGTTATAGTTGCCTGGCTCTCGGGGTGAATCCAAGATAACACCTGCGTTTAAAAAAAAGTTAGTTTCAGGATAGTGCACCAGCATCAAATTGACATTCCTTAGAGCAATTGGTCAGTCGTCATAACCCATGGTACAACTTCCCAGTGGGAGAGAGAATGTAAATTTCAGTAAGAATAATTCATACCCCATACATTCAAAAGTGGGATGATGAGAAAATAGCGAATTAATACCATGCTATAAAAGACATGGTATCACTGTTCCCAAATTTAGTTAGGTTGAAACATGAACCAGTTCTAAACAACTATGATTTTATTCTCTGTAGCATTCAGAAACAGTCTTAAATTTTACTTTCTGCATACTTTCTATGGGCATAAACACAGTAAGAGGGTTTTCTGGTGGGGAGAATCATAGAATCATAGAATCTCAGGGTTGGAAGGGACCTCAGGAGGTCATCTAGTCCAACCCCCTGCTCAAAGCAGGACCAACCCCAACTAAATCATCCCAGCCAGGGCGTTGTCAAGCCTGACCTTAAAAACCTCTAAGGAAGGAGATTCCACCACCTCCCTAGGTAACCCATTCCAGTGCTTCACCACCCTACTAGTGAAAAGGTTTTTCCTAATATCCAACCTAAACCTCCCCCTCTGCAACTTGAGACCATTACTCCTTGTTCTGTCATCTTCTACCACTGAGAACAGTCTAGATCCATCCTCTTTGGAACCCCCTTTCAGGTAGTTGAAAGCAGCTATCAAATCCCCCCCATTCTTCTCTTCTGCAGGCTAAACAATCCCAGTTCCCTCAGCCTCTCCTCATAAGTCATGTGCTCCAGCCCCCTAATCATTTTTGTTGCCCTCCGCTGGACTCTTTCCAATTTATCCACATCCTTCTTGTGGTGTGGGGCCCAAAACTGGACACAGTACTCCAAATGAGACCTCACCAGTGCTGAATAGAGGGGAATAATCACATCCCTCGATCTGCTGGAAATGCCCCTACTTATACAGCCCAACATGCCGTTAGCCTTCTTGGCAACAAGGGCACACTGTTGACTCATATTCAGCTTTTCATCCACTGTAACCCCTAGGTCCTTTTCTGCAGAACCACTGCCCAGCCATTCGGTCCCTAGTCTATAGCAGTGCATGGGATTCTTCCGTCCTAAGTGCAGGACTCTGCACTTGTCCTTGTTGAACCTCATCAGATTTCTTTTGGCCCAATCCTCTAATTTGTCTAGGTCCCTCTGTATCCTATCCCTACCCTCCAGCGTATCAACCACTCCTCCCAGTTTAGTGTCATCTGCAAACTTGCTAAGGGTGCAGTCCACACCATCCTCCAGATCGTTGATGAAGATATTGAACAAAACCGGCCCCAGCACCGACCCTTGGGGCACTCCACTTGATACCGGCTGCCAACTAGACATAGAATCATAGTATATCAGGGTTGGAAGGGACCTTAGGAGGTCATCTAGTCCAACCCCCTGCTCAAAGCAGGACCAATCCCCAATTTTTGCCCCAGATCCCCAAATGGCCCCCTCAAGGACTGAACTCACAACCCTGGGTTTAGCAGGCCAATGCTCAAACCACTGAGCTATCCCTCCCTCCCCCATGGAGCCATTGATCACTACCCGTTGAGCGCGACCATCCAGCCAGTTTTCTATCCACCTTACCGTCCATTCATCCAGCCCATACTTCTTTAACTTGCTGGCAAGAACACTGTGGGAGACTGTATCAAAAGCTTTGCTAAAGTTAAGAAATGGCACATCCACTGCTTTCCCCTCATCCACAGAGCCAGTTATCTCATCATAGAAGGCAATTAGGTTAGTCAGGCATGACTTGCCCTTGGTGAATCCATGCTGACTGTTCCTGACCACTTTCCTCTCCTTTAAGTGGTTCAGAATTGATTCCTTGAGGACCTGTTCCATGATTTTTCCAGGGACTGAGGTGAGACTGAATGGCCTGTAGTTCCCCGGATCTTCCTTCTTCCCTTTTTTAAAGATTGGCACTACATTAGCTTTTTTCCAGTCATCCGGGACCTCCCCCGATTGCCATGATTTGTCAAAGATAATGGCCAATGGCTCTGCAATCACATCGGCCAACTCCTTTAGCACCCTCGGATGCAGTGCATCTGGCCCCATGGACTTGTGCTCGTCCAGCTTTTCTAAATAGTCCCGAACTACTTCTTTCTCCACAGAGGGCTGGTCACCTCCTCCCCATACCGTGCTGCGGAGTGCAGCCGCCTGGGAGCTGACCTTGTCTGTGAAGACAGAGGCAAACGGGAAGCTACTTCCATATGGAGGTCTATGCAGTCAAGCATGAACACATCTTGTTCCTTCCTGCCCCAGGCAGGAACTACTGCAAGAGGACTCATACCTTATGGACATCTCATTAAAATGCCTCACTTTCTCTCTCCCTTCTGGGGTTGTCATTTCTTCTTTAAGTTTGCCTTCCCCATGTAAAATATGGCTGCATTTACAGCCCTCTATATGAGCATCTGAGTAGGATCATCTCTACCAAGAACACACTGCCATTCTCAGGAATCATAGAATCATAGAATATCAGGGTTGGAAGGGACCTTAAGAGGTCATCTAGTCCAACCCCCTGCTTAAAGCAGGACCAATCCCCAATTTTTGCCCCAGATCCCTAAATGGCCCCCTCAAGGATTGAACTCTCAACCCTGGGTTTAGCAGGCCAGTGCTCAAACCACTGAGCTATCCCTCCCCCCGATGTGGTGTCAGAGTGATACAACACATATTCCACCTCACCCCCAAACCTCACTCATCATGGGAGCAAGGGGGAGCACAATCTGACACTTTCAGTTCCCCACTAGTGTCAGACGCTATCTTTGAACTAAAGCTCATTACACAGTAGTAAACCACTGGGCAATTACACTAACCCTGCAATAACTATCTTCATTCATTTTTAAAAAAATTCCTTCAGCTCCAAAACCAGTAAGTGTATTTCTATACATTTTATACTCTCTCTTGTAGAACGGAGCTGGATAGCGGTCTCAGAAGCCTTTAAAAACCCTAAAGGCATTTCGGATCATCTCTTATAAGATGCATTACAAATACATTTCTTCTTCTTCAGGAAGCTACATTACAAATACAGAGAGAATTCATAATGAATTCTAGAAGCCTTACTTACTGGAATTCTGCCTTTTGCTCTAAATGCTGCCACTTTTGAGAGGTCATCATCCTTCACGCTGGTTGGCACAACAAAGATAGTAGGATATGTATCACAAAGTTCATAGGTGCTGTTAATTTTGGATATTTTCCAACTCTCATTGGGCAAACCCTGTGTGGAGGCAAAACATTTATCCAATATTTTAAAAAAGTTAGATCTTTACATGTGTGTGTTGTATAGTGACTCCAAAAAAGAATGATCCATTCCATGTTTTTTTTAAAAAAAACCATACCCATATTGTTCTGCACAGTGTTTCAAAGGTTATGTGAGCAGAAGCATTTCTCAATATTTTGTTTAAAGATATGGGGCAGTATGAAACCCCAAAGCCTATAGATAATTTAAAAAGCAACAGTCATTTGGTTGGATTTGCACTAAAGTAAAAAATGGGCCTATATTGAAATAGAAAGAAATTATTTTACACCAGGAAATTGATGGATTAAGGAGACCAACTAAAATTATTCCTCTGTGTAACTGCTGTTGATATTTGTTTTTAAAATGAGCAGACTAGTTTTTCAGAACTGGTGCTTAAAATT
The DNA here is from genome assembly GCA_033296515.1 of Macrochelys suwanniensis. Classification (NCBI taxonomy): domain Eukaryota; kingdom Metazoa; phylum Chordata; order Testudines; family Chelydridae; genus Macrochelys; species Macrochelys suwanniensis. The sequence goes on from CM065783.1 coordinate 93,286,908, forward strand.
AAGTCTCCAAATATGGATTTAGGTCCCTCTATAAACGCCAAGAGACTTCCTCACGTACTGAGCACCTATAATCTCAATTGATTTCAATGGGATTTGTGGGGGCCTAACACTACTGAAAATCAGATGAGTTGCATTTAGATGTCTAACTATGACTTTAAGAGAGTAAGTTTAGGTACTCAGGTTTAGAAATGTTCACTGACAATTTGCAAAAGAAGGTAAATTAGGTTCAGAAGATTATCAAAATAAAATAAAAAGGTGATTACTTGTATAACCCACCTGCCGCTTATATTCTGCCATTGGATCATAAACTTTCCAGCCATTAACAGGAAATTTTTCTTTATAGCTGAATGCAAAAAGCGGCTGAAAGCAACAACGTAAAAACACAAATTACTATGCAGAATGTAGCCATTTAGTAAACTAGAATTCCTGTCAACATGGGGAGCTCTGAAAACGAAAGCCACAAAAGCGGATTCAAATAGTTTCCAAAAGACAAAATCTTCTATCCAACATTTGTTTTACAGTAGTGCCTAGAGGCCCCAGCCAAGACTGGGTCTCACTGTGCTAGTGATTGTTCAAACACAACAGAGACTGTTCCTTCCCCAAAAAGATCGTGCATCTTGTCAATTCAGATAGCAAAGGAAACAGAAAGGTAAAATGACTGGCCTATGGTCACACAGGTCAGCAGTAAGGCCATGAATAGAATTCAAGCCCCATGACTCTCAGTCCAGTACCCTCCCCACTGGATGATACTGAAATTGTATACTATTGTATACTAATATGATACTGAAATTGTATGGCTAAAGCTAACAAGGCAACTCGTGCCTAGCTATTGTTGGGTTATCTGGACATTGAATTCAGGAAAGCACTTTGGCCTGGATGCGCAAGAGGAGTTAGGCATTCTGACGCTGAGCATCACAGCGCCAAACTTTTAGGCTCCCAGAAAATCGCTGCAATTCAGAAAGCCTGAGTTAGGCACCTAGGCTCCCTATACAATGAACGAGGAGAGAGATCCGCCTGACAATATGTCTGCAATAAAAGACCCACAATATGAGCATGTCTGGCCTGTGTCCGCTGACTTGGGCTCATGGGGCTTTGGGCTGTGGGGCTAAAAATGGCATTGTAGAAATTCAGGCTTGGACTGGAGCCCGGATTCTGAAACCCTGCGAGGGGAGTGAGTTTCAGAGCCTGGGCTCCAGCCCGAGTGTCTGCACCAGGGGTCGGCAACCTTTCAGAAGTGGTGTGCCAAGTCTTCATTTATTCACTGTAATTTAAAGTTTCGCGTGCCAGTAATACATTTTAACGTTTTTAGAAGGTCTCTCTCTCTAAGTCTATATTACATAACTAAACTATTGTTGAATGTAAAGAAAATAAGGTTTTAAAAATGTTTAAGAAGCTTCATTTAAAATTTAATTAAAATGAAGATCTTATCAGTTTAGTGTGATCCTTGTCCTTGCTTTTCCTTGCTAAGTAGTCCCCTCTTGCCCCTGTGGACCCGAGGCCCGGACCCCGGCTGGCAGGGGGCCAGCGGATGGAACCCCAGACTGGCAGCGAGGTGAGCGGGGCTGGCGGCCAGGGCTGGTGGCCAGGACTCCAGTTGGCAGGGGGCCAATGGCCAGAACCCCAGACCGGCAGTGGGCTGAGCGGGGCCGGCAACAGGCTGAGCGGGGCCAGCAGCCGGAACCCCAGATGGGCAACGGGCAGCCTGCTGCCCATCTGGGGTTCGGGCCGGTGGCTCCTGCCAGACGGGGCCCCGAACGCCGGCCCCGCTCAGCCCGCTGCTGGCGTGGGGTTCCGGTCATCCAGGCCAGCAGCAGGCTGAGCAGGGCCGGCGGGTGAGACCCTGGCTGGCAGCAGAGTGCCACTAAAAATCAGCTAGCGTGCCACCTTTGGCACGCATGCTGCAGGTTACCGACCCCTGGTCTACACTGACATTTTTAGCCCTTACAGCCCAAGCCCGTGAGCCTGAGTCAATTGTCCCAGGCTCTAAAACTTGGGGCATGGGGTGTTTTTTTTATTGCCGTGTAAACGTACTTTTAGGTTGCAATTCAGAAAAGCCAGCCTGGTAGGCAGGGAGCTACCTAAGCTAGCCAATGGGAGATGCCAAGCAGCGGTTGTGTGTCCCTCTCTCACAGTGATATGCACCTAAGTCCAGGCGGTAGGGAAGCACTTATCTCTGCTAGCAAGTCACAGACAGGAAATCTCTTCAGAGTTTGCAAGAAGCCCTGGGGGTGGGAGGATGGGGACAATTGGGCTATGGGATATTCTGATGTGGGGCTCCTTCAGTCTCTCCTGTTGAAGCTGTTCCACTGGAGTCACTGGAGCAGGACTGGAGCCTCGATCTCCCACCTCCTGGGTCTCCCACCAAGCTATGGAGTCACGCATCCTCATACGCACTCTCTTTCTCTGGCCAGAATGACTAATTATTTATCCAGAGTTAAACAGGAGAGACTGAGAAAAACCCACAGCCCAATGGTTAGAGCACTGCCCTGAAAAGTCGGCAAATCCCTGTTCAAATCCCTTTTCCCATTCAGACAGAGTGGGGACTTGAATCGGGAGTCTCCCACATCCCAGGTAATCACTGGGCTAAAAGTTATGAGGGAGTTCCCATAGCTCCCCACCCCCCCAGTTGTTTTGTCTGAACTCACCTAAGGAGACCAATCAGGTAGGCGTGCTCAGAGGGTACCTACTGGATCAGGTCTCACACAAGACTTAGGTGGCCGAACAACTATCTTCCCCAGTTTGTGAATGTCTGAGGTTTAGGTGAGAGATAAGCCACCTGCTGTCCAGGGGGAGGCAGCAGTGTGCATGCTCAGAGGCAGAAACATAGGTGCCAAGGGACTGAGTGAGATTAGGCACCTACAGGTTCAGTGGGAGTTTTGTGCATCACAGTGGTCCCCAAACTGGGACGCAGGCACCTAACTCCTTTATCCTTCATTCTGAAATTCCCCAATTATCTATTACAGACAAATGTTTATAATGAAAGTCCAACAAACCCTGACCTCCATCAGCACTAACAGGCCCAACTAACAATGTCAGGGCTACATAGGTGCAACACAAAACAAATATCTTTGGAATAAAAGGTGCCTTCTTCCATACAAAATGGAGGACCTTACCCTGAAACCAATAGTCACTGTTTTCACTGGTAGCAGCACCTGGCTTTCAGTTCTGTAAATTACTGAAATGAAGTCAAGCCAGAGTAATCTGAATGCTCCATGATGTCTAGAATCAACAATTTAATATATTTGTTATGCAGTATTTGCTTATTTCCCTACACTTTCAAGAAGACGACAAACAGAGGCAGGCAGTCCTCTCCTCATTTTAGTACTTACCAGCCCATTAGAAAGAGGAAATGCTTGCGTTACAAGGTTTTCAAATATCTCCAGTCTGCTCTGTTCTTCTTGTTTATAGGCAAGCCGCAAGTTTCTCATATCCTGTCAGAAAATAAGTCAAACTCTCTTACACTTTGATAAATTAAAAAAAAATAGAAGCAGTTACAAAGCTGACTGAAACCAAGCACTGGCTACTGATATTAAGGCAAGTCACATTTTTCTAACTCTCATAGTCATTAACAAAATTCTGTTCTACAATGAGACTACTGGGAGCATCAGGAAGGTCTCAATATGCCACTGAAGTAGGCATTACACCCTAGAATTCACCAATGGGGTGAAACATTTCTTGCAAGTTTCCCATCCAAATTCCAGCCAAACCCTGCATACTTATGGGATCAGACAGGACAATAGCACAAGGTGTTGTGGTTGCAGGTCCCCTCAAGACAAAAATGAAATTAACACAATTAAACAGTAATAGATAGGCATCCACTGCATTTCCTAGGAATTAATTCTGTACCTTGCAAACAATTTCTATACCACAGGAGTTGTCTCCATGGCTCTGCACTCCAATCTTTTCAACTCTACTTATTACTCCAAGGGGAACATCAAGAACAAAATGTGGATCCTGAAATGTGGATTAAAAAAAAAAAGATGAAAACATTTTCAATTGCAGTGGGAAGTATATGTAATCTAGTACAATTCATGTCAAATTGTGTGTCCTACTAGTCTTTTATCGTTCCTTTTGAATTGACTGCTGTGGAATTTTACATGTAATTTAAACTAAATTTGTCACCTTTTGAAAATCTACTTCAGCAAAGAAGAGATTCTAGCTGGAAGAAATATGCACATAGAGCTTAAAGTCTCACCCTCTCAACATTTTTGAAATACATTTTGAAGTCCGTCACTGTCAGTGTACCACTGACTGCTCCCATAAATGGACAGATATACATGACATCTTTAGCTGGAAAAAGACACAAATGAAAGTTCCATTTTATTATTGTAGGCATTTGTGGTATAAGAAGCGCTTTACAGAAAAACAAAAAGTGTATACAAGAAACCTCCTACAGTTCCCACTTATTAGAGATCTTTGAGACTTCTATAATAAACCATTTCAAAGCCAGAAAAAGTCCTCTGCATTTATAAAAAGGTACTTTACTAAGAGAATGATCTAATTCTTCAGTTCTAAGCAGTATGTGCTAAATCCCCACTGTAAGCCAGCCTAAGAGAATGGTGATGTGACATCAAGCATTGCTCCTTATTGGAGCTATACTATAATGTTTTTGTGGGGAGTCTATGAAATGGCATACAAATATTTTATGTAACATGAGAAATAGCCTTTTGCCTTTCTCCAAAGTTGCCAGTTTGTTCTGCCTTATATTTAAGAAAACCAGAGTGGCTTGGAATAATAGAGATTTGTCCTGTTATCATCCATATGTGAGTTCTGTCCACATTTCATCTACTTCAAATCAGAATTCGAGGCGTCCCAGTCTTCATATTGCAAAAATACCAGGCTGCGCCATATTTATCTCCCTTTTTCTGATCATCGCAACAGTGAACAGCATTCTCTGCCCTTGTTGCACCTTACATTAGTCAGATGGGAAGGCTCATGTGGCAAGCAACAGTCATCCTGAAACTAAAGCTTGAGTAATGTGTCTGAGCAAAGATCACATCCAAATCTGGGTTTTGCATACCTTTGTAAAAATAATTTCTACATGTCAGTAGAATAAACAGTGACCATCTAGTAACCTGGTTTCACATAACTGTACTACTGGCATCAAACAAAACACCCCAAGATCAAACTATGTTACTTCACAAAAACTAAACCCAAGGCCTTCTATTTTGCATATACTTAAACAGAGTGGGTTTATATACAGTTATCAGATTTCCACAGATTATTTCAGGTTTTGGGAGCAGTTTGAAAAAAACTGGCATTAAGACTGTATCCAATTAGAGCTCTTGATAGTAGAATGAGGAACTGTGTGCTTTTTGCCTCTACAGACTGGGTTACAATCTCCATTCTGGTAGTCAGTGATCTTTTTGTGGTCCCTACAAAAAACATTTACCCACATACTAATTCCACCACACAACTTTCCATAGCAGTCATTTGACTGAAAAAGATCTAAATAAAGTGGGACAGTCAGCAACACACTTTCATTTTCTTTCCTGGCTAAATCCTGAAGCGCTTGAAACTAGGGAATGAATTTATGACCTATGGGGAAATAACAGCCCCCCCAACCTTGCTAATTTGCCTGTCGATCAGCTGCTTGTTGAAATAAAATACCACACAGATCTGTTTGCACTATGTTGAACTGATTTACTTACAGCAGCACAGCATTAGGATTTGAATAACTAAGAAAATCCACAGCATATTTGATCATTCAAGGTAGAATTATAAAATATAAGAAGAAAGAACAAAACCAACAAGGAAACCGTTTGATGTTATCTTTATTCATAAAGTAATGATTTAATACCATAAACTCAAAACTACACATACCAATCGCTTTGATTGATTCTCCAGGAAAAAGTGGCGCCTCTTCCATCTGTGCCAGCTTGTTTCCATCCCTCAGTGCCTGGCAGAAATCCAAAACCATGAGTAAATCTCACATTCCATCTGCACACCATCGATACATTTTGCTGCAAAGTGCTTTTGCTAAGAGGTTATGGGAGCATGAGAATGTGTATCCTTTTTCCAAAGCACAACTGTGTTAAACAATGCTGCATTAGAAAATAGGGCTTGATATTGTAGGTGACAAAGTATTTATTATGCAGACATTTAAATATTAGTAACAAACCACTTACACAATGATTAGTTTAACGTGCTAGCTACATATATAGCGCATAAAAACGTGAGAAATATCATCAGCCCAAAATTAGGCCAAAAAAAATGAGGCTAATCTTTGTGGTTTTAGGTTATCATCTACTCAAGACTGTTTTAAAGTGTTTATTTAAAAGCATCTATATTCTTTATTTCTTAACACGTTAATTAGATGTTAGCTATTTTAATATCAAAGAGAATTGTATGAGAGAAGTTTAATTTATTTAGCATTACAAAAATCAAATCACATTAGATGTAAAAAGAAATATATCAGACAGACAGAAACATTCTACTATACCCTACTTGACAAGGTACCATTGTCGTAAGTACCACTTGGTCTGACTGAGATATTTTACAGAGATGATCGAACTAAAAATTCAGATTATAGCTTGATGTCACGTTGTTTTCTAGAGAGTCTCAAAAGCTGGTCTCAATATAAATGCAGGGCTTGATTTTAAAGCTAATGCTCAGGTGGATGGCTTCCTCCTTAAACACTGCAACAAGGGGTCTTTAGTTTTCTGCTGAGGTTTGCAATGTTCTGAAGAAGATTTTAGTAGAGAACCTAAGGGTTTACAAAAAATTTTATGACCATATAAAGGAGCTGACAACACAGGATCTTTTGGTGAGAGTTTAAGATTTCCATTTTAAGTGTTTGACATAAAAGTTGGAATATTTTACATTAGAATAGTATAAACAGTGAGCTAGTTTCATAGTATATAGAAACATATGCAGATACTCATCCCTTGTAACATATTTCTGACTTGCAAGCAAGGAAAAAAGATTATCAGAGGTTTTCTTTATATTTTTAAACACAGACCTTTAACATTAAATTGTTTTCTTAGCATGAATTTATATGGGCTTTTTATTTTTAATCTTGTCTGAAACTACCAGAATTTGGTATCTAAAGCTCTACAAGGAACAAGGTGTACAGTACTGTAATAGTCAATGGAACTACTCAGGTGCTTGAAGTGCTCTGCTAGACTGGGGCCCAAGTGCAGTGTTATAATTTATATTTCACGACCTCTTATACAGTCACAAAAGCGCTACCTAGGCAAATGGTGTTTCCTTCCTGCACCAAACATAACAGAACTCCTCCTCATTGTCAGAAACGTCATTTTTAATTTGAAAAATGACATCAAAATAAAACATTTTTGAAAATCATTATAGTATGTGTAATTTAAAGATGTATTAATTTCATTAGGAAATGCCAGTCCTGACTGATACATTATCAAATTATATTTTAAAAATTCCTGACACATTTTTCTCTAAGAGCACAACATCTCAATCAAATGTAACATAGTGGTTAAGTTGAGTTCAAAAGCAAATAAGTTGCTTAAGCAAGAAGTTGCATAAATTGGAAGTACATAATTTACCTCAGCCCCAGATAAATAATAATTTATGTACTCTTTATTAAATAATTTGTTATACGATGCATGTTTCCAATATAAAATAAAAAGTAGGAACAACATTTATATTTCCCGATATAACCAAACATTTTTAGACATACCAATATGTACAATGTTTCTGTATAGTGCACAGAAGACACAAATATCTTTTGAATGAAAGCAAAAATATTCTTATAATTTACTATAAAGATACTTCACCTACTCAGTCCCACACAGGGGCACTTTTCTCCCAAAGTGCAGAAAATCTGCAGAAAATCTGAATGAATTAGGGGAGAGTTCTACACTATAAATGGCATGCAGGTAAGACTAGGAATTTTTAGCCAAATCTTTATAAGAACTTCAACACATTATTTCATACACAATCTGGTATGCCAAAAACCTAATTTTATTGTTTTATCAGCTAAGCATTGTATTTTGCTTTTCATTTATCAGAAGTTCTACATTTTAAGAGGGGGCTTTCCTTTAAGTTCTATTTAAAGTCAGAGTTCAACTATATTACTGTCCAAGTAGTTTTCTCACAGCTGATTTTCTAGAAACATTTAGAATCAGTTTATTTTCAGCAGAAGCTTCCTCCCACCACACACAAAGAATATATTCATAGCTAAGCTTTTGGGGGGTAATGTTGCCATCATTTTAGATTCTTATGAATGTTATTTGTTCAGTACCTTAAAAATGTAGTATTAGAAAACAGGGTTTTTTATAGCTATCCATTATTATTATTAAATTAAGGTGCAATAAACTTTTAATAAACCCTGAATCCAAAGAAAAGAACTTCAGAACCGATGCATATTGCAAAGTCCATAATGGTCTTCATGCAGTCTCTGGCACTTCTCCCTTTTGGGGTTAAAAACTCTGCTTGGGGAAGAGGGCTGTTTTTAGTTTTTTGGGGGTAGTTTGTTTGTTTGTTTTTAATAACAGGGGTTTATTGTCTAGAGGTATTATTTATATTTAGAGGTAATATTCTGAAATTCTCTATTGCTCTCCAGAACCTAACAATGGATGATTTCTACATACTGTAGATGGACTATTATACAGTAATTTACTACACAGTTAATGAACAAAAGATGAGTAAAACTTGCCACCTGATCAGCTTCGGCTTCAGAATGATAGCCATTGTGTCCATCCTGAATCTCCTGCATTGCATGAGACAGCAGTAGGGCAAAAGAGGGGTAATAGGAAAAAAACATGCAGACAACAGGTGAAAGGACAGAATCATACTTTTTAAAGAGACAGTAGATACTTCAACATCAACCTATTTATTCAACACTTTTCACTCTTTGCATAAACTACTCACAGCTAATAGGCCCAGCTATGGCACAATATGAAATGGAATATTTATTTGCAGTCAGTGCAGGTATCAACAAACACAAAGTATGTACTGTCTTTTTAAAATAAGCAACCTTATAGCAGAGAAAATGCAGAATATAAATTATGTATGCCACATGCTTAAAAATAGAAGAAATTGAGTATCGCTTGTTGTAGTATAAAGGGAAAATTCATGCATTTTTCACCGAAGAAAAAAATTAAATATTTTCCATAGCCATTAGTATTCAGATAATTTAAGGAATTGTAATATTGTGTAGATCACGTTTAAATGTTACTGTCAAAAACATCTGTTAAAAATATACTCAAATTACACCTAATAGCCAAAAGGTTCACATCTCTATGTACTTAAACTTGTTGTATCATACTGGGATCTCTCTTACGATATAAATTAAATCATTTTAATAATCATAAAAAGATCCCTGTGTGTTACAGGCAAGAACACAAAAGGTCATTGGGTCATATGAAGGTTTTTTGTTTTGTTTTTTACTACTTTTAGCCAAAATTATTCTTCAATCTGATTCCAAAATTAACTGGAATGAAACCACCATCATCTTTCACACAGTTGGATTATATTCCAGATCAATCCCAATTCACAAATGCAAAAACTTCTCATTTAACAGATAACACTTCTTGTCCTAAGTCTGAAAGAAAGAGTTTATATCTGCTTTGATAAATCTAATTTTAATCACTTCTATGAAACCCCAAAAGAAAACAAATTAACAGAAGGGGTTTACATTTGTAGAAAACATAGGTTCCGTTGATTTTACATGCTTCTAAAAAATGTACAGTGCGACAGCCACCACTTCCAAATGACACAGGATTCCCAACATTTAGACCTTATTAAAGTGAATACAGTAGTTATTTAAACTAGGCCAGAGAAATGGCTGAAGACTGTTTCTATATTTAAAGTCCAAAGAAAGGTGGATGCTGGAATCCCAGGAAAAGGAAAAACTGGAAGAAAGGCAATTGAGTTCTAAACCGACAGATTGCGGATAACAGAAAGTATGCACAGACTCTGAAGATGGTTTCTCATCCTTGAACATTTACTGATAAAGGTGAAAAATCAAAGAAAACATCAAGTTTTATTCTTTTAACATATTTTCTTGCATTATTTCATTCCAATTACTGATAGATTTGCCCTTGAAAATATTGATCTCTGTGTATTACAATTATTATACAAATCCAAGTAGCTTTCAGATGTGAAAATAATTGATTAATCTCAAACCAGGGGATCAGGCTTAACTGATTTTTTTTAATAAATGCAAACCTTTGCTTGAATGACAGGGTTAACATATTTAGAGAATAAAATCACACTATTAACCCTCTCTTTTCTCAATTGATTACTGTTCCAAAGTGAGAGGGAAGAGAAAGCTATGAATTTTTATATCATTAACAAACACTGGATAAGACCCAGCCTCTAAAATTATCATCAAAAAGATATAGGTCATTGCATTTAACTTCAATCCCAACTTTCTATTTTGCTCAAGGGCTGTAGCAATTAAGGTAAAACATGTACAAATGCAAGCATGAATTGAAATCTTATTTAAATAGAATAAACGAAGACTTACTGTTTTTCCATAAACTACTACTGAAATTCTTTAGCATAGATAACACATTAAACTCACTAATACAGTGCTCTGTAGTCCAAACCATGTAAGCATCAGTCGTGAGCATCCATTTTGTTGGAATTAATGTAATAAAACTGAAGTTTGTACTGCACATTTGTAACATAACTTAAATATACGGCGCTCTCACACATTGGCTTTTACTGCTCATGAAAAGATTGCAATGTATATAAAGCATTTCTATGGCAAACAAGCTGTTGAGCTGCATAGCAAAATGGTCTGATTGGTTCATAAAAAACATTAATGACGTAAAAAAGAACACTAGGCACACTAAGCTCTCAACACAGCACGAAAGACAAACACGTAGGAGGCCGTTTTGCCAATAGCCAAATGTATTCTTACCCGTTTATCAGGCCTCTTGTATACCTGTTAGTTAAAATACAAAATGTTATCCAACAAAATGTGCACTCAAGTGTTGCTTTGTGACAGAGACGACATCAGGTAGCAGATCAGATTTTCAGAAGAGCTCAGCTCCCACTATGGTACTTAAATTAGTAGCAAGATTTTCAAAACTGAACAATACACAGCTGCTCCCACCGCATTCAACAGTGTGCTGAGCACTTTTAAAAATCTGGACACTTCATTTTAGTGTCTAAAGGGGAGCCAAGCTCTTGAAATCAGGTCCTAAGCATCTTTTTATTTAGTGACAACATACTAGTGAAAAATTGAAGAGTTTAGCAATCCTTTTGGATAGTATATAGTAAGCCCACAATAATAGCTATGACAAATGATGGCCCTACACTTTTGAGTCAAACACCTGAGCATGGTTAGTTCTAACTTTCCCCTAACTTATTTCCAAAACTTTCTAGGCAGCCATTATTATCTAAGTGCTTTCCACTAATGCCACCTCACTCAATGCCACCACTTTATCACTAAGTTTCTAGTCAGGTGAGATTTACATAAGACACTATGAATTTAGAGAGTTAGATTGCCCCCAAAACCAAGTATGCTGCTTGTGTATGGCACATTAGTACAAGTCTAACAAGAAAAAGCAAGCTCAACATGCTTCAAATTCCACATTCCCCTTTGCAACACAATATGTTCCCTTCTGACCTTTGTAGTTTTGCAAAAGCTTTGTGGTGGAGTGAAACTCCCACCATAGAACACAGAGGAGAGGGAGCCATGATGCTCAGAATTTTTTAACAACTGTGTATTGCTTTTGTGTATATGGATTCAGGGACACAGCAACAGACATTTTAAGAAACAAAAAATAGATAATAATTCAATCTGAAGTGCACGAGCTGGTGGGGAGCCATCTGAAAGCCAAGAAAACTGATGTTATGTATTCAAATTTGCCTGTCTAGCTAAAGAGATAAGAAGACACATTCCACCCTAGCTGAAACTTCTGAGTAGGATACAGCACTTTAAAACAGCCCAGACCAGAGTGACCAAGTCACAGATAACTGTGGTGAGATCTGCATCAGAGTGACTCAGAAGTTTTAGCTAGGGCAGAATGCATTTTGCAGCATCCTGTTACCTATGAATTCAGCAGCAGTGATGAACAAAGAGACTCCTGAGTGTTCATATTGACGAGACAAAGGGCAGAACAGCCCCTCAAGGAAGGATACAATAATAATCCTCCCCCACCCTATCATTACACTTATTCCTAGAGATGCTTTCCCAACAACTTTGCCTCTGATGTTTTTGTGCTGAACTTAAGCCAGCAAGTTAGCTTTCACCCACGGCTAAGTAGGCCAGACACTGGGAAACAAGCAGACTAAAAGATGCAGATTCAATCAAAAAGGGGAACTGTTGTCCCTAGTGATCTCACACACATGTTGAGCAGAAGGAATGACAGAAGAGAGCCTTCATATTGAGACCCTTGATGCAAGAGCCCTCAGGAAGAGTAAGAATTATAAGCCACTAGCCCCAAGGCCTGAACATAAACAGTGTAAGCTATCGCATTCATTCCCACAGATGACTCAGCAGCACCTCATGATCAACTAGGTCTAGCAATCGCTTGCTTTTGGAATGAAGGCAAGTTGTATTCTGAGCAATCCACATCGACAATGGCCCCAAACTGTATATTTTTAAACTAATCATGAAGACATCTCAAAGCTTTTTCTGAACTTTCATTAGCAAGGCTGAATGAAATTCAGAAAGGAGTATATTTGCTTTCTCTTGCTCACAGTTTTATTCAGCCTTGAATAAAAGTTCTGTCCATAGTGCATTGCAATTCAGGACTATATTCCTGCTTTAAGTCTCAGTTTTTGTACTAGCAATTTAAACCAAAAAATGTAGGCACACATTTTAAAAAACTGCCTTTAAATTTGTATAATCAAAAATCTGCTCACAAACTGGGAAAACAGACTAACTACCCAATTTGCGCAAGCAAACAACTCTGAACACAAATTTAGAAGTTGGCTATCTATATTGTTTCTTTGATGTGTTATTTTCTTTAAATGCCAGTCAAGATTTTAAAAGGCATTGAATGCAGTGTGGTCCAGTGGAGAGGGTACCGGTCCGCGAGTCAAGAAACTGGCTTTCCTTTTCTGACTGGGTGACCTTGTGAGAGTCATTTAGCCATTCTACACCTCAGCTTCCTCATTTGTAAGAGGAGGATAATGAGGCTCACCCACCTTCAGAAAGCACTGTGATATCTACAGATGGAAAGCTTTATAGGCACTATATAATCATATGGATTCTCTTTTGTCTGCCATTTACCCATCTATAACAACTTTTCCATTTAATATGTTGGCCAGTTTTACATGGGCATTCTAGCTGATCAACTTGAATGATTACTTCACAATCATTACAACCTATTGTGTAAATATAAGTTAAATTTATTGGATAAATGCATAATAGTAAATATATATTCTATTGCCTAAACTTAATTAACTTTGCATTAGTTATAAGGTACTGTGTCCATTTTCAAAATGAGAAATGCTGATGTAGATGCATATCAAAATAGTGACGAAAAGTGCTAGGTATCTCTGGATACTTTACTTGGATCATAGGAGAAAGCAAGCATGGTGGCCTCATCCTCAAAGAAAGCCATACAAAAATTAGTGCTATTTGGCATGATTTACTCAAGACTAGAATAGGAAGGTTGCAATTAAAGACTTAGATGCTTTGACAACTGTGCGGAGAAGTTTGCACAGCATCTGCCCGCGTTGCTCTTGATTTTAGTTGCTGCTATACAAAGTTTGTCACTTACACATACGTTAAATTCACCCACTTAAAAAAATTTGTGACATTTAAAACATATTGTGTATGCAGTAGCCAACTGATTTTCTGGAAATATGTAAAACCTTGCATATTCCATGGCAATCAGCAGGCAATAGGACAGTAGAACTAAGCATCTGAAGGAGAGGTTATAATGCAAAGGAGGCTCTTTCCCAAAGCAGCACTTTGAAAAACACCATATAATAGCGTCTTAGCTTTAAAAAAAAAAAAAACTATGCATTATTATTCAGGGTAGGTAAATAAAATTTTATGATTAGAAACTCTGCCATGTGATTTGCAAATATGGGAGTTTAGCTCATTCTATCATTTCATAGACATGAAATGTTAAATACAATTTATAAACAACTAGTATTTTGAGCATAGAAAGGTTTAACTTTTTTTTATTTGTAAGAGACAGAGAATGAGCTAGAGTTAAATGCTGCTCATTAGGCCTCAAAATCTTTCTCCCTCTTAAGTAATGTGCAAGATCAGTCTGGAACAGAGAACCAGACTGTTTAGATTAAAAAACTGGTTCTCCTCTGGAGGAATGCATAATAACTCAAATGGTGAATTGAACATTAAACTCACAGACTTGGATTCTGCTAAAATGAAGTCCTTGATCTGCAGGGCAAATACAACATAGACAGCTGTAACACAAGGTTTCCCACAATGCTTTATCAAAGACATCAGCCTTGACCCAGAGCGAGCATTTGCAATTCAGCTGCCATACTATAGAAGAGCTAAGCTTTTTCTGAGTACAAGTTGCTGACTGTGCCAATATAGTGACAAACTCTGTGCGGTGAAGTTTTAAATAGACTAAGATCAAATACAGTTAGTAGCTTCATCTTCAAGCTCACGCAGAATTTGACCTGCAGTCACAGAAGTTAAGGAAATATGCTGTTTGTAGAGAGCATTCAAGGCCTTTTAAACCAAGAAAGCATTGGTAGATTATTTAACTCCAGTTTAAAGCAAACAAGATAAAAATCTTTATTTGGACACTGCATCCAGAACACACGATTTTGTTTTAATTCCAGGGACGAAAGAGGATATAAAGCACATGGAAGACCTGAGCTTAACAGCAATTTTGGACTTTTATGGGGACTGGAAACAGAAGTAACACTTGTGTCAATTTGCAGTGCATGAGAGATTTAATGCGCACTGCTCTTGATAATACTTAGTCTTGCCAGTAGTGCAAGGGACTGGACTAGATAAGCTCTCAAGGTCTCTTCCAGTCCTATGATTCTATGTAGGGAAACAGAAGAGAGCATGAAAGGAGAGGGAGAAAAAAACCCCAAAGATTCTATCAGAGCTAAGACATTGCATAATTGTCTCAATGACATCTATGTTGTTGGATGAGAAAACAAACAAGAGAAAGTCTTTCTGATTTATAAGGAACATCATTCCATAAATAGAGAAACTGTCACATCAAAACAAAGGAAGAAAAGTAAAAATAGGTAAATGTTCTTTTCACACTGGAGAAGATATGCTCATTTAATATTCGCCAAGATTAATTATATTTAATTTTTGTGAAATCCACATAGCTCAATTCTTTCTCCTGAGTGCATGGTGCATAGACAAGATTCCAAATCAAGAAACAAATGTTTCATTCCTATAATTAAAAAAAATAATAATTTCCAGAAAATTTCTAGATAAAAACCAAAGAAAAGAAGAAAATCACACCATGACTGCAAAATACCACCTTCGAAGTTTCCTTTCTTTTTTCTAGCTACCTTTTGTTCTGTAGAACTGAGTGAAGTTACTCTAAATGAGATATAAAATACAAAGAAAATCTTTGCACCTAACTGACATTTGACTCTCAAATGGTCAAGGATCCACTCAAGTGTTTGCCATGTGTATAAATCAAAGTAGCAAGAAGTTTCCTGCCCAGCCATTTCAACAGACTGAACAACTATTTTTGTATTCCTCAAAATGATAAATGTCACTTACCCTGTAATCTCTGGATACAGTGTCTGATGGCACAGAACCTGAAATCTGACTAGAAATGGTAGCAGCTATGAGCTGTTTACACCATTCAACATGGGATCCTGTAGGGCTACAAGAACAAAATAAATATTTCAGAGTGTTTAGCAATGATTACTACTTTACACTGAGGAAGTGATGAGAACATTTAATTACACCCCACATGAACAGAACCAACAAACAATTACACAAACTCTAATGACATTATACTCTTAAAGAACAGAGTACAACCTTTTTGCTGATCAGATTACAGAGAATAATTCAATTTTGTTGGAATTTGCCATTAATTTTGATTCAGACTTGCAACGGTTAATTTACAAAAATGTTCAGGGCGCTGGGGACATGAAGCTCTTGATTCCCTTATCAGATATTGTTAAACTATTCATATATTTCTCTTCAAAATATATTTTATTTCATCAAAAATAATTTATTTTGAGCAAGTGCTTCCAAGACCTACATGCTTTCAAGAATTTAATATCTGTGACACTATTATTCAAATAAAGCCTAAGAGATAGAAGCTATTTTAACATTGCCATTTAAAAGGAAATGAAATATTCTCTAAGGGAACACCTCTAAAACAATAACAAAAATATATATAACTCTTCTTCAAGGGAATTTTCTACCTAGCTGTATCTTCTTTTTTGCATTGGCTAACGACAGGGAGACCCATTTCACATTACTGAACTTTGTAGTTTAGCAAGTACACAAGACCCTCCAAAGATACTGCAACAGGCAAGTCTACAGCAGAATTTCATTCATCTGGACTAATGCAATGTGTGAATGGGATAGGGACAGTGCAGACTGGTGAAATTCAGAGACTAACAAATATTGAGACTGGGGAGGAACCACTATAATTTGACACCAGCCAATTTTAAGTGCCCTAGGTCTATTTCAGTATATTTCAGAGTGCCAGATGAGAGGACGGGGAGTAACAGGATGCTCCCCATTGCCCATTGCCCTCCCCTGCTCCAAGCACAGCAGTAGAATCTCAGATTGCGCTTCAACAATTTAATGCATTTTAGTGAAGTGAGGTTCTTCTGTATATATAGTGTTTTAACTGAAGTCAGGAATAGAAAGTACAATACATATTAAAAATAGTATATAATGAACAAACATATAAGCTAATTTTGAATTCTGGGATACTCCCAGAATGTTACAAATGAATGACTAATAAATCACAAATGTACATGGCACAAACAGGTAAAACTGGGATTTGAGGGGGTGTGACACATCGTTCATCAAGAGCACAAGATACCACTTAAGAGGCCTTTCACACACTAATTGCACTGTGCCAAAGCAAGAAACAGCATATGGGTTTCAAGAGGTCCTGGCTGAAAATAAGCCTGGTGAGCACTGCAGCAGCTACATATCTGAAGTGGAAGACCATCAAGTAATTTTTAGTCATGGATTTTATCAGTTCTCTCCCCTGCTGCATAAACTTTACACAGCAGCACTTCATAATATATGGTTTCATTATTAAAAATCAATTACATTCCTTCTTCAGAGAAGTCTCTTTTACCATAGAAGCGACAAAGGGTCCTGTGGCACCTTATAGACTAACAGAGGTATTGAAGCATAAGCTTTCGTGGGTGAATACCCACTTCTTCGGATGCAAGCAGTGGAAATGTCCAGGGGCAGATATAAATATATCTTTGTCGCTTCTACAGATCCAGACTAACACGGCTACCCCTCTGATACTCTTTTCACGGCTACCCCTCTGATACTCTTTTACCATAGTTAGTCTTGAACTGGATTTTAGTTTCATTTTCGTCTTTTGCAGAGACCTCTACCCACATTTTGGGGAACGGAGAAAGTGTACGAATTTTTAGCTACAAGTGCAGTTAATGATAGTATTCTCTCTCTTTTGCTCACCTATCTCTTTGATTTTACTTATTGGCCCTCTCCTTACCCCATGAAATTTCTGGTGTGTTTCTCCTCATGATCAATAGTCTCTGGTTTTCAGGCATCTTTTACTTTTGCCCTGACTCCTACGTTTCTAAGCTTTTCTATAAGCACACACTTCTGTTTGTATTTCCCCATTTTGTTAATTATTAATTTTTTTTTTATTAGGGATTGTCCACACCAGAAAGTTTTGCCACTTTAACTCTACTAGCACAGTTGAAGCAGCAAAATAAAAATGTAGTACCTATGGATGCAGTTATGCCAACATCAAAGTGCTTACACCAGTATAAATTATTCAGTTCAGGAAGTGAAATAAGCTACACCAGTATAAAGCATCTTTATACTGGTCTAACTGTGTTGGTTAAAAAAACCAAAATCCACACACCCCTAACCAGCACTGATGTACTTAGTACAACTTTTCCAGTGTAGACTAAGGTGGTCAGCTTAAACTGTATGCAACTACACCACGTATACATAGGCGCCAACTTCTGGTGGCGCTGGTGGGGGCTGACGCCCGGCATCGGGGGCGGGGCCCCACAACGTCTCCCGGTGCTGAGGTAAGCTTGCCGCGGGTCCCAGGACTGGCGGGGAGCTGGGCGCAGGCCCCGGGAATGGCAGGCAGCCGGTGGGTGCTCTGCACCCACCAATTTTTCCCCCGTGGGTGCTCCAGCCCCGGAGCACCCACGGAGTCGGTGCCTAAGCACGTATAGCTTAATGGTTGACACATCTGGAAGGGAAAAGTAGAAGTGGAAAACACATTCATGAAAATTAAAACTCAGTGGTTTCACTTCCGCAGTGGTTCATGTAACATTATAAAGGCGCTCTGTTAGGAAAATCATAGTTAGAGTTGTGCTCTTAAAATGGGGCATACACCCATTTTTTCTCCTAAAAATGGGTGGCCTTTTGGTGTGAATTTTCAGTCAGAAAACTCAAACGGCTTAAAAACTATGCAATTTGGCTAGTATCTCTTTTTCGTTTTGTTTTTACAGGAAATGTCTGAAATTTGACTCTGACGGAATTTTTTTTAGCAGTCTATTTATCAACTGGCTCCTATCCAAACACTCCGGGCAAAATCCTGGCAAAACTACTACTGATTTTAATGGACCCAGGATGCCATGCATATCTTCACAAAATTTGGCAGAAAGGTGTATTCTGAGTAGATCAGGTGAGAAGTGTGGGAGGATCGTGTAAAAAATGGATTGTAGGCAGGGGTGAAAGTAACTTAAAAGGATTTACCGGTGTGCAGGGCCAGGATCCTGAGCAGGGCTGTGGGGCCTCAAACGGAAGGGGGCGAGGCCTTTAAATAGTGATTTAAAGGCCTCAGGGTTCCGGCTGCGATAGCGGCAGCTGGGAGCCCACGGCCTTTTAAATCACCGCCGGAGCCCCATGGTAACAGTAGCTGCGGCGGCGGCCAGGAGCCCCAGGGCTCGGGCGGCGATTTAAAGGGCCAGGGGCTCCAGCTACCCATGGCCCTTTAAATCGCCACCGGAGCCCTGGGGCTCTTGGCTGCTGCTGCTACCCCAGGGCTCCGGCAGCGATTTAAAGGGCCCGGGCCCTTTTAAAATGCCGGCTTGGGGAAGCCGCCTTCTGCCGGTACGGTCGGCTGCGTACCGGCTCTTGTTGGTAGCCGTACCGGACCGGCTTACTTTCACCTCTGACTGTAGGTGATTATTTGTGCACAAGCAGCTGCCAATGCATAAACTGTGTGCAGCTCCTGACACATATGACCAGGACTTTTATATGCAACGGCTGGCATAAGGATTTATGTGCAGCTTCTGTTCACAACATAGAAGGTTTTTACATACAGTTTCTAAAACAATGATTCACATGCACCAGCTGCTGGTGTATCTCATCTTCTCTATCAGCAGGTGCATGTATACCCACTGCACAGATACCCCCTCCAACAATGCACAGAAATAAACTTGCATCCGAAGAAGTGGGTATTCACCCACGAAAGCTTATGCTCCAATATCTCTGTTAGTCTATAAGGTGCCACAGGACCCTTTGTCGCTTCTACAGATCCAGACTAACACGGCTACCCCTCTGATACCAGAAACAAACCGACACTTAATCATAAAAAAAAAGGAAATTAATCTATACAAATTTGAAGTAATTAACATTAACCACTTCACCACATACCTGACTCAAATCCACAAAACCAAGGAAGTTAAAAGTTATGCCAGGGATCAGCAATGTTTGGCACACGGCTCGCCAGGGTAGGCCCCCTGGCAGGCTGAGCCAGTTTGTTTACCTGCCACGTCTGCAGGTTCGGCCGATCGTGGCTCCCACAGGCCGCGGTTTGCCGCTGCAGGCCAATGGGGGCTGCGGGAAGCAGCGCAGGCCGAGGGATGTGCTGGCCGCCGCTTCCCGCAGCCCCCATTGGCCTAGAGAGGCGAATCGCGGCCAGCACACCCCTGTGGTCCTGGGGGCGGGAGGGAGGGACAGGGGGGGTCTCCGCACTCTGCTCCTGCTTGCAAGCACCGCCCCCGCAGCTCCCATTGGCCGGGAACAGGGAACTGCGGCCAATGGGAGCTGCAGGAGCGGTGCCTGCAGGGAGGGGCAGTGCACGGGGCCACGTGCCCGCCTCCAGGGGCCACAGGGGCATGCTGGTCACTTCCAGGAGTGGTGCAGGGCTAGGACAGGCAGGGAGCCTGCCTTAGCCTCGCTGCGCTGCCAACCAGGAGCTGCCCGAGGTAACTGCAGCCTGGCGGGAGCCCATTCCCCTCCTGCACCCCAGCCCCCTCCTGGAGCCAGCACCCCGTACCCTCTCCTACACCCTGAACCCTTTTCCCCAGTCCTGTCCTGGAGTCAGCACTCGTCCTGCACCCCAACACTCTGCCCCAGCCCAGAGCCCCCTCCTGCACTCAAACTCCCTTCCTGAGCTTGCACCCCTCAACCCCTCCTGCACCTCAACCCCCTGCCCCAGGCTCAGCCTGGATCCCCCTCCGACACTCCAAACCCCTCAGCCCCAGCCCAGAGCCCGCACCCCAACCCCCTACCCCAGCCCGGTGAAAGTGAGTGAGGATGGAGGAGAGCGAGCGACAGAGAGAGGGGGGATGGAGTGAGCAGGGCAAGGCCTTGGTTAAGGGGTGGGGCAGATCCCGGTTTGAACTTAAATTCAAAAAGTGATCTTATGCATAAAAAGGTTGGAGACCACTGATCTACTCCCAGCACAACTCCCCACTACACCCAATATCTGCAACTAATCCTGTTAGGAGATGGTAGTTCAGCAAAGGGGTGTGTACAGAAGAGAAGGGGAGTGGGGACACTTGTCATCGTTGTCATGCATGGTTTGTGGTGTGCAGTAGCTATGGTAGTAAGTAATGTGTCAGTGACTTTCCCAAAAACAATGCTCTTAAAAAACTCCTACACACATTCCTCTGCCTCAGAAAAATGGAGCAAGGGATTTTTTGTTGTTGTTCTGAGTTTTTGTACTCCCTAAGACCCTGATCCTGCAATAAAGTTTGCCTGCACAGCACCCATTACAGAATCAAGGCCTAATTTTGTAGAGCATGCAATAGGTGCTATATTAAAAAAAAAATCCTGTAAATGTCAACAGGTTGCAGACACTCAGTGTTCATCGGGGCCTGTAAAGATCTATTGAAATTGGAAAAGGTACAGAAAAGGGCAACAAAAATGATTAGGGGTATGGCACAGCTTCCATATGAGGAAAGATGAATAAGACTTTTCAGCGTGGAAAAGAGACAACTGGTATGGAAAAAGTAAAAGTAAATAAGGAAGTGTTATTTACGCCTTCTCATAACACAAGAATTGGAGTCACCAAATGAAATTAATAGGCAGCACCTTTAAAAAACAAACAAACAAAAGGAAGTATTCTTTCACACAATGCACAGTCAACCTGTGGAACTCTTTGCCAGAGGATGTTGTGAAGGCCAAGACTATAACGGGGTTGAAAAAGGAACCAGATAAGTTCACGGAGGATAGGTCCATCGATGGCTATTAGCCAGGATGGGCAGGGATGCAAAACCATACTCTGAACCATACTCTCTATTTGCCAGAAGCTGGGACTGGGTGCCAAGGAATGGGTCACTTGAGGATTACCTGTTCTGTTCATTCCCTCTGAAACACCTAGCATTGGCCACTATCGGAGGACAGGATACTGGGCTAGACAGACCATTGGTCTGACCCAGTATGGCCGTTCTTATGAATCACAGCAACGATGAATGTCAATATCACAGGAGGGAGGAGATGCACTACATGCACAGGCTAGGCTTGCTTTGATGTTGCAGCAGTTGCACATAAAAGCCTTCCTCTTTGTGCCAGGAACTGCAAGGTTCACTGTTGGTACCATGGTATTGTTCCTTGCATATGCATAGCATGCCTTCTCCCCAGCCTAGCACTGGTATCAAAAGAATACTATTCTCTTCCCATTTCTAAACAAAATTATTTTGAACACTATAGGTAAAATATTTTTAAAATAACCAACTCTTGAATTATTTAAATTCCAAATTTCCATCGTAACCACTGAAAAGATATTCTCCTCACATGCTCTGATAATTCTAACAGCTAAAGGAAATGTTACTGAACTTGCAAAAAAAATTCTCTTTTGGCAAGGTACAAGCAGGAGGATCTTCAGCCCCAAAAGGTATTGGGCAGAAATGTGTAAGTGTCTGAAAACAAGACTGAAAGTGGCTCCTCACTTCCCCTATATATATATAAACATTGCTAGTTTAACACTAACAGCAACATGCGCTTCACAAAGTAGTTTGATATCGAGCAACATCTGCTACAGTATATTATCCAGAAATCATTCTTTCCTATAATTCCAAGCCCATTAAGTGTGTGTGTGTGTGTGTGTGTGTTAGACACCACAGTCTAAAGCTACCATAAAGACCAATGCTATTACTGTTTTGGTACACTTTTTGCTTGATTCCAGCTGCTCACATTCCCCCCCATAATATTACCCATCCGTTTCTGCATATTAGATTTCTTTTTGTTGCTGTCACATACATATGTATTAGAAGCTTTTAAAAGCTCTCTCAGTTACCACTTACCTAGGTAATAATTTTTTCCCCGTTTTTAAGATATCAAGGACATCGCTCAAGCTGGATTGTTTCCCATTTGCTTGCCAGGCTACAAGTAGGGTGACCAGATGTCCCGATTTTATAGGGACAGTCCCGATTTTTGGGTCTTTTCCTTATACAGGCTCCTATTACCCCCCACCCTCTGTCCTGATTTTTCACGCTTGCTGTCTGGTCACCCTAGACAAGGCCCATCTCCAGATTTAGGTCACAAACGCATCCGGCTGGGCTGGGCTGCCCCTTAAGCTACAGGGCACCGCTGGTGCAAAACGTTACCCTCTTAACCTTTTTGCAGTCAAGTGAATGGCCTGTCACCCATCCCCTCTCCCCCTGGGCTAGCCAGACAGCGGGAGAGCGCGGCCCACCTTTATGTTCCTCCCACCGACGTTCAGCCCACGAAGGTGAACAAGCTGACAACAGGCGCCGGCATCAGCCGGGGGGGGGGGGGGGAAGCGGGGGCTGCTGAGGGGGGCGGGGGGCCCGGCTGGGGAATGGGGCGCTGGCCCACCCCCCCCCCCCGCGTTAGTGCCGCCGCCTGCGGGTCCCCCCAGGGGCAGGTCCTCACCCAGCCGGGCGGCGGGGGCTGATCCGGCTCCCGCACTAGTGCCGGGGGGACTCGGAGCCCGGCAAGCGGGACGGGCCCCGCAGCGCCGGCCGGGGAGCGAGCCCGCGGGCGCCCGCTCACCTGTCCAAGGTCTCCACGCCGGGCTGCCGGGAGCCCGGCGGGGCGGCGCCCCCCAGCCCCGCCGGCCGCACGGATCTGCGGGCCACGCCGCCGCCGCCGCCGCCCTCCAGAGCCGGCCCCGGCGCCCGCTCCATCTTTCCGGCCGGGATCCGCCGCTTTCCCGCCGGGCCTCACTCAGCCAGCCCGGCCCCGGCAGGAACTGTCACCTGGCGGCGGCGCTTACCCACAGGCCTCCGCGGCGCGAGAGGGCGGGGAGCGGGCGGCCAGGCAGGGCCCGAGCGGGGGCGGGCCGGGAAACGCTCCTGTGTCCGATAACGAGGGGCCCGGGGCAGGGGGGGGGCTGTAAAGGGGTCAGGGTGACACCCGCCCACGCCAGCCCTCCAAGGCCCCAGCTCCGAGGGCTCCCCATAGAATCTCAGGGTTGGAAGGGACCTTAGGAGGTCATCTAGTCCAACCCCCTGCTCAAAGCAGGACCAACCCCCAATTTTTGCCCCAGATCCCTAAATGGCCCCCTCAAGGATTGAACTCACAACCCTGGGTTTAGCAGGCCAGTGCTCAAACCACTGAGCTGTCCCCCCCCCCTGCACCCTAAGTCCCCCACCCCTGGGCTTGCCCTGTAAAGCTGAGGGAGCTGGGGCTCACAGCTGTTTTCATGCCCCCCCCTCCCCCCGCTGCCCTTGGGAGGCAGCTCTGGGCCTTGACACTGCAAAAGGGTCCAAGTCATGCTGATTGGTGTGGAGAGCGAGAGAAGGGAGGTTAAACTCAATAGGGTGACCAGATGTCCCGATTTTATAGGGAAAGTCCTGATAGTTGGGGCTTTTTCTTATATAGGCTCCTATTAACACCCCCCACACCACCCCTCCTTGTCCCGATTTTTCACACTTGCTGTCTGGTCACCCTAAGCTCAAATCTGAGTTAGGGCCCAGGGTTAGGATGCAGGGTAGTCTAGCACCTCAGAAGTAAAGAGGGAGGAAAAGGTTACAGAGAGCACCACTCCTACTGCAGGAGGGAAGCTCCAAGTACTGTTGCTAGCCCTCCTTCACACAGATAAGGCACGCGCAGCCCCTCTTCCATGGCGCAGGAGGTAGAACAAGATGAGCAAGCCCAGCAGAGAAAGGGACATTTCCCTTGTGCCAGTGACAGCAGCATACACAACTGGGGACTTGGGAGTGAGTGCTTTAGCGTTTTCTTTATTCATGTAGAGATTGCATTAAAAAGGAACTACAGCGTTAGAAGAGCTCATTTATCTCACTTTAATTAGTAGGGTAGTACCATAACTAAACAACCCTTTTATTAAAGTGATTCAACAGGTTTCATTTTTTTAAACTGTCAAATGTAGCCTATGCACAAAATTTCAGTGAGTTTTAACTATGGGAAGTTTGAAGAGTGTGTTACTAGTGGATGACTGAATCTAAATAAAACAGATTTTTTTACGTTGATCCTTTTAATAACATGGCCAGTTTTGAAAGGGGGGCGGGGAGAGTATACTGAGCTAAGTATATTGACTTCCTGTTCTGTAACTGGTGGCATAGCTTTCATTATCAACCAGATTACAAGAAGATACTGGAGCAGCAAGCTCTTCCTGTAAAGAGGAAGTAGGGTTGATATCAAATATTTTCACCAATGGCAGTGGTAGATTTCCTTTAGCAAGAACTCTAAGGAATCTGGTTAAAAAGTCTGATTGGATAACATTTGTTCCAAGGAGCCTGCCAAATGCAAATACAAAAGAACAAGACTTATAAACTCCAGTTGAAGTTTATCAGATGCTCTCATACTTTTTACATAGATTTTTAAGGAGCACATGTTTAAACAATAGCATCTTTAGCAATTAGCAAATATGCTAATTCAATACCAATCATGTGAAATAAATTGATTTGATAGACAAACTGATTGAAAAACATTCCAATATTTGAGTAAAGTATAAAAAAAAATCCTAACTAGATAGGTTTAATCAGATATTGAGGTCTGGGTTTTTATACTGACATCTTTTTCTTTTACTCATATACATGCAGCTGGATTTTATGCTCTTTCACCAGTCACTCACTTAGGAAGAATTACAGTGTGCTAGAGACCCGATCTGATAAGTCTGAACTGTAACAACTTTTTGCCATTTACAAAGCAGCTAAAGACTCTACATTTTCAGCATTCTAGTAATTTATCAATATCAATGTTTTGCTGAGCAATGCCAATGTCTTCAGTGCTGTACAAAACAAAAGCAAGACTCTTCCTTGAAGAGTTAGTCTAAAAGACAGGTTCAGAGAAGACAGCAATGGGGGAGTTAGTTTATAATCAGTGTACCTGTATTGTGATGTTGGGGTGGAGAGAATGTGCAACAAGGGTAAAACGTGAATTTTTAGAAGAGTTTTGAATAAGGAGAAGGTGGTGCTTGATGTAACACAACTGGGTGGTCATTCCAGGCCTTTGAGATAATATGCAGGTTGGAATGGGAGAAGGAAACCAACATTTTGAAGCTGGAATTGGTAATCACAGTAGTGATGCATGGTATGTATGTGCAGCTTGTTCATCTTTTACATCTAAACCCTGTCTGATATAAAAGAAAAGACAGAAGAATTTTTTTTTTTGGGAGAAGCATTGGGAGATTTGTCACAATGAAGATTTACTCCAGTCACCATGGTATAGTGCAGAAACATAGCACAATAAAAGACTGCCAAACATTGCTCTTAAAAATGCCTAAAAATTATCTTCATTCCCCATCCCTATACTAAGGGTTTGGCAATTTTTCATATAACTACTGTGTAAGGCCCAATTCTACAATCCACTGCTGTGTCCATGTGGAGCCTCAGTGTTCACCAGCATGCAGTGAACTGCAGGATCAGGACCTAAATAAGCAGCTTAAAACAAACAGAAAAAGCTGTGTATTAATAATGATCATAGTTTTCACACCTATATCCATAGTCACGTTAAGATTAAAATGTAGCATCCTAGAACAAACAGAAGCTTATACAATTAGAAAGGTTCTTTTTTGTATTTAAAATGACTATTTTAATAGAATTAAAAACAAGGGTTTTATTCTAAATCATTGTCTTGACAAAGAATCCAAGTGAACACATAGCTAAGTTAGAGGTTTTCAACGAATGAATTTCAGCTCTAGCTACATAAAAAAATGCAGTATCAACTGTATTGGCAATATAAATGAATTGTATATATGTAATGAAACAAGTGCATTTAATCCTTTTCACTGTATTAAACTTTCCCAAATAGGTTTATCATTTAGTGTTTACAAAGTAAAAACTAGATTTTCTTAATTCCTCCTGCACACGGCTGAATAAGATTCTACAGGTGTGTTTGATCCAACTACTACAATTCTCAAAAACTGTAATAAAAACTAGTTTTTTATAAACCATATACAAATAGAAGGCAATTACATCAGAATCTGCATAGTTTTTAAATTGTTAAGTTATACTCTGCCATAGGGATAAGTAGCCATGATGAATTTGAGCTTCCTTGTTCATTAGATGTACTGCACCCAATTTATCTTAACATGCTAAGATTTTGGGGGTAGGGGAACTCAAAGCTGCTGCTCCAGATACATATGCTGAATAATATAGAAGACAGATTTAGGGGAGAGTAAAATTGAGAGGACAAATATAAGTGGAGGTAAGCCATATGTCCTTAGAACACACACAATACAAGCAGTATTCTGAATTTCCCTGAAAAAATAGTGCAATTTTCTTAGCATAATATTTACTGTATCAAATTAAG
The DNA here is from genome assembly GCA_033296515.1 of Macrochelys suwanniensis. Lineage (NCBI taxonomy): Eukaryota > Metazoa > Chordata > Testudines > Chelydridae > Macrochelys > Macrochelys suwanniensis. Next base: position 93,313,906 of record CM065783.1, read on the forward strand.
AGGTGCTTTTTTATTTCTATGCAAAATACTATTTCTAAAATATTCCAATGTTCTCTAAACTATCTGATTTTTATGGAACTATGCTTTAAATTTAGCTTTTGTACCCAAATATTTACACTTTACAAAAACTGGAGAATTTCTAATAAACTATATTTTATATACTTACACAAACTTAATTTATACATATCCTATTGTATTTTGCTGTTACATTTTGTAGATCAAAACTTACATGTACAATAATTTACAAAGGTGGAAGCCTCAAGTGTCAAACATTCCCTTTAAAATAACTATATTATCTATGAACAGTCCTTTACAAATCCTATATTGCAAAATGTACTCAATTGCCTGAAAATCATTAAAACTTCCAAGTATATGCAAATATGAATTAAAATATCAAGTAGCAAGGTTTGTGCTGCCTTAAGTGCTTGTAACTCTAATGAAAAAATACCTGAAAGGAGCAAATTATAAATGTAACAATAGAAGCCTCTGAAATGAACTTCAAACCAAGTTCGTTGAAAGATTCAGTCAATGCACAATTATCTGCAAATCTTATATACTGAAATCCCTTTAAATACTTGATAAAGAATAAATTTGTTAAAAGGAATAGATTAAATGCACTAGCTACAAATTTAAGAGGTTCCCAACTCATTATTCATAATCTGAAGAATTTTAAACTATTTTGGTATAAAAGCTGCTCTGAATAGGCATGTTTCATTTTAGAAAACATATAAAAGCTAAGCTTATTGCTACTATTGGACATTTAAGCAATGTCTTCGTGGATCCTATTTTTTAGATTTATACATGTCTTCTTGAGAACTGCTCTTTATTTTTGGCAAATTAATGAAGCAAAAATCCAGAAAATATTGCTGACAGAACCGAGAATCAAAAATATATGTAGTGTTCCACAGCTAACTTTAATAAAAAAAAAAAAGGTTTGAAACTTATTTTCCCTAAAGCCACCACAAGCCTCATCAATTTATTCTAAAATCTTCAACAACAATATAAAAGTTAGCCTTTTTATACAGTTATCTTGTTTTTGGATACATACCGAGCAAGTTGAATTGTTAATTACAAGTTTCTTGTCACCTAAAGTCCTCAGATTTGGAATTATTTTAAACAATAAAAACAAGTAGTTTTCAGTTTACTAGAAAAAAAATCTATTTCTGAGCACTTTGCTTTTGAAAGCTCAAGAAGATAATACAACTCTCATTTTTGCCTCAAAAAATCTAAGGCCCCCAAGGCCACAAAGACTTAGGCACATCCGTACATTTATACACTGTGAATAGCCCCACTGAAGTCAATGGCACTATTCACAGTGAATAAGACTAAGCACACAGTTATGTATTCGCAGGATCAGGACCTAATGATGCAATAAATTAATGCATACTAATGAAAAAATCAAAATCATATTTCTAATTGTATCAGACTTTTACAAAATACACTTCTAAAGCATCCCATATAAGTTTCCCATGTTGGATAATATATTTCCTGTCCACAAGTTCTGAAAGGCACAAATGAACAGAAGAGACGGCTCTTTCAAGTCTCCCAACTATGGAGACAATCTAAAAAATTTCATGTTAGGAAGAGGTCCAAGATAAGGCATTCAAATATTCCTTTTTGTACTACAGATCTACATTAAGCACCACTTATGGTTACAATGTTCAGAGAAAGAATCCAACATTTTTTCCTTCAAAAATGAGTTTGTACATGGGACATCATTTGTGAGGGAGATGCTGATGAGGTTGATGAATTGGAAATCTTAGAATTATTTGTGATCTGCAGTTCTTCAAGTCTTCTCATGTAGTCATCACGCAATGCTAGGAGCTCCATGTAACGCTGCTCCACTGGATTTGGCTGCTAGAAAAAAAATCCAACACAGGTGACTTTTACAATGTTATTTTGTCCATGTTTCCTCGGCATGTGGTTGTTCCAACTCCACCTAGCAATCTGGCAGCACCCAACATTTGCACTCTCCAGCATCCCAAACAGTAAGTAAAGCCTTCTCAAAAGGGTTTCCTCATATCTATCCTCCTTTCCTCACAAGAGATTTATATCCAGCTTTGTACAAAGCCAGTTCATGCTACTTCAATATCAGTCAGAAAAGCTTGCTGCTGAATGACGAGAGGGTTATTTGTTCCCTCTTCCCCATTCTCAGGCCTTGTCTATACTACTGCGGAAAGTCAACCTAAGTTACGCTATTCCAGTTACGTGAATAACTTAACTGGAGTCAACGTAGCTTAGGTCGATGTACCGCGGTGTCTACACCACACTGCACTGACGGGAGATGCTCTCTCGTCGACTTCCCTTACTCTTCTCAGAGTGGTGGATTACTGAAGTCGACTGGAGAGTGCTCCCCCATCAATTTAGTGGGTCGACTGCTGATCTACCAGTAAGTGTAGACAATCGATGCAGTGGGTGTCGATTTAGTGGGTCTAGTATCTGATCCATTGATTGCACAAAAGCCTCAGCTGTGCTTTTTGTAATGTTGAAAAGTGTCTTGTCCCATTTACACTAGCAGTTCAGGGGAACACATCAACAGTGAATCAATTTCCTAGTGAAGATGGGGCTTAAAACATACAACAGGAAGAAAAAAAAAAAAAAACAACCAGCAACGTCAGAGTCTCTTTTTTTTTTTTTTTTTTTTTTTTTTTTTTTTAGGAAAAAGGTCAAAAATTCACTGCTCGATCAGGCAACATTTTTCATCATTTGCTAGCAGTCATGGGGAATCCCCATCTACTTTTCCACCTATGCTATAGTGCTCCAGGGCCAAAATCTTTGTTCGGTAATGGCAGTTCGCACCTCGTTCCAGAACTTTAATAGGTAAGTGGCCAATGGCTAGAATCCTTAGCTTTCTAAAACAAATCTGTAGTTCCACCTTTTGCCAAATGCACTAGCCTTTCAGCAGAAGCAACAACAGCTTTGAAATGAAAATTCCAAATTCAAACTGTCAGCATACTTATAATACATTGGCTGGCTTTTTTCCAGCTCCAGAGTTCTGTAAATAATATAAAAGATCAACTACAGAATAGAAACTGTGCTGCCTGAAAACTCCTGCTCATTCCCAATGGCTGGATGAAAAGGACTGCTTTTGTCAGATACCTTCCTCTCCTAACCACAACTCTTCCCACTTCTTAGGGAAAATAGCAAACACTGTGATGCACTAATCTTTCTCTGCTCAATTGATCAGCTTTTTACAAAATGTTTTTAACTAATATCTAAACAAAATTCTGAGCCTTTGTATATCAATTAGATACAGTAGAACCTCAGTTACGAATACCTCAGGAATGGAGGTTGTTCGCAACTCTGAACAAAACATTATGGTTGTTCTTTCAAAGTTTATAACTGAATATTGACTTAATACAGCTTTGAAACTTAACTATGTAGATTGAAAAATGCTGCTTTTAACCATCTTAATTTAAATAAAACAAGCACAGAAAGTTTCCTTACCTCATCAAATTTTTTTTTAAACTGTCCCTTTATTTTACATTTAATACAGCACGACTGTATTTGCTCTTTTTTTGGTCTCTGTTGCTGCCTGATTGCGTACTTCCGGTTCCAAATGAGGTGTGTGGTTGACCTGTCAGTTCGTAACTCTGAGGTTCTATTATACTAAAAATCTTGAAGGACTGAAGCACTCAGAGAATTCAATAATGAGCATGATCTGTTTCTGGGTTCAGCTCTGACCCAGGCTGGTAGTGATCAAAAATAGTTCCCATCTGATGGCTACTCAATGTAAAATGATTTTGGTGGCCTTAGCTGAAAGTCCTACCGAACGCATATCCAGATTTTAAAAAATCACCAGTACAATTGGTGCCTCTTGCTGGGAATTTCAGCAGAGGAAAGGACTGAATAGGGAATGGTAATCTCTAAAACAGATTTTCTCTACACAATGACAGGGCGGTGTGGGTAGTTTATGTCTAGTGTCTGTGCTCTACCTATTTTATGGATAGAAAACTTTGTTCTCCAGGTTTGTCAGTGACCACTTTTCACAAGCATCAAATGCTCTTAAAAACAAAAAGAGGAAAGGTTTTTAACAAATAAAATTAAGTAGGAAAAGTAAGTTTTGGAAGGTATGTTGATGCATACCAATGAAATAATCTTAACGTCCAAAAAAAAGTCAGAGGTCAAGAAGAGCATAGCCATATTTTTTCTCTTCCTGACAGACATTAGTTGAAATGACTAAACCAAGAGCATAAATTATATTCTGTATAGTGTAAAAGAACAGTACTAGTCATAATTAAAGTGTATTGTATCTTTACTTTGAGAGGTATTTCATATAAGTTAGAGAAGTTGACTTACTTGCTGCCGAATCCTTGGATTCCATCTAATGTAATAATTGACCCAAAGTTCCAAGTGACGCATACTGGCTACTGGATAGAGTGCTCGATTCAGTTCTTTAGTATAAAAAGGATTGGTGTGCTTTGCTTTTTCACTATTTATCAATGACCACAATGACAATGTTCTCTCAGTCACTTTCTGCAAAGAAAATGAAATGGTAAGGATTTTGAGTATTTGTACCGTATAAGAGTGCACGCACTATGGTAATTCCAGTTACACTTTTCATATAGCATGGTTCTGTTCTAACTAAAAGTATCACGTTTATAATCACTATATGAAGAATATTCCATAAGCAGTGACAAACTCAAAGTACCATAATGTCTGCATATTGTCTTTTAGATACACGAAAACAAGCTTGCTGTCTTGCAACTGTTCCAATAACAGTGCCATTTTTGCTACCTTGGCTATACACAACTTAATTTTTTTTAATTAAGATCATATATTCCTCATGCCCGTGTCAAACAATCATCAGGTTTACCTACCTCTTTTTCTCTAACAGATTCACAGCTGTACAAGAAAGTACCAAATCGGCAGCTATACAAATGATCCAGAATTGTAATCAAGAATTGTTCATTGAATTCAAAAGCTGTTGGAAACTAGGCACAAAAAAAGTTAGTTAGAGATTTGTTGCTGTGTGCATGCGCATAGAAACACACATAGAAACAGTCTGATTGAACAGCTAGTTTAAAAAGTCCTTTAGGAAACCTGTTAAGTTTACCTAAAAATCAGGTTTCCTGCCACAAAACAACTACAAACATGATGGATTAAATGCTCAGATAACAGGTAAAATGTTAACACTCCCACATTCTTATCAATGAATACATTAGCATATGTACTGTCAGATCAACAATGTTGCTTTACAGTTTCTAAGGTCAGAGATATAAAGCTGGTTCTGCCACTCCAAAGATCGATGAAGTCTCATCTTGCCTAACAAGAGGCTGGTTTCCTTGTTAATCAGGAACTTTTTCACTTTTGTCCCCAAAAGATTAAGTCTAAAACTACATGCAGGAATTAGGAGTTCATAAAGGTAAGGGGCCAATGCAATTAAGCAGAAAGCTGTTGACTTTTCTGTGACAGATTTAGCTTAATATTGGAAAAGGATTAGTTTATCCAAACAAAATGCAAGGAGGGGCTTATAGTGGGCAAAAGGAAACCGCATTACTATTGCACTAAGTGAACTTGTACATTTCTTGAGGTATCTCAAGTGGGAACAATAAGTTTCTCTAAACAGAATAAGCTGTGAAAGGGTATATCTGGAAGACTGCGATCCACAAGATAAGATTTCAACAGAAATTCAAGGCAAAAGTTCTGTCTCCATAATGTTAGCTAAACTTTTATGAATAATTAGCTCTCTGGCAGCAACACAATTCTTCAAAGTCAGTGAAATACAGTTCTTCAGTAACGATACCATGAAAGATTGCTAACTCAACTACATCAAGATTAGACAGCCAAAATTATTACATTTAAACTAGTAATAGAACAGTCATAGGCCTAGTGAACTAGTGACTCTGCTTTGCGCTGACACATAGGGGAACCAATATTTGATTTCCAGTTCTTGACTCATTTTTGGACCTACACGGGCTAGGTATGCTATAAAGATAATATGCATAGTTTTGTTACTTAATACGAACAGTCTGTTAGCTTATGAGATAAAACTGAGTAGCCCCAAGCATTCTTTTCAAGCTTCAAAAGGAAGGACAGGAGCAATGTCACAGTAGCTTCAGGGCAAGGTGTTAGAATAGGATTAAAAAAGGGGGAAGGAGAAAATCTCAGTGCTCTGAAAATGCAGGAAGGGACTGTGAAATAACCTCTAGCAGTTTGATAGACCTAGTTTGACACTCAAAGACTTAAAATTTGTTTTGTCCTTGCATGAGGGAATTGTTTTTTCCAGGAACAGTTTTTGGAATGATGAAATAAAAACAAAATTAACCATAATACATTAATTATAGCTCCTGTAATTATATGCAACAGTATTACACTATTACAGACATTCATAAAAGCATCTATTTAAGTTATGTCATAGTACAGTCCTTTATAGCAAAAGGACTGGACGTAAAGCCAGCATATTTTCTACTCAGAAATAGTGGGACTTCCAGCTTGGGAGGGAAGGAGAGGGTTAACCAGGGAAAAAAACAAAAACAAAAAAGTAAATATGCTACTTTCTACTACCTGGTCAGAGCAGCAAACCTATGTACACTGAGGTTGTCTGTTTGTTTGTGTGTGGGGGTGGGGGGTGGGGGTTGGTGGGGGTGGAGGGGGGAAAGGGACAGGGTTTTTTGGTTTGCTTGTTTGAGGATTCAGACTCTTAATTCAAGGATAATTTTGGATATAGCTAGAGCTTACCTGCTTAGACATTTGCCACACACAATCAATGAACTGGAGAAAGATAGGTGATCTATCAGCATCAGCATGGTTTTTATCACCGTGGCCTATTCTCTGAAATGAAACAAAAGCAAGTTGGACATATACACCAAAATCAGTTGAGAGTAATTGGATATCTATTTTGGTGTGAGACATGCTTCATAAATGCCAAGAGAGGCATGAAAAACACATTTGATCTACAATATTACAATGAGGAGGTTAATACTCTATTGCTCACTCTTCTGACTTTAGTAATATCATTTTACATATTAACAATATTTTAGACCACTTAAAGATTTGAAAGATTCGGAAGTGCAAATAATTTCTGCTGGAATCAATGGGATTTTCTTGCTTACAGGTTGCAAGATTCAGCATTGAAATCAACCCTCCAAAGTATGGGCGTCTTCAGCACCCTTAATCCTGTACATAAAGGACTATGCAAAACATGACTTAGGTGCACTAGTTCTTTATATTCATTTAAGTTTGAAACTATACAACATCTTTTCTCCCCAATACTTACCCAGCTCAATCATATACGCTAATTCATGTTACTGTTGCCATTCCAAATCCTGAGTTTCTTTTGAACATGCTGTAAATGTATGGAATCAATTTCTACCAACATTTTCTCAGAGATGGAAATCAAGTTTATGCTCCTTTGTACTTCCCCTTCATGTTCTCTCAGAGAGATAAGTAGCAGCTGTTGTATAGTTTGTCATATTCAAGAATCTTCCTTTTCCAAAATCTAGCAGTATATTTTTTTCTAACTTTCTAAAGATCTAAGCTGAAGCAATGTTGGTCGACTGTCAGATGAGCCCTCAAAAAAGACAATTCACTTGTGCTACTGTTTTACTACAACTGATGAACTAAACATCTACAGCATATCGTTAGCCTTGCTGATAAGAGAGTCTAAAGAATATAACTTCACCCACAGGGTAACTTTGGTAACAGAGTTTGTGCCTCCAGAAGGTTATGAAAACAGCTAGCAGAAGAAGCCAGCAGTATCCCCAATAAGATGGGTTTACCTGAGAGTTAGCTTGGACCACTTTACATCCAAAGTCTGCCTTTCAGGGGAAAGTTAGGTCCACTTTGTAGGGACTGATGAAGGTGTGATGTGAAGTGACGAGTAGGTAGTGGCCCTGCAGATATCAGAGGAAGTGGCCTCCTCTCTCTCTACTTAAGTAGCAGAAAGACAGACTCTGGCAGAGCATCTTTTCACTGAGAGAGAGAAGGGGGTTTACTCTTCTGTCAATACAGGATTTCAGCCAGCCACTAATGGTGGCCTTAGAAGTTGGCAATCCTTGTACTGGGCCATGAAAATAGTCTGTCTTTTTGAATATCAGTCCTGTGCAAATAAAGCTTGATAGCTCCTCTCTTTATATGCTGAGAGTAGTATGTCTGTTTGAAAGGAGAGGAAGAGTTTAGGTAAAAGTTGGAGAAAACCATGTGGAGGTATATGATCATTCTGGAAAAGTACTCCTGAGGTAAATGAAAAACTATCAATTTGTCTGAAAAGAAATGGAAGGTATCGGTAGCAAAGATTAATAATGAAGGAGCTTAGTTCTTCAAAACTACAAGATGGGGAAAGGGCAACTAAAAGCCTAATTCTGATTAAATCATGAGGTGCAACACATAGGGGCTTAAAGAGACAGTGACACAAACTTGGGAAGATACAAGACAGGTCTTACTGAGAAATAATGGATCTGAAGATGAGTCTCATGTGGGAAAAGCCCTTAAAAACCTTGCAAGTATAGAGGTGGGGCCTTAGGGATTCCCTCTCACCTCAAAAGACTGTAGAAGGAGAGAGCTGGAATTGGTGTTATAGCATAGCAGTGCTTAAGTCCTATGTTGAAACCTGTTCTGACAAATTCTAGGACATGCTGGAAGAAGGTGGAACTCTCTCTCAGCACATCACCTAGAAAAGGTTGTCCAGATTCTTCTGTGTGTCTCATTATGATCAGTCAGAGAAAAGCCAAGGAAAACTGCTGGAGTGAGAAAGCTGAATTTATACTCCATGTTTCCAGTATTCTTTGCTTCCTCCTGGAGGCATATGGAAAGCTTTCACTATTCTTTGCTTCCTTACTGGTGCCTGCTAAATGGCACCATAACATTAACTGTTCTGTATTTCCAGCAGGATGCAAAAAGAGGAGACAAAGAAAATGAATTTTGCAAAAATGAAATAAATGCTATGGAATAGCTTCAAGTCTAGGCAAGACTGATCATTCTGCTCAGATTTATTTTTCATCACTTTAGACAGACAGTAAAGAACAGATCAAAACTTGACATGTTGATCAACTGAAAAGTTGAACACATTTATTAGAACTTTCATAGCACAAAAGTTTCAATACAAGCATCTAAAAATCTTCCTTGTTTTAGAATTTACAATGTACGTAAAAAACTTTAAAACATTTCAATTATTTTTTCTAATTCTTACCGATGCAAATTTGTGTCCAAAGCTTATCCACTCCTTTTGTACCAGAACTTCAAAACCCACAATTGTTCTGTAGTAGCTGTCTAACATCAACATGGCTAGAGAAGTTAATTGTGCTGTTCGGTCCCAACCATCACTACAGTGTACCAACACTGAGCTCTTCCCTGAAGACACCTTGTCTGCCACTTGAATAGCTCCTGTCAAGACAAGCTGACAACGAGGTACAGATAACCAGACGATTCAGAAGGTTAGTGTTATCATTCCAGCAAAAATGATTGATTTCTTACAATTTTAATGAAAAGACTTGGGGAAGAACACCTGCGTATGTGTTAAATTGATCAGATTTTTCTGGTAATTCAGCAAGCAATTTGCAATTTCTACTGTTAAAAAAAAAAATGAAGACCCAAACTATACAAGATAGGGTTTACTAAGAAAAAGAGAACCAAACTCATCTCACAGCAACTTCTCAAAAATGGGATAGAAAATAGTGTCTTTACCATATTGAACAACATAAAAGCTTTTTAAAAAATAGGATTACCACAAGAAGTACCTGTGTTAAAAATTACACATTTCATTTAGTTCCTTTTGAGTTAAAGATTTGAGACAGATGCTATTGCTAAAAATAAAGCCTGTTTTATCCTTTTTCTCGTGTTTATTTTTGCAACCATTCACTTAAAATTGAAATTCTAAGTAAACAGTAATTACTACAGCAGGGCATACATTATAAAAAATGCAGAAATGTTAGGGGAACAAGCCAAAAAGCCAACTGACAAAATATACTGCTAAAAACATTTTTATGACCATTAATGCATACCTTAAAAATATTTTATTTCAATTACAAAGTGGAGCGCACACAGGTCATTTGCAAAGAAAATGAAGTTCAAAAATTCATGTAATAAACAATGCTAGACTAAAATTTGTACGTTTTGTAAATTGCAGTTTACTTAAACATGCAGTAAAATAGTTTAATTTTCTGTGTTCACGTGCTATTGCAACTCAAGAATCTTTGTTTTACAGCACGCATTTATTAATTTAATCTTAATCTTACATTGTCTTGTATTTACTCAATTATTAACTACCTTCATCTTCTCCCTCAAAAAGCAAGGTATGTCAATATTTAAAATAATAAATGTCTCTTACTGTTGGCTAAATAGGGATATTAGCATGATATATTCTTAAGACGAGCACATCTATATATGAATAGTTTTACGGCCTGACTAATCAAAAGGTAACCCACTTTGTGTAGGGTAGATAAAATAAAAATAATAAAATAATTTTTAAAAATAATTCTTTTGGAAAATAGCATCAGCGCTCCCCCTACGGGTACTGCTAGGGGAAAAACTTCCAGCACCTGTGCACGTGGTGCGCACGCACACCTACTGTGGAATGTGTAAGCACTCCAAGAAGAAATAGCATCTGTAATAAAGAGAGCAAGTCTGATATTTGCAGAAGTCCTACCCTACCAGCCAACCCTTTATATAGTTTCCAACAAGCAAAACAGCAAGACAGTTTCAAGGTCACCCAATTCCAGAATAGCAATAACTACGATTCTTCAGTAATCTCACAAATTACAAAGCAAACTAATGTAGTTTTTATTTTACAAAAAGAAAAAAAGTCAAGTGAAAAAGTCTTACATAAAACAAGTGAAAATCCGATCCCTATAGAATATTATTTTGTGCTAGCAACTCACCTTGATATGTTCTAACCAGTGAGTTGATTCCAAACTAGATAGCCAGTGCGATTCTTCTACATTAGGATAAACAATGTCCTTCAACTTTTTCAAAGATTCCCTCATGACATGAATATTATGAATATCTAGGAAGAAGAGTTCTGCATTGGGATATGCATCATCGCCTTCATATCCTCCCCCAGTGGCCTAAAAACCAAAAACAGATTTGAAATCTACTTTTAGTTGTCATTTAAACTCTGCTGAAATACTTTAATAAAGATGGAGGGGATTAAACTTTCTTTAGGACACCTTGCCACATTACCAAGTCAATTATTTATGAGGAAGTCCACCTATATAGCCCAACTATATTAGGCAAGCCCTATTTTTATATTATATTTAGTAATTATTACATATATTTTTAAAAAGCTTTATTTCACCTCAATACAAATTACATAATAAAGAAAATAGTAGAAAATGCAAATCCAAGGTAGCTCGCTTTGTGCATGGGTATGGCCCAATACATGTTTTTTGGTAAAAGGTCTAACAAAGTTCAAATCTGTCCATCAATCTAGTTGTCTTTCTGGAACCTCATGAGTTGCTGCTGCTGTTGCTTCCACCTTGTCTTAGATAAACATATCAGGCCATGAAGTTAGAGAATGATTTTGGCCCTTACAGGGTCCTTTGTAAGGGCTTGATCCAGGTGTCAAATCTGAAAAGCATCACTTTCCTTACATTACATTCAGAAGCACGGGCCTCTCCCAACATCTTGTTCCTGTCTCTGTTGATTTTCATTCTTGCAGCATGACCTGTCCGCCAGCTCATGATAGTGGATGTTACTTTCCAAGATGCTCTGATATTGATCAGAGGATCTTGTAACTTTCAACCATTTATTTCAGCTAATATTTTCCTTGATAGGGCATCAATATGCTGGACTGTTGTCATCCCTACCTGAATTTCCCATCTTCCAACTTTGGCAAGATTATCAGCTACCTCACTCCTGCAAATACCAACATGTGATGGAATCCATGTGATGGAATCCACGGAAAAGTCAATTTATTGCCTTGCTTTTTGATCCTTCTTATGAACTGGATTGATGAAAGTGTTCTGGTTTCTTTGAAAGAATCATAGAATATCAGGGTTGGAAGGGACCTTAGGAGGTCATCTAGTCCAACCCCCTGCTCAAAGCAGGACCAATCCCCATTTTTTGCCCCAGATCCCTAAATGGCCCCCTCAAGGATTGAACTCACAACCCTGGGTTTAGCAGGCCAATGCTCAAACCACTGAGCTATCCCGCCCGCCGAGGACTGCTGCCTGCAAGTCAACAAACATCACAACATCCGCCTCTATTTCTGCTCAGCACTTGCAGTGCGACGAGAATAGCTTTAATTTCAGCCTTATAATTTGAGCAGATATACCCCCAAACGAATGCTCTCTTTCTTGTACTCTCTATTAGGCCTCTGGATACAGACACCACGATCACCATTATTGAAAAATTTGTCTGACAAATCATCAGCGTATTGTTGTTGGATGGTCTATTCTACAATCTTCCTTAGCGAACCCAAGCCTGCGTACTCCTTCGAGCAAGGTTCCAAAAAGGAGAAGTATTTACTAAATAAATAGGTTCATGTGGAAGAATTACTGGCCATACAAGCTTCCTCACACATTTCACCCTCCCACCATCATCAAATGCTTGCACTTCTTCCATAGCCTTTATGCATCTTTCAAAACAAGACGATCGTTTCAGCCTTGATTTGGTTTTCCAGTTCCTGAACAGACCTGAACGGTGATGATATTCAGGTTCCCTATTTTCATAAGTGCCAAAATTAAGAAGTGAAACAAAACAGTTATAATAATGTTGGCTAAAAGAGCTAAATTTTGTAGACATGGACTGGATTAAACTAGCCAGACAAGCAAAAACGGAACAAGCACTACATCAGATAGGATCCAAGCTGCTTTGAGGACAAATGAGTATGCCCCTGGACTCTATATATACACACAAGTAATGGTGGTAAATAGCCTTCCCTTGACCAGACACCAACTACCTTAATAAAAATTACCCAGTTTTTTTTCTTAAGATATCCTGCTGTCTAACCATGTTGGTTTGTTCATTTTAATTCCTGAATATTATTTCTACTAGCTAAACAAATTTATGATTTAAGTATGGAGGAAACGGATTTAAAATAAGTGGCGCTCAGATGGACTAAAAGATAAAAATTAAAATACAAGTACATTCCACAAAGCAGCACTAGCTCAATCTTCTGATTATTCTTAGTACACTGGAACATCAATGGCAGAAATTTAATGAGCAATTATTTATTTACTACATTTCTATATTAACTAGACAGGAGTTTAATCAAGAGGAACGGACACAGTTTTTTTCCTTTCTCCATATTACAAACTTTAATTAATGCAAGCACAGGTTTACCCATATTAGCACCAAGAGTCTCAAAGCTTGCTATATTTCAGTGTGCTGTTTATTTGATCCTAGAATGAATAAAGTTTAAATAAAATTCTCTGTAGCAGGGGAGCTAAACTTACTGGCCCTTTGAGCCGCATATGACAATCTTTAGAAGTTTGAGAGCCGGGGCACACCTGTCGGGAGCAGGGCTCGAGGCTTCAGCCCCACGCCTGCTGAAGCCCCGAGCCCTGGCAGGTGCACCCCGCAGAGCTGAAGCTCCTAGAGCCCTCTCCCCACCGGACAGAAGCTCCTACCTCACCACCCCACTACAAGGCAGAGGTCCTGAGCTCCCAGTCTGGTAGGTGGCAAGGCGCTGCAGCTACACCTTTCACCCACCAGGGGCTGCTGTGATACCAGAACAAAGGGCAGCCAGCTCACTAGTCATAGCAGTCAGCAGCCGATAGGGAGGAGAGGCTGCGTTCCTCGCAGTGTCCTGCCCACGGTGCAAGGTGAGGAGGCACGGGATATGTGGGGGTTGGGGAGAGACAGACAGAGGATGGCACATGGAGATGCTGGGGGGTAACACAGGCTGGGATTCATAGAATCAAAGGACTGGAAGGGAGCTTGAGAAGTCTAGTCCAGTTCCCTACGCTCAAGGCAGGACTATTATCTTAGATCATCCCTGACAGGTGTTTGTCTTACCTGCTCTTAAAAATCTCCAATAATGGAGATTCCACAACCTCCCTAGGCAATTTATTCTAGCGCTTAACCACCCTGACAGGAAATTTTTCCTAATGTCCAACCTAAACCGCCCTTGTTGCAATTTAAGCCCATTGCTTCTTGTCTTATCCTCAAAGGTTAAAGAGAACAATTTTTCTCCCTCCTCCTTGTAACAACTTTTTATGCAAAACTGTTGTGGCCCTCTAATTTTTTCAATCTTCCCTCATAGGTCATGTTTTCTAGACCATTAATCATTTTTGTTGCTCTTCTCTGGACTTTCTCCAATTTGTCCACATCTTTCCTGAAATATGGCACCCAGAAACGGACAGTTAAGGCCTAATCAGTGCGGAGTAGAGCAGAAGAATTACTTCTTTTTTTTTTTGCCCAACAGTGTTACACTGTTGACTCATATTTAGCTTGTGATCCACTATGAGACCCAGGTCCCTTTACGCAGTACTCCTTCATAGGCAGTCTTATCCCAGTGTGTGTGTGTTTGTGCGCAACTGATTGTTCTTTCCTAAGTGGAGTATTTTGCATTTGTCCTTATTGAATTTCATCTTATTTACCCCTCAGGACATTTCTATAGTTTGTCCAAATCATTTTGAATTTTAAAGCACCTGCAACCTCTCCCAGCTTGGTATCGTCCACAAACTTTATATTTACTCTCTCTGCTATTATCTAAATAACTGAAGAAGATATTGAACAGAACCGGACCCAGAACTGATCCCTGCAAGATCCTACTTGATATGCCCTTCCAGCTTGACTGTGAACCACTGAAAACTACTCTCTGGGAACGGTTTTCCTACCAGTTATGCACCCATCTTATAGTAGCTCCATCTAGGTTGTATTATATTCAGAAGAGCAGGGGGGAAGAGGAGGAGAGAGATTGGGGGTGCATGGATACATGGAGGAGGGGTAGTTGAGTGAGGGTGCAGGGACACATGGGGACAGGGGCAAATGTGCCTGACTGAATGGGAAAGGCTATGGGTCAGCCAGAGTCTGCATGGGTAAGGCTCCCCAACGCCCTAAAAATCTCTCCCCAACCTCCCTGAAACTCCCCAAAAACTGTTCCATACTTCTCCCATCCACACCCCACAACACTGCAGGTTCCTTCCCAGCAATTACTTCCCTCTCTCTCACCTCCTCCATTACCCTGACTCCTCCAAGCCTTTGCACTGCTTCTGAGGTGTCCTGGAAATATGCTTCTGTATTGTAGTTTAAATTATTACTCAAAGTTATGTATTAATATGCCTAGTAAGTAATCTATTGGTCAAAAAACACTTCCTGAATTATTTTTGTTGTCTGTATTGTTACAGACATATTTATTGATGGAGATTTTAAAATAAATTACCAAAATAATTGAAACTGGCAAGATTATATTGTGTTAGTTTGACAAATAAAATTAGCAGAATTTTGCAAAAAACTTTAAAATATTGTGCACAGATTTTTTAATTTTTTTGGTGCAGAATTCCCCCAGGAGCAATAAGTAGGATTGATCACGCCTACCTAGCAAAAAAAATGTTTTAAAAGAACAATCAGATGACAAAATAGTTAGAACATTTTTCTAAAAGGCTGAAAAGTTGTACAGGAAAATTACTATAAAAGAAATGTGTGCCATAATCCATCTTTGAATTAAGTCCAAAAAAATTTAAATCACTTTTGTAAGAAATGGCATTCCTTCCACAAGGCAAACCACAAGAAGATTACCATGGCTGTAACAAAGAGATAATGTTTTGGTCACCCACTAAAATTAAGTGTGCAGCGAAAATGGAATTTGTGGACTAAAATGCAGCCAGTTGAACCAAAGCCTTAAAACATATCCAATCAGATTAAAATCTAGCCAAACTGTCTGTGATAAAGTACATTCCATACACTTGAGAAAAAAATAAAAACATATTTCTTTTTTAATAAGCTATTCCATATTACTAGCAAGTGGCCTGCGAAAGTTTTGTTTGTTTGTTATTTATGTTTTTGAGTTACAGCAGTGCAAAAACATATCGCAGAGTTCATTTTATATTCCACTTTTAGAACTCTGAAGCAACCCAACAAATATATTATATGTATTTGCTACAGGTTCCTCCGCTTCTGAGAGGACTGTAGTGTAGAGTGGTATGACTCGTATTTTGATGACATTTTATTTTAAACTACCAACTGTAAAAAAAAAAAAAAAAGAAGCAACTGTTTGCAAAAACCTCTTTACAGTTAGAAACAGCAAACTTATGATACAATTGCTTTTACTTTCAGAAACAGGATTGTTAAAACATCTACTTACCTTGTTAGCTACTGCATTTACACTGGGTCTTGCATCATAGATAGTCAGTTTTGAGATCTGTCCATTAGCATCCCTGATAATATCAAGATACCTTTCGTCATCTTTATTCCTTTTCCCACTCATGCCAACAAGAGGCTGACTGGAGCGCATAACAACAGCTTGGTTCTCTGGATGAATCCACGACAGCACCTAGTCACATGCCATAAAACGTTAGCAGGCAATGTACTCTTTGAGAATCACAAGTTAAAGCGTCAAAGTTATGTTCTTTATAAACAGTTAATGGGAAGTTTAAAATATTTAGACCTCGCTAAATTGGAAGACATTGAAAAATTAAGTGCATGTTTTGTCTTAAGTTAGGAGTTATCAGCTACTATTTCTAGTAAATGATCATTGCACAAGAACTACTGGCATGTAAAGAGTTTATTCTCCTCTTGTGTATGTAACTCCTATTTAGGTCTCCTGAAATTATATACACATATACAAGGTCAAGTGTATTCTGTAACTTCAGAATTCATCTCTTTAATCTCATCTTTTGTTAAATTCTAATGGTTGGGTAAATAATTTTGAAAATGCAAA
Source organism: Macrochelys suwanniensis (assembly GCA_033296515.1). Lineage (NCBI taxonomy): Eukaryota > Metazoa > Chordata > Testudines > Chelydridae > Macrochelys > Macrochelys suwanniensis. The sequence continues at coordinate 93,330,668 of CM065783.1, forward strand.
CTGAGCATAAACTAATGCCAAAATGCCTGCCTGAATCAGCAAAGAGGCTAAAACAATAATTCAGAGGTGTGAACAGATCCCATATATTTCAGTTGGAGTCCCCACAATTCTGCAACTGCATAGTCTAGCATTTTTCCATCATGTCACGTAATTCAGCATTTTTAATCCATCTAGGTGCCTGAAATTTTGTTTTTCTCTCCCTGCAGCTGCCTCTTGCTTTCCAGATCTCCCTACAATGGGGAGCTAATTTGAGTACAGTTTGTTTTCTCTCCCTTCACTGTTCCACTAAATCAGAGAATGGAAGGGGGAAAAACGAGGCAGCCCAGCTTGCCAGTCTATGAGAACAAACTCTGAGGAACCAGAGATGAGCCTCTGAAACTGGCTACAATTTATCCATTGTCCCTGATACACAGAACAGGAAAAAGATTCTGAGCACCTTGACAATACTGTGAGAACCTGGGGGTGGCGCCAGGCCACCTTGTGAGCATCCTCAAAAGCAATCACTGTTGAAAATAATCCTCAATGAAAATTATATCAACAAGCCATAGCTGTCAATGTTTGTGTGGGGATGGGAATGAATGGTTATTTCATGGTGATAGAATAAATTCATGCTGCAGAAGAATTTGATCCCATTGTGCAGGTATACAGAGAACCTAGCAAGATTTAGATGAGACTAGCCTGGTTACAAAAAGAACTAACAGTAAATCCATTAAGTAACTTTAATCATGTCACTAGATTTGATCTAGCACACTTTTTTTTACATGATCATATGAGTGGCCCTTTAACAAAGAGTGAAAGTAAAAGCAAAAAACAAACAGAAATCAGTCAAAATGGTTTATACTGAACTAGAATTTTTAGTGTGTTTATATGTGGCTGCAATTGGTTACTCTGTGGTTTCTATTCTAAAGTTAAAGAAGGTCTTTTAGGACTACCTAAAATTTATTTTAATTGTCCAAGTTAAAAATATTTCTTCCAAGCTATTAAAAAAAAAAAAAAAAAAAGCTGGCAACTCGGTAAAAGGATACTCTGTAGAAGGTCTGGCTCTATGAATGACCTTCAGATTTGTGTTTGACTGCCAGGTGGTTTGCATGCATATAAGAAGGATAACATTTGTTATCAATTCTTAAGTGCATCCAACAATAGTCAGCCCACAAAGTAGTACAGGTGGTGGCCTGAGGCTCAGGCTCTGTCAACGAAAGGGAATGTGCAACAGTGGCAGTTATTACTAGGAAAGGGAAACGAGAACAGCAAAATGGGGATGGGAGATATTTTTGTAGGGGAACCAGGAACAGGGCTTGGCAGTCACAGTAGTTTAAAGCAGTAAAATCAATTTAAATTACTTGGCTGCAACATAAAAAAGCCCCCTCATTTCTCAGGCCACAAGAATCATATATCTGCATGTAAACTTCACAGTAATTACGCTTTGAGGCACATTCTATCACATACAGTACTTACTGGAATTCTATTTCGGGACCTAAAAGCAGCAACTTTCTTGAGATCATCATCCGTGGCATTATATGGGACTACCAAAAGTGATGGATATGTATCACATAGTCCATAATGTTCATTAATAAAAGTTACTCTCCACTGTTCATTGGGCAGTCTCTTAAAAACGAAACAGAAATAAGGTATGTTTTACTTGGTATTTTATAACTCTGCAAATTCTTCTTTATACTTATTCTTTTACATGCTATTATGGCCACATGGTGGCAACAACCTACCAATTTACCATGGGTAACTATAGTAATGATGATACAGAACAAATGGTTGCTTAGAAGATTACAGGATCACACAAGACAGGACATTGCTGATGGGTTCACAGTCTTTAATAACTACAGTAGTTAAAACACGCTTGCCTGTATATGCGGTCCTTTTCACAAATTGTATTTTAACTAGACCTTCATGTAAAAAACAACACTGAAATTAGGAGAAAAAATTGTTCAACAAAAAGTGAAAAAAAACCAAAACCACTTCTCCCCAATTTAGGGGTAGAGGAGGGAAAGAAAAGCTTTTTCCTCCCACAGAGAAAACTGCCTTTCCAGCCTGCCTGTGAAAAAAAGGTTACAAAAAAGGCACAAACCTGGAGAGAGAATGAGAGGAAAGCCCTTCCTCTCAAATTTTCTCCTTCTCATACCCTAACAAAGCTTGAGTCTTACATTTGTCTGAAGTTTGTTGAGGTTGAAGGCAGACTCCTGATTAGATTAGGAAACATAATTGCCTCTTAGCTAAACAGACTACTGATATAACAGGATGTTACTCAGGAGACTATTCCCCCAACAACCCATCAGGGAATTGAGAGGGGCTAACAAGCTCCCCATACACTCACACACACAGAGTGAGGTTTGTGTGGGTGTTTGAATTTTTACCTTTTCTTTAGGCCTGGGCCTCTAAACCTCGGACCAAACAGATGCTGCGTGAATCTGGATACTCCTTAGCCCATCAGAAAATTACAAGGAAAAAATCCAAGAGAGTTGTTATGGCTTGTTGTGTAAACATGAATTTAAAACTTTTTAAATGTACTTAGTATTTATGCGACATGTTATCATGAAAATAGTTTTGGTGCTATTCTCAGATGTATTCACCTAGTTAATAAACATGCCTTTTAAAATTAAGTATACCATGCCCCTTTCCTTTGTTGCCATTACTTTTTTTTCATATCAATTCAAAGTGTGAACTGATGTTCATATAAATAACCACTGTAAAAGAATGTCCAGTTTCCATAATAAGCAATTTTCTAAACTTTTGGAAATACCAGACTGGATGGAATTTACATACTTAAAGTATCCTAAATGCCTCTGTTACATTCTCACTTTCTCAACTTTTGAAGCAGGGCTCAAAATATCCAAAATTAGCAAGACAGACTTCCAGAGTGAAAACTTCTAGATTTTTTAATATCATATATACTGACCACTGCATGCAGAAATTTTCAGCTAAAAAAACAACAACACCCCAACATCTTTTAGAGCTGATTTATAAATTTCTGAAATGCAGGGTTTACAATGTAAAAAAATCAAACTTTGTGTTGTCTATAATTCATTTTACATGCAATATAGACAATTGAGAACTGTTGTAACTCTTCAATAAGTCTACTAAATAATAATAATAGCATGCTATAATGGTATTTATCAAGAGTCTAAAAAGAAACACAGAGGCACCTAAGTTTTTTTTAAACAGTCTTGGAGGTTCCACCATGTTTTGTTTTTAATCTTATTTTTTTGTCAGATCTGTCAACCTTTCTCTACCTCACCATTTATTCTCCCCTTCCACCAGCCAAAAATGGTGACAAATTATTTTTTTTTTTTCTTTTTAAATGGAGATATGCCAATCTCCTAGAACTGGAAGGACCTTGAAAGGTCATCGAGTCCAGTCCCCTGCGTTCACTAGCAGGACCAAGTACTGTCCCCTGACAGATTTTTGCCCCAGATCCCTACGTGGCCCCCTTACGGATTGAACTCACAACCCTGGGTTTAGCAGGCCAATGCTCAAACCACTGAGCTATCCCTCCCCCAAAGACTTTGCTACTTTCTGAAATTCACATACAAAAAACAGGTCTCTCTACATTTTCAGATAATGTTAACTCACTTGTCTCCTGTATTCAGACATCGGATTATAAACCATCCAACCATTTTCAGCAAACTTTTCTTCATTTACAAATGCAAAAAAAGGCTGTAAGAGGGAAGACAAAGGAATTTAATACATAGAATTCCAACTGAAGGTAACTACACAAGAAAGATCCTCTCTCATCATGTCCCAAATGACTAGATCAATTTTCTGGTGTTGCTACCCCCATTGTATGTTCTATTCAAAGTTGAGGTGCGACTGATGAATGTAAAACAGTACTTTTTGTATTGTACTCTAGGTATTCACAAAATCTCAAGAGAAACAATGTAAATTTGACAATTAAAAGAGTGTTAAAATAATTTTTTAAACAAAAAGTTTGAAAAAAAGGAATATAAAACCTGAAAATTAGGAGGGGGAAAATGGTAAGAAATGACTTTGTTTTATATTTTAAACCAAGCAGGTGACTCCTTGAGTGATTTTAAAATATTGTACATTCCAGGTAGTTTTATATTCCACCCAAAGTAAACAACTTCTTTTCTAATAAGTTGTAATAGCATTGACAGTTAAGACATTAGATATAAACATGCAGGCGGACAACAGATTGGGTTGTTGCTGATGTTTATAAAGGCACTTGACGTCATATAGCAACCTCAGGACAAAGGAAGCCGTTTACCTTTCAGGAGCTTTAATACTGAGTTGGAAAAGATTCCCTCATTTTTATAAACGCTGGCTTTCTATAGGTTATGCAGCTCAATGATTCAATACGGCTAGCTTCACCTGTTCTGAGAAACATTCATACCTATTTAGAATCTTCTTACCTAGGATTCCTATCAGTAACTTCATGGTACCCTTTAACTCTTATTTACTTCCTTGTTTTGGCCACCTCCAAGTCGGTAACATGCTACATAATTCATTGCTTTTAACTATCATTGCAATGGTGGCATGGACTCAAAGCACCTCCGTCAATGTGAAAGCAATGAATCTGTGGTATATCAACTACTGTTAGGCCAGCTGGAGAAAGAAACTAAGAAATTGTTTTATGGATCAAGGACAGCCGGTGAGAGAAGAAGTGTCAGGATGTTGCCTTGAGATAGCTGTAGAACAGGGGGAGGAGAGGACCAGGGCTCCATCACAGCTAATGTCTAACAATAAGGCAAGAAATCCCCTTGCTACTCATATGACAACATTTAGAAAAGATAAACTTGATGTTGGATCATCAAGCCTCTTAGAGTTGTGCAGTTCACACTTACACGTCTAGAGCTGGACTAACCACAGCCTGACACACAGTAATTGGAACGGGGAGGGTGGCGTGGGAGGAGAACACCATGTCCTGGCAGATAAGAATCAAGATCCTGAAATTAGATTACTGCATCTCAGGAGGTTAAGGAATTCTTCACAAATGTGCCATAGGTACAAGTGTGCATGGGCTTCTTCAATAGGCGAGTCCTTCCCTTGAACAGGCTGAGCTGCAATGAAGCTAGGACCTACAGCCTTCTGTAGCTTAAGGCAACCGGATATTTTTGGTTAACTCAGGCCTGACATGTTGCACATGTTTAAATCAAATAGTCACTTATGAGCAAGAGTAAAACATTTAAAATGGAATCCTGCAACAGGAAGAGTGGTTTTCATTTCCCTAAACACACATTCTACCTCAGACTGACAAACCTTAAAAATTAGTTATTACACATACATTGTAACTGCTTGTAGTATTTAAGAAAATATTGCATCTAACCCATTAGAACTGGGAACTATAACAGCCTAAGCTCAACAAAATTACTATTAGATTGGTATTCAGTTCCAAATTAATTCACAGACAACTTGGTGAAGAAAACAGTTACACTTCCCCTCTTTATACATGGCAGCCTTCAATATGAGTAAGCTTTAAATAAATATTGACTGAACTTGACTGTACTAATTAGAGGGCCCATGTCTCTCAAGAAAAAGAGTTCTACTAGAAACAGAAGTGAATATTTGAAGGCAGGCAGAAGAAATGTAAAAATAATTGAACAACAAAAACAGAAGCTCACAAACCACTGAAGTAATTTATGCACACTGAACTCATAGCACATGGCGGCGGGCAAACTTTTTGGCCCGAGGGCCACATCAGGTTTCCGAAACTGTATGAAGGGCCGCATGGCCAGGCATGGCCTGGCCCCTGCCCCTATCTGACCCCACCTGCTTCTCGCCCCCTGCGGCCCCCCTGGGACTCCTGCCCTGCTCCCTGTCCGCCCCCAGATCCCTGCCCCTGACTGCCCCCCGCCGCCTCATCCACCCCCACTCGTTCTTAACTGCCCCCCCGGGATCCCTGCCCCATCCAACCACCCCTTCTCTCTGTCCCCTGACTGCCCCCACCACCCCATCCAACCCACCCTCTCCTTTCTGATGGCCCCCACGGGAACACCAGCCCCCATTCGACCCCCCTGTACCCCACCCTCTGACTGCCCCAACTCCTATCCACACCTCCGCCCCCTGACCACCACCCCGAACTCCCCTGCCCTCTATCCAATCCCCCCTGCTCACTGCCCTCTTACCGTTCTGCCTGGAGCACCGGTGACTGGCAGCGCTACAGTCGTGCTGCCCAGAGCACCAGGACAGGCAGCCGTGCCGCCTGGCCGGAGCCAGCCACGCCACCGTGCAGCACAGAGCACCGGATCAGGCTACGGCTCTGCAGCTGCGCTGCCCAGCAAGAGCTCGCCGCCCAGAGCATTGCGCCGGCAGCTCAGTGAGCTGAGGCTGCGGGGAAGAGGGAACAGCAAGGGAGGGACCATGGGCTAGCCTCCCAGGCCAGGGGCTCAGGGGCCAGGCAGGACGGTCCCGTGGGCAAGATGTGGCCCGCGGGTCGTAGTTTGCCCACCTCTGATCTAGATATACAAATTCTAGTCTCTTTTTGTTAGCACAACAGGATGATCTAAAACTTTAAGAGAGCAACCACAGAAGTTTAAGAACATGGTATTTAGAAATGAGAAGTTCCCTTAAGGAGTTAAGTGAACAACTATTAACTCGGAGTTGACAAACTAAGAAAGCTAATTAAACAATTGATAATGCTCACCTTTTGGGACTTGTAGACTTTACTAGGTAACCTTAGAAAAGCTAGAAGATAAGCAGTCAATTGAATTGTGCCAAAAATCTGCTGTATCTCATTAAAACATAACAGCACAACACAATCATGAAATGCAATGAAGACATGAAGCTTTAGAAGAGTATGGAATGAAGGAAGCATTTTGGGCTTTTCAATATATTTATCTGAACTATCTTCTAGGAGAAGAATCCCAGCATGCTATATGCTTTCAAAATAAAAGTTAGGTCTGCTATAATATTTTTGGTAAAAGATGGAAGGATTTAAAAAGTGGACGCCTACTGTGCTTCTGTATCCTTACGCAGGAGTTGAATAAGCTATTACTAAAACACATATATTGTACATGTATCATCCAAATTAAAGGTCTGGTAACTATCAATGATCTTACTCAGAGAAGAAAAATGTGGTAGAGATTGCTTCAATAAGCTAAACTTTGCCTTCCACTTAAGATTTTTCTTTTTAAAAGACTAGACACTGTAAGAAGACAAAGGAAGTTAAATGGTAGTGTTTAAAACCAAATACAGCTCATTCTCCACTGTCACCTCCACTCTCATCCTAGGACTTTCTTTCACAGCAAAATACATAAATATCCAAAGCAGAACAGTTTCAAGAGGGTGAAATTGCTTCCTTTTTCAATCTCTAACATACATAGGCATGACTGTTTCACAAGCAGTAAACATTTTTGAAGTCTTTTCTTAATTAATCTAAATTATTTTTATTCATCCCCATATAAGGACCTTCATTATAGGGATGATTTAGTTGGGGTTGGTCCTGCTTTGAGCAGGGAGTTGGACTAGATGACCTCCTGAGGTCTCTTCCAACCCTAATCTTCTATGATTCTATGATTAACTGAGCTAAAGATTCTTGACTGCATATTCCACCAATGCATACCATTAAAGGCAAGGCAATAAGCATTTAAGTCATTTGTCTTCCACTGACACTTGTCTCATCAGACCTCTTTCAGATAGAGCTGGGAAAAAATTTTCATCGAATAGTTTATATAATAAAAAATACAGTTTCGACCAACCTGAAACTATTTGTGAATTGGTGACACTACTGAAACATTTTGATTTTGCGGGACTGGAATCAAAGTGGCCAGAGGTGTCACAGAAGGAGGAGGTGACAGAACAAGGAGTAATTATCTAAAGTTGCAGTGGAGGAGGTTTAGGTTGGATATTAAGAAAAACTTTCACTAGGTGGGTGGTGAAGCACTGGAATGGGTTACTTAGGGAGGTGGTGGAATCTCCTTCATTAGAGGTTTTTAAATTCAGGCTTGACAAAGCCCTGGCTGGGATGATTTAGTTGGGGATTGGTCCTGCTTTGAGCAGGAGGTTTGGACTAGATGACCTCCTGAGGTCCCTTCCAACCCTGATATTCTAGTCTATTCTATCCTTATAACTTTTAGCTCAGTGGTTAGGACACTCACGAGGAATGTGGGAAACCTAGGTTCAATTGCCCCCTCTGCCTGACGTGGAGCAGGAATCTGAACTTGAGTCTCCCACATTGCAGTACAGTGCCTGGGACAGGGAACCCTGGGGACTAGGGCACTCACCCAAGATGGGGAAGACCCAACTTCAAAGCCCCTGATCCAATGGACTGTTTATTTATGCAAAGTGAAGCAAGTACACCATAGAGACTCTGAAACCACCTCAACATTTTTTTAAATGGCCAAGGTTTTTTGCAGTCTGAGTCATGATTTTTCAATGCTTGGCTTTGGCAATACAAATAAGACAATTCCTTTCCCAAAAAGCTTAAAACCTAAATAAATAAATCCACTAAGGATACCAAATAAGCAGATGAAAATATAGCACACCCTCGTAGAACACGCGTCTACATAGCACGAATTCAGTAATAGCGTGATCGCGGCCATGGATCCCAAATTAAATTACTTTAATTGGAATCCATGGTAATGCAGTCCCTGCGTTAACGCGGTACCGCGCATGGATCCCAAACCCTGCGTTCTAGCAAGGGTCCGGTGTATTTTCACTGATTGTAGCTAAAGCACTAATGGTGTATCCAACACCACAGAATTGGTGAGCAAAGGAAGGAGTAGGAGAAACAGCATTTTATGAAAAAAGCTTTCAACAAACTTTTGACATTGGTAAAATTTTTACACTCCCTACATGAATAATTCTGTTCACTTCTGTGAAAATGCCAACTCAAATTCTCAATATACATGTTAGCCTCTTCCTCTTCAAAGCCCTCATAAGCTTACATTCAACTTTAACATCTAACTTTACCATCACCGCTTCATATATGAAAATCAACTGTTTATATACTGTATGACATCATCAGTAAGAGATTTTTGGAACGCTACATGAGAAGAAAATTTTGACTCTGGAGATTGTCAGATGACAGCCTGGTTTAGCCATTTTTAGTAACTTTTACTGGTCTTTTTACAGTGAATGTAGAATAACAGCTGCTATGGACAAGAAAAAGGAGTGTTGAAAAAAAATCACCACTTGCAAACAACACCAATCCTTGCGCACAGGTTCTTCTGTTTCTAACTCATTGGATTCACTCCTTCTATATACTATAACTCACTACTCTGTTATTCAATGAAAAGGCTGCTACCTTCACAGCAAAAACACTTAAAACAAAGTTGTCATTATCCTTAGCTTTAGGATGCTATTGCTACAATTTAGCTAATCATGCAACCCTTACCTGATTTTGCCTGCAAATGAAGATCAAACATCTTGTATTTGCATAGTAATTAAAACCTGATTATTTCTGAAATGTAATAACCTCACACTGTCGTACTAAAATTGTTGTGAAGTATTTCACGGTGAAGCTTCAAGTCAAAATGTTTTGCAAAACCACGTCATGAAGACCCATCGCCACTCCTACCAACCTTATATAAACTAATTTTTAAAATTATGTTCCTTGACACCAATGTTAGCTAACAATTTTTACTCTAGACCACTGACATGCTGGGAATAAAAGTGCTTTGGCTATAGACTTTTCAGTTCCACCAAAAGTGCAATCCTATTGTAATGTTCTAAAAGCAGAATTTATTTTTTTATTGCTAGAGATGCAGAGTGGCAGGGAAATTCTTCATTCTTAGATCTCAATGCCAGAAATGTAATAGTCCCCCATCCCCCAGCTGTTTCTCAACAATTAAAGGTTTCTAGTTTATGTAAGAGTTGACAACTGAGAGTGAAAGTGAAATGGACTAAAAACGAAAGTGTTCTCCATAAGGTACAGAAATCTTGACAGTATTATTAGAAAGAAATATCTACCTGTTACTGTTTGGAGCACATTGAATGGTTAAAAATATTACTGAACTCAAGTAACTTGGCACCTTTATAAATCAGATGAATTCTAACCACTGTCAAGTTGTCAGACTGTTAGCAGGGCTGTGGGAGCCCAATACTTGTTATGTGAAGTTAAGAAACACACACTGCAGCGGGCTGTACTCTATACCAGAAAGCAGAATTTGTAGTTTACCTCATTAAGTGTACTTGCAAAATAACAGTAACTCAATATTCAGTAATGGCAACAATACAATTTTATTCCAGGGACTACTGATTATATTGTGCATTACCTTTCATTGTTACTTTGTAAGTTTACCTACCAAGAGGTATGAGTGCCCAACAAACAAAAAATGCTGCTGTATATATAGCAATGTCTGCTAATGTGAATTTCCCCCATCAGCTTTTGTCACTGTAGATGACAGCAGCAGTAACTGAGAAATCTAAGCATTTATGCCACTCGTATTTGGTTCTTAAAACAACTGACCTCAGTATTTTAAGTATTTTTTTTAATCTAAATAAAATTAAACAAGTTGTTCCTCCTTCCTGAATAGCACAAAGTCAACACATGAACCAGTCCAGCTAACTTGTACAGCCTCAATATCACCCACAATTCAAGACGACTTACTATTCTATACCGAAGTCTCCAGCTTTTAATATATTGACATATACTAAAAATGGTTAGTATATGTTACAATTCAACAACCTCCTGAGCATTAGAGTGCACTACTTGACAGAGGATGTATTAACATCATGAAAATTTTGTTACTTCAGCAGGTACGCATAGGACAATGTATTTTTGTGCCTTACAGCATGACAGGGTGAATTAAGGACATCATAATACCCTAAGCTCCATATCTTATTTTTAGACTTTCTAGTTTAAATCAGGTTTGTTCAAACAATTTTTATATATATCTTTGCCTTTATATAACAGGAATTTGCTTTTCCATGCACTGATTCATAAAAGACTAATGTCACAAGGGAAATTTTGGAACAATTTTTTTGACAAGTGACATTACAGCTCACATCTATAAGTGCATACACACATGTGCAAATAAACAAAAATATGGTCACAGAATGTTTCTCTAACAATCTCTTTTTTTAAAAATTCCCTGGAAACTGTTTTTAAACAAATAAGCATTTCTGTGCCAAGATCCTAACAGTGAAACTAACTTAAATTCATTTTCAGTGTCTCAGCACACAAAGAAATGAAAAAAAAAAAACCCCAAACAAGTGAATCGGATATTAAAATCTGGGATGAATAATCGAATGTATTGCTGTTATCATACGTAAAGAAACATTTTCATGTATTAATTTTAAGCCAGTGTGCTTTCCATTACAGGAGACACTAGGAGTTTGATATGGTGTTAATTTAGGATTTTAAAATTACATAAACTTTGTATGCACGCCAAGAGTTGCTAATCGATACATTTTATAAACTGAAAAGTAAATGAAATTCTGTAGCATGCAGTGAATTTTCCTAATAGAAATTCCCACAGATTCGTGGCTGTTCTCTGTGTAGAATACGTCAATCTAAGGTTTAGAACGACTTGTGTTAGTTGGCCAAATGGATACCATTTAGCGCAAGACAGACATTTAATGTTAACTTTAATATTTCACTTGATCGATCAAGTTGGTATTTTTCATCCATTTTAGGTGTAATGATTTTCATATACAATTTTAAAAAATAATTCCTTAAGTACAACTAAAGTTGACAACGCTAGGGCATGGAGTGGCTTATATTATGTTAACCTTTTTAAAGTTTACTTCCATATTTACTGCTCTAATTTTTTTTTTAAAAAAAAAAAGCACCTTAGTAGTTTTGAATCCTGTTCAGTTGATAACTTGTCCATCATGCATACTTCAGAATGTAGAGCAGCATACATACAGATTTAGCTGTAGCAGTATTAACAGGAGGGCTCTAGTCTTGCAAATTCCTGTGCATGACTTTACTCACATAAAGTAGTTGCACTGAGGTCAAAATGACTGCTCACACATATAAAAGTTACACAAGTGTTTTGCTGGATTGAAATCTAAATCTGCTTCCATATGCTGAAAATACGGGGACCTTAGAAGTGTTTCACCAGCCTGATCTCACCCCTATATTTAAGGAGTACAAAAATATCCTCAGAGTGGGGTAATCTGGAGGGTTGTTTTTTTAAAAAACCTGATCATGTAGCCTTACTGCACAATAATCAGGACCCACGTGTCTAAGGTGAACAGGGGCCAGGTGGAGAGGACTGGCGGAGGCTCCCAGTCTGCCTCTGAGAGGTAGGGGTTAGTGGACTACTGGTAAAAGCAAGCTGGCTAAATGCTTGGGAACCTCTTAAAAACCTTGCCTTTGGGCTTTTTGGTACTGCCAAGGCTTAATCCACCATGCAAGGGAGTATGGCGCTTCCTTGAAGTCAGTCGTCCACATGAAAGCTGGCTTACAAAGCACAGCTCTTCCTTTCCCTACTTTAAAAGAACGACCCAAGATGCATAATGCAGGGATTGTAGGCATAGGAGAATGCAATATGACCTTTTGCCTCCTTTACCCTCTGTAAAGTTATCTTTACCAGCGCCTCAAATAAGTTCTTTTCTCTGCAATGATTGCAGATACTTGGAACTTCCTTTTTAGGTTTCTTCACTGAAACTGACACCTACTGCCAAGCAGACTTAGGTCCAGAAGGAAAACAATGAGAGCATATGGAGCAGCATTTATAGTCAGCAGAAAGTGGTGCCTGATGGTCAGGCTAAATTTTTACCCTGCTACTGTAACAGTCAAAAATCAAAACAGCCTGAGGCCTAGAGAAATTTCAGCAGCCTCACGTTGAGGACCTAAGACCCAAGAGTGTGAATGATAAACAAACAGTAACTTATATAATCAAAAATTTAAGATAATTTTAATATTTATAGTAAATAATACATAAAAAGCCACAGAGACAAATAGACTTGTAATTGTTAAATTATTAAAATAAAAATGTGTTCACAACACAATGCAGGGGGCTAGTAGATGGGTGGTGCCTTTAACAAGCAGAGCTCAGCGTAATGGATGGATCTGTTAAGCTAGCCTTTTTCTTCATCAGACTTTCTGCCTCACAGCTGTTTCCTTTCTGGATTGATGAGCGCTGATGTCAGTACTACCCACTGATTGGTACAGGAGTCAGTAGGCCTCCCTATAAGAAGTAAATTAGCTTTCTTCAAACCCCTTGCTCCAGCAGAAAAGAGTGGTTATACCAATATCGTCAGCCCACAGTGCATACAGTGAGCTCTGATACCATGGTGATGGACAACCTTAGAAGAATCTAAATATATAGTTCCAAGAACAGGAAACGAAGCAGCTGCTGGGCAGAAATTAAACACCTGAAACACACAGATTATTTCAGATTTAAAAAATATGATCTGAGTATATGAAACTATTCATTTGATGGGCAATATTAAGTTTGTTCTTTTGAAGCTGCTTTCATTTAAGGATTTTCTCGCAGGCAAATTAGTTCTATATAGCCTGGCAAGGAAGCATTTTGTTAAGAAGCACTGCATACAAAGAGAAACGCCAGAGTAAGAAAATCATGCTTTCATGTGGGAAGATACCAAGTGAGGTTAGAAGCTAGGTGACAACCTTAGATGCACAACAGTGCATCCACTTACTGAGCACCCATCACACCTAACTTCTACATTTCATAACTCTCCGGGTCCCACAGGAGAGCTCAAAATTTAGTTACAGTCATGGGTCAGAGTCATGTTTTGAGCTTTTTTAAAAAAACAACAACCCTGAAGTCCTCTCCTTACCTCCCTAGATAATGAAATTTTTTGTATTGCAAAGCTATGTTTAATCTTTCATAAATCTGTTCATGTGAGAGCCTGAAGAGCCTTTGAAACATGCGACAGGGCAGACGGCACAGTGTCCCCACTCATCACTCACTGTGATCACTGGGCTGAAACTCCCTAAATCAGCTCCCCCCAAGAAGAAATCTAGCCTCCACATCAGAGTACCTCAATGATGATTCTGATCATAAGGCCTATCTACACATTGGCTCTCAACCCATCCCTTTGTCACCTTACTCCCACCCTGTGCTTGGACTAGACATGGTACCACCCAAAAACCATAAGGGACTCTTCCATATGCATCACAATGTGATAAGTCTTAAATTGAATAGTTTCGTTTCACATGGGCTCACTCACTCTTCCTCCGCCAGGAACCTCCCTGGCTCAGTAGTGAAGGCTATATTAAGTGATCTCTGACAAATGCTTTAGACAAAATTAAAAAAATATTTAAGGAACAGCCAATTTGCCATGGGAGAAAACTCCTTGCAGACCCAAAAGCTGATAGTCAACAAAACACTGATCTTGTCAGCAAAGACCATTGAAACATGGCACTAATTACTTATTTAGCCAGAAGAAACAGGCCATTTTCCCTAGGCTATACATCACCATAATTTAAGTCTATCCTGACTATTAATGTACCACAAGAATGCCATGGAGCAGGGTAGGAATTACAGAAGAAAGTCTTCCCCGCTACTATAATGCAGGCTGGAAGTGATACAGTTTTCCACTTGACAATCTTTTATCCCAAGGGAAGCATACAAGCCCAGTGGGCAGACCGATGGGGAGCTAGGATCACAAAAACCACACACCTCCTCCTTGTGTATTCTACCTATGCAACAGCTGGCCCAAACAGGCAATTTGAAACCTACACCAATCATGTCAGGACCTGCCAAAGCAGGAAAGTAGGGATCTACAATAGAACCTCAGAGTTACGAACACCACAGTTACAAACTGACCGGTCAACCACACACCTCATTTGGGACCAGAAGTACGCAAGCAGGCAGAAGCAGAGACATGCACACACACACACACAAAAGGCAAATACAGTACAATACTGTGTTAAACTACTAAAAAAAGGAAAAGTTAAAAAAAAAAAAAAAGATTTGACAAGGTCAGGAAACTGTTCCTGTGCTTTTCATTTAAATTAAGATGCTTAAAAGCAGCATTTTTCTTCTGCATAGTAAAGATTCAATGCTGTATTAAATCAATGTTCAGTTGTAAACTTTTGAAAAAATAACACAACCATAACGTTTTTTTCATAGTTACGAACATTTCAGAGTTATTAACAACCTCCATTCCCGAGGTGGTCATAACTCTGAGGTTCAACTTCACTTCCTCCACAGTGTTTCCTTTCTTTCTCCAAGGAAGGCATACTCTGATTTTTTTAGACTCCCAAGATACTCAGAAGAGCATTTAGAAGTTATAAAACGTAAGCAATACATTTAAAGATTTTTCTTAAAAACAATTTTTTTCTGATAAGTTGACTATAAAAGCTATTCAGCAATAGCTTTTAAAGTACATCTACAAAGAGATGATGCTTAGCGGAGTTTAGCCAAACATACTCTTTATTACTCGGGTTCAACAGCTTGCTTTAACTGCCACCTATAAAATTGTATCGCATAACAAAAGTGAAAACAGCTAGTTTGCTAACATTATTACACTACTTCAAAAATATCCCTGGCAACAGACTGATGACAAATGTAAGGCACTTGCTTAAAGAATAGCAACTCAAAAACATCTGCAATGCATGGCTATGCCTATGGCTAACCTTGGGGCATTAAAATAAAACTGGGCTGCCAAACACTACTATGTCCACAACAAACCCCCCAAAAGTCCCAAATGACCAAAATAGTAATAAGCTAAATATTTAGTTCTAAAAATTGCTAATACATTTAATGATCATTTTCATTTTCAAAGTAAGAATTGATTCACTTGCTATAGCTGAGCACATTATTTAAATCGAAGAAGCAAAGGGAGCTGCATTCCTGCTCTGTTTTGCAGGTTATTGAAGTCGCCAACCACAACAGAATCCCAGATATAAAACTTTTCACTTTTAAAAAAAATGTATCACATTTTAAAACTCTAAGTACAGTGTTCCAAGAAAACAGGTAGTAAACAATTACTGATCACATTCCTATTCATATTTGATACACTAACTTTTCCATATAATTGGTTTTTTTCCCTAAGAGAATAAAACCTGATGATATTTATTTGGATTTGATAGTTAACTAAAAATTCACTCTTTTAGCTATCTCAGAAGACAGACATGTTGGGAAACAAATGGTTCAGAAGGCTGAAATGGTTTCAATAACACCTCCACAATGGCTTTTACAAAGCACCATACCAGGGAGCAATGCACAAGTTCCTAAATTAGCCAATGATGATTCTTTTCTGAAACACTGTGTGTGCAAAAAAAAGCACACATACGGAGGGCAAGGGGTTCTTTAAAGATTGGTCACTACTGTGAGATTGGACTGTAGATGCCCTGGACTCAGTAGGAAAGACTTTTAATGTCTTATCAGTCACATGAAGAGGGGCTCTTTCAATTAGGGGCTTGTGTATGTGTGGTGAATTTTTATTACACTCATCAAGAAGGCTAGTCAGGAGTTTATATAGTGGACGAGACTCGGGAGACTATGGTGGACTGAGCCTGAACTTAGAAGATAACAAATGGGCACAGGATGCAGCAATTCATTCTATACCATTCACTGGTAGTCACTCTCACATAATCCAGCGTACCTTGAGAGCCAACTTTAGGCTCTGACCACGAATATGTATTAAATGTAATCCTTTATCATTCTTTTCAACAAGGTTTATTAAGGACATTACCAATATTGTTTGTGCTATTATATTTCCTTTTTAGTTTGTGTTTATGCTGCATGTTTTATTCCTTGCAAATAAGCAGTGCTAATGTTTGCTAGAGTTACTGTGATTGCATTGTATTTGAAGGTTGCCTGGATACACTAATAAAAATGAACCCATGCTATTCTGACCCAATTATGGGACCTGCATGAAAGGGGTCCTTAGAATCTCTCGAAATATCAAGCTGTGCCACCTGGGACAGCATCAAGTATACATAGTACCAAGACACCTGGAAGGAGCATAAGTAAAAGATTTTAAAGTTGGAAATACTTTTACAAGGAGATTAGATGTAAGTATATGACAGACTGGTGTGCCACTTCTAAACAGCAACTAGCAGCTGCAAATATTCTGAACTTTTGTTTTTGAAACTGGAAAATTCACTCTAACTATAGCATAATTTACAACATTAATTCCCACTTCTTACCCACTGAGTAATTAAGCACTGTGGGGAAAGTCTCTGGGGCAGAATTAATCAAAAGACTAAGTGTCAACTCTGATTTATGGCCCCATCTACACCACAGAAATAACCATGTTTAAAGATGGTTGTGGACAAACCATGTTGTATGTGTAACCATGGTTATTTTTGTAACCAGGTAGTGTAGACATGGCCTAAGCAGGATAGTAACTAAGCAACTGATTCAGAATACAGGCCATGGCAATAAGGCTTTACAAGTAAAACATTTAGAATTACCATTTGTCTCAGAAATTTTATTTTCTTGCAAAATGTGCACTCATTTACCTGTAACTTGTAAGTTTCAAAGGCTGGTTGTGCTTTACATTTTATTAGAGCACTAAAGATTGTCAACCAGTGAGGAAAGAGAGCAAGTGAGCTGAATTTTAAGGAAAAAGTTGGTATAATTATACCAGTTGATGCATCATGCATATTTTACATATTTATTTGCTTATGAAATATGAAAGCAACTTTTCTAAGCTTAAACCTGCAGTGGCATTTATTTTAAACATTTCCCAAACAGAAGTTATACAATCCTTGTCCCTCACGGGGTTTGTTTTTGTTTTTTCCATAATACAAAATTTCATTCACTCAAATATTTTATTCCAAAATGCCTAAAAGGAGTCCACATTATGGAGTACTTGCCTACAAATTTCAGTTTTATTCAATAAAACCATATTTTCAGCGATACCAAGGAACCCTGGTGAAAGTATTCCCTATCCCATAGGCACAGACCCAAAAATCCAGATTTGTTCACTTCACTGTCAATTAACTTCTTCCATAAGATTTTTATCTGTGCAAATTCAGTACAGTATTAACTGCTAATTATATTATTCACTAATAATTGCCAATAAAATATGGGATGGCTTACTACCTCTACTTGTCCTAAATGTTAATTGCCAAGAGACTCACTTTGATTGCATTGGAGACTGCCGAACAATTTAATGTTTGGAGGGTAGAGGAGGGTAGAGGGGAAATCAAACAGCTTAAGTAGTATTATATTAACATAACCAGGAAAGATGTAACTTATTATTGCCTGTCAGAAAACATGATGACAACTGTATGGGCCACAGGGGATTTGGAAGATACAAGTATATGTATTTAATAATAATAGATATACTTGGATGTTTTTAAATGGCAAAGATCTTAAGATAAATGAATTTCAAGGAATACAGTTTTGTATAGGTTATATAGACATGGGGTGGTGATTTTTTTATTTTTATTTTTTTTAAGTACAGTAACTCCTCACTTAACATTGTAGTTATGAAAAAATGCAATTTTAAGTGAAACAATGTTAACGAATCCAATTTTCCCATAAGATTTAATGTAAATGCAGGGGGTTAGGTTCCAAGGAAATTTTTTGGGGGCAGACAAAAGGCATATACTGTACAGTACTGTGTTGTGGATGGGAAGTGCCCCTGGCTTACCCCACACAGGCACAGCCTGCTGCAGGCAAGGACACTAGGAAGCACTTTTGCAGCAGCAGTGGCAGCTTACCTGGAGAAGAACAGACGCCGACTTTGCTGGAGGATGCTCCAGGCCCACCTCTTCCCACCCCCACTCCACCTCTTCTCCAGAGCACACCGCATCCCCGCTCCTCTCCCACCCCCGAAAGTCCTAAGCGCTGCCAAACACCTGTTTGGCGGGGGGAGAAACGCTGGGAGGGAGGGGGAGGAGGCGGAGAAGAGGAACTTGTGCAATGCTCCCTTGTAAAGATGCTGCTCTTCCACAAAATCTTACAAGCAGTGGACAGAGCAGGCGGCAGCCAAGGGAGCATTGCACAACTTTAAACGAGCATGTTCCCTAATCGAGCAGCGACGTAACTTTGAAACAACATTAAGCGGGAGGACGTTAAGTGAGGAGGTTATTCTAGTCATGCAGGAGACTGAACTAGAAGACCTCTCGAGGTCCCTTCCAAGTCCTACGATTCTATCCATCTACAGTGCCTGACACCAGGTACAGTAATTAATTGAGAATGGTGAGGAAATAATTCTGCATTTAAAAAAAGGGATTAAACAGTACAATAGTGCTAACTTACCAAATTGTGTGACTGTGGAAAAGCATGTTTTGTGAGGATTTCAAATATATCTCTTCTGCTGTGACCTTCTTGTTTCAGTGCAAACCGTAGATTTCTCATATCCTAAAATGAGGACAATTACCTTTTAAAAAAGAAGCAAAGTAATACGGTATCTTTACTTTGTTTAAAGGTACTGTATTATATGACGAACATGATTTAGAATGTACTCAATGTATCAAACAAATATGAATGTTCATTTTAAGACCTCTCCTACTTCATGGTGTAAAAAAAAGGTAATTCATTTTAGGGCATAAAGAATTTTACAACTTCACATGCAATATATGGTTGGAATAGAGAGTTTTACCTTATTGTACAATAATGATGCTCCTCCTCTTTGGCTTAAAACTGTCAGAAGCAATATTATTTGATTCACTAGCAAGTCTCATGGGCTACTGAATGTTTGTGGATTATGAGTTATTCTATGTTTAAAACGTGAGTACTTTGCCAACGAGCTGTCTAGACTACACTGTCTTCAGACATGTCCTCTTAACTTTAAAATTAAGAAATGTGCATGTTACTGTTGACAACAGAGTCTGTGGCTTACATATTCCATTCAAGAGTTATATAAAGGACTTCCGGATTATCAAAAAGGAACTCCTCTCATGACCGTATTTTCTGTGGCAATATACATAGCCACAAATCTTGTGAGATTTAAGAAAGCGGATGTATTGTTTTACAAGTATGCTTGCACCTTTGGGTTAAGGTCCTTTTTCTGGCAATGAAATCCAATACAACTATTTGACCCTTCCTATAAGACAATGGGTGGGTCTTTTAAGAAGTCTATAAGATAATATATTAATGACTGTTAGGGTCCATAAAATAAGGAACTATAGGTGCATGAATTATGGCCTTGTTTCATAAAAGTGATTAAAATCCCACTGATGGGCCCTAAAACTGCATATTACAGTACAAGATCATTGGTCTACTACTACAAAATACTATCTTTCTCCCTGCATTTGGTGACAACAGCAGTTACATATTATAAATTATTTTCCTAGATAGCTCTGGAAAGCTATTTCTTTAGACTCAGCTGTAGGATGGGGCAGGGGGCGAGCACATTTTGGATAAAAGTAAATTTAGCCTATGTATTCCAGATTATTGGATGAACAAAAAACTTTGTTTTCTAATTTCTGCAAAAGATGTATGCAATGAAAAATTGACATCCATGAAGTCTCTCTTTTTAATGAATTGTTGCAATTCTTACTTTACAAGTAATATCTAGTCCATAGGAATTTTCTCCTCTACTTGAAGCTCCTCCCATTTTCTCAATCCTTGCAATTACACCGAGAGGGACATCCAATATCACAACTGGATCCTGGAAGGAAAGGTTAAAATATAAAAGTAAATACAGTATTACTGCCATTAAGCTTCATACAAAACTTCTTTAAAATCACAAGATATGTAGTCTATTATAGTCATAAAATACACATAGCAGGTGTCATATATTCTGTAAATGAGTTTGTTTCTTGCTTTAACTTTACAATGCAGACCCAAAACTGATTTGGTGATAAGCTCTTTTCAATTGTTGAAAAATTGTGAAGTCACCCTATATCCCTGCCTATCTGAGTTTTTTTCAAGAACTGCCAATTTGTGTATAGTTTCACTCAAGATACTGATGAAGCAGGAAAAGAGGGAAAAAGCATAGAAGACACCTTGTCTGGATTAGATATGACTGTCTAATTGTAGGTAGAACAGAAATCAGTGAACTGAAAAGAGGCGCTGCAGTTCTAGTCAGACTATTGGTTTGGATCTGTCTGACAAAGAGATTCATTCTCAAAAGTGTTAACAATATTCATACAATTAAGAAAAAAATATAGCTTCAAAATAAGTTGAGCTGACTTGTAATTTTCTGTTAATGTTTGAAATGATAAATGACTGCACAGATATCTGAGAAAAGTAATGAACAATTTTCATCTTTCAAAGGCAACACCACAATCTTGCCTGCATTCATTTCTAAGAGTACAAACTAAGCTAAGACAATGAAACCTGAAACATTATATACTAACTTTTTTAAATTAAAGATTTCTGCAGTAAAATTAACACCATCTTGATTATTAAAAACCTAATACTTCTGTTACGATCTTAGCAAAAGGAAGGTGATGTTCAGTTAACAATGCACATCTTTTTTGTGACAGCTCTATTTTTCTTCACATGAACTCTGCTGCAGGAATAAATTACTCTTGTATTGGCAATGTAAAACAATTGTCACAGCAATGAACTTTAGCACTGAAGAGGAAAATTGCCCACTTTTTTTGCATCTAAATATTGCCAACTTTTTGCACCCAAGTAATAAAAACTGTCTGAGATCACAATGATCTCAGTTCAAGGGTTCTAAAACCTTGAGTCTCATCACAACAGAGCAGCCCATGATTTAGTTTTATGCTGTTTTGCACCCATAATTTCTTCAACAGCCATTGCTATTCCCCCACCAGTGCTGTCCTACAGGCAGAGATTCATAGATTTCAAGGCCAGAATGGACCAAAACAATAACAAACAACTGCATCTTATTACTGGTCTTCAGTTATGCAGATTTGCATTGTGAAAACGTTTACACACACTACTCACTATTTCCACACTTCTTAAGTATAGTCTGTAGTTTGTAACATACAGTCTTCCTTTAACAGCACCATTAAATGGACATACGTAGATAACTTCCTTGTCTGTAAATGAAACAGTATTTACCTTTAAAATATTATGAAAAAAGTGTAATTCAGGAGTTAAGGACAACACTAATAAGAAGCAATAATAAAAAGGATAATACAAATTTTATTAAGAGAAGGACCTGCATGAGGGGAAAACTTTTACATGTTAATTAATAGACATTTAGGAAAAAAAAGTTGAACGTTTCAGATTCTAAACCCACCCAGAGTCTGTTGATTTCTGACTACATCTATATTTTCCTCTTCCTCACTGCTGTGTGAAAGAACTACACAAACACCAGGAAGCAACTGGGATTTAAAATCTCTCTTTTGTAGCCGTTGGACTGTTCCTTTAAGATTCCACAGTGAAAACATTCTTAATGTTGGTGTTGTTTCATCTTTTGATGCTCTGCAATAAGTTCTCTTGTGTCAAGGTACACAGTTCTATTTGTAAGGTGTGTAGAGGGCTCATCATGAACAGTTCATCCTGGAGCGAACTACTCAATTTCACTTTGACCAGAACCAATGAACAGGGCAGCCTATAATGCAAATACTGGAGCCCTGGAGGCACCCTAAATACATCAGTACCACTATTACCAATTAGTGAGGGCATCGACAATGCAAGGAAATACTACTACATGTACAAATAACTGCTCTATCATAAGATTTGTGAAGAAATCTTATAATAGTTATTATTACTGCTCTCATAAAACATTGTGCAGTACATCCATTTTTCTCCCACTTATTCCCCTGGGCCACTCTCTCCCCCACCCCCACATCAAGAATACCCACTCATTCTGTAGTACCCTAACAACCTAGGGAAAATTCAGGGAGCCATTCCTGCTCCCCCGATCTACTGTGCCCCCATTCCCTCCTTCACTTGCTCTACTAAAAATCTAGAAAATTCACATTAAAAAATATTTAAAACTAGTTAAGGTTTTCATAAGTGCAATATCTTTCCAAAACAAACCATTAGACGCAAAGAGTATGTCTACACAGCAACTAGACACCCATGGCTGGACCATGCTAGCCAACTCGGGCTTGCGGGGCTGTTTAATTGCTGCGTAGACTTCCAGGCTTGGGCTGCAGCACGGACTCGGGGACCCGGAGAAGTGGAAGGGTCCCAGAGCCTGGGCTCCAGCCTGAGCCCAGAAGTCTACGTGGCAATTAAACAGCCCCGCAGCCCAAACCCCACAAGCCTGTCGGCTAGCATGGCAGCCATGGGTATATAGTTTCTGTGCAGACATACCCAAAGAAATGTCAAGCTAAAGGACTCCTTTTAATCGGACCCACACAGCACATTTCCACTGAGGGTGGTAGACTCCACACCTTCACAAATATCAGCCTTCTGTCTCCAACAAATAAGGAAACACTGCATATCACACTGTAATGCAAAAACCTTCACTACAATATTATACTTCCCTAACACAACAGGGCAACACCTAGGAGGTGCGCACAAGTCAACCCTGACACATGCTAATGTTGCTGAAGTTGTAGTTAAAGTTGCACATTATTGTGTGAGGGAGATTGATGTATTGTGTGCAGCATATAAAATGGGAGTGTGGGAGTCCTGTCATTGCAAACATGCTGTATGGGCAGTAAGTTACAATTAAGAGGCATCCCTTACATTTAAGGGTTTGCACTGGGTGGATGTCACACTTCAACAACCTTGAATGTTTTTTAAAATAAAATGTTTGTTTATGGGAGTTCAGTAAAAGTTACCCCACTACAAATTCACAACAGTAGAGATAAACTACATATACATGGCTTACTAATCCTTCAATATGCACTAGGTTAGATTGTTCAATTATAATTTTTTACCTGTGACTCTAGTTTCTCCTGGTAGACGAGGTATTTCCTCATTTTGTTCCCATTTAGTTCCATCTTTTGGGATCTAAAGAGAAAGGGTGGTATAAAAACAAAATTCATACTTGGTGCAACTTCAAATCTTATAGATATACACTGTTTTAAAACATGAAACATCCAGTACATGAAGGAATAGGAACTTCAGTACAGGAACTGACATAGCAAAGCAAAGAGGAACCCCTAAAATAATAATTCAACTGTGCTTACTATTATTTGCTAAAGAAATATTCAAAAATAATTTTTGTATTTAATTGGAATAAAATGTCTACATCTCAATGTCTCGAAAGGTTTTGTAGCTTCCAAATGTCTGGAATAAGAGTTATTCATCAGAGTTGCTTAGTTCAAGAGTTTAAAAATCTGTCCCACTTTTCAAATAGTTATATAAACAAAATGTTCACCTCACTATTAGATACACTTCGCACATTTGGCACTTATATCTTTTAATAAAGATATTAAGAGAACGGTGAGTGACAAGGCTGTAGTTCAACTGAAGTATTTCTGCAGAAGGTACTGAGAAATATTTTTAAACAGCAAGTAAACAAACTTCTATTATGCTACTTAAGTGCAAGGATACACAGTCCACCAAGTAATGCAGAAGCAGCATCTATTTGCCTCAGAATAAATCAAGCTAAAATAAATACAAATACTCCCCGTCCCAATACTTGTGACAAAAGAGTGGAGTTTAGTACAGAGTACTTATCTTTAGGTAACTATATTTAATCTCAGAGTGAGCCAGCTACTACATGTGCCTAGATACAACTTGTTTATTAATTGTGTTACAGAATTTTTCTAAAGACAAAAAGACCTGAAGAGTAATAAAATTACAACATTCAGCAATACTAGAAAAAGTGCATAGCAATTTACAAATTGAAACAGGATTGATTTTCGGGTACTATAAAAACCTGGGATAAGAAATTTCTTTGTTTTCACAGATTGATGCTTCAATCTTACAGTTCATTGTTGTTTCAAGTTGCATTTGAAGTTTGGAAATAGAAATAATGTATACATTTAAGAATAATAGAAGTTACTCAATAAATATTCAATTTTGTGCTCAAGAACCTGAAAGCTAAATGACCCCTGGGATACCTGACTTAAAAAGTGAAAAAAAAATACAGCGCCACAATAATACAGAAGCAGCTACACTCACCCTTTTAATTGATGAACTCTCCAAGGAGTTTGAATTATATTTAGGTGTTGATGATGAGGCCATATTGGGGATCTGATGAGAAAGCAGATATAGGAGACTTTAGCTAGACTGCATATATTATACAGAAGTCAGATGTGAGAACAGGCTTTGAATGTTTGCAAAAAGAACAAGTTATTACAAATTTCAGATATATAGATTTATTCTAAAATGCCTTGCAATCTAATGTTTTACTCATTCAATTAATCACAATATTCTAAAGCCTCAATATAATAATAATTATACTAGGGTTTTTTTTAATTCTTTCCCCAGCCCCAAACAAAACCAGTACCTGGAGTCCATATTACATATTCTGGATATTTTTAAAATGTGATTAACTGAGTAAATAACTCAGCATACTTAGCTATTGTGTTCTGCTACACAATAGAAACATATACTCTCGTAATCTGTCACCTGAAGGTTTATATTATGAACTTTCATTTAGGAATATGGGGAACAAAATTAAATTAACTGGCATTTGTCACACAGACCTTAAAACATAAGCTTATAAATTTATTCAGAAGTGTTTCAGAAAGACTGAGAGACCAGAGAGGGAAAAACAGAAGGAATTCCCCAGTATTTTTATAGTCAGAAAACACAATCCTAACTTCCTAAAATTGAAATGTCTGTGAAGCCACCAGCAGGGGGAGTTTGCTGTCTTTTTCTTGATCAAGAGTAGCCTTGATGCACTTAAATGAAGAGGCTGCTTTTTTCTTATTTTTTTTTCTTTTTTTTAAATTCAAGTTTAAAAAGCTGGTTTTGATTAAAGACAAAAGTGCGCCATTTCAGGATTTACTCTATAAAGCAAGCTTCAGTTTATTTTTTCTGATTTTGCAGAG
Organism: Macrochelys suwanniensis; assembly: GCA_033296515.1. Lineage (NCBI taxonomy): Eukaryota > Metazoa > Chordata > Testudines > Chelydridae > Macrochelys > Macrochelys suwanniensis. Next base: position 93,356,280 of record CM065783.1, read on the forward strand.
GAGGAACCTGTCTGCTTTAACCTCAGATGGGCAGAGGTGCAAGTCTATTTTCCAGTAACATATTTTTCTTCTAGCAGTGACACCCTTCCTTAAGATTAACTACTAACTGAAAGCAGTCTTTTGAAAGGTTTTGGTTATTATTAAAAGCCATAAGATTGTTGATTAAGGCTGTAATAAGAGCAATGTTGTGTCCATGGATAAACACACCGTGGCTTTTTTCCTACAGACTTTTGAAAAGATCCTTTTGTCACTTGGTTTAATCTACCTCTGGTTCTGCACAATAGCATGTTCCCAATGATGCTGTAGCAGTGGTGTGAAACAGGCAGAAGTGATACCAGCAGTTTAGAATTGTGTGACCCTACTTGTTTTGAAATTGCGGTGACTATACAGGAAAAGCACTCCAGTGCAGGAGGAGCATGAGGGTAAAATAGAACTATCTGTGAACTTCACTGGCTTGCCTTGTGAAGAAGAGCAGACAAATATAGGAATCCTAATATTCAACTGATTTACAAGTCTATTTAAATTATTGTATGCTGCCATACAATATTTATGGCTTAGCAAAAAAAAAATAGTGGAAAGTATAAAAACACTCCTTCAGAAAACAAATAGAAACCTATTAATATTCCAAATGAAAACATGAGGAAAAAAGAATCTTGTTTAACATTGTCATATTGAGGCATCACTTCCTTCCTAGATCTCTTTCTGTTTCAACTTTCTCCAAAAGTTGCTTTGGTTATGACCCAGAAGTGATTTGGGATTTTTATTAAACATTTACCCAGTTGAGCTCAAGAACCACTTTATCTTTGTACTCATGAAACTGAGAAACTATTTTGTTTTAAAACTTACAATTTGGAACATACCAAGTGCTGAGGGAGTTCCTTTGAAACATGGCAAAGGCATTAGAAGATATGTTTTAGAACAGTACACTCAATTTAACTGTGGTATATCTATTTGTGCCACCTTCAGGACGAACTGTTCCTATTATTCAGTAGACAATACCTCAGAAACCACAGTTGTATTGATTTAATAGAAAAGGCAACTAGAAGTGAGAGAAAGTAGTTTGGAACTAGCAAATTTTCAGACAAATTTTCATAGTATAAAAAATATTGAACACAAGTTTGCAACCTTTTCTAACTCATAATGCTGTCACTTGTGTATATTTGAATAATCAACCTTCAAATGGCTGAAGGTATTTTCTTTAAACTAAAACTGGCTTTTAGCTGATTTTTTTTGTACTCATTCTTGGTTCAAGTTTATTTTTATTAAAATAAGAAGAAAGACTGTCCATTAAGCCATTTCACATACAGATGTTCACAAAGATACATGAGCATTTACTGAAATCCCCCTTAAAGAAGATATTCAGTTACAAGTTTATTTTGTAAAAGGTGAGGGAAGTTAAATACAACATTAAGACTGAAAGTTTAGTTACAAAAATCATGTAATTCAGAGCTCAGAGTCCTTATTTCTTCTCAGAAAGAATAATAATATGCATTTATTTAGCATCTTATATTAGAAACTATACAAATGTAAGTTAAGTCTTATACCACCCATATGAGGTAAGTAGGCATCCAGTATAGAAAATGAGTGCACGAAGGCACAGAACGGGCAAGTGACTTGATCACAGCAAATTAGTGGTGGAACTGCAACAGAATGAAGGAATCCTAAACCCCTCAATTTCCTTTTCTGGCCACTGGACAACACTTCCTCCTATACTACAGGCACACAGAGTTGATTGGGGCTGTATGTAGCTGTACAAGTTGAATTGCACAGCTAAAACCCAGTCATCAAATTCACAGGACAGGTCTTATAATTTTAGTCCGATTACTTTCTTTGTATTTATGCAGAGGTTCACTGAATGCAGAAAAGTCTGCTAGATACTTGCTAATTCATGGTTATAAAACCTTGATACACAGCAGTACAAAAAACCCCAAACTGCTTTCATCCCATCAGGCCACCTGAAAAGCTCAAGTTTTCTAGCACACCTTGTGATGGAGCAAAAAAGTATGTTTGCTACACAAGGTAGAACATACACCACAAATACTTTTAGGAAATCTATTTGTCAATATTTCATAAGCCTTGTTTTTCTAGATATTTCAGTGATGATCTCAGTAATGGGATCATTTGTTCAGATAGGAACAAAATCATTTGCTGACTTCCATCTATTCCAAAAGATATAAAGAAGTGAAACATGTTCTTATATAGTCAGAACAATCGTCAAATAATTCAGTTTAATTTCCAATCGCCAGAAATGGCAAAAACTGAATTTCTTCAAAGCTATTAATATCCGATAAGATCTTACCATCAAACTAAGTGTAGTTCTTCATTTCCCTTACTTTATATATCAACTATAGTCAAGTAAATTAAACTTTTTGAAAGACTTTATGAAGAAATAAGGCAGTGAACAAAATTCTAAATTAAGATTTACTTGAACAGATCAAGTTCTCATTTACAGTACCTGCCAATTCAAGAAGTACCCGATACAGTTTTTTCTTCAGACTAGAATAGCTAACTGATTTTTAGAAAAGGTTTTTAAATCTCACATTAAACATTTCCCTTTAAAACATTGATTTCTTCTCTTCTGTGGAACAGATTAGAAGAGTTGTTTCTGGCAAACTGCCAAAGTGATATTGCTGCAGAGTCCAAAGGCACACTCCATCATAGTCCTAAAATAGCTTCAACTTTCTAATTATTATGCAGCAACAGCAATCGCTCCATAGTAAGAAATTTGAAAGTGAACCAGTTTTGATCCCCACCCCACCACCACCCCTCACAATACATTGCACTACACAAACCCATGAAAAAATATAAGCCTCAAAGTTGGTAGGTTAGATCTTGGGCAGACACAGAATTTTTCTGCAAAAAAATTTAAATGAATCATACAACGAACAGCTATATTAGGACATCCTAAATACATAGTGTGTTAAATAGTTGAAACATCCTCCCCACAGCCACTGTGCAGCGAGAGAAAAAAGATACAAAGTGTACTTTTCCTTAACTTACTTGAGATCTAGCAACCAGAATTAAAATATAGTTGTTTAAAGTCTTATTACAAGTGTTATTAAAACATGATATAGTAACATTGCCAGAGAATGATGGCTCAGATGACCTCAAAAAATTATTCAGACCCAGGCTTTCATTAAAAAAAACAAAAAACTATACTTATACTAACCAGGGCCGGTGAAACCACTAGGCGAACTAGGCGGCTGCCTAGGGCGCCTAGTGGCTGAGAGCGCCTAAAAGCCCGCTCAGGCGAGGTGGAGTGGAGGTGAGCTGGGGGGTGCAGGGAGAGCCTCCCGCAGTAACGGGGGGGGGGGGGGGGGGGAAGAGTGTCTGCAGAGGAACTGCTCCCTGCCCCAGCTCACCTCCACTCCGCCTCCTCCGCTGAGCACGCCGCCCCCACTCTAATTCTCCTCCAATCGGCACTGCAAGCCTGGGAGGGGAGGAGAATTAGAGCGGCGCCAGCGTGCTCAGCGGAGGAGGCAGAGCGGAGGTGAGCTGAGGCGGGTTCCCCGGGCGGTGTTAGCTGCTGCGGGAGGGAGAGAGGGGCGGTTTCCGTGGAGAGGGGGCTAGATGCCATGGGCGGGGTTGGCTGCCGCGGGGGGCTGCCTTGCACCGGCCCTGACAGGCACCTTAATCCTTCACAGTGTCATTCTGAGGGTTAGCTGCTGTGGGTTAGCTGGCTGTCGCGGGGAGGAGCTGCCACAGGGGAGGGGGGGAGAGGCTGCTGCGGAGGGGGCTAGCTGCCACGGGGCGGGGAGCAGGCTGGGTTAGGTGCCGCGGCGGGCGGGGTTAGCTGCCGCGGGGGGGGGGGGGGCGCTCCTCTGGTGGGGGGGACGGGTGGGCAGGGTTAGCTGCCACGGGGGAGAGGAGGGCGCAAGGTAGAAGTTTTGCCTAGGGCACGAAACTTCCTTGCACCAGCCCTGATACTAACTATACTCTGCCTAAGGTTCATAACGTTGGGGCCTCACCAACCTTCCTCAGAGCTTGAAAGAGTAGGCACTAAAGGCCAGGCACTCAGTGGAATTTTCAAAATCATGTAGGCTCTAAACCCCCACTGATTTCAATAGGAGTTTTGAAAATCCCATGATACCAAAGTGCCTAGAGGTACCTAACTGCATCTTTAGGACTTAAAGACCTCTAAAAAACTGGTCCTAAGCCTTGAGTAGCAGCTTGTCAAACCCACTCGAAGCTCATGGATTGGGAATGACTATTGAGGCTCCTTGCGGGGTTTCTTTCCTCCTGCAAATTGCAGTAGGTCCACAAGAGAGGGCAAAAAAATCAACTTCCTTTCAATCCTCTCGTTTTATCACCCTCCCTAAAAAGGTTGGGAGATCTGCAGGAGTGAAGGAAAGACAGGAGGCATTCACTCTTTTCCTGAACACCTCATCACCCCCTTATAAAGTTTGGCAGCTCCCCTCAAGAATTTGCAAAGCTCGCTAGAACTCTTAAAAGGTTTGGAAACCACCACCAACTCTGTTATTAGGATCTAATGCCCAGGGAGCCAAATTTGGATCACTGGAGTCCTGGTACAAGTGATTTGGCTCATTTGGGGTCCAGGAACCAATTAAGGATCATTTGACATTGGCGAGTCTTCTAAGGCCTCGTCTATATACAAGAATTACACTGTTTAACTAAAATCTGTATTTAAATCAATATTGTTATAGTTGTGCAAACCCTTATGTAGACACATTTAAAGTCACTTCATACCCAACATATCAATTTAACTTTATTCAAATTACACTGAGGCATGCATACTTACTACAAATGTTCTGTAATTAGTGTAAGTTATTGATAACATAGCATTTGCTCCTTTACAGATACTTATTCTTAAGCCACCATAATTGATTAGAACAGAAAAACAATTGCTTTTAAAAAGGTCATACCACCTTAACAGCAGTTATATTACCAAGAAGCACTTCATATAAGATGCTTCTTTGCTACTTAATTGCTTCTGATTCCTCATTCATTCATAGTAATTCCTTACTGCATTTAGGTTCAGAATATGCAAATAGGATAAATGAGTGAAATCTTATTTAGTAAAATATATACTTTTTTATATTTTATAGATACTTATATACTATCTCTATAGTCTTTGGGACGAAGAAAAAGTAGAAATACACCAACATGACAGTTAGAAAATGAAACAATAATTCGGTGGAGAGAGAGAGAGATGTTCTTTTTGAATACTAAAAGGAAAAGTATTCAATTTTTGTAGATTTTTTCAGCAGTGATTATGTTCACCTGGAAACATTTTTACAGGATGTGAAATTACTAGGACTGTTGATTAATCCCAGTTAACTCATGCGTTTAACTCAAAAAAATTAATCATGATTAATCAGTTTTAATCATACTGTTAAACAGAATATGAATTGAAATGTATTAAATATTTTGGAAGTTTTTCTACATTTTCAAATATATTGATTTCAATTACAACACAGAATACCAAGTGTACAGTGCTCACTTTATATTGTTATTTTTTATTACAAATATTTACATTGCAAAAATGATAAACAAAAGAAATAGTATTTTTCAATTCACCTCATATAAGGACTGTAGTGCAATCTCTTTATCATGAAAGTACAACTCACAAATGTTTTGTTTTTGAGTTATGTAACAAAAAAAAAATCTACAAGTCCACTCAGTCTTACTTGTTGTTCAGGCAATCGCTTACAGAAACAAGTTTGTTTACATTTATGGGAGACAATGCTGCCCATTTCTTGATTACAATGTCACCTGAAAGCGAGAACAGGCATTCACAAAGCACATTTGTAGCCGGCATTACAAGGTATTTACGTGCCAGATAGGCTAAACATTCGTATGTTCCTTCATGCTTTGGCCTCCATTCCAGAGGACATATTTCAATACTGATGATGCTCGTTAAAAAAATAATACGTTAATTAAATTTGTGACTGAACTCCTTGGGGGAGAATTGTATGTCTCCTGCTCTGTTTTACCTGCATTCTGCCATATATTTCATGTTATGGCAGTCTCGGATGATGACCCAGCACATGTTCATTTTAAGAACACTTTCACGGCAGATTTGACAAAACACAAAGGTGGTACCAATGTGAGATTTCTAAAAATAGCTACAGCACTGAACCTAGGGTGACCAGACAGCAAGTGTGAAAAATCGGGACGGGGGGGTAATAGGAGCCTATATAAGAAAAACACCCAAAAATCGGGACTGTCCCTATAAAATTGGGACATCTGGTCACCCTAACTGGACCCAAAGTTTAAGAATCTGATGTGCTGTCCAAAATCTGAGAGGGAGGAGTTGTGGAGCATTCTTTCAGAAGTCTTAAAAGAGCAATACTCCAATGTGGAAACTACAGAACCCAAACCACCCGAAAAGAAAATCAACCTTCTGCTGGTGGCATCTAAGATGATGAAAATGAACATGCGTTGGTCCGCACTGCTTTGGACCATTATCAAGCAGTACCCGTCGTCAGCATGGAGGCACGTCCTCTGGAATGATGGTTGAAGTATTAAAGGACATATGAATCCTTAGCCCATCTGGCACATAAATACCTTGCGACACCAGCTACAACAGTGCCATGTGAACGCCTGGTCTCACTTTCAGATGACATTGTAAACAAGAAGTGGGCAGCATTATTTCCTGCATATGTAAACAACCTTGTTTGTCTGAACAATTGGCTGAACAAGAAGTAGGACTGAATGGACTTGTAGGCTCTAAGGTTTTACATTGTTTTATTTTTGAATGCAGGGGTTTTTTGTACGTAATCCTACATTTGTAAGTTCATCTTTCATTATAATGAGATTGTACTACAGTACTTGTAATGGGGGAATTGAAAAATAGTATTTCTTTTGTTTTTTACAGTGAAATATTTGTAATAAAAAATAAAGTGAGCACTGTACACTTTGTATTCTGCATTGTAATTTAAATCAATATATTTGAAAATTTAGAAAACATCCAAAAATATTTAAATAAATGGTATTCTATTATTAACACTGCGATTAATCACGCAATTAATCATGATTAATATTTTTAATTGCACAGTTAACAGCGATTACATTTTTTAATTGCTTGAGAGCCCCAGAAGTTACACTAAACTATCAGATATCAAAGGCATATTTCCAGAAGCTTCTGGTAGAGTGGTAACATAAGGAAAGAATGACATGGCTCATCACAAGTGACATAGGCAACTATACTGAAGTCAATTATATGCACAGAAATAAATACTAGGGGTGACTAAATAGGATGGGGAACATTTACTTAAACCAGGATCAGACTTTTAGTGATTATAAGGTGAAAAAAGAGAAACAGTCTGATAGTTTATCTTATCACAATGTCTACAACACAAATCCATCAGTGACAATACATGATGATACCAAATATTTGCACTCCAGACTGCCCAAAATCATGCTTTGTGTAAAAAAAATAAAAATGTTAATATATGAAGACCTGTCAAATTTCTAGCTGAAAAACGTATGAATTGTCTGCTTATATTTTCAGAAAACAACTGAACGTGTTCCATCACAGATGAAGGCACGTAACATCAGACTAACACAATACTCAAGAAAGAGATGATATTTCCCATATTAAGTTACTTATTTAAGATTTGCAATGGATCTGCAGCTTTGTCTATATAAATAAAGATGATGGTACCGAAATCAATATTTCCATGTTTGCATATGATTTTAAATGAAAAAGCATAGCAAACAATGAGGAACAATGAAGCCAGATATATTAACAAATTATTTAAATCTAACTTATAACGTAAGTGGCAAATACAGAGCAGTGCAGATATATATAAGTATGGAAGCAAAGAATATAAAAAGGAAAATATAAGGGGAAAAACAGTTACACATAGGAAGATTTTAGAGTTACTATAACACATAAAAGTCTGTACAACCTATATAACAACTTGCAGATGCAATGAGAAAAAGATGCTGTCCTGTCTCCAAAAAGTCAGTGTCTCTTGGCAGAGTTGGATTTTTTGTATACAATACTAGTCTCCACAACTGTGCAAAAGACATACAGATATAAACATGTAGGGTAGAGCAGAAATTTAGGGAGATCACTCTCACATGGAAGAATTCAGTTAAAATTAAGCTAAGAAGAGAGTAAGTGCTTATTAACAAAAGATAAAAGCAAAAAATCTGAAGTCAGGACTAGAAAGCAGAATACAAAACTGAATAAATAAATCAGGACAAGCAGAAACAATCTTATCCATGATCTTAAAATAATCAATGAAATCCACAAGTTTTCCTCAACATAGAGGGGATATGGTCATCCCCCCCAGATTAAGAGAGCAATAAGATAGATGAATTTCAAATGTCACAAAAAGTTTAAAGGAAGCTGCAGAAAAATAAGCAGAGTATGAAAACGTAGAAGAATTCCAACATCCTTGTAATATAGTATAGAATGAAGTATCAAAATATTTTAAAAGTGCCAATAGAAGGTTTAAGCCACTCTGTTTATGCATATTTCAAAAGAAAATAATGGCTCTCATATGAGCTTGAACTGTCAAGGCAGATTGTATCTGCAAATTAAACACTGAGAGAAGTAAAGATAACGATGTTAAAAGCAATACACTCGAACTTGTGATATTCAGCTTCAAGAAATTTCAAGATTTTCAAATTTAAATGCCAACGATACAACAAACAGTCATCAAGAACTAGAGAGACAATGAAGGCAATTTAAGTATCACTGGTACACACACTCACTGCTGCAGGCCACCAGCCCTTACCTGTTAGTTAGCAAGAAAATGCCAGATGAAAAAAAAATTCCTAACATAAGCAAAATGAGCAAACCTGAAAGCACAGTGCTTCAACAACAGGTTTTAAACAGGAGAGGAAATATTAAGCCAATTTCCAAAAGTGCAGAATAAATCTAAGATTCCCTTCTGTCACAGTTCAGTGGGAAGTTAGAACAGTGATCTCTACCCAGTCTCTCTGTGGGCACCCTTTCTAAGGCCTTGTCTACACGACAGGGAAAAGTCGATCTAAGCTACACAATCTGAGTTACGTGAATAGCGTAACTCCAGTCAATGTAGTTTAGATCTACTTACCACGGGGTCCACACTACGCGATGTCGACGGGAGACACTCTCCTGTTGACTCCCCTTACTCGTCTCGATCTGGTGGAGTACAGGAGTCGACGGGAGAGCGATCCGTAGTCAGAGCCGTAACTAGGAATTTCTGCGCCCGAGGCAGGGGAGCAGAAATTCCTAGGGGCTTACCCTCCGCCGAACTGCCGCCGAAGCTGCAGCACCGGCGGACCTCCCGCAGGCAAGCGGAAGCGGCTTCGGCGGAGGGTATTTTTAGCAGCCACCGAAGCCGCTTCCACTTACCTGCGGGCGGTCCGCCGGTGTGTGTGGAGAAGGCCCCCTCCGCCGAATTGCCGCCAAAGCTGCGGCACCGGCAGACCTCCCGCAGGTAAGCGGAAGCGGCTTCGGCGGCAGGGCGGAAGTGCTGCTAATAATACCCTCCGCTTTCTCCACACACACCGGCGGACCTCCCGCAGGTAAGCGGGGGCGGCTTCGGCGGCAGGGGAGGACAGGCGCGCCCCTGGCAGCAGGCTTTTATGCCCCTGCCAGCAGTGCACCCCGAGGCGAGTGCCTCACTCGCCTCGCCCTCATTACGGCCCTGTCCGTAGTCAACTTAAAAGACCCACTAAATTGACCACCAATGCATCGATCGCTGCGTGTCGATCCCCCGGCAAGTGTAGACAAGCCCTAAGTGTCAGAACTCTATCCGTACTTTAGACTGGATCACCAGGTTAGCACATCCCCATTCCAATGGTACTGTCACCGTTACGAGTGCCTTAGACTCGCATTGCAGCCCTCCTTTAGTGCACTCAAGTGACAAATTTTATTACCTTCACCTCTCTCCATGTGGAGGCCCTCAATTCTATCACTCACAGACCAGCTCCTGGAGTGGCAGCTCCCATTTCCAACTGTGTTAACACAACAGACCCAATTGTATTTGGCATCTGTAAGTAATGAGTCTCTGGAAGCCTGAGACCTGTGGTTGAGTAAAGTGACTATAAAACAACTTATTCAAAACAAAATGTATCATCTATTTACATACCAAGCCGAGAGAGAGATTAAAACAACAGTCTACACACATCTGGTCCCAACTAATCTCGATCCTTTCCTTGCAAGTTTTGCACTTTTTTTGCACTTAGCCAAGATACTACTATTTCTGTGCTTCTCCCGCTTACATCTAGGATTGCCAACCCTCCCGGATTGGCCGGGAGTCTACTGAAATCGGCCTCAATCTCCCGGTGATTATTAAAAGCAATCCGGGACATTTTAATAAGCCAAAAGTCCGGTCAGTGGCGCAGCAGCACTAAGGCAGGCTCCCTACCTGCCCTGGCGCTGCGTGGCTCCCAGAATGGGCCGGCATGTCTGGCTCCTAGGTGCAGGGGCAGCCAGGGGGTCTCCACGTGCTGCCCCCGCACCCTGCCCTGAGCGCCAACTCTGCAGCTCCCATTGGTTGGGAACTGCAGCCAGTGGGTACTGCGGGGGTGGTGCCTGCAGACAGGGGCAATGTGCAGAGATGTCTGGCTGAGCCTCCGCCTAGGAGCCGGACAAGCCAGTCGCTTCCAGGAGCCGCCCGAGGTAAGCGCCATCCAGAGCTTGCACTCCTGCCTCACCCCCTCCTATAGCCCAACCCCCTGCCCCAGCTCTGAGCCCCCTCCTGAACCCAAACTCCTAGAGTCTGCACCCCACATACCTCCTGCCCCAGGCTCAGCCCGGAGCCCTCTGCCACACTCTGAATTCCTCGGACCCACCACCTAGCCTGCACCCCCTCCCACACCCCAAAGTCCTGTTCCAGCCCAGTAAAAGTGAGTGTGGGTGGGGGAGAGTGAGTGACAGAGGGAGGGGGGATGGAGTAAGGGGGATGGGGCAGGAGGTGCCTCAGAGAGTGGGGGTGGGCAACAGTGTTTGCATTTGTGCAATTAGACAGTTGGCAACCCTACATTATGTCCCTAGCAGTGGCTGCCCGATCACACCAATTCCTTTCTAGGCCAGGATCTAATAGTTTAGTGCCCTTTTGACCCCAGGCACAGGCCTGAGAAAATTAACCTGTTAGCCTGATTGTAGCCAGGCATTTCCCTATTAGTAGCTCCCCCATTGTTTCCTTGAGGATCCTAGGTATTCGCTCGGGCAGTACCTTATCTTTGTCATTATTTCCTGTTTGTTTCCCCCCATCAGCCTCCTTTGATTTAAATTCCATTAAATCAGACAGGACATCAAACAGGTAAACTGAAGTGCAGATGATATTCATAAAAAAAATACAGATAAATCCCTTTTTCTTCCACATCTTCAGATCCAAAATCAATAGCATCCAAACGTTTTCCACCTAAGAGTCAAATGTCCTATTTCAAAATGTGAAGGGAACAATCAGGTGAGATAGCGTAGTTTAAACCTACAATATTTTTCCCCTCTCCAACCCCTTCCTGTCTTCTCTCAAGAAACTGCACTGAAAGCATAAAAGCAGCTCCTGATTTGGGTGCTTAAAACTAAATTTTACTTTCTAAGTTACTCAGATGCTTCTTCAGCTTCCCAGCTGGGCTTAAAGAGGAAACTGATGGCTTCCTTTTTTTCCTTTTTCTTTTTTTAAGAGTCCTTTTTGCAGTACATCTGCTGCTCCTCTTGCTAGTTCTCTCTCCTCTATGGGTCCCATTCCTGCACCAACTGCTATGCAACTTGCTTGCAACCCCTTCCTTCCCACTCCTGTAAAGACAACACGGCTCCAACCTTCTCCTCGCTCTTCCCTCATCCCTCCCCTCAAAGGAGCCCCTCCTCAGATGTTGCTTACTCTTTACTCCCCTCCTGGGGAAAAAAAAAAAAAAAGCTGTCAGAAAGCACATTTTAAGTTTGTAATTAAATACAAACATTTTCTTTATAACAAAGTCACTCTCAAGATGTACAGTTAAGAGCCTTAAGGCAACAGGCTAGACACCAGGTTCTTAAAAACCAGCAGCTCCACTAAGCTTTCATTTTCTTTGCTTGCACATTCAGATATATCTATCTCACTCAACAAATTTATTTCAGTTTCTACTGTTAAGTTCAAAGTTTCTGGCTTTGGATGCCAAATAGGACCTGAAAATAATAGTCTGTTTAATAGGGTAAGCTGCAACAACAATTCCACTAGGTCAGAAGACCATAGCATTCTAAGCTCGTCTTGGTTTACATACACCATTGATGGTTTCTCTACCCTTACTGTCTGAATGGTCCTGATGATTGTGGTCTGAAGAAAATCATGAGAGCATGCCTAACCAGTACAGCAATAGGGTATCCATTGCCATTGCCAGATTCGACCTTGGTGCAAATGGAATGTCCATTCACAAATTTAGTCAAGTGCATCTACCTGTGGAGCTCCAAGTCTCTTGGAGTTTTGAAGGCAGATGTCAATTCAGGCAGCGATCAGTATGCGCAAATTGCCTGATAGGTCAAACAACCTTCATGTGGAAAGCTCTTTACATGTATGTGGCTTGACTGAATAGTATATGTTCTATTTGCAGAATTTCCTAATATTGTTTAGACCTCCTTGTAGGTTTACATAAGAAGTCAGTCAAATTCATCGATAATGTATGCAGATTCTTGAGTGTGTCCCATAAGGAGGACTGTCGTCAGAAGTATCACTCCTAGCTCCAGAAGACTTTTCTATCTGTGCTGATACTGAACTCTTTTCCAGGCTGGCCTGTCCTTTTAGGACTATGCAGTAATGCCTCTGACATCACCAATTCTCTGTGAGACTACAAATGAGAAGCTGGATCATGAGAGGTACACTATTAAGGAGTTGGAATCACTCAATAGTTTCCTCATACGCACCAAACATACACATAACAAGACAACGACCCTTGCCACAAAGAGCTCACAACAGAATTGCATGAAATGAGAACAGGGGGGTATACAATACAGTGCACAACAGTGAGATAGTTATGATTAATATAATAAGCAGCAGTCATAGCACTCCAGCTGCCTAACGAATATCAAGCGTATTATAGACATCATGGCTCTGTTGGGTTTTAAGAGATTTAAAGGAAGAGAATGTGGTGACCTTGCAGATTTTTACAGGGAGTCCTCCTTTGCATAAGAGGCAGCATGGGGAAAGTGTGAAAATACTCACTGGAAAATCTGACAAGATACTCTCCCAATGCCTCCCAGACCCAAGAGACAATATGTTACTGTACCTATGGCTTTAAAAAAATAATTAAAATTAAATAGAAAATGCCCTGCTGTTCTAGAGCAGGTATTGAATGAAATTTTTTTCTAGGAAATCCAACTCTTATTTGGAGAGGATTTTTTCCGCTCCTAGGCTTTCCTCCTCACTTTCTGTTTCAGAGTTTTTCTTTGTAGTCTGAACTCTAACTTCCACCCAAATTTCAAAAGGACTGCATTTGAAGAGTTAATTAGCCCCCCTGTTTGGTCACTTAAGGTGCAGACTACATATTCCCCCAACAGTACTTTCTCTAACTGTTCACTCAATTATTTCCCTCCTTCAAATTATGTTGAAAAAACTGCTTGGAGAGGTTACCATGGAGGAGCCAACAATGTCTTTTAGCAATAGCATTAGAAGCCATATCTCACAAGACAGATTAAGGAATCAATGGAAGAATGTGCCATGACACATGTAGCTGAAGTAAGCTTTTTGCAGATTGACTTTTATTTACTGTCTTGCTATATCTTGCGTCTTCATATCACCAAGAAAGAGCAGCATGCACTTCAGTGGTTCCCAGTATTTTTTTGTTGGTGCCTCTCCTCCACCCTTGGGGAGGGATTGGCATACGTCCCCAGTGCCACACTGTGATAGTGCCATCTCTTTTTGTTGTCGCCTTTCTCTTGTACTCTTCTTTTTCTGTCCCTCTCCCCCTTGTCATCCTCATGTTCTTTCCTTTGTTGCTCTTGCATTTTTCTGACTTGTCCCTTACATACCTACCTTCATTTACTCCCTGGTAGCTCTGATTCTCCTACTCATTAACCCACTCAATTCAAAGCCACACGCTGCTGGGGTGGAAGAACATCCACTGGTGCCCTCCAAAGCTGATGTGGGTGCCATGCAAGCACAGCAAAATAAGGTTCAGGTGTGGCAGGTTGCTATCTCAGTCTGAAGCCCTGTACAGTGGGCTTTTGCTGCAGCCACCTACAGAAAGACGCACAACAGCAGCAAAGAAAAAAGGAAACACGGACTGAGCAGCATACTTGCAGTATGTGCACATGTAGTTAGGAATAATCTGCAGCTTTCCAAGCCAGACAGACCCTTTTCTCTACTTTGCATCCCACTGAAGTAGTCTGTACCTCCCATCCCGACACTCATGTTGCGAAAAACTGATGTAGTTGATTAAAATGTTTGCGGAGCAACAGATGCTGCTTCAAAGTTTCTTTTAAGAAAGTCTTCAGTCTCTCTTTCTGCTTGTTCTTTTTGAAAGATATCCCCTCAGGCCACAATAGCTCTATTGCTAAAGATTTAACTGATGATTCCACCTCTGAAATGTAAGTTATTTCTACTTTACATTGCTATACCTTGTAAAAACTTCATTATGATGGTTGAAATGACATCCTGTGTTCCGGTTTTTCCCAATTCCCCATTGATAACGTTCTCAAACAACAGATATATTAGTGCGCCATTCTCTTTCACCTGTACTTTTCGTTCCCTTTAGTCCATTTTTCAGTGTTGTGTTGGATTTATCCCCAGTGCCTATAAAAACTAGCTAAAGGATGGGGAGAGGCGGGGTGAGGAGGATGTGAATCTAGCTCTCCATCAAATGTGTGGTCATCTGGAAGAACCATTTCTTCAGGGGAATTATGTTTTTTTAAACACCCTCTTAGCAAGTTATACCTCTCCAGAATGCCTCCCCTCTAAGTGGGCAACTGATCATTTAGATAACCTGGCTAAAACATCAATTTTACTGGGTGACCATCACTTTCAGGGAGACCCTACCTGCACCTGCTACTCCCCCTTAGACTCTGACAAATCATTTTAGTTGCAAAAGCATGAACAGATCCACTTCAATGCAAGGCTGAATGACTACAGTAAACTAAGCACTTCCACTAAAAATGGTGTTTATTTGGCTTTTGTGTTATAACTGGGCCTCTAGCAGGAATCCAACAGGTGGGGAGAGGCATCCCACAGTTGCCAGCAATGTTCTAGCAGGCATTAATTTTAAAATGACAAAATAGGAAGCAAAAAATAAGGAACTCTCACTGCTCCTCACCACCTGAATGACGAGCAAGCTGAAATAATGGTAAAAACATTTCTAATTTGATCTACTGATGTAAAAGGAAAAACTGAACTAACTCCACCTAACTGAACTAACTGGAGGCAAAATTTCAGCTGGGGAGGTAAAGGGCTTTCCCCTCAGGAACCCTAAGAATGACATTTCCAAACTGGCCTCTAGCATCTATTTTGTTTTCTATTCTCTTTTATATAGGTTCTTATGCAGCACTCATCACGGTAGTGTCTGAGCAGTTTCCAGCAGCATATTAAGCAATGTGACTAACATGTGTCACGTGTTTGCTCTCTGATCCTCTCCCCAGGGGAGACATGTGTGCAGTAGTGTTTTGTTTTGATGTATTATTTTAACACACAGCGCTATACATTTATGTTGAGAAGACAGTATCTATGCAGAGGAAGTGGGCAAGAACTGGGGCTGAAAAAAGTTGTAATTTATACAATTCCAGTTCCGTAACAATAAGCAACTTATGCCCTCTCACACACAACATTTTAAAAAGACTGTTACACAGTGTGCAAGATTCATTTTGTCAAAGAGTTTTAGGGAATGTCATGATATATTATACAGCTATCAGACACACCAGAAACGTACTCTACTAGATTAAAAAAAAAAAGTTATTGTAGAATTAGTTTGATCAAACTAGATGATGCAGAACCTAAATCTCTCTTCAGGAAATGTTTCTATTACCAGTTTCCTTCTGAGCAAACAAAGTATGATACATAGTATGGAAAATAAAAATTCACCATTTCACACGGGTCTGTTCTTTTTATCTGAACTCTCTACTTTTGTCACTCGCAGGACATATATTAACAACACTAATCACATTACAGCTTTCTGCACCTATCATCTTTGATATCTTTAACTGGAAACTTAGTTTGTTTTTACCATCAAACCATGGATTAAAACCAAATATTGTAACAGTGTGTAATAAGTATTGCTTTGCTTTTGTCCACTGATAGAGTCCTCTGCCAGGAAAATTTTGTCGTTCAGACCTGGCTAATGACAAACAAGTACGACCATAACCATGGAACAAGCACTATTTCCTTATGGGTACGTAAAGGGTTCTGGACAGTAGACAATTATACCACAGCTACAGTAGAGCCAAACCATAAGAACCTATATAGACATTTTCTGCTAGTCTATTTTTTAACATAATATAACCTTGTTTATTAATTACACCAGCAAAAGGGCAGCAATCTTCAGACCAGATACAAATAATATTAAACGACTGAATGGATTTTGTCTTTAAGCAACACAGCTAATTTAGACCTAAAATGTGTTCTAGTCATGTCTTCCAGAATCTCTAGAAGTATTTTTTGGAGCTACCAAGAACAAGTGTGAGCTTCCCTCTTTCTCCTTAAAGGAAACCCTACTCCCAGCACCATTAAAATTAACAAAAAAATCTTAAAAGGTCTTACAGTATGGTTATTTGAAAACAATGGTGCAGATGTTAAAACTGATTTACTTTTAGCTCTAACTCAGCCAAATGAACAGACTGCAAACAGCACTACCGTTTTTCCTACATTGCATAGAAAAGATTGAAAACAAGAACGACGAACAGCAAATTAGCAAATTGCTTGCAAGAACTATTCTCATTAAGAATCAAATAAAAATATTTGCTCTGAAGTTAAAAGACCTGCCCCACACTTTAATGTCACTGGGAAGGGAAACTTTTTTGGAGGGGGAAGAATTGATCTATGCAAGTACCTCCCTCCCCTGAAAATGTTAACGTGTCATGTATTTCAATGAAACATTTAACCTCTCATTTTAAATTACCAACGTTCAGGCCATCAGAGCAGCTAGAAACAGAAGAAAAATCCAGAGGGAATAGTAATAGTAACAGAACCAGACTCAGAGAGTCCCATGAAGCAGTATCTCCACTTGAAGCCAAAGGTAATTTACATAGCACCCGAACCGAGAGCAACACAAACACTGTGGGAAGGGAAATCTCTTCATGCCTTGATGGATACTCTCCAACACAACTTCCAGCTTTTAAAAGGGTTTACGATGGCAGGAAGGTAGGAGCCCAGAAAGTGTCTTGGGCAACAAGGTGAGATGTGACTTGAGAGAAGGGGGGAGGAAATGGCCTGAGAGTTAATCACACCAAGCTCTAGGGAAGCGAAGTGATGTTGCCTGGGATGGGGCTGATCTGAGGGAGGGGCGCTGGAAAGACAGGGGTGGCAGGCATGGGGATGGCTGGAAGAAGGGGTGCTAGGTAGGATGGGGGGCAGCCTGGGAAGGGAAGGGGAAAGAGGGGGCCATGAGGGTAGGGGCGTGACTGGATGGCAGTGACCCAGGGGGTAAAGGCCCGGGGGTGTGGGGGCTACCTTGGGGGAGGGACAGGTGGGGCAAGGAGCCTGGGGGAAGGGCATGGCAGGTGAGAGTGACCGAGGAGGCAGGCAGAGGGGTCCGTGAGGGTGGGGTGGGGGAAGGGACTCTGGAGGGGGGGAGGGGGTTTGGCGGGGGAGGAGTGTGGGGGGGGCTCGGGGAGGGGCGTGCCAGGGTGGAGCTACAGGGGCGCGGGGTGGTGTGGGGGAGGGGTATGTCGGGGGGCGCGGGGGTTGCTGTGGGGGCGGGGGGGGGGAGTACTCCGCTTGGAGGGGGACCCAGGCCGGGCTCAGGAGTGAGCAGGGGCCGCCTGTTGCCCTGCGGGAGGCCGGGACCACTCACCGCGCTCCAGTCGCCGTTTTCCCGCTGCCGTGGGCCCGAGTCCCGCTTCCGCGCCGAGCGCACCCCTCACGGCACGGGCCAACTTCGGCCTGTCACGTGACGGGGCCGGAGCGGAGCCCCTCTGTCTACGGGTTTGGCTGAAGGGGCTCGGCCGACCGCGGGGCCGACCGGGAGTTGTAGTTTGCTTGAGCGGGGACGGGTCGCGGGGCCTGCCGGGAACTGTAGTTTGCTTGGGCAGGGACGGGCCGTGGGGCCTGCCGGGACTTGTAGTTTGCTTGGGCGGGGACGGGCCGCGTGGCCTGCCGGGAGTTGTAGTTTGCTTGGGCAGGGACGGGCCGTGGGGCCTGCCGGGACTTGTAGTTTGCTTGGGCAGGGACGGGCCGCGGGGCCTGCCGGGAGATGTAGTTTGCTTGGGCTGAAAGCGCCTGTCTCAGGTCCTTACCACAACGACTGACTCTTAAGAGAGCCAGGACGAGAAAGTGGCCGGGTGGGGGCAGAGTGGGACGGGAGACCCATGAACCTCTGCTGGACAACATGCCTCACCCCAGCCCTTAGGAGGCTAAGGCCTAACCCTGGGGAGAACAAAGGCCCCTCCACCGGCCTATGCAGCACCAGGCACACACAGTCCACTAAGGCTGCTGCCGTCAATCTGTTCCATTCTGTAACTTGCCATTACAACAGGGGAAAGTTCCGGGGGGGCTGTTGCTGCCTATCTAGCCCTAAATAGAGGTGTGTGAAGCCCTGTGAAATCTGGTCAAAAGCCCCAGCTGAGAACCCATGAACTAAGGCTGGCAACACACCGCACAGTGAAAAGTTGGAGGACGGCGACCAGCGTGAGAGAGGAGTGATTGACATGGTTACGCTGACGTCCAGATTTCCAAAGGTATCTTAATCACCATTGCCTCATGCCTGCATGGAGTCATTTCCACTGGTGCGAAGCTCACATCACAACGAAAATGACTCCACGAGATGGAGGGAAGCGGTGAACCGCTACAAGAAAGTTATTGCCCCAAATTATCATAACAGACTGCCACTCAAAAAGCCGTGTGGGACAACTGCGCATTACCCTGGCCTAGGAGATGGGGAGAGATAGCAGAGGCAGTATTGCTATGTAGCAATCTACCATCAAATCAAGGATGGATAATAATGACAAATGGACACTGGATAAAAACCTAGTCACACACCGGAACTCCGTCTTGGATAGCTGCCTGATGTGCTGTATCTGCCTCTGACAAGCACCCAAGTCCCTGCCCTTTTTTACACTTTGGTGCCCCTTGTTAATGCCACTACTATATTTTTAAAAGGTATTTGAAATGGGGGCAAAGAAGGAGGGAGATTGGGAAGAGACAGAACAAGGCAGAAGAGGAGGAGAAAACAGGGAAAGGAAAAGGGGAGGGATCAGAAAAAGAACAGGAAATAATGGAGGAGAGGGAGCCAGTGTGAAATGGAAGCTTCTCTGCTTCGCTGGTTAGTTTTGCTGGTGGCAGCAAGTTGTACTAATTGCTATTTTGGGATTCCAGAGGCGTTGTTGTGAGGAGTGAATTACTATGCTGTAGAGAAGGAAGGTTTGTTGTTTAGACAAGTGAAACTGAAGGCTATGTTTAGCTGACACAGAAATTAAGTCCCTTCCAGGGCAACTTGGTTTAGAGAAGAGGTTCTTAGGAGCCTTGTAATGTCCCCTCTCTTGGTGAGGACAGGCTAACTACCTCTTTCCATGGCTTCCTCTTTTTTATCTTTTGCATGTGTATGATGGTGTTTTATGCCACAAGATCCCAAGTAACTATGCATTTAAGTGACACACTTTCATGCACTGCTGTGTCCACTTCTTTGTGAGACTTTGGTGTTTGCTGTGCAATTCCTCTCTTGCTCCCTTCAGCCTGTATAAAACCTACTTCTCTGCCCTCTCCTTTTTAAAGCAAGGGCTGCTGACTGAAGTCAAATCAGCAGGACTAGATAAGGCATTGATTGTGGTAACATTTGCTACTCTCAAACCTGGTGAGGCTAAATAAGATAAAGCAGTATACACGCACGCACGTGTGCTTTACTTCTTCTTTATTGAATTGTTCGTTTTGTACTGTTTGACAAAGCCATTTCAGAGACCATCCAACAAATATTTAAAAACATTGCTGTACTTTGATAATACCAGGACTGTGACAATTTAAATGCTGCAATTTGCCAGAAGCTGGGAATGGGGGATAGGGGATGGATCACTTGATGATTAGCTGTTTTGTTCATTCCCTCTGAAGCACCTGACATTGGTCACTGTTGGAGGACAGGATACTGGGCTAGATGGACCTCTCGTCTGACCCAGTATGCCCATTCTTATGTTAATGAGGGAGATTTAAAAACATGAGAGCCTAACTGTGTCACCTGAAACACCTACAGTGATTTCTTCATCAGCAGAAATTAATCCAAAATGAGGAAATCTCTCTCAAATAAGCAAGTAAAACAATTATGTAATGCTCAAGACATGCACTGCTCACACAAGAGAAAATATGATCTTTACCTCATCTTTATTCCACTCAAATTTTCTTCTACACTTCCTGTTGTCTTTGTCTTAATTAAGGCCTAATTCTACAAACGTGCAGGCATGAGAGTAACTTTACTCACAGTCACAGAATTGCACATTTGACTAACATTACTCACGTACCTAGGGTTTGCAGGATTCAGTCTATAGACTGTGTTCAGAAATTCTCCCACGATGGGTCTCGTGCTGATGCATCGCCGCCAGTGCTGGCAACAGTAGGAGAGGCAGCATGGACTGGTCTCAGGTGTATTTAACAACATGTTCCCAACCTTTTCATGTGGTGCTAAAAGTTGTACTTGTGTGTCCAATCTGTACTAGTGCCTGTTCAGAGTAGATTCAAAACGAAAGTTATTTCAGGCTGCCTTTATATATCTAAATAGAAAAAAATATATGCAGACTGCAGAAAACCCATTTTTGAAAGATCCTTTACTGGTCTCCTTTCACGTGCCTGTATTATTATGTACTGATAGCTTTGCATTTAAATGGCATTAGAATCAGTTATTATTAAAGGACTCAGTGGAATGGTTAATTCTGCCTTTCCGCAACATTTTAAATAGGAAAGTTGTCAGAATAAAGTAATATCCATGGCCTAACCAGCTAGCAATGTAATACAAATCTGTCCTGAGATTTGCAAGCTATACAAATCTAATAATGCGGCTCAGAAATAATTGGAAAAAGACAACCAGCTTTTTTATTAAATGTGGTTTTAAAGAACTTGTTCCTGGGTTGAGACTGCGTCAGATTTCAGCCCAAAGCAAATTTCAACAGCTCATATATGATGCCTTGATGCCACCTCAAAATATGACTTCTTAAATATTATTTTAGTAAAAACCAGGTATAGCATGCTATTAATTTACACAGCACATTACAAATAAGACATCTCAATCCAGTAAAGGCATATACCCTCCAACGTAAGTCAACGGGCTTCCACAGCTGTAAGGGTCTGCACTTTGCAGGATAGGGACCCTTACATAAAACATACTTCCTATCCATAAATAAAAAAACACAATGAAATTTAAGAGAAGACACGGGGAAAGGCATGGATTAAGTAAGCAGACAAAGTTTAATCATAAAGTAAAAGTCGTAATTAGGCAAGGAGTTAATAAAAAGCAGCGTTGCCCACTCTCACAATTTTATCACAAGTCTTGTGATATTTGGTGATTTTCTTAAGGCCCCAGCTCCTGGAGTCAAATGGTTCAGTAAGAATCTTGGCTTTCATTTAAAACAAAAGTAGCTTTCTAGCCCCCATGTTGCAGAGAAAAGCTTGAAAACATGACCTGAGTGAACCAAAGGCTCAGGAACCATTTTTAAATCTCTCTCTCTTTTTTTTTTTTAGGCCTACCTCATGATTTTTGAACATTTGAGGTTGGCAATAGTGAAAAAGGAACCAACAAGACAGGTACCTATGACTACCCCTTGTTTTTGTTTATTATTGTCTGTCACGTCTTTTTAGATTGTAAGGCCTTTGGAGCAAAGGTTACGTCTTTGGTGTTTATAAAGCACTTATCTTGGGGGTGTTCTGAGCTTCATTGGGACTTTTGGATACTACCTCAGTACAAATAAAAAACAAAAATAATTAATAATTAAAACAGTTTGGGAGGGGGAGGACATGGGAATGATTAATATGAGGTAAAAATGGAAAGACTCATAGACCACCAAGATGTTTTGCTATATTAAGACACAGTGTAAAGTAACTAATATAAAACTTGACAGTGTAAAATTATAACTTGGAGACCTACTACTCATGTAGAACTAGCTTTCTAACAGAGAAAGGGATTCATGACATTAGATGGTATAGAATACCCTGTATTATAGTAGAGGTAAGCAAAATGTAATTATCCAAACTGGGACCAGGACAATGGGGTTACCAACCTTATTCTTGTGAAAAGTGACATGAGATCTTTCATGATCATCAGTGGTCACAAGCCTGGTTTTATATCTAATCCAAGATATGGCACCTCCAACAGTCCGGTCCCCACACTAATGCTGTGCTGGGCCATTGGCTCAGTATTAGCTCAGAGGGAAGAGGGCCACCTTCCACATCACAGACCTCACACTTGCAATTAAAGTTTGCATTCTTTCATGAGTTTCCCTTGGAAGTCGCAATGTCATTTTTTAATTTGGCAGTTGTCAATGGAGCCAGCTGAGGATCTAGCCGATAATCTAACAACTGCATTTTGAGGATAGATATGCATTCCTTTCAGATGTGATGCACATTTAGAAGGTGTCATGATCATGAGACAAAAATTTAAAAAAATTATTTTTATCCATTATTTTTAGGGTCTCATTTACTGTCAACAATTTAAAGCTGGAATTCCAAAAACCCAAGTTAATTTTGTCCAAACAATTTTTTAAACACAAGGGAACTGAACTAATGCCTGTTATGATACAGAAATTGTTTTTGAAGTATAGACAAGATATTCCTATAACAAGCATGGCATTGCATGTTTTATATTAACAAATAGCAACACTAAGCATGGAGCCAGAGGGAGACGAAACAACCATATTCTTCCTTTTTCCTCCCCTAGATAATCTCATCTGTGTTGATATGCTGTTCTCTTTTCCTTCTGACATCTCCCTTTCAACAAAAGGCTTGTTAGGAAATTCACTGGTGCAGTTTCAATTTCATTGTTTTGAGCCACTGTTCTAGAAACATTTGGCTTGATTCATCAGCCATCATTTACATGATGTAATCATTCAGCTGCAGGAAAATATAGTGAAAGTGTAATACACACACTGCTGGTGCAATTGACTGCTAGTGTAGCTGATTTAAATTTCCTTTAGCCATGGTTGAGGTGCAGAAATGGAGTACAAGCAGGAAAGAAGGCATGGATTATGCCGATGGGGTGGTCTACCCTTTGCAGCAGCTACGCTAGCGTACTGGTGGTGTGAGGTGCCTAATCTCAGTGTATATGTATTTTGTCTGTGTAATGACCCCCTACTGATATGGGGTCTGGTGAGTCCCGTGACAGGGAACAGCAGTAGGACACAGAGGGTGAACATGTGTAAGATGGACCCCACAGACGACCCTGAGGCATTTTTATTAAGTTTTGACAGCGTAGCAATGGGAGCCAGATGAGATTAGGGATCATGTGCCCTCTGAGTGGCACCTTACTTGTCAGGAGTTGCCCAGGCAGCCTGTATGGCCCTGAGTGAGGAACAGGCCTGGGACTATGATAGAGTAAAGACTGCCGTCCTAGACAGGGTTGCCCTGTTGGGTGAAAAATACAGACAAAAATTTTGGGCTGCTAGATGGACTGGAGGCATGCAACCCTGGCATTTGCACAAAGACTGGGCAACCCGTTGGCTACAACCAGACACCTGAAGTACTGAGGCGATAATAGGCATAATAATACTGGAGTAATTCCTCCAGAGCCTCCCTGAAAGCACACACGTGTGGGTTCAAAGGCACTAGCCAATGACTCTGGAGAAAGCAGTAAAACTGGCAGAGGAGTTTGTGGATGCGGAGTTCCCTAAGAGAGAATTCCAGACCTTTCAGGGACTGGGCATGGGGAAGGAGGGGGGTGATTTGGCCACACCCAGGATACCTGAAAAGAAAAAGGAGGGAGCGAGGGGGACTCCTTCAGAGAACCGGGGAGTGGTTTGCTTCTAGTGCCCAGTGATGGAGTGTGGGTTTACTAGGTTTTATGGGTGGACTAGAACTATAGGAAGTGGGCAGAAAAAAAAAATGCCTCCCATCTGGGTAAAAGTGGGGAGGAAGCACCAGAGGGGACTGGTGCACATGGCCTAAGGCTGCACACTGGTCCAGAGGGATTTGGTGAAGCCCCACTTGGGGGCTAATTAGTGCCCCAGGTGGAGCTGATTGGGGGTAATGATGTAATCAGGCTGGGTGAGGTAAGAACTCAATTGGGCCCATCAGCTGATAAAAGAGGCACTGGAAGGAAGTGCAGTGGAGAGAAAGAGGAACAGGGTTAGCCACACAGAGAGTTCAGAGTAGGGAGATCTCTGTTCCCCTCAGGTCTCAGAACCCAGCAAACACTGTAAATAGGTGGGAGCCCAGGGACTGGGGTGATATTGGTGAAGGCACTTGAAATAAAGCTTCACTGAGAGCACATTCGGAGGACTCTGTGCTGTTTCTTCAGGGAAGAGGGTGGAGGTGGAAGTGGAAGTGGAGGAGGGCCCCTGTTGCATTTATCAGTGCTTTCTGCATAACATCTGTAAGAGGCAGCCATTCTTACCCAGCCACACAACTGAAACTCTTATCCTAGCTCTCATCATCTCACACTTTGATTACTGCAACATCCTTCTCTCTGGTCTTGACAAATGCAGTCTTCATCATCATCATCATCATCATGTTCCTAATATGCCTCTGGTGTTTAGGGCAGTGACGAAGCTCCTCCACTCCTGTATGTTTCTAGCAAGTCTTTCAATGGTTCCCCAGTTGTGCCCCACGTTTTTCAGGTTGGCTTTCCCAGCTCTTTGACATGTTGTTTTCAGGAGGCCTCATTTTCGCTTGCCTTCATGTCTCCATCTACTCTGGTGATGGAATCAGTTTCCACCCGAAGCACATGACCGATCCATCTCCAATGCCTCCTGGCAAAGATGGTGCTCAGATCCTCTTGGCTGCATTGTGTCAATAGATCTTGGTTTGAGATTGTCCTGGGCCAAAAGATACGGAGGAGGATTTTTCTGAGATAGGTTGTATGGAATGAAGACAGTTTGGACATGTCATACTTTCTCATTCCCCAGCATTCTGCACTATAAAGTAGTGTTGAAAGTATACAGCTCTGATAAATCTTGAGTTTTGGTGTTGTATTTTGATGCAAAAATGCAGTCTTGCCCAATTCATATTCATTCAGAATGCAGCTGTAAAGACCCTTTCCATGGCCTGTCACTTTGGCCAGCTCATCCTTCTCTTTGCAGCCCTCCTTCTCTATAGCTTCAAACATAAGCACCTTGTCTTCACTTTCAAGGCGGTAACTCCCATCTCTCATTCACTATCAAGATATCGATTCTCGCCTCCGCAAGGGCCATGTTGCCATCACCCACTTGTTAAATTTTCAAACAAGCACCTTCGTGCTTTCTCCCATGCTGCCCATCATGCTTCGGAGGAATTCCCCGTAAATATCCACAAAGCCAACTCTCCGTTTCCATGATGCCTACAAATACTTGACAAAATGGTTAGGCTGCCTAAGTGCTGAGACCACAGCCAATAATGCTGACCAATATTGTACTCTCACGTGTCGGTATCCATCTGTTGTCTCTTGTTCTCTACGTAGCTTGTAAGCTCTTTGGGCAAGGACAATCTTTTTGTTGTGTTTATACTGCACCTAGCACCATGGGGGTCCTGGTCCCTGATTTGGGTTCCTAGGCACTCTGGTCATACAGATAATAATATGCTTCCAGGAGCTGAGACTTGATGAAATCATCAAAGATTGTGAGACTCATAAATTTGTGAGAGCTAGGAACATGGCATAGCTGATGGTAGTATTAGACCACCAGCCACTAATAGGGGATGAGACATAGGCCTTGTCTTCACTGGGGCGGGGAAAGGTGTGTTCTTAACTAGAGTTAGCTAAAACAAGGTAAAATCCTAGTCAAGACAAAGCAGCTTTGTAGTTTTCACACAAATTAGTAGGTCAAGATAAAGACTAGTTTATCTAAGCATGTTCCATCTGAAAGTTAAGGTTGCTATTGTGACACAGACAAAATAAAGCAAGGAAATGCGCAGGTAAATAGAATCCCCTCCCCCTGCCACACACACACACACACATATTCTCTCATACCTTAGAACATGTGTGCTTTCTTGGCTCAACAGCGTCCTTATTGTTGGTAGGTATAAAAAGCATATGGTGCATTACCAATTTAACTGCATTTCCTTGCTCATATCATATTGTGCCATTCACCCTGCAAGGTTCTATTATAGTTGTTTCTATTAACTCCATGTTTATTTTTGACTCCACTAAATAAAGGCTGCCCAGATTTAAGGCCTTTCAGCCATTACTTCAATACCTCTTTAGCCTATTTATATTTAGCTTTTTCCATGATTAGTGTAATCATTTCTTTATGAAGTAACGTTACAAAAAAAGAAAAATCCCTACCACACCTTTAAAAAAGTCTTCCTTCTGCTGCTTGGTTCACAGTAGTAATCAGGCAGTTGTATAATGAGTTTGTTGTATTTTTGCAGCCTAAGAACAATATTGATTGGAAATAACAATTGCCCTTTGGGACACATTTTCAGAAATGCCTTCTGAATGGGCACACCTGTAATTGTGCGTCTAGTTGCATGCTTTCTTTCTGATGTCTAGTTTTTCCATGCACAAAAATGTGAGTATCCAAAAAGCAAACATGTTACAATCCAGGCATGCATACTTGGAGGCTAGTGGAGAGATCTTAGAAAAATGTGACCTATTAGGCTACTGATGCTTTCTCCTACAAGGATAAGACACAGACCTCATATCAGGTATTAACTGACACTACAGCCAATTAAGGGAAACATGCAAATATAAGATTCAGTGCTGTGTTCCATCCCATTGGTGGCTCATTTCAGAGGTGGGGAATGTGATTCATGTATATACTTATTGTACAAATTATATAGGAAAGGGCTAATGTGATTTTGGACCCATTTGGATGAAAGGAACTAAATAAATGCAAGATCATTCATGTTAGCAGTTGAATGAACAGAGCTGCTAGTAGAATACATTTTAGATACATCAACACAGCCCCCCACAATAACAGAAATAGAAGAAAATCCCCTTAAATTCAATACTAGATAAAGGAATAAATTTCCAGGGCACTGAAAGGTAAAATACAATAAAAAGTGACCTCTTAAATGTTCAACTCTAGCTCATAAAACACCAGAAACCTCTTAGACTAATACCTGTTAAGTGCTTTGCTGCTGGTCTCTGCTTCAGTGGAATTCTTTGAAGTGCTGACATTTCATTCAAATCACAATAGAACCACCATGCCATAACTAGTATGTGGGGTTGCAAAGGAGGCAGTAGTGAAACCGTTAAAGGAACAGACCTAGTAAAATAATAGGGTTTCGGTTTCAGATGGCTATCCATGTAAAAGGTTTCTGCTGTACTGGAAAGTGTCCTTCTTCTGCCTTCACTTGTTAAAGTTAAAGTTACACAACTGAAATTATAGCTCAGTTTAATCAAATTTAAAAATCATTGTGTAACACGTGTTAAGCAAGGTGCTCAAATAATGTGATGATGGGCATAGTGTAGACAGCTAGACAGAACAGACCTGATAGCTAATGCCATCTGCAGTATTCTATATTCACCAGCAGAAAGTGACACTACGTGCCAGTTTCGGACCAGAAGTGAAGAATGCCATTTCCAAACAACAGTAACAACTTACGGTGGGATCTTTGGTGTTTTGAAAGCAAAATTTACCATCTACCAACTGTCATGCACCAAAGCTGAAGGTTGCCTTTAAAATATGAATGAGCAAAGATCCAGGCATTGAACCACTGTAGCTGCAACACTCAAGAGCCATGGGTCACTGGAATAGTGTGAGAGGTTTGCAGAAGGGATGGCAGCGGGGAATACAAATGGCAGGGAAGCCATCGCTCCACCACTCTTTCCACTTTAGGAACATGATTCCATTAAGTTAGAATATACTTTGCTTAATTTCAGTGATAAAATACGTTGTCATACCATCAACTCAGTCTGAAAAGGAGGGTTTCTGCAGGATGAATGGAGCAGCTGCTGCTTATCAGGGAGGGAAATCAATGACTTGGCACTCAGCAGAGGCAAGCTGCTCTGGTCACCACTGCCCACTGCAATGTCATCGATTTCTCTCTCTCATAGGCACCAGCTGTTCCATTCATTCGGCAGAAAGACCCTATTGCTGGTGAGAGCAGGGACTTAATTCCCAGTAGAACTGGGTTCAGTGCTATTCCAGAAGGGAACCCTCAATGAGCACGGCTAAGAACCTCAAAAAGGGGTTACTCTCGACTTCCCACAAGCCATGCTAGGTTGACTTTGGTTTAATCCGCGCTTCCCCTAAACTATTTTCTAAATCTGATTTGCAGGAAAAACAGGTCTAGTCTCACAGACCTTATCCTTCACTATGGCAAAACTCCCATCCCCCCCCACATACACTTCTATTAAATAAGACCAGATTGATTAAATTCACATCACAGGAGAGAAAGAAGAATCTGGATTTCAGATGGACAGTTTCCCCTCCCACAGTTAGAGGAAATGACATATGATGTCTGGATACATAAACTGACAGTACAGAAAACAATCTACACCCCTGTGATGTCAGCAGAGTCCCTCAAGGAAAGGTTTACATGGTGATCCACCAGTCTAAGCGATTGCATTTCTGTGCGCACAGATCCATGCATGAAGAGAAGTAAGCAGAAAACAGAGTCCAGTCAGTTGGAAAAGGAGGCAGCTATTTTAGTGGATGTTCATTTTGTAACTTGTATGAAAAAACAGGGCCAGAGCAGCTTTTCATGTGACCCATGGCAGGGAGGTGAATATGTTTAGTTAAAGTGTGACTTCTTACAGAGAAAGCATTGCTAGTGCCCTCTCATGGGATGCACCATAATATGCCACGTGAACAAGAGCATAATGTAGAATTAGCCACACAACTCCAGAAAGGAGTTTCATTTGCTGAAATCTGGGGAAACAGACTTTGGCTCTTAAAGGGTTGGTTTCCCTATCTTAGGCTAGGATTTGCCAATGTCCCAGAGGACATCACCGAGGAATGTTAAACATTACTCTATTCAAGAACCATTCAGAGTTACTGCTGTGTCTGGGAGCCACACTGACCTCTGCTACATGAAGAACTGATCAGGGGAATGGACTTTGTGTTGCTATCACTAGGATAGAGTTGGCAATCATGCTTTTGATAAGTATGTTTCCTAGGTAGAAGTCCGTGCTCAAGCACAGTGTAATAGGTACTATTCAAGCTATATCTAGTGTCCAAGCAGAGAGAACTACACAAACTAACCAAGCAGCATAGACGTGAACAGTACTTTTGACTGTAAAGGTTTTTTCACTTGCTATCATCTAAGGGATCACTAAAGCCTTGATCCTACTCCTGTTCAAGGTTGCAAAGTCAAGCACTCAAAGGTTGGAAATGTCAGAATTAAGGCTGTCTTTGCAACCTTAATTTACCCCCTTTGTGTGTATGAATTATAATGCAGTCTTTAATCAATGATCACGTACAAATTTTTCGACAGGACCTCTGCCTCATTCAGTGCACAAGATGGACTGTGCTCATTTAATGAGCACCTATTCAATATTTTGTTTTCTCCTCGTTGTTCAATGAGCAGTGATAGGCCTTATTTGCTACATCCTATTCAAACTCTGCTCTGAAGACAGAATAAATTAAATTTCCTCATGGGCTTTTCTGTGGTGCTCATCACTGTAATATCTGAGTGTTTCATAAACCATTTATTTCCACAAGCCCCCTGTGAAATGAGGGGGTATCACTAGTTCCAATGTACAGATGGGGAACTCAGGCACAGAGACATTAAGGGCAAAAGTATTCACTAGTCTGGGGTGCCCAACCTGAAACAACTAGGACATAATTTTTCAGAGTATTTAGCTTTATATAGCACTTGATGTGTTCAGTGCCCAGCTTCCTTTGACTTCAGTTTTAGCTGTGAGTGCTCAGCACTTCTTCAAATCAAGCCACTCACCTATTTGCTGAGCGACACAAAAACCTTTCATAGCTCAACTACACCAGGTTCCTTTCAGAAACTCTGGGTATCACCTAGGATTGAGAAACTGGATGCTCCCGGCAATTAACAACACTCCAAGCAGATACCTAAAAGAAATATTGGCTTTTAAACAGGGCCGGCTCTAACTATTTGGCCGCCCCAAGCAAAAAAACCCAAAAAACACCCCAAGCGCCGCCCCACCGAAACTCTCGCAGCCCGGGCCCCGCTCTCCCGGCCGCGGCCGGAGCGCCGCAGGGAGGTCGACCAGCCCGGCCCAGGCCCCGCTCTCCCGGAGCTCCGCGGGGAGGGCGGCCAGCCCGGCCCCGGCCCTGCTCTCGCGGCCGGAGCGCCGGGGGCAGGGCGGCCAGCCCGGCCCTGGCCCGCTCTCCCAGCCAGCCACAACATTTAAAAAAAAAACACAACAACAAAAAACAAACAAACCCTGAGCGCCGCCCCCCTAAGGTGCCGCCCCAAGCACATGCTTGGTAGGCTGGTGCCTGGAGACGGCCCTGCTTTTACAGGAGTTATGCAATCATTTATTCCATAAAACTTCTTGTGAATAATTCCTGCTGGAAAAAATCCTACATGCTTTCTTGTCATTTATACTGTAATACAATTTATTATACAAGAGTGACCTCCATTCAGGGTTCAGAAGATCAGAGTACTCACAGTAATCGTCACAGTACTATGTATCTCCAGCTAGGGCTTACACACAGCATGAAAAGAATGGGAAGTGAATGTATCAAATCAGAAAGTCTCTGTGTGGTAGTGTTAACCTCAGGGTTGGGTTATTTATTAGTAGTAATATGGTAGTGCCTAAGGCCAGAGCCCCACTGTGCAAGGATATAACAGAGACAATACCTACCTTGAATATTTTACAGATTAAGTGTCAGTGAGGAGGCCATTTAGGGATCTGGGGCAAAAATTGGGGATTGGTCCTGCTTTGAACAGGGGGTTGGACTAGATGACCTCCTAAGGTCCCTTCCAACCCTGATATTCTATGATTACAGGTGGATACAACAGGTTCCCATCACTGCAGTCATGGCAGCATCAAAACTCTCCTCACGGTTAGTGTGGATTGTTTTAGGAGTAAAATTTCCTACGCCATAAGCATTTAATTTAAGATCAAAAGGTGCCTGGTTCTTGGGTGAATGTTCATGGTGGAGAGGCAAAAAGAGCCTCTCCTCCTGACCCCACACAGGGCCAACCATGATTGCAGAACCAGTCATGGAGGAGGCTTCATGTTGATCCTTCATAAGGAGTGGTTAAGTGGACATTCCCTCCCTTCCCCCCAAACTCTACCCCTACCATGAGCTGGGACGTTCCAGTAGGCATCTTGCCCGATTGGTGGGGTACACAGTATGTCTGCACTTGGAGTTCCAGTCACATTTGACCATGTGTTAGCTAACATAACTGTACATTGTAGTGCAGCTGCTGCAAAAAACGTTTGTTACAGGCCACAAACAGCCCTTTATTCCTAGTAATTTAACCCAACACAACTAGCAACAAACTTTTGGCTCCTGCTCACGCTAGATGCTGCACTTGTGTTAACACGTTTTTTGTTTACATGTGTCAAAACATGCCTAAAATTCAAGTGTTTTTCACGCCCACAGAGAATTTGGGTGCATGAATGGCACAAATTCAATTTCTCAGTTGAAGCAAATTGTTGAACATGCACAACTGTGCACACAAATTGTGAGAAACAAACATAAATTTACTGAGTAGGTTGGGAAGCTGGCCCAAAATCTTTAGTGTAAAAATTCATCTCTCTTTTCTGAAGTGGACTAGGTTCTTTGTAACAGTCAGGCGTTTACTAGTGCGCAGCCTGGATTTTTCTTTACATACACCACTGTCCATTGCAAGCAATAGACACTGTGCTACCTATGGCCTGTAAAGGTCTGTTAGACCAGAGAATGCTGCAAGAGTGTGCTATTGTGCCATGAGGTTCTTTGATCTGATTGCCTTCTGTGTCAAAGACATGAAAATAAAAATAATAGTTGGCGCTGGTACTATTTTACATAATCAAAGCACTTTACTAACAGAATTCAATTAATCCTCCAAATATCCGTGTGAGGTTGTAATTATCCCCATTTTATGGGCAGGTAAACTGAGACATGCGTGGAGAGGGTAGTTTTGTTGTCTAAGCTTCAGGTTTAAAACAGGCTGGAATCCCATAAGAGCTGATCCAGGTCTTTATACTTACAAAGCAGAGAAAACCTCTGAACACTGGCCATGTGGGGGGTCTGTGGGATGAAACCATGAAAAATGAGCCTCTAGCTTAGGGCTGGCCAACCTGTGGCTCCAGAGCCGCATGCGGCTCTTCAGAAGTTAATATGCGGCTCCTTGTCTAGGCGCCGACTCCGGGGCTGGAGCTACAGGTGCCAACTTTCCAATGTGCCGGGGGATGATCACTGCTCAACCCTGGCTCTGCCACAGGCCCTGCCCCCACTCCACCCCTTCCCACCCCCTCCGCTGAGCCTGCCATGCCCTTGCTCCTCTCCTTCCCCTCCAGAGCCTCCTGCACGCCACAAAACAGCTGATCAGGAGGTGCAGGGAGGGAGGAGGCGGCGCTGATCGGCGGGGCTGCCGGTGGGCAGGAGGCGCTGGGTGCAGGGAGCTGATGGGGGGCTGCTGACATATTACTGTGGCTCGTTGGCAATGTACATTGGTAAATACTGGCTCCTTCTCAGGCTCAGGTTGGCCACCCCTGCTCTAGCTGCTCTGCAGCTGGTTACCCAGGAAACTTTTCCAGAAGGTAGGAATTAGCTCCAGTCTCCTTGGCCAGAGTTCCCACCAATACTCTTATGTTGTGTGTGGATCACACCTCTGCTGGCTGTCACCCTTCACCCCAGAGATGAAGGCTTATCGGTGGGGCTGGCTGTACAGTTTGTGAAATGGTTTGGGACTAAATGGTGCACAATGAAGAGGCATTATGGTCCAGGGGGTAGGGTGCTCATCTGGAATTTAGGTGGCCTGCATTCAGTCCCCAGCTCCACCCCAGGCTCTCTGGGAAATCAATGAGAGTTGGGCATCTAACCTGCTTGGGAATTTTTGAAAATCCCACTAGACCTCCATCTGCATCTTTAGGTGCCTAAACACCTATGAGTCTGGTCCTTAGTCTCTCAGTGGCCCAGTTCCCCATCTGTAAAACAGGGCTAATAGCACTCCCCTGCCTCACAGGGGTGTTGGAAGCTTGTGAGGTACTCAGATACTACAGTAATGGAGGCCAAATATGTACCATAGATAGCTACAGGTAATAAAAATCCCTATTGTGAGGAAGGGAAAAAACAGCGCCTGATCCCAGAAAAAACAATTCAGCTTCTCCCCACTTTCCAGAGCCAATACAGAACATTTCCCTCCACAGAAATCTGTGTGACAGTAATACAAAAACCTGAAACCCAGTGTCTGAATACAGATCAGTGGTCTCTACCACATCATTACATCAGCAAAGGAAACACAGAGCGTACACAATTGTATGCCTTAGATGTGCTGTGGAGCTGGTCTCCCGCAGGGAGTGAAAAGAAAAAATTACCTCCTTATCCTTTTCTCCCATAGCACCAGCTGGCCTATGCCCCAGGGGCATCCCATCCACACACTGAACGCAGCATAGCACTATGCTACGGAAACCAAACAGGGCCAAAACTCCATCTGTCCTTGAAAAAGGGTCAAGACTCAAAACCGGAACATGCAAAATGTCACATGATTTTCAAGAGTCAGCCAATTGAAAATGCCATTTTGATGGAGTATTTTTTTTAATCCTTGTCATTAAATTGCAACACCGGTCTTAGTAAGGGCAAAGTATACATGCTGCAAAACGATCAGGGACATCTGATTGGTATCTGGCTCTCTCACCTGTAAAACTAGCAGAGCAGAGCTCAGCTGCACGGTGAAGGTCCCACTGGGCTTCCGGGACAAATCCTCAGTGTAGTTGTGCATTGTTTTAATTGACACACAGCTGTGCCATAGAACAGGCTAATGAAATGCTGAAAACACCATTTCCAACCTTCCGAACTTCCCTGCTTTTCAAGAGTAGAAAAACACAGAAAAACACTCTGCACTGTGACTCTTTGAACAAAGATGCAATGAGGTCACGTGTGTTTGGCTGCAAAGAAAGAACCTGGCACAACAGAGCGAGTCCTTGTTAGGCACATGGATGCCTTGGGCAAAGCGGGAAGGGAAGCCAACTGCAGGAACTCTGGCTGGACCTACCCACCATGTAATGGGAAATGGAGAACAACATGTATAACATGGCATATTAATTTTGAGCAGTGTTACAAAAGCAGTTAAATGAGGGGGGAAGGGAACAAAGAAAACAGCTTTTATTAAATGTCTCTTTTGTTTCACACTGGCCCTTTTCATGAAGGAGCCTTTGCAGGGTTTTATTCAGTACTATACCTTGTGGCCATATTGACCAGAAGGAGCCTGACATTTTTAGTAGCTGCAGCAGCTGCCAATCAGTACACTTATGTTCTAGCTTTCCTAGGAGAGAGACTTATTGGTATTTAAAACACACAACACTCCCCCCATCCTCCTTTTTTATTTGCTATGTCTAACAGGGAATGGGAGTTGAATTGGGCACTAAATTGATATTAAGCACCAAATCCTGAATAGCCTGGCTGTGCAGATGTACTTGGGAGAAATTCTCCCATAGGATACAGAATCACCCGCACCCCGTAAGTGGAGGAGGAGGAGGAGGAGGAGAGGAAGACTGATGTGGCTACAGATCCTCTGACCTCAGCCCTTCCCCACCTCCTTGCATGTGTCCAGCTGCGCAAGGTGCTAATGCAGACCAGGGCAAGGGCGGCTCAGCTGGGGCATGGTCCCCGAAGCCTTGTGCAGCAGAATCACACCAGAGCGGCAAGCGTGGGATTTGTCCTGAGTGCTCAGTCCTTCTCTCAGTTAGTTGGTCGTAAGTGAGGAGTAACTGGAGTCAGCAAAGTTATTCCTGCTTTACAACATCCTACACGAGAGCAGAACTTGACCTGAAATGTCAACATCACATGCCTTTGTGGAAAGCGTCTTCAGCAAGAGATGCAACAAATCTCAGAGAGCACAAAGCGTTCTGTGTTTACGCTGGAGTGCCTGGCAGCAGAATTTGGCTCCTGGTCTAAGTCTGCATGTATTTTGTAGTGGAATCTGTTGATCCAGTACATGTAATTTGCTAATGGTGCGGACGCAAATAGCTAGCTTGAGGGCTGGACTACACTACAAAGTCAGGCGGCTTAACTACATCGCCCAGGGCTGTGAAAAATTTCACAGCCCTGGGCGATGTAAGTAAGCCAATGTAAGCCCCAGCATAGACACCACTAGGTTAACGGAAGAATTCCATCGACCAAGCGACTGCCTCTCAGAGAGGTGGGTTTACTAGAGCAACAGAACCCCTGCCATCGCTGTAGTGTCTACACAGCTGCCGCGTTTCTAGTGTAGACATGCCCTCCTTCGAGTCTCACTCCATGACTCCAGTGCAGCTCTCCCTGATTTACAGCCAGCAGGCCCCTTGCATTTGAACACTGTTTTCTGTAATCAAAGGAAGATGAACTACAGAGAAAGGCATTTGGTAGAACAAAACAGTTTATTTTGACAGAGGCATCGTCAGTTACAGTCTGATCCCAACCCAAAATGTAAAGCTAATGCTCCAATCGCTGATCCATTACACAATATTCACCGCTTTCATCTTTGTGGGCCACGTACTGCACGCTCCATTCACAGGCAGTATGCGGGCTGGGATGGCAACATGTAGGACAAGAGAGAGCCCGGCTATCTGAACAGAGCAGTTCCCATTACTGTTTACATGTGGAATCGCCAACGGGACATATTTGAAAATGAGTGTTCATGAATATACTCCATAGACACCAGGTAATAATACTTTTAGTCTTCCAAGCACTTTACAAGTTTTAGTCCTCACAACACCCCTGTGAGGTAGGAAGTATTAACAACTCTATTTTACATATGGGGAAACTGAGGTACAGAGAGGTGAAAAGGGCACTGTCAGCTCAAACCTGGCCTAACAATTAGAGTGTGAAAACAAGTGTTTACATAGCCTGAGACCATGAGAATGATTTTTCTTACATGCTAGTAGAAATGGTTGTTTTTCCATTCCCGCCTCCCATGCAGTGTTTGCAATTCAAACACTGCAGAGCTGAAAAACTGGAAGGCAAATTGACTTCAGTGATTTTAATTTTCCCAGATGAGAAAGTAAAAAAATAAATCACAGAGAAAATAATCTGATTTTAAAAATAGTTTCATGTAAAATCATCTAAGTAGTTAGTAATGTACTGGAGGTAAAGACGTTTGCCGCACAGGATTTTGCAGTTGACATTGTCTGTAAGTGACACTCTGTGAATCTGAGATGGAGTCAGGATTGGGACTTCAAGCACACCTCTCCTTAAAAGGGACAAACTGCATTGACTTCCAATTGGAGCCAACGCCCCTTCATTGGCAGAGCGGATTTCAGAACAGAAAAGCAGCAGAAGCCTCGGCAATTCTCATAGCCAAACAAACTCACCCATGTCCTCGTGGTTTTATTGAGAAGAGTTTACCATACTCTGCTCTAGGGTGACCAGACAGCAAGTGTGAAAAATCAGGACAGGGGGTGGGGAGTAATAGGAGCCTATATAAGAAAAAGACCCAAAAATCGGGACTGTCCCTATAAAATCGGGACATCTGGTCACCCTACTCTGCTCTGTACAGAGGTGAGTCTGCATTTATACATAAGGAGCTTTAGGATTTGATTTGGAGAAGCGCAGAGAACCCACAGCTCCCACTGATTTACATCTTGGCTTCTTTCCTTCCCCTCTTTAGTGGGAGTTGCAGGTGTTTAACACTTCCCAGGAACAGGCTGATCAGGGACCATTCCTCTGGGATCCACATGTGGATCTTCCCATTTCCGCACATAGCCAGGGGTCATCATCACCCTACTGTCCCCTCTTGCCCTCTCAGGGCCATCTGTAGGCCCAAGGATTCGCGGTTGGGGAGAGACGCGCGCATCATCCCCAGTGTCACCCTGCCAGGAAATCCATCCAGAACAAAGCAGCAGAGGCTGCATTCACTCTTCCTTGCCCCCACTCCATATATGATGGCTGGGAGCAGTGACCAGAGAGGGAAGCCATGGCAGCGGGGCTCCCTTTCACTGTCCTTGGCAGGGAACGGGGAAAAGGCCGGAGAGTCTGTGTGGGGCAGTGCTCCATGCAGATGCTCATGTGCCTCTGGCACCTCTAGGGAATCTGGAAGGGAGGAACCCCTACTTATTCCATAGCAGGGGCAAACCCTGCCTCCCCCCAGTGGAATCATCTGGGGAAGATTCCACAAAGGGGATCTCCTGGAGGTTTACTCACCCAGACTGATTTCTTATAGGCTTTTTGGTAGGCAGGGGTTGGGATGATCCTCTACCCCCACACTGAGAGGTTGCAAAATTCTTCCCTAACAGCATGATTTTATTTTCCCAAAAGGTATGCAGTCTTTTTGGATTCAGTTTATATGGAGCTGACTTAACTATAGCGTCTCTTGTATAATTTTTAAGCCCCAGATATCCTGCCCCCCAGAGCAGGCAGTAGCTTTTTATATCTAGAGCTCTCCTGTAAGGGCTTACATGTCTCTATCTAAAATGAATGGAGTGGTTCAGCTTTGTCCCGTCCCCCACACGCACACGTAATATATACGGTAAATATTATATATGAGAGGATATGGCATGGCTCTAGCAAGACAGCATCTGCACAATTGCCCTGAACCGCTTTACACTGGGCGTGGCTTTTCCTTGAAGTGGAACAGTTGCATTTTCCAGATAGGCCAACAGATATTTACAGGTAAAAATAAAGAGTTGTCAAAGCAATAGTTCCAAAATCTAGATTCATTTATATTTCTGGAGAACAAGAAGTGTCGCCTAAATAACTATGGTGATAGGTGCTATATAAAAAACAGATACAGTTGTCTGGATTTATAATTGCATTTGAAAGGATGGGTAAAGCTGGCAAAGGAAATCCCATCCAAAATTGAAATTCTAGCCTGCTTAATTCAATTCTTCCTCTACCTCATTTCTTCTAGTAATAGCACATATACATTTATACAAAGGTATTCGAATGATGTTCTAACATCTTGGAAAACAGTGAAATAATTCAAATCAAATGTTTGCGGATACAAAATGTTGCTTCTGTGAAATGAAAACATAAAATATATGCAATTTTCCCCTGGCAGTTTATTATGGTATGAAGAAAAAACATTCTGTGCTTGAAGCTGACGTTATATTACAAATGTATTGCAAAGTATGATGTGACTATTAAAATATGATTACACAAAGTATGAACATTTTAAGAAGTTTACAGTACAGTGGATCTTTTATAAACAGACTTAAATATACATATGACAATAGTAGCTGACAAAAAAACATCAAAAATTAACTATTAACGTTGATAGACGTTTCCCCTGCGGGGAAAAAGTCTCACATTAAAAACAGAAAATTATGAAAAGCCTTGAAACCAGGAACAAATCACCTGTACACTACAAATATACATGGCAGAGGTGTGCAAACCAGAACGATTGTGTCACTAGATGATACCTCCATACAGGGGCTTTCTAATGTTTGGCTGATGTTTGCTCTTCTGGTGTGGCTTATTTCACACCATAATTCCTCAATTGGTTGCAATCTGTAATCACGTAATCTGTGTTAACAGTTGTACTATTATGAGTATATACTCGGTACTAGACAGTTAATGCATTCAGCGCTCTCATTAGCATATGGGGGGAGTGTATCCCGACTGAAAACTTTGCTGCAATCGGATATCTGTGGGTGGATCCCTCCACCCGCATGAAGCCCTGATGGGATCCACTCACAAGGATCAGTTTGCAGGCTGGGTGCTTTGAATAGGTTGACAGTTTAAAAAAAATGCAACTCCTCCATCTTCTTTCTTGACAAGGGAGACAAATTACCACATTTGCTTCCTGTTTAGCCAGTTTGCACAGACACCCCTAGCTCATGTGTTAAGTTATGTCAAAAACATAAGTATTTTATGCTGTAATACACAGTATTACTGAAACTAACAATATTATTTGCATATTTATAACAAGGTATAATGAATTTCCTATAATAAAACAAAAAAAATGTATGCTATAGATTTATTTACAAACAGTCCAGCAAAGAAGTATAAATACTTCTATATTTAATGTTTAGGAAAACATAATTTATAAAATATTCAAATATATACAGTCATCTGAAAAACTGCCAATATTAAACGTTGATGCAGGCAAAGAATTGGCCGCGTCCATTCATTCGGAATTGAAAGAGGAGGCAATTTTTGTCGGTTTGTTTTTACTTTTAAAAGTCATACTTAAGTTATTTACAAGTCAGTCTGCTTCCCTGTGAGCTAAACATGTCCGGAGCTTTGAGCATGCTGTCCCAAAATGTCATCTATCATTGTCAAATTGTTCAACCAGTCTTCATCATTGTTGCTACTGTTCTTCATAAGGGAGTCAATGAAGTCAGTCTCGCTGCAATGTCCAGGCAAGATCGAATTGCTCTGTTGTGGCACAAAGTCGTACTGCGGCAGCTCGGAAGCAGTACTCATTCTGCTGAATGTTCCTGACAGCTGGCCTGCGGAGGGGTAACTTGGCGGGCAGAGTCCTTGAGCAGGATTGAGCTGGTTAAAACTGGACATGCCTTGTGGCATGGATTTCATAACATTCATAGCCGGCAATGGTCCTCTGGTTAAATTGTGTCTCAAGTTCTGATTATTCAGCGTGCTCAGGCTCTGGCCGGACTGTCCCAGGTTTAGTTTTTGCATCTGTCTGACCTGGACTCCAGGTGCAATCTGATTAGGCGGCGCTACAGCCTGGTGGGAAAACTGCTGACCTGGTATATTTGGTCTCACGTTCTGTTTGGAGACGAGAGGGTTACTGGAGAATTGCTGCATGCTGGTATCCATTTGGCTTTGATTTGGCATTCTTGAAACCCCAGTCGGTGTCCACATCTGAGCAGATGCGTTGGGGTAGACAGTAGAAATTCTTGGCATACTAGGCTGTCTTAAGTGTTGCTGAGTTGCTGAGTGATTTGTTAAGGAACTGGAGCTAAAGCTAGACAATGTCATTCCTGGCCGGACAGTAGCATGGCTGTGAACCGTTTGGCATCCTGAGTGCATGCCCAGAGAGGTTTGGTTTGGTCGCAGAGGGATGTTAAAATCGGAATTAGGTGGAAAAATCCCTTGCTGTTTGCCAGGATTATGCGGAATCATAACCATTGTCCCACTGTTCTGGTTAACAGTGGTTGGAGTAAGTCCGGAGCCCAAGGTGTTCTGAAGTATTCCCGGGTTGGATGGCATCATGCGGTGATTCAGGGGAGGAGCTGGCATGGACTGACCGCAGTCAGTAGGAATAGGTTGTGGTACTGCTGTATACAAAAAAAGAGGTACATGTTAAACATTAAGGGTGCATTTATCCCTGAAACAAGGCAGATTTTTAATACAATGCTTTGCTTTAATTTCCCTCTTTCATTGAACAGGCCTCGCCACAGCATTCCTTGTCACAGAGTTACTACTTGAGTGATAAGAAAATAGGAGCATCCCATGTTACGTGACAAAATGTAGAATGGTTTTCTTTCAGTGCAAAGTATCATTAAGAGCCCTGCATTTAATGAGCGCCCGGCTCTTCAAGGCTTTTAGTAGCACACACTTTCACTCCTTACCCTGAAACTGATTCATCTGCTGGGGCGCAAATGAACTCCTCTGCTCAGACGCTACTCCCAGCATGTTTTGTTTCTGCTTCTCCTGGAAAAGAAGAGAAAGAGTTGTCGCGTTGCAGCCTCTCAAGGAACAAAAACAACAGCAGACATCTGAAGTGTGGCCAGTTGGGCACTAACAACCTACCCAATTACACACACAAGCTCTTCAGACGTGCAGCCCAGACAGTTCATTTCAGTCAGGAACTTAATTGTTCACATGCCCCTTCTTGCAAAGGTGTCCTCTAAATAGCACAGTCCAAGCAGGGGCTGCCTTAGGCAAAAATTGTGTAAGCAGGTCCACCTCTACAGGGGAGCTGGAATGACATTGGGACCACTTTGTTCACCCATCTTAGGGGGTGGGTTTCTACCCCCCAGCTCTCCTTGTTTCTGCTCAACCGGGACCTGATTCAAAGCCCACTGAGGTCACTGGGAGTCTTTCCATTATCCTCAGTGGACAAGGCTCTGTGTGCTGCAGGAATCTTTGGGTCTCCCCAGAATCCACTGGGCCAACTGTCTGGGCACATCCTTTGAAGCACCAGGTTCTTGGGGGTGGAAATGAAAGGTGCTCACAGCATGTGAACGAAGAGAAATGGGGCAGCCTTCAGGGGTTGGAGAGTGCTGGAGGAGAGTGCTGGTGGCTGCGAGTGTGTTGGGAAGATGGCTCTACCCTCATGTGTAGGCCAGAGCCCCGTTTTAAACAAAAACCTACGGTGGACCCACAGGGGGAGCCCATGGGGAGCTCCCTCCTTACCAGGATATCGTTGGCTCTGCCTAAAGTGAGCTGACTTGTATGCCATGCACTTTTCCTTCTGTTTCAGAGGCACCTTCTCCAGCAGAGCCTGCCTGTGCTATCGGGAGCTCTGGCCATGTCCTTCCAAATGGTGCCATGCTGTCTGCTCTGTGATGGCACATACAGTGCAGAGAGCACAGTGTGGGTTGGAATGAATGCCCCACAACTCCAGCACAGACAGGCGTGGGGCAGGTCAGGAAGGGGGCCATTTTGGTAGTGAGAAGGAGGCAAAAGCAGAGAGAGGAGGCAGACAGCCAGTAACTCCAGCTACCACATGCAGGACAGGCCTGGCGAGGAAAGCTCCCACTGCACTGTCCTCTTGGGGAGAGGGGTCTGATCGCCCCAAACCTGGCAGTTTCCTCAGGATCCAGGGGAAGCCAGGGCCATCCACGCAGAGGTTCTGTGCCTCCTCACTTCCTCTCATCCCTGGCAGCCCCTCCCACGCCAGCTCCAACGCAGCCTCTGCTGCCAGGGCCTCCCCAGCTCCTGGGAGGAGCGGCAAGCTCAGTGCAAAGGGGACTACAACCTGGGGCTGGACCATCTACTGGAAGGAATCCCCATGGTGCTGGAGGGGGTGGGAATGAAGAGCATCCCCCCAACCCTGCCTCACTCACTCCTTGAGCCAGATCCTCAGCATCTGCCCTCTCTCCTAGCACAGACCCTGGACTGCAGGGGATGGAAACAGCAGCGTGGAGGTGGCCACGTTCCTCTTCCACAAAAATGTGTGTTTGTATGCATGTGTGTACACACACACACACACACACACACACACCATTCCCCTGCTGCAACTGGTGCTGGCCTCTCTCAGAGACAGAAGTCTGGACTCCATGGTCCGATAGTCAGACCCAGCCTGGTGCTTTCCCACACTCCAGCAATACTCTGCAACAGCCATTTCTTACGCAGCACGTCTCACTTTAACACGGGCCATGTATACGTTACAGGAGCCACGTAGGCATAGCAAGCCGAACCTGCAATAGCTGCCGTCTCATGATTTGCTGCTTCAGCAAATGGTTCCTCATCGTATATCCATTCACTGTAGCTGGTGCAGGCACCGAGCCTCCGCTTGGTATGGTGCCTGGCTCCTGAAGTCTGGTAACAATTCCAGGATTTTGATCCTGCCAAGAAAGATAAAAAAGGGAAAAAAAATAAATCAACCTCACCAGGGAGATCACAACAGAAGCCATTGTCCCATCAACTGGTGCCCCCATCCAGCCCAGTTGCTATTCCATCCTTGAACTGCATCTTCTGGATTTTTACAGAGACTGCAACATTGAATGCTGCACACTGAGGCTGTTGTAATGAGCAGCAGTGGACTGCCCTGACTTCAGAGTATCAACACAGGAAGAAACTGAAGGATCAAAGGTTAATCCAAAGTTCTTTGTTCCTGGCCCACAGCTAGGCGACGGATACACAGTGGAGTCACATGGGTATATAACTGGCAGAAGGGATGTGAATCAAGCCCTATATTCTCCACTATTTCCCCAACGTGACGCTAACAGACAAAGGAAGAAGAGCTGGAGTAAAGCAGGAGCTAGATATTGGATAGAAAGGAGAAGCACACTGTAGAAAACTTAGGAAAAGGAGAGCCAAGGTCATGCAGAGAGCTGGGAGTGGGGAAGACCAGCAGAAAGCTCCTGGTTAGGATGCTCTGGAAACAAGGCAAGAACCTGAATATGCAGAGGAGAGAAGAGCCAGATTCCCAACTGGC
This sequence comes from Macrochelys suwanniensis, assembly GCA_033296515.1. NCBI lineage: Eukaryota > Metazoa > Chordata > Testudines > Chelydridae > Macrochelys > Macrochelys suwanniensis. The sequence continues at coordinate 93,399,530 of CM065783.1, forward strand.
ATCAATCAGCGTTACTCCACTGGAATCAATGAGCCAGATCCCCAGCTGGTGAGAACTGGCATCTCTCCGTCATGGTCAATAACGGATCGGCGTCAATTTACGCCACCTGAGAATCTGACCCAAAATGAACAGAGGGGAAAATTCTAAAGCCCATCACAACAGCACCCCAAAGATTTTGGGACCAGAACCTGAAAGGAAGAGGAAGCCAGAAACATTTAAGCCAAAACATCTTACAGAAGTAGCATGTAATTAGGGGAAGAAAAATAAGTGAAAAAGCCACGTCTTCAGTGAAGAAGAGGAAGAGCAGAGAAATGCTCCAGCAAACTCTACACCCAGGCACAGTAGCTACTAGTATAGTCCCCATTTTAACATCCAGCTTTTACATTATTTATGATGCTTTGTTATTATTGGCAGAGAGAATTATGTACATTATATCCAGCATTCTTAACCAGGCCATGTTTCCTTTGTTTTCAGAATGGAAGCCCGCATCCTTTGTCTGAGAATCAATGTTATCAGAAGATAAGCAAGAAGAAAATGGTTGTTGCCTTTTGACTTCTGACAATGAGAATCATGCTAAAATGGAGCAAACAGGATACGAGCAATGGTCCGGAGTGACCAGAAGGAGACGTTGGATGGTGTTTGTCAAAAGCCAGGCTGTCAGAGCAGGAACGCCTTTCGCGATGGTTTCACTATAAGGGATTGCCCCGGTCATTCGGAGATATATACTTTTTTAAAAATAGGAGCGATTACCAAGAAGGTCACTGAAATTACTCACTTTTATGGTGCCTCCTTTTGTTGCAGCACTTAGGTCTATTATGCAAAACCACAATTGATGAAATGTAAATGCCTGTGAGATAATTCACCAAAAGACACAAACCTGCAACTCATCACTGGACTCATTATCATTCCTATTCATGGGCAGTCTCACAAAACCAGACATTATTACCGCTGCTTTGCTTACAAGCCTGCTGGACACTATTCCTTTTTTCTCCTCCCTCCCACGGAAAGAGAAGGAGGGGAAGAAAAGTAAATATGATTTACTCCTGATGTAAATACAAAAGTTCATGTAAAGCTAGTGTTCTGCTTTCATGTCAGATATTATTCTGCAGCCATAGTTAAGCTTTGAATAATATGGATTGCCTCTAGGGTAATATTTGAAAGAGCAGGGATTCAGTTTGTGTACTCTACACGTGAAAGACACTGAAATGTTCATATCACTAAAATCCCTGCCATCTAGCCAATTTCCTCCCAACTTGTCTTGTTGCGTGCAGAGGGTCTGTGCTTACTGAAGCAAACAAGTTTAGTGCAAGGACAATCATTCTGGTTTGCTCAGGGCTATTGCATTAACAAGTCATAACATTAAAGTCTTTTTTTTTTTTTAAACTAATCGTGTCCACCTCATTCTAATTTCTCCGAAACCTAATTAGGAAAATAATGTTGGTTTTTCCATATTATTAATGGTAAAGAAGGGGAAATCACATTACTAATTGCAGCTCTTGGGCTGCAGCAGAATGGCCTAACGATATGGGATTTTGCTGGAAGAAGGACAATCAGCCAAGTTCATTTGCAAATACCCAGAATAGGTTGCTACATTTGGGAGAAGTGTTGCATAACATTTAATTAGCCACTAAAGAAAAATAATATATATACACATTTTTGCTTGGGGGAAAATTAGGCCCAAAGATTAAAAAAAGAAGAAGAAGAAGTGTGGGGGGAGAACAAGGAAGGAATTCAAAGTCTTTCATTTTACAGTTCATGTTTAGGATGAGCAAAAAAAACAAAACACCTCTCTTATTTTCACCACTAGTGGGAACTACTGCATTCTCTTACAGCAGAAAAAAACCATGTAAGTGTCATGACTAAGAATAGCTCTTGCATGTGGTCTAAAGGATGCTGCTATCTGTACCAAAGGTTAATCAACTTTAAACATTTTTCTTTTTCATCACTCCCCAAGAAAAATCGCTTCCCATGCTAAGGCCAAGCCAAACAAGCCACGATCTGAACTGGCCCATGCTTTGGGCTATCCCATTTTAAATTTCAGGAAGATAGCATCTTGGGTAGGATTTGAATTTCAAAGCCAGAGACCACAGCCCTGGGTGTTCACGTATCTAGGGGTGTGTTTAGTTACTTGTGGGCTAAGATATGAATGCCTGGTGTGCAGTCATTCAATTCCTCTTGTGTTTTTCATAATACATCACAGCTTCTCCCGGTCTCTCTCTCACTCCAAAACTCAAATTAAAACATCAAACCAGCAGAATCTTTAACCAAACAGCACATTATAAGGAGCCTGGAAATGTTGAAAGCATGTGGTTCTGTTGCTAGGCAAACTGTCACACGGCAGTTTCAGAGCTCTACAGTACTCAATGGGCTTTTCTGTTGGAGATGGGATTGGTGCTGTGAGTGGGTGGCTAGGGACCCAGCATTGGGTGCTTGTGTTGGGAGTTAGGCAGCAAGAGTTAGAGTCAGGCTACGTCTACACTACCCGCCCAATTCGGCGGGTAGCGATCGATGTTCTGGGATCGATTTATCGCATCTCGTCTAGACGCGATAAATCGATCCCAGAGCCGCTCCCCGGCGACACCGGAACTCCAGCTCCGCGAGTGGAGGAAGCGCTGTCGACGGGGGAGCCTGCCTGCTGCAGTGTGGACCGGGGTAAGTACTTTTTAAAATCGATCTAAGATATTCGACTTCAGCTATGTTATTCACGTAGCTGAAGTTGCGTATCTTAGATCGATCCCGCCCCCTAGTGTGGACCAGCCCTCAGTTTTCAGGAATGTGTATGCTTAGTACCCGTGCTCAGGTACCACCATTACCCCTGAGGGAGAAAACCCTGGTCTTTGTGTACACCAATGATGGGTCAGATGCATCACTGGCCATTCACAAGCATAAACAACGTATGCAGTGACTCACTGTTAGAGCTGCACGTATGCACAAACAGCACGGGTGATTCCTGTGAGTGTGCAGTCACAGCAATTATGGCTCTGATCCAGCAGAGCATTTACACGTGTGCTTAACTCAAAGGCCATGCATAGTCCCAGTAGAGACTATGCACATGCTGAAAGTTAAGCACATGCTTAAGTGCTTGGCTGGATCTGGGCCCACATTTACAAGCTGTGCACATATGCACTTCTAAAAACCTGGCTTCCAGTTGCAGTAAGTGCACAGGCAAATCAGTTGTAACAACGTGACCACATTTCAGAAACTCCAGCTCTCTGCTGTTCATCCAGTAATCACACACGTTCACTTAGGTGAGAATCTGGAAAGTTACAGTCCTTAATTCTTCACGAGTCTTCATTAACAAACGTAAGTCTAAAAACAGGACTTCCCCAATGTCATCTTGAGGGGTTTAGTCACCCTGGATGGGCAGGCAAGAATCCCATTAACCTTAATCTAAAGTAGTCACTGTTTTTTTAAAAAATGTTGGAAAGCGCCAGTCTCATTCATCATTCGTATATTTTCCCATCTGCTCTTAAGGTGGAACTCTAAGGAATAGAGCATAAAGCAACTTCAATTTTAAAATGCACTAAGTTAAGACCAGAGCTATTGAAGATTTACAATATATTTCAATGAGGGCATGAAGGGGACTGCAAACTGCTGGACAAAGTCATTGAAAACATCAAGAAGACAGTGACCTGCAGAAGAGTGGCTCTTGGAAAGGCACATTTACCTTCCAAGACATAAGCTGCCAATGGAGACCACTGAGCATTATATTACAGACCCTCACAATAAAGCCAAGTCATGTGAATTTGAACAGTTAACAGATGGACTAATCAGAACGGAATTCTTTGTGGTTAACAGATAACCAGGTCAAAGCAGGGTTATTGTGAGAAACAGACTCAGCTTTGCAAAGAACAGTGGGTATTTGCTAGTGAAAACTGTGCATCTCAAACGAAAGTAACAAGCCGTGGAAGAACTGAAGTACGTCTGATTAAAAATGCATACAGTGACTGAGCTTTAAAAGTATCTTCCTTTTTGAAAGACACTGCCAGTTTGAGAAATAGTCCCTTTTCTTTAAATGGGGCTCACAGCTGAATCCAGTAATTACAGCTCTCAAAACAGAAGTAAATGTTTAAGTGCAACCACTGTACCAAAGACAAAATGCAAAGGTAAACAGGCAGCACATATCAGACTTCTTCGCTGCTAACATGGGGGTGGAGGGTGGGGGAACAAAAATGTTAGTGCCGATGCCTAACAAGCTTTTTGAGCCAAGACAATTAACCCTGAAGTAGTTACAAACAAGCTATATTCTAGCAAACTAGGAGAGAAGAGATACTGCAACAAAACTCCTCAACCGTTCTACTGCTGGCTCTGCTACTGACTCACTGCAAAGCCTGGGCTAATCAGACAACCTCTACAGGTATGTCTACATTGCAATTAGACCCCCACGGCTAGGGTGACCAGATCGGGACAGTCCCGATTTTTGGGTCTTTTTCTTATATAGGCTCCTATTACCCCCCACCCCCTGTCCCGATTTTTCACACTTGCTGTCTGGTCATCCTACCCACGGCTGGCCCATGCCAGTTGACTTGGGCTCCTGGGTCTTGGGCTAAAGGGGTGTTTAACTGCAGGGTCCTAGGGTCCAGGCTCCAGCCCAAGCCTGAATGTCTATACTGCAATGAAACAGCTGCTGAGCCTGAGCCCTGCGAGCCTGAGCTAGCTGGCATGGGCCAGCAGTGGGTTTTTAACTGCAGTGTAGACATACCCTATGTGCCCAGTTCACATATCTGTAAAATGGGAAGAATGAGGCTTTCCTACCTTGCAGGGTGTCGTGAAGCTTCATTAACTCATTTATGGACAGCGTTTGGAGGGGTGACCTCACAGACTCATAGACTTTAAGATCAGACGGGACCATCATGATCATCTAGTCTGACCTACACAAGAAAGTTTTCTTCTGTACAGGGGACATGTAGATGGGTGTTGGCCTCAGACTGCAGCCTCAGTGTATCCTTGTGCGCCCACACCTGTCTGTCTTGTAAGCTCTCTGAGGCAGTGACTGTCTTTTTTGTTCTGTGTCTGTACAGCTCCGAGCACAAAGGGGCCCAGGTGTGTGACTGGGGCCCCTAGGTGCTCTGGCAATATAACTATATTAGAAAGATCCCGTTGTTCCATGCATCAAACTACACTGAAATGAGAGTTGCCCGTTTGGCTCTACTGCAGGATCCATAAAGAATCCACGTATGGTGTTCCCTCTGCCTGGTATTCTTGAGAGGCTGAATAACAGGAAGAGGGTGGAGACATGCATATGTTTAAAAAAGGGAAATCCTGGTGCAAGCCTTTACTAAGCAGCTGCTATCAATGCTTCCATAAGTTTTAATCTAAATGGATATTAAAAGGTAAAAATATTTGGGTTGAGATGTGGCTACCTTAGTACAAACAACCTCCTTTCCCACCCCCGCCCCAAAGCCTTCCATGCATTGGCAGAATTTTCATGTTACATGACTTAAAACTGATGTTATAACAGGTCATGACTGTTTATATTAAATCTGCATGCACAGATTATAGACCCTATTTGTTGTCTTTAATATGACTTTACATTTGCTCTTTGGGGAAAGATTTCTTCCTTTCCTTCTCCCTCTTCTTCTCCACCCCGACTCCCACCCCAATTCTACCTCCACTTCTAAGATGCACTTCAAGATAAAACTGACCCTTTTAGTTCAGACATCTTCTGAAGCTCCCCTCACCCCCTTCCGGTTTGTTTGTTTGAACACAATATACAAGCATTGATAAAACAAACTGTGTAGCTCAGTGGGTCTTTTCCTTTTTCATCTTCCACCCGTTTACTTGATATACAACCATGTGAAATACTATCAGACTCAAGTTTCTAGGCTTATTTCAGGGGCTGTCAGTCAGGAACAAGCTTTGTTTGAAGACTGTAAGTGATCCATGGGTATACAGTTTTGTAAAAAAAAAAAAAAAAAAAATTTCTTTTAAGGTCTTTCTTCTGTTCTTATGGCACTGGCATGCTTAGCATCACACAAAGTTAACCCTCCTTTGATGAAAGCAATGACAAGATCACTAAACCTGGTTGGCAACTACACCCAGGACTGTTTTGGCCAAGTAAAATAGAAAATACGCTCATCTCCTTATAGCTGCTGTTACGCTGAACACTGCTCAAAAGATAAATATCCATAATTCTGTTTCTAAATGCATCCAGGCTTTTAACAGGATGGAAATTCAGCCCAACTCCTACTTCCAAAAACAATTAATCAAATTAGTGAAAACTTTTATGCAAGGATTTTGCCACATTTTTTCCCCCAGCTGGTTTTATTTAGCAGAACAAAGCAAAAAGGATATCTAAAACCTATGGCAAGTTATTGCATTGGTTGTTTTACTTCATACAGAGGAAAATGCATGCTTTATCAGGCTTATCTGAGATCATGCTAATAGGGGGTTTTAATGAACATCATATTGGTAGCAGGAAGGAGCACAGGAGAGTGGTTCGGGAGTACAATCAGCGATCCACTTATTAGACAGCTGGGACACTCAATGTAATGTGGGGATGCATAAATCCCAGGGCACTGAATGCACTGCAGGGTAAGCAAGCCTTAGAGTAGGGGTGGCCATGGTACCATCAAAAGTGACTCCCTACCTTCCAGGAGGGGCTGGAGTAGATTGCAAATCACACCCTAGGTCCAGGCATCCCCTAATGGCACATTGCCAGAGCATCATTAATGGCAACCTTGGAAGAGGACCTTCTGCACTCCCCCTCTCCGAGTGAGGGGCAGCCGCAGGATCGGAGCTGCACTCTTATGGGAGCACCCAGGAAATCAGAATGGTAGGAATGGCTCTGCCGCGGTCCCGATCACAGGGCGTCCTCAGCACACGTACATTGTTCCACACTGGCAGCTCCATTCAAGGCCGGAATTCTAAGAGTCTTACTCATTTTGAGCAGGGTCTTTTGGTCACTACCCTTTCTAAGAAATTCACCTGCCTTGGTCACACACACACCATGTCTAAAGTCCAAACCAGAGAATAAAATATTTATATTTGGCTTGTTTCCGCCGTCACGATTCTCCAACCCTTGACAATGCACTCTCGTTCCCACGGAGGGCAGCTCACCTATCCATTCAGTGAGAATCTAAAACTGTATTTATCTCGCCCAATTTTGGCTAGTAGTCCCTTTCTGACCGCCTCTCCAAGGCTCCACCACTAGCCCCAATGACAAACTGCAATGGCTCGCGTCTCTAAAGTACAGTTTGGTTCAAGGAATCTGTGTGTTGTGCGCTCTCTCTAACGGAGGTGTTGATAAGGTTCACAGGAGTCAGTGTAGCTGAATGCACAACAGGAGCAGCCACAGAAGAAAGCGCCAGCTAGATGCTGACTATATATATTAAATAGTTGGAGGGGTGGGGGTGGGGAGGATGAAATAACCATGCAAGGTTTGGCTCAAACATGGCAAAAGTCAGGAAATTCAGTGTGAAGGGGGCAATTTAGTCCTTCACCTGCCCAATTCTGGAGATCTCTGCCATTTTTATATACTTGGACCAAATCAAGATGGAGTGGGTTAAAACGGGTTCTTTTTCTTTCTGAGCTCTCCCCCCCCCCCCCCCACCATGCTATAAAAACTCCAAGGCCCACCTGTGTCCCAAAAACTGTTTTTCTGCATATAAAAGCCAGGGCCGGCATTAGGGGTAGCAAGCAGGGCAGTTGCCCAGGGCTCCACGCTACAGGGGCTCCCGGGAAGCTACATTGCTCAGTCTTCAGCTTCAGCCCCAGGTGGCTTTCTGCCCTGGGCCCCAGTGAGTCTAATGCTGGCCCGGCTTCATAGACCCCCTGAAACCTGCTCGTGACCCCCCAAGGGGCCCCAGACCCCTGGTTGAGAACCACTGGGTTAAAAGAAGGAGTTTTTGCATTGCTCCATTTTTGCAAGTTAATTTTTTTAAAATATATAATATAGATTATGCACATGAGCAGCAATCACTTTTTCACTGTTAAATCTCTTACCTGCTTTCATCCCTTCCTGCCAAACCAGAGTACCTAAAACTCCCAGATCAAGTAATCAGTCCAATCAGGTTCCAAATGCTCCTCAACTTAAAAAACCCCACAACAATAAATGTTGGGCTAAAACGATTGATAATAAATAGGCTGACACCTTCTATGCAAAGTCATAGCCAAGGTGCTAACATCTAAAAATAGAAAAAAATATGTTAAGGCACCCTTGACTATTAGTGTACATGGTGCCACTAATTAAAAAAAATCAAGAGAAATATTTATTGAGACACCCAGAGCTGAAATCCCATAACCAAGTCAACTCAATCTCCCCTTCAAAATTCCTTTCCCCTTTCCATTCAGATTGTATTTACAAACTGGAGAGGGCTCATTTTTTTCTTGTGTCATTTCATTATTACAGAGTTGAGATCACTAGCCATCTGCAGCTTCATTTCATCAAGCTCCGATTTGTCCTTGGAGCAAGGTCATCTGGGACAAGAACATAAAATGCCGCTTTCCACCACTGACAGTTCTTTATGCCTTCCTGTAAATATCCCCACTAATTTTAAATAATTTCACCACTTCAGACTTTTTCCCCACCTCCCAACAGGCTGATGTACAAATACATGAACAGGGATCTCATCATTTAACCACTGCATGAGACACTCGAAAAGCAATTAATGGTGTTTATTTGTAGATAACTGAAGCATTTCAAGCTATAGCTCAGGAATCCTTGGTAGCTTCACGTGACTTGTAGGATATTAACTATGGGTCAGGAATTGGCCCATTCCTGACCCATTCAACATCATCATAAGCTTGGAGCACCTTTATTAGCACTGCATCCACCATATCCCCACCCCAACCCCACAAATGCACAACTCCCGCCCGCCCCCCCCAGTCAATGCACAAAAATTACCAGCTGCATAATATATCCCCTATGGTGGGTGCAGTGCTAATAAAGCATCACTGGGTGAATATGGGTTAGTTTATGGAAATAAAGAGACTGGGAAGGAAGGATTTTCAGATGCATAACAGAAAATTCCAAGCTAAAAATTAATAGGAAATTAACATGGATTTTTTTTCTCAAATCAGATCTGATTTGCCATCGGTTCTGGGGCACCTTCTCCTGAACAGAGACCACAGCTCTAGATTGCAAAACCACACAGGGCAAATTAATGTAAGAGTCCTGATCAGTACAAATCATAAAGCAACAGAGAGTAATTAAATAACGGGGGAATCAGCACTAGCTCTTGGGGTCTTAATTCCTAGCTCTCGATGGCATACACTGGCATCAGCACACTGATGGGGGCAGATTCTGATCTCAATCTCACAGTATCGCTGTGTATCTGGAAAATTCAGCTACCGGGCTTGTGTACTGGATTCTGAGATATGCTCTGATGTGCATGGCAATCTGGCTCACAAAGACTATTTTGTTGCCTTACCTGTCTGGCTTTCTGGAACCAATAAGTCTGCCTGTAAATACATGCATACTATGCAGGCTTGGTTTGAAACTTTGGCCTGCAATTGCAAATGTGTGCAAGTACCTCAGTTATGTACACAAGTGTCTAACTGCTTTATTTGCATATGCAAATGCCCTTCTGGATCCACAAGTGGGGGATCTGCTCATGCAAATGTATGCATGCATCATGTCAGAGGCAAGGTTTGAAATTTTTTTTAACTACACACTGGCTGCAATTTTTCAACAATACCTAAGGGAATTAGGCACTCAGTTTCCATTGTAATTCAATGGGTGTCACACCCGTGACTCCTTTACATAACTTTGAAAATTCTACCCCAAACCATTGTTTCCTTTATTTTACAAGTCTAAACACAGCTTCTCCTTACGCAAAGCCCCCCTTCACACTGCCCTTGTGGTGGAGTCCTGAGTTGTTGGCACACAGAGGGCATGGCAGCGGGCATGCTAGGTGTATGGCCCGGACACGCTGCACTCCAGTGATCTGTAGCTGGCATAAAGGCCACTAGGGGGCCATTACGAGTTGGAAGACAATGATCCTCTATTTGGGGACACTGAAGAATGGAGATTAAGTGATTTGCCCGAGGTCACACAAGGAATTTGTACCACAGTCGGGAACTCCCGAGTCCTAGTCCAGTTACTAACCACGAGGCTACAGAAAAGAATGTGTCATGGACCAGACACTGAGCAAACCAGCCTTTGAAGATGCTTTATGGCAGAGCAAACCTGCCTAACTTAAGGCATTTGGCCTGAAACTCAAGCTTCTGTTTGTCTATGCCCCTTCCTGCTCAACCCCCAAAGCTGCTGTCATGGCTTCAACCACTAATGAAAATTGGACTCGAGTGCCTAAGACACGTAGGTGTCTCTGAAAATTTGACCCTTTGGGGGTTTTAAATATATAAAGCGACACAGAAAAATCCAGGGTCTTGGGAAGGCTGCTGAGATTTCCCTCTTCCATTTGAGGCACCGACATTGCCGAGCCATTACCAGCGCTTCTTTCACAAAAGGACATCGCACGTCAACAGTTAACTTCCCTTTGTTCGCATACAAATGATTAAGGTTAGACACTTGCCTGGTGACATCACCATCGTTTAAACATGCTGGATATGGTCCAGGGAACCAAAGTTATTGCTGACCCCATAGTTACTGATCCGCTTTGCAAGTAGCTGATGTCTGCTCTCACTTTATGAATTATTTAATGGGTTAAAGATTGATCAGATCTTCTTTATGCAATGTGCGGCTATGCAGCGGGCAGAAGGACGTAAACATGCATTAACAAGGTTAAAGTCATATACTGTAACTACCCTGTCTGTTTTCAGCTTGCAGCTTTATTGACTTAATCATACTGGCACTGCAGCCAACAAATCATTAAATCCATTCCATTCTTTTGCTGGTTACCAGCCACAAAAACAGAGGCAGGCAAACGCTAAGCAAATCTCGAGAGGGGGTGGAAAGGAGAGGTGGGTGGAGGCGGAGGGGGGAAAGAGAGAGAGAGAACAGTGGGATCACTATGGAATTCTGGCCTGTCCCTTGAAGCACAAAGATGCCAAATCTGTCTTTATGGACTAAGTGGTCTCATGGTTTAAAGTGACACACTCATTTGTTCCTGTTTTGCAATGATTAAAAAAAAAAAAAAAGAAGAAGCCAACTGAGCTTCCTTGCCTCTGTAAGGTTTTAGCTGTGCATGCGTATGTGACAGAGAGCGAGTGAGCATGCACATGCAGTACACTTCTGTAAACAAATGTGAGGGTCAGAAAAGATAATATCTGAGCACATGCCGTACCTCAAGACATCTCAGCGTCCTGCGTCACGCATACTGCTAATCTGCAGTGAAATGCAGGCCTGATTAAGAGTTCAGCATGCAAGAAAAATACCATGTGCATTTAAATAAGTCCCAAGCTCCCCCTGCCCCCCCAGCTGCCTTCTGAGAGTAATGATGACCACTGCGGGGAAAGGAAGAAATATCTTGATTTCAGACTTTAGTAAGAACTGTAACCCTTAAATCTGCAGTAAAAAGCCTACATTTTCAAATCAGTGTTCCGAAGGGTAGGCTAGATAAGCCAAACCCACATTTAAGTGCCTAAACATAAGTGCCTTGATTTTCACGAGTGCTGAACACTCAGATGTGCCACTGAAGTCAATGGGAGAGGCAGGTGCTCAGCACCTGTGCAAAACCAGGCCACTTTTTGAGGAATTTAATGGTAGGTACCCAAAGGTAAAAAATATAGGCATTACACTTTAACTTGTTTTTTTAAGTCCCAAGACATTTATTTGCTATTACTGCCTTCCTCGTTCTCCTCTGGGTGATGGCAAGTGTTTTCGCCATCACCCCAAGGGACAGGTGTCTGTCCTGAACAATAGGAAGTTTGTGCCCATTGTAGATTATAGATTCCCCCCTATGTCTTCCAAACATTACAGGGAGGCTATGTCTGATGGAGTCCAGTGTGAAACTCCTGTAGGCCTTCAGACAGCAGGATGAGTTTGTGTCTTGCCTCTTTTAGAGAAGGCTGCTTCTCTTTTTTTGTGGGCTTTCCCCTCACAGAAAGAGGCTATCAAGGAGATTCCCCTAGAGTAGAATGACTCACCCACAAGATTATATCCAAATAGATTCTGACCGTCCCCGTTCAGCTGCATGAGGAGGGAGAGGTCAATGAGTTCCCCTCTCTTACTCCCTGCATACAGGCTGGCCATCATCTCCCTGGGAAAATAAACCTGTTCCTACTAAGTGCCATTCCCTCCCACTACTCTACCTCACTCATGCATACTACACTGTTCTGACGTGCGCACCCTGTCATGAGCTACAGAATCACAGAACTTTTTAAAGAGCAGTCATCAATGGTAGTTAGAGTTATTTTCTTTAGACACAAACAGGCTTCACCACAGTTTGAGTTCCAGCTTCGTCTCCTTGTTTACCAGGCTCCATAGCATGTGTGGAATCCTATAATGTGCACAGAGACATCTAGTGGCTAGTATCAGAGGGGTAGCCGTGTTAGTCTGGATCTGTAGAAGCGACAAAGGGTCCTGTGGCACCTTATAGACTAACAGAGGTATTGAAGCATAAGCTTTCGTGGGTGAATACCCACTTCTTCGGATGCAAGCAGTTTTTTCCACTGCTTGCATCCAAAGAAGTGGGTATTCACCCACGAAAGCTTATGCTTCAATACCTCTGTTAGTCTATAAGGTGCCACAGGACCCTTTGTCGCTTCATCTAGTGGCTAAATACTATACTGCAAATAAACAGATTATTACACTGCCCACGAGTCAACCAGCAGTCCTTTTGGGAACACCAGCTATATGATGGTCCCAACCTGTGCCCCAGTAACTAGTCTGTATGTACCCAGGGCAGAATTTTGGCCTGAGAGAGAAGCAGAATATAATGCATTTAATCAGTGAGACAGGATACTCCTTTGATTCTTGACTATGGCACCTAGACACTACGATGCATGCACTAGAAATATGGAGACAATCTCCTTATTCCTCACAACAACACTGTGTGGTGGATACTGTCTCTATGTTGCTGAGGGAGAGAGGTGAAGTGACTTTCCCAAGGCTATGGAGGAAGGCAGGAGAGCCACAGCTATCTAAGATACTTATGTGCCCCCCCCCCCCATCACCACAGTATCTGAATGCCTCACTATCTTTAATGTGTTTGACCTCACATCACTCCTGTGAGGTAGGAAAGTGCTATGCATCCCCATTTTACAGATGGGGAACTTAGGTACAGAGAAGTTAAATGAATCACCCAAGGTCACCCAGGAAGTCAGCAGCAAAACAGGGAATTGAACCCAGGTTGCTAAAGTCCCAGCCTAGTGCCCTTAATCACAGGACCATCCTGCCCCTGAAATGGAACTCAGCAGTCCCTGGCTCCCAGTCCTGTAATCAGTGTTGCAGATCACGCTACTCTCTAAAATGTACTTTGGGTTTATCTCACATGCGAGAGTCCAGTTTTGTGGCTACGGTTTCGTGGCTACAGCCGCCACAGCTTCAACATGACTGTTTCTGCTAGCTGACAGTGGGATTTCAGCTCTCTCGGTCCAGCGTGTACTGTTACTCAAACCGTGCACGCTTGCGGGTCTGAGCGCTCAAAGTAAGTGCATCTGTGCTGAATGCTTGTGTCTTCGGGCACCTTTTCTCTCAACTGCGAACGTTGTCACAAGATACAAATGCAGGCGAGGCTTCTGTTTGCCACATTCATTAAGCAGACAGACTGTTCCAAGGGTAAATGATGAACCCAGTGATGTCTTAGGAACTACGCACACAGCCAGGAGTAACACACCAAGAGGGCTATTTATAATCCCCAATTCCAAAGCACTAAAATAGCACTGCTTTTATTTTTAAAATTTAGGCAGACTCGTGTTTGCAGATTTAAGCAACTCAGCTGGTGGGTTTAACCAGGTGCAGGCTTTTCATTCCACTGGGGTGGTCATTGGTGTGGGCTGGGAAGTTCATAGAAAGGGCTCAGCACACAAGGTCTTTTATCCAGCATATTCCTGTGACCACAGTCACACGTCTTAGTCAAGCTCCTGGGAAGAAGTGAGGGATGGGGGTGGGCGGATACATTGATCCCTCTCTCTGCAATAAGCAGAGAGGAGATCCCCTTCTTCCCCACAGCTCCTCCCAGACTGCTGTGGTCAGTGCTCCCAAATCTGTTTCCATCTACTTTAACCAATGGTCAAGTTATTCCAAGGAATGCGAGTTGCCCTGAAATAGAATACAAGGGACAAACTCTGCCTCCGGATGCACACATGCTGAAATGCAGTGGAAGATAGGGGTGTGGGGTGTGAGAGAGAGAGACGTAGAGTGACCAGATGTCCCAATTTTATTGGGACAGTCCCGATTTTTGAGTCTTTTTCCTATATAGGTTCCTATTACCCCCCATCCCCTGTCCTGATTTTTCACACTTGCTGTCTGGTCACACTGAGAGAGAGAGAGAGAGAGAGAGAGACGGGGCAGAGTTGATGAATTCCTTAAAATTACTCTGTGTGCGTGCACGTGGGCGAGAGTGAGTGAGAGACTAAGAATGCCCACACTGGGTCAGACTAAAGGTCCATCTAGCCCAGTATCCGACAGTGGCCAATGCCAGGTGCCCCAGAGGAAATGAACAGAACTGGCAATCATCAAGTGATTCATTCCCTGTCGCCCATTCGCAGCTTCTGGCAAACAGAGGCTAGGGACACTAGAGAAAAGGGTGCGGGGGGAAGAGAGAGAAAGAGATGGTACAGGCATCAGAAGGAGTTAATGGGCCCTACAATAAAGTGATCCTTTTTGTTTATATATCTTTAAGCAATGCACAGAAGTAGTCATTATACAGAAGGAGTCAAACTAGTTTAGAACTCCTGAAGTAAGAGCTTTCCACAGCCTCAAAGGGCTAACTCTTTGCACAACTCTTTGTCATTGTCTGCATTTCATTCGGCTGCTCCCGTCAGTTATACCTCTTGTAAAGCAATTATGAAATATTCAGAGCAGGAGTGAGCCAACGCCGAGGAAGACAGGTTGTGCTTCAGTGTCACATCCTAAATCGTTGGGCATTTTGTTTTAATTGCAGGGTTATTTTTAAACAAGGAACTGGTTATTAACTCAGGACAAAGCAGAACCTACCACTCCCCATCATTAAAAGGGCTATGATGGGATTCAAGAAACTCATGGCTGGCCAAATTCAGGCTCCCTTCATTCTGGTTGTACAGGCTGGCGTGCAAAGGCAGCACTGATGTGGGGCCCTATGCTAGCTTCACACAGCTAGGGGCTGGAGGAATCTGCCCAAGCTGCAGGAGGTCAGGTCTGGGAGTATCTATGCTAGATTGTCCTGAGCCCAAACACTGCCCTGCCTCCTCCCACAGAGGATATGGGAGAGCAAGAACGCAGTGGTTTTTGGAGATGCCATTGTGGGGGTGCAGTGACTGCTCTCTCTGTCACCAGCCTCCTTTCTCACAAAGAGGTGGCAAGTCCTGGATCTGGCCTGCAGGTATGTAACCTGCTCTCATTAAAATTCAGGTTATATTTTCATTCACAAGATTTTTATCTGTATTGAAAAAGGTTTCTGATTTCACCAGCACTAATCAGGACACCACAACAGATTTCCCCTCTGAGACACGAGGCTCAGCGCCTTTGTAGGGCTCATGTGGAGCGGGTTTTCATTCTCCTCTCCCTGCCAGAGCTACTACAAAGCTGCATGTTGAAGAGATTAAAAAAAAAAATCACGGATCCACCCTACTTCTTAATAAACGTTCCCACAGACACAAATCCTCCCACCCACCACAGTACTTGCTCCCAGAACTTCCCGACCCTACGAAGGCCTCCCTCGCTCCACTACAGTCTTGTGGAGTAAGAGAAATGTGTCAACACACAGAACTGGTGCCCACTTCAAGCTCTGGTTTATACTAATGCAGACATCATAAAAATAAACTCCCAGCAAGTATTTCCTATATAAACAGATTAGCATACCTTAAACTCTTGATTGCTCCCACATCACATAGCCATAGATTCAGTGCATGCTGGTTCAATTCACCGGGGTGTTTTCACTCCCTTACGCTGTCACTAAGGCACTGAAGATCCAGTGACCTGAAGGAAGATACCTAGGAGACCCTATGGAACAGTCACGAGCAAACCTGTGGATACCATAATAAGTTGGGAGGCCTAATATGCTACTGGGACAAAAGATCTGGGCTGAGAGAGGAAAAAGCACATCCACAACTGGCTTTACCAGAGGAATGAACCAGTCCTGGGTTATATCCTCCTTTCTCTCCTCCCACTTCCACTCCCAAGGACCATGTGAATCACTGGAATGGAGGAAAAATATATACTACATTCTACGAGCACAGGAATTAGAGATATCCAGAAAAGTCACCTCTGGCACTTGACACCAGCTGCAAAACTGGGTTAGCTTGACATTGCTGCTGGAGGTGAACGGACCCAGAAAAGCAGACTGCCACTTGGATACCAGCAGAGCTAAAACCCTGTCTGCAGGGCAGGATCCATCCACCTGGGTGAATTGACAGATAGCTGGAGTCCCACCAACAGGGCAGAGTGGCAGGTCCTTAAACCAGAAGCACCAAGGAAGTAAGGAAACAAAAAAGTGGTTCCTCACCAAAACAAGATGTTTTGGCACCTTAGTGTGATGAGGCTAATGCCATTTCCAAGGCTTTGTCCGAGCAGATCATGACAGCTTGGTCCTACAGGAGTTCTCTAATGGATCAGACAGTTTTTCTGATGATCCTCAGCTCAAGAATAGTGAGGTGATAAACATTTTTCAGGAAAAAGAAACCCAATAACTTTTGGACTGTGTACTCCCCTCCCCCCCGAACCTGCCCAATCCTGGAGACACTGCAAACCATGCTGGTTCTGGAAGAGGAATCCCTCAGGGTCTCTCCCAGGTACTAATTCAGGGAGCACTTCACTTCACTGGAAATAATTCAGAGATTGTCTAAACTACAGCATCCAGCATATGAGCTCTTGAGTAAAGAACAGTCAGAGATGCCAAGATCCAGAGTAGAAGTGGGCTGCTTCACAGGACGAAGTCATAGGAACCAGGGGATGGATTCTCTTTTGGATGCAGTACTGATAATTACGCTGGAGTTGACAAATGCTCTGCTGCATCTTCCAGGGAGTCTTTCCTCTGGCATGTATCAAATTGTTATTTTTTCCAATGGGCCGACTTCTGTGACATGAGCTCTTTCGGCTTGGTCACCTCTAACCCTGACTCAGAGGATACTGTTAGAAGCCATGGGGCTTCTAGATGGACTTATAGAAGTGAAGGTGCATGGATCAAAAAGAAACAGGGATTGCTACTCATCTCCTCTTTCTGAAGAAGCCACCATGACTGTCATAATTGTAAAGAAGAGTTGGCATCCAACATCCAAGATCGTTATAGAAGAGCATCATAGTAAAGCGAAGCTTCCCCTAGGGTGAATCTCAGTCCCACGTGGGTACGGTTTGTAAAGGTAGACCCCAGGAAGTCAGAGAAAGCAAGGGGATCAAGAGAATGTGAGGCAAGCAGTGCCTGTTATTTTTGTCTGGGAAAGATCACAATCCCATCATCTTCAATGCAGCTTGGAGGATGTAAACGGTGCAAAAGTTAAACTAAGCCAGGGATGTGTGAAATTCCCATTGCATCCCCCCGACCCCGAACATAGACAATCTGAAAATTAGGATTTCAGGCCAAGATTTTCAAAACTGACCAGTGATTTTAGGGGCCCAACTTGAAACACTCTGACTGGGCCTATTTTCCAGAGGGCGTTGTTCAGCCCTTTCTGACAGTGAAAGCCCTTTAAAAGGTCTCTGTCAACGGCACCCACAAATCACTGGTCACTTGGCCGCAGCCTGTAACAGCTAAAGGACAGTGAGGAAAGACTGGCCTTCAGCCACTCAGCAACAACAAACCACCACCTGCACCAAACACACACCAAAAAAAAAATATAAAAATACAGCGCAACTAAAATTACTGGGTTTTGCTGAAGGGGTTGTTGTTTGTTTGTTGTTTAAAAGGCTTTACTTTCCTTCCCCTTTGCTGCTGCTCTTTAGGGAAGGGTATAAAAGCTGCTAAAAATTAGTCAGACAATTCAGATACTTCTTCCCAACTTGGCGAGGTTTTTTCCGTTCTGCTAGAGTGATGGTGGGTGTGGGGGTCAGATAGGAGGAGGGGGAAAGGACACAGGGGAGGGGGGGAAGGGAAAAATGAACAGCTGCAAACCAATTAAGCCTCTCTGACTGCCTGCTTTGGACAGTGAGGCAATCTAATTCAGCCTGGTGCCTCTCTTCCTTCAGCCGTCTGGTGCCTGCCTGCCTGGGATTCAGGAAAGGGGCTGTCTGCCTGCCCACTTCGTCTCGCAGGCCAAAGGGGCCCTTCCCAGCTACAGTTTCCAAAGGAAAGAGCTCTTGGCTGGCGGTGCCTCTTCTTTTCTGAGAAAAACATGCACTGGGTGTAGTGGCAGCAGCTTTCTAGCCCTCTCCTGCCCTTCCTCAGCAACTAAACCAAAGTGGAGTTTGAGTAAGAAGACAACCCGCCCAGCTCTTCTGCTCAGCACTTGCCTCACAGCACAATGAATCAATTAGCATCTGATCATTATGGCGGTAACCGTATCTTTCACCAGCAAGATTTCAGAGAGAGATAGAATATGATGTTTTCTGCTCATTTCCTTCCCGTCATCCCAATCATGAATTGCTGTTAAAAATACGCGTTCAAGCCTGTAATGTATTTGCGAACATGTGTACCAGTTTCCCAGACGAGTAGCTGTTTGTTTTCTGAGCAGTAAAGGCGTGGAAGAACAGTGTTACTGGAGAGGATATAGTGTAACTGGGGTAGAAATGCACACAGAGAATTTACAGAAGGTCACTTAAGTTTTCATGCCTCTACTGTGAATTATTTTTATTTTTGTTTGCTAAAGCTCTTAGGTTCCATGGGCATGGAAAGGCTTCCTATATTTCCCTCAGAATCCAGATTTTCAGAAACAAAGGTCTGGTTTGGAAAGAGTTATTGTAGTGGTCATGGCTTTAAAAATATCTGCTCCCAGTTAGAAGGCAAAAAACAGCTTTGTGAGCAGAGTACAAAACAACTTTACCATTTAGTTACACTTTGCAGTAATCTAGAAAGCAATTATGTAACTGTCCCTAAAACGTTTAATTAAGAGAGAGATAGGGGGCAGGGATTTGTACTCTAGAGACAAGATCTTCTTTACAGTGGCATCTGGACATCATCATTCTTTCAGAAGCCCCTAGGTAACCCTCAGTATTGTTCACACTTGTACGTAAACAAAACAAGAAGTCATGGAGAGAGCTAAATTACTGCCCATAGTGTAACAACATTTCTTGGTTAAAGAGAGTCCATGCAGAATCTGGGAAGACTCCAACATGTTAAAACTGACACAGTTTTACACACCATGGAAAGCTAGAATGGGTAGAGCAGGTACAATCTGGACTGTCCCTCTGACTTCATTTCACACAGGAACTCTAATTCAGGACACTTGCTCATTTTAAATTAAAACCCCAGCCTGTCAGCGTGTACATCAGAAAAAAAGCTCACACGCAGAGCTGGTTGTGCAAAGGATTTTCCCTGCTCCACCCCTCTGCAAACAATTTTGATGAAAACAAAATTCAAGTTTTTCTTTCAATAGTTGGGATTTTCCAGAAAAACCAAAAGTGGAAAATTTTCAGTTTTAAATAGATTTTTCAGGTTTTTGAAAGAAAGAAAAAAAAAAGACAACTTTCAATGAAAGCAGAAATTTCCCTTTAAAATAAAAAACCAAAAATTAAAAAAAAATAAAGAAAACATGTACAGAAAATTGTTGACTGGCTCTACTCACATTTTTTCAGAACACCAGTCAGTACATAATGATAACATCACTCTCTCTCTCTCTCTGCTCATGCTAATCTTAAATATTCTTAAACCATTAAATACACAATATTCTCTGATAACGGAGTGCCATTCACATTTCACCAACAATAGGTCAGTTCAATGATATGTGAATCTCTGTTGAGGGCAGGGAATGCATCTATCTCTGTTGTCTGTGAAGCATCTAGCACACTTTTGGGAGTAGTTTAATCATAAAACAATTATCACGTCTAGGGCCCCACACCGCATTCCTTGTGCACTCAGAACTCCCAGTGACATCAGTGGAAATTTGGGGTGCTTGAGGAAGACAAGATCAGGCACCAAATTTCCAAGGACATTATATATTTTACATACACACACACACACTCACTCTCTCCCTCAGCACATCATGGTACCAAGACCTGATCTCAAAATAAAGAGACATTAAAGTCAATTGCATCCTTTAACTAAGCCATTATATGGGTAAAGTAAGACTTTCATCAGAGACTTCAAGAGGTTTACAATTTTTTTCCTTACAGATTTTAAAATGATTTTTTCCTCACTTGAAGCATAGGTAATGATCCAGGTATAGCTGAAGAAGATGGAAACACGGTGCTTACATAAAACACGCGAACTTAATTATTTACTTCAGTTTCTCCTGAGCTTCTGTTCAGTTAGCAGGTTCTATACTGGAATAAATAATGAGATCTAAAGACAGACACGGATATCAAACCAACACTGAAAATTCACAAGCAGATTATGTAGCCTCACTAGTACCCTGGCAGGACTTCGGTTCTACAGATCCTAGAGAAATTCTGTTCCGAATCTCAGTCAAAGTAATCTGAATAGTCGGTCAGTCCATGGTTATTGCTCTGCCTTCAGCGCGGCTGCCCCCATGAGGACGGGGCTGGAAAGAGTACTACTGTCAATAAACTGAAGAGGAAAAATACAGCAGAAAAATACAGCAGGAACAGCTTAATTCCAGATGTAAATGAGCTCAGCAGGGAATCTAAACAGTCAAGTCAATTGCCAGAATCTGCACTTTTCAACCTCATTCTGCTCCTTTGATCAGAATGAATTTTGAGCTATAGCGATTAATGGAGTAATAGAGGAAGTCATGGGACATCTCTTGGGAAAAGGGGGCAAAAAAAGTAACTCATCCTTGTTATGCAATTTTTCTGTTAAACACCACATTTCCCAACAGAAAACTGAATAAAGCGATTTCAGCAAGGAACATATGCGATTTAACAAAGAAAGGATCACAAAAACAGACGTGTGAAATAAAAAGAATAGATTTAAGATCATTCACTGTTTAAAACAAACCCCACTATAGTCATGGTAGGGGAAAATAACCTATCCAAATGTAAGTGCCTTGTAAATTAGAGAGCAAGAGCATATACTTAATATTGTGTTAGTCAACAGGAAATATTAGAATTCAACACACTCAGTATTCAAGGCGAGGCTTCCAAAAGTCTTCAGTCTTTAAGTACCAACTAAAATTGATTTGTTTATGTTGAGGATATTAATTCTGTCCCCCGATAGTATGTCCTATCCTTTCTAGAAATGGAAGAAAAGTATTAACATTAGGGGGCTGCAATTCCAAAAAGAGCCTTTTAAGGGTTTCTTCTCATTTGCTGTTGTCACTGTTGTGGATGAAATGGCAGATGAGGGTCAGTTTCCCCCCCTTGCAAAGGGCAGGTTTCGCCTCCTTTATGCCTAATTCTCCCTAAAACCCAACCCCCTATGGAATAAAAATAATCAGTGAAACAAACTACACTGTGAATGTGCTCAAAGTCACAGAAATTTAAAGAATAATTATTAAACGTGCATAAAAAGGCTATTAAAAGCCATGTTGGAACTGATGTGAAACACTACATCAAAGTTCATACCATTAAAAAAAATAATCATTGGACTAATATGACATTTGCCAACCATCACTCTGCTGCATTCCTTTTCTCTACCCTTTTGTCAGTTTAGACCTTGATCCTGTAAAGACTTACATAAGTGATTAACTTTACACATCTGAGTAGTCCTGTTGAAGTCATGGGACTACTCCCAGTGTGTGAAGTTAAGCATGTTCTTAAGTCTTTGCAGGATCACGGCCTTCAACAGTAAAGTCTTCGGGCAGGGACCATCTCGTATACATTTGTACAAGTGGGGGGCTCCTGATCCTGACTCGGGCCTCTTAGGGAATACTACAATGTAAACAATAAAAATAAATACCTAACCTCTATTCATCAGGCTTTTCTCAGTTTTTAGTGTCTCATTTTCATTCCTGGTAATTATTGGCATCAGAAATGTTAAAATATGGCACTGGATTTTATAGATAATACTATCTATGCTAAAGAAATTCAACCCACTTTTTTTTTTGGTAAAATGTCCTGCACTTGGACCTCAAACAGTTAAATGGTAGGACAAGCCTATTTTTTTTTTTAAATGGCCAAGAGATTCTTAGAATAACATAGCAATATGGTAATATGTTCCCCCCGAATACAGCATAAAAAATTAAACTTCAGCATGTACATGTCCTAGAGTGATTAGCCTTCAAAGTCCTAAGAGGCTGCTACATTTTGATTGTGAATTTCTATCAATGATTAGTGTATTATACTTGAAATAGACCTAAGTACTTGAAACGGAAATATTGCAAAGCCAAAGAGAGCAGGCTGATTTGCTCCCTAAATGGGCAAAATTTTTGAAGACAGCTCGTAATAGTGTTTCGCTTTTTCACGTTAACGTTAACAGCTTTGAAGCAACTGCTCCTAATTTGTATTTAAGACCCTTTACCTTTTTCTCTAAGCCATTTTCATAGACCAACATTTGTTCCAGGGGCATATTTGCCACACAGAGCAGATCTGTAATGGCAGTTAATTCGCACCATTTTGCTTGCTCCTGTATGAATCAGCAAACTCTGAATCAACCCAGTGTTTCCAGATACACAGATGTACGAGAGAAACCAATGAAGCCAGTTCAGTTCTCTCCCCATTCAGAAGCAGAGACAATATCAGTTCCTGTTTACAGCCACTTGTCTGTTTTCCCCCACCCACACACTGAAATTTCTCCAAAATGCCCAGAGAAAAAGAGAAAGAAACTGAGTTCATTTTACCAGGAAAGTTATTTCTAGGTATTGCATCTGAAACAGAGGAGGTTTGCACTTTTGTTGTTGTTGTTGTTCAGCACTTCTTTCACCGAGGCCAAAAACCACCGAAGTGGCATAACCAGAAGGACCAAGTAGCTGACTGTATTTCCCCCACCCTCCAAACCTGCCTTCATATTTTAGTCACACAGTTTACCAACCCTCAAAATGATTTTTTTTTCCTGTTTACGTGACATCAGCTTTTGGTTCTTTTACAATATTTTTGCCTTGTAAAATAGACACATAGTAGAGGGTGGGGTTTGAGTAATCAATATGACCATATAAATCATGTTTTCAAAATACTTTGACAAAGAATTTTCAAAAGGTGACTCATGATTCTGGGTGCCCAAGTTGAGACACATTGAAGTTTTCTGACAATCAGGCCCCTTTAGGGCACCCCAAAAATCACTAGTCACTTTTGGAAATCCTTTGCCTATATTTTTTTAAAAAAAATCTTCCTCAAATGTGGCAAGAATCGGAGGTTAGAGGTAGTGGAGTCAATGAGAGTTTTCAGTATGGGAGGAAAATGGGATCAGGCCCACATTAGGGTAATGGAAAATACTTCTTGGCATTCATGAGTACAACACACACACACCTTTTAAATATGGGAGTTATGGTTGTATGAACTTACAAGGGAAAACACAAGTAGCAGCCCCCGGCCGTTGGCTAAATCACTATTCATGGTCTTCTTTTTATAAATGAGACACAGGCAGACTGTGCATTCAGATAACTTCATTGTGATGCCCTCTAGGCATCAACTAATGAGAAAGGGTCCCTCTGTATTCCCATTTGAAACTCAAATGTTCAGAGTGTTTAAGTTCCTTCAAAGATAAGGGCACTGTCAAGAAAAAGTTACCAACCTTTGTTCAGTTGTTTACAAATTAACTGGCTAACCAATCGGTCTCAAAATGTAATTGTAAGATGAGAAATCCTTATCGAGCAGGCATATGGGAGGCCATTCTGGCTCTATGCTAGTTAACATTTTTATCAATGACCCAGAAGAATAAAATGTTAAAAAAAAAAAAAAAGTTTGCAGATGACAAAAATTGTGAGAGTGGTAAATAACGAAGAGGACAGGTCATTGAAACAGAATGACCCGGATCACTTGTAAGCTGGATGCAAGCGAAAAATGTGTGTTTTAATACAGCTAAATAGAAATGTATACACCTAGGAACAATTGAGGTCATACTTACAGGTTTGGGGGACGCTACCCTGGGAAGCAGGGACTTTGAAAAAGATTTGGGGGTCATGGTGGAAAATCAGCTGAACGTGAGTTCCCAGTGCGATGCTGCAGCCAAAAGAGCTAATGTGATCCTAGGATGCATAAACAGGGAGAATCTTTCTTGAGTACAAGCAGAGATGTTATTTTACCTCTGTATTTGGCACTGGTGCAACTGCTGAAGGACTATTGTTTCCAGTTCTAGTGTCCACAATTCAAGAAAGGTGTTGAAAAATTGGAGAGGGTTCAGGGAAGAGCCATAAGTATAATTAAAGGATTAGAAAACCTGCCTTGTAGTGATAGGCTCAATTTATTTAGCTTAACAAAGAGAAGGTTTAAAGGGTAACTAGATCACAGTTTATAAGTACCTACATGGGGAACAAATATTCAAAAATGGTTTCTTCAGTTTCGCAGAGAAAGGTATAAAAGACGATCCAATGGCTGGAAGTAGAAGCCAAGCAAATTCATACCGGAAATAAGGTGTACATTTTTATCAGCAAGGGCAATTAACCATTGGAACAATTTACAAGGGTTGTGGTACATGCTCCATCACTGGCAATTTTAAAAGGAAGATTGGATGTTTTTCTTAAAGATTTGCTCTAGGAATTATTTTTGGGGAAGTTCTCCTGTAGAGCACAGGCCATAGGTAAGACTAGACCACCACAACGGTCCCTTCTGGCCTGGGAATCTATGAACCCGTGAAAGGTTTCTATGGTCAGACGCTTTTTGTGCCAATAAAAATCAAGAGGCTTAAAAATGTTTTAAATGAAAATCTGTAGTTCGGGCCCAGTCCTGTAACTGTACTTGCAAGTACTGTCTGCTGTTTTACTCAATGGGGCCTCATGGAAGGAAAAGTTACTCATTAAGGTTTACAGGATGGGCTCTTAGTCCAAGAGTCTTTTTGGTAAGAAATTAAAAACAAAAACAAAAACCAACCCACCCCCATGCACACTCCACGGGCAAGATTCTGACACTGTTACGTGAGGGGCATCCCCACCAAAATCGGGCTTCCTGGAGAGTAGGGTATTACTACATGCGAGAAAGGGCGCAGAATCTGGCTCCACTTAAAGCCAATGAGACACTTTTTAACATGATCATGTCACTTTCCTTAGACATTTGAGAGAGGCTTTCCCCCTGCCTCCCCTTCTACTACTGTTAAACAAAGGGAAACAACAGTGCATTTGCTGCTTAAAGCAACATGAAGGGACTGACTTAAAGCCACAAAAGCAAGATTTATTTCAGTGCTAAGGCAGAGAACTTTGCGTGATGTGCAATGTCCTCCGCTCACTGTGGTATTGCTGAGGTCTATGAACATTTGTGGTACAAAGCTGTAGTAAATCCCATGTGCTGCAATTCCTAGGTAGAAGGAAGTTAATTAAAGACAGAGTGTTAGGGTGAAATTCCAGGCTTGTTTCTGAATCTCTTTCGATTACTGGCTTACGCTCCCCCTCGAATATATGCAGCCCACAAACATGCTTTCTCTCTCCCCCCACCTCCAACAGCAATTTTAAAATACTACGTGTATGAATGTGCACACATTTTACACATCCTCATCTTGTCATGTGGGGAAAAGGCAAGAAAGATACTTTGCATAATATCCCCCTGGAACCCCTCACTCTTCTTTACTATAAACCCTAGGATTCTTTTCTATTTCCGCAGCTCGAGTGAACACACTCATTTATTTTGGTAGGGTTGCTCATGCCATAAGTGTCGAACGAACTGCACTGCTGGCATGGACTTTTTCTGTATTGTTCAGGAGAAAATAAATGTAAGAAGGTGAGAGCGTGATGGATCAAGGAAAGAGTTTCACCTTTGACAGTTTCCTAACAATTTTCAGAAAAATATAAGGAGGTGATGATGGGATGGGGTGGTAAAGTTTGTTTAGTTACTGGTCTTCCGTTTACAGCAGGAGATGGTTTATTGGTAACTACTGTCCTGCATAGATTGTTCCTTTGAAGCTGATGCACTATGAAGAGTTTTTAAGATATTGTCAGCTCCACAAACTGAGGAAGTTTAAAGATTTGACTACAAAGTCTCATTTTACAATGCAGACGTACCAGAGTTTTCTGGATTTCGGGGTGCAAGAGAAGAGTGCCCACAATTTAAACACATAAAGGAAAATAATGATGCAAAAAGAAATCAGATTTGAATTAAAACTAGTCTTTGTAATTTAATTCCTAACTCTTGCATTTTGAATGGCTGCATTAACTGTGGGACCCCCTCAATGGACGTTAAGTGAACAAGTCCACCACAGCTCTTCAAGAGTTTATCTCTGAGTTTCTAAAACGTATTTAACATTTGCTTTGGGGAGAAAAAAAGAAAAAGACTAATCTACAACAGTTTCGTGAGGGCTGCTGAAAGGAGAAAAAAAACCCATCCTACAAGTTTGAGAAAAACAATTCCAATTGCACAAATAAATGTAAAAGCAGAAATGACCATTCAAGAAGATATTTTCACATCTGTGAGGAAAGTATGTGGCGAGGTCAAACTCCAGGCTCAGACTTATTGCTTTCTGTAATCCTGATTCATCACCAGCATCCTTTATTCACCATTCAAAGGCACTTAATTAGCTGAAGGGCTTGTTGCTTTGCCTTTAGAAGCTCTCCACACCCTCAAAGGCCTGGGCTCCGGCATTGTACTATCACTAGCAATACCCTTTGAAATCAAATCTGTTTTTCTTCTCCACGGTACTAGGAAAGAAGTAATAATTTTTAAAAAAACAAAAACTCTTTTCTAACCATCAAAAAAAAAAACACCAAATAAACCCCAACCAAAACCCAATTGGAACTTCTTTCAAAGTGGCACTGAAGAAAGTAAATCTGACACTTTAAAAAAATGTTCACAGAAGACACAGATGAAATCTGGCCAGCAGTTTTTGGTCTGATCAACTAAAGGTTTATTCGTGCATGACAGCTTGGACGCTCTCTTTGCTAGACACATCTCCATGCAACATCTGGGCGTTTAAAACTCTGGGTATTTTCCCCTGAAGTCACAACAAGATTTGGACGTACTTAGATTCAAGGAGCCAGATTCTCCATTGCTTTTCAGAATGCTTATCCATTGACGCCAGAGCAGCTACCCAGCAGAACAGAAGCATTTTGCACCCACTATAGGCCGACTTTCCACTGGTGTAAATGGCCACCATGGTGCATGGCACTGGGAGACTCAGTCCCAGGGTATTCAAATGTGTATGCCTATATAGATAAGAGGTAAATGAATATAACGTGGTGGAGAATATAACTGGGCACTGGGTCAGTGTCCTCTTACAACTGCAAATTTCTTCTTCAGGTTTGTTTCTAAATGCAAGAGCTTATTCTCAGAAACAAAACTTTAGCTCAAATGCACAAAGAAAAACCACCTTAAATAATCTAGCTGAGGGGTTTTCATTCTTCTATGCTACCTATAATTTACGCTGCCAACTCAGAAACTGTATTACTAGCTTTCCCCCACAGCTAAAGAAACACTTTAGTGTTTTCTCACTCTTCATTTCAATCTCCTAGTCACTGTTTTACTCTTCTCCATGCACCACTCAATAGCAAGATGCACGTCTAACCATTCATCCTATAAATAGAATTGTTTTCCCGCTGATTTTTGCTCCTCTCCATTCTTCCCTCCCATGGTTTTGGCAACAGAGCTAAAGCCAACATACCTTTTGTTGACTCCTCTCTGTACAGCTATCCCACATGTCAGCAGGAATGCACAGAGCTCTAGGAATAGCATGTTTGGCTGCTGTAGAGCAAGGGGAGCTCAGGAATGTGCAGTGTGTCACACCCAAATGATGGCGATTTATTATTTATATCCTCTGCAAAACAATCAGTAAAACGGTATTTTGTTTTTAAAATATTTGCACAATCCAGATGCCATTCTCTTACCAGGTTAGGTTCTACACAGTTTTCCTACATGTCAAATTTGGGGCCTAGAAGCCTGAAAGTGTCCCAACCCACTCCTTTCAAAGCAACCTGAACTCAGCCACTAACATTGCAGGCTCATTTGCCCACCTTTAACCTTCTGGGGACCTTCGTTTCCTCATTCAAGGACCCAGTTCTCTTCTCACACCAATAGGAATCAAGAATAATTCCACTGAAGGCAATATTACAATCAGAGGAGAATCAGGCACTACATTTTTGACATGCAAGAACACAGATCTGCAAGTGCAAACTGCACTGCATGCAAATCAGAGCGATGCACAGCTATCCAGTCCAGGGGTCTCCAAACTACGGCCCTCGGATCCGGCCCGCGGCTTCAATTTGTCCGGCCCCCCAATCAATTGCTGCCGTTGCCTCGGCGGCACTTCAGTGGCAGCTCAAACGCTGCTGCCGCCTCGGCGGTATTTCGGCAGCAGGGCCCCATCAAAATCGGGCCCCACACTCCCTAAGGCCGGCCCGCGAAGCCCCTTCAAAAATCTAATGTGGCTCTCGTCTCCTAAAGTTTGGAGACCCCCTGATCCAGTCTATCTGGGCAAATGCAGTTTGTGCTCTCCTTTCCAACCTGCCACGTGTCCAAAACCTGACACACCTTTTGGACCACCAAATCTCCTAAGTGTGGAAAAGCGTGCATGAGATTTTTGGAGACCACTTTTGACAATCTGGCCTTTCATGTCCTTCTCTGTAGTGTGAATTTATGAATCCAAATCGGTGTGCGTAATTTCACTCTGCACGGATCTATACTACATGAGCAAAATGAAAACTTGAATATAATCTACACGAGCAATGCTAGCAGTACCAGGCTTTCCAATATCACACAATGCAAACTGTCAGTGACTAAATCAATATCTGTCAATGCTCAACAATGAAGACACAGCACTTCAGAAGAGAGAAGATTAGACAGTATCAGATTTACCAATTGTCCAGGCACTATGCGATTTTGAAAACAGTTTGACTAAGCGACATGATATATTTTATCTCTGAAGTACAAAAAAAACATATAGCTGCGAGACTCCAGTAGGTTACTCCAGCTTTTGGAATGCAGAGTCTTCTCTTTAATGTGTTACAACAACAAACAACAACAATGCAGCTCACACTTGGAGTCTATGTCATAGCAGCTGCTCCATTCCCCATGCTGCTCTGCTTGCTGCAAAGATCAAGTTTCATGCTTTATTGTTCTTCCTCCAACTGGCCACCATCCATTCTCTCTTCCTTCTTCTGTACAAAGCTGCACCTTTTGCTCAAAAGAAGAAAGCACTATGCCTTCTCTTTATACATTTTAGTCACATATACAAACACACACATGCACAGAGTATGGGGATGATTTCAAAACACCAAACAACATTCCAGGGTACTATGTTAATTTCCTCTTAACATATTTCTCCATCAACCGTTACTACTTTTAAAGATGGAGAAGCTATTCGCCTCCCCCTCCCCATCCTTTACTTGTTGTCCTTTAATGCAACGATCGATCTATGCTTGAATAGTTCTATTTGTTACTGACTGTGATGGAGAAGTAGTGGTAATAAACTATAAAGGGCCCAATTCTGCTCTCAGCTACATCGGTGTATTGGAATAACTCCACTGAAATCCACTGAGTTACACAGGCATAAACCTGGTGTGAAATCGGGATCACGAATAAAATCTCAACATCAGTGCTTTTGACCCAAATGAAAAAAATAATTGTATACAAAACAGCAAAAATTAAGTCCTAATATTCAAAGAAATTTAAGTATACTGGAATTTTGGTGTTTCATGTGTCTAGAATATGTTCTCTCTATGGTATTTTTTATAATTTTGCATACAGGGGCCACTTTTTTCATTAAAAATTGTCTCAGATATTAAAACCTAGGGCAAATATCCTGATCGTCAACACTCACCGTTGATCACAGGCAACTTAACAAGCTATAAAACCTGGAGAAGCAGTGTAGTTTAGATTATAATTAATGTAATAAGTCTTACCTTATAAAATCAGTGAGGCTCTGTGACCTTCCCTAACTGACATGGACAAGTGAAATAATCATCACCTGTAATCACGGTCTCAACTGTCCTTGATCTTTACCGATAGCCCCCAAATTATACACTCTCGCTGTAGGCAGGCAGGCACTAGAAATGCAGCACAGGCCAAGCATGAAGAAAGATGCCTGAAGAGGAGCCACTGACCAATTAAAGAGAATCTCCAAAGGGAATCTTTTCCAGGTTTTATTTGGCTAAAAAGAATAAATCAGTGATGTCGGAGCTCAAAACGTGTGAGACAGAATGCAAAGCAGGGAAAATTGGGGCACCAGGGTCCTCAGAAGCAGGGGAAAAAACACTCTTAGCCCATGATACAGCAAACAACCTCATTGTATGCTTAACTTTAAGAGGATGACTAGTCCCACTGAAGACAATGGGATTTAGATGTGGGGTGAGCAGACAGCAAATGTGAAAAATCGGGACAGGGGTGGAGGGTAATAGGCACCTACATAAGACAAAGCCCCAAACAATGGGACTGTCCCTATTCACATGTGCATGTGCGTAAGTGCTTTGCTGAATCAGGGCCTTACAACTGTAGCCTGTTTTTTCTGTTTTAATGCCTAATCAATCCCTGAAGTGCCCGGTGGTATAGGGTACATATGTTTGGATAAGCAGCATCAGTGAGCTTCCCACCAGCCTGTTTGAATCAGATGCATCATAATAAGGGGCTATCAAGAGCACACTTATTTGGAAAAGGGTGAGTCAGTCCTGAAATGGCCGCTGTGGAAAGGAGCTACATTTAGTTACCATTAAGAAGCTGACATTTACCAACAGCTACCTTATTTCTTATTCTGAGTACAGGAAAAGGCTGTGGTCTCTAAGATACTATAGTGTGGGAACTGCTGGCACACGCTGGACATTTGAAAGCTGACCGTGGTACAGTGAAGAACAAAGAAACCCTCAATTTTGTCTGTCATTCCTCAGCTAAACTCAACAGCACCTCAGAGACCATCCTCCGCTCTTCTGAGTGCTGGCCAATGATAAGTGATTAGACTCCACGGCAGTTGGTGTCTGGTCAGAGTCCACTGTGCTCAGTAACATAGCCTGACAGATTCTACTGCCAGAGTTTTGCTTCTGGTTAGCAACATAGTTAATTGTGGCTGTGAGGTTGCATTTTTATTTTAACCGCTTTGTTTCCCTTGTGCCTGCGCCCACAGAACGAACCCCATTCCTTTAGCTCTCCCTTTGTCAAAGGCCCGTGGTCAGAATAAACATCTCAGGTCAGGTAGGATATGGACAGACGTCACTCAGCACCTCTCCCAGCAAGGGTTACTCAAGAGACATGAATGGCATTTCTAACCAGACAGCTGCGGTCCTTTGTCCACTCAACACATAGTCCAGATCTACCTAGGGAAGGGTAGGCACTCACCAAAAGGAGGTCATTTTTTGGTGAGTTTTGGTAACAGGTATTTCAAGTCTGTCTCCTGGCTACCCAAGTGCTGCATTGTTAAACATACAGGGGCCACATTCTGGCGTCACTTTTCATCCCACCTGAGCCTACCTGGCTTCAGAGGTGTAACTTGGGGTGGAATTTGGTTCAGAGTATTAAAAATTCTTTTAACAGAGAGCGACGGATGATGGCAAATCCACCACGTGAATATCTTCACGGCTACCAAAATAAGCTAACTAGAAGAGCAAAACTATTCCCTTAAAAAGTGATGTAAATGGTTTGAGACATTCATTGTACAATAGTGTGAAACGATCCACTCAGCTAGGGGAAACAGCTAGGATGTGTATGATGGAACTACATAGTGAAGAAATAAATACAATTACTCCCAAGAACCCCAGAATGTTGTTACAATTATGTCTATGCACATATCCAAAGGGCTTAGTGATGCTATATTTCAAGCAGAGAGGTAGGGGGAGAAAAGCCCAACAAAAACATCAGTGTTTTAATGTAACCCGTTTAATATAGAAGAAAATGTTCTAACCTGTCTGGGTTGAGATGGCAAAGCAGCAGGCTGCATGTGTCTCTGCATCCGAGGTGGTTGCATCAGTTGTCGAAGATGTTGCTCGATAAACGGGGTATTATTAGCCTGTGGAGACTGTTGTGTGGCTGGAGCTTGCTGCTGTTGCTGGAGATAGTGAATGAGGGATTGCTGCCCTGGATTGGCAGTCATGGGTGACATCTTTGGAGTAGCTGACTCCGATGCAAAATGAGACAGTGGTTTGGTGTTATTGAAAGAAAACTGGTCTTGGGCAACAGGATTCTCATTCTGCAAGCCATTAGATGGCTGTTGCATAATTATGTTCATGTTTTTGGACTGATTTGTAGTCATCAATTTAAAAAGAGAGCTTTGCATACTGGTGGGATTGCTGGTGGGAGTGATGTTCGGAATTAATGTGTTTTGAGGACTAAATGGCTGCTGGTGCAGAGCTGGGCTTGACAGTTTTTCTGGCCTGTAAGGTGGGGAGGGTCCAGTATTCGTGGAGGCCATGCTGGAAACCAAATTGTTCTGTGGACTTTTAATATTGTTGGTTGGGAGGCTGGTTGAAGTCATACTGGATAGCATGGAATTCTGGGGGCTGAAAGGCTGCTGGTTAAGCGCTGGACTGGAAAGCTTCTCTGGCCCATATGGTGGGGAGGGCCCGCTGGACGGGTTGTTACTGGAAGCCATGCTTGAAAGCAGAGTGTTTTGAGGACTTTGAATATTGTTTCCTGGTAAACTATTAGAAGTCATGCCAGATACCATGACATTTTGAGGGCTGAAAGGTTGATGGAGGGGGGATGATCCCGGCCTGTAAGGCGGAGAAAGACCTGGAGTGGACATGGTTGGCCAGTTGGGAGCCTGTACTTGCTGTTTAGTAGTAGACACTTGTTTGCTTGCTGCCAGCTGCTTTAGTTGCTGTGCATGCCAGTTAGATACAGGCATGTTGGGCAAGGGTACTGGCAGAACAGACTGTGCCTGGTTCTTATTCTGTGCTGCCGAAGAGATGGGCGACGCAACAGCTTTGTTTGGGGGAGGATAGTTAGCCCCAGCAGATGGCGGCCTCATTTGGGGTGATCCTCCACTTGTTGGATTGCAACCTGGAGAAAAATCTTTGTTCGCAATGTGGTTCTCCAAGTGAGATGTCTGTGGAGAGGACTTTGGCGTGGTGCTTATGCTCGACTGTGGGTGGCTCAGACCAAGCGGCTCTTCAGCCTTGCTTCCCAAGATCTTCTCAAGATCCAGCTCATTAGGAGAAGGATCAGGCATTTTTGTCAGCTCTTCTAACAGATCTTGCAGTTCCTGGTCCACAGACTGCATATTGCTTCCTTTCTCGTCATAGTGAACAACATTATTCTGTCCACCTATCGTCCCTTTCTGTCCTATTTCTGTATTGGGTGGTACTGAAAATGGAGAACCAATGCCACTGCCATTCAGGTGATTGTTTTCAAGTAGCACTGAATGACCAGCTACTCCCATGGAAGAAGTGCTGTGATTGGTGGAGAATGGAGAGTTCTGCATATCTGGACATGACACATTGGGATTGGTCTCTTGGTCCATCGATAGAGTTACATCATCAAGACAGAGTCTCTTATTGTCGCTTGGGAAAATGACATCGGGCATGCCACTGGAAGCAGGGGAGCTGTCATCTTCCAGTTTTCTCTTAATGGATCCCTGTAACTGCAAAAAAGGACATGTTATTGGCCTTATACCACATTCTAAAGTTGCAAGGTGAAATACCGAGACAGAGCAATACTGAAAATTAAAAACTTACAATGAAAAAACAGACCTATTGGGACAAAGTCTGCCAGGATTTAAGTGGACGCAACTGTAGTGAAGTCAACAGAGTTGCATCCAGTCAGACAAGTGCTAAATTTGACATTTAGTCTTAAACCGGATGTTAAAACTGTAAAATATTGTCTGTCTTGTGAATAACAGAATTTAAAAAAATACTTTCTGGTACCATTTCAATGAAGATATTATTCTCCCTGCATAACACACATGCCAACATTTTTATGGAAACTATTTTTTTTGGTCTAAACAATGGCAGAGTTGAATAGAATCATGGATTAAAGTTGGTGACCCACTGCCAACAATGGGTATTAAGTTCAGACCTGAAACAGCTAAACTATTTTACATTCTTTAAAGACAGGGCATGTGAAATAATCAGCATACTTTCTAAACAAAGCAAAACAACCCTCAAATATCTAAACAAATTGTAATCTTTCAAGCTCCCCAGCCACAGATATTTCAGACTTCAAACACCAAACAGCAGCTAAAATCTTAATTTCTGTTTCGTATAAATCCACGCTAGCCTTGGCTTTACTTATATGAAGGACTGCCACTCCTTCACAAAACCTACAGGGTTTGTAAAACACATGGAAA
This sequence comes from Macrochelys suwanniensis, assembly GCA_033296515.1. Classification (NCBI taxonomy): domain Eukaryota; kingdom Metazoa; phylum Chordata; order Testudines; family Chelydridae; genus Macrochelys; species Macrochelys suwanniensis. Next base: position 93,433,840 of record CM065783.1, read on the forward strand.
CCTTGAGGCTCACTAAATGCTGAATTAAAAATCCAGAAACCTTGACAAATATGATCACACTTCCTACTTTATGTCAAGAAAGAGAAGCGGAAAACAATGGCTTTTTAATGCTCCATTGACATGACATGCCAGTCTTTTCTAAATGTAATTATCTGTGGTCCTCACTTTAATTTGCAGGGCCTGTGGGTCATAGGATTAATCAGTCATTAACACTGCTGCTTCAATGTAAAGGCGTTACAAGTATGTTAGTTACCAAGAGAGAGATATTGCATTTGGAAGTTACCTAAATACCAATGGGCAAATCATACAAAGCCATTGTTTCCTCTTAAACTTTTTAGAGGTAATACAAAAAACCTGCAAGCCTCTCCCAGGCCTGGTCTACACATTAATGTATGTCGACACTGTGCTGCAGTGTGGACTATGGGGCTGGGCATTGCAGAGTGCACCAAAGTGTTGCAACGGCTGCTGCTTGCACAAACTAAAAGGTAGCTAGTTAGCGCCAGTGTCGACCACACAGGGCAGTGAGATCGCAACACTCTGATGCGCTCTGCAGGTCCCACCTGCATATTCCACAATGCAGCATACTTTGCCGGCCTAGCTATGCTGGTTAGGAGCATGGGGGGTGGGGTGGGAATAAACAAACACATAAATAAAATAAAAATCAAACCACTAACCAATGTAGCTATGCCAGCAAAAGCCCTACTCTAGACACAGTTATACCAGGCAAAGAGTCCTCTTGCCCGGATAGTTTATTTTGTTTGGGGAACTGGTATAAGCTACGCTGGCAAAAGAACTTCCATGTATCACCTATGTCTCTAGAATCATAGAATATCAGGGTTGGAAGGGACCTTAGGAGGTTATCTAGTCCAACCCCCTGCTCAAAGCAGGACGAATCCCCAATTTTTGCCCCAGATCGCTAAATGGCCCCCTCAAGGATTGAACTCTCAACCCTGGGTTTAGCAGGCCAATGCTCAAACCACTGAGCTATCCCTCCCTATCTACTAGGAGGGTTTGCTAGCAGAGCGATTTGCCGACCCTTTCTAGTGCAGACAAGGCTGTAGAATCATGCAGTGGTATAGTGTTATAAGCAAATGTAACTGTAGTTTCTACAGCTCTGTTATTCAGTTGGTAACACATGTGCAAGGCACTCAGACAGAAATAAAACAAACCTTTCAAATGGGCATCTCTTCTTCTGAGGGAGATCTAAAACAATCAGGTCCTCTCAATCATTCGTGGTTATTAAAACAATCTCATAGCACTTTTGCAAGAATATAAGCAATTAACTCCAGTGTCATGACCAACCTGCACCCAGGTTTATCAACAAAAACTCCCACTCTAGTTTACTTTATTGTTATGTCTTATTTGTATTATGGTGGCACCTAGAGGCCCCAGCCAAGTTCGAACCCCACTATGGTGGGCACTGTACCTCCATCTAGTAAAGGTCTATCATTCCCCAAAGAGCTTAAAATCCAAAAGGAAAAACAAAAGTGAATCCTCTCTACCCCACTGGTGCAGATGCCTGCATGTCAGCAGTAGACGAATATCCCCATTATGCAATATTAAGCACGCACATCAGTGCTATACAAATGTAGACGGTCATCCACTGCAGCATGCCATGGCCCCTTTCAGAAGCATGGCCCCAACTAAACAGTTGGTCCTGCTTCCTGAGAATTATATCTTCTCCCCTTAGAAGCCGTGCCAAGGAGAGGCTACTTTGAAATGACCCCTGTAAGCATATCCCTAATTTTAACCTCAGCATTGAGCCCTAACATAGAGAAGCAACAGACAATGGTCAAGTGTCCCTGGAGAATCTCTTAGATCCATCAGCAGCTTTTGCTAACTCTGACCATAATGCATGTCAACACGCATTGGGTCCCAGGTTAAGTGAATAGCTTTGCATTGGCTGCTTTTGTCTCTCCGGGAGGACCTAGAGCAGGCTTCGACAACTTTTGGCACGTGGCTCGCCAGGGTAAGCCCCCTGGAGGGCCGAGCCGCTTTGTTTACTTGCCGTGTCCGCAGGTTTGGCCGATCGCGGCTCCCACTGGCCGTGGTTCGCTGCTCCAGTACAATGGGGGCTGCGGGAAGCAGCGGCCAGCACATCCCTCGGCCCACGCTGCTTCCCACAGCCCCCATTGGCCTGGGATGGCGAACTGCAGCCAGTGGGAGCCGTGATCGGCCAAACCGGCAGATGCGGCAAGTAAACAAACCGGCCCAGCCCACCAGGGGGCTTACCCTGGGAGGGCCTCAGGCCAAAGGTTGCCGATGCCTGACTAAGAGGCTAGGTTTTGTGCAACTCCACATCTCCTCCCAAGGGATTGCTCATGCTGGGTTCCACAGACTTTATTTTGTCATCTCTCCATTTCAATGGATGGGGAGGAAGGTGCTTGTTAATGGGGTCTGTAGTATGGTTCATCTGTGAACAAGGCTTACAATTATCATCAAATCTAGATGGTGCAATACCTCCACTTTCTCAGCGTGCAGCTCAGAGAGATTTGGAGGAAAGTGAGATGGCAAAGGACCAATCTGGTGGTGATGCTCCAGGGTTTGGGGGTAAAGGGGAATATCAGGGAGTATGGTAGGGGTAGTTCCTGCCCATGTTTTGGATGGAGTTGGTCTACCCTTTGCCTACAAAAGCAACATTTGGGGCCTAGGGCCAAGAAAGCCTTTTTCATTCTCTCAGATATGGGCCTTATTACAGTGATCCATGACTTTGTGACCTCCTAACTGCATTACTTCAATGGGCTCTACATGGGCTGCACCTGAAAAGGACTTGGAAGTTAGAGTTGGTGCAGAATGCGGGCATCTGCTTGTTGAATGTGTCAATTAAAAGGAACATACACCAGTTCTTTGACAACTGTACTGGATTCCTGTTGTCTTCTGGCGTTGGTCTATAGGAACCTATGAAGTTTGATTCCTGACTGTGAGAGAGACAACTTCTCTGCTTGCCACACCCAGGGACAGCTAAAGTACTTTAAAGTGTGTAGATGTAAGCATCTGGGGGTTTCTGGCAGAGCATGCTCACTGAAGGATTATAGATTGTCATTTGCTTATTCCACTGACCTGACACAGCCTACGTTTGGTGATCATTAGAGACCAGCACAAGTCCTAGGTCTGATGATGGATGGGCTGTGGGGTGGGAGATCAGTTGTTTGTTTATGTGAAGTGCCCCCTTTCTTGCTCTGATAAAAATGGGCTAAAGTTGTATGGTTGAACAGACGTTGCCTATGCTCTCTGAGACATGCCAGTAAGGCACAGCTGTGTAAATCTAAACACACACATTTAGAGAATTTTTCATTGTTTCCTTCCCATCTACAAGATAAACACGTTGTGATCCCAAGCCGAACCCCAGAAAACCTTGGGCAGGAAAACTGAGGGGTGTCTCCCATACATGGCCAGCTGAATTACTGGTATGTCTGTCCTGGCTCTTGAGTTTACTGCACAGAATTTCAGCTTTCAGAACACTTAGAAAAGCCGCTTAGCTGTTGCACTGGGGAGCAAGTGTGAAGAGAACAGGGAAACCCCATTACCACCTTGAATTACTAGAAACAGTCCTCCATAGACTAAGGCCAGAATTTTCAGAAGGGCTCAGCACCCACAGGGGATTTTTAAAACCTTTCAGCACGCTGGGTGCTGAACTCTTGTGGCAAATCCAGCCATAAGTGTCCCAACGGGATTTGCTGGGTGCAGAGTTCGGTTGACAAGCAAGACCTTATATAGATTCCTAAATCAGAGCTGAAGTCATTTGAAAATCCACCCCCAACTGAGTACTGACCCCTTGCAAATCTGCCTCAGCGTCTCAAGATACCCAGTAGCAGGTGAGCTTTTAACATTGCTTTTTAGTATAATAAAATGTCTACAGGATTTTTTTTAATATGCAAAAGATCTTGGTGAGTATTTGCAGCTAGGGCCCATAAAACGCACAGGGCCAAAATTCACCACTGGTGTAAGTGGGTGTAATTCCACTGAATTCAGCAGGGTTGTATTCGCTTATGACAGGTCTGAATACTGCCCCATATCTGCAAGGTTAAAATACCACCTTTGAGGCATCCCAAGCAAATAAAAGATGGCAATATTATACCGGGGACTTCTTTATTCGTTATCAGCTAGGTGTGGAAATCGCTCACTGGATTTGATATTATATTATATAAAGGTATTCTTAAGTTTTCCATGCTCAAGCACACACGATTCATTACTCATTGACAGTACACACTATGCCGCCTTGGTATCTCTGCTATGAGCCTGCTAGATTTTTCTCCCCAACTCCCTAAATCCCATTTGAATGCTTTCATTGGAAACTACAGTACATTAACATGCCACTGAGGCAGTTCTGACAAGTACAGGGGAGAGAAATTCAGCTTCACGTTACAGAGACACTGGCTAGTTTAGCTAATCTGATTGCAATGGCAGCAGATCATCACGGCTGTGCTAGGACGTCCATATCCAGGCGCCCCTGCGTGGACCAGTTCAATCAGCTGCTCGTTATAGGCCCTTATCAATCAAGTTATTATGGGGCATCTCTAGACCAAGACTTCTTGGTGGTGCATACATGTCCTTCTCAGACGCTTTCTTCACTAGCTTTACTGCCAGCTTCCCTTGCCTGGCATTGGCTCCTCCTAGGGGAAAGGCTTGTTTTACTACTGCTCTCTTCCCCTTTCCTTTGAGGTCGTTCTGAGATCACTTTTCATCATCTGGCAACAAATAAATGAGAATAGCAATCAAAATGTGTTCTGCCCCATTCTGTGCTGGCTATTATGCAGGCAAGCTCTATTTGGCAATGAATGCATGTATATAAATAATTGCGCTGATTGACTACTGTACACGGCTAATTCTGTAAAAGCTTCATTCATACACACAAACAAGGACTAAACAGACAAGCAACCAATGTGCTCTCATGTGACCTTGTGAAAATTCATTAAAATGCATTAGAGCACACACGATAGCCTCTTAAGAAATATTTGGGAAACAAAGGCAGCCCTTCTGATTTTTGCCAAATTAAACGACGAAGTCTGCATTACCTCTGGTCTGCGTTTAAAAACAAGACTATGACACTGTCCCAGTTTTACTTGTATCGCAGAATGAGAAGGCTGCATTTCTGGGAAAGGCCGAAAGTGACAAACAAGTAGCACTGCTAGCTCATAATGGTAGTATAACGAGAATAAATAATAACTGTTTACACTACTCCTTCCAAGTAAGCGTTACAGCTGTGGTTATAAATATCTAATCTGTCACATACAACCTATGAGTAGAGAAACAATTCTCTGTGTATGCATGTGCAGGCACACGCTTCAGTCTCAGTGGGGCAAGGAATGAAGGGCAGATTCAGCGAGACACAGCCAGACTTTCCCTGCACCAGCCCTAGATCAGGGCACCCATCTTAGACCAACTGAGGGCTGCATTGGCCTGTTATCAGGAGCCCGGTGGGCTACACCTAGTTTAAATGAATGTGGATACGGAGGCCGCTCACACCAAGGTGGAGCATCACCATAGTGGGATCCGCAGTATTTTGTGCTGCACGTCCATATATCTAGGGTTGCCAACCCTCCAGGTTTGTCCTGGAGTCTCCAGGAATTAAAGATTAATCTTTAATTAAATATTAGGTCATGTGATGAAACCCCCAGGAATATGTCCGACCAGAATTGGGAACCGTACAGAGATCATTAGTATTTTGATTATGCTAATTCCCACCCCGTGCCAGGCACTTTCCAAACACACAGAGGAAGGCAGGGTCCCTGCCCTGAAGAGCTCAGTCTAAAGCAGAGAGACCTGAAGGGTGGAAGCAGTAAACGCTGAAGCAGAGCAACCAGATTGAGAAGAGAGACAGGTAGCATGATTCCATTTGTTAAAACATCTAATTGAATAAGCCTCCCTGCCTGTCTGCCTAGTCATTCAGCGTCATTTCTTTCTTTAAAAATAGGAGCTATCCATGTAAGCCAATTTTCCCCTCCCCTCCTGCCAGCCTACCTTAATTCCCTACCACTTGTTCCTCTGCCCACCCAGATTCTGAAAGGAAAGTGCTGCCATGGGCTGAAATGCAGGACTCAGTGGGGCTTCATTTCTTCCAGCCTGGCTGCCATCAGACCCCTCCTTCCATTAGAAACATACTGAAGCTATAGCAACAACGAGACATTCTTAATTTAGGTCAACACTATGCAGAGATAATCATTAGGGAGGAAAAAATGTAACTACTAAACCTACTGTGGAGTAAGACAGTTCTGCCTGGCTTTTACAGCACATGGCAGATTCAGGCCCTGATTTATGGCTACCATAGGACACGGATTGCGGATCCCCGATCCTTGGCTCCAGTGGGGCCTTCTCCAACTTCCACATTGGGGATTCGCCTCTTCCCCTGATGCCCCCGCCAAAAAAATGTGGTTACTATTTAAAAACCATTCGTCCCCCAGACAGACAGGCATAAAAACACAAAGGAAAGATGTGAAATGTCAATATTATTGCATTTTTACTGGATGGACTATAGGAAGAGCAGATGCACGGAGCATAAAGAAGTGGCCCTGTATATGTAAGGAAACAGTAAACACACTTCTACTGAGATCACTTGGGACACATTAGAAATGTCCTAACAAATGCACTGCCATTTGTTACCTTTTGCTAGTGAATGATTAACACGCGGTCACATTTGTATTGGACTCCGGGCAGGTCTACGCTTAAAAAACTGCAGCAGCACAGCTGCGCTGCTGTAGCGCGTTAGTGAAGACGCTATTTTGCCGACGGGAGAGCGTCTCCCATCAGCGTCGTTAATCCATCTCCCTGTGAGGCGGTAGTTACGTCGAAGGGAGAAACTCTCCCATCGATATAACGCTGTCTACACCGGGGCTTAGGTCAGTATAACTGCATTGCTGAGGGGGATGGATTTTTTACACCCCTGAACGATGTAGTTACACCACTGTAATTTTGTAGTGTAGGCCTGGCCTCAATCCTTACAAAAGTCTCTGCTGGGATAAGCCAGCAGCCCTCGCCTTCGAATGCTGGGGATCCCCCAGCTGAGCACTTAAAGGCGTGTTAGAGGCTCTCCAAAATATCGAGGACATTCACTCTCCACATTTTTTACAAATGTATTTTCTTTTGTTTTCTTCCTCTCAAGCAGCTGACCATGGCAAGGAATTTAATTATGCCACAGACTGTGCATGTATACCATTACCCCTACTGGATGGAATCAGAACTGCTCATGTGTATGGCATAGTCCTTACACTAATAGCTACAGGTAATTTTCCTTTAGCCGAAAATCATAAAAGACTTGTGCTTTGGATGGAAAATCTGGGTTCTATCCTTGCTTCTACGAGGAAGCTGGGCAGTCATGTCCTGCAGCACAACGACAAACGTGAACTCCTAGCCGGCCACAGATTTGGTACTTTTTGCAAATAAACACAACTTGGTAGAAACAAAAGCTTCCACTGATTGCCACTGGGTGCGATTCAACCTACACTAGCAGTTCAACATCCACACAGCATGCTTTGAGGGGGAGACCAGTTTGAGAGGGGGCCACCATTTTGAACTGTAGCCTCGGCACAGCCCACACTGGACTTCTCTTTTGCAACCATTTCACCTTCTTTCATCTTCACTCCCTCTGCTCTCACCCTGAATGGTAGTACAGTGAGATTCCTTCCTCTCTCGGTTTGATAGCACCAACGGAACACACCCGTTGGGTCTTTCAAAGGGGCTGAAGAGAGTGAGTCACCCAGCTCTCACTGAAAGTCAAGGAGAGTTGGGCCCCTCTTTGAAAAATATCCCAGTTTCTATGACATTTATGTTCCTTTGGTTAAAGTCAGGGACAGCCCGGCTGTTAAAATACAGCCGACCGCCAGGAAGGAAGTTAGACTCTCTAAGTAGCCACCAGCATTCTCCAGCATTCTAAGAGCTTTATACAAAAAGCTCTCTAGGCAGCACAAGGGTGCTTCAGAAAACTAGGGAATTCAGGTCACCAACTAGCTGCTGAAGACATAATGTGTCCAAATAATGGTAAGAGGGAGCGTGCTTAATTTTTGAGAAGAAGGAATAGGCAATGTAACCTCCACTCGGGCTAAGCAGAATGGAACAGCTACGCTCTGACATGCTGAATTGTGAATTTTAAGCTAGCGGCACAGTTTTTCTTTCAAGAACCACTGCAAACTGTGATTGTGGGATTGGTTGGTTTGGTTTTGAATACAAAATCAGAATCTATGATTTGCTTAACTGAACTGACTGGAGTGCATCTCTCACTCTCTTTTTTTAAAATGCTAGACTGTCAAAGCTAGAAGTGGTATGCATTCGCCAGTGGCAAACTGTTTGCAGCACTCAGCCATCACAACTTCAGTCTCTGTGGCTTCAACAAACTTCGACGAGAGCTATCTGCACATCAGCCCAAAATGTTTCTATCTGTTCAGACAAAAGCAGCAGTGTAATGTGAAAATGAGGCTGGTAATTTTCCATTTACACAGAAAACTTCACTGAATTCTTTACCGTGTTGTAAAACGTACAGATTGGAAGGATTTTCACCTCTGCAATGACTCACAATTCAACGATCCAGATGTAGTTTAATGATCTACTAATCCATGAAAACTCTCCATTAAAAATAAAGATAAGAATTCCACTGGGCATTTTATGACAAAGTACAGTTACCATGAAGTGGTTAGGATATACATTCACATTTTTTAAAATGGTAGTGGTTACTTAGTGCTCTGCCCGAACAAAAAGATGCACAGCCTGCAGGTGGAAGGTTGGCTGCCTTAAGGCACATGGACAATGAAAAAACCAGACAAGATGCTCAATTGCAGATATGTTCAGGGAGTAGGGGCCCCATGACAGTCAGCTAGGGAAGAATCTGTCACCATGTTAAGAGGTATGCAGGCTTATCATATCCCCGAATTTAATTCCTGTGGGCCCACTTGCATTCTGGTGGTCAAAGTTGACATTACAGGGCTGCATCCAAGAAGAAATACCAACTCCTGAATAGAAAATAATCTGAGAAGCCACAGGGGCTGTTGTAGGTTTTCGGTTTTGTTTTTATTAAGGCAGAATTACAATAAAACATTAACATATTATTGTGACGCTGTATAAAAGATGGGTGACCATTTATTACTGATACATTATATAATTGCTACAAATCTTGTACAAAGTATATATCATGTAAGGTATCAAGGGAAAAGTTAGTCTGTCAAGTACAATTATCCAGATTAAATCCACGTATCAGCTTTGTACCTAAAGTTATGAATATTGGCTATGTGTTTGTATCTCAAATGTGTTTGTTCTTGGGGTAACACCCACAAGGTAGTTCACATCCAGTCTCGACAGCCCGTTGTGAATGGACTACTCAAAGCCTGATGGGTCATTCAGAAGAATTAACTCTCCCGATAGCTCTTCTTGAGGCTGCCTCAGACAGCAGGAAGCCAAAGGCCACCCTTGGGAGTCAGCAAGACCTATAAGGGCACGTGATGTGGACATGTGACCTCCAACGACATCCTTTTTAGTAACTTTCCATACACGGGGGCTTTGTGTGGGACAGTAAATGTCAATGCACGTGGCAGAAGATATAAAGGACACTCGAGATATCTCCATTTTGCCTCATTTCTGCTCCAGGTCTCTGGACTGTGGATTTCCAACCAAACGGAGCATTCTGAACAATGGACTGAGGACCGACCAATCTTTCGGAAGTTACCAGAGAGACTTTTGCAAGCCAGCATGATCACTGCTATGATCCTGATCTAGGAACACTGAAAATCATTTGTATGTGTATGATTCTTTAACCACTCAATACATCTCTTCTTAATAAAATCTTCAGCTAGTTTACGAAGGATTGGCTGACAGCATGATATTTGGATAAGATCTGAAATACATATTGACCTGGGAGGATAAATGTCTGATCCTTTGGGATTGGAAGAACCTTAAGTATGGTGAATAGGGTTTTCACCAACCTCTCACTATATTAGACCTGTGTGTCTGGATGAGAGCCAAGGGGCTGCCTAAAGGAGACTGTCTTGGGCTTCTAGTTAACCAGTTTGGTGCTACAGAAGCTTCTTTGTTATTGGTTTGGTGAATCTAAGTATAGAATAAACCACCAGTTTGGCGGGATTGTCTGCCCTGTTTCTTACAGTCTGCCCTGAGTGTGGCATTCTCAGCGTGGTCCATCCCAGGCACCCAGTCAAAACGACATTGTACATTACTTATTCAGGATCAGGCTAAAGATTCTGGCTTGCTGGCTGTGGAGCCCTGTTTCTCTGAATGCACTAGAAAGGGTGACCAAATGTCTAAATACCTATCTTCTTGTTGGCACTTCTCTTGTGTATGTACTTGGTGTGAAAGCTTTTCAATTACAAGGACAGTACATATTTTACTATACCAAAATTCCATAGAAGGAGGGGTTCATATGTTTCTAAAAGCGTGAAATACAAAGTCCAGCTTCTAACATGAAGGAAATTAATTTGTTCTGCTTATAAAGGTGATCTTTTACTGAAGCAATAGGTAAGCAGGATCAGGGGATCCCTAGGAAGCTGGCATTTTGTCATCAGATGACTCTCTCTAATAATTTCCTCCCCAAACCGTCTCATTCCTGGATACTACAATCACATGCAGTGCATCCTTGTTGACATGACATTAAAAACATGGCAGGATGCATTATTAAAATTCATATGGAAACATAGGAAGGACAAAGGGTGAGTTCTAAAGTTTTGTATAAGCCTACCCACTGGGGTTTAGCTTTCCCTAATTTGGTTAGTCGTAGTTTTAACTGTCCTAGCTAGGCCAAGTAAACTTAAAGGGAGCGTTTACCCTGCCCACCTAGCATGTGTTAAAAACTACAACTTACCTTGTCTACACTAGGATAACAAATGTTAAAAACACGCCATTTCTCCTAGTGTAGGCAAGCCACAGCAACAACTTTGGGATAGAGAAAGCCTTGAATTTCTTCAAGAAAAGTCAGTGTGGACCAACCTACTGTTCATATTTTGTACTGTCATTGATTCATTATGAACGTGGAAGTACCCACGTGGAGGTGAGAGGAGCTGAGGATGTAACTATAATTTTTACAGTGAAAGAATGTTCGTTATTAACTAGTGACTGTACATTACATGGGTGACTGTACATTACATGGAGTTTTGCTTATTTGGACACACGATGTGTTCCCACTTGTTAGTTTACAATGGAAATGTGAACTCTATCATTTTCCAAACAAAAATATATAGGGATCATCTATTAAAGTTATAGACACACAAAATAATTCCTTAATGTAGTTTTTATATTCTCAGTCCAACCTTGCACCCACTGAAGTCAACGGCAAAGATCCCATTGACTTCAGGGGCACTTCTCTCCCCACTTTTAGCATCAGTCATTATATCCGGATTACTCACTCTGTAAATCAATCTTTGTCTGATCACGTGTCAAATCGGAGGGACCCATAACTGTATTAAAAAAAATCTGTTCTCTCTAAACTATTTTATCAGCCACTAGCGTGTTGTCACTTTTATTGTTTTTTAAGTTTGTATTACAGTGTCCATTAACGCACACTAAAAAAAAAAGTGCCTAATCAGATTTACCTTTCCAGCTCACAATCTGCTTGTGCTGCATAGCTTCAGTCTGTGCTGATGTGACAGGCAGATGAAGGTTACATTGTAAAAGCCTACAACAGGAGGGCTGGCTGTACTAAACACCTGGGATGATCGCAGCCTCCCTTCCTACCTCGAGTTGTAACAATTCAGAACACACCGCCTCTTTTCCTGTTAATTATAGATGCATTCTTAAATTATGACTCCTTCTGTCACTTCCTGTACTCTAATTAATCCTCTGCCCTGAGTAACCCTGCAACACAACATGTAATCCCAGCTGAAAGTACTTAGAACTACAGGGTTCAGCCGGTAAATGCAAAAATCCAGCACATCCTGGTTGCTGGAAACAAAGATGTAATCTTAGCGCATGCTCACCTACCCCAACTGGAAATTCAGAATGGATTGCCAAGAAGTATCTTCTTTAGTAAAATGAGCTTTACATTTTACCTTTAATAAGCTTTTGTATATAAAGCTTGAAATCTTTACCAAAAATTAAAGGAAAAAAAACAACTAAGCCCCCTAGGGAAGTGACTTGATTTTTTCATGTTGACATTTGGATGCAGCTAAGTCTCAGGAAGATGGATGTATAGTTATGCTGCACTCGGTTTTCATTCTAGAGTTCTAATATGGGCCAATTAGAAAAGAGTCAATGTCTAGATTCTCTTCTCATTTACGCCAGCGCAATATCACGAACATCACCACTGAGATCAGTGCAATTATGCCAGTGTACAATCAATGCAAGTGAGAAGACAATCTCAGCCACATATCTACTTCTCCATCATACTCGGAGATATTAACAACCCTTATGTTTCTTTCCAGGTGTGACGTGACATTACACGGGGGGAAAGAAAAAGGGAGTTAACCAATGTTGGCTCTGCTCATATTTAGTGGGCTGGTCTGAATTACCAGACTCACGTTAAAGGGCACTGCCACTCCCACACAGTGGAACAACTCTGCTCCACGGCCGGCCCACAACATTTTGGCACCTGAGGTGGGGAGTTCAAATAACGCCCCCTGACCCCTCGCTTGGGCCAAAACTTTGAAAGGTCTCTTGTACCCTCCTTCCTCCAGCACAGCACTCAACCATTTCTGTGTATCTAAAGCAGAGAGAATACATATGCACCATCAGCAGACAATTTTCTACACTCTAGGTCCTAGGGGGGCCTCCCCCCCACAGTCTGGCACCTGAGGCGGTCACCTCATGGCAAGGCCAGCCCTGCTCTCCTCCATCGAGACTGATGCCCAGGTCGTACGAGTGCATCCTTCTCTATCAGTTCAGCTACTTTCTGTGCTAATTGCATCGGTTGTTAAACCGAATTTTCTGCGGAAAAATTTGCATTTGACAAATGTATCTAGAAGAGCAGGACACTGCCACTTACTACTGTGCTGTTCTGCTAGCAGGAGATTTCTGTACAGATGCCTCTTAATTAGTCATCTGAAGACTTAAGCAATCACATCATACATATTGTTTAGCTGTAACTTTCACGTTCCATTTAATGACAAGTGTTATTAACTAGACAGCTGAAGAAAGAAGTAGTGCTTCGCCTTTCTGTTTTTTAAATCGGAATACAAGGGCATTTCTTTCATATCTCCCTTTAAATCAAATCAATCTCAGATTCAATACTGTCCCATCACTATTACCTCATTGGGTCCCGCTTTTAATACTTATAGTATCATATTTATGTATTTTTATAGTCCATTAATTTCAAAGTCCTTTGGTGCCTTTTGCAGTAATTTCTTAGCCTACATTAATTTCTTGTGGCAATAGCCAGGATGGCAAAGTGTAGATACGCTCCACTGAACAAAAAGGGATGAATTTGCTATTTAGGCCAACCGAGATTTTAAACATACTCTTTATTTCTTCTCTTCTAGCTTCTAATGCTGGCACAGTGGTACAATGATCATAAGCTAACATGAACTAGTGATGAAATGCACCAGTCCTTGAATCACGATCTAGGCAGATCCTTCGCCATATGACCAACTGTGCCCCCCCCCCCCCGTCCCCCATAGTTTTGCATTGGTTTCTGCTTCAGGTTATTTTTCTCTTTTAAATCCTGATGGTCAGACAGACAGACTCCTGTTGTTTCATCAGGGTTGCATTTTGTCAAGGAGATATGGTTAGGGATTAAGCAGCCTGGAGTCAAAAGCCTTTGATTGTGTCAAACTGGTAACTTGACTCTCCCCAAATGCTCAGCACCCATCAGATTTCAGTGCTAGGAAATAGAGAGAATGAGGCATTTTTGGCTCAATGCCCAAAATATTTACACTTCCCTACAGAAAAAATAATGGTTCTAACCTTACCTACTGGGCTGCTCTTCAACGTTAATGTTATATGGCCTAATACTGAACCACTCTGTGGTTTTATACCCGCTCGCTATATTGAGAAATGAATGCAGTAATGTAATGTGAAAGCATTGCTAGGGTTAGCAAGGAGCAGAAGGTTCAGAGGTGCAGTTTGAAGGTCACTCCCCATTTCAAGACTGCAGGTTTTCTAAAGAGAACCCCAGCGCTTGAGAAATTAAACCCACAATACAATCTCCTAGGGGGTCTGTATTGCTACTTCTAGCCTGACCAAAAGTGAAGTACAGAAGCCTGAGGAAAATGAAGTGAATGGGTGAATTAAGAAATGTGTGAAACTTCCTCCTCTCCTACACACTCCATCACCATCTAATATTTCTTCTGTGGGTTGGTGCCCTGACAGTCACTTGGAGTTTCAAAGTAGAAACAACACCAGAAACTTTATGAATTCTGTCCAGTTTTACCATACAACCATAAAACCAGTCCAGGTTACAGCAAAAGGCTCACGAGTCTTAGTAGATTCCTTGCTGAACCTGGGCTGCGTGGAGAATTTATAACAAGACAGGAAGCAGTCACATTTTATGTGGTTTCGGGTCTGGTTGTGAACATGTCACTCAGCTCTAACTACCTCTTTTCACCCCACCAGTTTCATCCTTCCTCACAGAGCAGAGCTACTGGTCTCCCAGCATATTAACTAGAATTGAAACAGAGATTGGTTGATTGTCTTTATTTGTATCCTTCCACCTTTAACATCTGGCCCTGGCCCAATAGACACTTGCACACTCTCTCTCTCTCTCTCTCTCTCACACACACACACACTCACATGCCCTCTCCTTGAGCAGTGGTTGTTACTCACAGCTGGTGTAGGCTAGCAGGAAACTCAAGGTACATTTTATTATAGGGCTCCCAAAACACAGTGTCATTAAAAAAACACAACCAAACTCCACGCTGTGATTGAAATCCTGGCCCCAACTAAATCAATAGGAGTTTTTAACATGGACTTCAATGGGGACAGGATTTCATCCTGTCTTTTATTACTATGGACTAATGGAGAAAAAAAAAAGTTTGGGATCTGGAGAATTATCCCCATCAAATCATAACAATGTTAGAGTAACTCAGTGGAGAGAGAGGCTGTGGTTAAAATCGCTTTACAGACAGATTCCACTCTGTCCTATAGGCTCAGTGTTAATCACACATTCATCTCTGTAAATTGACAACATAAATGCTGATTTGTGCAAATGATGTTAGAGAAAATGGTGTTCTGGCTACAGAAATGAATTCAACATCCTTTCAGGCTTTCTACACTTCTAGGTTTTATGTAAGCCCTCATTTTTAAGCCTTTGTTCTGCATTTAAAAGGCCACCCAGTGAAAGCTGTGAAGTGTAGCATGTGTTTCCACTGATATTAAAATACTCTTTACTAAATCTCACAATAAGCGTATACAAGAAGCTGTTTGCAACCTACTGTGTTAAAAGATGATTTATCAGATAACGCAGTAAAAGTTTCAATATGCAGAATTTAAAAAATATCTGACATTAATCCACTCAAAAAGTGATATTTTTATCTTTTAAAATCTCTAAACCACTGAGATAAGACCAACCTTCAATCACACGCCGTGGTACCTGTTTGAACAATTAAGCCCATGATCTTGCAAACACTTAATTTTAAGCATGAGTGGTCTCTTCGGATTTAAGCATGGGTTCAAGCGTTTGCAGGATCAGAGTTTAATTTATATGTCCACTTTGAAAGTCTCTTTGTCTAGTACCAAATATAGCACTAAAAATGCTAACTAACTGCATAGTTAAGACAGTTTTTTTAGCATCACTGTGGTGCACCTTTATCCTTAGATATTCATGTTAAAAAAAAAAAACACTCCCACACCATACAGCATAGCCAGAGTAGCTCAGTCTCATCACCACGTTTTTTCCCCCTCTCCAAACACGGCAAGGGACAGCAGACTAAATAATGGACCATTTTAGGGGTAACTGCAATGCGCTTTGGATATTACAGATCCCAACTTCGTCTTGAGCAGAGCAGAAGGCTACCAAAGGATTGAAATGGAGCTCCACGGGCACATGTCTGTATTACAGATGGCAGCAGCAGAACTTCTTCCAGATAATAGTCAAAACAGACTCCAGTGGAAGAGTTCTTCACCTAGGACCATAGCAGGATGTGACCCTTGGGCTCATGGTAAGCTTTGAACGGCAACTTAACCCCTTTCCCCACTTACACTTGTCAATTTATTATTCTTAATCCAACTGCATCTTGTTTCCACACAGATACATCTTAACCAGCGAGCTATTTAACTGCTCTTATGCTCACGTAACAAAAACATGTGTTAGCTCCTGAGTGCCAAGCACCAAGCTCGAGGGACAGCCATCCAGTTACTGGTTTTGCAGCTAGACTGGAGTTATCAGTCATAATAGAAAAAGTATTTTTGAATACCCAGAATAAAGCATGGGGCTCTGTTCAGGATTACGCCGGATGGTCCACTTCCTCTTCTGAAATCCCCATAAAAGGAGCTGGACAGGGAGGAGAAAGGAGGGCTTGTAACTTAAAGCTGACTTTGTGCTCAGCAACGTAAATCAAATCAAGCCGCGTCAGGGGAACTCTCTGAATGTACTGTGCGTGGCTGCCCACTTGTTTCCATTCCTTCCTCGCACGGGGGTGGCTTTGAAAATGACTCCAGCATTACTAACCCCATAGCAATAGCGGCCAGTGCAAGTCTCAGTGGTAAGAACTAGCATCTCAGCAGCTGGTGTCTCAAGTGTTTCAAAACTACAGGTTTACCACAAAAGGAAAATGAATTAGCCACGTGAGTGGCTGTGTTAATCAGACAACTGATCTCTGCACCTTCAAAACCAAGATGCTCTCCTCTCAGAACTGGACTGCATATGGAGACAATAGTCTGATACCTTGATTTACTGAGGAAGTACTCCTGGAATCCATATATCATGTTAATGGGTCAGGGGGAAGGGAATTATGGAAAGGAAAGATTTTTATTCATTAAGATTCTTGGCTGGGAATTTCAAAAGAGCCTATGGGAATTAAGTGCTCAACTATTGAATTTCAATGGGTTTTGGAACCTAATGCCCTTAAACTCCTTAGGAAATCCCAACCCATGTGAATTTTACAAATGGAATTCTAGTCTCCCCATTGACAGGAGTTAAAAAGCGGAGTTAAGCATTCCACTTGTCTTCGATCCAATAACTAAATACTATTAATTACTGTTTAATTTTGAAAGGTTAATGCTTTGGAGACGGTCTTACCAAATAAATGAACTTCTTCTGTTCATCAGGTTTCTCTTCCCTGACAACTTCCAGCTGCACAGTGATGTAATCTGACCGCCGCACAACGTGGAAAATCCGAACATTTGCAACTTGTAGGTGGGGCACAGGGACAGGGGAAAGATGAGAAAGCTACTACAATGAGATCACCAATTTGGAAAAAAAAAAAAAAAAAAAAAAAAGTGCCAGAACTGCATCAAGATGCATGTCAGTTCGATGCACAAATAGTTACACCTACTGTGTATTAGGTGTACAATGTGTTTGAGATTTTCTAGTTTACTGCCAGAGTTTTCTTTTTAAATACGGCACAGGCTCTATCAAGGATCTTACTGTTATTAATTTGGTGTATTCAGAGTACATAACAGCATTGCCAGGGCTGGGGTAGGGGGAAGAGAAAAATGACATGTGGTTTGGACTTTCCAAAGCCCTTCTTTCTATAAGACGTAGGTTTAATTAAACTAAATGTTTCTTCCAAACCCAAGATAGAATACGGTGAAATACCAGGACAAGGCTGTGGTCCTCACTTCACGCAAGGGCTCCTCCAATGTGTCTCAGGATTGAGCCCTTGTTTAGAAGCACTGCAAAGACAGGCACTACAGAAACATATGGACTTATTTTTGAGTATCACTCGTAAGTCACCCTTCCCTTTCCTAAGGCTGTACAGAGATTATGCCGAGAGCTGAGCACATAGACTGCTGAAAGGTCAGAACGTTTAAACTGTACATACTTCATTTAGAATGGAAAAACAAAACTGCTGTTGTCTCTTAGTTATGACATTTCCGTTCACCCACTGGAATTGCTCCGCTCTCCATGAAAGCTTTCCAGCCCAAGAACACATTTCGCTCCCGATGGTGGAAAGCCACAAAAGGTAAAATACTAAAACATTTTTTCTACATTAACTTATCTCGGCTGTCAACAGATCTGCCAATTCGTCACAAATGCAGTCATTTCTTCATAAGGGTCTTAACCTGCCGCCAGATATACATGTTGGGAACTGCCCTGTATCTTACAGGGGGAGGGGGAGAGGGGAAAGGGAGGGGGAGGAAATCAAACAAGTCTGTGTAGTAGCTGACGTTCAGAGATTCATGGCCCATGCATGCCACATGTTGGAGGACAGGACTGAATCTGAAGGCATGGAAGAAATGCAACGCCATATAACAGAGAGCTGAAGCATGTATGAGGGAAATTTCCCCTGTATGGTCATGATTAGGTGGCCAGGCGAAAATATTACAAAAAAAACCTGGGGTGAGATTGTTGAAATTCTGATTGCGCAGCTACAAGATCTTAGAAAATTTTGGGCAAAAGTTTGAATTTCTCTGACATTTATTCAAAATGCTTTAATCTAGAAAGGAGGCCAGGCATAGTAAGCCAATTCTGTTATTTCTGTTTCCAAGTGAACCCAGAAAAATGTAGGGGAATGACAGCCATTTAGCACTCCCCCAACTCAGCTGAAAAGCATGCGATTCCACTTCCAGATGAATGTTTGAGCTGATTACTTCACCTGGTACTCATCATTAATTCAGATAAGTTACTTGGCCTCCCATCTGCAATGTGAGGCACTTACACCTCCTTAGCTCAGGTCCCTAGACCAAGTTTCCCTGCTGGGCTAGCAGGCCTCACAAATTCCAATATGTAGAAAGTCTCCTGGGCTCCCGAGTCCCTAACTTGGGACCGTGGTCTGTTCTCAGGGGCACCAATGTAACCCAAAAGTAAGTATTTAATGGAATTACTCCAGATTCTCATCAGCATCACTGAGATCAGAATCTGGGCCTTGGTGCATCCAAACCAACAGCGTCTCATCTGGCTGGCATGGTTGCCTGGGAAGGAATGTTCAGCAACTCTTTTAAAAACAAAGCTGGTAGCAGTTGAAGCATCTCACAGTGGCTGGACAGAAACTGTAGTTGACTCCCTCTGGTTCAAGCATAGATTAGCCAGACGTGATGTAGCGTGATAGGAAGAGGGAGGGAAACGTCACCCGGGCTAAAACTGAAATTTCCTCCCTCACCCCACTCTAGGTCAGAGAAACTTAGGCTTGAGCCTTGTATTTTTTGGTAGCAAGGGATGTTTAGCACAGCTTGTCGGATTGATATTGGATGGGCCTAAGTAAGAGCCATGCACCAAGTTTATTTCCTAAGCATTTGGATGGAGTATGGTGAAAAACCAATTTTCGGGCCGATTCATACATAAAACAAAGATTTCAATATTCCATTCCCTTTTTAAAAAATACATAATTTTGAAGGACCTACCCAAAAAACCAACACATTTTGTGATCCCTCTATTGCCTGTGCAGAAATACATAAAGATCTACTATTCCCAGAGCGCTGTATAAATATCAAAGGTGCTGATGCACAAAGATATTCTGGAATGATTAAGCAGGAGTGAAGAGGTTTCAAGTGTTCTGCTTTTTTCCATTTTTAAAAGCCATCTTAATTTTGCCTTTATTCAGAACCCATTGTTTTTCTCCACCGCAGGCCCCATTCTTCACTTCCTCGTACCTTGCGCCATCATTTGGACCTGTGTAAAGCGAGAGTAGGAAGCGGGGGTAACATGCTGCTTTTTGGATCTGGGAGCATTTTAGAGCCACTTTGCACAGATGTAAATGACAACAGAAGGAGAAAGGCTGTAGAATCCAGACACTACATGTTGTTCTCTAATGGAACCACCCTTCTCCATCCCCCCTCCCTCCCTCCATGTTGGGATAAAAAAAAGAAGAAGTATTTTTTGTATTTCCATTCATTTAAAACGAGTGAAGAAAAAAATGAAAAGCAAAACAAAAGAGATGCATCAGATCAGTCCTTTGCATTTAAAACTCACCAACATTTGATTTAAAGGGGGCAGGGGAGTAAAAACATCTTGCTGCTGGGTTAAGAAGTGTACAGTTTATTACTACTAAATACATTTGTCTGGTATTACTATATTTAACTTGCGTTTAAGAATGTATTCGTTCATTATATTGAACCCATCTGGAAATATTTTGTAGTTACACATTTAGATAGATGTAAAAAGGAATGCATTGGAAAAATGTGATGACATCATGGATGGACCCTTCCATTTCAGAAGTTCCCTCTTTTGGCATCTCATTTTGTATTCCTTTATAGGGCATTTCCTTATTTTTGCATAGCTGCAACTATATAACCATTACGCAATAGGAAAGAGACTAAGTTTGAAGTGTCAGTATGAGTAAACCCCCAAAAATAACCTCCTTGCTCATTTACAATAAAATATTTCTAATCCGGATAATGAAAACTGAACTACTGGGAAAAGAGAGGAGATTTCAAATAAACGCATTCAGCATTCGCCCAAAGTGGCGCCAACCCCACATAAAGCGTTGTCATACAATGTAGCTACACCAATAGCAAAGCACAGAGGCTCATTTTCAAGACTGATCCAAAACCCACTGAAGTCTTTGGGTGGACTTCAGTGGGTATCGCATCAGGCCCCAAGTGCCTGGGCCCTTCTGTAGTTCAATAAGGAAGTGGTTAGGTGGGGTCTGATCCTATCGGATATTAAGCACCTTTCACTTCCATTGGAGCTGAGGGCACTCAGCACTTTGAAGGACCGGGTTTCTGGTTTGTGCATAACAATGTACAGGCATGTTCAAGATTCACACTCTGGTTTTAGAGGTTCTTTTATGAATTTTTGACAAAGTTCATTATTCCAGGCATAGCACTAAAAAAAACACAACAATCTGGATTGCTTATTAATTATGCCAAAGTGGAATAGTAAAAGAGGGCAGCATCTGCTCTAACACTGCCCGTGAGTGCGATGTGCAATTGTGTCTCTCTGAAAAAAAGATTTAACTCTTTCCTGAAATCTCTGAGCTCTTTGACTGAGGGGGAACAAAATTAACTCCTCTGCTGCTATACATTTCCTTTACTATAGAATTGTCTACAGCTAAATCTGTGCATACTAATCAATGAACACATAGGGGTTTTTGCTACCTCTTATAAAAAAAATTAAGCTCATCTCCACATGAGAAAGTGACAGCAACCGTAACCAGTATGCAGTGCCCTCAAGGCCACTGCAGAACACCACTAGCACACAACTAAATGCTGAACAGAAATGCGCAAGCCATCAGCAGTGTTAACCATAAAAGCAATTTTTTCTGTGACAGTGGTGACCACAGGAGTGTCACTTTCTTCCAGTGGTGAATAAAACTCTAGTGGGAGTTTTGCTATAGATGTCAATGGGAACCCTAAAAGGCGTGACTTGCGTCTGTCACTTCAGCCTTTAACTAATACCAGAGGTGAGAAAGTAAGTAACTGATCAGAAAGGAATAGGATGAGACTGAAGCAATGGTCCAGACCTCCTGCCTTACCTCTGAAGTGCCATGCTTGTATGACTTTACATGCTTTCTCCTGTACTGAGTTCCCGTTGCTATTTTTAAAAAAAATCTTCTTGAAAGATGAAAAAATGAAAACCAGTTTTAGAAATTCACTAATTAACATAGCTAAAAGTAAATTCTGGAAGGAAATCGTTGGGCGAAATGCTTTTTTCAGTTCTGTGCCTTTCCACACATGGGACAGTTAGCTTGCAGCCAAAGCACCAGGCTAAAAAAACCCCCAAAACACCCCACAAACCATTGATTTCCCTCTGATTTACAATTAAAGTGTTTTTAAGTAAGCGATCTAATTGTTGACTTGATAGTCCATAAACATCAACACCATCAGCAGGATTTCCAAAATGCAAAATATTGACAGGATCGGATAAACATATAAACAAGGGAGTTATTAAAATGCAAATTACCTGCCTTGCAGAACTGCTCTGTGCTGCTACCCAGGACGCCAGAGTCTGAATCCGGGCCTCAGCCTCCTGCTCACTGTGTCAGTGGGGGGTGAGCAGGAGGGATGGAGTGCAACGGAGGACAATAATTGGGAACAGGACTGACTGGCTGCAGAGAGAGCCCCTGTCTAACCATCTGAGCCAGAGGACACTTGCATTAACATGGGGCCCACAGAGGGATAAGGAAGGCGTGGGATTTTTTAGGTTTTTTGTTTGTTTTTTGTGGGGGAATTAAGTGGGCATAAAACAGGCTTTCAAGAAGGTGCATACATCGGCATTAGACTCTCCCTGGATTTCAGGTCCTACCAGAAAGGCTCCTCCTGTGGAGACAAGCCACAATTAATAAGCCAGACAACAGCTGCGCACAGCCTGGGGGGGGGGGTGGGGGGGGGGGTGGGCTTGCTCTACAGAAGAATGGCCAGAAATTGAAATTTTTTAAGAATTGCTGACTTCTGATGTGGAGACTCACAGTAAATGCTAGAGAGCCATTGAATAAAGACTTACTCAAAATGGAGCTCTGAAGAAGGGGGAGGGAAATCCTCCACATCCCTCGAGGAGATCTCAACGTCCTCATTGTCTTCTCTCACCACTCAACAAAGATACCGTCCTTCCAAAGGACAGGAGTCCAGCAACAGCTTGTTAATGGTATTTGGGTTAGAGGAGTCCTCATTGTGAGCTATAAGGAGGCACATTCCTCCCCCCCCAAAAAACAAAATTAATTTTTTTCCCCTTCTCTTTTGGAATTCCATGTAATTGTTCCCAAATTTTAGCCCATGTGTTATTATTTTACCTTTAAAACACATTCTTATAATGCAAATATGTTGGCTATCATGGTGTGTGTGTGTGTGCGCGTGTGCGCGCGCGTGCACGCACATACACATATAAGACAGGGAGCAAAATAAAGCCCACCCCTGGCTCGTGTTGCATAACGTAAGTGTCAGCTAGGAGAAAATGTTTACAGTCAAATTATAATTTCCATTTTAACTCCAAGTCTTCAGGAAATGCTGACAAGCCCATGAGTGCATTTCAACCCGGTGAATGCTGCTGCTACAATACCTAAAAATTACACCAATTTAGAGGTAACATCCACTTAGCAAGCAAATTCTAACAGGGAGGTTTGTCTAATGGTATAATTAGGCTAAACAATGCAAAATTATAACTGTCCATTGTGCCATCTTACATCTTAAACTGCAGCAATTCCACCTTTTGCTGCCAGTCCTCATCATCATCATTTATTATTTCTGTTATCAGCGCGCCTACGAACCCCAAACATGGACCAGCACCCCTTGTGCTAGGACCCGTACAAACACAGAACAAAAAGATGATCCCTGCCCCAAAGAGCTTGCAATATCTCAGAGGCTGAAATGGATCAGTACTTGGATGGGAGATCTTTGAGGAACACCAAGTTAGTGCAAGATGTGAACCTGGTGATTTAGAGGGGCATTCTTTCCTCTCAGTCAGTATGTCTGGCCATGCTGTTAGAGGGCACTGGGCTGCCAGAGATACATGTCATCTGAAAGACAGTAGGAGGTCATGGAATCATAGACTTATAAGACTGGAAGGGACCTCGAGAGGTCTTCTAGTCCAGTCCTCTGCACTCAAGGCAGGACTAAGTGTTATCACCGACAGCTATGATTATGATCACCTATAGCTATTAGGGATCTCACAGTGTGCAGGAGTGGAATTACCTGTTCCGTTCATTGCCTCTGAAGCACCTGGCATTGGCCACCTGGGCTAGATGGACCTTTGGTCTGACCCCGTATGGCCATTCGTATGTTCTTAAACCTGGTGTTCTGGCCAAATTCCAACACCGATAATTAAAAATCCCTTTGACATTTTAACTGCATCCATAGTTTTTCCTCTCTCACTTCCCATCCTAAATTGTTGGGTAGTGTTGTCGCATACAGCTGCTCCATTTCACCTCAAAGGCAGCTGCATTTTGGTGGTAAGTGATGTGACCTGTACACATCGCTTACCCACCTTGCCAGGAATGGGACATAACTAGTCGTACTGTCTAAAATGCTTTACAGTTTCCGTTGAGTAGTCACCTGTATTCAATACCTGTTTTGTAACATGCAGAGTCAGTCAATGTGGAATTAGGCAGGCAAAAGGTTGCCAAACCTCACTGACTATCATTGAGCCATACCGATACAAAGCCAAAGCCAGTTCTTCATACGGTCTTAAAAAAAAGGCTGAAACAGATTGAGCTTCACACACATAGATAACAGCAGAGATATGGAAACAAATTGAAAAATACCAAAGTGCACTTGAATCTGCCAGGCAGGATGGCAGTAATGCTGTATTGAATTTGCACAGAAATTAGATGCCTCGTTAACTGTGGATAGATGCACAACTGCTAGAAATTTAAACTTCCTCTTT
Source organism: Macrochelys suwanniensis (assembly GCA_033296515.1). Lineage (NCBI taxonomy): Eukaryota > Metazoa > Chordata > Testudines > Chelydridae > Macrochelys > Macrochelys suwanniensis. Next base: position 93,458,117 of record CM065783.1, read on the forward strand.
TCCCCAGATCACAACAGTCATTACAAATCATGTAGATGAATGAATGCTGAAAAGAGACACTCGCAGTTCTGCAATTTTGGTATGATGAATCCAATAATAAGGGAGAGAGGAGGGGCAGCAGCAGTAGTAATCTTTATATCATTTTCTGCAAAGCATCTCGCTATTGTTCATATGTAAAGTACATCACGCTGCTGTTCGGTAACAAACCGTCCTGCATTTTGTAGCGAGAGAGTTGTTTTATTACACATTCCCTGATTTGTGACTCAGAAAACAAATAAAAACCGCACGAAATGGACCTATTTTTTCCTTTTGGATGACCGCTCAAAAGATGCAGCATGGCTGGATAATAGTATGTTGCCCTGGTAGTTCAAGATGTAGCACTTGCAGTAGTACATTTCTACCGGATAGTATTACCCATGGAAATTACTAACAAGAAGTTAGAGGAACTGAAAGCTACACTACCTGTGTCAAAAGCACAACCAGAGTGTGATCTTGAAACATGCTCAGCACAGGCTCCTTTAGCTGCATCAGGGATATAAAAATCCTACTGTACCTCCTCCCAGATCCTTCCTTCTTCCTCCCTGAGATAATTTCACAAAACTGAAGGTTTCTTGGCATGCCAGGCTTTTCTATTCTCTCACTCAATTTGTCTTTCTGACCAACAATGGTTAGGTGTGGTGCAAATCTTTGCTTTACTGTTTTAAGCAAAAGGTCTTCTTCCTAACACTAAAAAAAGTTACCAATGGATACTAGTAGCCTTGACCACGTGCAGGAAAACATAGCCTGTTGCTTATCAGTTGGTTTGGCCCAATTCCAAGAGGAACACTGCTCTAAAAGGCCATCACAGTGTGAAAAAGGAGTTGTTCTGTTAGAAGACGCTCAGTTAATGCTGGTTGAACTAACATTTTCCTAGGATAATAGTTCAAACTGAATTTATACCAGTGTAACAAGTGTAATATGAAGCAGACCCTGTTTCTAGCTCATGACACTGGTACAACAACATTCAGAAAAAAATAAAAATCGCTCACATATAAAACCGGTGACAATCTCTGACTGGTCACCATCATGTTTACCAAAACAACGTGTGAGATTTCAGATAAAATTCCCCACCACCATAGCAGGAAAAAATATTTAAAAGTCAAAAATTCCAGGCTCGCTACATTTACTGTAATTGTCCTTTATAAGAAGAGCCCTCTAGTTATGTGAAATGACATTACCTCACAGCCCCAGGCTCCCAATTCTATGAACAGGAAGGAAGCAGACACACATCTCTTTAAGAGCTGTTTCCTCTCTGCTCTATTAATTTCAGAGATTAAGCAAGCCACTCCTTTGTGGCATAATAGAGCAAGATAGAGCCATTGTGTTTGCAGATCCTCCTGCTAACTGTTTTTCTGAATTTCGGGGGTGGGGGGAATGCCATAGCATTTTATTCTCAGACGAAAAGACCTAAAACTTCTGGAAGCTTTAATTGCCTCCTCCTTTTAGTTACAATTACAGCACTTTGGGGAAAAGATAACATACCCATCCCACTCCACCCCCCAATGAGAATTTCAGTGCCCCACAGATACAGCTCAGGAAAAAGAAAATGCAGTCGTGTCAAAAATGGGCCCCTGGATCAACAGATTTTTTCAATCAGGAAACCTTTCTGGCCATACACATCTTGCCATCCCATCTTCAGTCACATTGATAAACCAGAGACAGTAAATTTACTGCTGGCAATTCTGATGGTCATATTCTCACTTTAAAAGAAAAACAGTATATTGCTCTGTCTCCTTCACGGCACAAAATTCCTCCAGCTTGTAACAGACGCCGGATAACCTTTGATAATATGGAAGCCACTGCTTCTCCTTTTCAAAAGCCACAACACATTTATGTTCTAGCCAGGATTATAAGCACTACAGTAACCCACCACTCCAGCAGGGTCTGACTGATTCCTGAAGTTTTCTGAGGGAGTGACTGGGGGGAGCGGAGGAAGCTTCACACGAACACATGTAGGGATCCCTGTTCTGAGTCTGGGTTTTCAGATTTCCTTTTATACAGTCAAACAGATGATTGATCCTTATTCTTAACATTCCAGTGTTCTTTCCAAACTGTTAGGCAAACTAGCTTGGAAACACAAGAGTTTTTGGAGTCAACTGACAGAGGAAATACCACTTTGTGGGGGCGCACAAAGCAGCAAAAATACTTTAGACCAGTTCACATTTTTCAGCAGTCTCTAAACATGGCTGCTACTAAATAGAAATGTCATCAGCAGTGAGTGGATTTCTTTACAGAAGGGAGGAATAAAAGATAAATACATGCAAGCGGTTTTGATTTTTTTCTAAAAAATATATTTTAAGCATTAGAATTAAATAGACAGAGATCTTCTGGCTGGGACAGAAAAATATGAGCCAGAACACTGTTTTTACTGTACCTTTCTTGGAATACAGACGATGGAATACAAAACCCATCAGGGATCAAACAATTTGCCTATTCAGCAGCTTTCTTTTCATGAGCTGTTTCATCTTTTTACAGGTTGCGCCCCCTCCCCCCTTATCCTCCAGGCCTCCAGGAGAAAACTTGAGAAAAAAAAGAAATGGGTTCTTTAAACAAAGACCTGATTCTCTGGAACAGGAGTGCACACATACTAGTAAACATAAGCATGGTATTTTGGGCATGGCAGTGATGAGTTTGCTCTGCCCCTAACTTTAAGACTTCGTTGCACAGGCTTGGCTCAAGGCTTCCAGTCCTTGTAATAATCCAAAGGAAAGAATTCTAGACCGTGAGTCTTCAAGGACAGTGTCCCTTTTTCACCCCACTATTTTTTCCCCTTTAACTTTCAAGCATCTTTCCTGCCACTGAAAGATACCAGCTGGACATGTGTGTTTACACAGAGGACTCAGAACAGGTACGGCAGCGGCAGCTTCCCTGTAAAGTGTCCCAGACTGATTCACCAGTGTGCCTGAACTATGTTCTAATGCATTTAATTTGTGATCTCTGCTGAGGATGCCAGTTGTGAGAGTGAGAAATGTGGTTACTTGTCTACAAGTCAAGGGACTGAGCTCACAGTTAATTTCACATAGGCCACTGAATAGCTGATGGATAGTAACAACTTTTGGTTACCATTCATCTGGGTAGGATTTGAATCAGTAACCTAGAGCCAAATGACTGTATTCCACTTCCAGTCCGCTCGTTCTCGAACTACATTAAAAACTAAAATCTGTTGTTTTTTCTTGCAGTCTGTTCTAGCTTAGCACACTACCCTTCCCCTCTTCTGCAGTGTCTTGACTAGCCAGGCATCTTTTAAATGTATATAGGATTCAGAAGGCATGTCTCAGGTGTCTTGATAGTTCCGTGAGTGAACAGCATTCATGCATACCTGGCATTCAGCATCACATCTTGACCTTAGCCTTTCAATTAGGTCTCTCCCCCACATCCCCAGAATTTCACTTGATTATAGAGCTCATGATGTTTCTTTTATACCAACACCTGACTGTTGCTCCCCTCACTTTCTCTGGTTTGGGACGACAGCCACAGAATCTACTGCAAGTGGTGTCTTGAGTTTATTTTGTTGGCAGGTGCACCACCAGTCTAACTACTGGCAATATGAAACAGATTACTAAATATAAGTGGAACTCTGAAGAAAGACAGTTGAGCTTATTCCGTATTGCGTGTCTGCTGTGGGGCACCAAAAGTAATAAATTGTGTGCACCTGAAAATATGAACATTTGAAGCTGGGCAAGCCAGTTGGCCAGTATTGGTGCAGTGAGGTCTGAATTTGAGATAAGAGCTCAGTCCTGTGAATCTTGTTATACTTGCTGTCAGGCACCACGTTTGGCTTCTGAAAAGACCGCCAATGTATCACCCCCACTGGAGCAGTTCGGCGTGGCGCTAAAGGAGCGGTGTTCAGACCTCCTTGGTCAGGGGGATGTTGATCTTTACACACGGCTTTATGCGGAGGATGGAAACAATAAAGAAAGCCACCTCTACAGTCTTGGGGAAAAGACTGTCCAGTGAACAGGCAGGATTTATTATTTTTAATATAAAAAAAGATGTCTATATCTACTCTGCTCATAAACTCAGAGCAAACTGGCTTCAAGTCAATGAAGAAAGACATAAGGGTTTTTTAAAAAAATGTAATTTGGGGGCTCACAAAAATGGAATAAGTGACAATAATAAAAAGATCAGTCAGAACAACCCATCCCCAGCACACAAACCCTTGTTCCTTTCCCCTATTGGGACACATTTCTGCTCTCAGATCCACCTTTCAGAACACTGGCAAAGGGAACCAGTGTGCCCTCAATGTCTGACACAGTCGGCCAATGTCAGCTTAAGTTTTCTTCCCCCCACAACACACACTCAATATTGTGGGTGATTTTCATCCCAGTGAAAAGAGCTTGCATGAGGCGCTATTCATCACGTAAGTACAGCCTCACAATATGGGCTTAAGCCAAGTGGAGCAGACCCTGTGCACTGGGACAAGTTTCACACTCATGAATTTGGGAGCCTTTATGCACAGTGAAAGCCCAAAATGTGTGCTCAACACCTGGTCTATATGAGAAAGCTGACCCAGTTTAATGAAAGGTATAAGTTTAAGCTTTTTTCATTGAACAGGTGCAGACCCCTTGTAGATGCTCTTATTTGGGTTTAAGAGTGCCTTATTATGGTTTAGCTTAAGCTGATTCTGAACTGACATAACCAAATAAACATGTCCACACAGCCTTCTGCACTGGTTTAATGAAACTGTTTAAAAACAAAAAGTCACATATTTAGTTATACTGGTTTAACTTTCTCATTTAGACAAGTCCTTTGATAGGACTTAAAATGGTGTTTGGGATAAGGATTCTTTCCTTACTTGAGGTTAAATGCAGGCTTCAATACCTTGAGAGTGTATTTCAGATGCTTCATACAGGTTAAAAACAATTCCAGTAAATATGAAATTTCGGAACATTTGTACATACCCTTATAAGCTGTACAGTCCTTTTAAACAAAAATTGCAAAATAAATGCAGACAAATTGGGTAGATCACAGCACGTTCAGGGGTCAGTAATTCATAATAAATTGCCAATCCTGTCATGCATAAAAAAATCTTTTGCAATGTTTTGCCAGACACAGAAATGTAGATAAATAATTACAGCAAAGGGCTAATAAATATTTCAGCTTTAAAAACAGCTTATTAAATTGAAGGGGGAGCGGGAAGAAACGTAGTGAAAGCATTAGCTATAAATGAAGTTTCTTAACCTAATTGTCAAGGGTTGAAAAAGTGTAGGCTGAAAGCTGTACAACCTTTTTTGAGAAAAGAAAGGTTTGAAATGTTCCTCCTTTAGCGTGACTGAATTCCTTTAGAATGTGACCTCAACATGCCTTTCCTCTATCTTTATCTGCCGACACAGCAGAGCTGTTGACCTTTCACCAATGACCTGCGCAATCAATAAACAACCTACAAACTGTCTCAACAGAAATGGTCCAAGCAATGGTTTGTCTTACATCTCCGTGGCACCAACCACTGCTATTATTGAACCTTTTCCTAGGATCCAGGGTTGTATCTCAGTGTGAATCAGTTGACAATACTGGAGTCAGACACTGTTTTCTTGTGCATCCCAGACAAGTTTAAGCTGGTTGGGCATCTGATTTTGCTTTTGGATGCAGTCACAAAAACTGCTTTGCATGTTATAAACACTATATACAAATTCTCGCCATCTTACTGATTATTTAAAGTCATTTCCCAAAGAGAGAATCCAGGTTCATGTGAATAAAACTGGTCAAGTCAATGTTAAATAAATAAATAAAAAATCCAAGATCTATCAAACTAGGCAAGATTTACCAAAACATTGTTTGAGCATCACCTGACTACACTAAATTATAAATGAAAAGTAACAGTCTCAGTCACTCACAGCTGCCAGCAATGAAAATGAAGTGACAATAGGACGCAAAAGAAAATAAAACAGTGACCTTGGGACCATTCAGCTGACACGGATATTACCCTGTAAATACCACCCCATATTACAATACTTGAAAAACAATTAATATAAAGTTTGTGTGTTGCATAACATAAGAAAAATTTACTTGGATTTTCAAGGCTATTTAAAAAAAAGAGGGGGCTATTTGGACTCAGATGTGACTCATTTTTTTAAAAAATGGTTTTACAACACTCAAGACTAATAAAAAAGGTTTTCATGTATTTTAAAAAGCCACAGAAACAGAGAGAAGCATTCTTTGTCATGCTCACAGCACAAATATTGCAGCACTGAACTAGTGTATGAGAAACTAAACCAGTGAAAATTATTAGAGACCAACTATAAAAAGAAATGAAACACACTACTCCATGTCCATTGCCAAACTGAGTAAATACAAAAGAGAAACCACCAGCATAAGCAGAGAAAAGTAACAGATTATCAAAGATGAAAGAATGTTATTCATCTAAGGTGCCTATTCTCATGACAAATAACACATCAGATGCAGCAGAGGTGAGGAGGATTTTTTTAAAATACATTTTTAAACAGATAGTGTCAGTTTAAAATGTTAAGGGATTTTCAATGCAAAGTGTCCCTCATCTCTAGCCCCACATAAAAAAACCCCAAACCCTGCTGAAATCTGTCCCAAATATCACTTCTGATATGCCACCTATATTTCATGGACCTAGGATACAAATTTATCATTTAATATCTCCCCCCCTTCTCCAATAATTTATAGCACCGTGCTGAGTTTTTCCAACTGTGTGCAGAGTAGCTCTAGAAAGAGCTCTAGAAAGCTCTAAAACAAACTCAAACATGGGTATAATCTGAAGTTATAAATATTTTCAATCACTACAATTTACATACATGATGAAACGTGCACATGTTAGTGATCTAGTTCCTTCAAAGAACAGCTAATAATAGCAGTTATTGTTTGGAGAAAAAGTAAGCAAAAATGATCAGTGACCAACAATGGCTGTTAAAAAAAAAAAAAAAAAAAAAAAAAAAGTAAATTGTACTACTGTCACTTCACCGGTACAGAACTGAACGTATTTTTAAAAAACAAGCCAACAAGAGTGGTTCAAGTCACAGTATCTTAGCGATAATACCAGGGGATTAATACAATATTCCACTAAAGCTAAACTTGGAGTAGATAGACAAGGATGTGAATCAAGATCCCAGTCACTGCCATTTTAGGACCAGATCCTACTGTTGGGTAGACCTCTGAACCCAGGAGCCCCATTGATTTCAACAGTTCTGTGCAGGCACAAATGTCTACCAGTATAGAACATCCTGAAGTCAATGGGACTTTAGGTGGGCACAAAGGTTAAACCCACATGGATCAGCATGCCAGATCAGAGTCTTACGTTTGTCTTACTTGGGGACTGCCTGATGCACCAAGCGCTGGTATTTCTGAGGCATCTGTTAATGATTTAGGAGAACAGAAAGATTACATATTCCTCCTACATGTTACAGTTATTTCTCACAGTAAGACTAGAAGTCAGTTTCCTGTTTGGGATTGTTTAAGTAAATATAAACTGGTACAGACTTCCAGTCATGGGCCTGTGCAGCTTGAGGACAAAAATAAATTGTAAAGAAATCTTGAACACTACCGCTTCTCTGATCTCTAGTATGGCATCAACCACTCGGATACCGGCGCCTACAGAGAGGCAGTATGGCTCCGTGGAATGAGAAAGAGTTGGGAATGGGTATGGCTTGCCCTTGGTTGGAAATGAGTGAGAAGCTCTTGAACTCTTATCCACCTCCTCTGCTGTTTCAGGCTGTCAAATTGACTTGTGAAGGAGACATCGTAACCAGCACAAAAACCAGGTAACAAACTTGCATCCTCCTCCTATCCCCGGGAATTTACTGAAGGGTTCTGAGGGTCTACAAGAGTACACGCGGGATGTTTGTTCCACTCTGGGTAAGGAAATCCATCAGATTAGAGAGATTTTAAAAAAAAGAAGCAGCAGCTTGTCTAGATCGAAAATCTTAAGTGCTGTCTAAAAACAAAATAAGAACAAACGTAAAGCTGAGAAGCTCCATAAAGAGAATTTATAGATGTGATGGAAATTCCAAATTTCCCTTTTCTGTTCTTATTTAGTACTTAAAAAAAAAAAAAAAAAAAAAAAGCTCTCTCAAAAGAACCAGAAGTGTTTAGAAGGATATATATAAAAAAAACCCTTGATGAAGCCACTTACCGATAAATTGTATCTGAAGTAAGTGCATATCTCAGGACATTGTTTTTATGGCTAGAATAAATTCTACCCTACCTAGGAACACAATGCTTTTTGCAGATATTTTACATATTATTCCTAAACTAAAGAGAGTTGGTTTAGTTGCTTCTAGCAGCTTAGCAGGAAACAATTAACATTTCCAAGCTATTTGTATATCGACAGTTGGCAACGATGGTTCCAGTGTATAAAGAGAATGGGAAAATAGCAATGCATTTCTGAAATGCTTCCAGAAAATTTCCTTTGAGAACACATACAGTGAAAAGTATACAAACAGGCAGTAAACATGAATGTAATTTAATAAACATCCAGTAAGCTATATGGTGTGATAAATAGGTAATAAGGTTGTAATATGGGTATTTAGCTATCAGCTTCCAAAGGATCTGGAAGCTAAAACAATAATACTTTCATTAAACTCTCCTGCCTAGCATCAAGAGCCAATTTCCACCTATTAATATGGATTTCTATTACCTGCCTTGTGAATACTGTTAACCCATTTATCAAGCAACAAGCCATACTTTTGTGACTTATTACAAGCAGAGAGGAAGCAGAAGGGTTGCTAAACCCGTACCATTAGAGCATCAGACTAAATTATTTGACCTAGAAGCTAAGAACATTCCACTTAAATTTAAAATGATAAAATTGCTCACATTAAGGCTAATAAGACCTCTTGCAGGATCAAATCTTTCCTTGCTGCATCAAATGAAAAAAACACAACTGTCACTGGCTGCAGACTAATTGTAAACTTAGTGCATGCATAATTAAACATGCCTCATTGGTTCTCTTGATATGTCAATAGCGGTAGGAGGAGGTTGATTTAAGCTAAATGACTGAAGTCTCAGTGAACATTGTCCCTTTCTGTGTCCTCTAAGCAAACCTTCACTTAATGAAATAGCCCCGGCCAAATATGAGAAGCCCACAATTAACTACTTATTATTCTGATTGCAGCAGTGCCCAACGTATTCCTGGCACTTCCAAGAGCAAAGGAGACGCAGGGCCAGATGATGTTGTCAACAGAATTACATTGAGAGCAAAGATTGTCCCAGAGAGCGTACCAAAAAAAAAAAAAAAAAAAAAGAATTGCATACAATTGCCAACCTTAACATACCTTGGCAGTTTCCCTGTATCTTGCACACACAGCTCAGTGGGGCCAAAGGGGCTCCAAAACATGAACTCCCAAGTAACAGCATCTCTCCTTCCCATTTCGTTTTAGACCATGCAGTGTGTCAGGGAGCTGTATAAAATGTCATAAAGCAAATAAGCTGTTCATTATGTTCCTCAGTGAAGTTAAGGTACCATAAATACATCTCAGTAGGGTAGATGGTTGAATCTCACTTGGTTGAACAATGTTTCATTCTTTTCAGAGATGAAGGGAGTCCTGCTGCTTTGTGAAACAGATTTAATACACAGAGAGACAAGGTGGGTGAGGTAATATCTTTTATTGGACTAACTTCTGTTGGTGAAAGAGATAAGCTTTTGAGCTACGCAGAACTCCTCTTCAGGTCTTCTTCTACTGCCAACAACAATGGAAGATATCGAATTAATACAAAGTAATTTCTCTGTGGTGTTTTAACTTTTGGTGCACGGAGGCCAAGTTTTATTCTTTTGAATATGTTCTTTTTTATGGATTATTTGTCTCGGCCCTTAGTCCGTTTCTGTTAACATTTTGGTTCAGTGCAAGGATGGGATCTGTGTAACAGATGTAGTCTTAGAAAGCATTTGCTTATGTGGGTATGTCTGTATATTCACAATGTAAAGGGGGGGGACCCTAAGAATGTGAAAACAGTGTTTCTGATGAGGCAAGAAGAAGAGTCTTTATTTGGAAGATTTAAGTTATAGGCCAGATCATGATACCACTGAAATCACAGGACTTGTGTCAATAACTTCAACAGAAGAGGGGTTGAGATCTTTTGTTGACAGAGCCCTAGCGTATCAATTCTCAAAATTAATATAGTATGGTATCTGAAAAGCTGGATCCCAACATGCACTCTGATAAAAGCACTACAGGTCTTTGTCTTGCATTAAAATTAACCCAATGAAGCCTTACCAACCTAGTTCTGTATTTGTCTAGCATAGCCCAATTACAAAATAACTTCAGTGGCCAACACTCAAAAGGACACAGCACGGCAGAACAGAGGCATATTTTAAATTATGTCCTGTTAAAGCAGTGGGGATTCAACCTACACATGCTGTATTGATGCTTTGCTCACAGGAGAGCAAGAAAAGAAGCTCTAAAACTTTACCCTGTGAACTTGCACTACTTGATATAAATTTCCTTGAATTTGATAACTGAGATTTGGATAAGTAAAGTCCAAAGTTAACCTTGCAATAATAAACTGCTCTTCAGAAGAAGTATCCTTAATTCTTCTTCCCAAAAAACTGTAGGCATATGTCATAAACTTAAAACACTGCATATGTCATAACTTAAAGCACTTTCTCTGCTGCACTTCTAAACCCCTTGACTTTAATGAGGTCGTGCACCATTTGATTGTAATTACAGATATTTTTACACCCTAAACTTCACTAAAAATTATGTGATTTACAAAGCAAACAAGCCAGTTAAACAAAGCTAATTACATTCACTGGAGACAGACTTGCTTTTTCCCCTCAGTGAGTGTTTATTTCAGCTCCCAATGCTCTGATAGCTCCTGACAGCTTGCTGGGACACAAGAAAGAAGTAGGTCAGGGTAAGCCGGAATCAGCAACAGAGGCTCCCATTAGACAGGCTTGTAGAGTAATACCGAGATCGAGTAAGTGTGTGATGTAGTGACAGTGTTAGAGACACATAACAAACAGCCTGAGGACAGCCTCCAGCAGAACCGGTACATTTATCTTCTCTGTGTTATAATGACCCCTCATGTAGCTTATCCAGTTTGTGATTCCTAATACAGGGGGTGCTGCAGAAACCTCTTGACAAAAACGGACTTGCAGTTTGCAATATTATGCAAAGCCAGAGGCAACACTAGCACAGCTTCTCTTCCCACAGAGCCCTTACTTACCCTTCAGGATACAAGGCATGCCAGTTTCTATAGGCATTCATCTATTAATATAAGTAGAATATATCCACCCTCACTTTAACTTGCAATGCAGCTAGGTATCCTACTCTGTACACAGATCAAATAATAACAGACACATTTCTTTTAACCAGCTTTTAAAATACTGTATATATGATTATGCTTGAAGTGACTATGCTGTACCAGAAACGATCGAACAGTCAGTAGCAAGAAAAGCTGTTATGGCAGCCAGTCGGTGTGATGAAATTGGGCTATGATGTATAAAATGATGCCACTTCCTTCTGAAGCAGGGATGAAAAGGACTATTGATTTCCTGGCTTCTAAAAATAAAAAAATTCCTAAATGGGCTCTACATTGGGCAATACAGATCACAGCACGTACAACGGCTTGAAAAAGTGCATTCTTTCACCAAAGCACTGCAGGATTTGGGAGCAGTTATTGGCTGATAGGACAAGCAAAGAAGCCTGTAGTTTTTAACTCAGTTTCTCAGCAGGGATTGCTATGTTATGAAGAAACATCAGCAGGACTGGGGAGAGAGAACAATTTTTGTTTAAAATATTATCTCCCTTAAGTCTCTCATGATGTTAGACTTCCTTATGGAAAGAGAATTTTTTTTATTAGATACTCCCATCTATCTGGACATTTGTTTATGCAACTCTCCCTTCTTCCAAAGAGTGACCTGGCAATGAGAGCAGAAAACACAGTCTCATAAAATCTGCAGTGCAATATTAAAGTTGGAGGTAAGTGGAATAGCAGAGTCCTAACTTCTCTGCTTCTCATTACTACTGCTCACACCATTAAAAGTTCAAAGTCTATCATACAGTATCAGACAGCCCTCTGCATAGACCAAACCATTTCAATTATAAAAGTCCATTTCTCTGGCTTACTTATAAAAGGATATATATTTTCTTGAACTCAAAGCTGTGTACTTTCCTTTTTTTTTCTTTAAAAAAGAGTGATATCTTGGAAAATAGGTAAGTTTGACAGAAACAATTTAAACTGCCATAGGCATAAACAAACGCAAATGGAGAACGTTGTTTTATTTTGTCCTGAGCACCATACATTTCCTGTGCTTAGAGAGGTCTCAGACAACTACTTTGTTGTAAGGGCATGAGCTACTCAATTTCCAGAAATGGAGGAGTTTGTCCACCCCAAGCAGATTGCATTATTTTAAAAGTTTAATTTTTACCACCCTGACTTCATAGTAATATCTATTCATTAATAATATATCTGAGTCAGTATTATTCTATCCTTAGTCTCTATTTATCTAAACTTGAGTACAGCACAATTAGTGTACCTGCCCCTTGGTGTCTGGGGTGGGGTCACGCTATATGGAATTTTCTATCCATCCCGTACTATTATTAGTCAATAGGAGGGCCCATCCCTACAGTTTTTACTCAAGTAAACAGTCCCACTAAGCTCAGGGAGTTCATGCTTGAGTGAGGTCTGTTTGATCAGACCCTAAACATCTACATATGATCCCTAACCAATTAAAGGTCTAAATAAACAGTAATCTAAAGAAAATATGCAGCAAAAATATGCATTAAAAATGAGACAATTAAAATGATCAGGGCACTAATGCCTATAAGGAAGGAAGGAAGCTTTTAACAGCACTAAAATATAAAATTGATTTGTACACATATTTGATAAGAATCAATACAATTAGCAGTAACTGAATACTAGAAAGGGAAATTGATTGCTCAAAGACCCAGAGGAATATCAGTCCATTCTTCTAGATCCTCCACTCTTAATTTTTTTTCCATAATCCTGCCTAAATTCTTTCCCCATTGATAACACCATTAAACAGCTATTCTTTTATTCCTATTATCTGCAGTTCTGCTTGAATCACATTTAAAAGTCATTGTAGAGTGGCATATTCTGGTCATTTTGCTATCTGACGTACAACCCTCCAATCGGTAGCACAGAAGAATACTGGCTAATGAGCAGGAGCAAAGAAACACAAGAGAAGAGCTTATTAAATTAAATACCAAAGTTTAAATAAATGGATTGCCACATAACTGATTTGCTTCATGAATTTAGTCCGTTTCTGCTGATCCCTCTTCCCCCCACCCCCGCAAAAGGAGAATAAAAAGCTTGTCCAGACAAATAAACATTTTGAACCAAGACATAACAATGAGAGAGCAAGGCTGCACAGCTCAACTCTCCTGTCCTGCCCCGTCCCTTGAATGATAGATACCTCACCATAGAATTTTAAGGCTAGAAGTAGTGATTCCAAGAACAGCAGGATACTGCATTTACAGTCAAATCTAGACTAGACAAAGTGGTTTCCTCTAGTTTCTCTCCAAAAGCTCAAGCCTGCAAGAGAGGAGAAGATTCTCAGCAAGTCATAGCAGATACACTCTGCCCTGCAGGATTAGAACCCCAGCAGAAGGTGCAGGCAGATAGAAGGCTCAGGGTTGAATCAGTGGAAGGCATTTCTTCCTTATTCTGGATCTTGCATAGCAATAACTTGGGCACAAGAAACTAACAAAGAATATTTTCTTTCAGTTATAGATTAATGCTCCAGCCACTGTCCCGGGACCAAAGCAAGGTGCCTAATTAGTTCAGGTTTCAGGCTAGGACAAAATTTCCCTTTCTGTACCAATGTAGGTCTGGCGAGACGAAGAACCAATAGTTCTACCAAATGCAGTGTGACACTTCAGGCTTCACCTTGGAATGTTCGGCTTCCCAAAGAGAGGTTTCATGTTGCATCCAACCAAGCTGGATAGTCTGACAAAAGGTGGACATCACATGGTCACTTTACACAGGTCTGCAAAGGAGGGTTCTCCCTTGAGATTCCATTCCTCCTTGGATACGGGTTGCCTCAGCTGTTAAGCTTTCTGAATTGACTCCTATTGATATGAAGTTCTCAAAAGCCACAAACTGCCCACATGCTTTAACTGTTCATGAAATGTCCTGATTTAGCAATTTACTTTAAGCACATGCTTAACTTCAAGCACATCAGTAGTCCCACTGAAGTCAACGGGTACTGAATGGCCTTTCCATAAGTCAATGAGATTACTCACATGCTTAAAGTTCAAGCAAAGCGCTTAAACATATGCTAATCAGGGACCAAAGGAATAACATCAAGAAATCACAGGCCAAAATAAAAAGGTAGCCCTACTTCAGAATCACCATGTTTGCTTCTGAGGGAATTCCTGAATCATCTCTCTCTCCATACACTGACACCTCAAGTCCTATCATTCCTTGAGATAGTACATCTGGCTGAGTACATCTGGCTGAGAAGAGGCCTATAGAGAGAGTGTTCAATACCCAAGCAAAAGAAATCCTGAGGAGAGAAGCTCCAGACAGTTGAGTCAGAGATTGCAATGTCAATGGAGGAGAACACAGAATCTCAATTTGAAAAGATGAAATTGAACTCAAGGTACGTGGAGAAACACCAATGGAACAGTTTGAACCTTCTGCCAATAATCTCAACTAAGATCTTGAGACTTTACTCCAAAGCCTCTCAGTTTTCTTCTCTCAAGGATGAAATATTACCTTGCTACAGGAGTAAAAACCAGGAACTCTTGAATTCTAAGGGCTTGTCTTCACGTACAGCACTGCCGCTGTAGCACTTTAGTGAAGACACTACTATGCCAACAGCAGTTTCTCCCATCAGCATAGTTAATCCACCTCACCAAGAGGTGGTAGCTATGTCGACAGGAGAAGCTCTCCCGTCAACTCAGCGCGGTCTACACCAGGGGTTAGGTTGCTATAACTACATTGCTCCGGGGCATGGATTTTGCACACTCTGAGTGATTTCGTTATACGGATATGTTTGTAGCATAGACCTGTCCTAATTCTAGCTTTCTTTGCAGCCTTGGACAAATCTCTTCAGTCTCTTTGCCTTAATTTCCCCATCTTCATCTGTAAAATGGGAAGATCAAAACTTAATTTTACCTCACTCAGAAGGATCATGTGAGAATTCACTGGTGGATATCTGTAAAGTATTCTGGAGATAAAAAGCATCACAAGAGCATTAAATATAGTCACCAAGTCCCTACAAAGAAGATATCTAGTATGTCAACTGGACCAATGAATGAGGACTCCAGCAAGAACTGCAAGTCCCTCTAGCCAGCCAATTTGTGAACCATTCCTTCCTGGACCAGTTACAGCTAAATGAATACTAATTAAGAACATTCAAGCTTCCTGAACATAGGAAAGAGAACATTCCCATTCTAGAAACCACCATAGTCTCAGACTGAATGCCACCTAACGCTTGGTAGTCTTGGTCATGTAGGAAACCAGAGTTCATCCACACATTCATTTTGGAGCATTCATACTTATAGGTCAGCCCTTATTCTCCAGTGAAATCAAGGGAGACTCATTTTCTTCTACGTACGGAGAAAGTTTGTAGGGAGACCCATAGAAGTCTTACATTCCCTTCTGCTTTTTCACACTAAATTAATTACAGTTCCTTCTTTTGAAGACCTACACAAGTCTCCAGTCCCCTGATATCAGGATGTACTGCTACATAATCAATCTTTAAAAAA
Organism: Macrochelys suwanniensis; assembly: GCA_033296515.1. Taxonomy (NCBI): domain Eukaryota; kingdom Metazoa; phylum Chordata; order Testudines; family Chelydridae; genus Macrochelys; species Macrochelys suwanniensis. The sequence continues at coordinate 93,473,794 of CM065783.1, forward strand.
AGCCTGCAGTTAATGGAGGAAAACAACACTTCTCTGATCCCCAGAATGATGGAGCCTCAACACAGCCTGTAACTCCCTAACCTTGAGCAGGAGGAGGACTGGCATCTATTCTTCCACGAAATTAGTGCATCAAGCCTCTCATAAACCTCTTCAGGAGAAGGAGTTTTAGGCAGCAGTCTCATCTGCAGCTCACATAATCTTCAGAGCCATCTCAGTGGGCCTGCTTTCTAGTGAGACTGGTAGTCCACAAGCACCAGCACAGCTGCAATATGTAATGTCTAAATTCACAGATGCCTGCTTTGGTCAGTCATCTAATAGGTGGGCTTTAGATCAGTGGGAGAGCCAGCTTTGCTTGTGGAAAAGTCCTCCTAACAAATAAAGTTGAGATGGTTACAGGACAATCTAAGGGCTGGTCCACACTAACCCCCCAGTTCGAACTAAGATACGCAACTTCAGCTACGTGAATAACGTAGCTGAAGTCGAAGTATCTTAGTTCGAACTACAAGGTACTTACCGCGGGTCCACACGCAGCAGGCAGGCTCCCCCGTCGACTCCGCGTACTCCTCTCACGGAGCAGGAGTACCGGTGTCGACGGCGAGCACTTCCGGGATCGATTTATCGCCTCTAGACAAGACGCGATAAATCGATCCCAGAAGATCGATTGCTTACCGCCAAACCCGGAGGTAAGTATAGACGTACCCTAAGACTGTCTTGCCAGCTGAGACAGATGGAAAAAAAGGTGCAAGCCACCCTGCACTTTATCCCCCAGTTTAATACCTGTCTCCACCGGCTGGCAGGGAAAAAAAGTCACTGCACATGGATAGACAGAGGGTGCACTTCGTACCTTCTGCTGAAGAAAGAGTCTAATTGCTCTTGCAGAACAAAGATAAAATAAGAGGAAAAGAATAATTGTAAACTGAAGAAACACAGTGAAGGACAAAGAAAACCTTTATCGGTAGGTCCACCTGGAGAAACAGAATAGCAAGTTTTCACACAAAAAGTGTTTATAGGTTAATTAGAAACCCCCCGAGAATAAAGTTTACAATGGAAATCATAGCAGAAGCTTAAGCCCAGCTGATATATTTATTGGGCATGGAAGGTATATATACAAACTATACCTGCAGACACTCATCAGGCTTCTTAAAGAAAATAAAGAGTAATGTTTTCAGACCATACTAGCTAGTCTTGGTTAGCTGCATTTTCTTAATAATGCACACGCACACCAAGAACACGTTTCCTTTGTAATCGTGTGAACGTTATAAACTCATGTAACACTAGGGTAATTTAACTTAACTGAGCTCTTGGTTTCATAAAAAGTGTAACAGTTTGCTCCACTGTACTCTGTGTGGTAAGCCATTCAATGGTACAATTTTCCACAATCCCAGTGTACAGGTCTATAACTATTTCTATTCACAGTGTGAATACTAACAAAGGGACTTTCTGTGGATTAGTCTGAAGCTGTAAGTGGGTGCTAGGCTACTATGGAGACCATTTTAAATGATGAAATACTAGAAATGCAGTTACAGATATAAGACACTTAGAAGGACTGGCCAGCCGCCAGTATCAGTCATTTACCCTGCAGTTTGCCATTCCTGCCATCCTTAGATATGATAAAATGAAAGCTACTGACTTACGTAAGACTTCCGATAATTAATTCACGCCTTATCTTCACAAAGTAACAACATCCAAAAAATCAGTTCCATACAGGCGAGTGCTATGGGTTTCCTCACACAACAGCACTTGACATTCTACATTACCGCAGCTCGCAAGATTTCTATGCATGCTGTCTTTACAAAGTAAATCCTGACTGTATGTGGTTTGGGCACGTGAGCATCAGCAACAATTTAGAGTGGCTAATTTTGACTTCAAACTCTCTCTATGGAGAGTCATTCAAAAGCCGTGTATCTCGTCAGCTCTGGGGAGGAGGGGAGAAGAAAAAGAGTTGGTAGATGTTCAGAGCCAGAAGGACTTAAGGCAAACAAGACTGCCTGAGTCAAACTCTTTCCAGATGTAAAGCACATAGGTAGAGGAGATTGAGAAGCAAAGTGGGGTGCTTTCTACTTCTGTCTGCGACCTTTAAAAACTTAATAAATCTATTGCTAATAGAAACCAAACACTCCCCCTTCAAAACACAGAGCAGTCACAGCATCCAATTAATGGCACGATGTATAATGAACATAATTATATTAATAGGCTGTCCCAAAGTCATAGCTGTCTCTGCAGTCTTTTAGAAGTAGCATTTCTCCAGCAACTTGGTGCAGAAATACTTCACAATTTATTAACTTGTTTGCTTTCTGATTGTTGGATCTGTTTCCCACTCCCAAGGCACTTAGATTTATCCTTTTAGTTTAACACTACAAAGTAATCAAAACACTCCATTACAGCAGACAGACTTTAGGGGCCCTAAGGGGGTAAGGAAAAACATCCCAATTTTCACTTATATCCTTCGCGCTTGCCCTAAACTTTACATTTCACTTATCTACACCCATGGAATTTGAGAATACTGAATTTTAACTGACGTGAGAAGTTATTTGAAGACATAGGACTTTCACTTGAAATTAAGGCTGATCTACCTTCTGGGATCTGTGACCACGATTCACTTCTGATAAAGACTGAAAGCCATTAATGCACTCACTTCTGCTTCAAGTCAAAGGCAAGTGTTGTTGCAACCACAAAAACATCCATCCAGAGCTATGTAAAGTTCAAGCCAACCAAGCCCATGAATAAGAAGAATAGGAGATGAGACAAGGAGGATTTCAAACTTTATCTATTCTATAGATTTGATGGGGGAGTATAAGGGAAAGAGAGAGAAAATAAAAGGTTCAGAGCACCAAGAACAATATGGATATTGAGCGAAGGACACTTCTTTGGGTGGATTTTAGCTGTCACACTGACAGTTCTAGGCGATGAAATATTAGAAAAAATGCAGAGTATAACATCCTTGGCGGCGAAAGGCAGAAAGAATCTTCCACATCACACAAATGCCAATGTCCCGCTGTTACCCAATGCAAATTTTTTTGTTTAAAATTAACCAGAGATTAAATAGTCCCATGTGTTTAAAAATAGCTTAAACGATCCACAATTAAAATACTTGGAGGACCCCCAACATTATTATAACACAATATAGTTGATTTAAATTCGATTTTATTATTTAGACTCAAACCGAGGTGCTAAAAAGGTAGTCGCTTTTTTAAATCCCTAGTTTGTGAAAACAAATCTGAATTCAGCCTGTGATCAAATAATCTTAAAGAATTGTCTTAGTGCACCAGCAATGTCAGGCATATCAGAGCAGTCGCATCAAAACTAGATATTTGCTGCTTGTAGTGAGTAACTTTGAAAAGGGAGGAACAAACATTCTTTTCTAATGAGTCACCATTTGGCAGCCACAGATCAAAACCTTCTGCCTGTGTTCCTGACTGCAGTACTGTACAGAATTGTTTTTGCAGCCTGCGTGATTTTTTTTTAAAAATCAGAGTTAATTAAGAAAATAAGTATCCTTAGAGAAGCAGGCAAAACCCAAGACCTTAAATGTGATCTACTAGGTTACTGAAATACCAGAAAAGATTATTTCCATACATAAATCCTGAGTTCTGAAAACTCTAGTAAAAGCAGAAGCAGCTGGTCATAGCAAAATGAAAATTACCTTCAGTATCTATTCTGTATCTTTCTGTAAACCATACCAGATGGATATTTGATAGTTATTTTGAAACTATTATCTGACTGTATTGGGAAAAGGCTTCTAGGGTTTAAGTGGAACAGTACAAACTACAATATCCATTTAACATGTTCACACAATCAATTGTGGCAAATAGAACCTTGTGAAAACCTCAGCTGGTGAACAAACTATTATAATGTATTCCTGAAAGCATGTCTCATTTCCCCACCCTTAGAGAGCTTTTTCTTCATTACTGCCTCTACTAAAGAGGAAGATACCAGTAAGCAATGTCCATTTAAAAAGAGTTCAACTGGGTTTATTTGGATCACTGGAGCCAAAGCATGGGTGTAACTGGAACATTCTGTTTGAAGGCTTCAGCTGTCAAACTTTCTCTGAACGTTATGTTTACAGCAAAGAGCGGATTTTAAATAATGTTTGTATTTAGTAGGGCCACAGTAATATGCTAGCAGACTTTATTTTTAAATATAAGTTTCAGACCTGTGGGAGGTGCCAGACTTAAGGCATTGGAAAATTAAGACCTCAATTAATCATAAGCACTTTAATTAGTTAACCGTCACATCACACCCGTAAGAATATCATTAGCCCCATTTCACGGCTGGGAAAGTGAATATATGTCTGCACAGCATTTTAGGGCAAGCCTACAGCCTGGGTTGACAGACTCTGGCCAGTGGGACTTGTGCTAGCGGTCTAAAAATAGTTGTGTCGACAGCGCTTTGAAGATGCGGCTCGGGCTCAGAAGACTAGCGACGGGGTGGGTTTCAGAGCCCAAGCCGCAACTTCAATGCATTGTCTATACAGCTAATTTTTAGAGCGCTAGCTCAAGCCCAAGTCCAGCAACTGTGCCTGGGAAGCTTGCTCCAAAATGCTGCGTAGACACACCTTGAGAGGCGAATGACTACTCTCCCCAACTGCGTCCGTTAATTTGAGTTGCCTCCATTTTTGGAGGTGTGACTTGAGACTGAAGTCTGTGGAGCTGTAGATGTTCAACACCTCTGAAAAACCAGGTCCTAGGGGTCTCAAAGCTGAGAGCCAGAACCTGAGGCAACCAAAATTAATGGATACTTGAAAAAGGTAGTGAGAGCATTAGTCCGTCTCCTTGCTCATTCAGTCCATGGCCTCTTTGCCAAGACTGCAAACAAAGGTACTAAATGTCACAGGGACATCTGTGGCCACTAAGAACTGGAGTGGGACCTACAACTTGTTTCACATTAGCTATCAAACAGTCATGAAATATAACTTTCGGTTGCTAGAAGGCTCCATACCTCATTACCAGTCTATTGAACCATCCAGTCCCTAACACTGATTGATTTTAATTTAGGTTCAATTTACCCTCAAATTAGGGGTTATTAGAGTAAATGTTTACAGTAACTGGTTATACTTTGGGCTGGGGATGGAGAATATAAAAGAGGAAGGGAATCCTGGAAATAATCCGATTTCTCTTCAGGACAAAAAGAGAATGTTCCATCTCTTTCTATTACTTCTTTTGGCAATCTTGTCACTCCTGCCCCAACCCCGTGTAATGACACCATGTTCCTTCACATCTTCAATAAAGCCAGTTTCAGAGTCAAACCCTACTGTCTTTACTCTGTCCTTATTCAGGGAAAGCATCCTATCAAATTCAATGAGAGAGTTTTGCCTGAGCAAGGACTGTGGGATTGGGCCATCACTACACCATTTAGTGATCTGGGGCAAAAATTGGGGATTGGTCCTGCTTTGAGCAGGGGGTTGGACTAGATGACCTCCTAAGGTCCCTTCCAACCCTGATATTCTATGATACACAACTCACATACATGATCCAAAAGCAAACAGTAACCTTTTGTTTCTGCTAGAAGTAAAACAGCAATATGTGACCAATTATTTTCCAGCCATATGTAATAAATTACACTTTCAAAGTAACTTCAGTAGGCCTGCTCAGAGATGGTCAACGTTAGGGCGAGGAGATGCATGAAAAAGATCCAGCAGACAATACAGTTCTTTTCACACAATACTGCCAAGGCTAGAGAAAGGCTATGTTTCGGCTGAGATAGCTAGACCCTCCCAATCTAAATGAAAAAAAAAACAACAAACCACTGTAAACATTACGGAGAACAATACATAAAAAGAAGAGATTCATAAACGTGATTCATCACAAAACCAGACTCATCGCCTTCCTTCGGGACCATACGCTGTTCTCAAAGCACCTTTTTTTAATGTCAATGTGAGTTCCACATACAGACTGAGGAGACTATACAGCCTTGTGTATTGTTCCTAAGATTCTCTAATAAAAAAAAAAATCCCCAGTCTGGAAGAAACCCAGGCCATATTAAATGCTTGTTTGTTACAATTAAGAAGACCTTTAAAAAAAAGTCACCCTTATCAAAGCCTGAAATTCACCCAAAATTATTGAACGGATTAAAGCAGGACCATGCAGTACTTCTGGGGAAATATTTGCCAAAACGGTAATTATATTTTTTCCCTAGCTATAAATCATTTCTATAACTCTGGCTACAACGAGTTAACACCACCATTTACAGTAGTGCCGTTGTATCATTAGAAGCAACAAGATTATGTACTGTAATTCCAATGCCAGCACAATTATTTTAACACCAAGTGTGTCAGGTTTGACTCTATACCCCCTAAATTCATTTCAGAGTAGTGGCTAAATAAAATGGCATACTTCTTTGTGCTTTTGTTATAACATGCTCATGTGCAGCAAACTGTGAAGAAAATGTAGTAATTAGAGGTTAAATTAATCCCTGACAGACAAGCAGCTTAGTAAAACTGGGCCCTCTTCACAAAACACAGCATAAAGCTTGCCAGTCTTTAAGAACATGGACAAAAAACATGTGAGACTGGCAAGTACGTTACAACTGCAATCCAACCAAAAGGAGTAACATTCAAAAGTCAGAGTAAGTCTTCAAATAACCAGTATTAACACCTAAATCTTATTTAAAACATGTGATTTAGAAATCAATGCTGTTGTTACTGTAGACATCCTGACTGCCTGATCAAGATCAACAACTTGAAATTAAAGAGCCTTACATAGCACTACAGGCTTTATAATCACAGTATGATCAACCTCTAATATGAACAACTAAAAAGCTACCTTTCTAGTTCTGATTTTAATGTAGATCTTGAATACCAAAGCTCTACCTACTCCCCGCAAAAATAAAACTTGTTGCATAATTCTGCCAAATTAAACGGGTGTGGTTTGGGAGAGTTTAATTTTAAAAAGTTCATAGGTATTTAATTCAATAACAAGAATTGAATCTGTTTTTACTGGAACAGAGTAAGGAAAAACCAATGCAAAATATAAGACACTTGGCCATACAGTACAGTGTTGATACTCTCCATTCATTTGTGTGTGCGTGTCAAGTTCAAGTAAAAAAAGTTCTCTGACCCTCATGACTGATATAAAACGGTCTTATTAACAAGTCCCTCAAAATAAGGTTTCTAATTAGAGAGGGAAAGGCTGAGAAGCATTTATATTGCAAAGAGATCCACTGCTTTTACACAGCTATTCACCTCTCCCCCACGCCTTCCGTCCCACTTGGTTTACACATTACCTATGAAGGTGGAAGGTGCAAAAAAAAATAATAATAAAAAAAAAAAATGGCTTTCCCCAGGGCTATTACACGGATGCCACTCAATAGATTGCCTGGCATGGGGTGAAACAATAAGACAGTTAACACCCTCCCCTGCAGAGGTAATCCATATCATGTCTGCAACAGACTAAACCTCCAGCTGTCTGTTCCTGAACCGGAGAGCACAATGGGACGCTTTGGCTACATCAACACCAGGTAGATTCAAACGAAAACATCTTACAATCAAAGTGAAGGAGAACGGTAGTCTCTCTGAGGTTCTCGGATCTACCTGGGAGTGATTCATAACACTGGACAGTCCTGAAATATCAGCTCATCAATGATTAATGAACTAGGACATGCTCCAGGGGGTACTTGCACAGAACTGCCTTGTTGATAAAGCTGCCAAGTTCTTTGGCTGGGACTGGGAGACAAAGAGAGAAGCAAGAGTTTGAAATGGCCCACCAGAAGGACCAGGTGTGTCATTGCCAGTGACACAATTTCACTAGTTCAAACAATATTTTTAGAGCTCGGTCAGCTTGCGAAATAAATAGATGATTTTTCGCTCACCGGCCTCCTGTCAGTAGCAGCCCTTTAATGGGTCAATACTCATCACTGGCTCATTGTACTAAGAGGTAGTAGGAAGTCTCACCGCCTCAAGAGGAGCCACAGGAGATGCAGAGGCTGCATCATGCCCTCTGCTACATCCCTTTGTGAGCGTAGGCCTAGTGGCACCTCCATCACCGCACGAGAGCACTGTGAGGTTCACAGGCATTCAGAAGATGATTGTAAGCACAGGAGCCGACTTCCGTCAGCGCCCATGGGTGCTGTCGCCCGGCGTCGGGGGCGGGGCCCCGCAATGTCGCCAGGCCCCACCCCCGACGCCGGGCGCCGCTGCGGGGCCCCTCCCCCGACGCCGTTGCGGGGCCCCTCCCCCGATGCCAACGCAACGTCGCCCGGCGTCGGGGGCAGGGCCCCACAACATTGCCCGGTGGTGAGGTGAGCTGGGCGCGGGCCCCGGGGCTGGCGGGGAGCTGCCGGTGGGTGCTGAGCACCCACCAATTTTTCCCCATGGGTGCTCCAGCCCCGGAGCACCCACGGAGTCAGCGCCTATGAATCTGTAAGCCCTTTGGGGTAGGGACAGCGCCTAGTACAATAGGCTCCTGGTCCATGACAGAGGCTCCTAGGTGCTACGGTCATACAAATCATCATAAGAAGAGGTAATCCCTGCTATACCCAGAGACTAACCAGTCCTCCTCAGAGAACAGGGGTTGCAATTCAGTGTGGCCTTACGCAAGGTCACACCTCCCTCACAACTGCTCTCCCATACAAGGGCCAGCCAAAAAATTGACCCAAACGATGGTCTCTTCCAGCTTTCTCAGCCTTTTTTCCTTTCCTTTCCTCCAACAAGCAGCCATGAGAAGTGGGAGTATGGCATTTCACACTCCCCTTCCTCAAGGACACCAGGCCTGATCCGTGAACCTTTACTCATGGGAGGAAAAATCACAGTCCCTCACATGCCTAAGTGTTACCAGAACAGGCCCACCAAGAGAGAAAAGAACATTACTCTCTCTGACAAAAATACATTACCGAACTCATTTCATCCAAGATGCACAATAATGTCACGCTTTTTAGAAGAGTTGATGCAACACCGCCTCGAAAATTCCAAACAAAACAAACCATCTTTTCCTCTGCTTCATTTCCTTTCCCTCCATTTTTAATTATTATTATTGAGGAGATTTACATGGGGAATAAAGAACCTTCATTTTTTAAGAGCTCATTTACACTTTCTGGTTACCCCCATCTGAATGCATTACTCTCTGTGACAATGCAACTGGTTGCTTTGAAAATTATTAGGTCATACATAGAGAACTATGGTCCCAATTCTGCAACCCTTACTCACATCGAGAGATACCTTCATCCTGAATTAAGGTGGCACAATCTGGCTCTCAGGGAACAGCAGGTGACGAATATTCAGCAGGAAAGAGGGAGATTAGGTGAAACCTTCAAGTAACAAGGCATTTGGTTTTCCACAAAAAGTGCTCCCAATAATAAAAAGCAAGAGAAATACAGAAAGGGATGTAAATGCTGATTGTTTTGCAAAGTTTTCCTGAAGCTGTCAGTAGCCTGAAATGGGGCAAAGACAGTGAGAGCAGTTCTACTGATTACCAGCAAAGTAATCAATAAAATATGATGTACATTTGCTACCTCCACTCAAAATAAATATTTCAGTTTAACATACCAGGAACTCAAATACCACAGTGATAAGTGCAGTACAAGTTGCCTAGTTAATTTGAACCAAGGGCCTTTTTGACCAGGCACATCTTATGTGTTTAAAGATAAAACTCTTAATGACCATACCAAAGTATCTTCTACATTTGGCATTCTAAGGCAATTTTCTGAAGTTCCCCCTCCAAAGTTTCTGGCAAGAAATGAAATGCTGCATAATTTTAAGGCTCAACATCTGAAAAAATTAGAACAGTCTCAACTATTCTCTGAGATGTATAAAAGAACAGTTGAAAAACTTACAGTTGACTGGTGCTACCTAGGTTACCCGTCAATAGCACTGAAACTGGTATATTATTAAGAGAGGTGTATGATGGGAATTGGTTTATTGTGCTGATCCATAGTAACCAGCTCCTGTTCGTCCATCATTTATCTCTCTCACCAGCGACATATGGGTTTGTCTATTCACACTCTCAGCATTCTATCTGCTCCAACAAACAGTCAGCCTTTTTTGCTTGGATGAAGAGATTTTTTTTAGTTACATCCATTTTGTGCATATCAACATTTATGGCAGCCAGATAATTGCCAAAGAGCTCAAGGGGATAAAAGCTACCTCTTTATAACAAACACCCCCTTAAAGAAATCAATATTGATATAAAACATTTTAACGCAAAGCTTTGGTGTATCTTCTGCGTCCTTCAGTGTGAAATACATTTTTCTAAATGGCAAGTCAGAGAACATTGGACAGAAAGCCTTACTAATGAGTTAAAATACTGCTCTCCCCATAGAGGCTGAAAATTAGCAGCGTACAATATTAATCATTCCTTAAATAAGTGAGTGGCAAATCTGTCACATATAAAGAGGTTTCTTTGGAAATGTGCCATCGTTATTTCAATTGATTTAACTATCTTTATCTGAAAATCATACCAGTTACTAATGAATCATAACTTACCAGCACCTTCATCTAAAGGTTTCACGTTGCTGACTACTCACAAATGGCCAGCAGATAGGAACAATGAAAACTTTGGGATTTTCCATTTCCTTCCGATTTAAAAGCCTCAGCCAGCGTCCTACTTCTCTACGGCTCTGCTCCCCCAGTTTGTATACATCTAATTACCCCACTCTTTGCAAGATTTAAATGATCCTTCTACAGCTATTTATTGTTTTTAAAGTTATTTTAAGGTAACTTTTCAAGGAACGTGGGACATTTAATCAATCAAATGATTAGGAACTCTCAAGTTGTACAATATTTAGCCTTCTTAATCTACTGTTCCCATTGTCCTTCACCTCTCCGTCTAATTGCAGCTAGTTTCCAGTTAGGTCCCAATCCTGCAATTAATATCCCCATGGGTTGACCCTTGTTCCTGCAGAGCTGTGATTGCAGGATTGGGATCTTTGATTATAAACTCTCTAAGGGTACGTCTATACTACAGAATTAGGTCGAATTTATAGAAGTCGATATTTTAAAACCCGAATTTATGGAATCGATTGTGTGTGTCCCCACTAAAGAGCGTTAAGACCATGAGGTCGATTGACTGTGTCCACAGTAGCGGGGCTAGCATCGACTTTCGGAGCATTGCATTGCGGGTAGCTATCCCACAGTTCCCGCAGTCTCCGCCGCCCATTGGGATTCTGGGTTGCGATCCCAAAGCCTGATGGGGCAGAAAACATTGTCGCTGGTGGTTCTGGGTACATGTCATCCCTCCCTCCGTGAAAGCAATATTTTTCGCGCCTTTTTTCCGGGGTTTCCGTGTTTGCTACGGAAGCCTGCTCAGCTCACAATTACCGTACATCTCCAGCGTACGCCTGGACATTAGGTCTAGTGGGGATTCAGTCACACTATAATACGGGCAGAGGGATAGCTCAGCGTTCTGAGCGTTGGCCCGCTAAACCCGGGGTTGCGAGTTCAATCCTTGAGGGGGCCATTCCGCCTGAGGCTGGTAGTCGCGGGACTACACAGCAGGAGCTCCTTGCCTTCTAGCTGCAGATGGTGCAATATGCCATAAATGGTCGTGGTCGCGGGACCACACAGCAGAAGCTCCTTTCCTTCTCGCAGCAGATTGTACAATATGATTGGTATTCGTGTGCTCCTGGCCGGCGGCCTATGGTGTGGCTGGCCGGGGGCGCTTGGACATAAATGGGAGTGACCAGAGTGACTCTGGTCATTCTCTTTTTTACGTTTTGTTTAAGGGAGATTCAGTACTGCCTGGAACACGGGTGGAGGGATAGCTCAGCGGTCTGAGCATTGGCCCGCTAAACCCGGGGTTGCGAGTTCAATCCTTGAGGGGGCCAGGAGCTGATGATGGATATCAAGCATATTGTACCATCTGCTGCTAGAAGGGAAGGCGCCTCCTTGCTCACCGCATATTGTACCATCTGCAGCTAGAAGGAAATGAGCCTAACCCTTGCTCCCCCCTCCCTCCGTGAAAGCAACTGAGGGGGGAGCAAAAAATCCTTTTGATGGGACTCCATCATGGTCACCTCTGCTGATGAGATCTGCGCTCACCTGCAGCTCACCACGCTGGCCAAACAGGAAATGAAATTCAAAAGTTCGCGGGGCTTTTCCTGTCTACCTGGGCGGAGCATTGGAGCTCAGACTGCTGTCCAGAGCGGTCAAATGTTGCACTGTGGGATAGATCCAGGAGGCCAATACTGTCGAATTGCGTCCTCACTAGCCTACATCGATTCGGCAATATCGATTTAAGCGCTAATCCCCTCGTTGGGGGTGGAGTGGCGAGATCGATTTTAAGAGCCCTAGAAGTCGATGTTAAGGGCTTCGTCGTGTGGACGGGTGCACGGATCAATCGAAATAACGCTAATAAATTCGACCTAAACTCGTAGTGTAGACCAGGGCTAAGGCAGTAACTGCATCTTCCTGTGTGTTCAGACAGTGCTTAGTACAATGGGTCTCTTACCCTGACTGGGATCTCTGGGTGCTACCACAATATAAATATTAAGTACAGTAGTCACAATGGAATATTAAGAACAATTCACTGCAAGAAACCCAATGTATTTATAAGGCACCTCTTATATCTGTGCACTGAGAAGCCATAAGAGGAGTGATATTTTAACTGCTGCCAGTAGTAACTCTTCCAAGAAACAGTAATAGCTACCTTCACTCTTCAAAGGTCTAAAGAATTACTCAGTTTCAAGGATTTAAAAGTGGAGTCCTGTAAATATTTGCCCTTCTGAGTTTGAATTATTAGTTGCAAGGACTTTTATATTTTATTTTTTGTAATCAGAAACCCAGTTACAAAAGAACAAGATTTGCTTTGGGCTGCTCAGCGATAAACATTAAATAGCTTTTCACTCACTGGAGAGAGGAGCTGTTAACTGCATATCACCTGCTTTACGATACATGGTATTTGTTTTTCATCCCTCAGCAACAGACTATTTCCTGGTTGAGTTTAAAAACTCAATGACGTTCCTGTTTCAACCCACACATCTGTGTCACTGTCAACGTCAGTGGCAGGAAAACATTAGAAGTCACCCTGTGCTAATGGTTTCCTAACATGGAATTTCCTTCTATCTTTCTCCCTCAACCCACCTCCTCCCTCCAGCCAGACACATCTTTCCCAAATTGCTTTCTTTTGCCCTTCCAAGCATATGGCACAGAGACACAACTGAAAATGGTCACTGCCAGAACAGGGAGATTACGATTATTTAAGACAATAGAGTAACTTATTCAAACTATTCTTGCCTGCCTTTGACTTAGAAGCATGTATGTATGTGTTCAACCAGCCTTTCATCTGAGCTTCTCTTATACAAAACACATATGTTTGTCTTGCAAGCATCTGGCATCCCCCATCCCAGTATTAGTGCCTCCCACCCCTAATATTATACTTGTAATCAGCTTTCTTACATAAATGTATAGGAAAATATATTCTCATGCTCAGTGTGTGGGCGTGTTGGACTGGGGAGCATGCCAATAACTAGTAAAGCAATATGTGAGACCATTACTTTTCCCCCTGTTGAGAATATGCTATTTAGTATGCAAACTATGAGCACCTAGAGAAAAGAGAGATGTTTCTTTAAGGGGAAGAGCTGATTAGCTGCTCTTGCTGGCAGCAAACAGCTGGTCAGTCGGGCAAGTTCAAGGCCATTTCAGCTCCCTCTCTTATGGAGGCACCATATGTTCCATCTCTCACATCAGCAGCTTTATTTTTCCAATAATCTTGCTCCAGAAGGGAAGCAACAAAGGAGGCGAAGGCGGGGAGAGCCCGTGTTCTACCCTTGGCTTATTGTCTGCCCGTGTCAGTTGTGTGTGTGGACACGGCCAGCCTTCCCCTCCGCCTGGGCTAAAACCAGGGAGGGGGCAAGGCACCTGCCAGTGCTTTTTGCCTCCATTTCCTATTCGCAAGCCGACGGCAGGGGGAGGGGGAAGGATTCCCACCTGAAGGTAAATTGATTTTGGGGTGGGAGGGGGTCTCACTTCTGGCTGCAATAGGTAATGCACTCGGTCGGGGTCAGGCCCTCTCCTGTCTCCAAGCGATCGACCTCGGAGATAGGCAGGAATTAGCCAGGGATTAGGGGCTAACCAAAGGAACGGGAACATTATCTAACAGGTGGACTAGTTCCTCCGCCTTGCTCCAGGGTGTTGGAAAGCGGGGGCGGGGGGGGCGGCCGCCCCAAGGAAACGCCAGCCCCTCCCTGGACGGGGCATGACCCAGGCCGGGGTGTCGCAATCGGCAGCAGGCAGGCGGCGAGGCGTCCACACCAGCGTGTGACACGAAGCGTTGGCGCCGCTCCGCAGGCCGGGGAGCGAGCGAGCGAGCTGCGGCGGCGGCGGCAGCCGGGGAGGAGAAGGCGCCCGCTCCGGCGCGCACCGCAGGGGTCGCTCCGGCCGCGCCCGGGAAGGGAGCGGACACACTTCACCTCCACCGCGGCAGCTCGCTGGCTGGGGGCGCGCGGTGTGTGTGTGTGTGTGGGGGGGGGGGGGGGGGTATTTTAGAGGTCACCCCCCCCCCCCCCAGTCCCCGCAGGGCTGAGCCGAGACGGGAGGCTGCCCGCTGCGGAGAGGGGACTGGAGCCCGGAGCCTGCTAGGCGGCGATTGGGCGTCCCAGGCTTCCCCGCAGCCTATAAATCTCCGGTTACAAGCGCCGGGCTCGCTGCAGAAGCGGCTCGAGCTGCCCTGGTCCCTCCCTCCGCCGCTGGGCTCGTGGACAACAAAAGCCGCTTTTTAATGTATTGTCCCGGGAACGCCCCCCCCCCCCCCCCGGGAAACCTCCAAGTCACCCTGGTTACAAACTCCCCCCGCCCTCCTAACCAGAGGCTGCAAACCCCCCCCCCCCCCTTCCCCAGCGCTACCCCACTGCACCCCGGGGCCAGGAGACCTGGCAGCGAGCAGAAGCCAAATGACACCCAACCCAACCCGCCCCCCTCGGCAACTTTCAAGGGGGGCCGGGCAACAGGACGTGGGGGATAATGGGGGGGGGGGTCCTAGAGGAAAGCGAAGGGAGAAAGGATACCCCACCTCGTAAGACGACAGGGAAGCGAGACAGCGAGCGGCTTGTTTACCCCGCCCCTGCCTCAAACGCGGCTCGTAATCACAGGCTGAGAAACCAGCACAGTTTAAAGCCGCGAGTCAGCGTGCGTTTTAGTTTAAAAAACAGCCCCCGTCTGCGAGAGTCTCACGCACGCCGTTTGCACCAGCTCGCCTCACTCTGGGGCCACTCCTGTTTACACACCCCCCCCCCCCCGCTTTATGTGGAAGGGGGGGGGGCGATTTTGTGCTGCACACTCTGAAGGAATCACTCGAGGGCTCCCGATGCTCTCAGTTGGGTCTTTTGTTCAGATCCTGCCTGCAAAGTGGGCACTCCCCACTCCAAAAATAACCACGCACTTTTCTGCCAGCACAACACACACCACTAGCACCCCTCCTCCGGTGTGTGACACCTGGCGGGGGAGTCCCCTTGAAAGGATGGGTTTGATTCGTCCATGCCTGTTTGATCCACGTTTAAATCAAAAGCCCCCCAGTAATTAGACTAAAGCAAGCCTCCCTGTACTGCTCTGTTTACACAGGGCTACCGCAGCTCCCAGGGCTGAGTGCATTGGCAGTTTTCTAATCCTATTAGTCTCTGTGCAGTCAGCATTTAATCTAGGATCAAAATCAGACAGCAGCTACTTCCTTTCCGGACGGATTTCGAGACACATTTCATGATGAAATAACATCATAATCACAATAAAGTACCCTTTGCATTAATCATCTCAGTCCGGTGCAAGCAGCAGCCAGAGGTATTCCTAGCTGCATTTGTACTCTCTCTCTCTCTCTCGGCTGGTGGGAGCAGGATCTCAGATCACGAACAAACCAACCCGGAGAAATAAAACTATTCCGGGACCCAGGAGACATTCTCAGACTGAACCGACCGATCAGAGAAAGGGGAGGAAAGTGTTGGAGGCTTCTCGCTCTTTTGCCAGGCAGCTGCTTCCCAGCCAGACACAAGAGGCAAATCTCCCGGAGTTTCAAATCTCCCCTGCACACGCCAGCCTGCCCCACTTTCTTTTTTTTTAAACCAGACAATCGAAGGGATCACCTTGATTCAGCACCATTTTAGACACCCACCGACCCCTAGAAGCGACTGCCCTTCCAGACTGACACCCCGCTTATCAGAAAGGAGGGGTCAGGCTTCTCACCAAGTTCCCTGGTTTCTTTTACATTTTTCAAACCCCAGCCGTGGTTTTACAAAGATAAACTAGTAGAATAAAGCCAGCACAAGGTGGGCACTTCCAGGGACCACGCCTGAGAACTTTACAGGCTCACATTATAAACTGTACTAAACCTGGGCAAGCAACTATTTGCATGCGAATTAAGCCCTTTTAAATCAACTACAACTTTTCCGGTTCATATCAATTCCACATGCTACTTACTGGAATATGTGGCTCCATGACCCGCTGGGAAACCAGAAGCATCTTGGACTGGTGATCAACCAGCTGTTAGATCCACTTTGGCTGTATTTAACAAAACCACGCAAAGCAAAACACTCTAAGATTGTTTTCTCCTTTTAGGTTCCAGACAAGTTCATCCTGGCGTTGCAGTTTGCTAATGATTCACTGTCTGTCTCAATCTGCTCACTACATTTCCATCAACCCACAGCTTCCTCACTTAGAAGGTGGAGTTTGTGGGGTTTAAGTTACTGATAGGCATATCTAACTGCTGTGTCACTCAAAGAGGAGGAGACACACACTCTCTCTCTCTCACACACACACAAACCACTCTAGCCTTAAAGGGGAAGTGTCACTTTCTTTTCCCCTGTAGAAACTGGATCCAAGGAATTATTTGTTCAGTGCATGGAGGCAAATAATTATACAGTCTATATGCATCGTACTTTAACATGCAAAGAGCTGCTTAGCATTTTTATAGCCTTCTCCTGGATGTGTAATTTCATTTTGGGTAAAAAAGTAGGGTAATTTACAAATATACAGGGAGTTACTGGAGCTTTATTTTTTCTTCAAATCAAAGGATACAAATCAGTTAAAGGATAGCATAATGCATGATTTGTAAAGATTTTTAATCCTAAAAATGGCGATTTCCTGGCTCTTTCTGCTATTCCAGCTAAAATATTTGATAGGACAACGTTCAAATAAGGGTTAAACTCACCTCCCATATGTAAACCCAGGTTAGTAGTAAAGGAGTGGTACAGCTGCCTTCTATGCTGCTAGCTGCATATACATTTATGTAGACAGATACACATATAGAGCTGCCCAAAATCAGGATGCTTCTCTTATGGTTGTAAACGTGCTTGTCACAAAGTGTGATTTCTGGATATTAGCTTTGACAGAATAGCCACTGCAGCTGAGGGGCTGAGATTTTCTTCTGATCTCCTCCTGGAATGTGCATAAATTACTCGGCATAGCAAATTGCAGGCAGTCAGGACAGCATACTGAGTTCACAAATAATTGTGAGTATAATCTCATTCCATTACCTTCCTAAATCACCATAATGTTCACTCCTGTACTGATACCTCAGAGACTCTAAAAAAACCCTTTTCTTGATTCATTGACCTAATGGGTGAGATGTGGAAATACAGTAGCACCATGTGAGAAGCACCCTGAGGTATTCCAGTTAGTTACTTTACAGAGCTTTCTCCAGGTTGTGTGTGTTGATTTAAAAATAAAAAAACTATATTGAGGACCATCACTCGATGACAGTCCTTTTTCTTTATGCCTTTTCAATGTGAATATTAAGATTTTATTCTAAATTTTTTACATACCATGTTAATTTTTAATTTCTAATAAAATGTGGTTTTTTTAAGAGAGAGACAAGAAGAAGAGCTCTGTGTAAATCGAAAGCTTGGCTCCCTCACCAACAGAAGAAGTTGGTCCAATAAAAGATATTACTTTACCCACTTTGTGTCTCTAATATCCTGGGACCAACACAGCTACAACACTGCAAACAATGGAGTTGTTGGAAATAGGAATAGTAGTAAATTATACCCATCAAGAGAGGTCTTCCCTTAAAATTAAGAAGAAAATAGAGAAAGTTTTATAAATAAAACTCAAGACCTATTCTGGCCAAATACTGTTTATAAAACAAAAAGATAACGAATACCTTCACAGGTTTGATCATGGCACCTGAATGAAGCAGGCTCACACATTCCTTAGGTGAAACCCCCAGTTTTATGGGCTGGATGCGTCAACAGACTTCATGATGATCCCCCATTCCTGAGCATAATTTGTATTATTTTAATTGCGCTTTGTTTGGCAATGTCCTACTAGTTTGGTAGAATTTGTTATCTTGTCTTGTGTATCTTTGAGAGTTACTGTGGCATTATGTAGTATTTTTTATATTGTACAAGAAGTAAAATAATTGAATAACAAACCGTAGCACTGTGAAAGCTCCTAGATCAGGGGTGGCCAAACGTACTGAGCCCCCAAGCCACATATGATAATCTTCAGAAGTTTGAGAGCCTGGCGCACCTTACGGGGCTCAGGGCGTCTGCATTGTGGGAGGTGCCTGCCAGGGCTCAGGGCTTCTGCCCTGCCGGAGGCACCTGCCCCACTTCTGCTGAAGCCTCCCCATAGGCGCCGGCTTCCTCCGGGCCTAGAGGGTGCTCAACCTCCTGCTCTGCCCCAGGTCCCAATCCCTTCACCCAAACCCCCACCCCCATCCTGCCTCTTTCTGCCCCCTCCCCTGAGCATGTCCCATCCCCGCTCCGCCCCCTTCCTCCCAGAGCCTCCTGCATGCCACAAAACAGCTGACTGGGGCGGGTGGAAGGCACTGGAAGGGAGCAGGAGGAGTTGATCAGCGGAGCTGCTGGTGGGCAGGAAGCGCTGGGGGGAAGAGGGGAACTGGCTGCCAATGGGTGTTAAACACACGCTAATTTATCCTTGGGTGGAGCACCCCCAGAGTCGGTGCCTATGGCCCTCCCCGCTGGGCAGAAGCCCCTAGCCCCACCACCACACCTCAGGGCAGAAGCCCCGAGCTTCCTCCCCCCACCCCCAAGTCTGGTAGGTGGAGAGGGGTGGGGGTGGACGGACAGAGGGGCTCTGCAAGCCACACTTTAACTGTAAAAGAGCCACATGTGGCTCGCAAACCATGGTTCGGCCACCCCTGTCCTAGATCCATAACTGTGAAAGCTAAGGACTGCGGTGAAAACCTGGCCATGCTGAAATCAACAGCAAAACTTTCTCTCTGGGTGTGTCTACACGGCAATAAAAAACCTGCGGCACCAAGTCTCAGAGCCCAGGTCATTGGACTCAGTCTAAAAATTGCAGAATCGACATTTGGGGGAGGGTCTCAGAGCCCTGGCTCCAACCCGAGCCCTAACATCTACCCTGCAATTTTTAGCCCTGCAGCCTGAGCCTCATGAGTCTGAGTCAGCTGATCCAGGCCAGCTGCACCCATGCCATGGGTCTTTTATTGCAGTGTAGACGTACCCTCACTGGAGCAGGATTCCACCCTCTGATTGGGTCTACCATAGGCAATCTGCTGACAGTCCTACCAAGGTGCCTCAATCTCATTCTGGAAAACGGTGGTGGTTTTGTTTCTGGTAGGAAATTCTAAAGGCATCAAGATTGTTGCTATGGCCCATTAAGTCCTTGGTCTTTTTGCTGAGATTGCCAACAAATGTGCCAATTTTGACAGATGGTTTTCCGGAGGTGGGCCCCAAACACAGTTCTGATCAGCAGGGATTCTCTCTTTCTTACACAGTTTTACAATTGTTTGTCATATTTCCTTTAGCATATTTATCCCAGATATTCTGGAGAACATGTGATTTATTCAGTCTGTTTTACAAAACCAAAGTCCCTTCCATAGTGACAGACTCAAAAGCTGGAGTCTGGGAAATGTGCAGTTAGGATAAATTATTTTTTAAAAAAATAATGGTAATCAAATAGAACAAAGAGGAAGTGCACTGAAACGTGCTACATATTACTCATCATTTTGAAATAACTGAACCCAGCCGTCTTTATCCTGTAGATTTTGAAAAGCTGATATCCTCTCACATAGTCTTAAAGGAAAACTGTTCATAGCCATACATTACAATATTGTGCTAAATAAGTGCCTGGCTTATTCAACTGAAGACAGGTCTAGAGACTGTACAGTGTAGTTGTGTGAGTATCAGGCATTGTCAAACGAGGGATCCAAGTGCTGTAGTAGACCAAAGACGCTAACATCTCAAGTAGGTGCAAACTGAGCATATTAAAGAAGGTGAAAGCCAGGTCAGCACTACTGATAGTGCTGTGCGCTGCTACTGAGGAGAATCATATTCAGTTCCCAGCCTGGTTCTGCTGTTCCTGAGGTCAGGACGGGCAGCAGAGGTCCCAGTGGGTGGGGATCCCTCCACAGCATGGTGTGGGGAAGTGTCTTGGAAAGCAACTGCAAGTGCTCTCAGCAGCATGGATGGATTGAAAGGGACTCTTGCCAGTCCGTGGTTGGAAGGCTGTTTGTCATAGCTAGAGCAATATGAAGCTTTTACGAGGCAAAATACACCTGGCTTATTTACAAACCGGAAACTTAGGTGAGGTTCACTGACAGACTCAGAGATTTCTGTGCTCCGAAGTCAAACAGGAGGAAAACATGAAGTTTGGCGGTTCTGCATGTTTTTGACCTGAAATCTGGTGAAACTCCGTGGTTTCAGCTGAATTTCACTTTGAGGTTGTGTGTTTGTTGGAACCTGAAACTCAAAGCTAAATTCAAGGGGAGTGAAACCACATGAACTGAAAAAAAATTTGCATGAGTCCCTGCAAACCAAACCTCCTGAGTTTCCCCCAACACTAGCTACAAAGCAGCGCCTTATTGGGTGGGAGTGAGGGATAACGTGTGTGTGTCTGTGTGGGCGAGGTGAATTAGGCAGGATGCCTTGGTGCTCACCCAAGGCTGGTGATAAGGTCTGGTTACAAGGTCTGGCATGAATAGAGGCTTAAAAGAAGAAGAATGGGGTTGTGTTAGAAAAATTGTTCCTATGATAAAAGATGAAAGAAGAACACAAAAGAGCAGAACTAGGATTGGTTTTGAAGCAACAAAGATGCTTTGGTTTTACAGGAACATAGGAATTGCCATATACCCGGTCCGACCACCAGTGGTCCATCTAATCTGGGATCTTGTTCCTGACCATGGGCAGTAGCAGAGGCCTCAGAAGAAGGTGCAAGGAACACTGTAATGAACATCTAAGGAATAACCTGCCCTTAGAGGAAGTTTAGGAAGCTTTTTTCCTAAACCGAGGCAGTTAGTCACTGGCTTATGTACTGAAGCATGAGGGCGAATACCCCATGTCCATTTTTTTACCTTAACATAACTGTATGGGTTTTCTTATGCAATAAAAATTTTAATCCCCATCTGGAACCCGCTAAACTCTTAGCCTCAACAATATTTTGTGGCAGTGAGTTCCACATGCTGATGAGGCATTGAGTTGTATTTTCTTAGTTCAGATTTAAGTTTATTTAATTAGGTGTCCCTTTCCCTAGTTAAATCACATAGAAGATATTTGAAAATTAGCTGAATTATTTTGCTGAACTGCATCCATAAACAGTTTTAATTTTCTCAGTAATGCTTGTTGCAGTAAGCAATTTTTTAAAAGTACTCTGGAAAAGAATGTGACATTGTTAATATATTGATTCTAATTTTCCTGAGAATCACTAAATTTGGAAAAATAGAAGGCTTTAAGAAAAAAAACCTTTGTTAGTGAGCAGTTAATTAAAGGGCTTCAGAATGGTCTTCATTGATTTGGACATGAAACAAGAACACAGTTGATGCAAGTCAATTTTTCCTCAGTAGATCATTATTTAACATGAATGTCAGCACAACAATGGCATAGGTAAAGTCATCAAAGAAAGGATCGACATGTTATCTGTTTAAACGGATGTGCAAACTGGTTTAGGGAATTACATAAATCAAAGTGAATGTCATTTTGTCTTCTGCACAGAATAAGTAGTCAAAGGTCTAACCAGAGCGTCTGTGCTTTTGAGTAAAAGGAGATGCTGATACAACTGACCGTTAGTACTTTTCTTAAAAAAGGCATATTTTCAATGAAATGATGCATGATATAAAGTGTGATACTTTTAACTGTGTATAGATTTAATTCAAGTTGTTAATTACTGGGCGATTGCCAAATACTTGTTCCAAATGGAGCTATTTTAATCTTCATTCTTTTTAAAAAGATCCATCTATTGTTTTTCATAGTTAGGGATCTGATCCTGCAGACACTTAAGCACGTGCTTAATATCAAGCCCGTGAGTATTCCCACGGAAGTTAGCAGGAGGATTCAAGTGCTTAAAGTTAAGTATGTGCATATGTGTTTGCAGGGTCAGCGTCTTAGGGCTGGTCCACACTACCCCCCAAGTTCGAACTAAGATACGCGACTTCAGCTACGTGAATAACACAGCTGAAGTCGAAGTATCTTATTTCGAACTTAAAAATACTTACCGCTGGTCCACACGGCGGCGTGCAGGCTCCCCCGTCGACTCCGCCTGCTCCATTCGTGGAGCAGGATTACCGGCCGGGGAGCACTTCCTGGTTCGATTTATCGCGTCTAGACAAGACGCGATAAATCGAACCCAGAAGATCGATTGGATGCCTCCGATGCAGTGGGTAAGTGTAGACCTACCCTTAGTGATCAAAGGCTTGCTTACAGAGAGTGAAATCCTGGCTCCATTTAAATCAATGGAAGTTTTGCCCATGTGAAGCAACAATCAAAACTTGAGAAATCTGCCCAAAATTATTCACCACAAGCAAAATGGTGCTGCCTTCACACAGGCAAAAGCTTCTTTTTGATGTCCATGGAATTTTGCCTGAGTAAAGGCTGCCAGGTTTGGCCCGACATTATTTTCTCCCTTTTTACCGGCAATCATGTCACATACAGGACTCTGACTGAAGTCACTGGCGTTTTGGGTTCAGATCAACGGCATGATCAAGGTTAGGTAGCAGTACTGTAAAAAACAGTAAATCCTTTATGTGCCTTCTTCAAAGGCAAAATATTCCCTGGAAAGACTGAATTATGACTGACAGATGATTTCAATGTCTTTGTAGAGGACATATTGCCATCCCAATTCTAATGCTCTTGCAGCGCGTAAGATTTTCCATTAAAAAAATAAAATGTTACAAGTGAATGGTGGCATCATGTTTCATGGCTGTGTTGTTAGCAACAAAAATACATTGAAAACATTGACTAATGAACGGCCTTTCTCCAGTTTTGACTTGTGCACACACACCTTGGGCTGGTCCACACTAGGAGGGTGGGTCGAACTAAGATACGCAACTTCAGCTACGTGAATAACGTAGCTGAAGTTGAAATATCTTAGTTCGAACTAAAAAGCACTTACCGCGGGTCCAGACGCAGCAGGCAGGCTCCCCTGTCGACTCCGCTTACTCCTTGCACGGAGCAGGAGTACCGGTGTCGACGGCGAGCACTTCCGGGATCGATTGATCACGTCTAGACGAGACACGATAAATCGATCCCAGAAGATCGATTGCTACCCGCCGAATCAGGCGGGTAGTATAGACGTACCCCTTCTCTCTAGACGTGTGATATGTGCGTCGTACACGGCTGCTGTGCATAGTGCACACTGGATCTTGAACTTTGCTATGCAGGATGTGCGGGCGTAGGCCAGCATGTCGGAAGGGTATCACATTATTATTACTGTAGGGCCTAGGAGTTCCAGTCATGGATCAGGCCTCCATTGTGCAAGGGGCCGGTACAAACACAGACCGAAAAGTCCCTGCATTGTCCCATTGGCCTCATTTGGAGGCCCAGAATAAAACCTTCTTTTCCCCTGATACACACAAGTGGCAATGTACACACAGAAACACACAAGCACAATTTCCACAAGCCTGTATTTGCGATGTCTGTCCACATGAGATGCCTCTTCTAAAAGCATTACATTCTGCAGAAGTCCTGCATTTGTCAGTAGCTGTAGCTTACAGGAACCAAATGGGCAGAAATGCAGCTTCCAGACCAAGAAAATGGGCATCAGGACAGCAGGTGACGTTGTAACAGTTGTCAACTGCCAGCTTTCCATGTTAATGATGTATCCCATGTAATGTGATGCCTTGATCTGAATCATACACCTACATATCATTCAGATCAAGGCATGCCACACTGCAAAAGGATTTAGTGAAAAAAGTAACATGCCCTATTCACAGCTATACAGTCAAGTATGTATATATGTGCAATGATCACGGATTATGAGGCCTGATTCAAAGTCAACCAAAGTCCATGTAAAGACACCTATTTTCTTGGATGAGTTTTGAACCAACTCTACCTGAGGCATTTGCGGATAACTGCATCAGTCAAAACATAAGATTAGCTTTAATTTCATAATGACTATTTTTGGAAGAAAGGAATAAGTAAGGTTTCCTCCTTTTGGGGAAATGGCAGCCTTTTCTGGGCATTTTCAATTCCATTGCTAGTATGTTCATTTACTTAATGTAGCTGGCACCACCTTTAGGGTATGCCTTGTTTCTTTAGTGCAAACGACTATTTTCACACAAGTTACAAGGCAAAGTTGCATTCTGCACCCCAGAGTAAATGACATGAACATCCATAAATTACCTGATGGTAGAATTGTCCCTAAGCTTTAAAGTCATAAAACAACCATGACATTTATTTCCCTTTTTTGGGAGATTCTTTTAATTAAATGTAGAAATTACACTTTGCACACTTACCAAGAAAATCCAAAATTGTGCACAAAACCTCAACTTTTCTGTTTATTAAAGGAGAGCACCTTTTGGGTTGATCACTAATAACACAGATATTTTGCCAACATTAATTAGTGATTTACTAGAAATTATTGATTTCAAACCTTAGTTTTCCAGGGCTGCTAAACATATCCTGTCATATGGGATATGCATCCATCTGCTAGAGGCCGCAACCAGTCTAGTATGAAAAGCGTGTGTTTTCTCCACTGCTGTCAGATCTGGGGCAATAAAAGTAAAGCTCTACTTGCTGTCAATACATGACTTTCAAGTCACGGTCACATGCCTAGCACAATATCAGGATGGTTTAATTGTGGGATCCTGACAGAATTGCCACATTTCTGTTGTGAAACAAAATTAATAGGAAATCACTGTGATGAGAAATCCCCAAATAAAGAAAACGACACTAAAATATTTCACAGAGCATCGCAAACTTAAAAAAATAAAAGGTTTCGCTTCTTTATACCTCAAACTCCTTCAGATTCTTCCATCCTTAGAGTAAGTTTAGTGCACAGTGCAGCTATCTATAATCCTGTCAGCTCAACAGGAGCCAGGTATTTCAATACCTTGTACAGATGAGATGCTTAAACAGGATTATTTGTGCTCAACAGGTGGAATTTAAGCTCCTCTGTCATATGGATCAATTATTTTTAAGTTATGCATGGTAAAAAAGACAATATATGCCAGGGATAGGAACTTTTTGTTCCTGAGAGCCAAGAAGTCATATCTGATTGGGCATGCCTTGGCTGCTGGTCTTAAATATCTCCTGCATTCTCCTCTCGCCCTGCTCTCACTGCTTGCTCTTGGCCTCTACTGTGTCCACACAGCCAGTGTCCCCCTCTGTCACTGCCCTATCTTCACTTACCCCTTGCTCTGCATCTCTAAACATTCATTCACATGATCTTCCTTTTGTCCACCTAGCCTCCCACCCCCCGCACTATATCTCTCCCCCGCCGCCATCCATCTTTCTGTCATCTTTACACTTCCAGATCCAGGCTGCCCACTCTTCTGACCTCAACTCCAAAACAGGAACTTGAGAGTGGAGATGTGTCACACCAGGAGCTGTGTCTCACTCCTCACTGCCCCCTTCTCCAAGACAGCAGATTGTCCAATGGGGCACTCTGTGTCGCTTGACCTCACTGCTACCTACCTGCCTCTTCTAGTGGCTGATCGTGGGCTCTGGGCACACGCCAACAGAATAAGTCTTTCGTGCCATTCTGGGCATTCATGCCTAAGGTTTCCCCTCACTGGTCGATTATGACCAAGACTCTTGGACTTCTATAGCAGTTAAGGTCTAAATTCAATGGCAAGGTTTCTGGGATTGTATGGTACCATCTAATGATTCTGCTGTACGTCTTCTGTTTGGTGTATTCCCCGTCTTGGTACTGGGCAGCCTCAAAAGGAATATACACTTTATATTCACTTTTCCTAAGTCACTTATACATCATAATAAGTTCTGCATTTACCAGACTGCAGACCCTTCGGGGCTGGCAGTAGCAGGAAATGACAGAACTAAGAGGGTTGCGTTTTCTTTTCCTTGTATTTTGTCATTACACCTTTACTTTTCTTGTACTTTTCTTAGAGCCTAAAATAAGGTTCATTTAGGGATCCTGGAAGAGGACACAGTTTGGGGGAGAGGATGCAAAGAATCTCCTCCCTTTACATGGTTTTGAAGGGGCTTGCCAGATTTCTAGTGTTTGTAGGTAGCATCTCTGGCTGTGCTAGATTCCTGCAAGAGGCCGGGTGAAGGCAGCCGCTGTCCCTGTCCCCCTTCCACAATGAGTAGTAGAAATGAGAACAATAAAAGTACCATGCTTCACTCAGGCTGAGAGAGTTCTTGGGTGTGTTCCACCAGGATACCAGATGGCTCCGGGGACTCCTGTCGCTGTGCAGAGTCTCTTGGCCCTGTCTCAGCACTGGGTGTGGCTTAAAACCACAATGTAGTGTGTAGTGTTTTCCTACACATTTGAATTGAGAAAAGCTATCTATATGCATTGAGGCTAAGGATCACTGGTAAAGGATAGGTGACTTCCAAGCACTGGAGATGTTGGACCAGGTCCTCAGCTGGTATAAAACAGCATAGCTACCCTGACTTCAAGGGAGCTATGCTAATTTACACCAGTTGGGGAGCTGGTTTGGAAATGAACCTGTAAGCTTCCAGTGAGGGCTTTTGCTCTTCCTAGGGGTTGGGAGCAAATTGTTCCCCAGCCTCCAACAAGGTCTTCTTGTTCTCACAGGACGGTCGAGGGACTGCAACTTGCCAAGCCACTTCAACGCTAATAGCTATATGATCCCGAATCAATGCAGAGGGGTCTGCCAGCCACAATAAGTGTTAACTGCTGCATTGAAAGGGGCTATTTAAGCTGGCTACTAAAAGTTATGTCTGCCACCGCTATTTCAACAAAACATTTTGGCCATTAAATTAATTCAGGCATATCCGCTCTTTCCATGGGGAAAATACTGGGAGCATCCAGGCAAAGAGAATGGCATCTAGACTCATGGAGTATGTCACAAAAGGAGAAAAATAACCATTTTCTAAAATATATTAGTGAGTGTATTTTGCAGTAACATCATAGGCAAATTTCCTAAATGTAGAATTGCTGGTAATGGCTGAGAAGAGAATAAGGTGCCCCTAATGCACTCTTTGTAAAAGCAAGAGTTTTAGCTATAATGCCCTGGCTTAATACCAATGGGGGAGTTACACGGAGCTAAATTCTGCCTACGCAGATACAGGGAATGGAACTTCTGTTACATTCAGTGGGTGTTGCAAACCCAAATCTAAGAGCAGAATTTGGCCCTTCTGACCGCTTAATATTGCTCTTGTAGTTTCAGTTTATAACAAAGCTAACTTTTAAATTGTAATAATGATACTTAAAATAATGATGTCCCTGGTCAGGCCATATGCAGTGTCAGAACCTGGGAGCTCTAGATCTAAAAGCATGAGCCTCGACTGCTTGAACTAAAGGACCAGGGCCATTAGCTTAGAGGCAATAGCAGCCTACACACCTCTTATATGTGCCACTCAGCAGAGGGGGACAAAGAACCACAGAGAGTTTGTGTAGGTTACATTAACATTTATGTAGCACTTTATCTCTACATTGTACAGATATTAACTAATTAGTCCTCGCCATTCCCTTGTGAGGCAGGTATTGTTTCCATTTGGCAAAACAGAGAGAAAAGCTATGTCTGCACTAGAGAAAGGCCCCAGAGTTAGCTTGAACCAGGGGGGCTGCTCTAGTGTAAATTTCAATAGCTCAGTTGTCCTCCTAGCAAGGTTGTCTCATCCACATTTATGCTGCACCACACTGTTGCAATGTGTACCATCCCATAGAGTTATTCCCCTGAAGCAGTGGTTCATGGGAAATTCTGAAAGGCCTTTTGGGAGATGATAGAATTGTGGTGGGAGAAATCTGATTTTCATAAGTCCGCTGGAATTTGCACTTTTTCTCAAGATGGAGTCAAAGATGATTGTCCAGCTCTCACTCCTTGTGCAGCAAGAAAGGTTTCTGCTGGAGCTCTGGAAAGGTAGTTGTAAAGTCGCTGAAGCAATGGCAATCACAATGGAATGTGATTGCAGGTCGAGAAGAGCAACATTCTAATTAGATGCTTGGCTTCTGTATATGGGCTGACAAATATAACGTGGCGTAAATGCTATGGCTGTAAGGCCCAAATACGTTATTTCTTGCAATACAATTCTCTGATTTTTAGAGATGATAAATTGCATTTTCTTAAAAAAGAAATCTCTGCTTATCTGCCATTTTGTATCTGACCACATGACATAGCTCAGCCAACCACTGTGCAATCTGAGCTGAGCACGTCTACTTCTAATTGGGTATAGTAGCCCATGCAATCTAAAAAGGGAGCCAAGCGGCATGCTGAGATTTGGGAACTATGAGGGAACTGATGCATCCTGTGTTACAGGCATGCTAGCAGAACCAAACAGCGAATTGCATACATTTCTCTAGTGTAGAGAGGTTAAATGATTTGCCTAAGTCTAATCAGTAGCAGAGTTGGGACAAGAACTCAAGAGTTCCTGTCTGTCTGTCTAGCTTGTACTGTGGTCATCGGCATGGGATCTGGTTCCTTGTCCTCTAGACCACACTGCCTCTCAGTGCAGCCTTGCAACGACAGCTGGGGATAGGACTGGCAACGTCCTAATGTTACTCTAGAAACCAGGAATACAAGTCCCGGGGGCAATTCATCTTCTACAATTGGCAGGGGTCAACTGGAGATCGGCCTCAGGCGGAGGGTGAGCTCCATCTCAATGGGGGTGGGGAAAGGATTTTGTGTGAGAAGAACTTGGACTGCCTAGGAAGCCTCTAGCAGAGGGGGGAGGTGTAATCTCAGATTGCACAGAACCTCCCATAAGAGCATCAGAAAGGAATTTATTTTCTAGAGATAGAAACCTGCCTGAGGAATGATCACTGGGGTGCCCAGGTTCCCCTTGAAATCAAACTAGCGAAGAACATCACGAGGGACAGAGAGATTGGGAGAGTCTTTTTGGGCTTCTGTGTGCAAGGGGGTTGGAACAATTTGTATAGTGCTGAGAGCCACTGAACCAAACTGCACCCTGTATATAATGAAAATCACGTCAAGCCAGAGGGTGCAGCCGCACCCAGCACCCCTAGTTCCAGCACCTATGTCTGTGTGTAGTTTTAGATAAGGATTAGTGCAACCATTTATAAAACTACTCATTACTTAATGCTTGCAAAGCACTTTCAAGATGTGTTCCGAGGTAGAAATAATAAACTTAGCTTTTTATCCCTCCCCATCCCGTCACCGATTTTTTCATCATCAAGGGATTCATTAAACAGGAGGGCTTAGCCTAACAGCGATCGGACCTCAAAAACTATTCAATTACATGCAATGAAGGCGGATCAGGGAGACGACTCTTTGCCCTGAACACCTTAAACGGAAAGAAAGCGTGCGAAGAGATAGCAATTACTCTAATCCCCAGACACGTGCCAAGGTTTGGTCTTGGCTAGGAGCCGACTGGCTGTACCGACACATAAGACACTGAATGGTTATGAAGTGTTGCTCTTCAGAGCTTACTGTCTTCCAGTCCAGAGGTGGATGCTGTTGTGTGATGAGTGAAGTTATCCATATATATGAGAGATTTTGAGCACCTGCAACTCCCATGGATGTCAATGGGAATTTAGGGTGCTTAGTACCTCTCAGGATTGGGTCATTAAGACCTGATCCTGCCTGGTGCTAAGGGCTTCCCATGCCAACCACCCTCATTTCCCACTGGGCTCGTAGTCTGTAATCTTTGTGTGGCAGATTCTATAAATGCCAGTTATTTCACACTTGCACATGTGACAAGAAGAGACTCGTGACCCAAGTGTCCAGGATAATAGTTAAGATCAGTGCATATGTTCTGGGAGGAATTCCATTTGTAGGGGAACAAAAGATAGCAATCCTAGTAAAAAAAAGATGCAGCAAGGCATCGGATCCTGCTTCTGAGTTAGCTTCATAGGCCTGGTTCTCCTCTCTATTATGGCAATGTAATGCTGTACAAATGGCTGGCTTGTTATTGCAGCACAGAGCAATGAATGAGCCCAAAAGAGTGTGAAGAGGAGAGAGAAAAAGTTACAACCCCTCTGGGAAGAGCTGCTCCTCTTCTTTAACGTCAAGTTTTGGTTAACATTCTACTGGAGTCCTCAAGAAAAGTCTCATCGGAGCAAGTCTCCATCCCATGCTTAAAACATGGACAATAATTTGAAGCATAAGCTCTGCACCTGCCCATAGCTGTCTAGAGGCGTTTTGTGTGCCTGCATTTTTGAAAGTATCTCACGGTTTTGTTTCCTGTGAATGTGCATTCAGCCCTGCACACTCATGAAATGCTTAGCTGAGTTTGGGAGCCTGTACATAGCGGGCTAGGGAGGGGGGGAGGGGGGAAAGAGGAAAGAGGAAAGAAAGAGGGGGTTGTAAAGCAGCTTGAGAACTGATACAATTTTGCTGTGAAACTTTGTGTCAGAGAACAACATTCTCAGGCTTTTGGAGCTTGTTTAATGAACCTCCAGCCCCATAACGGCTTTAAAAACCTCAAACACATTTTGTAGTCTCAGCATCTCAACAGGGAATCACTAAACGGAGGGCCTGATCCTGAGAAGTAATGAGTGCGCCCCACGTAGGGTGACCAGATGTCCCGATTTTATAGGGACAGTCCCAATTTGTGGGTCTTTTTCTTATATAGGCTCCTATTACCCCCCACCCCCGTCCCGATTTTTCACACTTGCTGTCTGGTCACCCTAGCCACGCCATGGGAGCTTCAGGATCGGACTGTAAAATAAACACATCACCAGTTGGCCCAACAGAGCCAGCAGATGTGAATAAGGTCAGAGATTGTCCATACAGCAGAGTTCCAAACTTGCATTCCTAAACTGCAAAAACATTAAATATTTAGGTGGCCATATGCAAATCATTGAAAATCTGTTTATGAGAAGCATACCACATAATGCCGACATTCTTTGTACTGAGATCCTGTTTCAAAGCCTTCTTCAACTCTTTATTTTTAAAGGACTTAATTAATAGCTGTTTTTCGTGTGTGTGTGTGTGTGTGAGAGAGAGAGAGAGAGAGAGAGAAAGAGAGAGAAAGAGAGAGATGTGGACATACCTGGAATATTGTCAAATCATGCAGCTAATGTAGAAGAAAACAAATGTATTCATGTCCCAAAGAAAACTCGAGGATTTCACACATAATTTCAACCCTCTCAGCGAGTATCAGTTTGATAACTCAACAAATAAACACCTGTTTATTTAGGAATTTTCTTGTGGACATTCTGAACCCTTTGGAGACGAGGGCCCCCATATCTTCTTTTCTTAATGTCACTGTGAATTTGCTTGTGGAAGTATATGACACCACGCATGGAGCCTGAACAGCTGAGCTCATGCTTTAGGCATTCTCCCAGGACTGGATGGGGGAGGGGGACTCCTGGCCTGTATCCGTCCGCCTCTCTCATTGCATTTACACACACACAAATCATGTTATCATAGTGAAAAAATGTAAGAATTCCAGGAAACAGAGGAAGTTTGTGTGTTGACCTTAATACATTTTTTTAAGAGGGAGATCAGTCCAAACGTTAGAGGATGATAGACACTAGCTTAACTCATTTACAAATACTTTAATTCTCATTCCAATAATTACCTTCCCCCCCCGCCCGCTTCAGCAATAATGTTGTTTGTATTCTATACTGCATGGGTACTTTGGCTGAGAAAGAGAGCTGGAAAGCATCTGGTAAAAAGCTCTGTGGGACCCATTTTGACTTTAAATGGATTCTTATAGGAGGGCCAAATGCATTTAGTTCTTATTTTCATTACAATTGGGTGGGGGGAGAGGGAAGGAAAGGGTGGACAGGGTTAATTATTAAGCTCCTTCACTTGGAGGCCTGGGCTTACGTCTGCCTTGGATCTCTGGTCTCGATCCTGTGAGGTGCTGAAATGAGCACTCTTCCCCCAGATCCAGCACAGCGTTTAGCCACGTGCTTCATTTTAATCATGTGAGCAGTCTCCTTGAAGTCCATGGGACTTTAAAGTTAAGCAAGTGCTTTGCTGGATTGGGATTAGAGTGCTCAGCACCTTGCAGGATCAAACCATAGCTTGCCTAGCATAGAGCCTTGATACACTAAGCCTAGCAGTGGCCTTCCCTTTGCTTCACACACTCTACTTGTCTCCATTCAGACTGTCTCCTAATCCTGTGTATGGTGAACAACACGGTCATACATAGACTTATACTTGTAAAATAGCAAGTAAAAAAACATACCTCTTGACTGGCTGGTGAGAATTCCAATCAGTTAAAATATTTCAGTTTAATTGCATGGGTCCGACCTCCCTTAGCCTCGTAACCTCAGTTACGAGCACAGCCGATGCCTTGTGCTTCACAACGCACCTGAACCTGGTCGTTATTTCACCCTGGTGTGTGCTGTGGCTTACTGACTTTTATAAAACATGTTATGGCTCCGAGTCTGTGTGTTTAGTGAGCGAGGTGGCTGGGTATTAGGCCTGCGTGAACCTCACCGAGTTTGAGAGTTCTGTGAATCAGTTAGCTTGGGTTCGCAAAACCATTTCAATCTTTGAACTCCTTCTGTCTTCACATTTAAACCCCTGGGCTTGTCCAAGGGTGACTCAATGCAAACAAACAAGCCTGTTTTTCTCGCTAAAGTGCTGTATGTTAGGGACAGACACTCTCCCCAGCAAAAAAAGCCAGGTTGACACAAGTGGGGCCCTTTATACAGTATATACAATGGGGCAGATCCTCAGCTGGTGCCAGAACTCCATTGACGTCATTTGCCAAGGATCTGCCCCACTGAATGTATTTCTCCAAATTTTTCTCTGCTCCCTTCTTCAGTCTCTCTGTATTTGGTTGGGTTTATTTTATCCTTCTGTTGTCTGCTCCATTTATTTTCAGGTTTTTTTCCAATGTGTCTTTCCTCTCTCTCTCTCTCTGCCCCCTATCTGATCCGTCTGTCAGGCTCATCTAAGTGGACCGCAGACCCAATAATCTTTGAATTAGGGTTGAACTTTCAGACTGTTCAAATGGATTTAGCATTAAGTAACATAAGCTCACCCTTCCCTACTGCTTACGGATTTGAATGTTGCAGTGTTAATGAGACTGTGTTACATTTATAGCATTTTACAAGTCAAATTCTGCCTAGATTTACCCCACGTGGGTGAACCCAATGAGCAAACCCCTTGGGGTATCAATCAAAACAGATTCTGGCCCTAAGGTTCAAGTATCCTGGGGTTTTAAAAGTGAGGGGCTTTGATCTGGTAGCAAATGTTGGAACAAAACCCTATAGCTTTCCCAAAGATCCAACGGAAAGAAAATTGACACATATTACAGAGTTCTGGTGACTCCAGGCCATTGTGCTGAGTCCAGGGATGTAAGCTATAAAATGGGTGCTTCTGATTCTTTTCCAGAAGCTGCTTACTGCAGCGGAATACTGGGAGTGTTTCTAGCCTGCACATCTCAGCTGCATTGGCAGGGTTCTATCCTTCCTGGCTCCCGCATACATTACAAGTGTGTATGGAAGGTCTGCGGTGTCTCCTTTTCAAGCCGAAGCTGATTATAGAACCTACCTTCCCTACCACCAAACAGGTCAATTTTCCAGAGGGTTTGATGTCACATAACCACACTACTCAGGGGAGAGCCAAAAAACACCTGGAATCTTTTCTACATAAGAATCCTTTCTATCCATCCATTCCCCATTCTAAATTATACAGCATGTGAATTAAAAAATAATACATATAAATATAATAACGATGAATTATAAATAATCCTGAAACATAATTTTATTCTTAGGCTTTTAGAATAAGGGAGTTGGAGGAAGGGAAAGGTTCAGAGTGAATATGTAATGCATATTTACTGGCTAGCAATTGATAAAGGACATAGGGGTGTCTGAGTAATAGAGAGAGTTTTCAGTAAGGAAATCTAGTGTTCATAACACTTAAATAAACTCCTTGGGGCAAATCATCCTCAGTGTACCTCCAGTGAAGTCAACAGAGCTATGCTCATTACATCAGCTGAGGTCCCATTATGTCTAATGAGAAAAGATCATTGACATCAATATTTTGGGAAAGATTTTCTGAACAGGTAAAAAATCTACACTATTTTACTGCCACGTGAGAATTAAGAAGAGACTAGAACCAGGAAAGAGTCATTTATTTCTAGTGCAATTCTGTGCTCCTATCTTTGCCTGTCCATATTAGATATTAAAAGGATGAGCAGCATCTTAAAAAAAAAAGCATTGGGCATTAGAGAAAGACATGGGAGAATTGAATGGTGTGTGCAATTGTGGCATATTTTACAGAGTGAGGCCCTGATTCAGCAAAACAACTTAAGCACTTGCTTTATTTATGGGCCCGAATAGTCCCACTGAAGTCAATGACATTTAAGTGCTTTGCTGAATCAGCACCTAAATTATTTGGGGCAGGGGGACTTTAATATCTCCCAAGGAATTACACTTATTAAAGGGGACAGCCTATAAATTAGTGTTCAAGGTAAAATCAATTTCTAGATAATACATATCCCTAAAAGACAGATTGTTGGTTTGTATGAGCATTGTATCAAAACTTTAATTAAACCCTTTTTAAATAAAACCTGTCGTACATTATACTGCTAATTGACTTGACCTGGTACAAAGAGGACTCTGCCAGCCAGAGGAGACTAAAGGAGATTATTCTGTCTGGTGCTGCAGCGGTTGTGTGTTAATAAAATTTATTTCTGCAGTCTTGCCCAACTCCCTATTGTGTATTCAAGAAATGTGTGGGCTAGAAGCCAGTCATCACAAAGCAAAAAGTAATAAAACCTCAAAAGATGACTTTTTGTACCTCACATTCTGCTGGCTTGCTGTGGCACAAAATGCACGGCCCATTCTGCTCAGATGCATGCCCCAGCTGGATTTAGATTTCACTGCAGAACATTTTTATTTTATTTTATTTTGCAGCAGGAATTTAAAAAACCTGTATCTAATTAAACCTGTTGACAGTAACGAGGGAAGTACAGTGAAGGAGTCCAAAATGCTCAGAGATGAATTGTTCTATGCCAGGAGACCATATTTTATTACCACTTTATTAGCTATCCCCGACATCAGCCACCAAAGCAACAAGATCCTGAATTTCCTCTCACTTGCACCTGTTTTGCACAAAGCTAACGTCTGCTCTCATCTGTATGAGTGTAAATCCAGAGTAAGTCCGTGGAAGTGAGTGGAATTACTCTGGATTGACACTCAGGCAAATGAGAAAAGACTCTGGACATGACTGGAGTCACTCCTCATTTCTACTGGTGTAACAGAGAAGAGAATTAGGCCCATGAAGGTTTAACCATCCCCTTGATGGCGGTTGTCTGCCTGCCTATTGACAAAAGATTTTGCAATGTAAAGGTCTAACAGAGTCATCCCTGCTTCTACAGTTTACACTCTCACATTAAGTTTCCGATTCAGCAGCACATTTATGCATGTGCTTAACTTTAAGCATATGAATAGTTTTACTGACTTCTGTGGAACTACTCATGCTTAAAGTTTAGTATCTGTTTAAGGGCTTTGCTGAATTCGAGAATAAACCAGCAGCCTTTTCCTCTATCACAGATGCACATCTCAGGACAACTGTCACCTTTTAATTATCTCTAGGGTTGACTTTTGCAATTTGCTCAATCTGGGACTGATTTTGAAATTGATTTTGAAACTGATTGGAAGCTTCATCTGCTGCAGAATGTAGCTGCCCCAACTTTGGAGAAGGTCTAACTGATGGCCAGGGCTGGCCCACAACATTTTGGCACGTGAGGTGGGGAGCTCAAATGGCCCCTCGCTTGGGCCAAAACTTGGAAAGGTCTCTTGTGCCCTCCTTCCTCCAGCACAGCACTCTACCATCTCTGTGCATCTAGAGCAGAATGGAATACATATGCACCAGCAGCAGACACAATTTTCTACACTCTGGGTCCTAGTGGCACCCCCCACAGTCTGGAACCTGAGGCGGCCCCCTCTGTTCGCCTCATGGTAAGGCCAGCCCAACTGATGGCAGAATATTTTGCCTGTTCTCCACACGCTGCATTGGCTCTCAGTTCATTTCAGAGTAAAACTGAAGGTGCTGGTGGTCTCTACTGATGATCTAGATCCAAGTTAGCTCAAAGACTGCCATGTCCCTCTCTAACCCTCCACGCCACCTGCGCATGTTGAGAATGTTTAAATTATCGGTGGGCAAAGCTCTTAGAAAGTGGGGGTGGGGCATTATTAGTAGCCAGCCAGGAATTAATTCCTGCCCAAATGCATTTAAACCAAACCTGGCCATATTAGAACACACTGCAAGACACATCTCTGTGTCCAACTAAGATTGGACCCTGGAATCCTGAACACTTAGCTTATGGACCAAGTTTGCTCCATCTTGCATCCTTTGAAGCTGCATGGCTGCAGAAAATCCATATACCTGGGAAAGTTAGTGGTTCCCGCTGTATACAGAGTAACTGGACATCACTGTAATAATAATAAATAATAATTCATAATTCATAATCATGAATAATCTGCTTGGCTCATACTCAGGCTTAGCCTGTCTGGAGTAGCTGCAAGACAAATGTACAGCGTCCCTAGCACACCCCCATTGCTACTCTTCATTTGGAGGGAAACCTTCAGAAGAGAAGGGCATTTTCCCTTCCCCTGCAACAGACTTGCACTCGAAGTGGGTCTGGACTACATTTAAGAGGTGGAGAGGATGCAGGCAATATTTTGTAGTAGGAGTAAATGATTTGCCGGCATATCTGGCCCAGTTTCTCAAATTCACAGCAGTAAAATAAATAAAAATAAAATAAAATAAAATAAAAAACCGGAAGAACGAGCTGACAGAGCAGCTGCCAGGATGTGTCTGCTCTTGATTTCATCCCTTTGCCGTGTTCCAGGGCTCCCCCCCCCCCAGCCTCTATTGTTATTTTGTGTCCCAACGCCAGCACTGATTGTGGTGATTGATTGACTTAGCTGGTGCTGCAGGATTCAAAAACAACAGCAACAGGGGTAGCAGTGGCTGCTCATGGAGATAGCTGCCTAGGTTAACCCAAGGAGAGGTGAAACACTGCCCATGAGCTGCCAGCTCCAAGGACCTTACCATAAATTAAAAATACCTATATTATTTTTTAAAAAATGAAAGATGTGAGTGAAATCCAGCAGGCATTCCGAATGATCTGCCCCAACTTCAACTTTCTGGGCCC
The DNA here is from genome assembly GCA_033296515.1 of Macrochelys suwanniensis. Taxonomy (NCBI): domain Eukaryota; kingdom Metazoa; phylum Chordata; order Testudines; family Chelydridae; genus Macrochelys; species Macrochelys suwanniensis. The sequence goes on from CM065783.1 coordinate 93,511,078, forward strand.
CATAAAAAGCCCCTTTCTCCCACTGCTGAGCAGTTCCTCACACAAGTAGTCCCACTGACTTCAATGAAATCATTCATGCAAGTCTCTGCTCACCAGGAGAAAGGGGTTCACAGTTTGGTTCCTCCTAGTTAATTATGACACTGCCAGAAACACAGAGGAAGGTATTTTAAAATAAAATACCAGTACCCCACTGCAATGTGTCCCCTCCACTCTGGCAGCACGTGCATGTCCATTGCACTAGAGCAGTGGTTATCAACCAGGGGTACACAGACGTCTTCCAGGGGGTACCTTCAACTCATCTCAATATTTGCCTAGTTTTACAACAGGCTATGAAAAAAGCACTCGCGAAGTCAGTACAAACTAAAATTTCATACGGATAATGCCTTGTTTCTACTGCTCTATATACTATACACTGAAAGGTAAGTACAATATTTATATTCTATTCGATTTATTTTATAATTATATGGTAAGAAAGAGAAAGTCAGCAATTTTTCAGTACTAGTGTGCTTTGACACTTCTGTATTTTTATGTCTGATTTTGTAGGCAGGTAGTTTCTAAGTGAGGTGAAACTTGGGGGTACGCAAGACAAATCAGACTCCTGAAAGGGGTACAGTAGTCTGGAAAGGTTGAGAACCACTGCACTAGCGCTTCCCATAGCAGGGACCACTCCTCCAGAGAGAGATCCTCTCGTGGACATGCCGTCTAACAGCCCCTCTCCTGTCAGAGAGGTAGGCATTCCATAATGGTGAATAATGGTCATTAGAACGTTGCTCTCACCTTTGTCAATCTTTCTTTGTTTAAAAACAATGACGCTTCTATTTTCTCTCTGCTCCTGCTCCCTCTCCCAGTCACCTGTTTTCTCTTCCCCTCTTATCTGCTCTTGCTGCCTCTTCCCTAGGAAACCCATTTTCTGTAGTCCAGATGCCCCCCTCACTCATAAACTAGAAGGCCAGGGGACCCACTCCCATGTCTCTTGCTTATCCCACTCAGCTCATGATGGTATATCAGCTGCTAGGCTCCCTGTTGGCTGCTTTATGAAGCTAAGTTACTCCCATTATTGGCAACAGAGAAGTGGAGGTGGCTTGTTTCTGATCCTGGTGGCAGCAGCTGCTTTTCTATCAGCAGCTCTTCTCCAAGCCCATGTGACTCACCAGCACCCCATAAAAAATACATCGCATTTATGATGGAGGGCATGTTTAGAAGGTTACTAGGTAGCTTCTGACAAAACTAACTAAATAGCCTCCATATAAGTAGGCTCCCCCCAGTTAAAGTCAATGAGAGATTTGTCATTGGACAGGATTGGTCGTGTGTGTGTGTGTGTGTGTGTGTGTGTGTGTGTGTGTGTGTGTGTGTGTGTGTGTGTGTGTGTGTGTGTGTGTGTGTGTGTGTGTGTGTGTGTGTGTGTGTGTGTGTGTGTGACTAAAACACAGAGAGAAAATAATTATTTGTTTGCCAATACAGAGAAGTACAAAGTTAAATTCATCTGGAGGCTCAGCAGATGTTGATGTATGAATGGCCTGATTGATTTCAGTGTTATCTGGGTGCTAATAAAGATTTAATATGGCATCTTGGAAGGACCATGAGATAATCTTGAGTTTGGAACAAAAATGATTCAACATGATCTCATTCCTTGTTACAATTTCTTTCAAACGCTGACTCTGTTTTGTGCATTTGGTTGTTTTTGCAACAGTATCTGAATGAAGCGACTGGTCATCTTAGTATTTGAATGTCTGTTGTTGAATATATAGTATTTTAGACTTAGGTATTTCAGATTCAAATTTGTATGTCATTCCTCTTCTTTTTCCAAACATATATTGAGAAAGCTGTGAATGAGGACAAATTACTGGGTAGCCAATCAAGGCAAAGAATATTGCAGAGATCAATATTTGAATATTAAATATGATTACATGTTTTACATTCTTGAAGCTTAAAAAAACTTGCTACATTTTTCTTGTGAAAAATGTAGCAACATCAAGAGCAGAAATAAATCAAGACGTGAATGAATTTTTCTGATTAAGAAATAATACAAACAAATCCAATTTTCATTTCAGTTTTATGCTTCTAGGCCTCCTTGGAAGGCATGTGAGAGGATTTACACTTCCTGAGATGTTCAATTTCAGTCAGTAGTTTTTTAGAAACTGTGGTTTACTAAAAAGGTGAAAAAGAGACAGTTACAATACAGAAAGGAGGAAACCAAGACACTGGGGACTAAGGCCCACCACCTACTTAGGTTGCAGCAGCTTGCATCAAGTTTCCTGAAAAGGCAGAAATGAATCACTATTCAGCATTAGTTGACATGTCAGATGACTATCCAATGTGTCAACGAGAAAGCTCCCTGCTCCTCTGATTTCATGGATTCCTAAGGTTTAAAGAAAGTGAAAGCCCAGCAGACATGACTTTCTACTTTTACGTTTTAAGCTGTAATCCTTATAGGACTGCCAGGAGCTTACCTTTGCCCATTGACTAACCCACGAGCTTAATGTCTCCTCTTGTTTCAAAATACTAGAAGTTCGCTCAGGGCGCGATCTAAGGCCCACTGAAATCAATGGAAAGACATCAATTGGCTTTAGACCTGGCCCTAAGGCTCTTGATCCTTCGAGCACTTATGTACATACTTAACCTTACTCACATGAGCCATTCCATTGAAGTCAATGGGCTTGTCTTGACCAGGAAAAGTGACTGAGTTTAGATGGGGTTTGGCTAATATATACTAGCTAAGCCTGATCTAAAGTCCACCTATTTTCTATTCAGGACAAACCCAACAGGACTAATAATACGTGCCAAATGACTCATGTATGAGAGTTTGCAGGATCAGGGCCTAAGATCATTACAGTGCAGACCTGGTACCATTCAGAATGAGCTGTTTATCTACCCATAAACACAAGGATTTAGTACTATGGCTGTTTCAAACTGCATTGGGGTGAAATGCAATAAATGATATTCCATCCCACACCCCCGCCCCCAATAAGATTTTTAAGAAGTTTATGTTGTCTTTAATTATGGAAAGTCGAACAAGCCTCATTTGGAATCAGTTCTGAATGGTTCTGCCAACCGCTGATTAAAACATAAGTTACCTTCTAAGTGAAATTTTCCCTGGCAGTTTCATACAAATTAAACATTTGGTCCGTTTCGAGTAAAAATGTGAAAAATCTGAAATGTTTAAGTTGAAAAAATAGCTCCTTGGTATACTCCAAAAGTATCCTGGTTTGTTGGGGACTCCCCTGCACACCTGTTGGGGCTGAACATCACTACTGTCTCACTAATTTCAGTGCAAGTTTATGAAAATGATACATGGAGGCAAGACACTAGGTAATGCCAGAGCATGGGGACCACCGTGCTGTAATGGCTTATATTGAGATGATGGCAAAATAATGTCACTGCAGTCACTAGAGACTACATTACTATGTCAAGATGATGGCAAAATGATTTTGATGCAAGTCTATTGAAACTATGTTAAAATATCAAGATGATTGCAATATGATATTAGGGAAAGACCTGGTAAGTTTATGGCAAAGTATTTCAACACAGTGCTATGGAAACATGATACATTGCCAAGGTGCTGGCATATTGATATCAATCCATCAGTTAGGGGTGCCCATTCTTCAGCTATAGGAGGCCCTTGCCTTTTATGTGCAAAGTCCTGATTTGGTAGTCCAGGCCATTGGGCGCTCAAGTGGGTGGTTTCCCGCATGTCCTGAACTGGTTTCCCACATGTCCAGTGCAGTGCTGCATTTTGAGAGTCCAGAGGGAAACCCAGGTATCCCAGTCCACTAGCCAGGATACAGCCTCATCTCAGTGTGCCTGGGGTTAAGCATTTATCTCATGAAGAGCCAGACTGTGCCCTGTTGCTCAAAGGGTGTGTGATGTGGAGAGGGAGCCACTGCTGCGTCCAGATACTCCTACAGCCTCTGCTCTCTTCGGAGCACAAGCACTAGTCCCTCCATGAGTCCTCTGCAGTGTAAGACACCCCAAAGGGAACAGAGAGGAAAGGGGTACATAGTTCAGTGGGTGTTGTCTGAGGGAGAGCTAATGGGTTACAAGGAGGCACATACTGAAACCCTTGAAGGCACAGAGCAGCATATATGCTTCCCTTGCACACACGGGAGCCCCCTGGGGGCAGTGTGGGAAAGGTTGTTCCTCAGAATCACAGCTGAGCTCATGAACGTTAATGGGAGCTCGGTGTATAAGTCCCCCCGGGGGTGCTCACAGGTTTACTGACGGAGATCTGGATTAAAACTGTATCAGATCACAAATGCCAATGAGTTTGGTGGCCTCACTCTAGTCCCTAGTGAACACTGGGGAAGAAGGGGAACCTTGCAGAACATCTGCCAGCACCGCACCCAGCTGTAGCCAGTGATCTTCGTACGGATAGCATGTTCAGTGGTAATTGTTACACACACAATGACTGCATGCCTGGGCCTAAGAAGATTGTTAGAGTAATTAGTGCAGAGCAGCAACATCCCTGTTATCAGAACTAACAAGAAGCTGCAAGAGCTGTTTCAATTGAAGTCGCCTTGGCTGCTCTAATTATATGTTCTACACACAGCGACGAGGATGGTGATTCTTGGAATCTGGTTGTTCAGACGTCTGAGGTTGCAGATGCCGCTGTGCCAGCTCCACCCACTAATTAAAGGCGGTGTGCTGCTCTCAGCTCATTTGGTCTGTACGACCTAGCCACCACCGTCAGCACAACATTTCACTTAGAGGGTGAGAAAAGAAGGCCTTTGGGAGGACACAAGTCACATTTAGGTGAGCGGCATGCTGGACTCTTCACTGCTCTGGATACATTGCAGCTGTGGTGAGGAGCACGTCCTGTCATCTCCCGCTGGCCAGGAGATCACACCCCTTTCTCTCAGACAAAGATCTTGCCACCGATCCAAGCATTTCTCATCTCCACATTACACTACTGCAACTAACTAACCCTGGATTAACCATCAACTCATAGAGAAGCTACCACACTTACTGATCCACAAAGGCCAACGGAAACGCATCGCATCACACATCAGTGCTCTGCAACCTCAGTTGGTTCCTGGATCCTTTCTGGATTAGATTTTAAATCCTAATCCCAATCTATAGGTCCCTTAATGGGCCAGGATTTGATTATCTCAGAGACTTCCTATCCATGAATGACATAACACGACAACTGCACTCCACAGAAATGCTCCCGTTAAACAAGACTAATCCCATTCACTCTCCCAGGTCAGGGGGCAGAGAATTCTCTGATGCAGCCAGCTCTGCAGAACACCATCCCAGAAGAGACCAAACCGAACTGGAGCCTGATCTTATTCAGATTTACATTTCAAACCTCCCTCTTCCATAAGGTTTTGCATCAATTAGGCATCTTCTCCCATGGAGTTACAGGAGAAGAGTTAAAAAAGACAGGAGTGAAAAAGCAAACCCTGTCAGGAACATAGAGAGAGTGGAGTCCACTTTGTGCTCAGCTCTGCTAACTTTAATTGTTGTTCAATGTTTAGATATCACAGATGATTTACAAATACCTAAGACAGAGGGCCATATTCTCATTTCTGCTCAGGTGGTGCAAAGGGGCAGGAGTTTACCTGTAAATGGTCAGCAGAGAATTCTCTTGGTGGGGGGAAACTCGCTGCTGGCATAAGCCAGTAGAGCTGGTTCTGTGCTATCTGCCACACCCTGATGTAGAGGATGGTTGGGGAAGGAACGGGTATTTTGGGGTGAAGCAGATCAGGACTCTACTACATAAATCCTCTGTATCCAAGTAGCATAACGTAGAGCAATCTCACAGCTCTTTCTAACTTACCCTAGGGCTAGGGCCAGTGTAGATGGACTCAAAGAATTAGGAACCAGTAACTGGCTCATCTTCTCCCTTCAATTGCCCTGAGCAGTGCTCAGATAAAGGGGAGACTCTGGCCAGAATATAGAATTTACTGTTCTGTCTGCAATGAAGGTGAAATTCTGCCCTCCATTACACACTGGTGTGAATACAAGAAACAAGTAACTTCACCGAATTCCACGGAGTTACTCCAGTTTTTACAACAACTGAACTGAAAGCAGAATCTGGGCCTCCATGTTCAATGATGCAGGTCACTGATCAAAGTGTGGGTGTCACTTAATACAACTCACCCAGAAACCTATTAGGAGAAAGTAGCTATAGCAGCATGGACACCATTTCTAAGCATGAAACTAGCTGATGCAGCCCAGCTATTTCATTTACTTTTCTGTTTTCACTAGTATAAATCAATCGTTTTTCAGCAGCTGCCATTTCTAGATTTTAGTCATGAATTTGAACTGTGTATGGCCTTTCCAACAATTACGCAACCTCTTGACAAAAACCCACTATAAACTTCCAATTTATTCTGCAGCAGGCTCTGTTAGTAATATTTGCATCTATACATAAACATCTAGTGTTCTTTTCTTTCCTGAAACCTACTCTATTGCATCACAGCTTCATACTGTACTCACTTTAGCCTCTAGCCAAGGAAAATAAGGACAAAGGTACACTTCTTGAACATAGTTCTATTTTAACTGCAGACTTCAGTATTTCCAGTGCGAGGCTCAGAAAGATCTGTCAACAGAAAAGGGAGTAGATTTTAAGTTTTAATGCCATCATTATGCAGGAGTCTTGTTATGGATCATGTTACTGCTCTGGATGTTTATCTGTTTAAGTCAGAGTTTATTACAGCAGCTCGTTAGATGTATAAAATGTATACTCCCATGCTCATTGTTTATCACAAACTCCGTGCTCTTTCCAATGACCCCATCATGTATCTGTGCGTTGGCCTAGTGGCATAGAGGAAGCAGTCCTGTTATGCTAAAGCGGTGGTTCTCAAACTTTTGTACTGGTGACCCCACACAGCAAGCCTCTGAGTGTGACCCCCCCTTATAAATTAAAAACACTTTTAAAAATATATTTAGCACTATTATAAATGCTGGAGGCGAAGCGTGGTTTGGGGTGGAAGCTGACAGCTCGCGACCCCCCATGTAATAACCTCACGACCCCCTAAGGGGTCCCAACCCCCAGTTTGAGAACCACTGCGCTAAAGGATGACAGAGGATTTTTCCCCCGCTTTGGGCTAACTCATATGGCATGTGAACTCAAGGTGCCATGTTTCATCTCCGATCTTATGGGGATCTACTAGTTTAATTTCACACCTGCACTGCTGGTAACCCCACCTGCAATCTCTTGCCTCTCTTCTGAAGTCTTGGGAAAAGGTTACAGTGGAGGCAGATGATAAAGGCCCTGTGTGCCACAGATGATGAACCCCACTAACTACAACCATTTCCAGCCATAGCCGAGACACTGTTTCTCTGTCCAGTGAGGAACACCCCTTGAAGTCATGTGATTGACAGCACCATGTCTATTGCATGGTGTCTAATAAACCTGGCTGTAACCTTGTACCTGACCCAAAACCGTAATGCACACGAATAGTCCTTACCCACATGAGTCAGTAGGGCTGGCACCCTTGTGTGTAACCATGATAGATATCAACACAAACCATGTAATACCACGCTGGGCTGTAACTCTGAGAAGAGTTTCCAACATGGTTACAAGCCCTAGTGTGGGGCTGAGCCCTGGCATAAAGAATATAGGAATAAAGAATATATAAGGTTGCTCTGGTTCTACAGGAACATGGAAACTGCCATTCTGGACCAGACCAGCTGTCCATCTAGTCTGGCATCCTGGCTCTGATCCTGGACCACATGCGTCAAAGGAAGTGACCCTGTAATGGTCAATTGTGAAAAAGCCTGCCCTTAGGGGAAGTGTTTTCCTCACCCCCATCAGTTTGTGGTTGATTATGCCCTGAAGCAGGAGGCTTTAAATCTCTTACAGTTTTTATTTTATCTAATATCATGGTGGATAATCTCATCCGTCTTGCAGTATCTCCTATTTTGAATGCTACCCAATCCTCAATAGTAAGGTGTGGCAAGGAGTTCCACAGGTTAATAGGATAAGTTCCATAGGTTAACTCCATAGGAGTTGCATAGGTAAATGGGCTAAAGAGTACCTCCCCTTGACACGGGCACACCGTGTGTTGGGGGAAGGAAAAAGCTTCCCCCGGCCCTGTGCTTGACCTGTGCAAGGGGGCCCAGAGTTGCACTTGGGAGGGCAGATGCTACTCCTGACACTGGGAACACCTTGCCACAAAGGGGGCAATGTGGGGCAGGGAGTAGGTGCAGTGATGGCTCTGCCCCCTTATTTGTTAGGAGAAGTATTCTGTGCTCCCTACGGTTTGTCACAGGTCATGGTCTCTGATGTAGAATGCAATGCTCCCCTGGACTGGTCATCTCTCCTCTCCCCCATGGGACAGACTCTGCAATATTAGCATGATATAATCCTATGTGTTATGGAGTGAAAAATTCCTTTGATCAGCTAGAAATGTGTTGCTTTTCAGCATCATTGGCTGGCTCTTTGTTTTTGTATTATGAAGAAGGGGGAATGGGAGCTCCTGACGTGCCTTCTCTATGCCAGCTATTATTGTATATATCTCTATCTGTCTTGTCTGATCAGCCCATTCTCTGAACCACCCTACTCACATCAATCTCTCCTCACGTCTTTCCAGGTGTTTTTAAAGCACTAGGGAGTTCTGCTTAAAAAAGGAATGCACAGTATAGCTCATTGTAGCCCCTGTTACTTAGTGGTTCAACAACAGTTACATCTTCAGCCAACTTCTGTGCGTTACATAGGACTTACCCCAGAGTAGCCTCTCCTCTTGGGCACTCTGTAGCTAGTTTCAGCAATAATCGATTGTCAAAGGGCTTGAGAAATTGCTTCTCTGTGTCCCAGTGTGACATTTGACTAGATTATATATGGGTAATTGAATTGCTACTGTTTTTTTTTATTTTGTTGCATCTTTTTTCTCTCAATAATGTTTTCCTTATTCACAGGCCGGTAGTATACCCTTGTTAGTACAGTGGTATTCTTATGACTTGGGACTTGTATCTATGTAGATTCTACTGCACAGTTCTGTCCACAAAGACATGTTATCTTATTGGGACACAGAGAATCTTTTCGCTAGAGTGCTACTCTTCATCTCAATGACAGCTTATGCACTGGTGTTACAATACAGCACCGATTCTGCTCATTCCACCACGTTTCAGAACTGTGTGCAAAAAGGGGTAAGACTGCATATAAAAGAGGTATAACTCACATGCTAGCATTTGTAAGGATAAGGTATCCAGTTACAAGTCTGGGTGTGACCAGTAAAGGAGATGATATAATTTTACTATGGGGATGACTATGTTAAGCCTCTGAGCCTGTGCAGGGTGAAATCCTGGCTCCACTAAAGTCAATAGCAAAACTCTCATTGACTTCAAAGGGGCTAGGATTTCTCCAGATGTTTCCATATGCCTCAGTAAACTCAGGCTGGGCCAGCTGCTGTTCATGAACGATCTTGTGCCTTCTCTCCCGACAGACCTGCCTTCTGAATACTCGTGGAGCATTACAAGGCATCAGAAGTTGTATGGAGCAAATGGTGCAATCACTTCCTCCAAGTCCACTGGAGTTATGAGGGAACTCTGAAGAAAAATGGTGCCAGTGTAGCAACATTTTGAATACACCCCATCACCATGGGGGCAGCAAAGGAATCACCTGAAGGGCAGGCTAAGACATTCTTCCATGTGCTGGGTTGAGCAGCATTGAAAGTATATACTGTGTCTGCAAGGGAGGAGGGAGAAGATAAAAAGGATTTGGCACAGCAACAGGTGCTAAGTAAAAGCCTTTGGCTATGTCTACACCTGGATAAAAAACCCACGGCTGGCCTGGGTCAGACGGCTTGGTCTTGTGGGGCTTGGGCTCCAGGGCAGAAAAATCACGGTGTAGACCCTGGGATTCAAGCTGGAGCCTGAGTGCTGGGACCCTGCGAGGGTGGAGGGTCCCTGAACGTCTACACAGAGATTTTTAGCCCTGCAGCCCAAGCCCGAGTCAGCTGACCAGGCCAGCCACAGCCACGCCAGGGTTTTTTTTACCCTGCATAGATGAACCCTGAGAGATTAGACGGAGCAGCCAGTTGTATTTGCATAGAAAACCCAAAGCAGAAAGAAAGCAGGCAGAGACTGAACAGGAGATATTGGTTAAGTCCACCAGTACCTATACACATGGGAGAGAAAGGACACCTGGAGAAACTGATCACAACCACATGAAAGTTCATTATAATACATCTGCTGTTCAAGACAAAGATTAAGCTAAAATGTGGTGCTAAGGTCGTACACGTACAAGGCCAGATCCTCAACCCTGCTCCTCGCTCTTTGTGCCAATGCACTGGGACAAAGGAGCAGAAGAGTTGGTATAACCAAGCAGCCACAGATTCCATCAAACCCTGCCCTGGGGAGAACTGATGTATCTGGAGCTGTGCCCCCACTTCAAACTTTCCTGGTGTAGGAGGCATGGTCAAAGCGTACTGTGTTTCAGCAATCCCTGACAGCATATTGGCCCGTCTTCAAAATCAGCCGAATTTCAAAATGACACAAACAGTGATACCCTGATTTGCATAGACTAAAATTAACAGCTATACAAAGATAGCCCAAAGAAAGAGTAGTCAGAATTCAAACTGAGATCATACTCATCTTTTAGGGCAATGTTTCTCAACCAGGGATACGCGTACCCCTGGAGGTAAGCAGAGGTCTTCCAGCGGGATACATCATCTCATTTAGATATTTGCCTAGTTTTACAACAGGCTACATACAAAGCACTAGCGAAGTCAGTGCAAACTAAAATTTTATAGAGACAATGACTTGTTTATATACTATACACTGAAATGTATAGTCCTATATGTATATTCCAATTGATTTATTTTATAATTACATGGTAAAATGAGAAAGTCAGCAATTTTTCAATAACAGTGTGCTGTGACACTTTTGTATTTTGATGTCTGATTTTATAACCAGGTAGTTTTAAAGTGAGGTGAAACTTGGGGTGGTTCGCAAGACAAATGAGACTCCTGAAAGGGGTAAATAGTCTGGAAAGGTTGAGAGCCACTGCTTTAGGGAAGCAATTACCGAGGAAGAGAATGTTTTTACTAGAAGAATGACTGACTGTTTTCTGCAGCACCAAAGAAAGAAATGCTCACTTAGGTCCCAATTCAGGAGGGCACCTAAGTCCGGGGATAACTTTAAGCACGCGAGTAGTCCCTTTGTCTTCAAGTACTCTGCTGAATTGGGGCCTCACACACTTAGCAATCTAGTGACTGAAAATGTAAGCAATGGGCAGGAGATCAGAGAGTTGTGGCTGGGGATGAATACTCAGATAACATGCATGATTGCTCATTAAGATACATGTGATCACTTCTGTGGAACAAATTACAATATTTGCAATAGTACAGTTCTGCCTTGATGGTCTTATTATATATTTAGGATAGTATTGTCTGTTCAGGCAATTGTAGATTTTAACAATTTCCCAATACAAATTTCTAAGCATGCAAAACCCGAAGAGGGAAAAATTAAAAGCATGTTCTATGACTGATTGAATATTCTTGAATATTCAAGAACGCATGCAGCCAGAAATAAAGTGAGAGCTTGCATTTACAAGTACTTCCAGGCACTTTAAAAAATATGGCACATAGTTTTCTACCATGTAGTTCAAACCATGATGTTATATAATTGCTACATTTCAAATGATTATGCATATGAAACTGAAAACTTGATAAGAAAATAAGAAGTGGAGTGTTCAGCTTTTAAGAGACATAAAATAAAACCTCACTTTCCAATTCTGCTCCACCTCTCTAGTCTGCAATTAAATGACTAGTTGCAAACATAAATATGACTTCTTATTAGTCAGAAGCTAGGAAAAAAGCAAGCACACACTTTAGTTTAAGAGACCGTCCCATTTGTAAAATTACCACGCCTTCCTGTTAACATATGCAGCTTCAAGTTTAGACCATTCAGGAAAACAGGACAATTAATGAAAACTACGCCTGCATGAAGAGAGGTCAAATAGTGGGCCACAACAGTGTTAGACTGATTGCATCAACTGCGGATCTGGCCCATGGATCCATATAAAGCCTTATGTTTTGGTCACATTTTTATAATGCAAACCTAGTAAGTGAAAGCAAAACTCAAAATATAGAAACATGATAACAAGGTGGAAACATCATGGATTCATATATGCAGGAAGTAATGATACAGGGCGAGGTTGTGGTTTGTGCCAGTCACCCATGTTTAAGGTGACTCCTCATTCCCCTGTGAGGGCTACTGGCCTCGCAAGTTACAGTGTGGGAGGACAGTAACCTCCACATGTCTACTACTCTCGGTTCCAGGCAGGTAAGTATAGAGTAGACACGGGACAGGCAGTTGTGGTGAGTGGGAGGAGCTTTGACATCAGTCCCTCCCACACAAACACCAACCAATGCAGCTGGGCTAACACAGAGGGGGAAATAATCTGTGTTAGGTAATGGGCCAGTGTAAATTACTTACCCCCTGGAGCCAACGGAGTGAACTGTGACTCGGAGAATCCCTGGGCTGGTCCTTGGACAGTGGAACTATGCATTGCCCCTTACTCAGGGCTCACGGCAACTGCACAGTCAAACCATTAATGTGCATAGGAAATACTTAGCAAGTGAAACATTATTCATGAAGAAGTCTGATTAAACTGCTAATGCAAGGAGCAGCAGCACAAGTCCAGGAAGACGAATAGGCTCGGCAGTGCAGTGACTGTGTAGAACGTTCCTTGTAAAAGGATTGTCACCATTTTAATTGGCTCCTGTTCCGAGGCTATGGAAAGACACACATGACAGTGTGTTGAACACTTCATTTAACTTACCGTGTTCAACCTGACAGATTATAATACCTGTAGTTTCAGACTCAGTGAGAATAATAGTATTAATAATGCAGTAAAGATCGCTATCTGTTTCACTCTCAGATTATTAAAAACATAGCAAAACCCCTCTATTTTTTCAGCAGCACCATACTGGTGACTACTACAGCTCTGTTGATAGCTGATATTTTATGGCGTGTGTTGAGCACTTCAAACTCAGTCCATGTAAACCGAGCCATGTTTAAATCCCAGATCACAAACAGAAACTGGAAATTCACTGTAGCACTGATAAACCTGATTTGTTTCCTTCCTTTTACAAGAGTTGGGATATTTGGTGGTGTTCTGAAATCCTCAGATTGTGGAGGTCAGTTGTTATGAGAGGATCTCAGCTTTTTTTTTTAAAAAAAAAAGATACGTTTTTTGCCCTTATGGCTGCACAGAAAAGCCTGACACTGTGAATCAAGTGCCTAAAAGCTCAGAAATGAAAAGTCTCAGCAAAAGAACTCAGCGCGTCATAGTTTTTAAAATCTCATGATTTTAAGCCACTCTCATGATTATTTGAACTCATGATTTTTGAATGCTTGGAGTTGGCAATATGAAGTGTGGGTTTTAAAAAGTTTTAGTCAAAGACAGCACTCTACTTTGTGGGGGCCAATCTGCAAACATGCACCCATGTAATTTCATACCTCGGGCTAGATCCTGCGGCTGGGTGCCTCCCTGAGTGGTGTCCTGCTAACTTCAGTGGGCAGCAGCGCACCATGTAGATCCAGCACCATGTAGATCCAGCTGCAGGATTTGTGAGCACAATTGCATGTACACATCAAGTATTTCTGCTCTCAGCTGTCCATGATGTTCTTAGCTGGACTCTACAGACCTTTGCTAGTCAGGCGTTCCCAGCAACTAGTGACTTCTCAGCTGCTTCACTGGGCCCTTTCTGTCATGGCAAGCCCCTGATAGCTTTCTCTTTCAGCATATCGCTGCTGCTTTTTTTCCTACTCTTCCAGCTCTGCTGAAGTTTGCTGGGGGTTTTTGGTACACCCCTCAGAAGGCTTAAATTAGAGCCCGCTACTAGCTAATTCAATGGTTCACACAGGATCCCTTATGCAAATGAACCAGACCTCTCCCCAAACTATTGACTGCTGCTGCAGGTCAATCCAGAAATCCTTTTACAATCCATTTGGAGAACAGTGTCCCTCCTTGGTCAGAGAGTCATTTACCTCCAAGAGTTCCAGCCCATAGCAAACAGCTGAGGTGGGTAGGAGAAAGGGCTTGGTGACCCCTGGACAGATTACCGGCACTGCAGTTCATTGCTTTTTCTCTGCCACATTTGTATGGTAGACGGTGGAGAGCTTGACCCATTGAGCTGAGTTATGTTAATATGCCTGGAATATTTTTGTAATTATTTCACTGTATGACTGAGAGGTTCTTTTATGACTCAGAGCTCTGATTGCTTCTCTGCGATGTCAGCTCATTGAAATGCAAGTTCTTATGTAACCTGAAAAACGAGCAGTTTAAAAACCTCTAGGTTTTTTCCCCCTGCCCTTTAATCTGATTATTTTTTCTTTTCAAAATTCCTTTTTAGTCCATGTGGGCCCAAATCCTAAAGTCCTAGAGCCAATGGGAGTTTTGCTGAAACAAGAGCTTCAAGATTTGACCCATTGTTTGTTAATAATACATGTAAACACAAGGAATGTAACACATGATGTCATAAAAACCCATTCAATTAAATCCCAAACTGTTCTTTTAGACTGAGAGAGATTACCTGTCAAATCCCCCATATACAATGAGTTAGCTGCATTAACCTACTGTTTTCAGGATCTTGATGCAATAGCTCCAACATAATTCAGTATTTTTTCCTAGCATAAACCTATTTCAGACATTAATTTTATTTGCTGGCAGTCAAGGACACAAGCTTTTCAGGATTTCTGAAACACCCAGGAAGATGCAATCAAATGATGGTCTAGTTTCAGAATCGTTCACTTGCAGTGTCAAGCTGTTTTGTTAAGTGAAGCACTCTGAGTGTAGCAGTGATGCTGCGAGCACAGATGGCTACAGACAGTCGCTTTACAGAAGCATATCAGAGGTAGTCTTATTACAGGATCTAATAGAGAGGGCAGCGTACGCTCAGTGCTTCTCATTACCTGATCATTAAGTCTTTAGTCAGCGAAAACTCCCATAGAAATCAATGGGAATTTTCCCAAGTAAGGAGTGCAGGATTGGGACCATACTGTGCCACTGTGATAGATATCACAAAAGCCGATCTGCTTACGTTCAATTTTCCAGAGCTAGGACTTGATCTAAAGCCCACTGAATTTAATGGAAAGTCTCCCATTGATTTCAGTG
Source organism: Macrochelys suwanniensis (assembly GCA_033296515.1). NCBI lineage: Eukaryota > Metazoa > Chordata > Testudines > Chelydridae > Macrochelys > Macrochelys suwanniensis. The sequence goes on from CM065783.1 coordinate 93,526,145, forward strand.
GGCTTTGGCTCAGGCCCCTAGTCACTGTGTACCACTGGTTTAGGATCAGACATTGTCAAGAGAATGAGATGGGAAGGAAACGTGTGACATTACACCCCATATTCTTCATAGAAATACGCTTATGATAGGAATATAGCATAACTAAGATATGTTCTATGCAAGATGGGTCATGTGAGGTATTATTGGAAAGGTTATAATTTACTGAATATGATCATCCTATTTGTATCTAATGTTAGGAATATTGTCTATGTAACAATTACAACAGTATTTACACCTGTATGTAAATGTAGGCAATCAGCCTGGATGGGTCATTAGGGAGAACAATAGGACTTTGAAGTTGCTAATCTCCCACCTTCCTGAGGAGCTTCCTGGGATGCTTCAAAGGACCTTTACTCGTGGCTGCTTTGACACTGCAGGGTCATGTGATCATGTCACCTGGTACTGGATTCCATCTTGGACTACTAGTATTTTTCCACTGGGCGGGGGAAATCACACTGTGAGACAAAGGATTCACATCATATGTAAATCCTATTTAAGGCAGGGAAGTGAGGTAATCAGGGTTGGTTCTTCACTGAACTTCCATCCAGGATAACTGCCAAGACCATCTAAGAAACAGAGACTGGGGGGGTGGGTGGGGAGAGCTGAGCCTGGGCTGGAAAAGGTATCTGGCCTCTGAAAGAAATACCTGGAGTTTTAACCAGCAAGCAAGAGCAGCTTGCCTTCAAGAACTTCTGCAATCTGCCATTAAGCAACATTTAGGGTGAGAAATTACTACTTGTAGCCAGTTTCTTTAGTGTATTAAACTTAGTTTGCGTGTTTGCTTTATTTGCTCAGTAATCTACTTTGATCTGTTTGCTATCACTTATAATCACGTAAAATCTATCATTGGCAGTTAATAAATTTGTTTTGTTTATTCCAAAACCCAGTTTGTGGAATTCATAACTGGGGGTGGGGAGTGGGAAGCTGTGCATATCTCCCTCCACATTGAGAGAGGGAGCGAATTTCATCAGCTTACGCTGTACCGTTTTCTGTGCAGCACAAGACAATACAACTTTGGGTTTGCACCCCAAAGGGGGTGGGTGTGCACTTGAATGCTGGGTAATCCCCTAGCTGATTCTTCCCATGCGTAGCTGATTTCAGTGTGTGGGTCTTTCTGCAGCTGGGTGTGTCCCAACCTGTGTGTGTGCTGGGGGAGGCTTGAGGGCATGGGTGAGGGAGCCCAGGCTGGTGGAACAGGTGGGCTCAGTGATACCCCAGTATATCAGGGGGCACCCCGCAGTGGGGGGGGGTAACACATCACAAAACATCCTTGCAGCTGTTGACCAGGTTCTGTTCATTTTTGAGACAGAGCACTAAGCACTGAAGGAGATACAGAGTTAGGTGCACTGGCTTGGAGGGGAAAGCGTAGGTTGCAATCACCCACAATGGGCTATGTGGATTTGGGTTGATTTGATATTTCAGTGAAGAATTTACTGTTCTTTTCAATGGAAAAGAATTATGATCGCAAGGTTGAAAGCCAACACCTGCACTCCTGAGTGGCTTTGCACATGTGAGTAGTACCAAGGGAGTCAGTGAGATGACTTATGTGCATGTGGGGGGTTATTTGTAGGATCAGAGAGACTTTGTAACACCCACTAGTGTCTTGTCATATAGGTGGGCTCCAATCCTTCAATTAATTCCACATACACCTCTGTGCCTGGGCGAAGCCCCACTAAAATGAATGAAGATCTGTATGGGCATGAGGATTTGCCTGGATTTAGCTAGTTGCAGGATGGGAGCCTTGGTTTGTAAGCTGCTTAGGGCAGGGAATGTCTTTTATTCTATGTTTGTACAAATCCATGGGAGATTTGCTTGAGTAAAGAATTCAGGATCACGGTTTATTTTAGGAAACAGAATAGTTCAAAGTGCCATCCCACTTTCTACCTTAATTTTCATTTAAATAAATAATCAAGACTAAACAGGTTATTGCATTGAAACTTGCTTCAGTGTTTTTCCCTGTTAGCTCTCCTCCTTTCAAGTTTCCGTGTTTACTAGAATATCTGTGCCAACCGCCTTCCCATCAGTAGAGCTTTGTGTGTGGGGTTGTTTTTCATGCTATCCCAGAGGACTCTAGTAGCACCTTTGGGAGAAAAGGAAGAAAGATACCTAGAAAGAAAGAAAGCCAGGAAGACAGATGTGCACTAGAGAAGCTCCATGCGCATTACACCAGAGAATTTCAGTTTACTGTATGTGAAATTTTAAAAGTATATATGTTAAATAATTAATCTGGTCCACGCCTCCTAAGTAAATCAGACAGCAGGGTCAGAATTTGCAAACGTTCCCTTTTAATGGAGAGTTTTGATGCTTAATAGTAAGGTGAAAAGCTGCATAATTCAGATGCATAACCAACTATTGTTTGTTTGAAAAGGCAATACTGTTTGATCTTCAAAAGCTTGCATTAGCTTCCTAGCCACCCTGGCAGGGATTACTGCCAGTTGTCACAACATTCAGACAGGTACCAGTAGCCAATATGTGACTGCGCTGAAGAGACCCTCCTCCCCTCAGATGCAGCCTGTCCCCATGTCTTTGCCCAGCTCTCAGACTTTCTCTTGGAGATGGAAGAAGAGCATGCCTTTGGGGCCTTCTTTACTCCCAGCCCTGACTCCCTTCCAGATTGATGGTGGCTCAGCCAGGGCCGGCTCTAACTATTTTGCCGCCCCAAGCAAAAAAACCAAACAAACCCAAATGCCGCCCCACGGAAACCAAAAAAACAACCCCCCCAATGCCTGCCAAAACAATCCCCCCCAGCACCGCAGTCCTGCCGAAACAACCGTCCCCCCAATGACCGCCTCTCCCACCCAAAGCACCGGCGGGGATGGTGGCATCCCTGCTGCCCCGGCCGGGGGCCCGGCGGGGAGCGCGGCATTCCCACCGCCCTGCTCCCGCATTGGCCTCGGAAGAGTGGTTTTTTTTAATTTAAAAAACAAAACAACAAAATCTGAGCGCCGCCCCGCCTGAAGGTGCCACCCCAAGCACGTGCTTGGTTGGCTGGTGCCTGGAGCCGGCCCTGGGCTCAGCTGTGGAAGACCCCAGGGAGACTACTGAGCTGAAATCAAGACCGTGCTAAGTTTAAGCTATTGTTAAGACCTTGGACAAGTCACTGTGCCTTTCGGTTTCACCATTTATAAAATGGGCATAACAACACTGACCTCCCTCACAGGCTTAATTCAGTAAAGTCTGTAAGGTGCTTGGAGATCATTGTGCGAAAGGTGTTAGAGACGCATGTTAGTACTGGTGTCAGTATAACTCCTTGGGGCACCCCATGGTGAAATGAGAATGCACCTTGCATGTGGGGATAATGATGCCCCTGGACAGGTCATCTGGGGGGACTGAACATAGGATCTCTGGATCTAAAGGTCTGACCCTCCACCACTTGAGCTCAAGGCCCAAGTCTGTTAGCTCAGAAGTAGGAGCAGACTCATAAACCTCTCTCCATTTGTCACGGCTCACATGGGATACAGAGCCACATAGTACTAGTGTGTGCATATGTAATATGTGCACATTGAGCCGTAACTATAGAGAGAGCACTGCCCATCTGTATCTATAATAGTTACGGTGCAAAGAATTTATACTTTACTTCATTGATGAACAGGAGTGGAACAGCCATCTTTTTTTTTTTTTCAAACTCAGGGTGACACAAAAAGCATATGCTAAGGTGTGACTGACAGCTGCCATAATGGACTGTCATTTCAAAAGAACTGCTTTGCTAAGTCACTAACATAACGAGCAGGATTCCCGGCACTTCCTGCAAGTTTGATTGTGTATCCTTCCATCAGTCTTATCACATCTAAAATGCTATATTTTAGATGCCTTCTTGGGCATATATCTAGCAAAACCACTTAGCGAGGGCACTTTAAACAGGCAACAATTGGGATGTCTCAGTGTATTCAATGTGATGCAAAGGTTGCTATGGTAAATTTGAGCATGTGAATGTTGCAGTGTAAATTTCCATACTGGTGGTTAGACTACAGTTTAGTCCTGCCTCTAGGTTCTTTAGGTACACTTGGAGAGGAAAAAAGTTGTGAGTAATGGTAAAAGGTGCAATGTTGATGGGGAATGCATCTTTCTCTGTATACTTCTGATCCTTTGTGTGGTGATCCCCTAGTCTTTAGGGTAAGGAATTAAAAGGGTTGTAGTTTAGGTTTGAAATAAGAGGTCTCGTCTCTCAGAACCCTTCTGGAAGTAAGGGTGACCATATATATGTCTTTTTCTTTCTCCTCTCCTTTTTCTCCCACCGCTTGGCTGTCACAGTGACATTCTGCTGTCATCTGTAATCACAGCACAATGGTGTTGTTAGGCAGCTTGGTTTAGCTTTCTTTCTTGAACTGAAAATAGTCATCTACTGTTGATTATCTGCCCCAGAGTCACGATGGCCAAACTTTAACCATTGGTGTTTCCTTTATTACCAGTGTGCTGACTTCCCATCCCGCTTGCTAAACGTATACAACACAGAGTCCCTTCAGCTGGGCACTACTCCCAAGCAATTGTGGATTGATTGCTGAGGTTCCACCCTAGGGCCTTGTACTGGAGGGAGATTGAACTGCAGATCAGAGAGTAAGGTTTAGTGAATAAACATTCATTATAATTTACTATTCTTTGGCTCATTTCACGTTTACCTTTTAGAATAAGTTCCATGGGAAGCCTACCAGCTCACAGCAGCATTTCACAGATACTTTGTTCCAATTTTGCTGTTGATACTAATTTCTGACAAATTAAAAGTGTCTTTGAAAGTGACTTCTGTAATATGAACTGGCTACCTAACCCTCTGCCACCCTACAGGCTTTTTTTTAAACTCCGCATCCTTCCCATTATATACCCAAGCTTCCATAGTTGTGGCCGGTAGTTCAGCTCGGGTCTCGGCAGCTCTTTATTCAGGTCTATGGCGATCTTTTCCATTGTTTTCTGTTCCTCCAATGCTACATCTGTGTTTTCCTTTTGCTTTTCTAGGTGAGTGGTTGGTTTATAATCTCTGTCCATTAGTCCTCCCGTCCCTTCCCCCCTTCTGACTCTTTCCTTGGTTGGTTCCGTGCACCATGTGTCCTTCTAAAGCACAATCTCTTTTACCATCATTGATCATATTGTTCTTACTTTGCATCATGCATGTTAAATACTTTGAACCATCTGGCAGCCTAAGTCCCAGGTCTTTCAGACTGAACATTTGTGCTAATCAGCCCTCACTGTTTGATAAGATCCTCAGATTTAAACAGCTTCCTTTCCTCCAGGTCACTGACGTACAGTGTGATCCCAGCACCTCTCCCTGCAGCTCTCCACTCATCACCTGCCTCCTGTGGTACCTGACTTGTCTCCATTTACATTACCTCAAAGCTTTGTCCTTAGCTACATACTAAGCCAATTTTTTAAATCCAGTTTAGAATTTTACCAGCAACAACACACTTACTAACCGTATATATAGTTGTTTATTTGTCAAAAGGCTCCTCAAAGCCCAAGCAGATTACATCTCTCTCTTCTCATTGTCAACACCACAAAGACCTTAATCACATTTATTAAGCATGGCCTCCTCTTTGTAACTTTTCGCTTACCATCTTTGAGCTATCTGTAGCTGCACGTGTGTTCTGTGCTCCTTTTTGTTCCTTATCAATTATTCTATTATTTTTCCCCTAAGGAAGGAAGACTATAAGGTCTACAATTTACTGGTTCTGCCTTTGAAATACCAATGTCATATTATTTCCTTATAAGACTATAGGAACATTTCTTTGTTTTGTGTATGTGTGTGTGTGGGGGGGGGGGGGGGGCGGGGTGGAGGGAACGCTCTGACACTAGTTCTTGTATTTAATTGGCTATTGCTTTTAGAATGCTGGAACACTAGCCATCCCATCCTGGCCTTCCCTGATTTTAGTTGCACTACATTTTGTTCAAATCTTTTTGTATGGGACTCTCCGTTTCTATAATTTTTCATTCCTGCCACCAGGAAACATTTTCCAAAGGCTCCCCAATGACTCAAAAACCTGAATCCTTCACGGTTATGCCAGTTCTTCAGCAATATTAACATTCCTAATCTGCCTCGTGGTGCCAGGCCCTGAAAAGGTTTGCAAGGGATTTAGCCATGATGGGCCAAATTCATTCCCAGTGTGTGGAGTTAGTGGAATTATTCCAGGGATGAATTTGGCCTGATGAGTTTAATGGGAGATTGTGGCTAAATCCTATGTAAATATTTGAATGGTATAGGGTCAGAGTGGTGGATCTGGTGAATGTTTCTGAGAATACCACCTCTCCTGCCTAACTCAAAATCTGGGAAGCAAAACCTTTGTTTTGCTTCTGCCTGCTGTAATCTCTAGTATCAGCATGGACCAGATCTATTGGTTCCTCAGCAGTTCTGACAAAATATTCTCCAGTTTTTCTCCATATATTTTTCAAGGCTGTTTGACCACACTCCCACTAAAGTCATAGCTACAAGTATATGAAGATTGAGGGATATATAGCTAGTCAACAAACCTCTGTGCTCCGCAGGTACTAAATGACTCCCCAAAGTCCTGAATCTTGCTCTAGAAATTCTCAACTAGAACAGCAATCTTGTATGTCTTATTTATACTCTGCAAGTACGGCAAACACAAGATGTTATTTGCAGAAGTGGGGTTTTTTTGCGGGGGGGGGGGGTTAGTCATGTGATTAAGGCACTGCTCTGGGACTCAGGAAATATGACTTCAAATCCTGGCTCTGCTACAGACTTGCTCAATGACACTGGACAAATTGCTTATCTCCCTGTGACTCAGTTTCCCATCTGTGAAATGTGAATAATAATACTTCCCTACTTCACAGGGGCGTTGTGAAGATAAATGCATACATTCATTTGGGGCCATATTAGCTAGCAAGTAGGTAGATCGGTAAATAGACCTTGTCCTTTAATTAGAGTGGCTCCCCCCTTAGGAGTACTTGAAAATGTTAGATACATCTGTCTTATTGGTGAGTCACTCTGTTGCAGAGAGTAATTTTTCTTTGAAGTATTCCTTTGTTATATTTTCCATTATCATTTTTTGCTTTTGTAGACAGCCTACTCTCAGTTTTGTTATCCTGCACTTATAGCATAAATCTAGCTCCATCATTCACTGTTCAGATATTCTGTGTTTAAATACTCCAGACATTTAGAAAGATGTAAAATGCAATTTAAAATATAGATAGATAACGGACGCTTTGGGGTTCCCCAAATGGTTCCCAGTTTGGAACATCTCCTGGATACATCCCCTGTCTGTAGCAATTGTGCAGATTACCTCCCCTCTCACTTGCAACCACATGGCATCCCTTTGGCAACTGCCTGGAACAGTAATAGACGGAAAACATTGGACGTATTTTTTATTTCTTTTAGTGCAGTCTAGCAGCAGGAGGAAGGGAGGAGGAGCCTGCCCCATGTCACCAACCAGCTCTCCACAGATCATCAGCAAGTGCTCTGTAGACCCATCAGTCGCCTGCAGATCACAGCTTGGGAAGCTCTGTCTTAACAGACAGGATATCAAGATCAACATGACCACCAAAAATACTGACTATAAATTATCCATAGTTCTCATATTGTCACATATTGCATGAGATTAAAAAAAACATCATGGCTACAACCCCCCACCCCATAAATCAATGGAAGTTATACAAGTAAATTGAATATAAGACTAAAAAGCCAGGATACAATGGCTAGTGTTTGAGGTCTTATCAAAGACTGGTGCGGTTAGTACAACAGAAGGTTGCAGATATTGTAGTGAGCACATTATACCATCATTTGATATTTCTGACCAACTCCCGTTTAAGGTGGGATCCATTTTGCTAGATTTAAGGTCCTTTCAGTTACAGTAGCATTAAGGGTTTTCAATAAAACATTTTAAATGCCAGTTGTATAACTGCTTTTAAAACATTTAACAACCACATAGGTTACATGACCTGAGACAAGAGAGATTTTTCTCAACATATTGATATATTGCGGGTAGTTTGTCCTCATAGGAACGTTCAGTTGCATAATGGCCTTGTGTCATCTTGTAATGTGTGGTGCAGGCCCCCCCCCCCTTTTTGAACACCAAAACCATAATTGCTAATGAATCCAATGGTGACAAAAGTTCAATGGCATGGCAAAAGACCGAGAACGTACTTGATAGCAGACAGTACAGTGAGTAAGAACAACAATCTGGAGTTCATCCAGTGAAATAAGTCCTGATTAAAGATATGGCGATAAGGAAAACACACCCACAGATCTGTGTCTGAGAACTGTACCGCATTTAAAATAAAATATGTGGGTAAAGGAAGGTTGGTCAGTGAGGGGGAAATTCACCCCACGCAGAAGGCCTTCTCAAGGCTTCTGCCCCACTGCATTATTTGATAGAAGGGTAATATGTGGTTTCTAGGCTTGATCTCCAGGTGCGCCAGAGCTGTGCTTGGCACACATGGTTGGGGGAGCAGGGGAGGTAATAAGGGACTTGATGCAATACTTCCACTCCTCACCCCGTTCCCAGTCCTGGGGACTATCAGAGGAGGAACAGGCTCCAAGTTAATTTTGAAGAACCTCAGACCTGCTCTTAGTTATGCTGGTAGATGGCAGCTCCCAAGGAAACACTCGGTCATCCAGCAGCACTGGAACATAGTGCACTCCAGCCCTTCTCCTTTGTACCAGTGACATGCTTCAAACACTCCCAAACTCTGAGAACATTTGGATCTGATTCTGGTTCCATTCTTTGGGCTGTATTCTGCCACCCTTATTTACGCTAAGTAGTACCTAACTCCCTGAGTACACCCAGTGAGTTTAATGGGACTACTCAGTATGAGCAAGGGGGGCATAATCTACCATTTGTGACTGGAGGATCACAAATTGCTTTGTAGGCCTAACAAACTGATATACAAGGATTGCTTCATTCACACCTGAAGCTATCCACCTTTGGGGTGAAAGCTGGAAACAACACAGCGACAGTATCCAACAGGCTAGAACAGGAAGGAAGGAAGTCCTTTATACCTGTGTCCAAGTAAAACTGCTAAATCCTTTTGGAACCAAGAACCATTTTTTGGAGAGACATTATGTTGCATGCTCATCAAAAGTACAGTCTAGGTATTTCAAACGATTGTAAAGTCAGGAACAACACATTAACAAACACAGCGCTGTTGCTTCCTGGACCAAACTGACTGATGCTGGGTGGTTTCCTGATTTTAATGTTTGCTTCATTTTTTTTTTATGGTTCAATTTAATAGGTTTCTTGCTCTTGGACTGTAATCCTGCAAAGGAATCTTCACAGGCAGATGGGATACTATCTGGGCATAAAGTGCTACATGGCAGACCCCTTTGCAGAACTGGAGCTGTAGGTCTTATCTACATTTCAGCCACTAAAACGTACTTAATGTAAACATGCTTTGCACCAGTACAGTGTGATTTGCACTGGTGCAGATTGCTTTGGTTTTATATTAAGTTGCTAGGCAGTGTGGTCCAGTGGCTATAGGGAACTGGTCTAACATGCAGCAGATGGGGGTTCTGAGTCTGGCTATGTCACTGACCTGACTGTTTGACTGTAGACAAATCCCTTCCCCTCCACCCTTTGTCTCTTTTGTCTATCTAGACTGCCAGATATTATGGGGAGGGACTCTCTCATCCTGTATGTTTCTATAGCACAACCGAGGCCATAGGTGCTCCTGTAATAATCACTATTCCACTTGTAGGAGAATTTTGATGCCTAAAAGTAAAACAAGCAGAATTTTGCATGTCTCTTGACTGGTGGATTATTATCAAAAAGCAAAAAAGGCCACTTTCTTCAGCAAAAGCTCCTTATTGTTTGTCATAAAAGAATCATTTTGTACAAAAATATAAATTACAGCCAGGATGGCATTTAAAAAAAATCTATTTCTTTATAACCAATATAAATATGATAGGGCTGAATCCCACAACCAAAAGCCTTCGACCCACTCCTAGGATTCCTGCCTTTCCTAACGATTTCAGATTATAATGAAATTAAGAAGTTGCTGTGTTTCAGGATAATTTCTTTCACAGTCAGTTTTATCATGAGCCAGTGAAATAAACGTTTCCAAACCAAACAGCTGGCATCTCTTTTCATAAAAGATTCCCTTTTAGAAGACTGTTTCCAAACAATATTACAGTGGCTACATTCACACAGCTATAGTTAAGACTGTGTCAATACCTCTCTTATAAACCTTGTTTTTCAGGGGTTTATAACTTTATAACTGAGCCATAATTGGCTTGGATTTAAGTTACTGTATGAGTTCAGTCTGGCTGCGAATAATTTTTTTTACTAATATTAGTAAAATAAGTTTTATATCACAGACGAGTAAAACACAGCAGTTTATTATATACGCATGAAAAGGTTCTTGAACTTTAAAACAGCTTTGATTTAAAAAATGAAATTTGGCAAGTGATTAGGGCATAATACGATCTTGCTGCTTTTGGTTATTTAAAAGTAATAGACCAAAAAAAATGTGCATCTGGAACTCAAACTGAGAAGCATGCGGGAATTCAAAGTTAAGGCTCACAGTCTCTCCTTAATTTATGTTGTGGTGAACAAAAGGCCTGGTTAAAGACACAGCATCAGCCACAGCTCAGAATTCCCCGGCTTTTGTCAACTCTTACCTCAATCTTGCTGTTGTGTAAACATCGTTTTTAGTATTGAATATTTTTGAGTCTTTTATGACAGCATGATTTTGCATCCTGCCTGCTGTTTTATGGTCACTTCTTCAATCTTAGCTATTAGCCTTCCAGTGGCTTTCTTAATTACAATGCAAAACAAGTATCGATTGCTTGTCAGCCCAGCCATGCTACACTGTCTTCTATTGTGAGCCCAGCTCACAATTTCAGCCACATTCAGCTCTCAGTTACATCCATGAAACCCCATTCACTTCATCAAGGTTTCATGTGTGTCAAGGAAAGCTGAATTAGGCTCCTTCATTGTATATTTTAATCTCAAAGCCTACTGGAGCCCCCAAAAGAGGTTTCTGAATATTCTAGCAGAGTGCTATGAAACAAGAAAAACATGTAATTGCTTTTCTTGCACAGAAATTAATTTGTCCATGGAAACTAGCACTTTATATCATCAATTAAAGCACTCTGAAGAAATACATGTAAGCTGAATAAGAAAATGGTTAGTCACGTTAAGTGCACAGTTCCTGGTAGGTATGTACTGAAACAGAAATATGAAATATGGCAGGAATGGAAACTGAATAGCGCAAAAAATCATGTAGCAATTGGGTTCCAGCAGATGCACTTCACCTTCATCTGATACCTCACAATCTCCAACACTCTGCAATCTCACCTTGGACTTCAGCGTACTCCCCTTTCCCATGACATGAGTTCCAGAAATTGTGTCCCAACAAGGCTCTGATGCTTACATCTGCCTCACAAGTAAGGGTCCAACGACTGGACAGAACATTTCCAGACTGCTCAATCAGTAACACACCGAACAGATGTGAAGAAATAGTGGACTTACCTATATCACTAGAAGTAACCATCTTTGTGGAGGTAACTGAGGCCATAAACCAACTCAAGAGCAGTAAAGCACCAGTCTATGATAAAACAGATGCGGAAATATTAAAAGCTAGAGAGGAAGTGGTGGTGAATTGCATGTGCAAGTTGTATAGAATGGTTTGGAAAAGGTAGATCTGTCCTAAGTATTGAAGAGGTGTTACGTGCAAAATTCCTAAAAATGGGAGCATCTTACTTGCAATAGCTAAAGAGGGATGACACTTCTATCTGAACCTGGAAAAGTGTTTTGCATTATTATTTTGAATAGAATGAAAATGGCTGTTGATAAAGTACTCAGAGAAGAGCAGGCCAGATTTCAGTCAGGTAGGTCGTGTTCAGACCAGATTTTCACCCTGAAAAGACTTGCTAAGAAAGGCTTAGAATTCCAGTAGAAGATGGTTTTTAGCTTCCTTGATTTTATGAAAGCTTTTGATAGTGTCCACAGAGAACTGTTCTGGGAGATCCTGAGACATTTCAGGAAAGATTGTTAATCTGATAAAAGCTTTGTATGGTGAGTCTGTGTGCTGCATCAGGAGAGCGAGCAGAGACGTGGAACGATTTAAGATTTTTACTGGCATAAGGCAAGGTCACGTACTATCTCCACTTCTCTTCTGCACTGGCATAGACTTTGTGATGAGAAGAGCAACTGCTGCTGCTGAGGACATTGGTACTGATTGGGCAAGAGATAAGCTGCAAGACTTAGTTTTTGGAGATGATACAGTCAGACTGGATACCAACTTGGATGAAACAAAAAGACTCTTTATGAGCATAAAAGCCGAAGTTGCTAAAGTGGGACTTTGTATCACTCTGCAGAAAAGCAAGACTATGGAGATAAGAGAGAATGCTGTCAACACTGGCGAACTGATGGAGAGGAGTATGAAATTGTTGATGGCGTTGTCTGTCTTGGAAGTGCAATATCTGGAAATGACCAGCTCACTAACGAAATGAAGGCAAGAATTGGTAAAGCTAGTGGATCAAACATCTGAAAAACGAAGACGTTACATCTACACCCTAAAATGAGATTGTACAACACTAATCCCTCTCCCCACCCAACACTACTCTATACCTTGGAAACGTGGCAACAGCAAGCTGAATACATTCCACCAGCATTGCATAAGAAGAATCTTGGGAATTCATTGGAGTGATCATGTAACCAATGTGGAAGTATAGCACCGCATGGGTCAGCAGACTGTGGACTCAATAGTTAAACAGAGACAGCTACAGGGGTTTGGCCATATCATCAGGCTACTCCGTGGCAGAAACACAAATTATGTCTTAGATTGGATGCCATCTGGAGGGAACAGCAGATGTTGACGACAAAGAATGATCATTCACAGGACAATTGAAAAGGATGCTGCCATCATGGATACAACTTACAAGGGAGTCAAACATCTTGCTCTGGACAGACAGCAATGGGAAAAATGTGTTGCCTCATGTGCCATCAGGCACAGGAGATTCTAGGTCAAAATAAGGGTCCTTGCATGCCATCTTTGATCCCATGCAAATGTGTTATATTTCAGGTAGTGTTTGTATGCTGTACAGTAGAGCTCCACTTTGTTTAAATCTCACTGAGTCATGGACTCACCTGTGAGGGATACCCCCAGCATGCACTGTGTGCAACAGAACCAGACCAGAACACACACAGATTCGGAGGCACCCATATTGACACTGCCAGAGGCCACAACCATCAGCAGGAAAAGCAGAGGAGATTTCTCAGGTTTAAGAAAAAAGTATGACCTAGTCTCTTGAAGACTCTTCAAGTCCCAACAGGATCAACTCAGACTTTCATCCCTCTGCGGATAATAAAGACTGTGGAACTTTCAATGGGCTGTTCATTCCTTCCTACGAAATCCCACATGATGCATCAGATCCAGGTTGAATGAAAAGCAAGACGCGTGTTTCTTTGCATTTTTTTTTTGTTTTTTTCCCACTGGACTAACATCCTTCTGGGGATGGTAAGGTTTGATAGAATCTTTTCGTAGGTAAACTATAAGAGAATCTGGCAACGCTTTGCAAAGTTATATGTAGAAAAAACCCACAAATCTATTCTCATGTCCTTAACTTGATGCAACTTGCATCCTTGGAAGCCCTCTGTTCCAGATGAGCATCTGTCTGATAAGTTTGGCTTGCTTTAGGTCTGAGCTCACTTTATGTTTCGTTTGTTTAGCTTTTTGTTCCGGCTTTGCCAGTTTTATATTTGTAACATCCTGGCCTAAATGCGCCCTTGTGTAACTTCAGTGAAGTCAAGGTAGCTATCAGGATGAAGTTAGTCATACATCCTCTAAAGCCTAATGCTGACGCTTAGGATATGTCCATGTTAAGTGAAAGTTACGGTAGCAGCAGTGACATTTGCTGAGGGAGACCTAAACAACGGACATGTTGGGTTTTTAAGTGAAGTGCCGCTGGCCTGACTTTCAGAGCTGCTGAGACCAGCAGGAGCTACTCTCCGGAGCAGTTTGATTCCTGAGGCAGACATCTTTCATTTAGGGGAGGTAGTTGCCATCCGTGACTTCAGGCCCAGCCCTGAGTGACGAGTAAGGTTCAGATTTTGTCACAGTTATTTTTAGTAAAAGTCCGGGACAGGTTGTGGGCAATAAACAAAAATTCACGGAAGCCTGTGACCTGTGACTTTCACTAAAAATAACAGGGAGGCTGACCACGGATGGGGAGGAATGACAGCTCCGGGGCCCCAACCGCCCCCAGCGGCTGACAGCTCCAGGGGCCCCGCCGCCCATGGTGGCTGGCAGTGGTGGGGGGCTCAGAGTTCCCAGGACCCCGCCACCCACGAAGGCTCAGAGCTCCGGGACTGGTGGCTTGGAGCTGCAAGGCACCCGCCACCTGCAGCAGCGTAGAGCTCTCAGGCCTCCACCCTGGTGGCTTACAGCTCCTCTCACCACCCCGGGGCTTGGGTCTGAAGCTGAAGAAAATGTCAGGGAGGTGTCTGAAAGTCACGGAATCCATGACCTCTGTGACAAAATCTTATCCTTCGTGCTGAGTCACTGCTCGAGCCCAGGAGAAGGCCCGGGAGAGAACCGTGCACCAGAGACACAACCTCTGAACTGTTTTCTTCTTATCCTAGGAGGCGAGGGGGAGAGTGACCAGCTCACTTCCCATCTTGCACCTCATCAGCTACCCTGGCTAACGAGTAGGGGGACAGAGCCAAGGCTCCGCCCACTCCCCACTCCTTCTCCACTCACTCACTTTGGCAGTGGGGGGACCAGGAGAGCAGGGGCTGCACTCCCCAATACACCTGGGTGCAAGATAGGAGTGGGGGAAGGGCTTGCTACCCTCTCAGTCATGTACACGGCAAACTTAGCCCAGCCTGTCCCAGACTTTTGGAAGCGGGGCACATAGGCAACATGGCACTGTTCCCTGACCTCTCCCCTCCACCAGATAGTCCTCCACTCACCACCCAGGGAAGCACACTCTACGCTTTGGGAAACACCTGTCCCACTCTTAACGACGCCACGAATGCAGAGCTGGTCCAGTGTCCTATGTGTTAAGCTTTGGGACTTTTCCTATATGACAGAATTACTAGCGAATGGAGAGAAAGGGCACTTGTTTTATCTCAATATGTTTATCTCCATCATGCTAGACAGATTGAAAAGAAAATAATTTCACCTCCTTGATGAGAGCATTGTAAAACTAAACATGGTGCTTGTTAGAATGTAGCTATAT
Organism: Macrochelys suwanniensis; assembly: GCA_033296515.1. Taxonomy (NCBI): domain Eukaryota; kingdom Metazoa; phylum Chordata; order Testudines; family Chelydridae; genus Macrochelys; species Macrochelys suwanniensis. The sequence goes on from CM065783.1 coordinate 93,541,308, forward strand.
CAGCCACAGACCTTTACTCATTGTACTTCCTGACTGGTCACTATAGTAAATTGCCTGCAGGAATGGCTACGTCCTTGTGCATGCGGCAGGAACTATGTTAGACAATCAGAACCATTTACTGAATTCTAACCATGGCTGTCACCTTGCACATTGCAATATAAGGTTAACATTATTTCTTGGAATTCAAATGGGATCATTCTCTCTCAACAAATAGATTTAGTTGGTTTTTTTCTAGATTGGAAAAAAAAATCAGTGGATAGAGCTGGTGCAAAGCCCTTACTCACTAGCAAAACCTCATATTAGTACCAAGAAAATCAGTTGAGGACAAACATTTGGAATTTACACTTATCTGCCCCAGATCTAAAGAATTTGTTGTTTGGCTCTGAAGCAGTGTTACTGTTCCTGCTACTGCTAAGATTATGTAGTCTGGTTCAAACAAGAGGATCATGTTTATTATTTTTTTGGAACTTTTTCTCTTTTTACTCTTAGTTGAATTCTCTAGGTCAATCGTATTTGCAGGGGTGGGAGAAAAATTTAATTGGTTTTACTTCCTACCTTCATCTCAGGGTGACCAGTCCATTAATAATGCACAGGAAGCAACTAAGCAATTGCATGTTAGATTAGGGATTAATTAATATTTGGAAAGATTTCAATCCACATTTGAAGGAAAAGGTTATACATTGTAATCTAACTCTTCTAGCTGCTATTTTCATTTGATTATTTCATAATTTGTAAGAGCCCTGCTTTCTCCATTTTAAATCTATCTTCTCCTTGTGCTTGTCTGCCCACTCCATGACACACATTTCTTTATCGATAAGGCTCCTTGTTTTCTGCTAGAGACACTCATTACATTTCTGAGGCATGCAAAAATAAATAAGTAAATGAATCTGTGCCTTCCCCTGCCAATCCCTTTTTTTCCTTTCCGCTGACATCACCCACAGCTCGTTTATGAACAATTTGACTTCTTCAAAATGTTATTGATTTCTGTGCTTGAAAGTTACAAGATTGCTAGCACTGGAGACAGGCTTCAATTTGTTCGCAGAACAGGTATAACACACTACCAACTTCCTCAGCTTGACCTGCCAATGGGACTTAGCCACGACCTGGAGGGACTACCTGTAAAGATGAGAGCATAATCTTCCATCTCTTTGTCCAGTCAATTTATGGCCTCTGCCAAAAAAAGGTACCTAATTGTACCAATGAGGATGGTCCCTAAGACTCACAATTCAGCAAGGAACTAAAACACATGCCCAATTTGAAACACATGGCATTGATATCAGAGAGATGCAGATGTAATATAGATGATTCTAACTAGACTGACACTATCAACTCATTTTGCACAGCTCACCACATGCGATGGCAATGAATTTTGGTCACTTCTTTAGTAGTTTTAAAAGACTCAAAACAACTCATGCCAGTGCCAAATAGAAACAGAACCTTCAGCAAGTGAAGGAATTAGAGCCCAAACTAACCAAACTCAAATCTGGCCATCAGAACAGGGAGACTTTACTGTTAAAACAATAGACAGGATACACTGGGCTCCACGAGATCTTTTTGAGAAACTCACCTGTTTTTATGATGTCAGTTGTATTAAAATAGATACTAAAGTTAGAAATATAACATGCTCATCTAGTGACAAGCACAAGACAATTTTAAGTGAAAAGACAAAGAGGCTTGTAGAAGATCTTTGGTGTTTAACTGGCTGGAGTTTTTATGATGGTATTTGAATTGAAGAATAATGGAATCTTCTTCCAAGCAGCTAAGGCCAGACAATTTGGAACTGTTTCAAGTTTGCAAAGTGTTCATCATAGAGAGATACCGGGCTATCATAAAATTTGAGTGGCCATCTCAATTTAGTTATTAAAGTGTCAAAGGAGAGTTAGACCTGGGTTTTAAATGTGGTTGGAATACTAATCACAGAGATGTTTGATGAGCTCTTTTAATCTAATGGCCTGCCCACACTGGGAGCAGAACCGTGCTAGCTATGACAGTTGTGTTAAGCTGTATTGTGTGTGCACAGATCCACGACCCTGGGTCCATTATGCCTTTTTGTTCTGGTATGTTTGAGGTTGGTATGGAGCCCACTGCCTTGTCACTGAGAGGGTAGAGGGGCCACACACAGGTGAATTTCACCCCAAATGCATTTCTGTAATGGTCCTTACTCCACTGCCCAAGAAGAGAAACAGGAAGCCATTGAGATGCTGCTTGAAGTGGTGCTCTGAAAGAAGCTAGCCACATCTCTGCCCATCTAACCGTATCATAATGCTAGAGCTGCTGAGATCCCAGAGTGAACCCTTCCAACTCTGATTTCTCCATCCAGTCCAGAATTTCATTCAAATACATACTGGCAAATGAGTAATAAAGGTAAGTGGCATATTTTATTTTACAGTATCAGATTAAAAATATGTACTATTTACATCTATGGTTAAGAGTTGTTTTCAAAGCAAATTAGCATCTTTCACCCAGAGAGGTATTTGGGGAATTTTATTAATGCGGGTTTTATTGACCATATATTTGGTTACGGTTGTATGAGTTTTATCTCTTAATCTGTGCAAACACTTTTTGCTGATTTATCTGCTTTGTCTGATTAAGTAAAATGAAGAGAGGATTGTAAACTGTAATGGTGTCACAACGGGGCAGTTATCCTTTATTTTAATTAAAACAGGGATGTTAGAAATGATTTTAACTAGTATATATCTGGGCACATTTAGCTTGCTTTTCCAAGGTGCTATGCACCTGGAACCCCCAGGAAGGTCCCTGCGTGCACCACCCCACCAGAGAAATAAGATGTGTGACCCATCCACAAACCTGGTGTTTGTTTACAAATCCAGGCATCTGCATGAGGCCACCATCTGTGCGCAGGCCTTGTCTCTCTGGGTCACAGCAACTTCCAAATAATGCAGCTTTCCTTGGCTGCAGCTACCAATGGGGCTGGGGGTTCCGTGGAAAAGATCATACAGCTTTAGGCTACGTAATCTTTCTCCTCAGCTCGTGCGTGCACACACGCACACACACTTCCCATGCTTCACCCTCAGCCTCCTGTCAGAGAGGGATAATCAGCACCATGGGAATGTGCCACTGTGTGTTTTGTGAAATCAGCAACTGCACATGCCTGTGCAAATCACAAATCCACTGATTTCACAAGCTGGGTAACGTGTGCCGATTCTTCCTCAGAGGGGATCAAGGGTTTTGTATCATTAAAATGTCCCTCTCACTTACATTTGGGGAAATTCTTAGATGTGTGATTTGTAACCAATGACAACACTATGACCCGGACTCTCAGCTGTACCCAATATGTCCTGGGTGCTGCTGAAGGAAGGGGGTTGCAAGCAGCTGTTTGCAGCTCCTAGTTGTAGGGACAGTTCTACACCAGCAGAGTCCCCATCATAGTTTACAGCAGTCTCATGGCTCATTTAAACTATGCCAGCTGTCTATGGCTTTGGAGACCAGGGTGCCATCTGGGGGTTGCTAGAGCTTGTGATACAGCAGGGCCAGAAGGCAGCAGGAGAGTGATCTAGGATGAGGAGAAGCCTTATTCCCTGTAGATTAATTAAAAGCACCTGAAACCAATTAGAGCACCTGAAGCCAGTCACCTGATAAAATCCCCCTGCTTCAGTCAGCCAGAGGAGGAGCTGGAGCAGAGTGAGGAGGAGCTGGAGCAGAGTGGTTTGGTGGTGGAGCAGAGAGCAGTTTGGAGGAGCTGGAGCAGAGTGGTTTGGTGGTGGAGCAGAGAGCAGTTTGGAGGAGCTGAAGCAGAGTGGTTTGGTGGTGGAGCAGAGAGCAGTTTGGGGGAGTGAAGCAGAGTGAATTGGTGGTGGAACAAAGAGCAGTTCGAAGGAACGTGGAGGAGAGTTTTGAGAAGTGCTGCAGCGGGCTAAGAAGACCAAGATCCTAGGTAAAGGGACACCTGGCTTGTACAGAGGGAAGGCAGGAAGCCCCACAAGCTGAAGGTCAGGAGAGGGAAGTAGCCCAGGGGAAAGAATCACTGGTACAAGTGGTTCACCTGCTATCATAGGGCCCCTGGGCTGGGACCCGGAGTAGAGGGCGGGCCTGGTCCCTCCCTCTCCACTCCCCTTCCCTGGGATACTAGTAGGATAGCTGTTACCCCAGTTCAGGGGCAAGAAATGGCACCCTGAAACCCCCCCACAAGAAGAGAAAGTGCGGGACCCATCATAGTAGTGCCGGCAATTTGCCACAAGCAAACAGTGCCCCAACATGCCCCCTTTCTCCCAGTCACACCATTTTCTTCAACAGCGCTCCCTGCACCAGGAGCCGGTATAGGGTGGCAGAATTGACAGGTCAGCTCTACACAACCAGGGGTTCCCTCACGCTGGTAAATCCCTAAGTAGTCAGTTACATTAAATGACCGGCAAGTCACTTTAAAGCAGCAAGAACAGGGCCCAATCTCTCTCTCTATTTAATGCTATAGGATTTGGGAGAGATTTTTTAATAGATGACACTCCAGGTATGTCTACACTAGAGCTGGAAGGCGTAAATTCCAGCTCCAGGAGACATACCCGCACTAGCTCTGAGTTAGCGCACTAAAAATAGCCATGTAGCCATGACAGGCAGGGCTACCTCTCCTGAGTCCGATCCTGTCTGAGACCATTGGTACACACTTGGGGCGGGTCACGCCTCTGCCCCTATACTCCATATCTAGTGCACTAGCTGTATCAGAGCAAGTATTCTCCTCAGGCTGGAAATTACACCTCCAAATGTAGACATACTGGAACTCGTATTTACAATGGGTGTTTATACACCTAGCACTACAATACCTATGCACAAGGGCTTCCTTTTCATGTTACACATTTCCTTAACTTGAAATTCTGATAATGAATTTGGAAGGTTACTTGATAACAGCAAGTTATCCCTTTACTGGGAAATGTTGTGCTGAGACCAAGAGCTTGGAGTGGATGGGAAGCTAGGGAAAAAATAAGGCCTGGGAGACTGGATATGGGCAAAACTGAGAGATGAAGTGAAATGGGGTGTAAGTCACACATCAGTGAGTGGGTCTGAATTGTTGGACTTTCACAATCAGGGTAAATACTGAACTGACTTATACATTGTGCAGCCCCATTGATTGAAATGTATTAGCATAAGTTGCTGAGGTAGCTGCTATTGGAGAACCCTTATTGGGAACTAGCTGCTAAGGGCAATGGAAGAAAGAAAGAAACATGAATGAACCTGGGTTAACAAACCCAGATCAGACTGAAGTACAAATACCACTTCCCACCCTGCTAAATGTAAAGAGAAAAAGTGGCACAAAAGGGGTAAAGTTTATTTTCTTCAAGGACATGTTGGAAATATAACACACTGTATTTATAATGTACTAGTAATTTGTACACAGTGTGAAAGATCAAGAGCAGACAGCAGTATCACTATATTTAGCGATAATGGTGCTTTTCTTTCTTAAGGCTTGATATAAACTTTGATTACATAGCATTTCTTTAATTTGCTGCTATTCAAGAAAACCCTTCAAGCACCATGGCAAGCAATGCTTCTCTTTTACATTTGCATTTTTTAATTTGCATTTTTTAATTTCCCAGACTACAGCTCCACACCTACACAGGCATCCCCTGTGGGAGGGAAGAGAATATTTTTCAGTATGAATGATACTGTTCCTTGTCTGAAAGAGCTGTCGTTATTAATTCCAGGGATTTACAAAAATCACTTTGCTACTGTATCACTTAAATGTATGTGGGTTTTTCCTATACAGCATCAGATGCCAATCTATTGCCCCAGTGGTCCCCATTTGAAATGGGGTAGCCAAGCAAAAAGTTCAGACTGATCAGATGACTGGCTATAATTCTCAGGAGCCTGATCTTGAATTCCTTGCATACCCCAACATGCCATTGACTTCAATGAGAGCAAGGGACCTTTAATGGAAGAGTAGGTCCTCAGAAATCATTACTATTATTATTTGATATTTTTACCATGCCCCACAGCGCGCAAGGCTTTTAGAGAACATTAAAGACAAGGTCCCTGCCCTCAAAAGCTTACATTCTACATTCTAGAAATGACATAAGTGAAAGTAACACACACACATTGAGGGAAGTGACAGAGCAGGAGAAGGGTTACAATGAGATCAGATGGTTTGTTATACTTTAATCTCGTTTCCCATAGTTGATATGACAGAAGTGGAGTTTTAGGTGGGACTCGGATAAAGGGAGTGTTGGAAAACAAGGGTGGAAAGTGCATTCTCTACTTGGAGCAGGGGGGAGAGGGAAGTAAAAGAGGCAATGAGGCTGGCATCATTGATAGAACAGAGGGGAAGGGTGAGGGAGGGAGAATGGAAAAAGATCATGTGATCCATGCCCTTAGCCATATTTCAAATTAGTTCATATCCCTGTGCGTGGCACCACTTTTAGGGAAAGCTGTCTCCTACATTTTAGGCTTGATATCATGAGATGCTACAGAGCCTTCTCTGTGACCTCAATACCCATTCCACCCCACCCTCACAACTGCTCATTGACCCAAACAGTCCCTCATTTTAGACCCAAATTAACATTGCTCCCAATGGATCTAATTTAGGGTTGCCAACTTTCTAATTACAGAAAACCGAACACCCTGGCCCTGCCCCTTCCCTGAGGCCCCACCCCCTGCCCTGCCCCTTTCCTGAGGCCCCACCCCACTCATTACATTCCCCCTCCCTCGGTGGCTTGCTCTCCCCCACCCTCACTCACTTTAACTGGGCTGGGGCAGGGGGCTGGGGTGCGGGAGAGGGTGAGGGCTCTAACTGGGGGTGTGGGCTCCGGGGTGGGGCCAGAAATGAGCGGTTCAGGGTGAGGGAAGGTGTGAGGGCTCTGGCAGGGAGTGCAGGCTCTGGGGTGGGGCTGGTGATGAAGGGTTTGGGGTACAGTAGGGGACTCCAGGCTGGGAGGTGGGACTGAGGGATTCGGAATGTGGGAGGGGGCTGCAGGTTGAGGCAGAGGGTTGGGGTGCAGGAGGAGATACGGGCTCTGGGCTGGGGTTCAGGCTCTTGGGTGGGGTTGTGGATAGGGGGTTCAGAGGGGGCTCTGGGCTGGGGCTGGGGATGAGGGGTTTGGGGTGCAGGAGGGGGCTCCAGGTTTGCGGGGGTTCAGAGCTGGACCTGCTGGCCGCTTACGGGGCGCAGCGTCATGCCAGGACAGGTAGGGACTAGCCTGCCTTAGACCCACAGCACCGCCAACTGGACTTTTAACGGCCTGGTCGGCGGTGCTGACCGAAGCTCCCAGGGTCCCTTTTCGACAGGCATTCCAGTCAAAAACCAGACGCCTGACAATAATTGGATCTGCAAGCATGGATTCTTGTCCCCAGGCAGAATTCCAGTGAAGATAATGAATCCTCTGAATAGGCACAGGGGTCTATCCATGCAGATCCAATTTCAAGATCAGGGCTTTGGTGTTATCTAATTTGTAATTGTTATTTATTTACATAAGAAATGCTGAATCATGAAAGAGAAGATGCTTAAGAAATCCCTAATTCATACTGTAACCCCTCTGAAAAGTGGGAACAGATGTCGGAAGCCTTGGATGTCAGCTTCTCCTCAGTGGAGGGGAAATCTGTGACACAGAGTCTAGGTATATTCTAAATGTAACTTATTTTATTTACACATGTACACTGGCCTGGAACAGAGGTGGTCACAAATAGCATGTAGGATAATCCCTTTTCTCAGGAATCTCAGACCAACACCAATGGCCAATTGCCAAGGAAAAACTCTGCCTCAAGAATTGACTCCAATCAGAGATCAAGGTAGACAACAAACTCTCCTGCTGTTCCTACAACTCCAGTACCTAAAAGCCTGCATAACAAAATTAACAACACTAACAGTAATAGAGAATGTCTTCCCGAGACTGAACATTTGCTCACATAGTAAGAAAAAAACTTGGAAGGCTAGATATAATGGCACCAGCGGCTGATATCTGCCATAATAATCCTTGTCAGTCTTTTCCTATTTTATGTCCTTTCTTAGATCTTGATTGGGGGACTGTATCAAAGGGACAGAGTAATAATATCATTTCAGGTAAAAGAAAAAGTACACAGTACACAGTCTGCCAATCATATGACTGAACAATAACATTAACTAGCAAGATACAGTACATGGGAAAGATACCCTGTCATAGAATATGGCAAACATACTGACGGGAGCTTTTACTCAGGTGTGACATAGGATAATACTTCATACTCGCAGAATGGGTATCATTCAAAGTGCTTTATACGCATTAATTAAATCACCCATCATATTTTACGCACATGGATAAACTGAGGCACAGAGTTGTTACACAGCAGCGCACAAATCACACAGATGGTAAGTGGCAGAGCCAGAAACAAACCAGAAATCCTGGTTCTCAGGATAAAGAAAAAAAATCTATTTTAATGTAACTTCCTTCGGCATCTTCTAACGTGTCTATTGCAGTTTGTAAGCTCCGCAGAGCAGGGACTATCTCATTTAATATTGCACTGAGCACCTTAGCAGTTCTTACATATTTAAATAAATAATATCAATTATAAACGCAGTCCCCTGTTCTAACCACTAAACCTACTGAAATTTTAAAGCTTCACATGTAACTGACTGCTGGAGAGATAATTCTTAAACTGAGTTTTAAGTGTTAAGCTGCATTATCTCACTGCTACTAATTAATATGTAATAATAATAATCAAGATGAATAATAATGCTGCTAATAAGGATTTAAGCCTACAGATCATTTTTTATTTAAGCACTTTGATTATAACGATTATTTATTCTTACAGTGCACTTTTCATACTAGCAATTCCAAGTACCATGACAACGATGAAAGTGAAAGAAACCAGAGATACATAAAATAGCAAGCTTATGAGACTGCCAATGTGCCTGATCTTATTAAATAAATATTACCAAAAAATGGAGCTGTAAAAGAGATTTCCCAATAAGAACCTGAGGCTGTGTAAGAAGCGGTGGATAGGGCTGCATGTCAAGTCATTTCAGTTGTCAGTCCAGTAAATAAAATAAAATAATAATAAATACTTAGCCAAATCATCAACTGCTGTAAATGTGTGAAGCTCGATTGGATCTTAAATTGCTATCCAAAATTAAATAAATATCTGATATGTCTTGTCCATGGTGACTAAAATCTGCATTAGGAGGGGGCTAGATACTGTCAGTGATGGTGGCTATAGAAATATCTAACCTAGAGGGATTACACAGGTTAAATGACATCCAACAGATCTTTCTTGTCTGTAACATCTAGGATTTAAGTTCAGATGCTCCCCCTCGTGATTAATCCAAAGGCTACAATATGACCCAAGTTAATTTCCATTGACATTCCTACTGAGCCAATAGGAGGAGGAATTCAACTGGTTCAAAAGAAATTAAACTGAAAGGGTCCCTAGGAGAATCAGGTATTACTATGGGGAGAATAATTTTCTCATTAACATAATCCCTCTACTTTGTTCATATCCTGCACAGACCATTTCAATGGCGTTGTTTTATTGCGACACCAAAGCAAACGTCTGAAGAAATATGTTATGTGAAAGAGGGGAGAGGTCCCTAAACTGAGCTTTGCTGGAGCTTTAGATATAAATGGCAATCACCTACAGTTTTGGGAGTTGTGTGGTAGTCCAGATCTGAGGTTTAGGAGGAATTAGTTGGAAGAACTGCTGAGGCAAAGGAACCTATTTCAGCGGAATTTCTCCTCACAGTTCAGTTTTTTGCTTACACTGTTTGTTCCTAAAGCTGGTTGCTTGAGTGGTTTGGAAAATGATTAAGTATAGAATCATAGAATCATGGGGTTAGAAGTCGCCGCAAGGGTCATCTAGTCTAACCCCCTACCTAGATGCAGGATTTGTTGGATCTAAACGATCCAAGACAGACGGCTGTCCAGCCTCCTTTTGAAAACCTCCAGTGAAGAAGTTTCCATCGCCTCCCTAGGCAATCTGTTCCATTGTCCTGCTGCTCTTACAGTTTAGGAAGTTTTTCCTGAGGTTTAATCTAAATCTGCTATGCTGTAGTTTGAACCCACTGCCTCTTGTCTTGCCCTCTGTAGTAAGAGAGAACAACTTTTCTCCACCTTTCTTATGGCAGCATTTCAAGTATCTGATGACTATCATAACCCCCCTTAATCTCCTCTTTTCCAACCTACATACACCCTTTGCTCATATGGCTTGCATTCCATCCCTTTGATCATCTTTGTCGCGCGCCTCTGGATTCTTTCCAGTTTCTCTACATCCTTTCTATACCTTGGTGACCAAAATTGGACACAGTACTCCAGCTGAGGCCTAACCAGTGCCAACTAGAGCAGTGCTGTCCCCTCCCATGACTTGCATGTTATGCCTCTATTAATGCAACCTAAAATTGCATTTGCTTTTTTTGTAACAGCATTGCATTGCTGACTCATGTTGAGGTTGTGATCCACCACAACTCCCAGATCCTTCTTAGCAGTGCTGCTGCCAAGCCAGTTTCCCCCCATTCTGTATTTGTTCATCTGGTTTTTCTTCTCTAAGTGTAGCACCTTACATTTGTCTTTGTTGAATTTCATTTTGTTGCCTATAGCCCAGTTCATCAAGATCCCTCTGAATTTTAGCTCTATCCTCCAAAGTATTGGCAACCCCTCCTAGCTTTGTGTCATCTGCAAACTTGATCAGTATGCTTTCTATACCTACATCCGGGTTATTAATAACAATGTTAAATAACACCAGACCCAGAACAGATCCCTCTGTAACCCCTCTTGAGACCTCCATCCAACCCAACATCATTCCATTAATAGCTACTCTGTTTGCGGTTGTTTAACCAATTATGTATCCTCTTAATGGTTGGTCTGTCGAGCCCGCATTTCTCCAGCTTATTTATCAGTGTCTTGTGGGACTGCCAGAAGCCTTGCTGAAGTCCAGGTATATTATGTCCACCGCATTCCCTGCCAGCCACCAAATCAGTTATCCTGTCAAAGAAGGAAATCAGACTCATTTGGCATGATTTGTTCTTTGTAAATCCAAGCTGACAGCTAGTGATCACCCCTTCGTCTTTCAGTTATTCGCAAACTGAATGTTTTATACATTGCGTTAGTAGCTTCCCAGTTATTGAAGTCAGGCTGACTGGTCTGTAGTTTCCCAGGTCTTCCTTTCCCCCTTTTTAAAGATGGGCACTACGTTAGCCATTCTCCAGTCTTCCAGGACCTCTCCTGTCATCCATGAGTTTGTAAATATTATTGCCAGTGGCTCTGAGATTTCTTCAGCTAATTCCTTCAGTACCCTCAGGTGAATAGCATCCGGCCCTGCTGCTTTGAATTCATTCACATTGGTCAAAAGATCTCTGACATGTTCTTTACTTATCCTGATCTGCATCCCTTCCCCTGCATTGTCTTGTACAAAGAGAGATTTAAAAAAAGAAAAGAAAAAAAGACTCCAAGTAGCTACAGGACAGTGAAATGACACATCTGATAAAGCAGAAGCCCAGCCCATGGACAGGGAATGTGTGTAGGTGGTAAGAAGTAGCTGGCATGTTTTGAATAGATGCTGTGTAAACACTGTCTGAGGTTCATGGAAGGACTGAACGGAACTAACCATCTTTTTCTGAAGGGGATGTACAATATTTAATTATGAATAAATATCAAGCGTTGCCTCCAGCAGCAGAAATCAAATCTGAAGAGGCTGAGATCTTAGCAGATCTAATAGAAGCTTTCTCTGCTGCTAGTTGATCCTTCTCTAAACTAATTTGTGAACAAACAGAACAAAGGGCTGGCCGTTTCTCTGGGGACATTCATATTTTCTAACAAGAGTGACTTGGCGTTGAATGAGAATACAAAGTCATAAAATATAATCAAATGGTTAGCTTGTCAAGAGTTGTGGGGAAGATACAGTAATCCACAATGTATTGCTTGCTAGTTCAACACATGATAAGCAGAGACAATAGAAATCTGTGGGAAATTTTGGCCTGCAAAGATTTCCTCCCCAAGACTGCTGTAATTTGCAGAATATTTTGGGGCTGGGAGTGGCAGGGAGGTCAGGTTTCTATTTTGCTGGGCTGTACTTGGATTTCAGTGCTAAATATCACTGCTACAGGGGAGTGTTGTTAAAAAAAATCGGTCCAAATTTCCAAAAGCACTCCCAAATTTTGAAGGCCTCTATTTGGTGTCCAATTTGTCACTCTTGGTAGCTCCTACCCTGCACTGGGCTCAGTTGCTAATCCCGGCTGGGCTGGAGGCGGGGGAGGACGGGATTTGCTCTTCCCCTGCAAGGAGCAACCGGAGCCAACCCACGCCGAGAAACTTCCACTGGCTGCAGGAAGCTCCACACACGCTTCCTGCCCGCATTGTTCCTCGGCTGCGGGGGGAGGGGTCACTGTACGGGGAGCTGCTCCCACCTCTGCCCAACCCCCATGCATCTGGACACCCTAGAACCCACCACCGAGCCTCACTCCCCCCGCACACAGAACCCCTTCTTTGAGCCCCCACCTGAACCCCCACCCCAACAAGCCTCAGCCCCTGTATCTGGAGTCCCCCTGCAACTAGACCCCTCCACTGAACCCTACCCCCTGCACCTGGCCCCCCACCCCACTGAGTTCCAACCAGCTGTACCCAGATTTCCACCCCACCAAGCCCCATTCACCCAGCACCCTGACCCTCCCCCACTGAGCCCCCCTGCACACAGAACCCCCGAATGAGCCACTGTGCGTCCAGGTCCCCCTACAACCAGATCCCCCACTAAGCCATCTGCAGATTTCCCCCCACAAAACCCTCATACCCCACACCTGGATTTCCCCACACACTAAGCCCCTCCACACTTGGATCCTGCTGGGCTGAGCCTGCCTGCCCACTCCTGGTGTGCCTTCCGGGGAGGGGCAGGGCCCTAGGGTATTTCTGGGGCAGGCCCGGCCCTTGTGCTGTGTCAGGGTTGGGTGCAGCCTCACTGCCAAGTCCATGTCCCGGGCAGTGGCGAGGGAGCTGGGGAGGGGGGAAGGGTGATCTCCCACCTCCATGCAGCCAGTGGCCTGTGCTCCCCGCTGCCATACTGGAGCCGCCACATTTATTCATTGATAAATAAAATGTACAGAATTTTGTAGAATTTTTAAATATTGTGGGTGGAATTTTTATTGTTTTGGCGCAGAATTCCCTCAGGAGTAGCATATGTTCTTGGTTAATGGTCCCCTGCACCGGCTGGCAAAGTGACCTCTTTCCTTAGTTTCTCTTTATCTCTGTGTACACAGAATATCATCCTAAGTGAAACGCATATTACCAGGAGCACAGTTACTGTATGTTCGTACTAGGAGACCAGGGTCACAGCTGTTAATCCAGAAGATAGTTCGATGATGGATTACCCTAGACAGTGCTTTCCACAAAGGCTATACAGAATATCACTCGGAGGCCAAAGATTGTATAAGCCTTCTGCCGGAGCCTCACTGAAGTCATGGTTATTTTAGCCGAAAAGTCAGATTCCAAAAGAAAGCAAGAGAGACTGCATGCATGTCAGTGAGGTGATCAGCATGCCATGCACTTGATATGTGTTGGTGATACATCTTAACCACATTATACACGTTAGCTGTGGCATGGCACCGGTAATATTTAGATAGCATGAAGCAGTCACAATTTGGATGTATCATGTAACCTTCCATTCCGTGGCAGGATCTGTATTCTGGAAGATGGTAGAACAACAAAGTCAAAGTGTGCGTCCTCAGGAAGTGAAGCCTAGGAAGTGCTGGGGAGAGTTAAAGGACATGACATTGGGATTGCAGAGAGCTGCAAGAGGCACAGAGAAGTGTTGCTCCTCGCAGGAGACCCAGATGGAAGAGAAACAGGCAGGCGATTTGTTAACATCAGTCTTGTTCAATTATCTCTTGGTAAAGCCAAAGCAATCGGCTTAGTGACAATTAGAAATCTTAAATCAGTGGCGCCCAAATGGGCAGGGAATGAACATTCAGTGACTACAGATGTAGCGTGAATGGCAGTGGCAGGGCAGAGCTCATTATTGATGGGCAGAATGTGGAATCATTTACTTGGGAAGGAGAAGATTGTAAATGACTACAAACAGACCCTGTCTGGTGAAGGGCGGGCATGACATGCTTCCTACCGGTAAGATGTAGGTAACGATTCCCACTGTTAGATGGGTGATGAAAGTAAGGTCAATAAATGACCCAGTGAGCACTTAAGAACGTTCAGTGGGCTCCCACCTCTGATTTTACCATACTAATGACATGAGGGATTTTGATCCATTTTACCTGTATGCTGCAGCTACTGTCAAACAGAAAATTTATCACAGGATACAAAGCATTGCTTTGTTTGCACCGAAGGTATCTATTTTCCCTTTCCTTTTCTATGATATCCAAAAGAATAGTTTGCTCATGAAAGTCCACGTAGCATAGCTGAAAGCATCTGAAAGTGAACTGTTGGTTTATCCTCAGGCCAGGTTGTGTAGATTATCACAAGGGCAAGTTTTTCATTCTGCATTAAAACGTTTTGAGCCTTGACCTGGGAGAACAACTCTCACCAAAAAGAAAGAGAAGAGAGAGAGAGTCCCTCTGCAGATTGAATGCTCTGTTTCTCCTGAGCAGAGACTTCAGTTATCAATACAAATATGGGAGTTTACTAGTTTTCTGCACTGGGCTATTGCCCACTACTGGAACTGGTCTGAGATTAAACTCACTTCCAGGGTGTAGCAGGGTGTAACTCTAGGGGAATGCAATGGTGTAAGTTAAATGACTTGGGTAATGCTCAGGGGTAGTTTTTGAGGGTGACATGCAGGGAATTAGACACCCACACTTCTCTTTAGCTTGACAAAACCTGTGCGCGCATCTCCCTGTGCATTCTACTGCAAATTTCTCCCCTTTACCTTGAATGATGAGACAGGGAGGAGCTAGTTTGTTTTATTAAGGAGTTCTAGAAAAAATATAATTAAGAAGAGGAGCCTGCACAGGGCATTTCCCACCCAGAAAAGCCTAAATTCGGGTGTTATTTTAAAAGAATAACTGTCTAAAGGGTATAAAATCTCCTCTCAACACATGTGTACACTTTTGTAGACCTGGGCTATGGCTGAGGAGTGCACAGTGCATCTCAGGAAGGGAACTGCAAAAGTGACCTTTGAACTCCTCTGGTTCTGGGCTGGCCCTCCAGCATAAATTAGCAGCCTTCAGCGCTGGCATCTGAACACCTTCTTTGTTCTAGCCAGGCCCCTTACATCAGAGATTTGTCTGGTGAAGGAGTTCATAGATTCCAGAACCAGTTGCTACATTCGTCAAATGAATGGTTTATCTAACCTGTTTTTGCATAACTGCAGTAATGATGTTTTTCCACCTCTCTTTGGAGTCTATCGCACTGATCAACTACTCTTACTCTAAGACCTTTTTCCTACTATCTAGTTAAACTCATCCTCCCCTAGCACCAGTCAGCAGTTCCTACCATATTCTGAGTCTGTGAATAGTTCTACTCTTCCATTTATGTTGTTGCTTTGTAGCTATTTATGGATCATCTGTTAACCCTAGGAGATGATCCAAGGACTGGATGTGACACCCATTGAACTCAATGGAAAGACTCCCTTTGACCTGAATGGGCACTGGATCAGGACCTGAAATGTGTGGCTAGATTCATAAAATGGTTAATTGGATATGTTGTATTGTTTGAGAGTAATGGATAAATGGCATTTCCGGTCATTAAACTTTGGTTCTTATAGATACCTGGCACCACATTTCATTATATTAAAATTGTCACACAGTAGAAATAGCACAATTTGATATTTATGAAATAATGGTTTCCTATAAGTATTGAAATGTGGTCATTGTTACTAGCCCTGGCCGTCATTTCTACACAGGACTTTCAATATGAACAAACAGGAATGGCATCTGCTTGTGAAAATCTGAAAGACAAAAATATCTCTCTGGTTTTCCTATGGTGCCAGAATGGTGAAGAAATCAACTGTAGTTGAACAATATTAAACTACAGAATGCAATTGTGGACTTTATTCTGATCGGTCACATTAGGAACCAATGGCACCACACCAGTGCACAAACGGTGTGTGATCAGTATCAGGCCCAAATAAGTGTTCCCCGAAATTGAAGCTTTGGTTGACCCTAGGATTTTGAAAGGGGCCCAAGAGACTCAGGCACCCAACTCCTACTGAAAGCCAGTGGGAGTTGGGTGCCTAATTATCTTAGCTTAGATTATATATTATCTATATAATTGTATTATTAAATTCCGTGAAGGAGTTTGGGTCACAGTGTACATTAAATACACTATACAAAATAACATTACATTGTATTGTGCTGGTTTCTGGTAAAGTAATTTACTAGGTGTGTAAACTAATGCAGTGTTTCTCAACTGTGGGTCAGTTGTTACTGACTGGGAATTGGTGTTGGTACTTGTTTTTGGAAATAGGCTATATAAAAAAGTCCATGAGAAACTGTTCGATCACAATAAGCTAGTGGGAGTTTTGGCACTGACCTCAGTGGCTGCAAGATTGGACCTTAGTTGAGGCTACATATTCCAAACAATCTTAAAAAACAAAGCAGTGAGTACTGAGAATGTACTGGTTGGCACAACGCTACTGACCCTTGCTACCCTCTGAACAGACCTGGCAGGATTGGGCCCTATTGGTAGTAATAATATCTCATTTATAATTTTTCATGTGATTGTCCATGGTTGCCTCACATGGATCTAAGTTTTTTTTTAAAGATAAACTGTAAAAGTGGGGGGGTTACCCTAAAACTTGTTTATATGTTTCCAAAAGACTTAAAACAAAAATATATAGTTATAGTTGATTAAAACTATAATTATTTCTGTAGTTTACCAAAATCTGTGGTATTCAGTAGCTTCCTCACAGCCTGAAGAAATAAAAAAGTTATAACTGGTTAAAAACGGGGGGAGGGATAGCTCAGTGGTTTGAGCATTGGCCTGCTAAACCCAGGGTTGTGAGTTCAATCCTTGAGGGGGCCATTTGGGGATCTGGGGCAAAAATTGGGGATTGGTCCTGCTTTGAGCAGGGGGTTGGACTAGATGACCTACTAAGGTCCCTTCCAACCCTGATATTCTATGATTCTATGACACCCTGACTGGTCATAAAGAATCCTCTGTTGTCTCACCTATTCCTGAACAAGCACTTGAGTGCAAGTCGTCGGAGAGGCAGATCCATACAACCCTAAACTGAGCCCTATGAATTTTCCTCACTCCCCATGTGTTTGGAGAACAGTAACTATGAAATACTGCATGTGGTCAATATGCCATTTTCAGTCAGGCAAAGTTCCCCACGAACATCAAGCACTTCAGAAAGCAAACCTGGCTTTAACTCAAAGAAGCACTGCAGTTGGCTACTCCAGATATGAATCTGCCTTCAGGAATGCAGTCAGAATCTGCTCTGAATTCTGAACAGTCACTCCTGTGAATTTAACTGAAAATTCCTAACTGTGGGAAAAATCCATTTCTCAGGGGATGCTAACAAGGATTCCCAAGCTGTCTACTACCCCGAAGAATTCTGCTGGGTAAGACTTTAGGGATGTTCAATAAAGGACTTCAAAATGTTCTATGGCATATTCAATCAGTGTGATTTCTTTCACTGGCCCTCTCAGGTCTTCTGTATGGGCAAGTCTAAACTACAGCACTACATCGGTGCTGCTGTGCCGCTGTAGCGTGTCTAGTGAAGACGCACTACAAGGACAGGAGAACGTGCTCCCTCAGCATAATTACTCACCCTTGGTGAGAAGCAGAAGCTACACTGGTGGAAGCATAGGCGCCGACTTCGTGGGTGCTCCGGGGCTGGAGCACCCATGGGGAAAAATTGGTGGGTGTTCTGCACCCACCGGCAACTCCCCACCCGCCCCGGACCCGCGGCAAACTCACCGGAGCACCGGGAGACGTTGCGGGGCCCTGCCCCTGATGCTGGGCAACGTTGCGTCGGCGTCAGGGGCGGGGCCCCGCAACGTCACCCGGTGTCGGGGGCGGCCCCACCCCCGACGCCGGGCGTCAGCACCCACCGACGTCACAGGAAGTTGGCGGCTGTGGGTGGGAGAGCATCTCCTGCCGACATAGCGCTGGTGTGGACAGTGCAAAACTTGTGTTGCCCGGGGCATGTTTTTCACACCCCGGCGCAACATAAGTTATATTGACTTAGGCTGTAGTGTAGACCGGCCCTCAGGCAACATGACAGGTTACTTAGGAGACTCTGAACCAATGGTAGAGGACAAAAGCCAACCATAATGTTTTGCCAGCCCAGAGCAAAACTGGGTATTTTTCCCTAGAGAAGTCTGAAATCTAACTAGGTACATCAGCCCCTATGCATGGACAAATGGAATAGTTCCCTCTGCCCAGATGGGAGCAAAAATGGTCCCTGACCTCATATTGCAGGAGTCAATTATTTGATCATGTCAATTGCCAAACCTCACTCGAAGCCAAGTTCTAAAACGCTTGCAGTCCTGTGTGCAGAAAACACCTGGAAGAGGCCAGTGGTTGTCATGGTGGCCATGAGTTCCAGAGTCATCCCACAATAATAGCCATAACAGCAGCTTTCATCATGTGGACACTGAAGTCACCGGAGACAATAAGCATAGGTGATGCCTGTGATGATGGTCTGGCACGCAGAACTTCTGATAAGAGAGCATGCTTTCATTGAACAGAAAACATGTCTAGCCCTTATGGGTCAGAAGGTAACCTTGAAATGTGAACTGATGAAATGTTGTTTTCCTGAGTCTGCTGAGAACCTCAAACAACAGTTCTGAGAGGTGTGAACTGCCCCACTCATCTTAATGGGTTGACCTGGAAATCTAGGGATGACCATTTCAATGCCAAGAATATTAACTACTGTACCACCGCTCATCTTAGCAGAAACGTCCAGCAAACGCATGTATCCATTAACTCCTCCTAAAACTCCACAGGGGCCAAAAGCCACAACTGCCTGCCCTACCCAGGTTTCAAAACCTCCAACTTCACCTCTAACAATGCTGACGAGGCAGTTATTCATTTTCCACCAAAAAATCTGCAGCACACTGAAAACTGAAAATGTGGGGGGCAGGAGAAGATAAACTGAATTGAATAGCAGATGAAATAACACAGGGCTTTTTCAGATTTAATTCATTAAAAACCTCCATCTTTCAATTTAAGGGAAGCGGCCCGGCCACAGAACTTCCAGCCTCCTGCAACAGAGGGCCCCAGAATCCAGGCACCTTGGTGCAGTTTTTGGTCCATCTCACTGCAGAGTACAGACAGGCTAATTTTATTTTAAAAAATAATTATATGGGTTTTTTTTACTCTTTGGGGATCTCATAAGCAAGTTTTAAATTTTCAGCAACACCTTTGAAATTCACTGTTAAAGAGAAATGGAGGGGCTTGGTTTAAAAACACCTGTGGGCTTAGGACCAGATTCTGATCTCATTTAACACCCATGTAAATCTGGAGCGACCCCACATAAGTTAATGGAGATCAGACTCCAAGCCCATAGGCTTCTGGATGCTGAATTTAGCTATCTATCATGCCTGCGAGGTTACAACACAGTCCTAAAAGAAGGTACAGCAGATGATCAATGTTAAGGAGAGTGTTTCATTTAAAAGACCATCTTTTCCCATCAGACATGATAGGAGATTTATTATTTCAATATTATTGTTGAAACTAGGAGAGAGAGAAAAAATAAACAGGAACATATATTTTCATTTTATGACTGTGAACAACATTTCATACTGTAAACATATCTTGGTCTATAACATTTACCCAGAAAAAAAATTATTTCAATACAGTCCTTATTGCTAGCTTGGCAGAGCTCCCTAGAACATTGTGTTAATGATTAATATGAAGTCAGTGGAATTCCACAGTTGCTGAGAGTCTTGTGCCCAAGAATGAACTGCATTGCTAAATCAGCAAAGACAGTTGTCAAGGTAACCTCTATGTAATCTATTTAACTGGCTCCCAAAACACCAATCAAGGTCAGATAACGCACTCAAGCACCATATGAACACACTCATACGGCATAAAGCTTTGTATCAAGACAGCAGGGAGGAAAAAACCTCATTAGGAAGTAGGGGGGGGGGAAAACCTAAATTCAGTTTTGAGAAGTGTTAATTGGGATTGCAGTTAGCTTTGCGGGGAAAGTATGCCACTCTTCTGAACATGGCCTATCTGTGTAAGAAGTAATTCCACTCCAGTTCAGTCTGAGTGGAAATAGCCTTCCAGCGCTGTTAATAAATAAATAAAGAATAAAAGAAGGGCAGGCACTGGTAAATTATTCATTTCATTTATTGTTTTATTAATGCACAGATTTGTATTCACATTCAGCTATACAGTGCTGGTTTTGTTTTTCTATGCAATAGATTCCTGTATCACTTAACCACAAACTCCTGGGGCAATCTGCTTCCAGTAGAGGAGCCTCACCATTGGCAATCCAGCACCTCTCTACAATAAGCCAGTACCACGGGCCCCTTACACGACTGGATCTCCCTTCTCATGATAGTTTTCCAACCCCATATTGGTTCCTGGGAGGGGGAACTATCCCACTGGATTTTCAATTGCATTGATAGCTTGGCTTTGAAGATTGGTTGCAAATATTTTATCTTCTCCAGGTACACGTATGGATAGTTCTAACAAGGGCTGGCAAGTGTCATTGGGGTCTGAACTGATTTTTATTCAAACAATTGCTGTGCATACAGATTAGCATTCCTTGCGTGATAGTTACTGTTTTGCTCGCCTTGGAATGGGAACGGAAAGCACTATGAGAATTAAAAGGTTGTCTATTTCCCCTGGAGCTTCTGTGCCTTTGTCCTCTGCTGAAAAGCGACAGTACTTCATAGCTTCTCATAGCCTGTACTTCTAAATGAATCATAACAGAGATCCCTGTGCCTCTTACAGTAAGAGCACACACCCAAGAGACTATTTCTCCCTCTTTTCCTCCAGTGATACACAGTCAGGCTCCCAGAGCGGTGGCAGGACACTGATCCTGTTCCACATTGATATCAATAGGTGCTGCCCTGGAAACAGAACTTTAAAAAGAACAAACCAAAGAAATATAAAAGGCAGTCAGAGGAAAGGCCGCATCAACACCTGTTGTGTTTCGAGAGGAATTTTAGCCAACACTATCTGTAAGGAAGAAACAAAATACTGTTTGAAATGCAAGACATTAGCATGTGTCAGACTTTCCCTGGAAGAACAATCCCTCGCCTTGGCCTCACTTTGGCCCTAATCGTGAGAGCTGCTGATCTCTGGCAATTCCTGCTCTAGCTCCTTGATGCCAGGTAAACGAGCCAGTGCAGCAGAAAGGATCTCTCAAACTGCAGCTCTGGCCAGAGAAGAATTCCTCCAGTGCAGGAACTGAGGAAGACAATTGCATGCCCTCACAAGCCCAAGCGTGGATGGCCGGTGCCAGGAGCAGGAGGGGCATGTTGGGGTTAGGGCGATTCTGGGACAGGCTGCCATAACTTAGAGTCCCTCCCACGGCTCTAGACACGGCAGAGAATCTTACCTTTGGTCTCTAATGGCCCAGTCCTGCCAAATATAATCTGCCTAGGTACTTCTATGACCCTCATCACTTAATCCACATTCAAGGATTAAGCCTCACAGCATGGCTGCTAGGTATGTCCCCATTGTAGAGCTGGGGAACTGAGGCACAGGCAGATTAAGTGACTTGCCCAAGGTCACACAGAAAGTCTGCAGCAGAGCAAGAACTGGATCCAAGACTCCTGAGACCCAGTCCTGTACCTTAGCTACTAGTCCACCCTCCTTCTCAAGAGCCACCTGCAAGGCACTGAACACCCTCAACTCCTTTTGATTTCAGTCTTCTATGGGAGGTGGGGGCGCTCAGCACCTGGCAGAATCAGGCCCCTTAGAGTAGAAGGAGGGAACTTCTAGACCTTGTAGAGCTTCAGAGACTGTGGCTGATTTCAAGAAATTAGCAGTTTATATCTGGGTTTTGACAGGTCCGGGACAAAAGAAGGGGGCTGACAGCCAATGAAGCTCTGAAACAATTACAGTAGCTCGTCCATAATTAACTGAAATATACATCTGCATCAGTGGGCTTGTGTATAATAGACGCTGGCCTTTCTATAGCCCTGACTCTTTTGTTCCACTGAGAACATTGATCTGACAGTGTAAATAAAGAGGGATGGGGCTACAGAAAAGGAGGGAAATTGAAGGACACTCATTTCTGATAGACAATGTGTCTGAAGACGATTTATACAGTCAATCAATGTAAGATTGTGTTTCTTGTCCCTGCAAATATGGGCTAATCCAAAATCTAAATCAAATAGGATTGTAGGCATCTCTCTTTATGGCATGGCCTGAAATAATCTGATATTTCAGATTTGGGAAGCAGATTGCTTCCCAAGAGAACTCAGTTGCTTGAATGGAAGTGGTTTCACTTAAATGGGTATTTTTAAAAAGCCCCTACTGTTCCCTTTATTTTAATTAATATAGTCTGCACACCTTATTAATTGAGATTCAGGAGGTCAGACTCATAAGCACAGACTGTGCCCACATTTGAGCCAGAATATGCACTTTTTGCACCCATAAAATTCCCAATAACTTCAACAGGAATTTTATTTAGGCAACAACGGCAAGTAATAACAGGTTTTCATCAGCTAGGGAGCAGTGTACTATGTGTAGGCAATGTTTGCAGGCAGCACTGTTCATTAGCTACTCATGGCTAGGATATCATAGTATTTGTGGATGACCAAATATTAGGGTATGTGGGAGGTAAGTCCACTTTTCCCATCATCTAGGCACAAAGCACCAGCCAGTCCCTTAATATCTAAATATAGCTGCAAAGTCCATTTGTAAATGTATCTGAAATAACCAGACATTCTCTGTCAACTCTTGCTTGGTCACGAGAGTGAAGTTTTGGTTACAGTAGCATGATATCAGGGCTCCCATTATACAACTCATTTCTGGAGGTTGCAACCTAATTAGTATGTGGGTCAAAACGTGGCAGTGACATACAGGTTTTCAGTTGGGGTCCTTTCTTAAAAAAATAAACACACTTGAACAATATCTCTTCAGTTTTCTGTGACAGCAGTTAAAAAAAAAGGTGGCTTCAGAAGTTCACTCCTAGAAAATAAACTTGCTCTGCTTTATAGCATGAAATGGCCTGGTCCATTTGTCCCTGAAGCCAAGCACACGGACACACATACACACACACGCCACCTTCCACAAGGATTTTCAGTGTGAAGAATTGGGACCCGATCCAACTCCCACTCAGGTCTATGGGAGTCTTTCCACTGACTTAACTCACTGGGTTTTGGATCAGACACTTTGTGCCCATGTGTGGCATCAGTACTGACCCAGCAGACGGTAATGTCTCCAAAGGAACTATTATTGTCTATAGGGTTAATAATCCATGAACTAAGAAAGGATTTACAAGATG
Organism: Macrochelys suwanniensis; assembly: GCA_033296515.1. Classification (NCBI taxonomy): domain Eukaryota; kingdom Metazoa; phylum Chordata; order Testudines; family Chelydridae; genus Macrochelys; species Macrochelys suwanniensis. The sequence continues at coordinate 93,564,576 of CM065783.1, forward strand.
GACTGTAACAGCTCCTCAGGTAGCCATTACTGTCTGTGGGTTACTAATATGTGTTTTCAAGTTTAGTATTAATACCTCAATAAGGGACGTATCTTCTTGAGAGTTTGTAATAAGCCCTAACTGACTACTGGGTAAATAACATGCATACTGAGGAAATTATAGTACAAGCAACAAAACATTTATTTAATTGGACAGGTGTAATTTTTTTTAAGGTCTACAATAAATACATCTTTCCTTGAGAGACCCATTCTATGTGTACATTTAAATAACCATCCATGACTAATATTTTCACAAAAGGGTTATTAGATACAGACACTGGAGTTTAAATGACACAAAGGTTGTGACACAAACCGACAATTGCCAATAAATTCAAAGATAAAAGCTCTATCTTTAACTCATGATGCTTTTTTGACAACAGCACGAAGAGTGGTGACCGTCCCCACAGACTTCACGCTTCCTGGCTTTTGTGGGTTTAGTGTCACAATCTGGGCGTTATTTAAAGGACTTGCTTGGCATATGAGAGTTTGAACATTCTTCCCGACTCACAGAGACAGAAAACAGAATGGGTCAGATATGCAATGGGTGTAAACTGGCATCACTTCATTGACGTGAAGGGAACAACACTGATTCACGGCAGTTGGAAATGTGGCCTGATGTCTCTCAGACTGACATTTCGGAGTCCAATAGGTAAAACAACCAATCATCCAAAAGTTACACTTTCTTCGGCCATTTATCTTGTCCTTTGACTGATTTAAAACTGGCGTGGGGGGTGGGGGAAGAAGAGATGAAATTTATCATCCCAGGTTTTGATAAATTCCTACATAGCCCTGGAGCAAAATTAGCTTCATTCCTGCTCAGTGCGGTTGTGAGACCTGGTATGCTTAAGTGGCCCCTCCCTTTGTGTGGAAAGGGAGAGCTGGCTGAACTGCACTCACTCCAAGAATGCCTCACAGTGTGTGACTAATCAACCCCCACAAGGCTCACACTTGTTTATTCCAGTTAGATTCTTCTGGTTCATATCAAAACACAACAGCCAGTTCTACTAATTCATCTCCATTTTTCTGAAGTCAAAAAATGTGGCAATGGAGGCAAACGTCCTGATAAAAATGCTCCTTTTATCTATTGCTACCACTGTGACCGAATTTTCCTTCGAGAATAACAGATGGCTCGGCTACACCAGGTAGAGTCTGTCTATGAAGCAGTGCCTCCCCTCCCCCCAAAAAAGAGTCCTGCTGGATACAATTTTTAATCATAAATCTCCCCCAAACCTTCCCCTGTTAAACAGTAATATCAATTTGCAAGGCTTTTTTTTTCATGCAACATTAAAATCAGAAGTCCTATTCTATTCACAGTGCAGGATCCAACTAATTTATCCTTTGGGTTTTTTAGTCCCACCCACAGAGACGTTACAAATTGGATTTAAATTAAATTTCATTCTAAACACATATATTCAATCATAACAAAACAGTGACAAATTAGCTTATTCCATTTAAAGTCATTGGATGCTCAGTCTGTGCTGCTAGTGCTTCAACCCAGGGCCTATTTCCCAAAGGTCAGGTATTTAAAGAACTGACTCACAAATGTGTGTGTAGCTATTAGCTAGGGAATATGTTTGATTATTTTATGAAATATCAGACTGAAGTGCAGTGTGTGTTTAAAAGTGTGAATACAGGAAAGGATTGTTTTATTATTCCATGAATCAAAAGATAATAACACAGAGGTAGCTAGCCCAGAATGCTGTTTGCATGGTTATAGCTGTTTAAGAAATGCTTAAGTTTATTTATTTTCTCTCTCTCTTAAATATGATGTGACATAAAAAGAGGCCTGATTGGTGATCTTCGTTCTAACATGATCCATTATGGACCCACCTAAGCCATGGCCTCCACACCAGCCACCTCCCCTGCCAATGGATAACACATGATGTGATTTGCTTATTTGGTTTTGCTCATTGGGTCCTTGCTAGTTTCAGAATGTAAAGGCAGCCGGAATGGGTCAGATAGGGAGGGAACATAGTGAATTTGATACTACTCCTGAGAGAACTTGGATAGTTTCCAAATCAATCACTCCCAGTAAAGGGGTTGTGGGGTGGGGGGGGAGGGAAGCAACAGGCATTAAAAAGAGATCCTAACTGTTACCATGGCTAGACATCAACTGTGGTTAGATCAAACACTTGTGAAGAAAAGGATCTTGAATTTGTTATTTCTAAAGGAAAAAAGCCATCATTTCAAAATTAGAGTGGAATGTGTTTAGAAAGAAAACATTCTCAATTTGCCCTAAAATGTGTTTGCAGTAAACAAACCCATTTCTATTTGTAGGTTTATACAGTTCAGTCCTTGCAATATTACTTGCATCATTACGTAGTAATTTTCTGAGCTCAGCTTCTGAAACTGTTAAAGTAACAGGAAGGAGATGTTTCTACCAAGGGACCTGCCTTAGTTGCCTCCAATGTTGCTACAGCCATGCCCAGACTTGCAGCCTCTGAACTTGTATTTTCTAGTTTCACTATGGCCTTAATCCTGCAAGGTGCGGAGAGTCTCAATGCCCATGGACATCCAAGAGTACTGAGGATGCTCATAACCTTACAGCAAGTGTCAATACCGGAGCTAGATTTGGTGGACCATCTCTCATTCTCTTGGAAAAACATCAGTATATCAGTGTCTGACAGTGCTCAGAAATTATGAACCATTAAGCCATTTAGAGCTATTTGCTAATTCGCAGATATTTACTATCTGGGTTCAGAGTAGACTCAGTCTCCCTCCACCAATTCATCTAAACTTCAACAACTGGACAGCATAAAGACTTTAGAAAAGTCTGACTCTTTTAAGATACAGGATCTTCTAGGGGACATGCTTTTGCAGACCAAAAGCAATTCACCACTTTATAATCTTCACACCCATGTGCCAGCTAGTGTAAACCAGCATAGCTCCACTGGATTTATATCAGCTGAGGATCTGGACCCAAATCTGCTTTCTTACACTGGTGTAAATGTGGAGTAACTCCATTGGGTGAAACAGTCATTCTAGATTTAGTCTGTTGTAAATGACAGCAGAATTCAGCCCCTCAATGGCAATGGACATGTCTATACTGGGGTTATTTTGCACCATTATAGCTCCATCAGTGCAAACCCCAGATGTACCACTCGAGTGTAAAAAGTGACTTGCACCAGTGCCAATTTCAAAATGGGTAGACTGCACCAGCATAAGTCACTTTGTGCACCAACACAACACGTCTTCATGAGGGATTTTCATCTGTTCAGCTAAACCACTTCCAAAAGACCCAGTGTTTGCAAGGTCCATACAAACTCCTGTCCATACAAACTCCTGATGTGAGATAAAAATCACCCTATGCTACACTTACATTAGAGCAATATAGCACTCAATGGGAATTCTGCCTGAGTGAGGACTTCAGGATCAAACTGTGTGTGAATATTTTCATTCTTTTGGGCAGAAAATACGAACACCAGCTTCCATCTGAAAAAAGAACAGGAGTCACATTTTCTGGGTTAAAATGATTATCTGTTCTTAGAAAATGATTGTCTGTTCTTAGAAAAAAAAAAGACATTTTAGACATCAATAAAAGTGTCTCAGAAATTACTAAAACTTTTCTTCTTCGCTGAAAGAACATGTGAAATAGCTCTTCCAAGCAGCTCCCTGATTACTATTGTGGGTGTCAACTTGCTATTCCTATCCAATCTACCAAAAAAACAAAACATGTGTTTTTCTTAAGTAGCAATGCCAACAGCAGTTCACATCAAAACACCAGGAGACAGGACCTGGTCTGGGAAAGCTTAGCTCATACGAATAGTCTTTACTCACTCTAAACCAATGTGATTACATGGGTGAGGAAAGGTTGCTGAGGTGAGTAAGGGTTTCTGAATTAGGCCTATATTTATTACTTGATTGGCTACATGTAATATTGAATTAAAGGACAGAAAAAGAAAGAAAATGAGAGGAGTTTAGGAAAGTAATCACCAATAAGGACCAACTCCTGCAAATACTTAAGTATTCCTTCCCCAGGGAGGTCAATGGGATTACCCACTACAAGTAAAGGTTTGCAGGATTGGTTACTAAATTATGTAGACAGATCCGCACTGCAAATTCTCATAAAATATACAAGACACCTCAACTCAAGTTTTAACCCTTAAAATAAAGGTAAACAAATTAAGTATGGCTAACTGACCGAAACTGGAAAGAGGCACTCAAAAAGAGGAATCTGTACAAGTTTTATTTGAATGGTTTTGATTTTTTTAAATGATATTATTATATATCATTAAAAATGATTTACCTTAAGACTGTATCTCATGATTTGCTTTTAGACTAGAGCATGATTTGAAAGCAAAGAGAGACTTTTCAAGTAAACATCAGGAATTGCTCAGCTGTACAAAAATATGTCTGATTACAAAAATGCTTAAAAGGTTAATGTTAAAAATCCTTCATGTTTGTCACGGCCACACAGATGCCTCTATTGCTGGAAAGGATAAGATCCTTTATGATGTTGATAAAGCATTTCTCTTGGAGAGACATAGGGTACCATCAATCAACAAGATTTTTCTTTGGCTTCTTCTGTTGACGTCCCAATATTATAACAGCAAATCATAATCCAAGCAAAGTAAATAGGCTCTGGGGAGAAGGAGCTATAAATTGGGCCTGCCTCTATCAAATGAACTCTATCATGAAGGTCTGTTAAGCACTGAATGACATCTACTTTCTAACAGAAAATTCAAATTGGAAAATGGTGGGTGGGCTGAAGGTAGGAAGCTGCAATTAGGAAATTGAAGGCCAAATTGATTAGGGTTTGAATTGAACATACAGTGATAATTAGTAGCATTGCACCCTGAGAACCATCACTGTGTCTTGCTTTTATTCATCCGTCTCTGGTGCTAATTTATTTTAATATTTTTCCATTTTGTAGCCCATTTTCAACATAGGAGATTTCACCATGGGCAAAATTTAGGCCCACTGGTGTCAACTGCATTGACTTAACAAGAACTGCACCTCCTGAGCCTAGAGGCTTGTCTACCCAAGAAAGTCGCACTGGTTTAACTGAAGATTGATTTTAAACTGCTTTGCTTAAACCAGTGCAAAAGCCTGTTTGGATGCTCTCATTTTTGCTTAAACCAGAATTATTTCAATTTATCCCAAATTGATTAGGAATCAGTGTAAACGAAACTGAAATAAGAATCCACACAGGGGTTTATACCAGTTTAAAAATTTAAGTTAAACCAATGCAACTTTCTCATTCAGACGAGACCTAGGTCTGAATTTGTCTCTCGGTATACGTGGGCTGACCTGCCTTCCGTTTTGCTTTCTAGCTGTTGACTAATACCTATCTCCATAGAGACAACCTTACAATAAGTCTTATTATCACAAGAGATGATGATGATGATGATTTATCTACAGCATCCAAAAGCATGCTAGGTGCTCGACAAACAAATAAGGACACGTTCCCTGTCCTGATGAGTTTACAGCCTCAGGGTTAGATTTTAACCTGGATGACACACCTACACAAGGCCAGAAGAGGAATTAGGAAACCCCATTCCTGGTTTTAGGCACGCAGAAACAAAGAAGTACTGTGCTGCCGCTACTCCCCAACCCAGGGCAGGTGGGCAAGGAGTGGGTGCAGCACAGCTGGGCTGGAACAGGGAGGGTAGCAGTTTGCTGCTGGTAGAAGCCAGCAGGATGTTACTACTTCCCTGGAGCAAGGAGAGAGCAGGGGAAGAATGGTGCCTCAAACAGGAATCTCTGCAACAATAACAGCAACAAACGATGGAAGGAGGGAACCATCATAGTTACAAAGAGGAGCTAATCTGGTTCCACAGGTATTTTTATATGTACACATCTGGGTGGTAGCATGAGGCTATCGATAGTATTATATATAGATACAGGTATGTACACACACACACATACATCCACATACATGTGTACATTTAAATATACAAGCATACACCATTTAAAAAAACGATTTATTTTAAATATTTTAATACATTTACTGACTCCAAATTAACTAAATACTGCCACGCCCACTGAGATATCTTTGTGACCCAGAAAATAGGGCCTAAAGGCTGAGCAGTTAGTTATGTCACCTTATAACTCTCAAGGTTTTGAACTATTTACAATAGTCCTCCCAGCTGCACAGGTGTCAAAAATATAGCAAACTGTATTGTGCCGAAAAAGTAACTTTGACAGCTCTAATTTACTGAGACTGAGTTGTGTGACAGCGTAAACAAATCATTCTTGTCAAAGCCTACATTGAAAATGGAGTAAATTGATTGCAGAGTGAAGTGCCCTAGTAATTTCAGGCTGTATTGTGATTTCATTTGTAAAACTCTTTGGAAGGGGCAAAAAATTCCTGTCTTTTCATAACTGGCTCCGATTTTTGCACTAGTCAGACTGGTAGAAGGATATGCTGTTTAAGAGCATGCTGTTATTACCAGTGCTTTTCCTGTGTAACCCTGTTACTATGTATTCAGGGAAGTAACATGAGAATTCTCCAGAGATCTTTTGTACAAATATACAGTGGAGATCAACAAGAAACCTTCGGAGTGAACAAAACATTTTGTATGTGTTTTCTTACTTCTTCTGTAGCAGCGGAACATGGGGACTGATGGAAGCACCAACATAGCATGCAGTTTCTTACTGGAATTATTTTTATGCGCATGAAGTATTACGAAGCAATTATTATAATAGGTCTTTTTACTCAGATGCAATATATAATCTCTGAACTCACAGATTGTCCTCACCTGAAGGGGTATGGCAAGTTTCTGAGAGTATGTAGTAACTGACAGTGGCTTGGGGTTTTTTAATCGCTGAATAAAAAAGGACAGATATAAACTTTGTTAAGATAAGCAACAGTGAAACTTGCATGTAATGCAGCCAGTGAAGCTAACAATCCTCAGAGCAGAGAAAGTGAAGCCAATAAGTTATGCTAGACAGGCACTTACAGAGGTCTTCTGGGGTCATGTTTACTAATCTCTCTCTCGCTCTCTTGTCAGAATGTTATGATTCTGAAGAAGCACAAGGCATGCAAAACACCGGGTAGATAGTGAATTACATAAAACACAATACCGTCACACTTATACAAAAATAGTTAATGAAAAACAAAAGCTGCATTTAACCAAAGGATACATTTAAAAAAACCCAAACCCTCCACTAAGGCAGGAAGACAATAACTGGGTTTTGTCTTGTAAGAATGGTTTTGTCCTCTTTGCAATGAATGGTTTTAATAATACCCTCTCCACCAACCTATTTACTTGGTACAGCCCTTTGACTTAAATTCCAGATGACTCCCTCTCTGGTTTGTTTTCTTACACAGGAGGTATAAAACCTTCTACTCATATCTCCAAAGGAAAAGCAATTCTCATTGTTTCACTAATATTCACCTTTTGTATTCATCTTAAAGCTTCATAAGGTCAACATGAAATAGGGAAACAGAGCATTAAATTTCTAAAATCAATAGCATGTACATAAATTGACATTCATTACTTTACAGCAATTTCCAGTTTCTCCTTGATTGATTAAAGCTAGGGGTTGAAATAAGTGCTTTTCCCCTGCCTGGAGAAATTCCCAATTGTCCATGCTGTGAACCTTCCATTATGAGACATGAGACAGCGGTAGCAGTACATGGTTCATTTCACACTGCCACAAAATAGACTTGTCATTCCACAATCGAAAGTAAGGAACCTGATGGAAGAGCAATGTGTCAAAAACTTGTCAAAAAGAGGGTTGCGCTTAATGACAATAGAGAACAAGGAAACCATATCTTGAGCCAGCTTTCACATACCCACAGTAATGTGGAAAAACTATCCCTGTAATTTATTTACTGTTTGAATGTGCTGTTGAACTGCAATTCATATTTCATCCTAATTAATTCTGATTCCACATTAATTTATAGAAGATAAACATTTACAATACAAATAAAATGAGTCAATTTATAAAAGCAGAACAAAAAACACTTGACAATGAGCTGTTTAAATGAACACTCGAAAAGAAAAGAAAAGAATATATTTGCTCTCCAATGAAAACAATGTTGGCAGAATAATGCTGTATAAAATGCCCTATTAGTCAGTGTGTTGTATTCCATGTCGATAAACGTAACAACTTGAGCTCTCAAGAATGATTTGTGGAGACCATGAGTAACCACAGGGCAAAAGTCTCTGCTGCAAAGGAGCTGCACCAGTTTACACCCGCAGAAAATCTGGTCCTCTGTACCAGTCACACACCCTTAACAGGAAGAGCTGTTAAAGAAAAAAATATGTTCAGGGAATACATTGTGTGGAGGTGACTCTTTTAACACCTTTACACAATGAAGATGATGAATCTGGTGTCTTAACCTGCTAACAGTGGGTGGTAGCAGAAAGGTAATCCCCAAAGGTCCTGATTATAATGAAGCTGTGTAGACAAAAGCCATTGTTTTGATTATTAGTTACAGGAGCACATGCATGCATGTATGCTATATATACTCCGAATATTTCTTCATGGATGGGCTGAAGGGGGAGATCTAGTGGTGGGTGAGCCTGCAAAGTATTAAAAGTTAAAATCAGAGCAGAATCCAAAAGTTTGGCTGCATAATTGAAACTCTTTAGTCTAAAAATCAGGCTAGAACGCCCACAAGAAGGGCACTTAATGATGACATTTCCAGTACATCAAGGTTTAGCCAAGACTGGAAACTCTGCAAAAAAGGGCTCCCCCCGCCTCAATGTATTTTTGGCTGAGCCCATCAAATGCTTTTCAAAAGTTTATCAGAGAACCTTCAGAATGGCTTACGTTCAGTTTGGTCTGAATTTTCATCTGAAGTTTGGTCAAATCGTATGCAAGCTGAATCACCTGACCCACGTCCAATAGGAACCTCCACTGATATTAAGTCAGGGTGGCTTTGGAGAATTAACGAATAGTTTCACAATAGCTAGAAAAACATCTGATTGCATTGGAAGTTTACCAGTGCACAAAAGCAGCTTTGTGTGGGCCGGACTTTATGAGGTGTCATCCTCCTCCTGTCAGTAGGTGCGGAGTGCTGTCAGTTCCCATGGACTCAGCACCTGGCAGAAGGGGTTCAGCACCTCACGGGATCAGACCTTGTGTCTGCGACATATCAAACTTGTAAAATTCACAGTTCCCAGTTCTCACTGGAAGAAGAAACACAAGTTGATATTCAGTGGGGCCAGAATGTGTATGCGTAGGAAACAAGTGCTCATCTTCACACTTTCATATGGCTCATATTGCTGTCAGACATGTTGGGGGATGGGGGTGTCCTACAACTCCATGAAGTTTACCTTACCCATTTACCACATCCATCTCCCGCCCCGAGAGGAGGCATTCATGAAGGAACGTAGGTGAGACCTAAGAAACTTTGCAGAGTCTGAGGATCTGTGGAGAAATCTGATTCCATCCCCATGGAAACTGGCATATCTACATGGAGAAAGAACAATGAGTACTTGTGGCACCTTAGAGACTAACACATTTATTTGGGCATAAGCTTTCGTGGGCTAAAACCCACTTCATCAGATGCATAGAATGGAACATACAGTAGGAAGATATATAGAAATAAGATCTGATATATATATATATAATATATATATATATATATATATATATATATATATATATATATATATATATATATATATATTCCTACTGTATGTTCCATTCTGTGCATCTGATGAAGTGGGTTTTAGCCCACAAAAGCTTATGCCCAAATAAATGTGTTAGCCTCTAAGGTGCCACAAGTACTTCTCGTTCTTTTTTGGGTTCCAGACTAAGACGACTTCCACTCTGAAACCTCTCTACATGGAGAAGTAGTCCTTCTGTGCTGTTCCCAGGCCTTCCCTCTCCCTGGCAGCAGAGTTTATTCTGGAGCATTGCTGCCACTGGACTTTTTTGCAACCCCAGGGCTTTGTGACCCCACTACGGAGAGCAGAGAGGAGATGCTAATACTACTCCTAGCAGACCATTTAATAGGAGAACATACACCGGGTTCAGATGGGAGCATTCAGTACAGTTTGCTGCACAGCGTTCATGTGGAACAGCTTCTGCAGGATCAAGTGGAGAGGGAAGCGTGCCACAGAATCAACACGACCTGCTCCGAAATGCCCCAGAAAGTATCACACACTCTGGCTCCCCGTTCTGCTGAGCACAAGAGGGGAAAGTAGGGCCTTATGTATTTAGTTTGGAAAGAAAAATAAATTAAAAAGAGGGGAGGAACACAGCGTCTTCTTTTTAATTATTTATTTTCTAGTACAACGAGGGCCTGAGGTGCAATTGAATCTGTGCCTACAGGTCTGGGTCAAAGAGGCCTGGCAAGAAGCTAAAGCACATTTTTGTGATAGAATCCCAAGGGTGCTCTTTTACATGCTTCCCCCTGCTCTCACTTTGGGGCCCTTTGGTTTTACCATTAGCCCATCTTTGTTAGACCATAATTAGCCTCCATTAAAAAAAGTTATTTTTTTTAATGCACTGGCCCATGGAAATTGTGCCATGAGGTGGCTCCTGTATCTGGGTATCTTCTAGGGCTAGGCCTACTGGGTCATTAGATTGGGGAGTCGAAGAATACATTTTGTGCTCAATATTTTTGTGTTAGCTGTAGGATGGGGAAAATTCCAGTTGGAAACAGATAGTAATTTTATTTAATTCCGGATTTTCTTGTTCACAAGGATTTACAAAAAACAACAGGACTAATAAGAGAATTGGCATTTGTAGACAAAAGTATATTTTATTTTACTTCTACTTCTATTTTAATTCTACTTTGACTCAGGGGAGGAAATGTATTCCCTTCCATGCGGTAATAATGCCGAAGAATCTGAAAGTGTAGAAAGCTTCAATAAAGGTTGTGTACATGTTTGTGTGTGTCTGGGGGCCAAGGAGGGAAGAGGGCATCACTGAGGTTTTCCCTCAACTTCAGACTCTCCAGTGTCTCCATTTACAGTGTTTACATTTACTCCATCAATGTTCTAAAAACTGAGTCCTCTTTTGGCATTACTGAGAGGAAGAAGTATATTCACACTCCATATTTAAGAAGAATCTTCTAATTGAATTAGCTGGTTGTTTTTAAGGGCCTTTACCCTACAATTCACAATTTCCCCTTCCCCCCCATTTGCAGAAAAAAATTCCTGTCACTGTGGGGAGTCGCCCTTAGGGATGTACTACTATAAGCCTCTTGCATTGTGCTGCCTATGTCTTTGTTCTTGACCTGACCTAAAAACGTGCTCTCTTTACGAGTCACAGAGGATTTATTCTCTGAGTTAGCTTAGTCCTGGCTTCTTTTAGGCAGAAAATGACAGTTTTGCTCAGTTGTGTCAAATGACCTGCGTGTTTTATGATGTGGGTGATTGTCCATCAGGATCTGAGCTGAAGCCACCAATGTAACTGAACTGAAGAATACAACTGCCTGGAAATATTTGCCACACAAACATTACTCTTGTGGGTGACAGCAGGTTTTGAAGTGGGTAAACAGTCACCTTACTTTCCTTGAGGGTTTTAAGCCTAAAAATGTCAGCATATCATAATACTCTACAACACTTTCCTTCTTTGTTTAACAAAGTGTTTATGGTTTCTGGGCCAGATCCTCAGCTAGTGTAAAGTAGCTTAGCTCTCATGAAATCAGTGGATCTACACTACTTTACACCGGTTGAGAATTTGGCCATCTGATGGCTCTGTCCTCACCAACTTAAACCTTCATCATCTGCCTCCTGCTTTCTTTTAAACCAGCTCAGAACAGAAAGTGCACAGTCTTCATGCTCAACTCTATGGAAGGGATCTCTCTGTATTCTGCAGGAAGTCATGTTTTATGTTGCAGTCATCAGATCTTCTTGCTATGAGATGAGGTATATTATTCATGAATTAGAATGGGAAACTATTGTTCCAGAGTAGTGAAAATATGGTTCCAAAGTAGTATTTGTTTGGCTGAATCCACTTGTCCAGAGAGGAGGCAAAACTTGTAGGAGGAGGAGGAAGTATTTGTTGTTTAAATTTAGATTCCAAACAATTCTTTCTCCTGAGCAGATTCTTTTCCTTCCTAGAGTGATCTAATCTAGTGGCTTGAGTGTAGGTATCAGCGAGCCCTGAGCTCTCTATGACTCCCTCAGCAGAATGGGAATAATATCCAACTCTCTCTCTAAGGGACAGAAGTGGTTCAATGATTATTTGTCCAGATCCTCAGCTGGTGAAGTCAGTGAAACTTGGTGCCAATTTATACCAGCTGTGGATCTGATCCTACATTTTTAATGCCTTTTGAAGATATAAAAAAAACCTCTGTATGATTCTAGCCCTCATGCTTATGGAAAAAAGCCTGAAAACAGGACTGAATGCACCCCAAATGCTGAAAACCCGGAAGAGGAATAAAGAGAACTCAATTTTTTTTTAAATCTCATAGTTTTGGGGTGCCTGACTCATGATTTTTGGATGGTTGGAGTTGGTAATAACAGAAAGATATTCCATGACTGGAAGAGATTAGACTTATAGCAAGGTTTCAGAGGGAGAAGGGCTTGTGTACTGTACATAAAATAAGCACCTCATGCCAGCCCCTTACCTGTCATCCACACTTTCAAGCCCACTTTGATTTTACATCCTGCCATTTAAAAAACATGCAAATGTTCAGTTACACCAAGTTAAATGCTGAGGCTATTTATTTTACAGGTCAAAGTAAAAGCACACAGTTACAATTTTAAATGGTAAATCACTTTACCAGATCATACCATGGGGGAATTAAATACTGTACAGTACCTGGATTCTTCTGTGACTTCCAATGCTGCATTCAATAGGAACATATTTGTCATTAGAGGGGGAAGGTCAGAATGTATGGCTGCTTGAGACCTGCAGTGTAATCAGGGATCTGGAGGGTTAAATCTCACAGAACTACGGAAGCTAAGGAACCGAGTTCTCATTGCTTTCGCCATTTATGGCCAGGTTGTGCTTTTAAGCCCCAGACCTGCAGTCTGGGGTGTGCAGAGGTGCACTGAGCTGAGAACTAGAATTCTTTGAGGAGGGTCAACAAGCATGTGGACCAAGGGGATCCAGTGGACATAGTGTACTTAGATTTTCAGAAAGCCTTTGACAAGGTCCTTCGCCAAAGGCTCTTACGCAAAGTAAGCTGCCATGAGATAAGAGGGAAGGTGCTCTCATGGACTGGTAACTGGTTAAAAGATAGGAAACAAAGGGTAGGTATAAATGGTCAGTTTTCAGAATGGAGAGAGGTAAATACTGGTGTCCCCCAGGGGTCTGTTCTGGGACCAGTCCTATTCAACATTCTAGATTCATAAATAATCTAGAAAAATGGGTAAACAGTGAGGTGGCAAAATTTGCAGATGATACAAAATTACTAAAGATAGTTAAGACTCATGCAGACTGCGAAGAGCTACAAAAGGATCTCTCAAAACTGGGTGACCGGGCAACAAAATGGCAAATGAAATTTAATGTTGATAAATGCAAAGTAATGCATATTGGAAAGCATAATCACAACTATACATATAAAATGATGGGGTCTAAATTAGCTGTTACCACTCAAGAAAGAGATCTTAGAGTCATTGTGGATAGAGTTCTCTGAAAACATCCACTCAATGTGCAGCGGCAGTCAAAAAAGCTAACAGAATGCTGGGAATAATTAAGAAAGGGATAGATAATAGGACAGAAAATATGTTGCCATGGTACGCCCACATCTTGAATACTGTGTGTAGATGTGGTTGTTGCATCTCAAAAAAGATATATTGGAATTGGAAAAGGTTCAGAAAAGGGCAACAAAAATTATTAGGGGTATGGAACGGCTTCTGTATGAGGAGAGATTAATGAGACTGAGACTTTTCAGCTTGGAAAAGAGATAGCTAAGGGAAGATATGATTGAGGTCTATAAAATCATGACTGGTGTAGAGAAAGTAGATAAGGAAGTGTTGTTTATTACTTCTCATAACAGAAGAACTAGGGATCACCAAATGAAATTAATAGGCAGCAGGTTTAAAACAAATAAAAGGAAGTATTTCTTCACACAACACACAGTCAACCTGTGGAACTCCTTGCCAGAGGATGTTGTGAAGGCCAAGACCATAACAGGGTTCAAAGGGGAGCTAGATAGATTCATGGAAGATAGGTCCATCAATGGCTATTAGCCAGGATGGGCAGGAATGGTGTTCCTAGCCTCTGTTTGCCAGAAGCTGGGAATGAGTGACAGGGGATAGATCACTTGATGATTACCTGTTCTGTTCATTCCCTCTGGGGCACCTGGCACTGGACACTGTCGGAAGACAGGATACTGGGCTAGATGGACCTTTGGTCTGACCCAGTAGGGCCATTCTTATGTGCTTGTGGCAGACACCATGGGTGAAATTCTGGCCCCACTGAAATCTATGAGTATTTTGCCATTAACTTTGACAGGGACAGGATTTCACCCCATAACTGCAGGGATTCTGTAGGTGCTCCTGCTACACTCTCCATGAGCCAGTGAAGGGGCAACGAGAACGTGATCCTGCTCCAGCCTCACTCTCCCAATCCTGAGTGCCACGTACTACCATAAGCACAAAGAGCTCAATCCTGCACCCTTATTCCCAATGAATAGTGCATACTCCTGTGAGTAGTTCTATTGACTTCCCAAGCTTGAGAAGTCAATGTGACTATTTGCATGAGCAAGTACTACTCACTGTGAGTAAGGTTTTCAGAATTGGGCTCTAGGATTGTACCAGATTACCCCTTTGTATCCTCTCCCCACTTACCCTGCATACTTATCCAGTGGCAGGCACAATGTAGCCCTTAGTGTATACACACACAAGCACAGAAAGCCATTTCAAGTTTGTGAACAAAGTTTGCTTAGTATGAAGTTTGGGATAATTTTTGCAAAATCAATATTGTTTGATACATTTCACTGTCACTTCATGCAATGTTTGCTAATACCCGTGTTGTTGTTACTGTATCTGTGGGTTTTGCAACAGGAAACTCTTACTCCTGACCTCAAGGGGTTAAAGTAACATGCACCTCCCTTAATCAACAACAGAAATAACAGCTTTTATAAAATACCCAATTCATTTTGGATGGATTCAATTTTATCTCTCCACCATGCACTGCTGATTTGCCAAACAGGAGCATAATTGTGTGCACTGATATGCTAATATGTACTCCTCTACTTACACTAGCCATTGACTTTATTTTTCTTCATGCCTCTGGCAGATAAAGGGCACACAATTAAACTTTTCTGTCACCTGGTCATACTTTGTTGATTGCTATTTAAAATTTAGCAGATGCACTTTCAGAGTAATTTGACAATGCAGTCTAATAACTGACTACAGTACACACACTTTACTGAAGGCTATTTATTTAGGAGAAAACATTTCACACATTTGTGTGTTACACAGAAGATGTTTTAATGAGGTATTGTACTTGCCTGTCATATTGTACTAGCTCTGTACAGGAAATGGTCTTATTAAAGAGAAAGACTGTCTCTTCTATGACCAAGGTTTTTGATATTTAGAAGGAGATTAAACAAAAAGAACTGCTTGAGCATTTCTTTGACATTCTAGCACACTATTTTCTAAGCTGATGCTCTCGGGGTGAACGGCAAAGAAAAGCAGAGAAAGGAGTACTTGGCTTCTTCTACTCCCTTGCCAGTAATAAGACCTTTCATAATCAGCAATAGTCAAAGATATTCCACTCCATCACAACCAAACACCAGCCATCCCCTGTGGAGCCAACAAGAATTTTCAATTGTCCACCCTTTTAGTACAGGTGCTTTTTAGGAATGACTTAGAGGACGGCTACTCACTGTGCAGCCATCTGGCTGCATCCAACCCCCATGTACTTTGTCTCCAGAGCTTTAAAATGAACAGCTTTAAGGGGAATTAAAAAAAAAAGATTGTCAGTTTTTTTCTGGTATATCTTTCAGGTGGGAGCTTTCTCTACCATGAAATGAACGGCGACATGCTACTCGCTGGCCAATTAAGGAGCAGCCTTCATGAATTCTAAAGGGAGTCCTGTCCAGTCTTCCATTCTCCAGGATGGTGGCCATAATGCCAGGCATCCAGGGTTAGGTGTATGGTTAAAGTAGAGAAGAATGTAACACACGCCCCAGCCCCAGAAAACAGAAAGGGTTTTTAGGCAGGTTTTGATTTTTAGAACAAAGATTTTTCCTTATAATGTAACCCCTTGGCAAAAATCAGTGCAGTTGTTCTGCTCTCCTTCAGTCTTTCTTTAAAGTCCCAGTCCTTTGATTTTCAGTTCCCCCAGTATCTTTCCTGCATTCCCTGTGCCCATTTGTACCTTGTTACTTCTATTCTGGCACTCTCTCTTCACTCTTCTTCCACTGTTCCTGTTTTTCTCATCTCCTTACACCTTGTTCTCATTCTTCTTGCTGTTTTTGATCTGTTTTCCCATTTCTACTCCTATTATTTTCCCCTTTTCATCTTTCAACAACTTTCACAGCCCTCTCTCATCTCTTCCCCCATTCTTTTCTGACCTTCTATTCAGCTTTCTTGTTTCTGAAAGGTTTTGATTGCTACTGGCTGGGCATATTGGATGCTAATTTAATTAACAAGCTACCTGAAATACCACACCACATCCTACAACTTACCTGACTACTACAAGTTATTTGAACTATAAATTACTGCCACAACCTTGTCATTTCATTTTTCATAGATGCTTGGCCAAATTCATCCCTGACTTCAGTGGCGCTTACACTGATGCCAAATGTCGTCCTTTGTGTTTTACAACAGGTCACGGTGCATGAAGTCTTCTCTTTTCTCTGCTACCATACTCTATGCATTTGCAATAAACATTATTCCAAAATGATCACAAACAAAACAAAAGGGAGAAAAATTCACAGAAAAGGTCAACAGCTACTTTGGTTCTAACTTTCACAGACATCTCAGGTTCTTCCGCTCCATCAGCCAATAAGTAGTAGTAGAATATCTTTGATACTTTCTGATCAGCATTATAGCAATTCGAACACTAGCACTTGAAAAACCACAGTAGAGATATAATCTGGCTCCCAGCCTGATAAGACCAGAGATAATACTGAACATCACCAATGGCAGTTTGCCTCCAGCACTGGCTTTCCAGGATCTACCCTATTTCCACTGAGAAATCTTAGAAAACCCAATTAGAGCTGCTACAGAGGCCAGTACAGCCAAAACAAACCATACATTAGCCAGGGAACTAGGGGTTAGTGGCAAGGTCCACCCTGCTCTGGTGATAATAGTAACCGAAGTTCTGATGATGGTCCAATGGCACCTCAAATCTCTAAAATATACTCCAGTTCCTGTCTCTCAGAAACAGCTGCTGGAAGAGGAAAATGCTCTAAAGTCCACACCAAAGGGCTTAAAAAAATAGAACAACAGTTGGAAGGAACCCCCGAGGGAGTTACAGTGCAGTAACCTGGAACGACAGAGATGGCTTCAGGTGGAGGAACTCATATTGGCAAATCTCTTGACAGCTTTATCTTTTTATTATTTGTAACAAACGTGATTGTCCGACAAACACTAAGAACTCTGAACAATGGGCCCGATCCAAAGCTGCTGTAAATCAGCATTGTGTGATTTCCCGAACAACAGAGCTATGCTGATTTATATCAGCTCTAGATCTGACGCAGCGTATTTAGTATATGTGAGTTGGTGCCTCCACAAAGAGAAAACCCCTTCCATTTTGCATGATGTTATCATCTTCTTTGAGAACTGCTATGCAGGCGAGTGTTTGGAGCCAGGCTAAGAAAATGGATAAAGGACAGAGTAGGGGCACGACCTTTCTCTAATCATAGGAGTCTGTTCTCCTCTTCATATACTTCCATGTAACTCCCACTAATGTTAGTGGAAGAACAGATCCCTTAGTTAAGGAAGGCCAATAAGCCACCCAAGCAGCCACTAAGAAATTAATCAAATAAGCTGTATTTCTGGTTCCTCGTGGAGTCTCCACACATGCACCCCCAAAAGATGAGGATGAAATGATAAGTTTATAACGTTGGGTTGAAGTGGCTTCTGGACTGGAACCCAGATCCTTCAATTTCTTTGCTCACTTGGGACAAGATATTGAGGAATCAGAACATTTCTCTACCTTTGTCAGGGAGTGGAGGGAACCCTGTTTACATTTATTAACTGGGTTGAGGACAGGGCGGGAATGGAATGTCCAGCTTTTTGAAATATATTACTGAGAAGGTCAAAGTACAAGAGCACATCACCATCATTCTCAGCTCTACCGAGCAATTCTGAGCCCTTGTTTTCATGATACTCTATGTACTGCAAGTAAAAAATGGTATAACAAAAGTTAACCTATATTTTTGTGCTTACACTTTTGTCATCCCTCTCCCATACTAGGGTCGTGGTTAATGTCTCAGTCGATGGTTAATTTTGGCTTTGGAGCTGTTAGGTTACCTCATCCTGCCTTGACCACTTTATATCCTTTGAATAAACTTTTCTTCTGAGTGAGTGATTCTTAGGGTTTTCTAATTTTAAATCATGAGACTATGATGAAGTCACTTTTCATTTGACAGTGTTTACTGGGAAAAAAGATGTTTTCCTGTATCCTGCATATATTCTGCGATGGACTTACATGATGCCAATCCCACCTACACGGTTGTACCTAGAGTCACTTGCACGAGTCCTCCTTGTGAATCAGGCTTAAAAAGCACACTCTACTTAATATGCACTGAAGCGTATGGATAGATTTTTTTTTTACTGTGACTGGATGCATCAGTGTTCTGCAGAGATCAGAAACACAGCAAATGTATTTTCCATCTTCATGATTTTATTTCAGTAGAACAATACTAAGCCGTTCATTGTTTTCCTACTCACAACACAGTACAGCACACCTCAGCTGTACTGTAGACATGATCATGAAAGTAAGGGTGTCATTAAAAAGAAAGGAGAGTTTAAATCCCAATAAGATAGGAATGCTCTGTAAGGCCCTGATTCAGAAGTCAGCTCCCTTTGACTTGACTGACGCAAGATCAAGCTTCAAATGCCAAAATCTATCAATTATCTTTTTTGAACCAACAACTATTTGCAAAGAGACATCCTACAATTTGCAGTGATATTGCAAGAATATGCAAATGCACCAGTTTTCAAACTGCTCTGGATATGTTACATTAACCTACTTCTCCTGCAGTGAAACTCCTTGAACATGCATTTTTTCCTGAATGCCTCTGCTAGGTACAGAGATGTTCATTCTTATCCATTCCCGTTCAGTACATTTTGGATTATGATCAAAATCATCAAACTCATCTCACCAGTTGTAACTTAAACTATACAATACATCAACCTAGTATTCAGTGTGCCCTATGCACGAACGAATTAAGCTGAACAGTCCTTAAAATGTCTTTGACATCTTGTTAACAGACAGAATCTTAAAAACTAGTGTATGAGCACTCATTCTTGGATCCACAGTTCACAAACACAGCACAAGAGACATTCAGCAAGGATTCAGACAAGTAGTAAAAGACTGCACAGTGTCTCAGACTTGTTTAATACAAATAAATCCCATTAGCAACACACACACACACACACACACACACACAAAAGGAGCAGAAAATTGTGTTTTCATGTGACACGTTTTCAGGTCTTGTGCAAGCAATTGCCTGCCTACTTATAGGAAGAGGATATGTGGTACCTATACTAGATGACCTCCATTTATTCTGCATTTTACATTGCGCACTTGTAGACACATGGTTCAATTAGTGTGAAACAAATGGCATAATTTCAGACTCACTAAACCTTGGAGACCTATATCGCCATGCATACACAGCATGCTGCATCCCTTCTCCTTTGTAAAGAAGCCACTTCTGAAATAAACTGAATAAATAACTCTTATAGACAGTACTGCATGGGATATTTAGAAATTGCAGCTATGATGGGCTTTCATTTATACCCAGGCGATCCTTGTGAAGTAAATGGTGAACAGATGTAATTGAATGGGTGTCATTGCAGGTAGAATTTGGCCCTACGGGTAGTCTGCTAATTGTGGAGTCAACCAAATAACAAGTCCCCCACTATGTAGTTGGATTAGCTGTGTGTATGATTTGCTATGAAGAGCCCTCCCATCAGCATAGGATCGAGTGGCAGCTGGGGACTGAGGAAGCCCCAAACTGACCCAGGGCCTTGACCCTATGCTAGATAGCAGCACAAAGTGTATGCTGAGACATGGAGAAAATGGCTAGAGGATTGCTATGCCACAGAAAAGCTGCAGAATGCCAGCTGGAAGTTCTAGAGTGTAGCATGCCCTGGCCGCACCCCAGCATGCCCTTGTCCCAACCTTCCCTTCAGTTTGGTGGTAGAATTTTAACAAGTGGCTCTTGGGAGCCCGCAAAAGCTTGCTTCGGTGTCTTCTTCCTTGCATGATTATGTGTGTACAAATCATACCATACGCTGTACAAACCCTGCACAGTGGGCCCGATTCTCAGCTGCATCAAGCTTCTGCTCCTGAGAGAGGGGCAAAAGAGAGCCAATTATGGTTCTCTGTTCCTGGGGCCAGTTCTATGCCCCTAGATTAGAACAGACTGGGCGGCGGCAGGGGGTGGGTGGGGCGGCGCATTGAACAACACCAGCTAGCTATGTGATCCAAGGTTTCTGGCCACATCTCCAACATGTTCCTCCTCACCCTTGACACTCCGTGTATGGTGGAGGCTGCACTGGTGCGGAGTTGGAGGGGCACATAGGAACCAACTATGTTGGTAGTATGCCCCCTGGGGACTCCCCCAAGCCAGGGGAATCCCCACTTGGGTAGCACCACTGCCTTTCTGCTCCCTTTGCACCACCAGACAGGTCCAAGAGAGTCTAGAGGCCCAGAGAAGCTGGTGT
Organism: Macrochelys suwanniensis; assembly: GCA_033296515.1. Classification (NCBI taxonomy): domain Eukaryota; kingdom Metazoa; phylum Chordata; order Testudines; family Chelydridae; genus Macrochelys; species Macrochelys suwanniensis. The sequence continues at coordinate 93,585,325 of CM065783.1, forward strand.
AAAGTCCAGGGGACACATTCTCCAACTTTAGTCATCCAGCTTCTTCACAAGCTACAGCTGCACAGGAGCAGCCTAAAGGCCCTCAGAGACTTCATGTCAAGTGTAGTAGGCCCTCACTCTGCCATTGCCTTACCCTTACCTTATGCTGGGGACGGAGCGGTTGGCTCCACCTTTCTGTTGGAGAGGGAGCGTTTTCATGTACAGGTGGAATTCCACACTGGCTATTTCTGACTTCTTTAAGGCCACTTTGCACTCCTTATATGGCATGACATGGCCTTAGGCTAACTGGAGAACCCCACTCTGTATGCAATAGCAGGAAGCATGCAGTTTTCAAGCAGTTTATTGAATGCTTATTAAGTTGCCTCCTCAATAATGTGTTATGTGTTTGCATACTAAAGTTTTTTCCGGTGGGATGGAGTCAGAAAAAAAGATCATCATTAATGAGGTGATCTCAGCACTGAATTAATCAGGCATATTTTTGATTCAGTTCTAATTTTGAGAATTAAAAAGCCTTTGATTTTCATAAAAAGCTGTTGCAGCATGTCAAAGAGAGAGGAAAAAGGGGGAAGAGAACCAGGCAGAGAAGTAAACATGATACTTCCCCCTCCAGAAATGCCACGTGAATGTTGCAGTTGACTCATTGAACAGAAGTGCTTTTCCACAGCAGCCACACACTTAGTGATGACAAAGCACTGACACCTTACTGGTGATGGTACAACATAGTCAGGCATGACATCTCGGGTGAGGTACACTATGGGTAATGCGATTGCCAGAGCACGCACGCTGCCAAGATTTGGCCCACCCTTTCACAATGTACAAACAAAGCCAGTGCAGACCTTTAGGCCAGGGATACAAGGAACTCATATTCTCAAACAAAGGGAATTTATGTTCCCTTATGGATTGATAGTAAAATGCTTCCTGACACTCCTGTAAAGTGAGTTATCCAAAAGAAAACAGCCACATTAAAACAGGCAAATCAGCACTTTATCACGAATGGCATCATCTTTAAAAACTCCCCTATATGCCACACAACAATTGACATTATTCCAAAGAATTCAAGTGCCCTAAGGGAAATTGTTCAGCCTTCCTGTTGCTTGCAAGAGCCGCAAGAGGTTAGGTTTATTTAGGATGGAGATGGACTTGTCAAGTCATTGCACAGGATGATCTTGAGGGAAATGCTAATGCATCAACTCGAAGGTGTTTCCGCGGTATAAATGCTGCCCCCCCCTCCCGAATATGTAAATTGCCAATAATGATTGGCATTCACAAATGTGCCTCCAAGCAGGTTAGGGATAATTAATAAGGTATGTAGACACCCAGTTGTAGGAGCCAATTGTGACAAATCCACAAAATAATGAATCTATTAATAGTTAATGATGCATGTCAAGAAGAGCTCAGTTGTGGGGTTCTTCCTCTTTAAGCACATATGTTATCACATGTTTTGCTTCAGCTGGTCAAGCTGTAAGCCTTTCTCCCCCTTACAATGGCCTGCTTTGAATCTAGGCAAGATGAAGTAATGGAAAGCTGCAAGCCTGAATACCATCATGTCTATCATGAAACAAGATTCAACAAGATTTTCAATTTGTACATGTGCTGGAATATCAGCAATAAGACGACTCCAATGTCAAACAAGTTTAAGCATTAGCTGAATTGCTTTATGAGCATTATACTAGTACTTAATACTGCATACATTAAACACAATTAACATTGTTCAAGCTACCCCATCCCTATATTCCCAAAACTGCTCCATGGATATTTTTACAAGAGAAATATGTTTTGTTTTTGCAGTTCAAAGGATCTGATCTCAGAAATAATGCAAATGTATTGGCACTATTGCGATCGAATGGTGTTTGATTCACGTCAGGGATCACAGAAGCTCATACTTCTAAACATTCTCTCACAAGGTTTATCTTATATTAACAGAAAAATGATGGAAGGGCAAAAGCGTTTTAGGGGTAATATCTGGTGTATATATTTCCTGAATTAAACATTACATTATCTGTCATAATGTAGTAACTAAGGCCCCAAAATTATGAGTTAATACCGTTTAAGAATTGCCCAAGCATCAAGGTCTTTTAGAAAAGATAGAACAGAGGGCTAAGAGAATAAAAACCCAAGATTAACAAGTAGATTTCTTCCATAGTCTGAGGAAACTCAGAGTTGCTGTAGCCTTTCACCAGAATGTATTGCTGGTGCAGGTAAAGAGACTTCCCTCCTTTCCCTGTCTGTGAATGAATTAAAAAATAAATTAACATCAAACATTAAGATATTATATGAAGTGCCAGATACAATAGAAAAACAGGGAACATGACAGAATCTAATATTATGATTAAAATGTGTATAAAAAGGTAGTAAACTACAAGTGATTCAGCGTTGACCAAATATCGCAAACTTTAATGGCAGGGTTTACCTTATGAGCAGTCCCTTATGGGAAAGAAAAGGGGTTGTGTTCATATTGATTTCTTTTAGTTTAAGTGTCAAAGTGAAGAGGTCAGGCTAATGTTTTCAATCAAGCATGCTTATGCTATCTAATTAGTGAAATACACCTGTGCTGTGGAAGGCAACAAATAAAAGGAACTAAAACCAAATTGTGTCTTTATAAGGACACTTGACTGCAGAGTGGAATAATCAGAAAAGTAACTGATTAACAATGCAGAGACTCCGCTCAGCATACCAAAGTCCCACCAAATCAGTCAACTGACCATTTCCCGAATCTAGGTACCCAGATAGTAAGGAAATGTACATGCTTGTGTATGCGCTTTAAAGATTGTCACAGATTTACTGAGTGTCTTTGTTTTGTAACAGGTTCCAATAAAGATTGGTGTAAAGTGGCTTTAAAACTGAACAAAACATTGTTGACTAAGATTGTAGAACACTGTACATCTGCCTGTCATAGTTAATGGTTTCATACTGCCTTCCAAGTTCTAGGTGTAAACAGACATAAAATAAAAACCAGTTGCCAAGCTTCTTGTACTGCACTCACTCTATACAGTTTGTCATAAATGCAGGAGATTATGATAGTTAGGAGTGTTAGATCCTGGGGCTAATATAATTAATTGGGAAATAGGTAATAAGGATTGACTACTATAAATTCATTGGGAAGGAGATCCTGGTGAACTGGCATGTAAGTAATTGACAAAATTGTCTTGTGATCCAGGTTTGGATTGTTTTTCCTCTGATGTGTTAGCAACACTGGAGTTGATAGCCAATTGGCACAAGTGAGGCCCTATTCTGAGGACACGTAGGCAAAAATCTAAACAAAGTCACCTTCCCAACATAGTGATTGAATATGTGTGATTTTCTCTTGGGGTTGTGTGATTTGATTCTGAAAAATGTAATGGTTATATTGACCAATTTACTAGTTGGTGTTAGCCAAATCTTAGTCCAATACTATTTTTGCCTTCTTATATCCTATTCTATTAGTTGCTGTTGTTAAGGATATTAAAGAAAACTCTATAGAATTAGATTCAACTTTCAAGTCCTTTTCTTTAGTGAAGCAATAGAAATTAAAAGAACCCTATGAAAGGTGGTATGGGTAATTAGTTAAGCGGGTGCTTAACTAAAGGTTTATTTTATACCCTATCTTTCTTATAATGAGTATATTCAGAGTGTTACTGATGCATCACTAGCGGGATATTGGAACATATCAAAATGAAGTAAGATGTAAATTAAACATAGTACCTTTGGAATGGGAGGAGGCATCAAGGGAAAGAAATACTGAGAATTCAACAGACATTATGATGTAATGAAGACTGTTCTTAACTCTATCCGACTGGCTGTTTGAAATGTACTGCATATTGATGGCAAAACATTATGGAGTGTCCTTGTGATGTTAATTAGGCCGAAAAACTGACCTACTACAAAAATTGTTCCTTGATACAAATTTTAGGTTCATGTTTCCTCTGACAGATTTCTTCTTAAAACTGATGATCTCACTGGCAGGAAAATGAAACTAATTAAAGCCTCTATATACTGTGGGTTGTAATCAGAGATGAACCCAAACCAACACCTCGATCCAAACTTTGGGGAGGTTCGAATCCAGATCCACACTTAGTGGCTTGGGTTCCTCACTAGTTATAAGTAATATGGTTGGAGATAGCATTTGTGAATGTGTGTATGTCCATGTGACATACACAGTGAGTTGGGTGGGTTTTAATTGGATGTTGTTGAAAATGGCTAGATTTAAGAGGAGACTCAAAATGATCTGTTTTAATCAGTGAAATGCTGACGCAAAGGACTGCAATGAGGAGAAACTTTTAATGTGAGTTAGATTTTAGGCTTAATTAACGTGACAGTGTCCTTTTTAGAAGCTTTCAAGCACAGTGTTTATGAAGAATAAGGAGCCTATAAAATTGAAGCAAATGCTTCTGAGTATATTTCAAAGATTTTTTTTAATCCCTGTTCTGCGTCTGCTTTTCTTTGTTTGTCTTTTCATAGTCACATCATTGGAGGTCATCAAACCTCATGCAACCATCAGAGGTAAAGAGCATTGGAGAGTTTGAAAAGTGCCGGAGCATTAATTAGTTTAGGACTCTTGAGTCTCAACTGATGTATTGAAGGTTACACAGTAAAAGGATGGTCTGAAAATGTATGAATGGATTTATAGTTAAAGCATAGGACCCATAAGAGATATGGGATCTAGTCCTCCCTTCACCACAGACTTTCTGTGTGACCGTGGATAAGCCACTTAATTTTTTTCTGATTCAGTTTCCCTATCTGTAAAATGGAGATGATAATGCTCAGAGGAATGTTGTTAGGCTATCTTCACTACTACTGTATTTGTGAGGCACTTGGAGATCTTCAGATGGAAGGTATTATTGAAGTGCAAAGTATCATTTTTAAATATCTATTTTATTAGATACAAGGAAAACATAGATTCACTATCCCTATATAGGAAATAGAATTAGCACTCCATACTCTACATGCAAGATAATTTAACATTTGTCTTTAATTTTTAATGGATTTCTGAAATGCAATTCAATTCTACAGATAACAATAAAGCAGCACTTGAAACAATCTTACCTAGAATATGATCGGTAAACAACTAATGCTTTATGGAAGGATTATTTTGCAACATTTTACATTAGATTTACTAGAATGATGTTTTCTGGAAGGGTCAGAAAATAGAGATTGCTTATGTTGGATAATATGTAAAATCCAAAAGTGCATACACACACTAGTATTTTACCAGGAACATTTCAAAAGCAATTTTCAGCAATGAAATTAAATATCTGATTCACATTTATCCTTAATAAAGGTGACACAACCCAAAAGAACAAAGTCTGGAGGTGGGCTGGCTTTAGCTGTCTCCTGCTTAGTACGAAGTATCTGCTATAACCATGTTTGCCATAGCACCCCGCCTCCAACCCCAATATTCCTCCCTGGTGGCAACCAATCAGTCATGGACCACCTGATCCTGTGTCATAACCTGCCCCTTCCTGGGCACACACCTTATTCAGCACTGGTGTTTCTGGGTTGCTAGTACAGCCCTTTTACCCCTCTAACCTGCCTGCATAACTCCCATTGACTTCAGTAAAGAGTTCTTTGTACAAAGGGCTTGCAGGGTTGAGCTGGAAGAAGCTTTAGGTCAAAATTTTGTGCTGTAAATTGATACATTGATTTTCCTTCTTGAAGTTTAGAAAAACAGAACTATGTTATATACAATAAGCTCACAATTATACCACCACACTATACTTGTCTTGGTGTTTCCCCCCCAGTCCTGGTTCATACACAGAAATTGCAATGGGGTTTAACCAAACTTTCACATTTCTTTATAAATTTGAAACTGGCCATGTTATCCAAAGATTCACTAAGACTTACAAGCCCTTTGAACAACCATCAGCTGTGATTTGAGTGAACTGAGGCCGACTTTTCATGTCAGAATCATTATAAATTCATGAGTTTAGCCTAGGACTAAACCTCAGGTCTGCGCCTAACCCAGATCAGAACACTGCCTCCTCGAACAATCAATCAAAACACAGGATAAATAAAGTAATTTGATCCTAGAACCCAAAGTGAAACTCTGGGCATGTGAATCCATCCAGATCAAAGAGAAGAAAATATTTGCACAACTCCTTGTGACTCAAACTCACCAAATCTCACACGGGTTTACTTGGAGGGCTCTGTCTCACCTTACCGTACAAACAACTCATCTCCCACCAAAAAAATCAAACAAAACCAGGGAAGAGCCAGACATGAAGTGGACTACAACACAAAAGCTGTGGCATTCATATTTAAATAACGTAAAAAACTCCAGACCCTGGGATTCCTCATTACAATGGTGCAGTTAGTGGGACAGAATGTGATGGGCTTACACCCGGTGGTACTTTACTCCACATTGTAGTCCCACTCATTCCAGAGGGGCTACTTGTGGATTAAGGCACTAACCAACGTGAGTAAGAGTAGTAGACTCTGACTCAGTGTAAGGTAAGGGTCAACAGCAATGGGTCCAAAGGAGCCTTTCCTGGTCTCCATGCTGCAGGATTAGAGAGCTGGCCAAGCTGCACTCTTCATGCCGCATCTCCAGGGAGATGCAAACCTCAGCGAGTTTCAAGTTTGCCTTGAAACCCAATGCCAAGTAAGTTTTATTTGCCTGTGAATTTCAGTACAAAAACTCTATACAGCTGTAGTCACAGTGGGACAGATCTTGTCACCCAAGTAAGAGTCAGGAAAGGGCCTACAGCACAGCAGAACCGGTGCTGTTCTCCTGTGTACGGGGGCAGGAAGAGGTAGGGCTCCGTGAGCCTCTGCAAGGAGTCTACACCAGGTGTGGGGTGCAAAGCAAATCTCTAGAGGTGCTCCCTATGCCCCAGCAAACAGAGAAGATTTGGGAAAGCAGCAGGGTTGGGTCCATTGGATTTGTAGGAGATGAGGAGTTACAACAGCAGCTCGGAAGCTGCATTAGTGGACATGGACTGGCTCTGCAACCTGGAGAGTAGGATAACATCCAAATAAATGCCAAGGACCTCCCCCAAATGCACGGCCTCTTCACTTTGGCTATGTGTTGGAAGAGGACTTTGGGTCACTGTGGGTAAGGTGGCTATCACGTAAAAGTGGGATAGTGGAACCAGTGCTTATGTGAGAGGACAGGATTTGTTTCACACACACAGAGAGATTTAATTTTAAGAGAAGGGGAAGTTCTTGCTGTGCTTATATTTTGTGAAGAGCAAAAAACCCAAATCATTTGGCAGGTTTGGTTTACACTGGTGCAGGCTGAGTAGAGAGCAGTGGAAACTGCCAGAAATTACCTGAATCAGGCTTATAACGTTATCTTTATGCAATGTGACTTTGTCTCAGGCTGAGATAGGGCACTGCTGAATTTGTAAATAGCCTACTTTCTAGCCCTCTGTTCCTCTCAACCTTTCGAACAACAACTCTGGTGTCATCTGCATTCTTTTCTGGAGGCCCCATGTGGAGCCACCTTGGTGCTGACAGAGATCTTGCCAACCCCTCTATTTTGGGTCAACTTCCATCCTGTTTTTGTCCATTCTCTCCCTCCCTCTCCCCATAGCTGTCTGACAAAATGACATCTGCCTTTGGCCAGGAGGACGAGATGAACTATCTTGTCCCAAGCCAATGACAATATTATATCTGTTGGATACCAAGCAAGGCGAAGTGGTAGGTAGTTCCCATTCGTTTTCATTTTTAAAGCACTAGGTCCCTGAGATAACATACCAGGCGATATACAGCAGTAAGAGTCTACTATAAAGATACTCTCTGAGAGGGAAGAAGGGACAAATTTTCAAACAATCAGGAGATGAGAGTGGGCCAACTGGCTGTTCCCTGAACATCTAGCCTGAGAATAGTGATTTGTGGGCTAAAAGGTAATGGGGCACTTGTAGGAAGAGAGAAGGCAAAACTTTTCTACTGTAGCATATTTCCTCTTTTTAATTTGGGATCCTTGGAAGCTACTAAAAATGCAACTGATCAGACAATTTGCACATGCACTTAGCTAGTTTGCAAGTCCACATGTACGCATTTTCTTACCTGCAAACTGGCTGGCATCTGCTGTTGGAAGATATGGACCGAGGTGTGCTACTGGTTTTCACTTATGCCTACGATTATTCCACAGCAATATACCAAATAGCTATACCTTGAAATCACAAATGTTATTATTTTAAATCAGCATCTTGCTCTGACATCTGATACACACGAGACCATACATTTCTGAAGGGGACTGACAGGGTGTGACACTTGATTTATAAGTTTTTTGCCAGGCCTCATGCTAAAAAAAAATAAATTAAGATAATAGCCAATGATAAGGTCATGTGATGCTGAAATGAGTCCATGCAAAGGAAGCTTAGGGCTTGTCTACAGGAACTATTAGACCATGGCAAGCCAGGGCTGGAATCCACCCCACACTAGCCTGCCATAGTCTAACTGTCTGTGTGCCCCCTATTGCACGTATCAACAGTTCGTTAGAGTGCTTTGATCTAGTTCTCTTTGAAACGCTAGCTCAAAGTGCAGTAATGAACTGTTAACGCATGTCAGCAGGAACCACACAGATAGACTGCGGCAGACGAAGGTGGGGTAGATTCCCACTCCAGCTTGCCGCAGCCTCACTGTGCGTGTAGACAAGCCCTTAGTTTACTCCCTCTCCATGGACAGGGCACAATGTGCTCTTATAGTATGCGTCTCAGGAATATACAAATGTGCAATTTTATTATGTAAACATTAAAATCATCAGAACATCTCTTTCCCTTCACTGCCTTCTGAAAGGTCCTCCTTTGAAGTGGGCTACGGACAGGATGCCAAATCTGTCATTTGGGGGTCACGTGAAAAAGCGATTAATCTGAGCATGGGAGGCAAGCTATCAGCTGCTTTCGGGAACTTTCAACCAAGAGTAAAGAGTTACAAAGGATCAATGATGATGTGTCCATGCACAACATGTATTTACTGTATTTCTCTCAGAGTCGACACTATTATTTGGATTGAGGAAATGCCCAGAGGCCCAATCCGGATCAAGGTCCCATTGCGCTGGGCACAGTACTCACATAGGAAAAACTATTTACCTCCAGGACCATGCAGTCTCAGCCAATGGTATCTGAGAACAGCTAACAGTTTTTCCGCAAAACTGTTTGTTTCATTGTCACCTTAGCTTTTGAAGCCGCTCCCTCTCCCTTTGTCTGTTTTCTCCACCTATTGCACCCTCTCCAACATGCAGACTCTGAGCTTTCTGAGGTGAAGACTTCCTTTTTGTTACTTGTCTGTATAATACCTAGCATAATGGGGCGCTGAACCTTGACTGGGGTTCCTAAGCAATATCATAATATAAATAATAATATTAATAAAAATAATCTTAATTTCAAATGAGATTTATAAAAGAATACACCAGGTTATCTGACTAATTCTTAGAAAACTGAGATCTCTAGATAATTTTTAAATGTGCCCATTTGTATTTGCAGGACAAACTCTCACTGCCAAATGCAGCTGAAATCTAGCAGTTAGAAAATCAGGAGACCAGAAGAATCTTGGAGTGAAATCCTGACTCTATTTGAGTCAATGGGAATTTTGCCATTGACTTCAATTGGGCCAGGATTTCACCTCTGGGTTCTAAATGTGAATGACCGACTTTGAGATGAGGGAAAGCCATTTATCCCCTTTCTGCCTCTGTCAGCTTGGCTGCCAAAATGGGTAAAAGTAAAGCCAAACTGCAGAACTGATGCTGCATCCAAAGTGCGCTTTCCTAGAAAAAAACGGGCTTGATTCTCCACTTGCCACTCATCAGTCTAACGGTGATGTCTCTTCACTGATTTCAGTGGAGTTACACTAGTGAAACGGTGTAGCAGAATTGGGCCTAATACATATACAATTAAAACTATAGCCTTCCATCCAAGGATTGTGAGATCCATGCTTTAGCTGAGTTGAGAATGCTTAATAAACATACTCCATTTGCATCTGTCTCTGTCAAGCCCTGAACACTTAAAGGATTTCTAAACATTATCTTGATAATTATTTTTCTTTTTCTCATTCATTCTGTGACTTATGTAAGATTTATAATATTTCTACTGGGAAAGCTTCATAATCAAATGAGCTTTCCCCTGTGAGGTTTTATACATTACCATTCAGAGGCATCGTCAGACTTTTACTATGGTAATATTTTCTAAATTGCTTTTCAACTTCTTTGTTACAGAAAACTGTCTAAATAATACGTTTTAAAGGCATTAAAGAGCTGCTGATGCTTCATGCAAAACTCTGAAAAACACTCCATTAAGAAAAAATTCTGCTGATACCATTCATCACACTGTATTTCTGTAATTCCTTTCCCCTCATTACTCATTGTACTCTTCTTGCATGAAGGCGAGCTCTTTGTTTCGGCTCCAATGGCTTATTCCTCCTTTGAACTTATACTCATCAGGTTGTGATATCACAATGGTTTTGAAAATGTCTATGCGGTCACCTTGGGAGGACACCGACTACAGGCAGGAGACGCAGTAGGGGCATGCAAAATCTTACCCAGGGCCTCCTAACATAACTAGTGATTTTGAGCGCCCAACATGAGACACCTTCAAGGGGCCTGATTTTCAGAAGATGGGTGCTCAGCATTTTCTGAAAATCAGGCTCCTTTAAGGTTGGGCTTAAAGTTGGGCTGCTCCCTGCATTCCCTGCACACCTCAAAGCAGCCCCAAAATAGAAAAGAAATGGGAGCCATGGTGGTGCAAATAACAAATCATCAGGCCCACTTTTTGCAATAAACAAGGGAAGAAAAATACAGAAAACAGGCCGCATATTAGCAGAATTATTTCTGCTGCAATTTTTCATGTCTCATTAAGAATCTCTTCAAACATACTCCAGCTGGAGTTTCGCGCCTTCTCTGCTTTTTATACTTTTAATATGGTCAACGTATATTTGATGAGGGGTTCAGGAAAAAAATAATTCTCTGCTTAGTCACCATATTCTTGGATCCAACAAATCAGCTAGAGTTTCATTCAGTTATTTTCCTGAGCACACAGAGTTTAACCAGAAAGTGTTCAGATTACATGAATTAATTAGATCTTTTATTAAAAAAAACCAGGAAAATGAGTTGCAGAGTATAATATAAAACACAGCAGGCTTTGACTTTCTGCCTAGAAGCTGTTTAAAAAAAATAATTAATAGGGAAATGAACAGTATGTTATATTCTGTGCAAAAATCAGAGATATCGAAGGCAAATATTTGCTTTTAGATTATGATGGACTCAGATTTATACATAAAAATGGATTTGAGATGTTAATTTAGCTAAATATGAGCTCTAATCAGTCATTCCTCCTGCATCATCTTCCATGGACATGCATAATAATAATATAGGTGTTCATATTGTAACTCAACCTTTCACTGCAAACCAGAGCCTGGAGATGCTTTTTTTCTCCTTATCCTTGAAACCCCTGGGCCCACCCTTAAGCCTGATCACACATTTAGAAGGAGCAGTTCAAAAATGAGATGGAGTATAATAAATTAATCTGGACTTAGTTGTTGCATAAAAGGTCCAGCAGGAGTTTGTTACAATCCCCTAGGACAAGAAGAGTGAGGAAAATGGAATACTGCACAATGTCATTAGGAAAGAAAACAGAGATAATAATGGGTGGGGGTGGGGGTGGGGGGAGAACTTTAGTATCCTTAATATTAACCAAAAAATCCTTGAATCCTCCTAGTGTAATAAAGATTGAAGTGCTGCTAGTGTACTTCCAGAGACGCAACAAAGAACAAGTTGCGTCTACATGTGTCCTTAAACTGTCACACAAAAACAAATTACAGACATCGGAACCATGATAGCCAGAGGACAACAACACGAGCAAGTCTTCGGAAATTGCCAACCTATAATTATGAATTCTAAAATGTTCTCTGCTGGGCAGATTAAATAGGAAAGGATACATACGCAGTGCAAACTGACACAGCTAAATTACCATGGTACAGCTCAAAGTCTAGGCAGTACACAAATGTATTAGGTGCTCTTTTGAAATAGACTTAGAACAACAAATCAGTAAAGGGGTTAATAACTGGGGCCACACCAGCTCTAAAGCCTGCTCTAGCTTAGCATAAATGGGACTTGTAATTGTTGCAGTGTGGCTCTGCTGTCAGTAGCAATGGTAGAAGCTGTAGTGTTGACAGGACATCGGCATTTTTATCACCTACCCAGTGCAGAGTTAAATGACAGTGCTTGAGCCTTGTCTACGCAATAGAGCTGCGCTGGTGGGCGCCAATGATGAACTATGGCACCCGTTTGTGCAGGTACAGACTCAGCTTTGCTACATGGTCTGAACATCTCCAGAACCACTAAATGCAACACTTGGGAAGGGGCAAAGAGTTAAAATGTGGGTCTTCTAACGCTCACCTGAAAATACAGGGAAAGAAAATAGGGGATGCAACCGCAGATAAAGGGTTGTCATATGTGACACATCCTCTCATCAGGTGACTATAGTATCCCCTGATAGTGGGATGGATTCAATCACCCAATAGGTCTTTTCCAGCTCTAATTTCTAGGTAGGTTACTACACACATGAAGCGAATGTTTCTTGTCTTAAATTTATATTGATTTTTTACAATCAGAAAATCACAAATGATACACACTTTGCAGTCGTCTCTCCCCCTGGTATGTCCAAACCAAAACTTTTATGTAATTAACTAAATCCCATCTGTTTTTGTTTCCTAGAAATTTAATTGGGTTACCAAGAACCTTAACATACCTGTACATAAAGCTAAACAAGGGCTTTCCTTGGAGAGCTCTGGGTATTTGGGGCCAAAGGGGCCAGGTCATCCAAATATGTTTAAATGATCTGGCAGTGTGGAAATCTTTCACTTTGTCTCTTTGGGCAAGATTCTAGTTGTTCCCTACGCATGTGCACAAGGGGAAGGTCAAGTGGACCCCTGCACAGGAGTTGGGGAGAATCCTACAGAGGAGTGCAATTATTGCTCCGTGACAATGCTCCCTCCAGTACCTGCTGTCTGAAAGCACCATACTCCTCCTGCCTGGGCACTGGTCAGGAGAAGAGAAGGGAGCACCTGGGAGGAATTCTGGCTGACTTAGCTAAAATTCCTCTTGGGAGCCCCACGAATGCTGTCCCTCTCTACACCCCAATCCAGCACAACTCCACTGCATTGAGCAGAAGCTCACCCTTTGTGAGAAGACATTTTAAAGTAGAGGGAGACGGAAGTGCATAACACTGCTTTAAAAAGACCTTTCATCATGGATCCTTTGTTTACGCTGTGACTCAAAAAGTGAATCTGAAATGGAACCCTCCTGGAATGTGAAAATTGGGGATGGGTACTGGCTTGATCCTATGCTCTATTCCAAATGGCCTATTTTTATTTGATGATATCAGAGCAGCTAATTCAGGATGCTGCAAAATGTCTTAAAGTTCCAAAGCAAACAAAAGGCAGCAACACAGAGTTTCAAGTTAAAAACCTGCAAATTGAGCCGAGCTGGGTGCTCCAGATTAGCCAAGGACTTGTGAAAGAAGAGGGTGACGAACAGAAATATACATTACACAGAAAGGTGCATTAGAAACAGAATTAAATTAACACTGCAGTAGATAGCAGGGAGAAAAATAAACAGGCCAGCTGCTATCAGCGCTCTAGCCAATATCCTAGGTGACTTCAGAAATTCAGAGATACTAAATAAGTTGGACAGTTAAAAATGTCTCCAGGACTTGGAGACAGAGTTCACTTGGAAGTCATAGGAGCTCACTCCGGCTGTTGTGGCTGAAAGCATGTCCTCCTGGTGCTAGTGTTCGGATACAGTAATAATGAATGCCTCTAGCTACTGTATGTAGTTCTTATTTGAAAAATGTTTAAAAGACCCCATTTTTTTCATATTAATTTATTTCTAAATAGCCGTTTTAAATAAAGCTTTACTGGTAGTTAAGAATTGTATGTCCAGTGCATAATTCTGCAGCTATAAGCCATGAGCCTGCTGCTGTGATCTTTCCAACTCACACAAGCTACTCAGGGTCAGAGTGGATCAGTACTCGGAAGAGAGATTTAGAAGTAGAGCCCTGCGCGGATACAAAATGTGTATCTGCATCCGAGCCGCAATCCGCAAAAACGATCCGCATGCCGATACCCGCAGACATAAAGCGGATATCCACGGATGTGCAGGGCTCTATTTATAAAGCAAACACGTGTGTAGGTAATAGTACTGGTGATTTAATAAATGGGGCATTCACCCCTCTGAAACAGGGAAGCAATCCCACAAGAAACATTAGGGAGATCAAGAGTGAGAATGCATTGGAGCTACCGTCACACTGATGGGGGAGATACGCAGGGAAATAAAAAGTTGGGTCTGACATGTTCCACTTATCCCCCCGAGTGGTTGCTTCTGTTTTCTACAAGTGTACAGAACCTACGCTATGGCATGCTGTTAGGTATGCTGCTACAGCTGCCATCTTTTGAATGAGGTGTTACAATGGAGAGCCTGTTTGTGGCATTAAGGATCTGGTGACACTTTTCATAAGATGTGGAGAACTAATGATGGTGAACTGGCCTAATTTCAGTTTGGGTAATTGTATTCAGCCCCGCTACATTCCCTCTGCAGTCTCTTTGAGGGGAAAAATGGTATTTGTCTCTTCCTCTGGGCTGTTGACCAGTGACTTTGTTTTCCTACAACGCCTCAGCAATAGCTGCATTTCAATGGTCGATGAAGGGATCCTGTGTATAGTTTGAATATCAAATTGTTAAATGAGCAAAGCACTTAGAGATCATTTTAGGATAAATGTAAGCTCATAATGATCAGTGAAGAAGTCTCCAAGACCTGGGTAACCTACCACATTTGCTCCAATAACTAGGGGCCGCAGGTAATTTGAGAATCAGGTTTCAGACCCCCCCCCCCCCGCTTCTTTGCTTTTGAAGCGTAAGTCGTAATGCTGTCTGAACATTTTTTGTGGTTTAATAAACATAACGTGCTTGCACTTGCTTTGCATTTTAATAGCAATGGAGTGGCAATAAGGCACTTCCACAAATATAATGCATGCAATTATATAAGTACTTAAGTGCTGACTTTTGTCAGACACTGTATCATGCCCTCTCACCTCTTTTGGTTTTTATTGTGTTTTTTTATTCTGCCCCAGTAAGGCACTAAGATTGTTAGTCGTTCATGTGGGGTGCTTGGCACATGCACAATGTGTTTTCCAGTGGAACTATTAGTAACTGTATCTTTTGTGCCTGCATCATACCACAGCTAGCTCCACTGCAGGCTTTTCTGACATCTTAGAACTGCCTGTGGAAATGGCAGCACTGTGAATCTGTCAACAGTTTTTAACTTTCCTTTGTGTATCTTAGAGACAGTTTAAGTATAAGGAATCTGATCTTTTTTTTCGTATGTGCATATTTACTCCACCCTCTTGATAAAAAAACTCCCTGAGATGCTGTTGTTCCTTAAAGAGCTGCAGACACCTCATGGTAAACATTCATTTTGGAGATAATTCTGCTGATATATCATATTTCCTATCTTTTCCTTCCTCTGCTTTTTTTCTTAACTGCTTCAGTGCTGCCTGATGTTCTGAGATCTGAGTTGAAATACGCCTCCAGTGTTGCCTACAAATGGATTCACTGATCCACTTTAAAGGCAACATGTCTGGTAGCATGGCCACTAGTGGTGTTTTTTGACAGAAATATGTGGGAAGTGTGGCAGACAGGGCCGGCTCCAGGCACCAGCTGACCAAGCACGTGCTTGGGGCTGCACCTTCTAAGGGGTGGCCAATCTTGGAGCGACGGGGCAGCGCTCGGGGATTTTTTTTTCTTCGGCGGGGCGTCGTTCGGGGTGTGTGTGTGTGTTTGGTTTTTTGTTTTTGTTTCGGCGGGGTGGTGCTCAGGGGGGGGTTGTTTTGGCAGAGTGGCGCTCGGGGGAGCAGAGGTTTTGTTTTGGCGGGGGGCCTCGTGGAGGGGTTGTTTTGGCGGGGCGGTGCTTGGGGGAAGTTTGTTTCGGCGGGGCAGCACTTGGGGTTGTTTGGTTTTTTTTGTTTCAGCAGGGCGGCGCTCAGGGTTGTTTTTTGTTCTGTTTTTTTGCTTGGGGCGGCAAAAAAGGTAGAGCCATCCCTGGTGGCAGAATAGAATAGAAGTTACACCTGACCACCAGCAGCAAAAGTGCTAATGAAAAGAAATAAAGATAGCCAGACATTAACATCAGAATTAGAGTACAATCCAGCTGTGTAGCTTGGATCAGGATTTCAAACCCCAGAGTACAGGAGTTTTTTGGTCTGGGGTTTTGGTTTGACCCATTATAAAGATGTGGTTTCACTGTTAAGTTTGGATCTGGATCCAGGTTCAGATTTTTAAATTAAAATTTCCATCAAATTTCAGAGTTAATATTCTGTTGAGCTGAATGAACCAATAGCTCTCTAATTCAGAGACATACACCTGCTTCTGCTCTCACCACACACATGGACAGTACACGGTAGACTTCTTTTAGGTCTCATCTACACTTGCAACACTAATCAATATGTAACATCCTCCCACTTTAAAAGTTCCCCTCTGATTTTGGCCCAGTGTGTCTAAGCAAATGTAAGTGAGTCTACATTTGCATAGAGGGGTCAGAAGAAAAGAGTAGCAGGAAAAGCAACTAACAGCAGGGTGTAAGAATGTATACATTACAGTAGGCAACCCGTTATTTAACACACACTTCCTTTCAGCTCCTCATGGTTAAAGGGTATGTCTACCCAGGGATAAAAATCCCACGGCTGGCCCAGGTCAGCTGACTCATGCTCCCGGGGCTTGGACTCTGCAGCTCAAAAATCGCCGTGTAGACATTCGGGATTGGGCTGGAGCCCTGCGAGGGTGAAGGATCCCAGAGCTCAGGCTCCAGCCCAGTCCCAAAAGTCTACACAGTCATTGTTAGCCCTGTAGCCAGAGCCCCACGCACCTGAGTCAGCTGATCCGGCCAGCTGCGGCCGTGCTGTGGGTCTTTTATCGCAGTGCAGACGTACCCTAAATTACACTACCTCAGACTCCCTTATATTCACACCATACACAAATTGGTATAAATGTTCTAAGGGCTTGTCTCCACTGTCCCAGTTTGAACCACAAGGATCTGAACAGCACTGTGCGCCAAAGTGCTGCTCAGTAACTCATCTGTGTAGATGCTGCGGGAGTGAACTAACAGGCAGAGTTTGTGTTAACACAGTCCTCTTCACACAGGTCTGCATTAATGCAAAGTAGGAACCTTTTAGTTTGCGCCTGCAGCATCAGCATGGTGGAGGTACAGCAAAACATTTTTGTGTGCACTGCAGTTCATATCTCTGTAGTCCAACCAGTGGGACAGTGTGGACATAGCCTATGTTACATCACCTTACTGTGACAGATATTGCAACTGTATCTTTGGGGGAACATATTGTATTAAGTTTATGTATCCCTGTGGGCCTGGAATTGTATATATGACTGTATCCTACTCCATGGGGAGGGTTATCACACCTCCTCCAGGAACTCAAAACAGTGTGTGTGTGTGTGTGTGTGGGGGGGGGGGTGATGAAGGGGAATCATTTAGATTTTAAACACCTCCAGAGAGGTACACCCCAGGAGGTTTGTATACACTGGCTGAAACTGTATTTTTCAGAGACCAACAGACAGACCTTTCGGCATAAAACAGATGCAGTTAAACTCACTCAGGGCCTTCTTTCTGATGCAGCAAATGAACAGGGACCTTCTGTCCAAGGGACCCAACCCTTGCATAAACACTGGAAAGACTTTGGCTCACCAGGGCTCCATAGGACTGCTGGGTGACTGCTGATAAGCTTTTAGCATGAAGATAAGAACTTTCATTGTTTTTTTATCTATTTTCTCTGTAATGCTTTTTCCTGAAGAATAAAGGTGCTTGCTGTGTGGTAACTTGTAAATGCTGGCAATGCACTGTTCATAGGCCTTGGAGAGAAAGCAAAAAACAAGCGCTGGCCTTTAGGCAGACTAGCCTGCTGGGGATATCACTGTGTAATTCAGGGTGCTGTGCAGCCTTAAAGAACCCCAGTCAGGAGGGAGAAAATCCTGGTCTCTACCCAAGAAAGGTGATGTCTGGGAGCTGGAAACCTTAAGTGGGTGCCCTCAAGGGACCACCGAAGGGGAATACACGTGCAGTTTCCCTGAAATTGTGACACTTACATCACTTGAATTTGGCCCATTATGTCCATTTACCTGCAGGCCTTGGAAGATAACATTGCACGTTACATTTACATTCAGTAGCAAATCTTTATGACCAGGAGTGACGGAACCTTCATGGACCTGGTCCAAAGCCCACTGTAGTCAATGGAAAGACTCACATTGACTTCCATGGAGTTTTGATCAAGCCCCACATTTTTAAAAAGGTAAACATACATTCCCCAGAACACACTGGCAGTACTAAAAATCCACTGAGCTTCTTTAAATCCATTCTACTGCAGCATTTCCAACTTGTGTATTCCCAATTGCTCTATTTATAACATTATATGTATTTGGTTTCTGAAATTAATGCAGTAAAGAAGGTACAGGTTATAACCATAATTAAAGATTTATACTAATTACCTAAAAGAACCATAGTCCAAAGTGTTCTATCACATACCTTCATTGGTGCTTGGGTGACAGACATATGAAACTTAGTTTGTATGAGCAACCATCAGAGAACAGAGGGTTAAATCCTGATCCCACTGAAGTGAATGGCGAAACTCCCATTGATTTCAATGGAGTCAGGATTTCACCCTCTGCGCTTGTCTTCACTACCGGGGAGATTGACGCTGCTGCAATCGATGTAGTGGGTGTCAATTTAGCGGGTCCAGTGAAGACCCACTAAATTGATGGCAGAGCACTTTCTGGTCGACCCCGGTACTCCAGCTCCCCAAGAAGAGTAAGGGAAGTCAACCAGAGAGCATCCCCCGTCAACGCAGCACAGTGAAGTCACTGGGATAAGTTGACTCCAGCTACGTTATTCACGTAGCTGGAGTAGCGTAACTTAGGTCGACTTACTCTGGCAGTGAAGACAAGCCCTCTGTATTTAGGATCTTGGTATTAGCCACTTATTCTGTTACTAAAACCCCTCTAATTATTATTTGAACCTTCATATACAGTTTTCTGCCCAATTAATCTTCTCATACATTTTAATTGACTTAATGTTTACAGGTTCAAGAAAATGATTTTATGATATAAAACCAGAATGACTTCCTTTGTAAAAAACCCACAATTGGTGCTATAATTGAGCTGAGAATACTATTTTCAATCTTTTCACAACATAATTTGATAAGAGACTTTATTTTCTCAAGGGACTTGCTTGATTTGCTCTTTATAGACATTCAGTCTCTGTAAATATGCTTTTGGTTACTTTATCAGTAATAGTATTAGACCTGAATCTTTAGTATACAGTATAATGGGTTATTAAAGGGCTTTTTGTATACATTTTAAACAAGCTAGTCCAAAAGAAAAAAAATTAACACACTCTGAAGGATATTCTTCACATTTACAAGGCTTCTCTTATACCTATCAGTTCTTATTTTCTTACAAAAATTGGCATTAAATGCTCTGGGGTTTTTTTCCCCTTCATTGTTTGCCTTTTCCTTCTGCTTGTACTTTGCTACCTAACATCTGACTATCTGTGTTGCCATGGGAAGGACTGTAATGCCATACATTCAGAGAAGAGAAGTTCCTGTGTTCTTTTTTTAATCTTACCCAATCATTAGCACAGATTAGCTTCTTTTATAGGGGTGTGCTGGCACCAGAGCAGAACTGTAAAAGATTCTGTTTTGGAAAAGGTACAGCAAAAATATTTTACATGCCTCACAGAAAGGTGCTGAGTTTCACACGCAAGAGTCAAAGCTTCTTAACTTGTAGATACCCGATGAGTTGAGAACTGGGATGATTTAAGGAGCAGTTAACCATCCACATTTACAGTAGCTAACCGGTGTATAGAAAACACCAAAAAAAATATGGTGGGTGTCTCAGGGGATTTGTAATGCAATACAGAGACTTTCATTTCTAAACTGCTGGTTAAATCCACCCCAGGCTGGTAGTGACTGAAATGTGTTATTGTATAACAGCTGTAAAGTGTGGCCTATGTGAAATGAGTTGGTGGCATCAATCCAGTTTCCAGTGGGAAGCTCTCTCCATTGGAATAACCATCTCCACAAATTGGCATTGCCTGGCACCCTGTTTAGTAGCCTCAGGATAAAGGCCAAGGACTGAATGGACACAGTGACTACGAGTGATCTTCTAGGTACCTTGGCCTTGGATAACAACAGTGATTAGCTGATTTTGTCTGCCAGAAGAACTTTATAATCTATTGAAGTTAAAGGGGAGGAATTATGCCATGTAATGCATACTCAATCTCCCTCAATGGCATACAGATCTAATTTATTCACATATCAAAACAGAATTTCCCAAATGCCATGCACTGCGAGCTCAAACTGGTATACTCAAGCTGTTTCAGACATTGCCAGCAATAAAAAGATTAGAATCAGAAGTTAGGGCTCAATCCTGCTTCCATTGAAGCCAATAGCAAAACTCCAACTGATTTCAATGAAAGCACAATAAAGCCCTTAGCTGGTAATCTGTATTGATAATGCACAAATCAGAACAGAATCCAGCATGCACTTCCGCAGCTACATTAGCCCTGCAGTGCTGACATAAGTAACAACTTATTTTGACCAGCAAACTAAATAGATATGACTTGGAAGACACATGGAGCAGATAGGTTCAGTGCCAAGAAAGCCAAGCGTACAGAGTGACTATCCTGACTACAAACACATGTTAATCTCATATTCAGCTGATGGCCGTCTGCTGTGCTACTCTGTTCAATATTTTGCATGTTGATTGGCTTGTTATTCACTTCTCCCTCCGTTGGAAGCCAGACTAACCTGTGGGGAAGTGTAGGAAAACAATTACGGTATATTGAAATGGTCATACTAGTACAGCATGCTGCAATACTTCACATAATTTCTTAAGTGATACTACCTTTGTCGGCACTCATACGACAAAGATTTTAACAAGACCAATAAATAGGACAACTTTATGCTTTTCTGCAAGAACATTTGTGAAAAGAATTGGAAATTTAACCCAAAGCACACTTATTTCAGTGTAAACACTGCAGTCAAGTGGCTTGCCTTGACTCTCAATACATTGTGTTAACATGGTATGGTTGCCAAAGTACAATGGAAATCTTTGGTAGAGTAGCACTTAATTCCTTACCATTTTGAAAAATTAACATTTAGATTAACATTTAATATATTTTTCAAAACCAATCCAGTGTTGTTCTGATTTTTCATGCTTCATTTAATTTTTTGTCCCTATTGCGTGTATAAGGTCAATTAACTGGCAAATACAATCATTTTGCAAACATAGCAAACTGAAGCCATTATAAATAACATATTTGCTCGTTTCTGAAAGGAATGACAATGCTCTGGGTCTGTTTGGAAGTCCCTGTAATTGTAATATAGTGAGGTATTAATTTGAAGTTTGCCATTTCTTAGATATAATCAGTGACCTGGGACTGGTCTGGAAACTTGCTTTATTTGAAATAGAACTGAAAGTTTTCAAGGTTTATTATGCATCCCTTCTTATTTTAGTTGCTCCTTACAACTGAAACAGAAAGGCTATATCTGAATATACCACTCCCCCAGCCCGAGTCAGCTTTCCAAATTGCATTGGATATAATTGCTTGTAGTCACCTTCACACTGTTACTGAAGTTCAAGCTGGGACCTGAATTCTGACTGAATTTTGTGGAGAGTTTTGGAAAACGTGAGGCTCACAAGATTCGAATACCCCCAGACACAAAGACCCCTTTCTGCAATCTCTTTTTGAATTCTGAGGTCTCTTTAAATAATGAAGAACTTTGGGATCCAGGGGCAATGGCATACATTTGTAAGAAATTTTTTTTTAAAGGAGAAATGAAAGAGCAGTACTTCCAAAGTGTATTTTATATGGTGATCGCTGCCTGAATACTGAAGAACAGGTTAATACTAGCATGCTGTGCTGTACTGCACTGAAACTGAGCAACTGCGGTGCTTTTCCTATGTGTATTTCTAGATGATCCCCTTATATTACTGGATTAGTTTCAGTGGTAGTGGATCTGTGGGGTATACGTACTGGTATCTTGCCTGACGCTTCAGGGGAAATATTTATACCACACATAAGATATTTAGATAAATGAAGGGGACCAAGAAGGCTGAGTTTCAGGCAGTTTGAAAAATGTGCATTGGGAGAATTCCTGATTTATTACCCTGCCCCAATAGTTAGGGTCTGGGGGACATTCATACTGATGGGAGCTGCCAGCTGTGTGCAGTATCTCAAAAACATTTTCAAGCCAGCTGTAAAGAAAATAGAGCAATCTATGCCTAGCAGGGAGGAAAATCGATGACTCGGCACTTGGCAGTGGTGCCCAGCAGGGTGCTTCTGAGGAGTGCTGAGTCATCGATTTCTTTCCCAGATAGGGAGCAGCTGCTCCATTCACATTGCAAAGCCAGTCCTTTCCAGACAGCATTAGAAGAGCCAAATTGTCAGGCTTCATTGTCATTAAGGAAAGAGGGAGTTAGCTGACAAGGCCTCCTGTAGCTCTACGAATTGCAAACCCCTGGTATGTCCGCCTACACTTACAGTTTCAAATGTGTTTCACTGCCATGATACCCAGAAGGACACAGATCAAAGCAGGAATTCCAACGGCAGAGAAGGCTTCACGAAGCCATGCAGCATTTGCACAACAGACGCGCCAATATGGCCCTGTGCCTTTGACCTTCCCTCCCAGTGGGGTGCCTCTACCTGGGGAACTCGGATACTCTTGTCAAACTGAAGAGTTTAAGGTGTCTTCTGAGCAGTCAAGCCCTATTTCAACAACGAAGCATTTCAATGTGAATGCCCACATGCTTAAAGCTAGGCACATGCTTTAGCATCTTACTGAATTGAGGCCTTAAGGTGTGTCATGGTGCGTGTTTTATCTCCAGTATATTTTGCAGTTTAACATTGTAGGACAAAAGGCCAAAATATATTATTTTAGTTTAGCATTTTATAGAAATAAAAAAAAAAAGGCAACAGGGAGAGGCACCACTGTTCACAAATGAGTGCATTTGCCCCCACTTGTTTAATATTCAGAGCCTAATAAGTCAATCATGAGTATAATAACTAAGCTAATAAAAGTGCAGTTAAAGCAGGTGTATTGCAAGGCTCAACATTTGATGTGCACGTGTGGATTTCTGGGGTTCTTCTCTCATTGACTAGATTGTGTTAGTATAATTACTGCTTAATAAGGTAACATGTTTGCGTATCTGTTTAAAGTGATGTTTGAGCAGTTTATAAAAGGAATCAAAGAAGAGACGGGGTTGTCATGAGATTGAGGCTGTCACTCTGAATCAAGATTGATTGAAATACACTATTAATAGCTAGGCACTTTACTGTACGTAGCATTGCTGACTTTCTTCACTTAGAGTTCTATTCAGCAGAAAAGATTCAAGACTCTGCTTTACAAAAGCCTGCAGAACAAGTCGCAAATCAGATTTCTGTGCCTGGCCTGGTAATTCAGCAAAATCTCACACAGCCAGCCACTAAAACCATTTCCCCCTCTGCTCTGAGGATATCTATCCTTCATGTAAATATGTGTCTTCTCTAGAGTGACTTGTCTGGATTTAGGAGAGCCCACAACTAGTCAATTAAAATTTCCAAAATTAATCTAGTTGCAGATTGGAAACTCCTCCTGGATAGTTGGCTTCCCTTTTCCAGAAGGTCCAAGTCCATTTAAATATGTTTTCTTGTCAAAGTGACCTCATCTCCTGTCTTCTATGGGCCTTTATTAGAGCTGTGTAGAACTCACTAGTTTTGCAACACTAAATCAGCAAGTTTGTTTCACTCTTCTTCTAGTTATTTTTGTAGCTGTACAAACTCCAGTATTCCAAATAACCCCATTAAAGGTCCTAGTGCTACCTCCCCTTTTCCCCCTCTCATCACCCCAAGACCTGTAAACTCCTTCCTCCATCCTAACATCATTAGGGGCAGCGGCCTGGTCTTCTCCTCACACCTGCAGTCTTCTCACTGAGGGAAGCTAGCTCACAAGGAGAACTGCTGCTCCTCCCAATCCCTAGTGCAAACAGCTTCAGGGTAGTAGGTAACAGGGATAGAAGCAGGAAAGGGTGCTGCTATTCCATTGCTTCTTCCCACATCTGGGGTATGAGGAGTCTCAGAGTGTGCTAAACAATTGCTAACTACAGAAATGATGAGAAAAGCTCTCCAAGGCTATTTGTCCACAATGTTGCAGTTAATGAGCCATAGAGCATCTTAAATCATACAGGTATCTTTTTTTTTTTTAATTGTTGACCAAAGGCATGAGGCCAATGCTACAGAAAAGAAGTACTAAATGAACTCAAGGGGCTGTGAGAAGTCTGGTGTGATCCCCACTTGCAGCACAGATTTTGTTTGCTATAATCCTTATGAACTGAAACTGGTGGGTTTCACCTGCCCCTTTGTCACAGAAACAAATAATATGATCCCTGAAATTCTCAATTTACTTGACAATGATTTTAACAAAATATCAAATTAGAAAGAAAATTGGGATCAGAGGTCACATTCTGACACCCTTATGCATGCTGAATAGAACAGTCAGAACTTGTGTGGCAAAGGCAGATTCTGGTTCAAATCAGAAAATAACGAGGGATAGATCAGAGATATGATTATCTAATAGATGCTATAGGACACAATTTTCAGACTGAAATTTTAACTGGTCAGAAAGGGATGTGAAATACTGTAGAATTCTGTTAATCTGACGCAGAATTTATTCAGATAAATGTGGAGTTTTCAATACAAATGACACGCATGAGAGCCATAGCCCAGTTTTGGATAATGAGAGCTTATGAACAAGAGAGGTGCCAGTGAATAAGCACAGCAGGAACTTGGATCCTATATACTTAATCAAGGTAAAGATATGATCCATAATTAATATGGATCCAGCTATTTACCTAATTAAAATGAATTTGGGTAGTGGGAATCAACCACACTTTTCCTTATAAACAGAAGTAAATATTATATAAATTAATGTCCGCTCAAGGATAATTTATAACCTTAATGCTCTGATGATAGAAAACTCACATTACTGTTTTAAAAAAGAGCTTCATGATTAGAAAAAATGTGTAGGGTTACAATTAACAGGCCAGATCCTCAGCTAGTGTATATTACTAAAGCTTCACCGAAGTCAATGGAATTATTTATACCAGTGGAGGATCTAATCCAGTGTGTTTACCAATAAGAAGTGATAGATTTAATTTTTCAGAGAACTATTGTTACCTTGCAGCCACTATCAAGCAAAATCTATTTTGGGTGAAAAATAAAACCTCAAATTAAGGCTAGTTTGGGTCTGGCTAGAAGAATGTGTTGCTTCAATACCCTCTTTCAGCATCTTTAAACTGTCAGTGCTATAATAAAAAAAAGTTTCCATTACTTCATACAATTAAACATACAAGGAAAACATGGATCACATTGTTTAAATCATCTTTTATTAATAGCTTCCTATATAAAATGCAGAATGAGTTAATTGTAGCCAGAGGGGGTCAGGGAAATGAGAGTGCTTTTATAAACATATCAGGGAGAAAGTAGTATGGGGTAGAAAGTAGGCCCATTAACAAAGGGCTGATCTGGCTCCCACTGAAGTCAATGAGAATCTTTCAAGAGGCTTTGGATCAGGAGGATGAGGAGGGGAATTTAATTATTAATTAGTCTAAAACAGAATAAATACAGCACTCCTATATAAAATGTGCTTTTATCAAGATAATAAATACAAGTTTAGACAGTTAGAAAATGGGGATGTCCTAACAAAAATAGTGATTGATCGGGGTCAGGATTTAAATAGAAACAGATACCTGTTTAGAATTCTTGTGACTGCAGCCAATATCTGTGTTTCATCCCTGGAGCTGCAAAAACAAATACCATCTACAGAATTGTAGGAAACTAGAATAAAAGAACTGAGAGAAATGGAGCACCTTACTGCCTGAATTAGATTAATAACTGACCCATTGGAACCAATATGGACCAAATGGGACTGGGTTCTAGTCCCAGCTCTGCTACAGACTTCCTGTTTATCCTTGGGCAAGCCTTTTAATTCCACTGTGCCTCAGTTTCCACATCTTTAAAATGGGGATAATACTTACCTTGTGAGGATAAATCTATTAATGTAGGTGAAGGGCTCAAATACTATGCTGGTAGGAGCCACAAGAAAGCCAATATATAAATAAAAATACTAGGAAATATGCACTAGGAAATAATCTGGCACAGGCAAGGAGATGGACTGAATGGCCTAACAAGGCTTTTCCATCTCTAAATTCTATGATTTAAGAAAAGGCAAGCTAGTTATAAAAATGAGGATTAAAAAAAAAAGAATACACTTGATACACAAAACTGTAATTCAAGTAAAGTCATGGTCTGAGGGCAGTTCTCCACTGACTTTCTCCCTGGAAGTTCAGCCTACAAAGGAATAAATATGAACAATGTTTGCAAATCAGAAATGCTGGTTTATTTTGTTTAACCTCAAATGGATGGAACAAGACTATTTTGTAGCCCTCCATTATTTGGCTTTCTGGATTGCCTTATGTTATCTAGGGAGTCCGGGTCCAGAATCTATAACTATTAATCGAAATGCTCCACTTAGAGATTAAGAATGTTCGGAAACACAGATAGAGATAGTTAAACTAACATGAGAAAGTGGGTAGACAATGAAAAGCTGGCATATGATGGACATTTGCGAAATCTGTGACATTCTGCACTTATTGTGACACTATATTGATACCCGGAGTATTGGGAAGATGTTAGGAGATTAAATACGATTCAAACAATACTCCTGGCGATCTCCGCTCTCTATTGTACAAGATCCGAGTCTTGCTCAGTGTGTAAATAATCCTCAAAATCGTTTTCAGAAAGCAGCAGCAAATGCCATAGGTCCAAAGGTCTGAAGTTAATTGAAAGTTGGCAGATAAGTTGAACATTGCGGAATGGTACAACAGAATGAGTACACTGGAAAAGGTAACAGCCTGCATGAGAACTTGGAGGAGATATGGTCTTTTGTTTTGGATCTTCACGATAGATAAATCCTATCATGGTGACAACTTTCTAATAGTACTCTGGAATTTAATATGCAGTGTTCTTTTAAAATGTACTATTTTGTTATACGTGGAGAAGAAGGGTGGTTGTATCTTTAAGGCATTGGCCTGGAACTCAGGGTTCAGTTCTTGGCTCTGTCACAGACTTTCTGTGTGACCTTAAGAAAGTCATTTAATCTCTCCCATATGTAAAATAAGGAAAATAATACATCCCTTCTCCTACTCTGACTATCCTGTCTGTGCAGATTGTAAGCTCTTTAGGGAAGGGACAGTTTCTTCCTACATGTTTATACGGTGCCTAACATAATAGGACCCCGATCCTCAGTCGGGCCTGTACGTGTTTACTAAACAATACATATAATAATAATGGGTATAATATGCTACTTTTGTATCCATGTCCATACCTGCCCTCTCTCTCCTCATTTTAACAAACATAGCACCATTTTAAAACTAATACGCCAAAACACTACCTGTGCATTTTAAAAAACAAGTTGGTTTTGGTCTAGGGGGTGGAGACAAAGCACCTGAAACCAGTAACAAAAGCACGTCAAAAGATTGAAACAGGGAAATGCTGGCTATAGTCCTCGGTACTGAAATACCGAGCCTTTCACCTTTAGATTGCTAGTTTCAGTGCTCCCCAGGGTAGGATTGCCAGGTGTCTGGTTTTTGACCAGAACACCCGGTCAAAAAGGGACCCTGGCGACTCCGGTCAGCACCACTGACCAGGCCATTAAAAGTCCAGTTGGCAGCACAGCAGGGTTAAGGTAGGCTCCCCAGACACTGCGACATGTCCCTCGGCTCCTAGGCGGAGGCGCAGACAGGGAGGTCTGCACA
Source organism: Macrochelys suwanniensis (assembly GCA_033296515.1). Taxonomy (NCBI): domain Eukaryota; kingdom Metazoa; phylum Chordata; order Testudines; family Chelydridae; genus Macrochelys; species Macrochelys suwanniensis. The sequence goes on from CM065783.1 coordinate 93,613,147, forward strand.
CTGTCCCCGCCCCAAGTGCCGGGAACCACAGATGCCTGGCACAGAGCCACCTGGCTGCGCTTCTACCTTTGAGCCAAGGGACATGTCGCTGCTTCCGGGGAACCGCCCGAGATAATCACCACCCAGAGCCCACACCCCTCACCCCCTCCTGCACCCCAACCCCTGCCACAGCCCTGAGCCCCCTCCCACACCCAAAATCCTTCCCGGAGCCTGCACCCCGCACCCTCTACCACGTCCCAACCCCCTGCCCCAGCTCAGAATTCCCTCCCACATTCTGAACCCCTCAACCCCAGCCAGGAGCCCCCTCCTGCACCTCAAACCTCGCATTCCTGGCCCCACCCCAGAGTCTCCTCCTGCACCCTTTCCCTCATTTCTGGCCCCACCCCTGAGCCCACATCCCTAGCCCAGAGCCCTTTCACACCCCAACCCCCTCTCCAGCTCACTGAAAGTGAGTGAGGGTGGGATAGAATGAGCGATGGAGGGGATGAAGTGAGTGGGGGCAGGGACTCAGAGAAGGGGCGGGGCAGGAGTGGAGCTTCAGGGCAGGGGCTGGGCAAGGGTGTTCAGTTTTGCACTATTAGAAAGTTGGCAAATCTACCCCAGGTGTAGGCTGTGACTGACCGTAGCAAAGTCAACTCACTGGTGCGGCGCCTCCTGCTGGTCGTCTGGGAATTAGCTCTTTTCCAGCATATGGAGCGCCCTCTGCAGGCCACCTGCCGCTGGCCCCGTGTCCCACCCGGACCCCGGTGCCCTTTACCTCACAAGAAGCGGCAGCCAGTACGTCCCTCGGCCTGCGCCGTTTCCCGCAGCCCCCATTGGCCGGGCACAGCGAACCATGGCCAGTGGGAGCCGCGATCGGCCGAACCTGCAGATGCGGCAGGTAAACAAACCAGCCAGGCGCGCCAGGGGCTTTCCGCTGAACAAGTGGCGTCCCAAGTTTGGGAAACACTGCTTTAGTGACATCAGTGTAGTTGCCTGTGGACAGGTGACAACATAGCAAAAAGCACCACCACAGTTGGCACTCTGGCTGTCTCAGCAGTGACCAGTGAAAGAATAGGCCTTGCAGACTGAACTAAGCCTGTCACTAAGGGTGTTTTTAGAAGGCCCAGGCTGACGCATTGAGGTAGGGCAGTGTGGGAGGAGCTTGCAGAACTACAACCAGTGCTCTTTGAATACACAGAAACCTTCAGTCTCCAGAGCCGTTCTTCAACCACTTTTCCCGAGCACTTTATGTACATGAAAAAAAGTACAGATTTTTTAAAGGGTCTGGAGTGTTGGTGAAATTTAGATGCTTATCTGAAAACTTCTCTGAGCTCTGAAATCAGACTGAAAGTCACTTGAGAACAGACTTTCTCACACGACTGCCACTAACTTCCCGATTCTAGTCAGATCAGAAGTACCAAAAGCCCTGCCTCTTTCCTGGTATTCTGCCTGAAAACGAGGAGGCCTATTGTGTTGTCACTTACAGACCACCTGTCTAGCTTCATCAACGTGGATGGAATTGCTCCTTATTGGCACTGATGTGACTGAGAGGAAGAGCAGGACCAGGAAGAGCAGGGATATGTGAATGTGGTACAAAAACAAACAAAAATTTAACCAAATGTTTTTCAAACCTCATGAAAAGTTTTGGTTCAGTTTTGGGGTGAAATGAAAGCTTAGGTCAGTTCTTATTTTATCCCAACTGTTAGACCACCATACCCGTAGGAAACCAGTGCAAAAGATAGCTTTTACCTCTAGCAATGACTTAGTCTCGTCTTTATAAATCAGAAATGTCTTAAAGAATTTAAATCATTTTCTGGCAACCTGACTGAAGTGGCAGGTACATGAAATCTCAACAATCGAGATTTATAAAGGAAACCCTGATTTAACATTAGCGACGCTGGAGTACTTCTGTAGCACCACAGTTTATGACTTTCCATATAAGGGTATAGGAAGCATGCGTGGAAGTGAAATAGAGTACATAATAAAAAATGAACATAAAAGGTCTACTTGGACAGGGGGACCAAATCTGAGGTCCTGCATATTACATCAGTGTAACTTTTGCCATGTCCATGAAAAGAAAACCAACTTTAATATGCATACAGGAACAGCAACACCAAAAGGCCTTCCTCGGGGATGAAACAAACATGCCTAAATTGTATTCCATTAGCTCTCAGATGTTCAGAACTACAGCTGTTCAGTATTTAAGGTTTTATGTCATGGCACTAAGCCATTCGTATTGCAGACGACAGAGACTTTTTTAGTCAACATACTTTCCTGACATTCCTTCTTACTGCTCCCATTCTCACACTCCCAGCGGTAGCTGCCACTTCATGTGGTACTGAATGAGCTGGAGATTGTTCCCTTTCCTGGAACAGATATCCATGGTGCTCCTTGGACAGATCCTCACAGATGCTTTAGGGCAGGGCTGTCAGACTCACTCTGTGGTGAGGATCATATTATGCTTTGAATTGGGGTCTGCTGGTTGCATTTTCTGTGTGTAGAGTGCCTTGAATATATGGGGCCAGAGCCTCAGCTGGTGTAAACTGGCATAGCTCCATCACCTTCAACTCAGCGTTGCTGATTTACACCAGCTGAGGATCTGGCCCTGAAGGTTAGAATATGTCTTTTAATTAGTAACTTTATAACTTAGGATTGCCTGATTTTAACCTTGTGCAGCCCCATTAGCTCAGAGGTAAGTCAGGGCAGTAATTTGGCCCTTAAAAGTTATTTGCTACATTAACTCCATTCTGCTTTTAGTTACACCTTCGAAGACAGTATGCTGGTGCAGCTGAGAACAGAACTGGGCCCAGTGCATTAAGTTGCATTTTCCACTTGGTGGACAAATGTACATAGTTGCCCACTGGGACATACAGTATTTCTGCACGTTTACTTCTTTCTCCTCATCCTCTTCTCTGTGCTGGTCTCTCTCCTCTCTTCTCACTTACTCTGTCTCCTTGCTTCTGTCACATTTCTCTCCCTTTTTACCCTTCTTCTCTTTTCTATCACTTCCTCTGTTTTTTATTTTATTTTTTGTTTCTAACCCCATCCTCAATCTCTGGTCTCTGCAGGGCAGCATAAGTGCTTTACACATGGAAGGGCTGCAGTGTGAAATTGACTAGCATTCTAGTCAATTTGCCCTAGCAGCTTTCCATGTGTAAAGCACTTTATACAGGGAGAAGCTACCTCAAATTCTTAAGACAGGAAGGGCTAAAATCTCTCCTGCTACACCCATTCAAGCCCTGTGAAATCAGTGGGGTTGCAAGGATGCAAGTGAGAGACACAATTTGGTCTAGAACCTACTAAAAAAGGAAGCTGATTAGAATCCTGCAATCAGGGTGATTTTTCTTATGAGCAGCAGAGATCTGTGCAGAAGAAAACTTGCTAATCCTAGTGCAGAAGTGCTGTACAAAGGGACTTGATGCTGGCTTTATGTAGAAAGTGCTGGAGCAATCTTCACTGCCTCCTGAGTCCTGTTGGCTGTGGGCCAAACTGTAATGTCATTTTAAGCTGAAGGGTAGGCAGCAGGGATAAAATGGGGCAGGAGTCTGACATGCATGCAGTCGAGTGTTATTGATAGAACCCTCCCCTCTACATCATTCACCTGCAATTTATAATGTATCTTGTTCTACAGTCTTAAGTAACTTTTATGCCTCAATTTTATGGGTACTGTACCTTTAAAGCCTTAAGAACTGCTGTCTGCAAAGACAGGCAGTCATATTTTGTTCACTTCACCGCAGACTGTTATAGAGGAGACACACACTGTTTTGTCTCATTGAGACTAATTGTTCTTGTTTGGTGGTTCCCTTTAATCTAGAATGAAGGTCATTCTGACTGAAAGTATATGGCTGCTGCTTACATACATAAAAAGAAAACAGTTTTCCATGCAGCCATGGCAACATCAAATTGGTCAGTGGGTTAGTACAATGAATATTTCTTATTAAAAGATGTTCTGATTCCACATTCTCTCATATGTAGTCAGCAGATATTTGCTCCTAAAGGAATCATGCTATCACTGTATAACAGGAGGGATAATAGAGGAATTTGATTAGTTTACAAGTGTTCCAAAATCTGCAGATATGTCCACATGACTCAACATTGGTTAGCCACATCACTCAATCGTCTATCCATGGGCCTGTAAAAAGGAAACTTTATTTTCTATATTTTTTAAATTTTCCTCTTTATGGAACAGTCTGCCAGTGATTACAGACTTTAGCATCCCACAGACTCCTAACCTCTGGAGTGTTTAACATAAGTTAGAACTGCCCAGAAAATGGAAATCCCCTCCCGCAAAAAAATAAAAAATAAAAAAAAAATCAAGTTTTTGAGATTTTTTTTCCATCCCAAATGGGAATGACATTTTTTGTATGGGAAGGGATTCTGATTTGAAAGAACTAAAATGGTATATTTTGGCTTACTAACTGTCCAACTAACAGGTGGGTGGGCTGCCTGGTTCCCCAGCTGGCTGGCTTCCTGAGCTGCCCAGAGGTCCAGAGAAGGTGGCTAGCCAGCTGCGGAACTGGCCAGACCAGGGAGCCAGGAGTAGATCAGTCTAACAAGCTGGCCATATGGGAAGTGGTGGCAGCCTAGGGAGCTGGGAAGCTGGCCAGGTGGAAGCAGGACAACCCGGGGAACCTGCCACCCGGCTCCCAGGTAGCTCAGGAACCCAGTTACCCAGGGAGTTGGCCAGCCTGTGGAGTCTGGGGATTTCGGCGGTGCCTGGAAGCCTGGGAAGCTGCGGAGCCATAGAGCCCAGGTTCTCCGGCAGCCCATGAGGAGAGCTGTGGAGAAGCTGGAGAGCTGAAGCCTTCATTTTGATTTTCCAGCAGAAAATGTCGATCAGAAAATCATTCTATTGGAAAATTCCCAACCAGTTCTAATAACAGTAACATTATCTCCATTTTTAAGAGGCAGCAAGGTCTACTGGTGTGAATTTGGGTCTTGAGAATCAAGGTGCCCTGAGGTCTAATCCAAGCGCTGCCAGTGACTTCCTGTAGGGCCTTGGCCAAATCTCTGAATATCTCCTTAGGCCACATTTTGCCTGGCTCTCTGAGGATGTGTAAGGACAGCAGAGGATATAACTAGTCAGGCCTGCTTGTACACCTCTGCCCGTGCCAGTGCTTCTAGTAGCACTCACCTTCATAATGGGAGTCAGAATGAGGGTGGGTCCAATGCTGTCACCATCCTTTCTGCACTGGCTAGTGTGAGTGTACTCTGTACCTGTGAAATGGTGTGGAGCTGCTATTTATGAGTAGCTGGGTACATTAGATGAGATATTTTTCCTCTGAACTCACTGCTTCCAGTATGACTCCTTTCATTAGTAATACATGGTTGCCATTTGGTGGCGGGCCTTATAAAATGAGTTAGTGGGTCTCAGTCCAGTCCTCAGTGGACAAACATCCACCATCACTGTTGTGGTCCTAGGTTGCTCTTGCCTAGTGGCTCTCAACCTTTCCAGACCACTGTACCCCTTTCAGGAGTCTGATTTGTTTTGCGTACCCCAAGTTACACCTCACTTAAAAACTACTTGCTTACAAAATCAGACATAAAATACAAAAGTGTCACAGCACATTGTTGCTGAAAAATGGCTTACTTTCTCATTTTTACCAAATAATTATAAAATAAATCAATTGGAATATAAACAGTGTCCTTATATTTCAGTGTGTAGTATATAGAGCAGTATAAACGAGTCATTGTCTGTATGAAATTTTAGTTTGTACCCACTTCGCTTTTTATGCAGCCTATTGTAAAACTAGATGAGTTGATGTACCCCCGGGAAGACCTCTGCGAATCCCTAGGGGTACGTGTGCTCTAGCCTATACAAGAGCTGGGGCTGATAAAGGTTAGCTCTGAGCATCAGGGAGCTGTAGCGAGTTCACCCTCTCCCACTGCACTGAGCAGAAACTTGGTGCAGCTGAGAATCTGGCTAAAGGCAATTACTAGCTGTTAGTGCATTCATGGTTATTCCTAGAATTATAATGATTCACCCAATGGCTCTCTGTGGTCCATACTCTCTGTGGTCCATAATATTACAGCCATGGTGGGAAATCAGAGAGGCTGTTCTGATTTATAACACTGGAAAAGCGAGAGTTGTCAGTACTTCTCCGAGGAATATGTTACACCCAAATCAATCAATCAATCAATCAATCAATCAATAAAACATTTAGGTTATTTTCCCCACCAGCAATAAAATTCTTCTAAAAGAAAATAACAAGTGATGTTAATTACCTGACCAAGCTTCCCTGTGTCACCGTGAAAAAGCAAAGAGAGGAGGAGAGGGGGAAATCCCACTAGAAATACTGAGGGTCACCTTGTGGAGTTCAGTTCCCATTTTCCAGGGAAAAGATGTTTCTGACCTTGTATTGGAGGAAAGGGGACCCCACATAGCCAGAAAATCAGGCTATACCCTCCCAGATCATGTACTGGTAACCCTGGGAGCTGCCTCTCCTGACTTCAAGGAGCATGGTTCCCTTTTCCTGTAACCTGACCCTCCTCCAGTTCAAAGGAAGTAGAATGAGTGGAGGGGAAAATTAATCCTGCTTGGAACAGCATTAAGAACCATGTGGATTTCTGTATGGAAAAGCAAAGGGGCAGGGTACACAGCAGCTGATCCCCAGGATCCCCACCGTCCCCACATCCAAGCCAGTTCCCCCCAGCATTAGCTCCCCTCCACCAGTATATGAGAAGGGAAGGATCCAGTGCCATATATTACACAATAGCTAGACCCAGTGTGATGATCAAAGGAAGAACCATTGGTACAAATTCACTCAGTTATGCACATTTCATTAGGCCCATATCATTACTTTGTTGTCAATATTTGTGGTTTAATTACACAGTAGAAATAACACTTAGGCAAGCTAGAATGATCTGTCCTTCGGACTCAACCTGCTAGTCCTTGTCCAGCTGACTATATATTTAGTGTGTTAGGCATCAGTTTTGCAGTCCTACCTCAGGCAAATCTCCCAAAGTGAATGGGACTTACATCTATCTGAGCAGTCAACCGTTGTGATTTTTTTTTAGTAAAACTGTTAAAACTGTTCTTACATCTTAACTCAAATGTACCTTTTCCTCTAAGGATACTAATCTCTCTCCTTAACTACAGTATGTGAGGATCATTTCTAAGCATTAAAACATTCAATGGGGTCTACTTTTCATACAAGTCCTTTGAATACGAACCCCCTCTTGTGTGTGCATGTACATTTCAGCCCACCATACAGATCTGGTGCAGGAAAGCGGCACCCACACATGCAAACTGGACAGCAAGGCCCGCAAAATTTCTTCTTGCAGCCATAGGTGATTGTGCATGAAAAACTGCAGGTACAAAGATAGAGGCTGGATTGAGGCCTCTTTAGGGATGTCTACACAGCAAAAACAGACCTGTAGTGGCGAGTCTCGGCGCCCAGGTCAACCGACTGAGGCTCACAGGGCTCACGCTGCAGGGTTAAAAATAGAAGTGTAGCCATTCAGGCTGTGGCTGGAGCCTGGGTGATGGGGGCAGGTCTCAGAGCCTGGGCACCAGCCCACGCCCAAATGTCTCCTCTGCTATTTTTAGTCCCACAGCACGAACCCTGCAGGTCTGAGTCAGTTGACCCAGGCTTTGAGACTCACTGCCAGAAGGTTTGGGGTTGTTGTTTTTCTGTGCGGACGTACCCTGTGTGACTATGACGCTAGCAGTGGGGTTTTCAAAAGGCCTCAGCATTGGCCTAACTCTGCTTGTATTGACTTAGTTAGTAGTAGAGTCAGGCCAAAGCTCAGTGCTTTGGAACATCCCACCCGAAATATCCAAAATCTCCCACTAGCCAGCAGCAGGAACTGTCTCTGCGGGTCTGGGGGCAGAAATGACACAATGAGTATCATTAAAAAAGACACGCCAGTGAGGTTGCACACCCTGCCACGCTGGGAACTGAAGTTTGGATTCAGGTTTGGCCTGGAGCTACTCAGCGTGCTGTGGTTGGGAAGGCAATAACCTCAGTTCTGGTCTCTGTCCAGTGATTCCTCATGATGGCTGCAAGAAATAGCATGGAACTGCCTCTATGATTTAGGTGAGGGCAGGTGTATATGGAGAAGAAAAACAAAGGTGGTGGATTGACAGGAGAGGGCAACATATTCTTCACCTTGAAACCCAGGCACTGCTTAAAATGAACCCACTCTTATGCAAAAGTAAAAGACGTTGGTTTATTTTATGGAACAATGGACATAAAGAGGGAGTTCATTCCATGAAAATGATTGAAGAATAAAGTCAATTTTCAGGATAAATGTATCTTTTTTTTTTTAAATTGGGAGTATGTGGGAATTTAAGAGTCATGTTACCTTTAAAGGAGGTTTTCAACCCACAGCTTTAAACAGCAATCTGTGCAGGGCAGAAATCTATCTTGTACTTGTCACATCTATATTAAATTATCTACTTTTTTTCATTTTACAAGGGAAGACGTGAGCAGAACATTACTCAGCTGTCAGGACACAGGACTGTGCTCCTGAGCAGAGTGCAAGTGAATATACTTTACAAAGCTGCAAGTCTAGCACAAAGGTTCCAGAGGAGGGGATTTTGTGCCCCCAGTTTTACCTGCTGTGGTTCCTGGAAGGCAGTTTCCAGTAGGCTGTGTTTTGACTGCCTTTTGCTACGATGACATTTAAATCTGATCAATGGCCCTTTCTTCCACAGAAATACCGCCTCCTGACTGGAACATTACAGATAAGGGCTGGGAAAATATTTGGGACCATAACCTGCTCCGACCTGCCCAGATGGCATTTAACCCATGACTTTAAAGGGAGCAGAGTGGTTGCTATGGTTCAAAGGGATATTATAGCAGCACCTTGGCGACTCACCGTAGAATATGATGGGTTATAATAATATGGAGAGGTGCACTGGGACGGTAGGAAGGGTTCAAGGATCCCTTTTACTCTCCCCAAAACCACCCCCACAGGAAGCAACATAGTTGAGCTGCAGGTGATGGATCAGCAAGAGTAGCCCCAGGACTCCCAAATGCTTTACATATTTATCCACGTACTGGCTTTTAGGGGTCATGGGGCCCCTTATTTAGGGGAACTAAAATGTATAGGTGAATCTCAGCTGCCATGTAAAGATGGCCTTGGCTTGTTCCTGTGCTACCTTTAACGTCACAGGATAAGTTCATCTGCCACCAGTATCAACTGATGCAGTGCAGATCATCACTAGGGTTCAAAGGAACAGCTGCATCAGGTTGACCCTCCAATCATAGTGCACAGGAGTTGGGTACATTTGGAAGGGAAGAGTAGCAAAATATAGTTCTACAAGCACCATCAACACACACACACAAAAGCCTGGGTCTGATCTGCTCATATATGCACAACGCCTTCTTCCGTGCAGCTTGGGCATTACAAGTACCTCTCAACCAAAATGCTCCCTTGGCTGGCAGGAGAGTGATCTGTTTTAGTGCATGGACAGAGGTTGGGTAAAACACAAATACACGAATAAAATGGCAAAAGGCACAGATTAATTCAACTGAAACAAAAAAGAAAAACTACCACCTTGATATATTATGCACTGAAATACAGCACATCAAACTGTCAAATATTACTAGTTTCCATTCCAGTACGAGTCATGCACATGAAGAAAAACACATCAGCTGTTTCTAGATCAAACATGTTCCTTGGTAATCGGCAGTTTTGGTCACCAAAGGAGCAGGGGATGCACACAATGCACTTTCTCAGCTCACTCTAAGTGAGGAAAACACCAGATCAGCTGCCAAAGCAGCTAGTGCAATCTCCAGTGTCATCAGAAAGCATTGGTTTTGTAGAATATGTCACTGTCTTTCTAGTCTCCTCAATCTCATTTCCCCTCTCACAGAATCCTTTCAGCAGTCGCGCTTCGTGTGGCATTTGGTTACACACAAGCCTGCTCAGCTCCTGTTTGATCTTGTTTGTTTACCTTAGTCATGTTATACTCACTAAATCTATTTTCCAGCTTATGACAAGTGCTTCTAATATTCTCTTTCTTTCCCTTCCAGCACCCTCAGCTTCTGAAATCCTGGCCACAGAAATGTTGTCATTTTTCAGTTTCCATTTTCTCATTTAACACTGACAGCACACCCAGGTTTTCACATAATTCTGAGTTGCCTCAAAGTTCATGAGGGCTTTTAGAGCGCCTTAGCGACATGTTGAATAGAGGAATACTTCCCATTTTTAGCCCACTTGAAGTGTTGCAGGGAAGTAAGAGTGAAGCTGACAAAATTCACAGGACCTGTTTTATCCTATATAATGGTAAATTCCTGGTGTGTGTAGCCCACACATGTTGGGAGAGGAGGTTGCAGGGTGTCTCTACATCACTGGAGCACCCATGGAGAAGAAAGGTAGTTCCTTTAACCACAGTTTTGGATGTGACTTGTGCCTGGTGGAGCCACTGAGAGCGAGAGAGAATGCTAGAGAGCTGCTTTGATGTTGGCCCTTTTGTCCAAGATGGTTTTCTTCAGGCTTGATTTTCCTTCCTCCCAATGTTTTCCGCCAGCTTTAGCAGTTTTGTATCAGCTGCTAGAATCTGGTTTGCCAGACCCCACTCTGTCTTCATAAAATGACATGTTAAAGCACTGTAGCTCATGTGACGCTAATCCCCAGCCCACATATCTGTCCTGACACCCATCCTGAAATTTCCCAGAGCTTGCCTCACTTCAAGGCTTCAGGAGAGATCCCTTTGGAGTTCATATGCCTTTTCTTTATTATTTTCAGACACTGTGGTACAAGGAGGAAAAAGCCCTTCCAGCAGCCCCTTGACAGAAGCAATAATAAAACATAAAGGGTGCACTGACTGAATTAATATATTAAAGGCAAAGGCCCAAAGGTAAGGACATTATTGTTACAAGGAGCTGGCCAATGTCCTGTGTGTCACAAAATATCCCTCTACTCTTAAAAATCCCCAAATAATGATCCTTACATAAAACAAAAACTGCAATTACAAAAGCAGTCAAACCAAAAACGTAGAAAGTAACATGATGCAACAAACCATCAAGGCAGTCAGTGTATTCCTTCCTCCTTTCCTTCCTTTGTCTCTCCCAATGTCTTGATTTATACGGGCTGTAAGCTCTTTTGGACAGGAACTATGTCTTTACTTACTTTGTAAGGTATCATGCATGCCTATGGTGCCATATACAGAAGTTAATAGCAATATGACTATTTACTAATAGTGCTGCTAATGCATGTATACATGGCACTGACAATCCAGGCAATGAGTGTTAGCAATGGTTTTAACTAGTGATGGCCTCAAGATAATATATCAAATCTAAATGCCCCCACAATCTGGGGAAATTCAGATCCATATCCAGCACTTGGATCTGATCTTCATGACTGGCCCCTAACTATATAAATGGTTGAACGAAAATGCTGGATCCAAACACCTCTATGCTTTTGGGCAAGTTTGGACTGGGATTTAAACTTCAGAGCATGAGCTAATTTCTAACGACGTTAACCTGGAATGGGCATGACCTGAACCTCAAATATCTCAAATTTGGGGATATCTGGGATTGACACGAGACTCTGAATTCAACAACTTTTGTGTACTAAAGAAGCATGAAGCACCCTGTCAGAGGGTGGCTGGCCCCAGTAAATGAAGTAGGTCCAGCTCCCCCCATGCTAAAACAGATGCTCCCATCTGGCCAGTTAATAAGGCAGGGCAGCACCTCGGGGCTATAAAGGATCAACAAGAGACCCAGGGCGGGGAAGTATCTGAAGAAAGCCAGGAAAGAGTCCTGGTGAGAGTCAGGAAAAGTCAGAGACTGAAGGAGGTCGCTGAGGAAAGCGAGAACAGAAAGCTCTGTGCAGACCCTCCCTGGGAAGAGGGAGGAATTGGCTAGGAGACTGTGGTTATGTCTACACTGCAATAAAATACCTGTGGCTGGCCCACGTCTGCTGACTCGGGCTCAGGCTACAGAGCTATAAAACTGTAGTGCAGACTCTGTGCTTGGGCTGGAGCCTGGGTTATGGGAGCCTCCCCCTTGTGGGGTCGCAGAGCCCTGGCTCCAGCCCAAGCCTAAACGTCTACATCGTAATTAAACAGACCCATAGCCTGAGCCCCACAAGCCCAAGACAGGTGGAAGGGCCCAGCTGTGGGGGGTTTAATTGCAGTGTAGACATACCCTTAGACAAGGACATTCTGAGCACCAGGCAGGAAGCAGAGCATTAGCAGGAATACATATTCACTTGAAAAAAAATGCATACTTGCATGGACAGCAAAAATACACCAAACATCATCATCAAGCCGGGAAAGTGGCACCATTCCCCATAAATGTGCACTGATTGTGTGCTGACTCTGACAATGAGTAAGAAACCCTGGCAGCCTCCCGGTACAATCCATGTGAGCAAGACGCCGTCTCTCTCCTAGAGACACAAAAATCGTTGAAAAAATAAAACACAATCACTAGGAAATACTTTTTTTTTTGTTAGACAGGAAAGAGACGGTTTTGATCATTTTTTAAAACATTAACAGATTCTGGCTGCAACCTATTCAGCAAACGGCTACATTCCTATGATGGGAAATGAGCTCCCATTCTTTTATTGTTACCCACAATTGTTTCACCAGGTTTTAATTATGCGGTGTGTGTAACTGCAACAGCACTCCGATATCTCCTATAGGAGCTATTTTTTTCAGAGGGGTAGACTGAGGCCGAAAGCCATGATTTTGCCTGCATGTCTGTGTGCAACACATCTCAAGGACAGAGCACTGGACTGTAAATTAAAGGGACAGCTGTAAGGTCATGAACATTCCTGGAAGCCTATTATACATTAATACAATGCAGAGAAAATATGGAAATGGAGATGCGCTTAGACAATGTTCATTTTATGGTGAGCTTTACCTGTTTCTAAGAACCCAAGTCATTTCAGATTATAGCAGATCCTTTGTGTTGCATCATCCAGCCTATTACAAAACAGCTTCAGCTATCGGAGTGGGAGCACAAATCTAGCGCCACCGCGTAATGCAACTTCAGGTTGAATTTTTTGTTTAATCTTTGTTGTAACAAGGACAGCCATATATGAAACTGGGAACTTCAACACCAGTTATAAAGTAGCACACGGAGACAATTGATGAGGTATGAACTGAGTGCAGCGAAGAAACCTGTTAGTCATTGTTTCCAGGGTGTTTTAATCACACCTTTTTTCCGTGCTGTTTCTAGGCATCCTGCCTATTTAATAGAGGAACCCCTCTCCAATACCTCTAAAAGTAAATAAATGCACAAACAGGTCTTCAAAATGTCTGGATAGGCCTGATTTTAGGAGCATTTCAGGACTCCAGAGAGGGTAGAAATCCTTTGCCAGTGTGCTGGCTCTTTTTACACAATATTTTCAAGACAGGCTGTCCCCACCCCTATATTGTGCTTACATAGACTATTTGGTGACACTCCAGTAGAAATCTCCCTGCACATGCAGTTCTGGAAACCTTTACAGAGAAGTAAAATCATTAAGGGCAGAGAGGCTCAAAATCATATAGACGCAGTGAGGGAAAAAATCCCTTTTGGCCACTGTTCATGGCTGAGTTATGTGCTGCTTTCTCTTTCTCTTCATTAAAGTTTGCAAAGGCAAATCATTCTTTATGGGCCCACTTCAATGTAAAATGCTCACCAATGTAATCTGGCAACAGTACCTCTGCATGCAGAGGGAGATGCATGGTGGCTGAGCTGGAATGGAATAGCCACTCCAGAATTGCTCTCATTTTTCTGTTTATCAGATGTGTTTATTGGCATGTCAACCACATGAACAAAACAAAAAATCCCTATCTATCATCTGAGTGCCAAGAATGACACAATGTTAAACCCTCAAAATCCCCCACATTCTCCCAACAATTCAGCTTCTCCTAATCAATTCTTTCTAGCCTGAGTGAAGAGAGAGGCCTCATAGCGAGCCCTGAAATTCAGCAAAATTGAGGTTTGTTGGCTCAGCAAGGGCAGCAAATTCCCATGTCAAAGGCCCTCCCCGTATCTCTAAAGATACAAATCTAGGGACTGTCAGAGAGAGGCCCATCTGATTTCAGTGGCTAGGATGGAACTCACATTCAAACCATGTCAGCTTTATAGGTTAAAACCAACACTTTGCATTGGCCCTAGGAATCAGCTAGAGGTCAGTTCACTCTATAGAGCTAAGTGGGATTCATATGCATTGTGTTCATAAACACTGAGCAGATCGGTCTTTGCTGCTGCTGCCATGTTAAATCTGTAGTTACAAGCATGCTTCAGGTGTGCATAGCCAAGAGACAGCACCTCTTCCATTCTGGTTTCCCCACAGTTACTTAGCTGGACACGGAGTGTTTTGTTATCCCTCTCCTTTGATACCCTGCTTGATCCCTCAGACCCATCCTGCTGTGCTGCTCTTGCATGCCTTCCAGCAGTGTTAGAGCTGATCAGCATGTGGAGGGGCAGAGAGCAAAAGAGAGGCAGTGCTCCAGGATGGGTTGAGTGTCATCAGCCATCATCCCTGCTGTACAGGTTGGCATCCCAGTAAGGGCTGGGGGGAAAAGGGGAGCGAAAAGCAGAGTGTTTTATTTTGATGCTTTTATTTACATTAAAAAAAAAACTACTGGAAGTGGCTGATACTTAAAATCAAAGCCTGGACAGAGCCTTGGCCATTCCAAACCCTAAGGCTAGGGAGGGTATTAAGGAGGACAGGTGCAAATGGGGCTGACAGAGACATAGAGGAGGAGGCAGAAGGAATGGAGTAAAGGATACTGATCTGGGAACCTGAAGTTGAGCATGCGAGTTAGAATCCTCCGCCCCAGACACTTCCAACGGACGTGGCTAGCATTCATATGGAACATAACTGACCTTGGCACCACTACAGGGGTAATATTTTAGCTCAGTTCGGCTATTCTTGAGCAATTCTGCAATGTATTAAGACACAAACATAGTTTAGGCCTAGCAGGGACACATGCTTTATTTTTCCACTTTTTTTTTTAATTGTACAATCATATTTATTGTGGCCAAGGCAAACAAATCACTATTCTCCTCCATCCTTCTTGGAGCTTTCTGGCTCTCTCTCCCCTAGTATACCAAGGCAGTGAGGCAATCCTACTGGATCTGCTTCCACAGCACTGCCTGTTTTATTTACATTCCCTGTTAAGACTCCAGTGCCACAGAGAACAAGGCATGCAAGGAACGTTCAGAACAGGCCATGAGGGACTGGCCACCTGTTCAGTAGGTGGCACTCTTTGTGAGTCAGCACTAAAACAATCCCCCTGGATGATGCAGAGGGGCACTATGCTGTGGCAAGTGCAATCTTTCTGATATTAACCCACGCACCTTGACCAAAGTCCAGGCAATAACAATCTAATAAATTCTCCCTCCAGTTTCAATTGCATATAATGATCCTCTTTTATTTCCCATCCTAACCTGGTGTGCAGTACACCTGTGTGCTTTTAAACAGAGGTGGCTGCATTTCAGGAGTAAGGGCGGTAGGTAATCCCTTGTCGACCTAAGTCCCAGGGGCATTGCTCACCTCAAATTAACTAAAATTTGGAAATCTCTTTGAGATCCTCAGGAACTGCAGAAAGGCAATAGTCTATATTATAATTCCCATGTATTAATAAACATGAAAAGGATAAAGTTTATGGCAGGCAAACTGTGTTAAGGTTTGTACTGGTTTCTTGTTAGGTCAATAGGAATGGGATTTTCCCTGCAGATATCTGAAACACATATTGTTGGCTAACCCCCATGCCAAATCTGGCATGCATTATGTCTGCATGTGTTTACATTTCCTATTGATTATCACAAAGGCAGCTAATCACATAGCATTTATTTATTGTAATTGTGTGACCACGATGCTCCCAAAAGACACCAGATTGCCAACACTGAAGTTCTTTTTCTATACACAGAACAAGGTCAGCATGAACAACTATTTGTTGATGCAGACACCTGGCCAACTGGGAACTGGACTAAGGCCATCTACACTCACTTCATGAATAGAATACAGCATGGCTTATATTGTACCATATGTCCAGCCCATTAAAAAAATTAAAAGAAAAGGACAGATCCTCAGCTGGTGTAACTCAGTGTAGCACCATTCATTTCAGTGGAGCTCTGGTGATGTGGCCCACCTGTTTGTTTATTTTTTTTTTAAATCTACTTTACACGTCAACATTGGGATCAAAAAAGGAGGGAGTCATTGCTGCGTCAATGTGTGGGCTGCAAGTGGAACAAAAGGGTTTTCTTCAATACGTGCTGAAAATGGAAACTATCATTAGCAATGATGTTCTGATTGTGAGAGACAACTTATACAGGGGAAAGTGAAGCAGGTCTAGACTAACTCTAGACACAGGGGTCCAGTCTCACTTGCTACTCAGCATTCCATGCACACATCAAGGAAAGAATAGGGAAAGGGAAGAAATTACTCACTAACAATAATATTATCTTACATGTATAACATTTATCCTGAAGAATGACTTACAGAAACATATGTTTGGCCATGTGTATATGTAAATATAGGAATTATTTCATCCAGCACTAAAATGCAGCCACCTCTGGGGTAGAATGCAGTAGCCGCTTAACAGTACACAGCAACACTTCACAACAGTTTACAGTACTAGTAAGAAGCGAAGAATACGAAAACGAATTGAAATTGCAGGTGGAAACTGGGTAGGCAGAAGGTAGTTATCCTTCTATAGATATTTCCTGAAAGATGCCCCGTAATTTGCTTATTTCATATGATAGCCTTTAAACTAATAAAATAAAAATCTATGCCTATATAAAAATGCTGCTTTTAACATGGAATTCATCTACGCTGTTTCTTTCATTATTTTATAATGAATAAATATGAGTTTGTTAAAAAAAACCAATTTAAATATTAAAAAATTATTAATTTAAAAATCACACTATCTGAAAATTTTCTAGCTGCTACTGTTACTATTGTATTTTCTCTCTTTTTCTTCAATGTTTATTTTGTGTATCTGACAGCACTTTGGGTATAGTCAGTTTCACTGTTGCCCCATATGGTCAGTTTCCCATGTTGTTTCTGTGGGTTTTTCACACAGCCACAGAAGAGAGAAAAAGATTTTAAAAATAGGAGAAAATGATTGTGAAATACAAAATATTGTCAGAGAACTTAGGGACAGATGTATTATCCGAAACTACTTTAAACTCTTTTTAAAAAAACGGACTCAATTTCCAGTTGCCAGAGTCTCTTTAAATTAAATGTTTATTTGTTGGAAAACATACACTGCAGAAGTTGTTTACTTCAATAACTTGAAAAGACCAACAGCATGTGTCTCTTTAAGAAGAAGTTCTGTGGCAGAGGCAGCGTTTGTCTGATGTGGCAGTTCTTTTCTCTGCTCCTATTTAGACATTTGTTACGGGGGTACAGCAAAAACGACAGCTAATGAAAGAAAAATGAATAAGGATCCACATTATTTTCAGCAGTGAATGTGTGATCTGTCCTTGTACGGACGAAATGGGGTGTTTCCCAAGCCAGGATTTGAATTCCACATGAAAGTATGAACTCAGCTAAACCCTGCTCACATGCTGGTCCAGGTCCATTTATGTCTTCAGTCTCTTTGTTAATCAGGTGCACAATTATATACACCCAACTCATGTAAAGAATCTATACTGCTTTAACGGCTCTGGGTGTTGTTTAATTTTGACGCTAACCACCAATATTTTTAACAAGTCTTCTATTTCTATTATCTAAAATGCACACATGCTTTGCATGTGACTTTCCATTACATTTTCAAAGCCATAAAAATAGACTGCCTGAGTGATTAAATGTACGGTTCCCACTCTCATTCTAAATTTGGGACACTACTTTAAAATCTTGTTAGAAACATTTCTCACTAAAGGAGAACTGAAGGGGGAAAAGACAATGTCTAACTGCAAAGTCGTGATTGTGAAGGAGTCTTCTTTTATTTCAGTCTTCTGCAGAAAGGTGTTTTGTGGCATTGCAGAATGCGCTGATTTGCAGCACGTTCCTACATGGCAAAAGCAAACCCCATCATCTGATCACCACTGTATCCTTCAGAGCCCTAAAGATAAAGTATGGAAAATCTATAACTGCAATGTTTTGCCTGTTGCTGCTGCACTCTTTATTAATCAGTCAATGCCTCTCAACAAAGCCCTTTCCGACTCCTCCTCTAGTAGTTAGACCTATAATCAGCTCTACAAAAACAGTTCAGAGATGTATCCTTTGTGCTTCTATGTAATTTACATATACTAAAAAAATCACTGAGCATGCTATTTATAACATGTTATGTAGTATAAAATGCATCATGTTAGTGGGCTGTAATCACAACCAATATTTTAAACAGGCTAAAAAATATGTTAAATTATAACATACATTTCGCTACTAAAACCAAACAAGTTAGCTTGTTTCACTATTTCCAGACATAAGTAAAACAAATGAACTGACCTGACTATATATATAGTACGCCTATTTCTTTGTAATCAAAATGATTGTTGTTTCAATTTGGTAAATATTTATACCCAATACAGAGCCACCTTGTGACAAACTAGCCATCGCTCCAAATAAACAAGCACTAAGTGGGTTTTTAAAAATAACATCCAACCACCTCAGTCTTTTAAACAATTACTGTAGTGAAAATCATTTTCTGCTGCAATTGATAGAAGCATCAGCTGCTGCCATTATCATGCTGCATCAGATCCTAGGCTATCCTATGGCACATATTGATTTACTAGCCTTTCTTTCACCATATATCTCAAGAGTCCTGTCTCACCTGCATTTTAATCCAGTTGTTTTCACGCCTCTATAGTCTAACCAAAAATTCAGATTCAGTAGAGCTGTCATTGCATCTGACAATTATTGGCCATACCGTACCTAGCCCTTGGGAGGAAAGGTGCATGGACCTTTCCTCCCACTTGTGCACCCTTTACAACCAACACAGTCCCTGCACAGCAGGGTCTACAGATCCTAGATTATCAGATCTCTGGGTCAGCTGCACAAAGGTTCTTGAACCAAAATTTTCAGTTAAGTGCTTAACAGAAGGTTTATTTTGAAGAAGTTCTATGGAAAAAATACTGAAGGCAAGTGGATACAAAAGACAAGGGGAACAGTGATGGGACCACATCCCAGGTGTTCCTGTTTTGGGCAAGGCTTAAAATGAACTGAGCTGCACAGCTATGTAGAAATGGCAGGCAGGCCAAATCCAGATTGATCACTGATGTGGGGGTGTTATAGGTAAACCCTCCGTCAGAGTCCTAAAACATTATGAACCTAATGAAATCTCATTGTTAATGACAGACCTGATGAGGCTTCTTTGGGACTTGTTGAAGCTCTTGTTGGGAGGGTCCAAGAACCTGGGCTCCAGCCTGAGCCCAAATGACTATATTGCAATTTATAGCCGTGCGAGCCCGAGTCAGCTACCACAGGCCAGCCACGGGGTGTTCTGTTGCAGAGTAGACATACCCTTGGTGACATATGATCATCCTGTGACAGAGAGGTCACCATACCATGAGAAGCTGAAATGAAAATGATTTTGGAGGTGACCCAATTAACTTGTGCACTGGGCAATGATGACAGCACCCCAATTTCTAAGAAAGCCATTAGTAAATCATTAGGGCCGTATATGTCGTGTGGAACTATCTAGAAAGTGACAAAAGTGGTCATGGTCATGATGTGTATTATGATCTGCAAAATCTTGTTGGTCAGGTTTTGGGACTTCCATAAGTAAAACCAAAACCAGGACTGGTTTAGATATGGGTTTCCATATTTGGATAAGTGGCTCTGGTTTTGTCCGATCTCCAGTTTGAATGTATTCTACTGGTCAAGAAGGAAGAAGGAAAGCCAGAGGACAATGAATCTTTCAAGTGGTGGCAAAAAAAAAAAAAGTCTCTCTCTTTCTCTCTCTGCTTTTATACCACACCCATCACCATGGTGTATGAATAAATGTGACTAGTCAGGGGGTAAATGCTCAGGAATTTACTTTCACCCAGTGGCATACACCAGTGGCTCTCAACCTCTCCAGATTACTGTACCCCTTTCAGGAGTCTGAGTTGTCTTGCATACCCACAAGTTACACCATTTAAAAACTAGTTGCTTACAAAATCAGACATAAAATACAAAAGTGTCACAGCACATTGTTACTGAAAAATAGCTTACTTTCTTATTTTTACCGTATAATTATAAAATAAATCAACTGGATTATAAATATTGTACTTTACATTTCAGTGTAGTACATAGAGCAAAATAAACAAGTCATTGTCTGTATGGAAATTTTAGTTTGTACTTACTTCCCTGGTGCTTTTTATGTAGCCTATTGTAGAACTGGGCAAATATCTGGATGAGCTGATGTAGCCCTGGAAGACCTCTGAGTACCCCCAGGGGTACACGTACTCCTGGTTGAGAACAACTGGCATACACAATGGAATGTGTTCTTATCTAGAAATTGAATTCTGAGAAATTCCCATCAGGTAAAATGAATCGAGCAAAGTCTGCAGAGCTCTCTCTCTATAACTGCGTCTTCATCTTTGATTTTCGATCAGGATGATGATGCTGTGAAGTAGGTCAGTGGTTCTCAAAGCCGGTCCGCCGCTTGTTCAGGGAAATCCTCAGGTGGGCCGGGCCGGTTTGTGTACCTGCCGCGTCCGCAGGTTCGGCCGATCGCGGCTCCCACTGGCCGCGGTTCACCGCTCCAGTCCAATGGGGGCTGCAGGAAGGGTGGCCAGCACATCCCTCGGCCTGCGCCGCTTCCCGCAACCCCCATTGGCCTGGAGCGGCAAACCACGGCCAGTGGGAGCTGCAATCGGCCGAACCTGCGGACGTGGCTGGTACACAAACTGGCCCGGCCCGCCCGGGGATTTCCCTGAACAAGTGGCAGACCGGCTTTGAGAACCACTGAAGTAGGTCAATTGAAATCAGTATCATTCTACAAACTGGCAGCAAAGCATGCTACAGAGTTATGAAGCTGGCTACCATGCCTTTGGAGACTGAGGGTATGTCTAAACTGCAATTAAAAACCTGCAACTGGCCCAGGCCAGCTAATTCAGGCTCCTCTGACACAGGTTGCAGGGCTGTTTCATTGCAGTGTAGACTTCAAGGCTTGGGCTGCAGCCTGGGTTCTTGGGCCCTCCCACCTCACTGGGTTCTAGAGCCCGGGTTCCAGCCCAAGGCCAGAAGTTTGCACTGCAATGAAACAACCCCGCAATTTGAGCCCCACGAGACCAAATCAGCTGGCACAGGCTAGCCGCAGGTCTCTAATTGCAGACATACCCTTAGTCTGTCAGCATCATGTCCACCTTCCTACTTTCTCAATGTTTGACAATGTCAAGTGAGCTACCGGACCAACTGAACAATTCTGTTATGTTGAGCAAAATAAACAAAATAAACCACATTTTTGTTTTCAGACAAAAGCAGTTTCACTTTAATCTCTTCATTTATTTATGAATGGACCAGAACACTGGCAGACACAATGCCGACCATGATTTTTCAACCACAGCCTCCAGTTTTTCAACCTCTGGGTGACACAGTTTTGAAATTAAACGCATTTTAATGATAATAGAAAAAGGAGTAACACACATGGTTTATTGCAGACATACTATTCTGAGAGAATGTTACGCTATCGTCACCTAAAGAGATGGATCAAAAATTCTAAAAGTGACTAAAGATTCTATTTCAATCATTTCCAAAATTGCTTTTGGTTAGTGAAAGGCCCTTATCCAGTAGCGGTGCCAGGGTTTTTGCCGCTCTAGGCGGCAGTGCTCGGCGCTTCAGCGGCAGCTCCTGTGAAGCTGCGTTCTTGGCGGCATTTTGGCGGCCACTTTTCTGGCTGCCGAATCGCCGTCGGGGAGTCACCGCCGAAATGCTGCCCCCCGGCGACCGCCTAGTGGAAGCGCCGGCCTTGCCCTTATCTAAACTTTGGATCTGAATAGTCCAGAACTTATGGAAGTTTGAATTTGGTTTCGAACTTTGCAGCTTGGGCCCATTTCTACTTCTGCTGCTAACTTATTATGCACGTTTTGATTATACTTTACGTGAGCATTCAGTATTATCTCCACAATACTTCTGGGCTGTATGAGAGGAAATTTGGAAACAGGAGCAATATTACATGTAACATGCTCCATATATCTGCATTCAGTGGAATGGCATGCCATACACAAAACAGTATTAGCAAATCTCATTGGACAAGCTTGGAAACCACAACAGATGCTGGCAATCTTAGAGACAGTGCTGAAGTGCAGCCGCGCACATTATCCTTGCCCTCTGTACTGTTATGTTGAATTCTGACAAGGAACTGACCCTCCGGTAGGTTTCTCTGGATTGATGCAGTTAAAAGATTATTTTTTTTGGTCTTTTCTTTGTTAACAAAGTAGTTTTTAATATACAACATATTGTTTTGAGAAAGACTTAGTGTAACACCAAGCTGATCCACTTTCATTGGCACTCTTGGGAAGTTGAAGCTAATAATTTGGTAGCAGATTAAAATATTCACTTCTCTAGGATACTTCTGAAACACTGAACAAAGTTCTTCATGCAGAGAGAAGTTTGCAATATCCTCTATGCTTTTTTTGTTCAAGCCAGACAAAACCCAAACCTCCCCTGCTTATGAGAAGCCTTTCAGACATCTGCAAGCTCTACTTGCTAGACATGCAAACCAGCTCCCCGCGAAATAAACCAAGTAAGCTAGAGGTCTGCTCTGATACTATCTAAAGAAATAGGTTTAGGCTAATGCCTTTCACTAGCTTAACAAACTAACAATGCCATGAGACAAACTTTCAATAGCAATATTAATAATGGATGATTCAGGAATTAAATGAAGCTCGCCTCTTTGTGTTGTGTGACTAACACAGGTGCCATCTACATTTCAAAAAATAAACAAAGTGCTGCAGGCCCACAGAGTGCATGCTGGATGAGATCACTCAGTCCCCAGTGGTTTGTTGGGGGTTTTAAAAGTTAAATCTCTCCTGTAATTTGCTTCAAATTTCTAGTGTGTTTGCAGAGCAAATAAAAGCTCCAAATTCAAGGAGCTCTGAAAATACCCCCTGAATATGGCACTGTGCATGCATGCATATGTGTGTGTGTCTATATCCCCTTTATTTACTTATTTTAGATTGTGGTTCACTGCAGCAGGTGACTATGTCATCTACTGCTTCAGAGAGACCTGTCCGAACTGTTAGCTCCTACTAAAGTTGTCCTGCATCCTCCTTCATGCCTTTCAATTTCCTCTAGTTTTAAGCACAGTTAACACCCCTTCTTCAGCCCCCTCTCATCTAACCTTCCTTGCCACTTCTCCCCTTCTGCGCTCACCCCTTCTCTCTTGCTTACTCTCTCAGGAGCAAATGCTAACAGGATTTATATTCAGAAGCTTGTCACATGACAGACATCTATTTTTCACTTGTCAGATTGGCCAGAATTGAAGCAACAACCATGTTAGTGTGACAATCAACTTGTGCAGATCCTTGGCCTTAAACTGTCTGCAGGAGAAAGTGGGATCTCTCAAAAACACTTAAAAGTTATTTAATTAAAAAATAAATTCAGCATCAGATGCTAGGGACTACATCTCTGCATCCCCATTAAAGATATTCTCGTAAGAGCCGGAACAAGACACAGCAGGGGTACCACTACGAGCACATTGGGAAATCAATAGTCGTATAACAATGTCTTCTCTTTTTTTTAAAAGAAATCTGTCTGTAAAAATAAAATTGAGGGTGGCTAAGGCTTTATCTTCCACAAAAGAGCTAAAAATTTACACGTGCTGCCAGTTCAGATAGGACCTACCATGTTTAATATATTCTGGTTTATATTTTTCCTAGATAAATCAATAACAGGCAGCCATTCCCCAAGGTGAAAATATACATTAAGAGGAAAAGACACCAGGCTAGACAACCTTCCAGTTCTTTGTAAAAAAAAAAGCAGAGAGGCTTTTGTGCTTGCTTGCAGTATGCGTAGGTGGATTATATCTCTGGTGAAACATCAGCAGACAATGTAACAGTGTTAGAGCAGCCAAATGACACTCCTCCCTGTTTGATAACACAATACTTACTTTTCCATTATTGATTCTTCCACATAAGTGGCTTGTATAGAACATAACATGCTGCTTAGATTATGCTCCACAGTGTTTGAGACAGAGTGAACCCAGTAAGCAAAAGGTTCCCAGCTGCATAAACAATCATGCCCTGCTTACTGCCTGATATGATATAAGGATGAAACAGCTGTATTAGCCTTGGCAGAAAATTATTTCAGACACAACTACACTTGATTTATGTAGTAGATCCATGAACATAAAGCTTGATATGAATTTCTACAGCCTCAGATGCTTGAACTTACTGTATATATTTTCACTGCTACATGAAGGCAGGCCAATGGATAGTAAAATAGCAACAGCCTGTGGGACTGGATGTTTCCCCCTGGCATCATACACTTTAGTAGCTTCATTTAGGACATGCTGGTCATTTTTTCCACTTCTTTGGTACCGAGATGTAGGGCAATCCCTTTCCCAGTGTGGAAAGGGACTTAGAGGATTTTTAAGATTCTGAGAGATGCAAACCAATGAAGCAAAATTAATGACTTCAGTTTTATTTAGACTGAGGCAGATTTGGATTGTGTGAGTTCTATCACTCTATAACCCATTAAGGACCTATCCTCTCAACATTCCATTCCATTCCATTCCCCCTCCCACCCTCTGCCCTTGCAGCTGCATTACGCTCACTAAATGATTTAGCACCCTATTTTCAAAGACAGCCAGTAAAACAGTGAAGCCAAACTTCCTAATGTTCCTAGCCAGCTTTTCAAGTTTTATGAGTCTGGTGGCCCATGTTCATGGAGAAGTCAGCCCTTTCTGATATGCTATTGTCCCTGAGACCACAGTGAAGTAGCTGATTATTAATATTGCATTTCAGAGTGTATTCCTTACGTAACACACCGCTTAGGAAAACTGTTCTAATATGCTATTGGGGAACAAAAGTACTAATATTCATACCATTACAGTCATGAGGGCTAAAGCTAAGTTGGCATACATGGGTCAATTCCTGTGATCTGTGGAAGGCATTCAGATACCAGAGACAAGCATGATATAAAAGCTTGACCAGAGGGAGAGAGAGGCATGAGAACTCAAAGGTCCCAGCTGTGAAGAGGCCATGCAGAGGGACTCCACTCCCATTGCATGCTACTTGTTTATATGGCTGTTTATATGGCTAACCAGAATATAGAGTTATAGAATAGCAAATATTTTTTAAAATAAACAAGATCTTTGGAACGCATATCAACCCTTATGTTTCAGGACTTAAACCAAATGCCACTGCGGAAAAAGAAGGCTACTTTCCTGGGGTCAAGTTATCCCACAACTGCTCAGTTCAGGGTTTCTTCCACTGAAGCAGCTGGTACTAGCCACTTGCTGAGACAGAATACTGAACTCGATGGACCAATGGTCTGACCCAGCATGGCAATTCCTATATATTCCCTGTGCAGAGCCCATTTAGCCAGACTTTGTGCAGGGTTCAGGATTTAATTCCAATACTTTAATAAATTGAGACATGTGTTTAATGGTTAGGACAGGCCTAGCAGTCAGGATTCCTGGGCTTTATTCCCAGCTCTGCCATTTCATTGCTATGTGACCTTGGGCAGGTTACCAATCCACACAGCCCCTCAGTTTAGCAGTCTGTAATATGGGTACAATAATATTTGTCTCCTAAACTGAGATATTCTAATGCTTAAGGTATGCAAAGTGTTTTGAGAGCTTCAGATAAACAGTGCACTATAAATTCAATGGATTCAATGTTTAGAATAATGAAATGTGAACAATTCTATTCAGTTACCTTAAGCTATTGACAAAGTAACTTTTTAAACTTTTTTGTCAAAAAAAAAAAAAGGTTTCTAAACAAAGTTCCTAATCCCTTTTTGGTTATCCTTTCTTGCCAATTTTACTTTATTTGCAAGAATAGGAGAGCAATGCAATTGGAAACCAATAAAAGCCATAGTGTACTATACGTGTGTACAAAACCCACCAGTTTACAATCTGCAAAAGCCTCCATTCAGAAAGGAAAGCAACCTGCCACACAGTGCAAAAGCAATCCATTTTGATAAAGCGCATGCCTTTGTGAATCATAAGCAGACTTTCTACAAAACTGTCTCTCTTTTTCTCCTGATTCCCTGCAGACATGTGTAATTTTCACTGCCTGTCAGTTTATCAAAAAGACCAGAGCATCAAATTTCAGCTCTGGATTGTCAGGTCTGATCCCTATTTCCTTTCAAATTCCAAAATACTGACACGTTGATTGGAGTTCATAGTGTCAGACAACAGCACTTAAGAGACGTTTTTGCTAAAATATAGCTCCTGATCTATCTTTTATGTTTTTTCCCCCTTTTGGAGCCTCAAGAGTATTGATCTGTGACTCATTTATATATGATTTTCACTAAGTAGCGGGCAATTCGCTCACACAAAACAGTTCTTTTGTATAACCTTTTAAAAGGGGGCCCATCAAAGGGGATGAAACTAGCTTATTTAGTTTGCTGAGACGTCCCCCTAACGTTTCCCAGAATTGACTCTGTATCTCCAAGTTCCCAACTGCTAGCTAGAAAGATATAAAACAAGAGGTACACAGAGTGCTCACTGAACAGTGAAGCTTAGTTCAGTATATTAGCCCAGTGTGAAAGTTGGGATTCCACAGCAAACAAGATTCATACACTGACAGGTTTAAAAAATTGTAACATCTGCATTCTTTTTTAGTAAATGCTTATTATAGCAGATCTTCACTTTCAGGTTTCACTTGATAAGAATGCCACCGATATAAGGATTTAAGTCTGAGACCGAATCCCAGCATCATCCTCCTTCAAACATGAATAGTAATCTTTGATCCACAAGAAGTCATCCTGTCTCCTCAGCAGTGGCAGACACTTGTTCATGTCTCCCCTTTCTAAAAATGCTGCTGGTAGTGTATCCTTTCTTGCTAGGGATCTAAGGATGTTGAAAACTGCATATGGCTCATATTTCATAGGTACTAGCAACGTCTGGGGCAGAACTGCTGTAGCTGCACTAATTGCATAAAATGGATTTTGAAGCACTCTAATTCATGTATGTTGCAATTTAATGTAAATGGTTAATTTTGTTTGCTCTCAAGTGTGGAAGGCAAAGGACTCTACAGCTTTTCTCTAAAGAACTCTTCAATTAATGGGATCCTACTATTGTTAACTAAATTATCCACTCTAAGTAAGCCTGCTTTCCCTTTTGGGGCGATTGTGTGCACTTACTTATTCTACTTATTCTTTATTTTCTACACATTTAACAATAAATATGTCCAGCCTTAGAGAAATGGAAGATTTCTAGCCACCTTGCCATCCTGGGACACACATTTTCTTATCCTGGCCATTTAAGTCAAGCACCTCCCTGGGGCATCTTCTGCATATATAACATTTGTTTACAACCTTGGAAGTCAGAACAACTGACTACTCCTTGAGAGGCTACCAGTTGAGCACAAAGGGAAATATCCGTTCTACCATACTCCTAGTTGGGCCTCTCCAGCCTCCGAGATCTGGAATCCCAAGGCTGCTCTCAAACTCTGGTCACATGTGGGAGAAAGCGAGCTTTGAAAATGTAAATGTTATCTGAACTAATAGGACCAAAACTTCAGGAAGTAGTTTAACAACATGTGACAGGCAAAGTTGCAAAAGAGTGAATGGGAAGTTTTGCTATGATTGAAGTAGGACAAGAGATCACCTCATAATTCCTGACTTTAAAACAAACTCTGATTTACCTGAGTCCATGTAAAAACTGCTTATTTTTATTTAACAAATCTTCAGATTCACAAATTATATGTGAAACAAACCTGATTGCTCTCATCACGTGATCAAAGCTGTTGTGTCTAAATATACTGAAAAGTCATAATTCCCACATAATTCCCACTTTTTACTATGCATGAATTTTATTCACTATTCGTATTAATAAATAATGTTTAACTTTGGAGGGCTACCCAGTAGAAACATAAATTGCAAAATATACAGAGCACCTCAGAGACAATGTTCCAGCTGGTAAACCCTAAATCCTAAAAAGCAGAAACACCTTTATCAAACATCTCAACTACAGAAGGATAGAGACGTCCTGTAAGCAAATTCAAACATATTGAACAGCTACACTGTTGGAAACACAATAGATTGAATACTAGATTAAGAAACTGTAAGAGAGAAATGATTTACTTAAAGAGTATATAGGAGACAATTGTCAAAGCAGAGTGAATCCTAGTTAGTTCTGAAGTATAAATTTCTTTTTTCTATAAAAACAGGCCAAATGTACACTAACCAAAACAGTAGATATGTTGCCATTTTATCAATTTTATCTAATGGAATGCCTGTGTTTAGGCTTCAATATCACATTAATATTCTGGATAGAATCAATGTATGCAACAACAAAAGCAAGACAAGTTGAATGTTTAACCACAAACGAGCATAACATATATCCTTTTATATTTATATAAATAAAAAAGCAGCATATTAGAAGGAAAGTGCTGTTTTTCTCTAGTAGGCACAAAGGAGGCTGCAAAAGTTATTGCGGATAAAACATTCCTTCCACTTTCCACTGTACTGTTTGTTATATATTTGTTTAAAATGCTCTTTTCTAAAATGTAGCTTGTATTTGAATACTGAATGAAAGAATAAACAGATGAGTAATAATACAGCATGTCTCAT
This sequence comes from Macrochelys suwanniensis, assembly GCA_033296515.1. Lineage (NCBI taxonomy): Eukaryota > Metazoa > Chordata > Testudines > Chelydridae > Macrochelys > Macrochelys suwanniensis. The sequence goes on from CM065783.1 coordinate 93,641,695, forward strand.
CTCTGTCATTAGGTTATTCATTTCTCATGGATTCCTCATTATCTTTATCTCAGTAAATTATCTAAAAGACACTTTCCCAAGCATATCAGTTCAACTGAATGAAAAATCAGATATAAAAATTTCAAAATGATTACTTATTATTTGTACCACAGTAGCACCTAGTGTCCCCAGTCAAGATCAGGGCCCCACTGTCCAAAGCACAGTACAAATACATAAGAGAGACAATCCATGTCCTAAAGAGCTTAAAATCTAATTAGACAAGATTGAGGAGAAACAGAAGTACAGAGCAGTGAAGCGACTTGCCCAAAGTCACTGAGCAGGCCAGAACCAGGAACCAAACTTAGGTACAGTAACTCCTCACTTAACATCCTCCTGCTTAATGTTGTTTCGAAGTTACGTCGCTGGTCCATTAGGGAACATGCTCGTTTAAAGTTGTGCAATGCTCCCTTACAACGTCGTTTGGCTGCCTGCTCTGTCCACTGCTTGTAACATTCTGTGGAAGAGTAGTGACTTTACAAGGGAGCACTGCACAAGTTCCTCTTCTCCCCCTCTTCCCCCTCCCTCCCTTCCAGCACTTCCCCCACCGCCAAATAGCTGTTTGGAGGCGCTTAGGACTTTCTGGGAGGGAAGGGGAGGAGTGGGGACGTGGCGTGCTCCAGAGAGGAGGTAGAGTGGGGGTGGGAAAAGGTGGGCCTGGAGTGGAGCGGGGACAGGAAGAGGTGGGCCTGGAGCATCCCCCGGCAAAGTCGGAGCCTGTTCTTCTGGGGGGAAGCTGCTGCTGCTGCTGCTGCACAAGGTGCTTCCTAGCGTCCTTGCCTGCAGCGGGCTGTGCCTGTGTGGGGTAAGCCAGGGTACCTTCCAACAATAGCACAGTACAGTACTGTACAGTATATAATGCCTTTTGTCTGCCCCCCAAAAATTTCCTTGGAACCTAACTTCCCGCGTTTACATTAAATCTTATGGGAAAATTGGATTCGTTTAACATCGTTTCACTTAAAGTTGCATTTTTCAGGAACATAACTACAACGTTAAGTGAGGAGTTATTGTAACCTGATTCCTAACCACTGGCCTGCACTATGCAAGTAGCTAGAGACGGTCATGGATTTTTCAATTAATAATTTGTTCATACAAAACACTGATTTGACTACCTTAAAATGTCACAAAACAGGGTCGGGTTTGACAAATTTTCTGCCCCGAAAACATGTCCAGAAAAAAGGTTTGAAATTGTCTAGATGTTTTGTTTTGACATTTTCTATACCAAAAAAGTGTGGTTTTACAGGTCAAAATGACTTTTTATTTCAAAATTTAAATTAGACTGAAAAAATGTAAAAAAAAGAAAAAAGTCAAAATCAAAATGAAATGTTTCAATTGACCCAAAATGGAAAAAAAATAGGTTTTTGGTTTGTGAATATTTTGAGATTTTGACTTTTTGTCCTAGACAGGAAAAAAGTCAAACTCTTGAAAATATTAGTGAGAGAGAAATTCCTAGCTCTAAGGGTAACATCTTCACAGATCAGTTTTGACACCACTTTCCTTGTGGAGAAACATTGGCGCCATGGTGTATTATTCTATAGATATATTAAGAATATTAAGGACTACACGTCCAAAACTTGCTACAAGTTGCACCTATATGCACTAAGCCCTGGAAAAATATGCATTTGCAGGTGCAAATAAGGACTGAGAAGCAAGTTGGCTGTGTTTTACTGTGCAATTTCCAACTTCACCTTTGCAAAAACTAGGTGGATGTGATGGATACCCTTAATTTTGCAGGTGTAACCACTGCACCCAACTTCTAAGATTTAACCCTCGCTGTGCAATTAAACAGGTTATCTTCAGCTGAGAAGTACTTTTATATCAGATTTCACAAAGTGTAATCTCAGCTCATCTGAAGAAGGCAAATGCTGTTAAGGAGGCCAGCTAGGTAGTACTTAGATGACTAACTGATATGCGGACAGAATCTGGTGGACATAGATGTCTAAATGGTGAATGTGAGCCACTTTTCAAATTCTGTCCCAGTGTGTTTTTGTGTTTGGAGTGGGGGTGCTGTAAAAGTTATTCAAAGATTAGCCATTGTTTATTCTCCACTATGGCTTCATGAATCCCTTACAGCTAAGTCTGGAGGCAGCCAATGAGAGGAGACAATGAAAATTTATCATGCTGGGCATTTCATTGCACTTGGGCTTGGAATCTCCCATCAGTTCAGAAAACCAAAAAAGACATTCTGGGCTGTGAGCTGGAGAGGTCCCTTAGTGTATGAAGCATAAGCAAGATGAATGTGAGCTGGTAAGTATGAAGGAGTCAGATATAATTTCTTAGAGGTCAGAAGGAGTTGGAGGGACACACGAAGCAACATTTGTTCAGTTTTATAAATGGGAACCATACAAAAGTTAAACAAATCCCAAACCCTTTTTTAATTTTTAAACAATATTTTTTTAAAATAATATTACAGTTGTACCCAATTAACCCCACAGACAATCCCATGTCCTGTACTTTGTTGGACTCACCCCTTTGAGACTCCATTTCTCCTTGCTGCCATTATCTGTCATGGATCTCCCTTTAACTGCAGGCCCACACTATCATCTGTAAGGTGCTTAAAAACATAAGAATGGCCACAGTGGGTCAGACCAATGGCCCATGTAGCCCCGTATCCCATCTTCTGACAGTGGCCAGTGTCAGATGCTTCAGAGGGAGTTAACAGAACAGGGCAATTTATAGAACGATCCATCCCCAGTCGGCCAGTCCCAGCTTCTAGCAGTCAAAGGTTTAAGGACACCCAGTGCTTGGGGGTGCATCCCTGACCATCTTGGCTAATGGACCTATCCTCCATGAATTTACTCTTTTTGAACCCAGTTATACTTTTGACTTTCACAACATCCCCTGGAAATGAGTTCCACAGGTTGACTGTGTGTTGTGTGAAGTAGTACTCCCTTATGGTTGTTTTAAATCTGCTGCATTACTTTGCATTTATCAACAATGAATCTCACCTGCCGTTTTCTTGCTCAGTCACCCAGTTTTGTGAGATCCCTTTGTAACTCTATTCAGACTGCTTTGGACTTAACTAACTTGAATAATTTTGTATCATCTGCAAATTTTGCCACCTCGCTGTTTACCCCTTTTTCCAGATAATTTATGAATATGTTGACTAGCACTGGTCCCAGTAGAGACTTCTGGGGGACACCACTATTTACCTCGCTCCATTCTGAAAACTGACCATTTATTCTTACCCTTTGTTTTCCACCTTTTACCAGTTGTTGATCCATGAGAGGACCTTCTCTCTTATCCCAAGACTCCTTACTTTACTTAAGAGCCTTTGGTGTGGGACCTTGTCAAAGGCATTCTGAAAGTCCAAGTACCCTATACGTATATGATCACCAATGACCACATTTGTTGACCCCCTCAAAGAATTCTAATAGATTGTTGGGGCATGATTTCCCTTTACAAAAAACAATTTGCGTGGTGCTGAAGTTAGGCTTACCAGCCTGTAATTGCCAGGATTGCCTCTGGAGCCTTTTTAAAAAATTGGCATCACATTAGCTCTTTGACAGTCATCTGTTTGATTTAAGTTACATACCACCGACAGTAGTTCTGCAATTTCATATTAGAGTTCCTTCAGAACTCTTGGGTGAATAACATACGATCCTGGTGACTTTGATCTCAGAGTGATGAGTGCATGATCAGCAAGCAGACCCACATTCTGTAGCTTCCTTTTCTCCAATGCAGAGGGGGCACTGAATATTTTCTGATCTGACAAATCCTGTTCCCATTTAAGTCAATGGCAAAACTTTATTGGCTTTAATGAGGTCAGCATTTGGCCCATATGTCTCTACAAATGTGGACAGGAATAAGGAAACTTGTGACACAAAGGCTTCAGTGCTAACAGAAAAGAATGACCGGTTTGCAGAAGAGGAGGCAATGGTAGCGTTATGTCAGCTGCCCACCCAAACCAATCATAATGTGGCACCAAAGCCTTATTGAAAAATGGGCACAATGCCATCGAAACAGATGAGCCAGGGTCTAGGCAGCCAACAGACCACGTATGTGCATAGAGTGAGGTTGCTAAGGGCAGGATTCCCAGCTGGGAATATCCACATGGCTGCCTGTCCTGAGCATGCCTTTCGACAAAGAAAGAATATTCAGTTACTAATCCAACTCTGCTCTGGATTAGCTTCCAAGGATAAAAAATAGCTCCCATGACCACTTTGGACTGGGGAGAGTGGTATGTGAGGAACAGAGGCATTTCCCTCCCTCCTATTTTGTCTCTCTCTGGAAGGCCCCTCCCTCAAAAACTTCTGCGCCCTGGCAAGCTTTCGATTGGACAGGCAATAAGGGAGCAGATCATCTGTGGGTGGAGAGGAAGAGTTTGTATGCCTTTAAGGTACAACAGTTTGAGTAAAGCTTATTATTATTTAAACAGCAACTAAAATTGTCACCAATAATTCTCTCTCTCTTTTTTATTTATTTCTCTTTTCATTGTGTGGCTGCTTGGTTTATGGAATGTTTTGACTGATTCATTGTTTGGAATGTACTACAGGGATCATGACTTTGGTAATGGTCTTTCTGGGATCCTCACAGCAACCTACCAGCTGGGAGAATGGTGATAGGGTTGGGAAATATGTGCTTACAAAAAGTTTGCAAGTCAAGAGTCATTCAAAGTGAATCCGAACATTCTGTGGTGAAACTCTGCCCTAATTTACGCTCCTGGTAAACCCCAGGGTAGTCAAGGTTACCTGGGGGTAAATCAGTGCAAAATCTGGACCTATGGGTTGAATTCAGAAAGGCTTACTTAAATTTAATTTGGTTTTTAGGCCATCTGTCACCCCAGTGAAAAGAATATAGTAAATAACATCTGAACATTTATCTCATTATACATAATACAAAATCCACAATCAGGGCCACTTATACTGATATAATACTATTTCGCATTTACATGGCACAGTACTCTTCATCTTCATAAGCGTGAACTGACCAATCTTCATCTCACCTCTGTGCGGTAAAGTAGTAGTATTATCCCCCTATTACACACACAGAGAAACTGAGACACAGACAGGTTAAGTAATTTGTCCTTTGTGACTGAACGAGATGGCGGTGGATCCAGAATTAGAACTACGGAGTTTCTGGCTCCCTGTTTTATGATCAGACCACTAAATTCAAACATTTTTCATAGATTCATAGCTTGTAAGGCCAGAAGGAACAATTATGTTCCTACAATACACAGGCCACAGAAAATATTCAGAAAGGGAGCAGTTATTGTGAAAGGTTAAAACCTGCAGAGTTTGGCTGACAGTGAAATTCACAAGGGTTAGAGCAATGGGCTGGCTGGGTAGGAGAGGATGGCTGTGCAGGGGAGGGAAAGAGGCAGTCTGAAAGGGAGAAAGCGTTTGCACAGGGTTGCTGATATATCCTCATCCTTTCCCAGGTTCATGGAACATAAACCTTGGAGCTAGGCTAAGTCTGAGTGGGTTTGAGCTTTGATGCACAGTTTCATACACCTCTAACATTAATACTGGGTGCCCTCAAGAGACACTGCTGCAGGTGCAGTCAGCAGAAGCAGCAGCTGAGCTGAAGTTCCATAGTTATAAAAGGGAAGGGGCTGCAAGCATAGAGCTCTCTGTTAGGTCCTGAGTCTACGGAATTCACTTCCTGCTTTTGGTCAGCAATAGCCAGTATTTGTCAACCCTCAGACAAGTGGCAAGACCAATCTTTTCTCCCTGGCCTGCAGGGAATTAGGAGAAGAGTGATTTGGGGGACTCTAGGAATTGGTACTGTACATGAACCCTCATTCATGTGAAGAGTCAAGCTTAGCCGTTCAAGCTATATACTAACGGCAATCTTTCCCCCTGACAGGCACCATTTGTCTAATACAACACCAAAGGAAGGATTTGAAGCTTCACCTTTATGCCTCAGCAGTAATTCAGCATTTGTGTTTGTGCAGCACAGATTTCCATATCCTGATGGCTAATTATTATTCACTATGATGTACCAGAGAAAGAATGTTTCTTTTAGCACACCTAGAATTTTTCATCGGTGCCAACCTACTTTATAGAACTTGTCTTCTGACCAAATATTAAGCAAGAAATATAAACAGAATGCCAGCTCCTTCAGACAAGTATGATCCCACCCTCTTTAAACATGCATTTGATTGAGCAGGAAAAAGTAGCATGTTTTTTGGATTTGCCTTTCCACCTTCTGTACTGCATACAGAACACAACATGTTCTGCAGCCCACCAAAAACGAGAAAAGCATGTTGTGTTGTATCTCATGTCTATGTAAAATTAATGAAAATAATAAAGGCAATGCACTTGCCATTCATAATGAATACCCATGCCAAACTACACCAACCTTTTCAGACACCTCCTCTAGAGGGCTTTTTAAATGAGGTCAACAGCACACATAGCTTTACATTTCATCCGAGAGCAAACAGCACAGAATAACAGAGCCTGTCCATGGTAGCAAAGGACAGTAACAAGTCTTTCTTTATTCTGATTAACAACAACATAGAATACTACATACTGCCCCTGTGTTTGCATCAGATATAGATTTCACAGACTGAGCAGGTTATAGAGAGGAGACAGGACCGTGAGCAGAGAGACAACGTCCCCATTAACAATGCTGAAAGATCAATGCTAGCTAAGCATTAGAATGACAACCCCATATGTCAGATTCAGTAGGACCAAGAGCATGTGCCTCCCTAGAAAGAACATCATTCCAGAGAGGAGACTGAAGGAATTAGGTGAAATGCTCAGATCCCCGCCCCCAGAAGCCGATATCCAAGAGTCCCATCTTAACAATAAGTGGCACCAGCAAGGCCCTTGCGATGGAAATGGGAGGAAGCTGCTCCAGTCCTGTGACCCTATGAAATGGAACTATCTGAACAGCTGGTGCTTTGTTTTCCCGGGTGGCTGCAGATCACATCAGCATAGCTTCTCATTTAAATATTATACACTTTTCCCCTAGTCCACACAGTTTCATGGCTGTGAGGTGGAAGCCGCACTGTGGAAGCAATACAGAGGCCAGCAAATGCATCCAGCATTGCAGGGGTAGTTGTTCCTGTGGTTAAAACAGGACTGGCTGTTGTCTGCTTTGATACTTTAATAAAAGTGCTTTCTTGTATCGGAAGGAGTGATTTCCTTGCTGAGAGAGTGTTTATAGTGTAGCACTTTGGTGGCTTCCTGAAGCAATAGCATCCACGGCTTAAACTTTCAATAAATCCCCCATTCCTCTTTATGCCCAGGGAGGTGTGGTACTTCAACCTAATTTCTGAGATTCTATGTGAAGTAATACATATGGAAGCCTGATTCAGGTTCCTCTGGATCTATGACAGAGTCCCCCTCCATGTATCCACAACAAACATATCCCAGCACAGGCCGTTTCATAGCCTCTCTTTAGGACACTTCCTAGCCTCTTGTTTACTGAGTCTTTAACTGCAATAGCTCTCTGTACAGAGAAAACGGGCTTTATGGCCAGAGATCTTATGGGATAGAGCAAAATGTATCCCCTCCTAGCTTTGGGGATCTTTTATAATTTGTGGCAAATTTTGTTACAGATTTTTTTTTGGACGGGGATTAAGCTATTCAGAATCAATAATCTGCACCGATGTTTCTGGGATCGCCAAAACAATATCCCTTTTATAGTCTGCTCCATTTAAAAGGGTTTCTTTTAGCAATTAGTATTGTTTATTTGTATTTTAGTAGTACCTAGAGACTGCAGGCAAGATCAGGATGCTACTGTGCTAAGCATTACAGACACAGAGACTGTCCCCGCCTGAATCTACACTCTAAATAGATGAGATAGACAATGGGTGGGGAAAAGGAAGCATTACTGTCCTCATATTTTTTAAACAGATGGGGCATTGAGGAAAATTCAGATGATGTGACTTTACAAAGGTCCCACGGGAAGCCCGTGGCAGAGGCCAGTCTCTTGTGCTAATCCTATTGAGCATAGATCTCTTGAACATCAGTCCAATAACTTGACAAAAGAATAATCTTTCCCTTTCTTAAATTATCTACTCCCTGATCATCTTCATCCTTGGTAGTCTGGATTTATTAATTTTAACAATGAATTACCAGTTAACAATAGGTTATCAGAGTCAAATTTTTAAAAAATCTTACTGCCAGTGCCCAAATCAGTTTTATATGAGGAGGAAAAAGTCTCTTCTTCCCCCTCCTCCTCCCATAAGAATACATCTTGGTGAATGACATTCTCTTCCCTTTATTGCATTTCTGAATAGGCAAGTCAGACCAAGAAGCCGTTGACAGGCATATTTTCAAACACAGCTGTAGTCAGTATGCCTGTAAAAATGATGGGCACCCACAAATTCCCACATTGTCTCGAGCCATTTCTCAGTTGGCCCTGGAAAGAGATTTGTCTCCACTTGGAATGAAGTGAAAAGAATGAGACAAGTATCTCTTGCTCCTGTAACTTAAGAGTCCTGAGGAGCATCCTGAAGAGCTAGGTCTGTAATATCCTGGTCAGATTCTGTTTCAACTATTCATTGGCTGTGTTTTGTTTGTGCCATTTGTTCGAAATCTATGGGAGAGAGAACACAGTCTAAGCTTGGGACGGCGACATTTTAATTTAAGTCACGAGAAAAACAAAAACAAATAAATACCAACAGCATGAAAGGGCTTTTTCCTGCACCCCAAACCTCTGTGCATCATGTCTGTTTGGTTGCACTGATCTCAGGTCTTTCACAGTCACTAATATAGACAATGATGGGAAATACTATTTACCTTTCACAAGTTCAACCTAAAATTGAGTTTTAAACTAAACATTACAGTATTCTCCAATTACTTATGCTGCTGTCCATATGCATCGTTCAGAAATGGGTTATTCAGCTTCCTTCTAAAGATCTGTTAAAATGAAAAATAGCTCCTGCTGAACATGCTGAAGTAATGTTTATCCACATTGGCACATCTTAAGGAAATGTACTTGTATTGTAAATTTTAGCACATTTAAATCGTTCATTAAAAATACACCTACACTATACAAGAGCAATAAAATATTACAAGGGACGTGTCATTACAAAAAATGACAATTTTCCTCCCATGCGTACATCTGTATTTCCTTAAATGCAAGATTCCACAAAGAGTAAAGATACTTGATGTTGTCATTTATTATATACATTTGTTATTTATTACACAAGCCACTGTAGACTCAGATACTCTAGTGATCCATCTAGTCAAAATAATTAGGACAGACAGGCAGAAAGACAAGGCTCTGGCAGGAAAAAAAGCCTCATGGGGAACAGGTGGTGACTATGCAAAGTGACCACAACCTCAGTTGCTCTGGCTAAGATTTAGGAATCCAATGCAGTCCAAAAACTGGCCAGGAACCTGCTGGGAAAGGGGTGTGGCTAGGGTAGCTAGGTTATCACTGTTTCAGACTCTCTGAGGGATTTTAAACTATAGTAATTTAAGTTTCGATTACCTTGCTCTTCTATTTGTGAAATGCATTACTTTCTCTGAAGCTCACATGCAACTCCTTCCCCCACCTTTTTTTAAGCGTCAGGAAAGTATTTGATGGGTGAGTTATTTCTAGCAATAATTAATTACATTTGGAGCCAGAGAGGTACATGTATTCTCTAAGATCATATGGTGTAGTGCTGTGTTGTATAATTATACTAGAGATATTTCTTTGCGTTTCTTTTGCATTCAACTGAGAAGCTGCTAATATCCTTGGTTTTTTCCATTTGTACTGATTTTGCTGTAAGAGCAGACTGCCATATGTTCTTCCTTTCCGTTGACTGTAAAATGATGAGCCAAATTCTGCTCTCAATTACACTGGTGCATCAGTAAACAAATTTTGACACTAGATTCATATTTAGCTTTTATTAAATTGCTTTTCAATGGTATTTGAATATGAGAGCCCAGTAACTCTTAAACTTTGCATGGGCATATTAGACATTTGCATGGGCACTTATTAGAGCAACAGGGGAAAGCAATGGGAGCCTGGAGCTCTTGCAGCTGTTTTTAATAAAAAGATGTGATATCTGCCTACTCACGTGTGAATTTGTTCTGGGCAGGAGTTCTTGCATCTATCTCACTCTTTGCTGTGTAGCACGGTGACAGTCCCTACTCAATAAGTCATTAATAGGAAGTCTGTCCTGATTGGGAACTGTGGAATAAACACTACTGTTTCTTAGACCTGGTCTGGAAGATTATGCCTTAATATTTGTATATTTGTTGAAATCAATGGACAGATTCCCATTGACTTCAGTGGGCTTTGGATCAGGTCCTTAATGCTGAGGCCAAGCATCCACCTTCAGGATGCCTATACTTTTCTCAGACTGCTCTGCGTGTGTAACAGGGTGATATAACAACACCTAAAGCACCATGAGCAGGATATTTTATAGTGTGAAAAGAAAATCTCCCAGAGAGTGAGACAGAGACGTATACACACGCAGCTTAATCTGAGAATTTTCTGCTCTGGGGAGCTGCAAATGGGCAACATGGATGCTAATATCTGGAGGAAGGGGGCAGGTGCCAGGCTAAATAAAGAAATGTGAGTGCATGCACAGACCGCACTCCTTTTCATATCCACGGGGAAGCAGAATGTGGAGGGAATTAATGAGTACATTTGACACCAGGGAATAAAATTACAGCATAAACATCACAGTAAACAACAAAGCCCCAGAGTTAGGTATTAATTTGTTATGGAATAGGCCACAGGTTTCTATTGTCTATGCTATGGACTCACTAGCGCTTAAGAAGATGGATACTTTGCATTAGGGGTGGAGCCGGTTACATATACTAATGAATATGAATATATAGAGAGAACGAATATGAAGAGCAGTGAGATATACTCACTTGTGGGAAGACGTTGCCTCTCTGCTGCTAGATGTTTGATCAAAAGCCCCAACCCGGATTCCAGGATCATAGGTTTGTGCCTATATGTTGGACTTCGTTAACAGGAGAATTATAAGTGATGTGGCATGTGATAAAAACATCTCTCCCAGTTAGGGTGACCAGATGTCCCGATTTTATAGGGACAGTCCCGATTTTTGGGTCTTTTTCTTATATAGGCTCCTATTATCCCCCCACCCTCTGTCCTGATTTTTCACACTTGCTGTCTGGTCACCCTACTCCCAGTATCACATGCTAACACCCCTTCAAGTGTATCTTCACTCCTGAGAACCTAGATATGCTTTTTCTGCATGCATGTCACTAAAACAAACAGCATGTTCATTTGCACCATTGCTACCAAGAATTCATAACTTGCCCCTGCAAGGCACCTACCCTCAGATTTGCATATTATTCCAACTAACCCTGGATGATGAGATAGGAATATTTATTCTAATTGTATATGGAATACTATGAGACAGCAGCAGCTAAATGATCTGCCTACAGAGTTTAGTATCCAAATTTTCAGAAAAGACTTGTCCATATTTTTCCTTGATAAAAAATATATATAACTGTGTGTTTGTTGGCATCCCTCAGAATGCATGCATATAGGGCAAATCAGATTAGCACAGGTGATATTAGACACGTAAATCATCTCCTCAATTTTTAATGTCACTAATGCTGTGTTACCAGTATTCTTCTAAAAGATGTAATATAATATAAATTGTTCTTCTCTACCTAGGACAGGATAAGATGTAACAAGCTTAAAATTGCAGCAAGGGAGATTTAGGTCGGACATTAGGAAAAAATTCCAAACTGTCAGGGTAGTTAAGCACTGGAACAAATTGCCTAGGGAGGTTGTGAAATTTCCATCATTGGAGGTTTTTAAGAACAGGTTAGAGAAACACCTGTCAGCAATGGTGTAGTAGTTAATACTTAGTTCTGCCTCAGTTCAGGGGAGTGGACTAGATGACCTATTGAGTTTCCTTCAGTCCTACATTTCTATGATTCTGTGATTTAAGCAGACACATACATTCGCAATCAAATACCTGAATTAATGAAATTTTACTAAAATTGAATGTCCCTGGCCAATTGGAAGGCAGAGATGCTCTACTGTTACTGACCCACAACTGCACACTTATTGCTTAAGTATGTAACTCCCTGCACCCCAAGTGGCAAGGGAGCATTTGATTTGCATGTTGAATATACAGTTATTGCTCAATAACTTTCTAGTATGGAAATCCCAGTGCTTTGATTGGATTAAGACCATTATTAGCCAGAATGCAAGAGACTGCATAATTATAGTAAGGTTATTTCAAATGGTTATGCAAATATATGTACTCTGACTACCATAACTCCTTCTACACTGATTGGCTACTGTTGACAGACCATTCATATGGTCACAACACACATGGCCACATTATCTGGTGACCTGCCCCACACAATGACACCCTTCCAAATCTTTATTAAATAAGGATTTATACTCAGTGGGAGCTAACCCCTCTTCAGGGGGCTAGGAGGAGCAAGCTGAAGATACTGAGAAGACATAAATTACTGGGGAACAGGTTAGAAGTTGAGGTGGCCATTTTGTTGTTGGCATATGGGTGTTCTAAATGCAGTAGCCAATCAGAAAAGAGAGATTTACAGTATCCATTCAGAGGTCAGGGAGAAAGGCGGGACTGTGCATTTCAGAATGATAATGATAACCTGAGGTTGCTTCCTGATAACTCAGTAATAAAGTCTTTTCTCTCAAACACTATTTAGTCCAGAACACAGTTATCATCACAAGAATAAGAATCATGCCCAAGTTATTATTTAAACTTTTATCTTCTGTTTTCAAAGATTTCCCTCCCCCCTTCTCTTTCCCTCTCAGACACAGACACACACATTTAGTCTTACTTCTAAATGCCTGGGCTTTTGTCCAGGAAAAAGCAAAATAAAATAAATAATAATAATATGTATTAATATGAAGAGCAGTTTTGTCTTGCACATTTTTAGGACTTTATTTGGATTCAGGTAAGCATGTATTTAGACATTTGTAATGGTGTCTCCAATTAAGTACTTATTTTAATACATTTATTATTTGTGCATTACAACAATTGCTTTGGAGCTTTTTCTGTCTGTGAAGCAAAGAAAAAGGCATGTATTATTTAGCTGATAGGTTACTGCTTTGGAAATGTTCCAGTCTAGCATGGTGACCTGACTGCACACATGCAAACTAAGTCTACATACGAGAAGTTTTTAATAACATTTCAACTGAGACAATGCAATGCAGCAAACTGCATTTCTAAATGAAATACTTCAGCTGTTTTGTTCTCCCCCATCCAAAGGAGAAGAAATCATGTCTTAGGAATTCCTTCCTTGCTCTAGGGAGATTGAAATGTATTACAAGCCTTTATGACTACTGTGATACAGCATGGCCAGAAGGCAGCAGGAGAGTGATCTAGGGTGAGGAGAAGCCTTACTCCCTGTAGATTAATTAAAAGCACCTGAAACCAATTAGAGCACCTGAAACCAGTCACCTGATAAAATCCCCCTGCTTCAATCAGCCAGGGGAGGAGCTGGAGCAGAGTGAGGAGGAGTTGGAGCAGAGTGGTTTGGTGGTGGAGCAGAGAGCAGTTTGGAGGAGTGAAGCAGAGTGGATTGGTGGTGGAACAAAGAGCAGTTCGGAGGAGAGTTTTGAGAAGTGCTGCAGTGGGCTAAGAAGACCAAGATCTTAGGTAAAGGGACACCTGGCTTGTGCAGAGGGAAGGCAGGAAGCCCCACAAGCTGAAGGTAGGAGAGGGAAGTAGGCCAGGGGAAAGAATCACTGGTACAAGTGGTTCACCTGTTATCATAGGGCCCCTGGGCTGGGACCCAGAGTAGAGGGTGGGCCTAGGTCCCTCCCTCTCCACTCCCCTTCCCTGGGATACTAGTAGGATAGCTGTTACCCCAGTTCAGGGGCAAGAAATGGCACCCTGAAACCCCCCCACAAGAAGAGAAAGTGCGGGACCCATCATAGTAGTGCCGGCAATTTGCCACACGACCAAATAACTACCTTTGCATCAGCTCAGTGGTGCTGCCCAGTGTACCGGTGTACAGAGATAAGGATCCACCCACTTCCTTGTCCCTCTTTGTCTGCTCCCTGCTCACTTGCTTTGGTGAAAGTGGAGAGAATAGTGGGTGTGCAGCAACTACTTACTCCTCAGTGCCTGGACCTAAGGTCTAGGGAAGTCATGCAGAAGAATAGGGAAGATCTGACTACCACTTATACCCGTGTAGCCACATCAAGCTGGCCCATGATCTCGCCCCAAAGGAGAGGAAGTATTTTTGAATGGACAGAACAGGGGACTGGAATCTCACTCCCAGCTCAATTGCTGACTTACTATAGGACCTTTCGGGTAACTAATCTATAATTTGTATACTACTTACCCTGCCTCAAAGGAGTGTTGTGTGCCTTAATTAATTAACAGTTGTCAGATGCTTGGAAATCATTGATTAAAAGGAGCTGCTGTATATAAGCATGATCATCAATTATTACAAAAATGAAAAGTGCCATAGCATTTTTTAAAATTATTTTTATTGAAAAATCTCATTCCCAGTCAGAGGCTGATGTGATTATGTCATTACAGCAAATATTTATGGCCAACATACAAATCTCTGAAAACTCGGAATTCTAATGTACAAGTAGCCATATCCTTAGCATGCTGTGCAACCAATGCCTCAATGGCAGTGATAGCTCTGTTTTGGAGTTGCAGAAACATCTACCTGCCGTATTCTAAAGCGATTCCAGCATTTAACTTATTCCTAAAGATGTTTCTGAAATGTGCTCAAACAGCACTGCTAGCATCAGTTGCCTTGGGCAGCAGGAAACGTATCTCTCTTCACTGCTTGATCTCAGGCTGTGCATACTGTGTGGCATCATTATTAGGTATCAAGAACAAGTATGATTTTCTTCCTTGGTGTGAAAAGAACATATAATCATTTAGCCTTCAAACCCGTAATATTGGAGGGAGCAGGGACCTGGCTGTTAGAACTGGTTCAAATCTGTATTTTTCTATTGGTTTCCTGGTGGCAATGTGTATTTCTTATCTCCCCCCAATAACATACATAAAAGAGTATTAAGCAACAAAATGGAGCACTCCACACTTCAGTCATTGCCATTAAAAAAAATCAGCATGCGTCAGTTACCGTACAGTGACATCTGAGAAACCACAGTTGTTCAATGTACTTTGAATAGAAAGTAACTATAATAACTGCATGGTATCTGTTGACAAAGTTTTAAGGGTGACCACTCTATCTTCAGACACTATGGACAAAAGAGCACAACTTCTCTGCTTGCTTCACTCTTTCATTTCCAATCCCTTCTATTGGTATGTGCCCCTTTGTCTCTTTTACAATCAGAGTGTAGCAATCCAAAATCAGCTCCAGGTTTGGCCCCTCTGACTAGCTGCACTTGAAGTGAGCTTGCAACATTTGGGAGATATGTCTTGCCTATGTGCAATTCAAGATGTCCTTGTCTCATTTCTTAGCCTTCTTGGATAAAATAATTTAGAAATTTTGTATGATGAAAATGATAACTCCAAAGACTGTGGTTCATATCAAATTTACTGGTGAATCAATTAGCTTCTCTGCCAATATTCTTGAAAACAAGCATGTGAGAGTCAGAACTATGGAGGGTGTCCTGTTAACCATGGCGATTCTAGAATCTTTTCCAGCCCAACAAAACCCAAATACTTAGTTTCCCAATCAGGCTACAAAGAGCATTTTGTATGTCGCACCTGACCCTACCCTCTTCAATGTGGTCTAGCCAGTGAAGGATAATGAAACAACATAGCTATAAAATGTCTCATTCGGCATTCAAATGAAGGTCTGAGAGATGAGCCAGCATAGTCTCCTGTAGTAATTTTACTTACCACAGTCTGCCCTTGAAAGTCTCTCAAAATCACTCAGTGCAGTAAAATCTTGAAATCTGAAAGCCAAGTGTTCCACTTTAGCTATAGCTAATTAGTCCACGCATCCTGCAATGCAAAACTATAATTGACTCTGTGTATAAAACTATTTGGGGGGAGCCAGTGAATTTGCATGCTAATACAAGGTATGGGTTGTAAAGACAGCCCTGTCCATTATAAATGGGATATCAAAAAGGTACCAATTATGAAGAAGGGGGTGAATTGCTTTATAAACCAACTGCCTTGTGCATCTGACTAATTGCTCTATACACTGTACAGTCCAAAAATACAATTGACCCTGTCTGTAAAGCTATTTTGGGCAACCAAGGAATCATTAGCATGCCAAAACCAAGTGCCAGTTATAAAGGAGGGAGTGTGACCACTGTCACCATCTGCCTCTTATATCACTGGCTGATCTACACACACTGCAAAAAAAAATCTCTTTTTTACTGAATGCAAAGTAAAAATGAGGCCGTAGGGGATTTTATGCATAGAGCACTTGCAGTATTCTGTAGAAGAGTAATATCTTTCAAAGTGCTCCTCTGTTCAGAGGGAGGCCTGGCTGACCAGGGCTACTGTTGCTTGGAATATTGTGTCTTTGTATACTATTTTGGGTAGACATGTAATCTTTTCTGGGGTTGTCCTTTTCTTTCCCCCAGTGGCAAAAACACATGCAAAAAGTTCCTTAGAGAGTCAAGCAACATGCTAACATTTTTCCACTAATAGGCAGTAAACATTAGCAAATTAAAGACTTAAGGTTAAGGCTGTCTGAAAATTGAAGAATTACAACAATGGACCAGATGCTGCTGCCTTATACATTCCCAAAGCATTGTGAATAGCCAGCTGTACCATAAAAATGCCCAGGTTTTTTATACCATGTCATGGTCTTTTGCATGCATCAAATGGTTCCAACACCTGTTTTTTTCATGTCCACGTCTCCTATATAATTTGCATGATCCAGCACATACCGGTGCTTATTGTGTTCTTCTTAGCCTCAAAGAGGAACTGCTACTATAGTATCTTTGTGTGCAACTGTTGAGAATGCAGATTCTTATCACTTAACTTCTTGGCTTAGCCTCTTTTTAAACTGAAGAGAAATTATTTCACTAGGTTGCAGCTTTTTAGCTGCTAACTGTTGCTTCTATTTGCTCCTGGTGCCATACACCATGGTTTCAAAACAATACAAACATGTTTTGAAAAATGAAAACTGTCAAATATCCACTGAGAACAGCAGCTGAAGTTCAGAAAGAAAGGAATGAGATCAGACACAATTTTCTTTCTGGGATGCAAGTTTGGGAGCTGGGAAGAGAAGGCAATGGATGAGCCCTTTCCTGCATACATCTTGAAATACTGCACACACCTGAAAGAAAGTTTATGAAATGTGTATCATTTAATTCCCTGGTACCAGGGATTTCCTAACAACTACTCCTGCCAAACAAACTCTGTGATCTGCATTAGCAAATGCTGACTCTTAGCTCCACAGGTTTCATTCATTGCTGGGTACGAGCTAGTGAAATGCATGGTGGAAAGAGTGTGTGAACAAATTTCTTATTCCAGAAACACATCCACAGATACATTCTTAACTGTAAATGTTAATGCGCACAGACACTGCACACAGACATCTGCCCTATTGTGGGAATGTAAATAACTTTTCATATCACATTCTATCTGATCCTTTTATTTGCTCTTTGTATCACTCACAGTGTTGTGTGGCCCAGTCTATCCTCAATGTAGTTCAACCACCTTTATCTACTACTTCTTTAATAGCATGATCATCCTATAGAAACCATCTGGTGAACTTTAGTTTAGACATATCTCCAATAACTTTAATTTTTTAATTTTCCAGGACCGACGCTCTTCTCTGCACTCTTCTGGGAATCCTTCATTGGTCTCTCCATCTAGTCACACAGAAGTTGATAGACTGACTCAGCAGAAACAAAACACAGATGAAGTCAGAGAGGATTTTCTTCAAAGAATGTTCATAATCAGAAAAATTACTCATTAGCAATGAAGATGTTTGAGAAGATTCCCCCAGCCTCAGGCTCAACGCAGGGAGTGAAGCCCTACCATCAGCATCTCTGTAACACACACACACACACCCCCACCCCGCCCCCAAGCAGCCAATTTGTAGTCCTTCCCTGTACACAGAACTGAAATTAATCCCTAATTTGCTGAGGACCAGTAATCAATTTCGTTAGTAACCAATCTTATTTACCAAGGTAGTTGTCCAACTTCCACACATACAGGACACATAAATAACTATAAGCTGGATCATTGCTTATTCCAAATGGCTATTTGAGGTGATCAACATGCACCTTCCATTTCAAAAGAACTTAATATGTAACAAATGGCAAACACGCTCTGTCTTTTATGACCTTGTTGGTAGCTGGAACATTACTATCTGTGGAACATACTGTGATAGACAGCACAGCTTCCTCCCTAACTTCATATCTTTGTGTCTAGTTTGTTGTGGTGCTGGAATATGCTTCTTCCCTCTGTCTTTTTTTGCAGTCTTATTGCCAGTCAAAGCCAACACTAGCTCCAGCCATTTCTGGTTACCAACTCCTGAAGTGAGCTCTCAAACTCAGTCATAAAGACAACTTCATCAGTTATACCATACCTGAAACAGAAGCATCTGCTGTCTCCAATGCATATGATTATTTCATTATAAAGACTGAACAGATGCAGTGACATAATGCAGCCCTGCCTATCTCCTTTCCTGGTATTAAGCCTCTATGTTTTGTCATTTTGCTCTGGTAGCTGCTGTTTCCTGGTAATAGGAGAAACAGTACAACAATATGTAGGAAAGCCCAAAATTCACAATAACAGAGTCCATGTGAGACGGCCAGGGTGTAACCGTCATTGCCCTGAAAACCATCTGATTTCCTACTTTTGTACTGAAGACTTTTGTACTGAAGAGGAAGTGGCGGGAGTTGAATACAGTGAGGGGGACTGTCTTTACTTTGACATGTGTTTTCTATTTCCACTTGCAGGACATTATTGCTGCAGTGACAGCATCTGATGCTATTTCACGTTGTAATTCACAAACATCACTGCTGGTGGTGTCTTCCGTGCAGATTTCAGTGCTGGAGTTCACGATTCCCAACTCACTATAGACGAAGCGGACTGTAGTCCACGAAAGCTTATGCTGAAATAAATTTGTTAGTCTCTAAGGTGCCACAAGTATTCCTTTCTTATTTTCTTTTTGTCCTTTTTAACATACAGCTATTGCCAGCTTTAACATTTTGCTGTGTGTTCTAAAATACAAAAACACAACCCTATTTTATATTACCGTTACAAATTCTACAAACGTCATGCCATCTTTTTAACACTAACAACTTCAAAAGAGCAAAATTAACTTCATACTAAACAACTCCAGTTTGAGTGAAAAGCTAGAGCACTTACACTGGTCAGGATGACCCATGAGAGATGTATTACATACTGTCAAAATAACCCCTGTGCATACAAATAACATTAGTCAAACAAACTAGCACAATTTACAATAAATAATAAAAGTTGAGCAATATGAAAGACAGACGTGACTTCCAGAGTAACTGCAGAGAAAAAAATTAGCATTTTCTATTCTCTCATGAATCCCATGTGCCAAATTCATATGAATGTTATTTTGACTTTTTTAAAACACCCAATAATTTTTTTTAAATACATGTTTAAAAACCATTGATATTATTTTCTAGGCTCCTGTAACATCTGCTTCATTGATTGCTCAGTGTCAGTCTAGATAGCATTCTAGTCTTGTCTTTATTTCATAGGATTTTGCGGTGTCTAGCAGATGCTAAGTTATTATATCAGGCAGGCAGAGACTGAGTGGAGAAGACAGCCATGTCACAAACAAACGTTTGTTAAAATAATCATAGAACGTGAGCGTTCGCTATGCTCCCCTCCTCACTCTATGTTTCTAGGATCTTGAAAACTACAGTGAGTCCAAGAACACATCCTTTGTGATGCAATTCTCTTGGTTTGGGCCCTAATACGCAGAATGTAAGCTACTAGACCTGTACAGTCTGTGCATTCAGGGATAAATTCAAGAATAAGTTCAGTGAAGTCAATGGAATTATACTTTAAACTTGGTGTGGGAGGAAAATCATGCCCTGCATGTTTGAGAGGACATTTATTTCACTGAGTATCTAAGGACATATAGCTTACCCTAACAATCAGTAATTTTATGGTCTAATAGCCACATAATGTACATCCTAATGTTCCAGTGATAAAAACAGAACCTGCCTTAAATTATATGGCCCAACGCTGGAGTGAAATGGTGCAAATTCCTTACATTGGAGTCTGTCCTTCAGCTATTGTGACTCACTTTTTTACTAGTATTTGGCTGGTTACATAAAGGAATAGAAGTCAATGTTTGAGACAAAGAAAGAGCTCAACCTGCCAAATTCAGAGAGGCTTCCCTAACTGTATGAAAGCTTCTCCCCCTCCCCCAAGTCTGCCAATGCAGCTTAATCCTGACCTCCGGTATCCCTGCTGTTCCACTATTGAACTTATCCTGAGCAGAGACTGCCAATCATGGCAAATTGTGCCAAACTTGGTTGGTTTTCTAATTTGGACAAATGTCCACTAGGAACTAGATTGCGGGGACCATGCTCATTCCACTTGACCTAAATTGTTTTTGAAGCAAGGTCTCTAGATGTGAAAGGTTGTGAATTGAAGTCACTGCAACACCTCACCCTTCTCTCCCTTTTCCTTTTTTTCATAAGAGTTCTTTCCCCAGAGATACTCCAGAATTTCTGTTTCCTAACACTGGAGTTTTCACTTAGTTTTGGCTACATTTTAATATGGGTTCCATCATAAGCCTAGCCTTCATTTTTTCCACCTTCAAATTTCTGATTCGAACGCACTCATCATTTCTGTCTGCAATGTATGTAATTTGGATATCTAAGTACCTGAATGTGCCCTCAGGTTACATACTTTGACACCTATGGCCCCAATTCTGCATGAAGACCATGCAAGAGTACCCTTACACCCACACACAACCCCACTGAAGTCAATAAAGTCAGGGTCATCTGCACAGTTCTCAATGCAGGATTGTGGCCCCAATTTTGGCCTAAAATTACAGAGGCAGACCACAGCGGATGCAAAATGTTCCGGTATGCTGATGTGTGTCTGTATGTAGTAATTCGCTGCTGGCTTATAAATAAATCAAATTACAGCACCTTCCACCCCTTCCTAGGTTAACAGAGTATGAGGGCTCTGTATTCCCATTTATTACTGTGCACCAGACATACGGATTGGGTAGAAAAGCTCGTAAAAAAATCTTTTTGTTGGAAGATGAAAAAATGGCTTTTCGACTAAACAGAAAAAAAAATCTATTCTCATAGAAAATTTGTTTTTTTTTCATTAAAAAAACCAAAACCAGAAAATGTTGAGTGGTTTGGCAACCAAAAACAGAAAGTGTCAACAGAGAAAATTCAACAAAAGTGATATTTTTTCAAAAATTTTCAGGAGAACAAAATCATTTTCCGACCAGCTCTAGCCCACACGGATATGTAAGAGGTGTGGTTTTACTCCTGCTTAGTTCCCTGTCTTAGCACACAGTCTAACTTGCCATCAATCCTATAGATTTTTCTGTGTAATTCCCTTAATAAAAGAAGAGAGAAATGAAATGGCCTGTGATTAATAATATTTGCCTTTATATGGTGCCAAACTAGAAGGTCATACCTCACTGAAGTGAAGAGAAGTGGATAAGAGTCCCCCCTTCCCACATTGCTTCTGCTGAAGACAGCTTTCTCCAACACTGAAACCAACTGGGTTAAAAAGGACAGTAACATGTGTGTTTAAATGTGTTACAGCTGTATCTTTGCAAGGAAAAAATATTTGCAGAATAGTAAACAATGCAACCTGAATTTTGAAGACAGAGTAAAATGTAAAGATATGGAAATTAATACATTATTTCTATTATTATTTTGTGGGACAGTGCAGGCGGGGATGTGATTCTCTGTGATTTCAGTAAGACATTTACAATCTTCCCAACACAATTTGTCCTAGCAGAAGCCACTTTATTGTTCAGGCGAAGCAGAGAGAATGGATATTGTAATATTACAAAATGGGGAGAGAGAAAATGGATGAAAACAGAGCTTCGTTATGCTCTGCTAAAATTTCAGTTGGTGTCCACTGTTAAGAAGTGATGTTTTTGGCATCACTTTATTTTTAATTTTTCTCCCCAAAGCAAGTAAAGCATGCACCTCTCACTGAGGACTGTATCCTTGCCAAGCTGCAAATGGAATGTGTTTTGCTGTAGCCCTGTGCAAAAAATAGTAATGAGATTTTTTTGTTAACAATGGGAAAAGTGTATTTGTGCTCTTCCAAGAACATAAGAAGGAATTTCACTTAAATTTAAAACAAATTTTTTTTGAAAAATCAACTATGGGTAGACCCCACACATGGAAAATTTCAGTCCCAAAAGCAAGAAAATCATAAGTATATAAAAATAGAAGCTTAAAAATGGGTTTTGTTCTGTAATTATAATGAGAGGGGACATGACCTACACCCACTATAATAGACTTGCCTTTTACAAGGGCTTGTCTTCACTACCCGCCGGATCGGCGGGTAGCAATCGATCTATCGGGGATCGATTTATCGCGTCTCGTTTAGACGCGCTTAATTGATCCCCGAACGCGCTTCTCGTCGACTCCGGAAATCCACCTCAGTGAAAGGCGGAAGCGGAGTCGACGGGGGAGCGGCAGCGATCGACTCGCCGTCGTTCTCACGGCCAGGTAAGTCGATTACGATACGCCGACTTCAGCTACGTTATTCACGTAGCTGAAGTTGCATATCATAGATCGACACCCACCCCCCCCAGTGTAGCCCAGGGCCAAGAGACTTAAGATTATTCCATTCTATACTTCACTCATCGCTTTGGGGCAAATAAAGCCTATCAATACTATCTTGCAATTACTCTTGCCTTCATGAGATATGAAATATCAGGAAAGAGATGAGACCAATAACTATCAACACCACTGTCTCAGCCCAGGGCTACACTAGGGGAGGGGGTCGATCTACGATACGCAACTTCAGCTACGTGAATAGCGTAGCTGAAGTCGGCGTATCGTAATTGACTTACCTGGCCATGAGGACGGCGGTGAGTCGATCGCTGCCGCTCCCCTGTCGACTCCGCTTCCGCCTTTCGATGAGGTGGATTTCCGGAGCCGATGGGGAGCGCGATCGGGGATCGATTAATCGTGTCTTAACGAGACGCGAAAAATCGATCCCCGATAGATCGATTGCTACCCGCCAATCCAGCGGGTAGTGAAGACAAGCCCTCAATGGAAATCTAAGGAAGAGCACAGTGGAAAGAAAAGTCAAGTAAAGGTTAAATAGGTTTATGTTAAATAAGTTATTCACACCTTAACAAACAGATTATTCAGCACAGAGCAGAGTTCTGGATTTACAGGCAAAAACTAAAGGCAAAATGTCCTTTGTTAAAACATGGAAAAAGAATACAAGAATAATAAGTTCTGTCAGGTTCAGCTAAGCTTCTGGGGCCTGATCCGAAGACTTTGAAGTCAATGGGAATCTTCCCAATGACAGCGATAGGATTTGGATCAGTCAGAATTCTATCGAGTTAGACAATAATACAGAAATTCAAAGAGCCATAGAGTCAGAGTTTAAGCCCAGAAGAGACCATTATATCATCTAGTCTAACCTCCTGAACAAAACATGCCATTAATTTTCCACCCAGCTGGCCCCTAAACTTGCGCTTGGCTAAAACATATCTTCCACAAAGGCATCCAGTCTTGATTTGAAGCCATCAAGAAATATAGAATCCACCACTTCCCTTGGTAGTTTTTTCCAATGATTAATAACCCTCACTGTTAAAAATTGTGTTATATTTACTATTTGAATTTATCAGGCTTGAGCTTCCAGCCATTGGTTCTTGTTATGCCTTTCTCAGTTAGATTAAAGAGCCCTTTAGTACCCAGTGTTTTCTGCCTGTGAAGATACTTATACACTGGAACAAAGTCACCTCTCAATCTTCTTTTTTGCGAAACAGATTAAGTTCTTCAAGTCTCTCATTGCAAGGCTTTTTCTTCCCCCAGCCCTCGATTCATTTGTGTGGGTCTTTTCTGCACTCTCTCCAGTTTTTCAACATCCCTTTTACAATATGGACACTAGAACTGGATGCAGTATTCTAGTACTGGTCTCACCAATATCGTATACAGAGATGAAAACGCCTCTATACTCCTGCTCACTATTCTGCTGTTTACACATTCAAGGACAGTAGACCTTTTTGACACAGCATTGAACTTGGAGCTCATGTTGAGTTGCTTCTCCACTCTGACCCCTAGATTCTTTTCAGAGTCATTGCTGTCCAGGATATCTTCCCTCCTCCTCCCCCCCCCCTACCCCCCAATTATGTAGGCATGGCCTGCATTCCTTGTTCCTGCATAACTCTGCTTTTGGTTGTATTAAAACACATTTTGTTTGAATGGGCCTAGGCTATATACCAAGTGGTCCAGATCACTCGGTACTATTGCCCTGTACTCACCATTATTTACCACTCCACCAGACCATTGATGAAAATATTGAATAGCACTGGTTCTAGGTGAAACCTGAAGAATCACAGTAGAAACACTCAAATTTGATGATTCCCCACTGATTACTACTTTTTGAGATCTGTCAACAGTTCTTAATCCACTTATCATGTAATTTATTGATATTGCACAGTGCTAATTGAGAATGCCATGCAGAACTAAGCCAAACACCTTACAAAACTCAAAGTATACATGTACAATACATTGCACCAATCTTAATACCATACTAACACAATTTGGTTCAAAGCTGCTAAATTCTTTTCTATTTTTTAATATTCCATGTCCAAGTTTTCAACCTTGAACAGTAACTGAAAAATGGAAATTAAATAATTTACCAGTTTCAGTTTCTAACCACTAAATTGCTGTGAATTTGTAACCATACTATCATTTTCATTGTACTACATTGGCCATTTAGGTGAATGATAACCCAGCAGGACAGCACCATGCAGGGCTAGCAAACAAGTAAATCATTTAGATTGCACACTGCTTTCAACTGAAAAGGGGCAGTAAATCTGCTCTGGCATTGCCTTCTCTTTTGTTGAATTTTCAGGATGGTGCAGTCTTCTCTTTGAAACAAATAAAAAAATTCTACAGGTTTAATTTATTGCCTAGTTTTTGCGCATAATGACTAAGGCTGACCAATACAAGTCAATGCACCAGAAGAATAGGTTTAGTCATTTAAGAGCATGCCAGATATAACATACTGTTGGTTTGAAGCCCATATAGAGGAAATTCTGGTTACGGAATGGCACCATCTAATGGCTTTTGTTTTAACTGCAAGATCTGAAAATTAAATACTGTAAAAAGCTATGGCTTGTGGACATAACAGCTGCTCTTACTCTTCTCACTCCCACCCCACCCTTCTCTCCCCACAGCTTTTCATAGTAGACATTTAGGCTTGGTCTAGATACAGAGTTAGGTCAACGTAAGTCGCCTTGTGTCTACATATGTGTACATGTGTTTACACTCAAATTTGTCTCTGGCCACAGCTAATATTTTTCAACTGTTTCAAAGCTATAAACTCAGTGGCATTATCTCTATTATTTTCACCCATGGAAGTACTGCCTTTCAGAGGAGAATGTGCACATATGACAAAGAGCTGTGGTTTAGCATGGGAGAATGGGACTAGAAGTCAAGAGCCTTTGATTTTCTTCTCCTCTCTGCCACTGATTCAGTGTGTCACCCTCTGCAAGTTACTTAACCTCTCCATAGCTCAGTTTCCGCAGCAGTAAATTCTACAAGAATACACGGGTCTCTTTTGTAAGGCACTTTGATATAACTGGATGAAAGGCACGATACAAGCATGAAGTACACTGATTGCAGTCAGGCAGCTCGTATATGTTAATATCCGTCTATCTTTACATATTAGCTCACTTGTCATCAGCCTCCCAAATAAAAATGCATCCTAGACAGAGTAAGAGAAGACATTGAAGCAGCTTTTAAGAGGCCAGTTTTAAATGTTTAGTGAAGGTGTGCTCATGAAAGGTGCCAGACTGACAGCACTGGAGACTGATGCCCTGTGTTTATTCACAGAACAGATACAGCACAGGCAGCAATCTTGATTTGGACATCTACCCCTACATGAGAGTGGTTGACTATTCTTTAGATGATAACAATCTGGGTTAGTGACTAAGGACTGTGATGGGGTTTATCAGGCCTTCTCTACCCACTTCTGGAGTCATCAGCACCGCCAGCCCCTGCTCAGGCCAGGCTACCAACAAAACTTAGTCCTCCAGAGGCCTAAAGGGCCAGGAGGAGACAGTGACCAATCAGGAACCTGCAGGCCAGTTAAGAAGGCTTGCCTGCTTCTTCTCAGGAGCAGAATGGGGTGAGACTGGGATGGAAGATGCCTTCAAGCGCTGCAAATAAGAGCTTGCCTTTGAGGTTTTGTTTGTTTATTTAAAGGCACAGACAGCCAATTTCTCAGTTTGTTATTTAAACTTAACTGCAGAGACTGATGCTGAGCTTACGGTACAGGCCACCCTTCTCTAAGCAGGCAGCCACAACCTGTGGATGAATGAAGGGCGCACCTGCAGTACCACGCTTGGCCCCACAGGGGGCACTATGGCACAGCCCATAAAGGCTAAATATCCCTTTACCTATGGCCATACCAAAATTAGGGTCTGTTTTGGTCAATTTCACAGTCATGGGATTTTAAAAATTGTAAATTTCCATGATTTCACCTATTTAAATCTGAAATTTCAGTGTTGTAATTGTAGGGATCCTGACCCAAAAAGGAGTTGTGGTGGGGGTCGGTAAGTTATTGTTGGGAGGAGGGGTTTGCTGTACTGCTACTCTTACTTCTGTGCTGCTTCTGGCGGTGGCTGCTGCCTTCAGAGCTGGGCGGCTGGAGAGCGGCAGCTACTGGTCGGGAGCCCAGCGCTGAAGGAAGACCTGCCACCAGCAGCAGCGCAGAAGTAGGGGTGGCATGGTATGGTATTGCCACCCTTACTTCTGCGCTGCTGCAGGTAGGCTGCAGCCTTCACAGCTGGGCACCTGGCCAACAGCCGCCACTCGCTGGCCGCCTAGCTCTGAAGGCAACGCAAAAGTAAGGGGGGCAATACTGTGACCACCCTGCAACTCCCTTTTGGGTCAGGACCCCCAATTTGAGAAACTCTGGTGTCCCCGTATATCTATCTGTATAGTATAGGGTAAAAGCACCAGATTTCATGGGAGGAGACCAGATTTCATGGTCCGTGACACATTTTTCATGGCCGTGAATTTAGTAGGATCCTACCTTTTCCCAATGGTTCTCAACCAGGGGTATGCGTACCCCTCAGGGTATGCAGAGGTCTACCGGGGGTACTCAACTCATCTAAATCAGTGTTTCTCAACCCGGGGGTTGCAGTCCCCAGGTGGTTCATGGGAATAATTTAGGGAGATCGCAAGTGCAGGGCTAGCATTAGGGATGGCAAGCAATTGCCCCCGCAAAGCTAAGTTACACGGTTCAGCCCCGCTGCCTGGGGATCGGGCTTCACATAAGGCTCACAAGTAGAAAACAGGCTGAAGTATCACACTGAAATGTAAGTACAATATTTATATTCCAATCAATACATTTTAGAATTATATGGTAAAAATGGGAAGGAAGCAATTTTTCAGTAATAGTGTGCTGTGACACTTCTGTATTTTTATGTCTGATTTTGTAAGTATGTAGTTTTAAAGTAAGATAAAACTTGGGGCACACAAGACAAATCAGACTCCTGAAAGGGGTACAATAGTCTGGAAAGTGAGAACCGTTGCCTTTATCAATCTCACAAGTCATCTAGTCCTCTAAGATGTCTGTTGTTGTCTTTAAAAGTACCTGAGACTGTATGAAAAGGGCTGACTTAGTGCTACACTGCACCTATCCCCCAAACCTCCCAGAGATTGAGAAGAGTTGCTCCTCTCTTACAGACTTAATATTTAGGATTATATCTGAGATTAGCTAAGGAATGAACAACAGGAAAGACTTCATTTTGAATCTGCAACAAACTTGGTGGCTACAGAGGTAAACCTAACATACTGAAAATGGGCAAGTCCCTACAGAAAAATTTGGTACAGCTCCTTCTCCCACAGCCTTTTTCACCTGCATAAACAGTCTTTTATATCTGTATCTGTCTATATATAGAAAAAGATATAAGTAAACTAGCTAAAGTTCACGGAAACCCATAAAGTGCTTCACTTGCTCTCTAGTGGCGAAAATATTTGTCAAAAAATAACATATTTCCATTAAAAGAAAACACCGCATGAAAGACGGAGAATAGATAACAAATGCAAGCACTGACAGTAGTATATCCGATTATTACATCAGTGTCCTGTGCTTTCTTTTTAGTGCTTTTAGGGAAAGGCACTACAAAGTGGCTGCTGCTGCTTACATAAAGTTTTCTACTGCTGCACAGATTTTTAAAATGAAAAGTACCTGAGCCGGTATGAAAGTATGCATCTGCGGACTCAGCTACAGCTTGGCTGTCCCCTTACGTGTGCAAAGCATGGATCTGTTTTGTAGCATGGATGGGACTGAAACATGTTTTCAGAATGAAGAAACATCTTTGAACATCCTTGCTTTAGCAATTC
Organism: Macrochelys suwanniensis; assembly: GCA_033296515.1. Lineage (NCBI taxonomy): Eukaryota > Metazoa > Chordata > Testudines > Chelydridae > Macrochelys > Macrochelys suwanniensis. Next base: position 93,670,075 of record CM065783.1, read on the forward strand.
TTAAAACACGTTTGGGTTCAATTTACAAAACAGATCCATCTTTTAAGCATGGTGAGTCACAACCATATTGAACCTGGGCTCCCAATACCATTACATTTGTAGTGTACATGAGGACTTTTTATCAGTACTTTCTGTATGTAACTGTATATTTATATAGCTCCCAAAAAACAGAGGCCTGTAATACCCGAGCTAAAGAACTACTCTTTTAGATGTGAGATAGTAGCATATTGGTATTGTTGCTGGAGCCAGCTTCCAGAGAGAGTCACGACCTAAGGAGCAGATATCACTAAGGCCTAAGAACAGCACCGAAAAATTCATTGCCTGGTTATCCTCCTAAAATGGGAGAGTGCCTAAAATTTAATATTTATTTAATACATATTTTACTTAAAAACTCTCGTTAGTAAAAATGAAGAGCATATTTTATTGTGTTATCAGCAACTACCTATGGAGAAAAACACATTAAATCCTTTTTTAACATAACAACTTGATATGTATGTTTCATCTTTAAAGGTCCACTCAAGTTCTCAAATTGTTGTAAATTCAATATAAAAGCCCCAGGGCAAAATTCAAGTATAAATGTAGCCTTAGCATATATTTACAAGTGTGTTCAATGTTGACCCTAGAAGCAGGAAATGGAAGCAACAGTTTGGGACATCTACAGTTGTCTTTCAAGTTGGAAGATGTAGGTGCACGAGGTAAGCTGGCTCATATTCTTACTTTTGCCTATATTGACAAATAACCAAGGACTGTTATGAGACGCGTGTTTGGATAATAAGAGACGAGAGTAGAGGAAATGCAAGCTGACAGTTCAGATGGAAGAACATCTTAAAGAGTAAAGGGCAGCAGTCTAGAGATCATACTGAAGTCTAACTAAAGCTTTTCTTTCACATTGGTTTTAACAAAATAGAACAAAAGGCAGGGGAGGAGTGGTTTAGGGAGACGGGAGAGTGCTCTTTTCTTATTCTGTGTGGGAAATATAGGATATTTTAAGAATGGAAAGAGGCCAGGAAATCTACTGAGAGTAGTTGCTTCCTCTGAGCAGAGTTTATACTCACAATGTAATTTTCCTCCAAATACTTGTCTAACCATTTTTTAAAAACTATTTATACCCTTGGTTCCTATCACTGCCCTTGGTGTTTTTTCCATATATTAACTATTTTTTGTAACAGAAATGTCACTTCACTTCCTTTGGCTACCAGCTCACTGTTTGTACCCACTGGCTCTTGTCTTTGACAGTAGTTTAGAAAGCCTTAGAGCATCTATATTGTCTAGATCTTTTGTATTTTGTAAGTCTCAATGCTAATATTGTTACTTTCCACAGATTCTCTATTTGAATAATGGGAATCATTGACTCCCTGGGATATTTCTAGCGTATATATATATGTCCAAGACTGCTATAGTTTCCCCAAATGTGAGCTCTCAGTGTTGTGTGAAAAGGTTGCCAACTAAAGCCATGGGTACATTCCGCTCTTAGGAAAAATGAGGTCAATACAATGCTTGTTATAAGGCCTGATCTGACAGTTCTGGAGACTGATGTGACCTAGATTTATATACTGCAGGCTCAGCACAGGGAATGAAAGAGCATGTTTCCCCACATGGCCCCTCTAACATACCTGTTTTGATCCGAAAGGATCACTTCGAAAGCAGAGGGGGTAGTTCAGTCCATTCAATCTATCACTGCTCAGGCTACCAAAGTGCCAAATGGTTTCAACTGTGCCAGCGGTTTTTTTGCTGTAAACAATTGCAATCACTAAACTAAATTAGCACAGGCCATCAAGCAGTCATCAGACGGTCACACTGCTATTTGAGTGGATTTGTTTTTTATCCTCCATTACAACTTCCAGGAGCCATCCACTTCCCTGAGTTTTCAAATGTACCATGTATGTGGGATATGGGTTGGCTAACAGAGATTAAAACCCTACCCAAAGCAGTCAGCTAATCCTACAGCCACTGCTTTAACTACAGAGGAACCATCAAATGAGGCACTGCTTGCCTGCAATGCAGAAGTTAAATTCACATACTTCTTAGTAACCTGCAGCTCTCTAGAGAAGGAGGAAGGAATGTGTGTGCTGGTGAGGACAACAGCCAGATTTAAACTGGCAGTCGAGAAAGCGGAAACACTGGCATTTTGCTATTCAACTTTGCCTGATGGAAACTGCACAGCATGGGAGCATGTCTTATTTTTTCTGTTTGAACTAACCACCCACAATGCAGATTACTTCTTCCTTGTGAATACCAGCACCCTGTGTGGGTTCTATACATCTCCCCTCTGGAACAGCACAGAGCGCTACTGGTCACATACCATGCACTGGTAGAACAGGGTAGATGGCTCAACACTGGAAAAGGAGAGGTGTACTTTCAAAACTGTGTTTGGAAGAGTGCAGCGTGCTTATCATCTTATGCCTGGCTCTTAATCCTTCATTTTTATGAATATTAATTCCCCAAAAGAAAAAACAGAAAGAAAGTCAAACAGACTGCAGTTAAAGGTGCAGTCCCCCTTTTTGATCACTCTTCCTTAGAATGTTACACCTATCTTCCTTGGTTCCAGTCAATACAAGTCCGCAGAATGAGAGTGTCCTGTTCACCTCCTTTCTATGAGAAGGCTGTCATTAGCACATTTCATCCTTATAACTGCCTGCTGCTTTTCACATGTCACTGATACATAATGTGAGCACAATCGGTCCCAATAGTGGACTTGGTGACACTCCACTAATCAGCTCCCTTTATATTCAGTGTTTCAGCTAACAATTACTCTGTCCTTGATAAGCAAAGGACTTTTAAAGGCAGAATTAGGAAAGGACTGGAAATAAAGATGTTATTAACACATGGTTAATTTCAAATGATTTTCTGAGGCTGCAAGAAGGTGCTATGATGGAAAGCTGGGAGGACCCTAAATGCATTACTTGGAGCAGGTCTTGAGTTTTCCTGCCTCCCCAACTCAACACAAACGCCAATCTCCTTCTCTGGCCTATACTCCACATATAGCCTGCCATTCCCCAAACCCTCTTTTAGACAGAACTAGGAGAAGGGCACCGATTCCAGAAGGCAGGCAGGCCAGGGTAGAGCGAAATCTGCATGGAAACCATTAGCAGGGAAAAGCTAGTAGTGCAGTGGTTAGTAAAGCAGAGTTTCCTGGCCAACTCATTTTAGGGGGCTAGGTGGGCAGGACACCTTCCAGGATTTGGCAAGAATGCTTGGGTAGTGAGTGAATGAGTCTCATTCTTAATGCTGGGAAGCAGGGTTCCTACCAGGGGCACAGAAGAGAAGTAAGGCTGATAATAAACTTGTCTACAGGGCTCTGAGAGTTAATGTACATGTTTAGCTATGAGAGAGAGAGACCAGGTGGATGAGATAATATCTGTCGTTGGACCAACCTATGTTGGCGAAAGAGACAAGAGAGCTCTCCCTCAGGTCTGGGAAAGCTACAGCAGTCATGTAAATGGATTGGTTTAAGTTCTGTGTAAGAAAGAATGATAGTATTTGTTAACAGCTACATAAAGTGCTAGTATGAAAATCACCAGAAACAATTACAAATTAGTTGTATTTGGACAGGTAGGAGAAAACAGAATTCAGATACTGACTCAGACACTTTATAGACTGTCATGTATTCAGTGGAAACATTTACAGATATATATCCTTTGCAACTGATTTTGAGATGTGCCTTTAATAAAATTCTTCCTATTCCCTTCATTCATCCATCAAATAGATTCGCAGAGAACAGACCTTTCTGCAAATGACACGCTTTCCTTTCTGCACAAATTAGGTCTGTCTGACTGGGCAATTTTCATCAGGGGGCTGAATCATCTAGTTTTGCAAATAATATAACTTACAGAGTGGAGTGGATAATGTGAACTGCCTCCAAGTTCTCTGGAAATCAAGTCACATCCTGTTAAAGTGTAAAGTAGAAAAAGACAGAAAAACGCAAAGCCGTTTTGCATTTTAAATGTACAGGAGGATTGTAGTCTAGTGTTTAGAGCCGGTTACTGGGAGTTAGTCCTATTCTGAGCTTTCTCCTGAGCTGCTGTGTGGCCTTAATGCAAATGACTCATCAGCTCTGGGCCTCATTTTACTCTAAGTTTACAATTTAAAATCACTATAACAATGTGTTCTTCATAGGCATGGTATTACACACACAAAGGAAGGAAGGGTACCTGTTTCACAGAGTGTGTTGTGAGGCTTAATGAATTAACCTTTGTAAAGCATTTTGATACCCTTTGTTTCAAATCACTATGAGTCTGAAGCTTTTATTTTTAAACAAATATTTTTTCTCTTTGGGCAGTGACATATAATGCAAATAATACAAAAAGATTATTTTATGACTAAATAGACTGTTTTACATTTTGTGGTGTGTGTGAAAAATCATACATTTTAATCACCCTTGACTCACTACCCCTTGTTAGACTATAATCAGGCATGAAATTCTTCTGTGCCATTCCTTGTACTCAGTGAACACACTAGCTTACTACATATGTTTATGTCTCTCCCTCTTCTCTTTCAAAGCTCTCCTCCTCACCTCTGTCCTTCTGTGCTTCATGACTGTGAGATCACCCAAGCACCGCTGTCACTGGCCCATACCACATACCTTCCAACTTGCCACTTGGCCACGCTGCCTACTTCTCCCTTTTTTTCTTTTCAGAATGTGAATCTTGTATTGTTAAAGGTACTAGCCCAGACTGTAGTTCTCTATCTGCAGGAGAAGCACAGCACTGGCAGCACAGTATTACACAAGCTTTTCCTGCCATGATGATTCAATTTGACCTCTGGGGCAGGATAGTAATTCATACTCCATACTCACCTCTCAATCCCTGGCCCTTCTGCTCAGGGCATGGGTAATAAAGCAACAGATTAACATCAAAATTCCACCATACTGTTTCAACAAATATGACAATACCAATTACTGCCAAATGTGGGTCAGTGACTAGGAGCTGGGTTGTGATTGCCATTTCATTTCATATATGCTACTAATCAATGATTTTCATTCACTATTGACCTAATGCTCGTCTTCACTACAGAGTTAGCTTGAGTTATAATTTGAGGATTGCCCCAATCTTGAGTCCTGTCCGCACATAAAAACCCTTAACTCGAGGGTGGTGGTGCTTGTAACTGCATTGGCTTGAGTTAGAACAACTGGTCATCTGCCAATGCAGTCATTCTGTGCAATAATCCAATCACTCTGTGCAGTTCAAATGTTATTTTTCAGTGTGGTCGCATTCTCACTCAAACTCGGCTAACTTGTCATGAATTCACCCAAGTTACCTCTGCAGCAAAGACACAGAAGGTGCAAAGTTCCAGGAGAACACACAACCCATTTCTACCTCCCCTTTGTAGCCCTGCATGTTCTGACATTGTTCAGTGGTTCCTTTGGTTGATGGTAAGTAGACAATGCAATTTAGCCTTATCAGCGCTGCTAACCATTTGTTTTTTAAAGGCCACTTTCCTTAACTGAGTTCCAGTCTCAAGGTGCCAGGTGTCTCAGACAATTGCGCAATTATGATAATGGAGTGGGTTTTAAGTATTCCAGGACGATGTCTGCTGTTTCTAACGAAAAATGAGGGGACCTTCTTTCTATAGGTAACAAGGGACACAGGAGAAACACTTCAGACTCAAACTAGACTTAGAGAGACCAGCATCATTTAGTGGCCTAAAAACAGAACAGAGCACCAGACGTAGAGCGTAATCAGCACCTACCAAAGTTGGGCCCTTAAGAGGTGTCTTCGCTATATCTTATGGCATAATTACAGGGGATGTCAGAGATTCTAAAAGTCAACACAGCATTCAAGTGTTGGACAGGAGGATGACAATTTCAGAGAAGTCTTGCACTGAATACCCACAAGGAGAGCACCAAGCTATGGCAAAGTACCATTAATGAAGCAGCAATATCTCTGCCACTGGACAAACCTCTGGAGAAAGGTGACTACTTACATACATCTACAGATAACATATTTATGATCATTAGCCAGAGAAAAGTATTCATTAAGAGAAAAGAAGGGTGAGGGTGATGGGAAGATTACAATTTTAGACCTGATTGTTATGCTTTCAACAATTAGTGTTATAGTATCCAAAATTCAACAGGTCTCAGGAGCAAACTCTTTTACATCCCTAGAAGTATGAGGCTTACAGTGAGTGAATCATAGAATTATGAAGAAAAGACAGAAAATGTCTATTAACTCGAATACATCTGTGAACCCAATTTTTGTCTCTTACATTCAGTGTTTAATTCGGCTAGGAGAATAAGTGAGATATTTACAGACTATGTAACAACAGGGAATAAATGTGAGTGGCAGTCCCATGGAGACTAGCAATGTGGAAGTATATATACAAAAGAGATGACGATATTTTAATTAGTTTGCTTGCTGAGAATGAGCAGTTTATGAAATTGGATAACAATAACCATCTTTGAGAACATAATGGGCCTCTAACAGCCAGAAGCTAGAATAATATGGCCCCTCAATATACATATTTAATAATAATCAATATCTTGACAGAGTTGGAATCTTCAATAACATAGCAAATGTACTCTGGATTAATCTATACAGTTCAGTCTCCCTATTCTGGAAATGCCTTAAAGAAGTATCATAGGAGTACAGAAGTCTATGGAAAGATATTGATGTATTAATTTTCAATTAACAGCTCATAACATGAAACCTCTCTCCCTAGAAGACTTGTGGTCTAAAATAAAGTACTATGCCTACATTCATGTGAAAATAAGCTTGGCTGCAGTTGTAATTCGAACAATTCAAAGGCCCCATATCTAATGGCTTTTCTTCACAGGTAACAAAGGTCTCAGTTAACATCAAAGTTCTATCATACTGTACCAATGAATAAGCAATCTCCTATAAACTCCTAACCTCCTATTCAATGTTTGAATATTTACTGATATGTAGCAGACAGCTAAGGCGTGTGTGTCAGGAATTTAATATTCAGTACTTACTGCATTGGAAACATTTATTTTCTGTCCCAATATGTTTTTCATACGACTATTAAAAAACTCTGAATGGAGCCCATTAGTTTTCTGAAGATATATTTTGCTGGAATTTAGTCTGACCAAAGATTACCTTTAAAAAAACAACACCACAAACCAAATATGTTCTCTTATTCTCTTTCTCTAGGGTATAAAACCAACATTTGAAAGATAAAGCAGAGTGCAACTCTCATATCACTCTCTCTGGGAAGGGATAAAATAAGTATTTAGACTAAAAGTAAATATTGTACTGTGCATGTCTCTAATATTACAACTCCTACAGTATAAAAGTGTCTCTATTTTTTTGGTAATCTGATATTCTGTGAGGCTGCCAGAAGTCTCTTCTAATTTTTCAAATGAATACATGACCATTTTGGTGCTTTGCTCCCATGCCTCCACAGTGTAATAAAAAAATCCTTCTGTAAATGAAGTCAGACATTTTTATTTGAATTTTTGTAGATGCAGCCAAATCAAATATGATTATCACACTTAAAAAATATTACAGGCATTTCCTTTCAGTGTTTCCTGGCTATTACCCACCCAATCTGGTGCATAATTATTATTTTCTTCTAAATGAGTGTTTAACCTGCATGGGGGAGGAATGAAACTGCAGTGAATGATTTCAGTGTTGCAATCACTGCTTTATTTTTCCACAAACAAAAGAATGTTAAAGTAAAGGTCAGACTGCTTACCATGCAATCTACTCTTGCGAAAAGATATTTCTCACAATGGATTATTAATCTATGATTATCATAAAACATGTTTTTGAATGTCAGTCAACCCCAGCTAACTCTTCTTTACCATTAAGTTTCCCTTAATATTTTTTCTCTATCCCCTTGTCCATAACAACCTCCTCTGTGCAGTATCTTGTCCATCTTTCCAAAAACAAGATTGACAATATGTGGCTAGAATTCTCTTCTCCACTTCTTCCATACCTTACCACCTTACTCTCATCTTCTGCACTTGTCTCCAACTCTGAGATCTATCCTTCAGACATGCCCCCTGCTATCCCTGGATTCTTCTCCAATTACTTTCCTATCCCTTATCTTTAATTGCCACTCCCCCTCTGCCTTCAGGCTCTTGCTGTGGGTACTCATGCCTCTGGCACATTATTCCATGATCCACTGTAAGACCACATGACCTGTACAGAGTCCAGGTGTTACGCAGAGATCCCCCGAGGTCAGGAAGGCATGGTTAGAAATCTTAAACATAGGAAATTTCAGTTCTTTGCAGGAATGCACTTTGGAAGCTGCCCAGTGTCTTCCCCAGGAATTGAAATGAGGGGGGGTGTTGAAATATTCAGGGGGGGTGTCAGGGCCGATGAGGGCTGAGACCATGAGGGCAAAAGTGGGCTGTATGGCACTATAGTAAAAACTGAAAAATGTTTCACGACCATTTTATTAGATTTAACTCATGTTTTAAAACCATCACAAAAATTAAAGTTGGCTATTCAAGCCTACTATGAAGCACTACATGTACATCAGTCTTGGTTTCTTGTTGTAATTTTGCACTCCTTGGTATCTTCTTGTGTGTCCGTTACTTCCAGTCCTTCATGATATGCCCATGATCAGGCAGAAGGTCATGCCCCATGCATTGGAGCCAAAACTGGACTATCATCATTCTACTTTTCTAACAGAGATGGGGAAATAATTATAGGACCTACAAATATTTACAGTTCATTTTAATTAATTTGAATAACCATTGTATATCAATTTTCTGCAGAATTCTAAAGACAATGTGATACCTAACCAGGAAGATGGTGCTTGTTTTTCTTGGATAAATATGCATGTTTCTGAACTCTAACATTTTGCATTTTATTCAGAGGGGATTACTTATAGGACAACATGTATATAACTTGCGTATAGAGCAATGGGATTTACATAAGCTGTATCAACACTACCTTTTTCCTTCACTCCACATTTCCCACCAGTTCAGTTCTGCCAGTGGTAGCAAAGTTGAGAAATTTAAAGGCAGGGGAGGGGAGAAATGGCAAGCATAAACAAGGCCATGTAGATATAAAGGAGAAACTGACATTCTCACCACAGTTTCTCCGTCGTAGAAAATGGATATAGTGAAAATTCATTTAGTGAAGCTTGAATGCATCTCAATGGACTTTTAAAAAAAAATACATTGAAACTTTATTTGATTTATATTAAAGTTTCACTCAACGGTCTTGCCTAAACTGGACTTCAATGACATTTCTTGGATGATCAAAATCTCTCACGATCAGGTTCCACCATACTTGCACAATGGTGATCGCTTACATAGCCTACAAACCATTCAAGGATGATTGTGTGTATAATTCAGATGGAACAGGCAGAAGATTATTTACCTATTTTCTATAACCTTTATATCCTTTAGCTTCCAATGGAGCAGTTTTACAGTGGAATAGTTTTATTACATCGTGCACCTGTAAAGAATTAAAAAAATAATCAGGAGACACTTACCCTGAATTAAAAGGTGTCCTGCAAAGGGCTTTTTAATGAATGGACCTGTGCCCCTTTATTCTTCATGATGAATAAAAACAGCCTGAAAAAGTTGGTTTTGTTTTTAATTTTTTCCCTATTTGTTCTTTACCCGAGAAATATCAGGAACATAAAGACTGGTCCTCACTAGTTTTTCTGGAAAACCTTTGGTGGGGAGGGTGTCTCAGAGATGTTTATGATAGTAAAAAGTTAAGCACACGCTTAAGTGCTTCCCTGGATCAGGGCTATGCAAGGTAGACAAGACCTGAATTTCTCATATATTTCTATTCATATTTTATAAAGCAACAAAAAAGGACACAGGCCCTATATTTCCTTCTCTTTGCAGGTCACTTTTAACACCAAGTCTGAATCAAGAAACTTAGAAACTTTTTGTAAAAGATAAATGTATAATTAAAGTTATCCAACGGCAATGTATGCAGAGAAATAACCCAGTGTCTTACTAACCCCAGAAGAATGAGAGGGGGAGGAGCTCATGTCTTAAGAGGATCTTCTATTAAACAATTTACCTATTATAGTAGGCAGATATATATCCTTCAGTATTAAGTATTCTCATATCATCTTTTGCCTTCTGTTTTTTTCAAATACAAATTTACTGATTTTGACCAATGCAAAGAAAGCCCTAGTGAACTGAGATTTAATTTCTTGTCTTTTGATGTTACCATATCCCAGTTTAGTGATTGAATTCAGGACAAATGTGCACACTGATCTTCAGTTTGTGGAATCCACCATTCAATCACTAGTTGAATTCAGGGACTTCCTGTACCAACACTTTCCTTTACAGCTTTTGTAATTCCTTGGTTGCATCTTGCTGTGTCAAGAACAAAAGTACGTTCCTTTTTCCTAATACCCGAGAGAATGCAAGTGGCATCAACAGTAGACACAAGCGGCTTTGGGTACATTAAAATGGCAGAAACATCAGTTTGAGCGGTCTATCCAGAGGCAATTCTTAGCCTCCTACATTGTGATACCTATGCACTTCTAGAGGATACCACTTTCTTTTCAAACACTAAATGAAGTTCCAAGCCAAATGTATTATGCGGTTCAAAAAGGCAAGAAATGCTGCCAAATAAGGAATCCATGCTCAAATATGCAGTGAAACAAAAATACTGGCACCATGTTGCCCACTTCATGTTTTTCTTGATGAATACCATACTGATGATACACTTGCCTTTCTACATGGGTAAATTCATGGATGGAAAACTATATAATTGATACTGAATACCTAAAAATCTCATCCCCAAACCCTCAGAATAGAGTATTTAAAAACAAGCTAAATTATAAGTCTCTGTTCACAAAAGGGTAACAGAAAAGATTTTCTACGACGGAGAAACTGTGGTGAGAACGTCAGTTTCTCCTTTATCTTAGGACTAACCAAGCAGGGCATGATCAAAGTAGTATAAAAAAATAAAGTATGTAATAGACAAATAAGTCTATAAATGGAAAGATTAACTGCCATTAACTGCCTGTACATTATAAGCATTTGACAATCAGTCCTTCTACAGAAATATCCAGCTTTTCGGTTTTAAAAGACAATATATTAAACATAATTTAGAAACATCTTGTCTTTATGTTAATAAATAGAAACCGAGGAGAGGTTGAGTGAAAACCAGAATGAAGGAATTATTGTCAAGTGTGTGATTTCTTATAATTCTGTTAAATTCAAATATAATGGTGACATGAAGATTGCTACCAAAACATTACCTAAAAATAAATGGAAAAAGCAATCTCTTATTCTGAATTATGTTCAACTATGTTTCAAATGGATAAAATATACTCACGGGGATAGTCTTTAAAATGTTACTGTCTACTGTACATAAACTATCAACTTTGTTCATTGTTTATATTAAAATGTGTAATAGAGCACAAAATAATGTGTTTGAAAGTAAGAAACAGCAGCATCTGTTTAATATCTTCAGCAGCACTGAAGGTGGGGTTGTGAAGAACTGTATGCAACATAAAGATAAAATCTTCTCTGCATTTAACAATTTCTTTGTCTTGCTACTTAAATGAAATTAGTGCAATATCCACAGGTCTTACTAATGGAGATTCCATTAAAAGTTAGTGCCTGGGTCTCCTAATTGTCTATTAGTATGAAGTCTATTTTCTCTCACTGAGAAAATGGACTTTACACTCTTTAAAAAAAACTCAATACTGGGTTTCTAACTGTAATATTTATGCATTATTGAAAAGTTCTTTGAAGATCTCATGGCAATTTTTGTCAGAGTAGGGGTATTATGGGGGGAGGGATAGCTCAGTGGTTTGAGCATTGGCTTGCTAAACCCAGGGTTGTGAGTTCAATCCTTGAGGGGGCCATTTAGGGATCTGGGGCAAAAATTGAGGATTGGTCCTGCTTTGAGCAGGGGGTTGGACTAGATGACCTGCTAAGGTCCCTTCCAACTCTGACATTCTATGATTCTATGATTGATTAACTCTGATGTCCTAGGAAAATTCCAAGTGAGGTCATTACAATCTAATTCCTAATTTCTCCAGCATTTTCAATTGGATATGATATATACATCACTTCCTGTCCTAAACTGTTGTGTAGTATTACTGTGCAATATTAACAACAATGACATCTCACCCCTGAAAGTGTTGTGTGTTTTAATACCTGTAAAGTAACCTAAGATCCTTAAATGAGAGGTTCTATATATGTGCAAAATATTATTTTTACTTACCTTTATTCAAAATGCACAATACTTTAAAAAAACTAATTGAGATGCAAAGACAGAAGAATACAGGTATCAGTGCCAGACAAACTTCCAACAGTTTGGTGGTTTGGCTCATACAGGCATCCCAAAAGATGGATAAGACGACTGCAATATTCCAGTTGACTTCAATGGGACCAGAGTATGACCTCTATTGTGCTTATCCAAACCTTTTTGTTGCCAGACTCAGGCTAGAACATATCCACTCCTTCCTGGTTTCAGCTGGGTCAGAAATAACCTAAAAGCAGCTCTGAAAAACTTTTTCAACTACCTTCTTGTGTTATGTTGGCATCTCCCTCCTCTGCCCATACTCTCTCTCTCGCACACACAAAGACAGGGAATACAACGGCAGGCACAAAAACAAAAATGCAAGCAAAACAGATACATCAACAATTACAAACCTCAAAAAGAAAACAACACAGTATGCATTTGGAGTGAAAATTCAGGTCAGTGTGAAGAAAATTCAGGTCAGTGATTGCCCTTCCCTCATTTAAACACCTGTTACCTGCATCTGTCTTGTAGGATCTGAAATATTATCTCCTTCCCTTATTAAATGTATTAAAAGCAACTATTCAAGCTCTAGGCAACAGTAACTGTTACTATGCAACAGTAAAAACTCCTTAATGCAAAGGCGTCTGACCACCCAGGTCACTCCATACCATATGTGATGGGTTCGGTCACAGAGACCCCCTTGGGACTGTCACCTGATGTGCGGAAGTCACCTCTGAGCCCGTTTTCCCTGCTAGCTTGGGACTCCAGAACCCTGCCTTGTTGAGCCAGACATGCTAGCCTGCTGCAACACAGACCCAGGTCTGCTCCATGCTCCCAAAGCTGCAAACTTTAACCAGAAACTGCTCAGCAGGTCACCTATCTCCAGCACCCAGACACCCAGCTCTCAATGGGATCCAAACACCAAATAAATCTGTTTTACTCTGTATAAAGCTTATACAGGGTAAGCTCATAAATTGTCCACCCTCTATAACACTGATAGAGAGATATGCACAGCTGTTTGCTCTCCCAGGTATTAATCACTTACTCTGGGTTTACTAATAAACAAAAGTGATTTTATTAAGTATAAAAAGTAGGATTTAAGTGGTTTCAAATAATAACAGACAGAACAAAGTAAATTACCAAGCAAAATAAAGCAAAACCACGCAAGTCTACGCCTAATACATTAAGAAACTGTTTACAGGTAAAATCTCACCCTCGGAGATGTTCCAATAAGTTTCTTTCACAGACTAGACTCCTTCCTAGTCTGGGCCCAATCCTTTCCCCTGGTACAGTCCTTATTAGTTTCAGCAGACATCTTAGGTGGAAAGCAGGGGTGTTCTCATGACTGGCAGCCCCCTTTGTTCTGTTCCACACCCTTTTATAGCTTTGGCACAAGGTGGGAATCTTTTGTCTCTCTGGGTCCCCACCCCCTCTTCTAAATGGAAAAGTACCAGATTTCAGATGGATTCCAGTATCATGTGACATGGTCACATATCCTGTGAGACCCCAGCCTCCATTCTTCCTGGGCTGGCCCACACGTACACAGGACGGTTTGTAAGTAAACGGAGGCATTTACAACCAATTGTACTAGTCAATGGGAGCCTTCAAGATTCTAAACCACCATTCATGGCCCACACTTTGCATAATTACAATAGGACCTTAGAGTTATACTTCATATTTCTAGCTTCAGATACAAGAATGATACATACATACAAATAGGAGGAATATATTCAGTAGGTTATAACCTTTGTTATGATACCTTACAAGAGACCTTTTGCATAAAGCAGGGGTTCTCAAACTGAGGGTTGGGGCCCTTCAGGGGGTTGCAAGGTTATTACATGGGGGGTCACGAGCTATCAGCCTCCACCCCAAACCCCACTTTGCCTCCAGCATTTATAATGGTGTTAAAGTGTTTTTAATTTATAAGGGGGGTTGCACTCAGAGGCTTGCTATGTGAAAGGGGTCACCAGTACAATAGTTTGAGAACCAATGCCATAAAGCATATTCCAGTTGCATCATATTCACACTCATAAGCATATTTCCATAAAACATATGGAGTGTAACGTCACACCGTAGTCCACTTAACAATAATAATAGGCCATATTGCCCTCCAGAAATGTTACCCCATAACAAACCCCAATCGCACAACCTATTCCCGGAGACAATAGATGACCCTTGCAGTGTGCCCTAAAACTTAACAAATCCAGTCTCCATCATAACTAAGGGGAAAGTGAGTTCTAGACCCCCCCACCCTATAGCTTTTAAGGCTATGAAGATGTCAACATCTCAAATGATTGCAACTGTTTACTGTATCACCCAGGACAGAGGAAAATTTTCAGGTTGCCCGGGCCCAAAATATTTGTGTATTTAGTCTGATAAATTAACATCTTAATTTTCACCCAGAAGTTAACAGAAGCTAATGCAGACTTCAAGCAGTAATATAATTAGGGTGACCAGACAGCAAGTGTGAAAAATCGAGACGGGGGTAGGGGGTAATAGGTGCCTATATAAGAAAAAGACCCCAAAATCAAGACTATCCCTATAAAATTGGGACATCTGGTCACCCTAAATGTAATATGCTACCATTGTGAAACATCAATTAATAAGGCAATCATATTCCACACCGCTAGTTCCAGCCCCACGTAGGGGGCACTACAGCAGTCTAATCTCAGGATGACAAAGACATAGGAGAAAAGTTCTCAATCTTCTTGCCAACTGCAGAGGGGAAAGTAATCTTGACCCGTGTTGCTATAGGTTTTTCCAGGATCAGCCAGGGATCTAACACAGCCTGCAATCAGCAAACTGAGTAACAAACGGTAGCCACCCCCACATTAGGAGATAAAATAGTCTTAGCCATTGCTCCCAGTTGCTTTCCCCAAACCACAAGCACTACTTCAGTCTTCTCTGGGGTGAGTCTCAGCCAGGTAACCTTTCCTCCAAACTTCAGTGTAATTCTGAGAATGAATGTGCATGTGCACTAGCCAGGCTGAATTAGATGAAGATGTAGAGCTGGGTATCATCAACATACTGAAGACACAATATCTCCTACTCCTCACTTACCCTCCTAATAACCATATTGAACAGGAGGGGTGATGACAGAACACCATGGTATCCAGCACAAGAGTCCTGGGAGTTGATGAGTAATTGCCCAACATACTCCTCTGAGATCTCTCAGAAAGAAAGGAGTGAAGCCACTTCAAAGCAATTTCACCTACTCCTCCAAGAGACCAGAATGGTGGTACCCTACAGTGGTGCTGTAGGCAGCTGACCGATCTAAAATATTTAGCATGGATAGTTTATCTTCATCCAGCTCCATGAAAACTAACCAGTACAACAAGCACAATGTCTGTACTACATACAGATTTACTGGGATCAAAGAAATTTGAGGTCTCCAGGTATTGCCATCCACCCACAAACTCAAATACCATCCCTATAGGTGTTGCCTTCCAGAAGTGATAATATCAGGAATGTCTCAACACCAACCAGAAGGAGAATCCCTAGGTTTTTGCAAGCCTCTAAGCAAAGTAGCATGTGCAGGAGCCCCTTGCAACTTCCTCTCCATTTAAAATCAGTTTTCCCACTTTTGCATACCCATCTCCTCCCTAACTGCCTTCTATATAAAACATTCCTCGGGTGTAGCAACCCTTGTTCCATCTGTTTTAAGATACTCTGTGGCCTCCGATGACCTCTCCTCACCCCACCGCCCCCACAGACAGACTGGGAAGTCAGGAAATTGAGTTGCAATACAATTTTCCAAGTAATAGGATTGGGAAAGGCAATTAAGGTATCCATTTCCTGCCATAATAGTGCTGGAGTCAGACGAGACCACAGATAGTGAATGTAGGTAGGTGGCGGGGCATAGAGGTAGTGTAGGACCTTATACAGCTGTATAAATCACAAAAGACTAAAGCCAGCACTATGAGTTTACCAGTATGCGACAGAGTGTGGACTGAAGGCTCTATCACTGTGTAGTTTTGGGCAAGTCATTTCACTTCTCTGTGCCTCAGTTTCCCCATCTGTAAAATGGGGGACAATAGTAGTTATATATGTATCTCTCAGAGGGTTTTGGGATTAGTTAGTTAATATTTTGTAAATGAAGTACTATTTAAGTCATTCTTAGTGAAGGTGGTGTTCCATCTTCCATATGTATTATTCCAGTAATAATCGTCGTTATAGGTTATTAAAACCTAGAAGCACAGGCCTACAGGCAAAGATGTCAAATACTAATACAACACTCACCATGGGTCAGCAAGTACCCTCCCTTCTATGTTCATAGTTGCCCACACCTTCCCAGGAATAAGCACAATTCTTAACTGCAAAATGACAACTTAGTTAATGAACCTGCACTTTGAACACACAATTCCTTCTTCACAGAATTTGCACCTCCTGTGTGATTTGAAATAATTTGTCAATGTAGAAGAGAGCGAAGATCAAGAGTCAGTAAACAGTCAAAAGGTTTTCTGGTGATGAATAATAACCTTTGAAGTGGTCTACTACAATATTCCTGGAATTTCAGGAATGAACTCTGAAAAAAGCCAGCCTGTGCATTTCTATTCAGTGGCAATAAAAGTCAGCTAATTTGGTACTAAGTACCACAGGATATTATTGTTTATGTATGGGCTTTATCTCATGGTTTAGGGGAAATCTGCCAAGTTCCACAAACTATTTCCTTATTAAAGAGTGTTCAGAGAGGCACAGCATTGGTGTTTAATTCTCTAACTTTGTTTCCAGGCAGATGAAAATGTCATCCTTCGAAAACATGCTTAAGTACTGAATAGATTCATTAGCTTTTTGCACTTGATGTTAATTTGATGACACACACATTTAATGGACATCAAATTATCACTGAATGAAGTATTTGACAATGGGTTCATTCATCCATTATAGTAACTAAGAAAAGGACTTTATATTAAAATGGTTTAAAAATGCAAAGAAGCATCTCAAGGGCTGATGAATTTACATTTAAAAAAAACACTGATTATGATATTCATTTGTTCATGTTTTTTTTCTCAAAAAAATAATCAAAACACATTTGTGCATTGCAGCTCCATTGGGTGGCCCTTCAAGAATCAGTGCATAAATTATAGAGAAGGCTTTTTCACAGTAAATGCAGGGCCATGCAAATCATCATGCTCTCCTCTTAATCCCTAAAGCAAAGGAGAGCTAAAACACATTTTAAATGTGCAAGAATTGTTACTTTTATTTTTACTTCACTGCAGTGTTATGAGCGTCAATTTCTATCACTCCTCTGCTCCATGCAATGAATTTCTGTGAAAGAAGGGCATTTGTAGCTTGTTGCTAATTGTAGTTACACACATACCTGTGAGACATGAAACGGACTAATGAAAACTGACTGCTTTAAAACAGAGTGCTTGACAGCTTAGCCACTCATTTGCTTAAACAAACTGAAGTTGCTAACCAACTGCAATTTTTGTCAGTCAGAATTCTCTTGGATCATTCTTGTTATCAAGTTGACAGCCCAAGTAATACCACTGTGCAATAGTAACATCTTCATGGCTTTACATGTTTATGGTTACACAGCCATGTTAACATTAATTTGCTAAACCTTTAGACACAGTAGAAGTAAACCTATGCAGAGCTGATTTTTTATTAATGTAGGAAAAATTCAGGGCTTGAACAATTTGATTTTGTTTAATTGTTTGTATTCAAACATTCTATCACACAACCCCGTTAAAAGCTGTATGTCGCACTCAAGCAATAAATAAGGCCCACTTGCACACAGTAATCTTGTTACTAGGATATTGTTAGTTTTTGCTACCTATAGCTGATGATCTGGTTAATGATGAAATAACATGAATGCACAAATGACATTAATCAGCAAAAATGCTGGTTTAAAAAAAGCCCAAACAATACAATATTGGGTGATTTAAAACCAAAAGTAAATTGGTTGTATCCAGAGTCCACTGATTTTACACTGCACTTGTGCCAGTATGAGAGTTAAAATGGGGAAGCTCTAGAGCACTAGCAAATGGGGAAGCTGGAGCACTAGCAAATGTATGCTTTTCATATTTGCTTTGAGTTGGAGCTCTCCTACTGCAGTCTCAAATATTTCAGAAAAAAATACTGTAGCTATCCAAGTGGCTTTGATTGTTAGGCTTCATTTGACTGAAGTGATCTGTCATTACAATTCAAATTTATATACTCATCGCATATTTTTGTTAAAGCATTCCTAAAAGTGTCCTGTTGCTTAACAGTATTTAAATTTGCATACTCTATGGGTACCCGTATGGCCCCACAGTATGCCAACATTTTTATGGCTGACTTAGAACAACGCTTCCTCAGCTCTCGTCACCTAACACCCCTACTCTACTTGCGCTACATTGATGATATCTTCATCATTTGGACCCATGGAAAAGAAGCCCTTGAGGAATTCCACCATGATTTCAACAATTTCCATCCCACCATCAACCTCAGCCTAGACCAGTCCACACAAGCGGTCCATTTCCTAGACACCACTGTGCTAATAAGTGATGGTCACATAAACACCACCCTATACCGGAAACCTACTGACCGCTATACTTACCTACATGCTTCCAGCTTCCATCCTGGACACACCACATGATCCATTGTTTACAGCCAAGCTCTAAGATACAACCGCATTTGCTCCAATCCCTCAGACAGAGACAAACACCTACAAGATCTCTATCAAGCATTCTTACAACTACAATACCCACCTGCTGAAGTGAAAAAACAGATTGACAGAGCCAGAAGAGTACCCAGGAGTCACCTACTACAAGACAGGCCCAAAAAAGAAAATAACAGAACACCACTAGCCGTCACCTTTAGCCCCCAACTAAAACCTCTCCAAAGCATCATCAAAGATCTACAACCTATCCTAAAAGATGATCCCTCACTCTCACAGATCTTGGAGGACAGACCAATCCTCGCTTACAGACAGCCCCCCAACCTGAAGCAAATACTCACCAGCAACCACACACCATACAACAAAAACACTAACCCAGGAACCTATCCTTGCAACAAAGCCCGATGCCAACTCTGTCCACATATCGATTCAAGTGATACCATCACAGGGCCTAATCACATCCGCCACACCATCAGGGGCTCATTCACCTGCACATCTACCAATGTGATATATGCCATCATGTGCCAGCAATGCCCCTCTGCCATGTACATTGGCCAAACCGGACAGTCTCTACGCAAAAGAATAAATGGACATAAATCTGATATCAGGAATCATAACATTCAAAAACCAGTAGGAGAACACTTCAACCTCCCTAATCACTCACTGACAGACTTGAGGGTAGCAGTGTTGCGACAGATTAACTCGAAAAGCAGACTTCAAAGAGAAACTGTTGAACTCGAATTGATATGCAAACTAGATTGCATTACCTCAGGATTAAATAAGGACCTCGAATGGCTCGGCCATTACGTTAATTGAATCTATTTCCCTTAAGTTAACGATCCTCATTCACACCTGTGTGACCATCTTGTTTATCACTTCAAAGGTTTTTCTTCCCCTGCTGTTATGGTTCCTCTCAATTAATTAGCCTCTTAAGGTTGGTCTATGCACCTCCACCTTATCATGTTTCTCTGACTGTATAAATATCTGTCTACTGTATGTTTCATTCCATGCATCCGATGAAGTGGGTACTAACCCACGAAAGCTTATGCTGAAATAAATTTGTTAGTCTCTAAGGTGCTACAAGTTTTTCTTTCTTATTTTCATTTTGCTGACACAGACTAACACGGCTACTACACTGAAACCTATCTTGAAGCAAGACTGTGTCTTGCATCTTTTAGACTTGCAGGTCTCTCCATTTACAAAAACAGTAACATTGCCTGTTATCTATTCTTCGTATCATATTTATATAGCTGTCAGTTCTCAAATAGATGGCGCCACTGAGATCAAAACTGTGCTTGTCACAGTATACAAAGGAAAGGAATGCTGGGATTTTTCTCATCTCTACATACATTAGCTATGGGCTGTGTTACACAAAAGGTAGATCTGAATTAACTTTCACTAGATCTTTTTCCATATTTTGGGGGAATGTGTATTGCATTTGAAGAAATAGTATGTCAGTTACCACAAGAGTAACTAGACAAGCTGCTCTGTAGTGGGTAGAAGGAGTTTAGATTTTGGCCATCACAGTGTAATCAGGGCTCTAAAACCTTTACAACAGCTAAAATAAATTAAGGCTTGTTTCTGTCACTGGCTGATTCTGGGAGTTATACTCCTGCAGACATTAAGATGTTCAGCTCTTCAGATAGTAGACAGTGGATACGCATGCACAAGCAGGGGTGTTCCATGTGCACTTAACAGGGCTAATGCGCACAGGTACAAGACATTGGAGCAA
The DNA here is from genome assembly GCA_033296515.1 of Macrochelys suwanniensis. Lineage (NCBI taxonomy): Eukaryota > Metazoa > Chordata > Testudines > Chelydridae > Macrochelys > Macrochelys suwanniensis. The sequence continues at coordinate 93,690,554 of CM065783.1, forward strand.
TGCAGAGATCACATCCTGGAAAGTATAAAGTGTAAAGAAAGAACAAACAAAACTACGATAGATAGACAGATCTATCTTATGAGCCTACACAAACAGGCCGATCTGCAAGACTATGAAGTGTAAGTTTGACATGGATGCATACAGGCCTTGAAGAATCTTTGCTTACTAATGTTTGTAGTTACAAACAATAACCATCCTCTTGAATCTTAATAAAATCTTAAATCAAATTATTTTTGTTTATTAAATGCACATTTGAGCACCTTGCTTTAAAGCATTAACAACATTTGACTGAAAAGAGAACTAGATAAAAGGTCAAAGTGCAAGAAAGAGGAATGATGAGTTACGTCTTCTGATGTGGCTGTTTTCAGATATGACCAAATCTTGTCCTGGGATATACAGTAAGGGTTCCTATTGAAGCCTTTGGCACCACAATGTGGTTTCAGTGGTGTAAACAAAGGGAGAGAGTTGACTCTTACTCCAAATTCCTGTGCCCAGTGCTCTGAATAACTTGTCTAGATCTTGGGAAACTCCACAGTTCCAAGCTGGAGCGGAATCCTTCTCACTAGGTGGTGAAGCAGAAACAGATCCTTGTTCCTCCAGCCCTAATACCTCACCTCAGTGGAGGAAGGACCGTGGAGCCTGTAGCCATGTCCAACAGCTTTAGCATGCCTTTGTGCCAAGAGCCAAACTGCACCGTAGAACAGGCTTTGGGCAACCTCTTTCTGCAATTCAAGGCTTAACAGAACCACAGAAATTCCACTATGTCAGGAGCCCTCTGCATCTAGGATTTGGGCCTTAGAGCCTGATCCTTCAAGGTGCTAAAAGCCCACCAACAGATGCTCAGCACCTTGCAGACTCAGGCCAACTGTCTCTGTTTTGGGATTACAGCCGAACAAGAAATGCAAATAACTTCAAAATAAAGAAAGAACAAATGCTTTTTGGAGGAAAAAAAACCCCACACATTCTTTTCTACACAAAGGTTATTTTTTTTTCTAAACTGAATATTTACTTTTTAGGTGTTTTTACTTGTTGATACTGAGTCACATCCTACCACGAAGTCAAACCAAGTTCAGTGGGATTTTTTAAATAAGATAGGCAATGCATATCCCAGCTCCCAAGGAAAATTCCACAATAAAACTGTGGAACTCCCATGTAACACTTTTTTCCCCACTGTAAACAGAGGCCTGTGATTAAAGTCTGAGCTCCCATGGTTTTGATGCATACAAGTATGCATTACACATACTGTCTCAGCAGGCACTCATTATGCAGTCACACCATAGAAAAAAATAAATGCTTTACTGAACAAAGGAAGGGAGAGATTTTTCACTAGCTCTATGGAAAGGCATTAACAATTTAAACTAGAAAAGAAGAATTTGGATTATTGCATTCCCTGTTTTAGCTCTGATTTGGGAATATTTACTGATAAACTAAAGTAGTGTTTTAGGTGAAAAACCATCCAGCAGAAGTTTTAAACTTCATGAATTACTAGCCACTGACACGGTAACTACACAGGTGTTTAAAATAAGTAGGTAATGAAAAACCTGAGTAAATTATTAATTCAAGTTAAGTCACAAATAATAACCTATCCTTTAATATTTCAGTGGTAAAATGATAAATGTTCAGTTACTCCAGACAGTTACTAAAAGCCAGAGTTGATCCAGGAGACATGGTCTGGTGCTTTGCAATATGTTGAACCATGCGGTGAAGTAAATTAACCCATTGCTTTCAAAAATTGGACACAACGAGATGTTACTTCACTGTGAACATTATTATTAAAGAAATAATATACAACTCCTGGGTTCCATCCTCCATCCTTTTTCCAAAGCATACCATACACACCTTCCATCAGTAATCGACACCATGCTCCAATCCTGTCGGAGAGCACTGTCCAGCTACTGGCTGTGTTCCATGTTGTTGTATTCTGCCTTTAAAGTCATTTTATGTGTCTCCTTCACCCTCTTATCTTTGACACCCATAACTGGAAATCTTTACATAAGATGCGGGTAACTGGCAAGATAGCTAAGCTAGCTCAATACTTGTGTGGTCACCATGCTACGTGAAAATTCTTACCTATTTAGTGTCACCATATCAGCAACAGTCTGGAGAAGACAGAAGTAGATGGGCTAGACTGTATTGCAGTTTAACTCATTTACTCCTTCCCCTACAATATAAACATAAACCCCTGAATCACAGACAGTTGGGTTTTTTCCAGTGTGAAGGCTCGATTCTATTGATTACAGCAGGGGTTGGCAGCCTTTCAGAAGTGGTGTGCCGAGTGTTCATTTATTTCTCTCTAATTTAAGGTTTTGAGTTCCAGTAATACATTTTAACGTTTTTAGAAGGTCTCTTTCTATAAGTCTTTAATATATAACTAAACTATTGTTGTATGTAAAGTAAATAAGGTTTTTAAAATGTTTAAGAAGCTTCATTTAAAATTGAATTAAAATGCAGAGGCCCCTGGACCGGTGGCCATGACCTGTGAAGTGTGAGTGCCACTGAAAATCAGCTCGCGTCCCGCCTTTGGCACGCATGCCAGGGGTTGCCTACCCCTGGATTACAGTCTGGTGCTGACAGCTATTTGTGCCCCCCCCCCCCCCGCACGCCCTAACAACCAGTACAACCAGTGACAGGATAAAGCAAGGCTCATGTGTATTCATTCTTCTGGGGAGAAGAGGTGCTAGGGAATGACAACTTTACAAAAGCTTTTTTTAAAGGACATTCTAGAGATTTACTCTTGTAAGGACCATATTTCGCAGCCTCGTATCTGTGCATAGTCCCCATTGATATAAATAGGTGTTGTGCATCTATACCTGAGGGCAGAATTTGATCCTAAGAATGCAAAGGCAGATTACATATTTGAATTAATGAGGTATGTAATGCATGTCAAAAAGCAATTGCATAGAAAATAATATTTGGATAGTTTAAATGTTATCCGCAGCAGTTTTTACACAAATTCTCAAATTAGACTCTGGGCATTAAATAACAATAAACTTTGAGAACATATTCATTCATGCAGTTCAGTGCAAGGAACAACATAAATAGCATGCTGGCTGGGTGGCATTTCTCTGTTTCCAAAGGCAATGCAAAGAGCATCAAAATAACAGTGCAAAAATGAAATGTATTAGCCTCTAAAATTAAAGGTGGTGGGGAGTTCAGTGTTAAGGACTGGGGCTAATGCTATAGCCTAAGCCTGAAAGGTACACAGACATTTATCAGAAGAGAATTTTTAAAGAGCATTTTATAGCATAATCAAGTTATCTTAATATGCTTTCCAAAATGAAGAGCCAGAAAGTGGTAGTGCAATGATGTTGGCAAATACAGTGGGCATTTAACAATAGGTCACACGCAGCTTTGGACATTGGAACTGCATTTCTGGAAGAGCAAAAGTTGTCCCGGACACCTGGATTATAATCTACTCTTTATGAATGAGCCATGGGATCTTCCGCTTTCATATCAACAGCCACTAGAGACAGATAGACAAACTCAGATAATTATCTCATCAAAAGTATGGCAGTGGGCACTGCGCAGCAATGTCATCAGTAGGTAGGACAAGTCCTGACGTGGGATTGGAACCCATGACCTTCTGAAAAAGATGAGGCGTGCTGCCTTCTGAGGCATAATGTCACTAAATTTCCTTCCCCTCTCCCCATCAGGAGAAAGTAGCATAGGGATATCCTCCACATCAAAAACAGACTCCTGGCAGCTCCTCATTTTATTCGTCTTTAACCACACTGCCCTGGGTTGCAGGTACCTTCCTTTAATCAAGGATGTTTGGGAAAATCTCTCTTAGAAAGAGTCCTTGTTTGAGCATTGCTCAGCCTTTAAAAATCATTGACCAATACTTTTTCTACACAGTAAATGTCTGTCTGTTCTACACAATCACAAAAATCTGTTTAAGGGTGTTTTTCCTACCAGGGTTTGGTACTTAGATGCCAAGTTGAAGGGACCTTATAAATACTTAGAAAGACAAATATGGCTTAACCATAACCATACTCAATTGCTGCTGTCCAATGGCCCTGTATATGTATTATCGCTGGTTACCACTATATCAATTATAGGAATTAGGAATAAGCAGTCAGGGCAGCAGAAGGAACATTTGAACTTAATCTGAATCTGTATGTCTTACTCTGACATACATATATATTCACACACTTTATTTTATAGTACGGCTAAAAAAGGATGAGGCATTTAAATGGATGACAACAGCATCCATAGTTTGTTTAGAAAGGATAAACATTATAAAGGGTGTAAACCCTCATTCAGGGCATAAACTAACCACTAACTGCCTGGGTTAGGAAAAAAACTTCTCCTTTTAGTTAGTTGTTCCTCTACAGCACATTGAATACTGACTACTGCTGGAGACAGGATATCAGACTAGACAAACTACTGATTTTATCTAGCACATGGCAATTCCTGTGTCCAGCATACACACACACTCAGGGCCGGTGCAAGGAAGTTTCGCACCCTAGGCGAAACTTCCACCTTGTGCCCCCACCCTCGCCCAGCTAACGCTGCCCCCCACCCCCGCAGCAGCTAACGCCGCCCACCCGTCCCCCCTACCAGAGGAGCGCCCCCCCCGCCGCAGCACCTAATCCAGCCCGCCGCCCGGCCAGCCCACCACAGCAGCTACCCCCAACAGCTGCAGCTAACCCTGCCTGGGGAGCCTCCCCTTCATGGCAACTAACCCCGCCCGGGGACCCCACTTGCGGCAGCTCCCCACGCCCCCGCCAACTAACCCCCCCGCGGCAGCCAGACCCCACCCGCGGCAGCTCCCCTCCCTGCGGCAGTTCACCAGAGCCCCGCCTGTGGCAGCCTCCCCCGCGGCAGGCGGCTCCCCATCCCCCCACGGCAGCCAGCCCCCCCGCTCGCCGCAGCTCCCCACCCGCCCATGGCAGCTAACCCCCCCAACCCGCAGCAGCTCCCCATCCCCCGCGGCAGCTCGCCGCAGCTCCCCCAACCCTGCGGCAGCTAACCCCTCCCGCCCGCAGCAGCCTCCCCACCCCCCTGCGGCAGCCAACCCCCCACCCGCAGCAGCTCCCCATCCCCCCGCGGTAGCTCACCGCGGCTCCCCCCCACCCTGCGGCAGCTAACCCCTCCCGCCCACGGCAGCTCCCCATCCCCTGCGGCAGCTCACCTCCCCCGCAGGCAGCAGTGCTCGGCATTTCGGCGGCAGCTCCTGTGAAGCTGTGTTCTTGGCAGCCGCTTTTCTTGCCAGGGAGTCGCCGCTGAAATGCTGCCCTGCAAATCCTGCCGCCCTAGGCGACCACCTAGGGTCACCAAGTGGAAGCGCCAGCCCTGCACACGCTTTATCGGATACGTACTAGACACATACACGCATGGTGGTAACCCTTCACACAACATCTTGAAGGTCTGGTATTTCTCAAACTATCAATGCTATCGTGGGTGCTTTATACGACTGGAGAGAAGCTTGGAATCTCCCCTTTCCAAAGGGATGTGACATGTGCATCTACCCCACAAAATATCTAAAATTTCTAAAAATTCTCAAGCATTTTTAAAGAAGTTTTTTTTTCTGTAAAACCATACATGGCACATACAGAATACATGGCGGTGTTGGGCAGTGCTAATGCTTTGTTGGCACTCCTTTGGCATGACCTACATAATTTGTGTCCCAAACTCATGCCATAAAATCTTTATACAACTCCATCAGGGATATGTGTGAACGTGTAAGTATACACATGCTTGCACTGCTCAACATCTTTGAGCCATTCTCTCCAGGATCCATAATGCCCCATAAATGGACTTCTGAAAAAAAGAAATAGCTGTGTCTAGCAACTAGAAAACAGGTGCCAAGTCAGCTCTGGTTCTTCACTCTTGTGAGTGAAAAAATATTGACAAGTTGTCCATGGAAGCATTTTAAATAATATTGCTCTTTTTCAGAGCATCATTTATTTCAACCCTGTCTTAAAGCATAATCTCTTTCATTGCTTCAGTTGCACTGCCTTGTCTGATAATATTTATCTTGAATATTTTACTCAAAAATCTATTTTATCTCTGTAATCTAATTTTAAACCTCTAAGTACTGTCAAATGGGAAGAAAATAATGAAATTACTAGTGTGTTGCAAGGTGATTAAATTTACACAATGACTGTGGCTTTGATTAAATGCCAGGAGTGGAGGGGAACCTGTAATAATACAAAATCCCCTAAGTTATACTGTACTTTTCATCGGCTATGTACATTATACTCAGAATTACAGTTTCTCTTAGCAAGAGTTATATTTTCTCTCATTGAAAACATGGACCAGGTAGAGAGCAAATACTTTATTCTGTGGATCCTTTCAGTATTATTTCATGACGCTGGCTTTGGGAATGAATGTGAGAAAAAAATTAAACAGAAGCAACAGCTTTGCAAATGTTTTTTGGTTTCCAAAAATAGGATAGCAGATTTCTAGAATTCACAAGACCTGATCCATGGCCACACATTTTTCTTTATTAAGGTGTTGTCTAGCATTTTGTTAAGCATAATGTTTTCAAAGAGTTTCCATTTACAAATTATAGAAAATACTTAAAAGCCCTCAAGTTACTGTGGGGGGAAAATATCAAAAGAAAATAAACAAAAAACTCCCCCACCCCCTCACCACCACCACCACCACACAGTGAGAATAGCAAATCCAGCACTAATTTACAGAATCTTTTTAATATCGTGAAATCAGGGCAACCACATTTTTGGGGTCAAAATATCAACAGAATTTCATCCCATCTTATACTTAGTTTACCTGCATGAAGTAATCCTATCTTATGAATTAGACTGTATGCAAGTACTGTACCTCTAAAGAATTATGTTCATTTCCTCCCTGTCTTATCTCTATTCTATTACTGCATTACCACACAAAACATGAAGCCTTTAAAACAAAAGATTATATACTTACTAGTAAAAATGTACATTTTATTGCTGAAATTACACATATTGAACAGCTGTTTATGTCATATTAAGCATCTGAAATATATTTGGACTAATTAGACATGTTTTATCCATGTTTGTTTAAATATTTCACACAAGTAGTTCAAAAACTACTTAACAAGTTAACTGCTTAAAAAAGTATTCATAAAATCCATTCTTACCACTTTGAAATGAAACTGGAAGAGAAAGGAACGCAGCATCAGCATATTATTCACTGAGTCTAGGCTGCTTTATTCACTGTGAAAGTAGTAATTTCCCTGCCATGTTTGAAGAACAGGTCTTCATTATATGCACTCCTATCAATACACAGCCTACATACCACACAGTGCCTTGGATAGATTCCCATCAAAACAAACTCTGTTAATGCTCTACAGGTTTTTCAAGGTAACATCACATCTATTCCTCAACTTGAGACGTCCTACTGCTCAGTTTCATATATTCAACAATTTACTGTGGGTCATTTACAAAGATCAAAGGTAGCTGTACCATGCCAACAACCACTGCATTTTATATTAACTGAAACCCGGAATCTGGCACAAGTGCATTATTAGTAAACTGTAAGTTAAACTATTATTAGTGCTAAGACAATATCAAATAGATTTTAAGCATTTCTCTGTCCATCCAAATGTACACAAAAACAATAACTCTGTCTACTTGCAACTAAAGCCACATAGGTCTCTCTTTAAAGACCTTTGGGTGACAATAGAACATTTAACAGATGCACAGAAACAAGGCTAACCAAGTTGTCTTTTCCAGCATAAAACAAGCACTGTTAGAGAACTGGTCACAGCTCAATCTCTCATAAACCCACGTGACAGACATAATGGGAAAATACAAGACAGAATAATAAAGAAATAATACTGGAGCTTTATAGGACACTGAAGATATTTTTCAGAGGTTTTAATATCAGTTTTGTCCTTTGTGATCTTTATAACAACCCTCTGGAATACTGAAGGTGAACTGTTTGAGAGTTGAACGTTTTCCCTCAAAGAATGGGTTGGGTGAGGAAAGGAGAGAGCATGAGTAGGGAGGAGAGAGGAGATTGGGGGAGACTGGGCGAGAGGATTTTAGGGGTATTTGGGGTAGAGAGAGGAGGGAGATATTGAGGGAATGGGAAGACTCCTTTTCAGGCAAAAGGGGAAATTCCCTTCTGATTGGCTCCCTGCCCAGTTCTCCTGCCTTCAGGGGAAGGACAGCCAATTAAAGCTCTCTGCAGGTGCTGAGGCGCTTCCAGATCTCTCACCTTGTGGAGCAGTCAGTACTTCTACACTTCTCTGCTCCAGAAGCTCTGTTGGCCCTTTGATCAGAGAGCCTCTGGAAGGGGGTTAAGATGCTCACAACGGCAGCCCTTTATTGGCTTTGAGGTAGGGTTGAAGAGCTTCTAGTCATGGGGGGAAGTAAATAAAGGTCTCCTGATGGCAGACCCACAGGCAGGTCTGAAAACACAGAGTCTAACTCTAATTCTGTCCAGTGTAATGGATTAAGTAACAGTCACCTTATCACAGCAAGTGTATCCTTGGCCTCCAGAGAGAATACTACCATAAAAAAGGCTAAAGTTAGGCATGATTCTGTGGTCTAATATTATTTTAAAGCAAAGGCTAAGGGATTGATTGTCTTGTTAGTGGAGAAGATACATCTTTAAGGTCTATTATTTGAAATATTCAAAAGTGACAGGGATGCATAAAGTTATTTCCAAACCTGAATGCCTAAAATTAGGCTGTTAAATCCATATTCTTCATCAGTCAATTTGACTATGGAAATACCGATGGTGTTTTCAGACCTCCTGCACTGATTCAAAACAGCGCACCTTCATATAAATATATGGAATCTTGGATTTCCCCTTTCTTTTTATCAACGCCACCTTTTCCCTCCAGCTTGCCTCCCACTTCCTTCCTTTTCCAAACAACCAGTTTCATATGCCTCATTCCTGGCCAAGGCAACAGGAAATAGAGCTTCCTCTATGGCCCATACAACTCTGTGTATTAGCCTTACTGCCTGACCTACGAGAAATTTAAGGTGCTACCTCCAGAGATCTCTGTATGTAAAGCATCGAACAGAAGACCGTCAGTATATCATCCCACAAGGGAACAGCCATCTGAACAAATCATAGTAACAGAAAAGACTAATATACTTTTGCATTATCTACATCAGCAATGGGACAAAAAGAATGCAGCAAAGAAGAGAGATCAAGAGCAAGTGGAAATAGAAGGTGAGAATTCAGCACCACCACCGAAAATTGCTAGGACAGACAGCCAGGACATGAATGAGGATACTTAAACTCTTGCTCTCTCCTACACTATTTTGCAGGCGCTTCCTGTTTTGTCTCAAAATGTGTACATTTCCACGCCCCTTCCCCCCCTCCACTATGCAGCCCAAACCACTTCTGACTTCATAGGAGACAATGTATTTATTTTTTCTCCAGTTTTTATTATTTGCCAGGAACATGACACACATTTTTTCAGCTCTCCCATGTGACAGTGAAATGTGCTGCCATTTCTATTTGGTTTAGTATTTTTAACTCTTTGATGCTAACTCTTGATCTTCCAGTAGTAATAGCAGTAAATGGATTTTCTCTGAGGGTCCGAAAGTGAAAGAACTGAGTACCTGAGAGATGAGGGTGCTAAGCACCTCTGAGGCTGTGCTCTGCATCTGCAGGATCAGGCCCTAAGTTTACACTTGCTGTTACCATTAGGAAGTTCAGACTCTCAGGGCCACAGAGGTAAACTAAAAACCCAGCACTAGATCCAAAACCGCATCACCAGAGATCCACTTGGAACAGCCGAGGAGGTAGGGAGAAGGGTCGGGGGGAGATACCTCTAAGTCATTTTTGCATTCCCCTAATCCCCAAGCTTGTCAGGTGCTGGTTTGACCCCAAAGGCAACTTAAATCAGCCTCAGTCTGCTTTAAATTCTGACACTTGCTACAACTACAAAAGGGCTTGTGCCACATGAAAATGATAAGCCTGCACCACTTCTCTGGCCACACTCCCATCCTGGCCATATGCTGATCCCACTCCTTGCGGACCCTACCTATGGGGTGAGAGTATGTAATGGAGAATCCCAAGAAGAACTAAAGATGACTTCAGACCTGAAGCCAAAAGAGGATGATTAAAAAGAGAGACCTTTCTTAAAATGACTGAACTTATTTATTTTCATCTTAAACTACAAGATGCAGCAATTTGTGATCTTAACAAAATCACAAAAGAACAGGCATTTTGAAAGGGTTGGAATACAGAAAATTCTGAGGGATATCCTGTTTTTATTTGGGAGATAACTAGCATAAAAAGTAATGAGAGAGACAAGGTAGGTGAGATAATATCTTTCATTGTAACACTGTATACAATCAGTTGATTCAATTACTTATAATTTCATCAAGCTAGTGTGATTGGCTTCATTTTATTTTTATGTAAATGCTCCTTCATTGTCTCTGCTTGACAGCCAGGCTGGTCAGACAATCAAATATACACTCCCAGGCCGACAGACTGGGCTCATGCACAGCTTGCCAAACACATTTTAAGAACATAATTCTAGCACGTATCCATAACTTTTTGTACACACCCCATACAGACATCTAGCAAGAATATTAATTATCAGTGAATTATCAGTTTTCTAATGATATATTATATGCCTCCTTTTGTGTATATTTCATGACAACAGTGTGTTAGGTGTAGTGAGTATGTCAGGCCTGACGCGAGTTCCTGACACAGAGTAGTGACCCACCCCTGACACAGTAGGATTAGCCACTGATTCAAAGTTTCCCTGAACCCATAAACGAAGGGGCCCCTTTCCCACTCCTTAACATTCATACTCCGCCAGCGGTTGTGTCACACTCATCTGGGTCACCCAGATCAGTAAACAGTTGGGTCACCCCCACAGCCACGAAACCAGATCTCATACCACCCCAAGTCTGACCTGCTCCCAGCAGAGTTCTAGCTCACAGCTATCCTTAGCTGTGCAAGTGTCTCTCTATGCTTGGCATTTTTTGGGCCACAGCACCTTTCAGTTATGCCTCAGTTTCTCGGCTTTCAGGGGGTGCTGGCCCCCAGCTATTTATCTAGCTATGCTAGGGTCCTACCGTTCCTAGCAGATCTTGGGCCATCACACCCACACACAATTTAACCCTCGACCACTGAGTCTGGCTATGGCAGACTTATACCTGCACCCTTGGGTTCAACCCTGTTACATCATTACAAAAAACAACATAACAAGAAAAAGATTTCCCCCACATTTCCACAGTTAGAATCCCAGAATAACCTTTAGTGTCCATAATGACTCAGGCTACAGACAGAGTGAGAGGTTCCATCATACCCACATCTGTTGGGTTATTATGTCCTTTCTCCTGGGTCCTATAGGCATGATTCGCCTCTCCTCTTCTATTCTAATGGCCTGCGTTTATCCTGGCCAGCAAGCTTCTATTGCTTCAGCTCTGCCTCATCATTCTGACACCTGACCTCCAGTTTGATCCCTCTCTCCCCCACTAGCAGCCTTTACACTCCAGCGTCCACAATTCTGGACCACTCGCCATTGTTGCTGCCTCTGCTGGATAATCGGGGAAACGCTCCGCTTGGTTTCCTGCATTACCTCACTTACCTTGTCTTTCTCAAATCCTGGTACCAACACAGCTGCAAAATCACTGCAAATAATAAAGTAATGCCCTGGTACATTTCCAAAGGGTGAAGAGTGAAAGCTTCTCCCTAAGGCCTGCTTTGATACCCACACAAACAAGAATGTAAAGAAAATGCTTGCAATGTACACTTCTATTGAAGATACAAAAATTAGTCACTTTCAGTAGCTAATTAACTTGTAATCTTTAAAGTGCAATGTTTCCTTGTTGCTATAGTTATAGCTTCTGATAAGGGCAGAGTTCAGCAGCTGCAGTACTTTCCAATAGCAATCTCAGCTATTAAAACAGCACCCTTTGTTTTCGTACAGTACGCGGATAATAGGGGCAATACCAGGCACTTTCCCCCTTCTTCCTCACAGAGGCAAACCACCTTGGAATCACTAGTAAGAGTCAGACCACATGTTGGTTCGGCAACTGGCACCAATAAAAAATTGCTGCTAAATCCCATGGTATTAACTTGCTGATACGAGCAGCTCCAGATCTTCAACTGGGGGGCCATATGTGCAGGATGTGTTAATACTCCAAAAAGAGAGTCTGTTGAACTAGCAAGTTTTGATTACTATTACAGCTGGATTTTTATGTGCTAATTAGTTTCACAAATTCAGCATTTGCGCATTTAAGCAGATTCCTACATAGGGCAAACAGCTGAAGTCACATACACAGAGCAATCGCTTTTAGTTCCATGGCTTTTTACTGTGGGACTCCTCAAAGTGTCTTTTACTCGTTTGCAGAAGTGTCTGTCAACTCTGAACAGGTTTTTTTTAAGCAATTCTATTGTTCGCAGTTACTCCGTAAAGCAATTTGGGTCACAGACGCTATGTTTAATTGTATTGTAAGTGGCTACACCATCTTTGCTTAATGAGATTTGTCTGCACTGCTCTGCTTTATACAAAATTGGCTGGTCCCAAAAAAGTGCACTAGATGGCGACAGGAGATTCAGGTAGCCCCTTCTGTTCATGCCGGCACATGAAGTAGCCATAAGCTGGGTGTGTTGCTCTTACTCTCAGTTCCCGGGACTGGACTCTCCAGGATCAGCAGCAGGCCATTCTCAGCAGAACACCCCCACCTCTGGAACCATAGGAGTCTCCCAGAATCACAGTCTGGCATCATTCATGGCATAATGCACGGTGGATTTATTTTACTTTGCTTTTTCTTGACTGTTTCTCGTTTTTTGTGGTGGGGGGAAAATAATGAAAGGATAGTCTTGTGTGACTAAGCATTGAACTGGGATTCAATTTCCAGCTTTGCTACAGACCCCTATGTAACCTTGGACAAGTCACCTATGACCTGATTTTCCAAAGTTGCTGAGCATCCACAGCTCATTTGAGTTCAATGGCAGCCATAGGTACTCAGCACTTCTGAAAATTAGGCCACTTCTCTTTCTGTGGCTCTGTCTCTGTAAAATGGGGATAACAGGTCCTTAAAGTGGGGTGTTGAGGATAAAATTAATTAACATTCATGTGCCGTTCAGATCCTAACGTGATAGGGGCTATATAAGGACTTCCATGGACAGATAATTATCATTTCCCAGTTCAATTCTAATTTCTTGTCTTTGTTTTATTGAGTTTAGTTACTCAGTCCTGACCCAATAGCTTCCTGCTGAGCACTGCTAAGTGCCATTTCTGCTGTAGGTTTTGTACACATTCACTTGAGTGCTGGCATAGACTGCCACCATCAGCATTGTTGCACATCCCATTAGACAGTGAGATGATTTATTATTTAACGACGGGCGATGTGGCAGAAGTGCTAGCATTACTTTTCTTAATATCTATTAAATGTTCAATACAACACTCTGCTGAAGGTCTTGTTGTTTCTCTGATGTACGGAGGCACTTTCTATAGATAATGCAATAGTTCACATTGTAGTAAATATGAATGCCAGTTAGAGACCCATGCTTCATTTCAGATCAGTGAACATTTTACAAATATCTCCAAAGGAATTGTGTATTTCACCCTATGCAAAAGCAAAAAAAACCCAACAACAACAAAGAACCTAATGTGCACAATACACTGTGGAAAAACTGGAGAGAGAGAAAAAAGGTCGGTACTGAATTGTTTTGCTGAACACAGGAGATATTTGGACATATATTATCTCCCACGTGAGCACAATAAAATGTAGTGTCACAACCAATGTGAGGTACACAAGCATTATACCCATTTTACATATTGCTTCTGGCCCATACCGCTCTAATGAGCCAGGGGATACCTGAGTTCAGTCTGATATGATGGTTCATAGCTTGCAGGTCTTTTTGGATTCCTCAGTGTTTACTGGATGCCCAAATAGCCAAGGCAGCATAGAATATCCACTTATATAGGAAACAGTGATACATTTCTGGCCTCCAGACTGCAACTTTGAAAAATGAAACTGCCAGGCAAAAGAAGACGATTCATGAGCACAGAGAACAGGACTTTCACACAAGCAGGACCTAGACCAGGGGTCTCAAACACGCGGCCCGTGGGCCACATGCGGCCCACGGAGTTATTTCCTGCGGCCCGCCATAGGTGCCAACTCCACTGGCAGCGAAGCTCCAAACATGAGTGTTTATATTTTATTAAAACCCCTCTTTGCATTACGGTTTTTAAAAAGTTAATACATTGACTTTTAATAGAATACTATATTACTCTCCTTTTGTTTCATTTTTGACTATACTTTTGTATCATTGTATGAAAAGGTTCCAGAGATGCGGCCCTCGGGCCAATTTACTAGTTCTCATGTGGCCCTCGTCGTGATTTGAATTTGAGATCCCTGACCTAGACTATGGAACTCACTGCCAGAATAATTAAAATTGACTATTACACTCCCCATTTGCAAAACTAAATGCAAAACTTATTTCTTTGACCTAACTTTCCCACAATAAATTCTCACCAACTCATCACACTCACCAACTCTTTATTCTATTCAAGTATTTTTCACTTACCTGATGGGAAGCAAGAGAGGGAGATTACTGTCTTTTTATATTTATATATTTTTTTATATTTATATTTTTATATATACTTTTTATATTTTTACACACACACAACAGTCAGATTCTAGAGTGATGAGGGCAAACATGAGAACAGAAGGGAAGAGAGAAAAAATCAAAATCCTAAACATGGATGCCCTCAAGCTTTGTCACTTGGGCTCATCCATAATTATCATGCAACTTGGACAGTCATTGCACAAAGAATCTATAATCATTCAAAGAATGACAATTTCTGAATGAATATTCACGCAGCATTTGTTGTCACACATTTAAAGAAATATATATTTTACCCACCAATATCAAATGCCATATTGGCCAAAATGGAGTGTGGCCAGTAGCTATGGCAAGAATTTGAGAGTCAGAACCACTGGATTCTAAAGTGGCTGTCACTGACTTGCTGTGTGAGTCTCAGAAAGTCACTTAAACTTTCTTTGCCTCAGTTTTCCTACCTCTAAAATGAAAACAGTTATACATACCTACTTCGCAGGGATGTTTGTAAAGTGTTACCTTGTAAAGAACTTGTAAAACCTACCTCACAAATTAACATCTCTAAAGCACCTTGAGCTCCTCAGACGAAGGGTGCCATATAAATACAAAGCAGAAGTAGCATCTTGTGTGCTCTGCACTGACCAGTTAAACTATATTATGGAATAACTGCTACGCAAGTTTTGTTCAGAAATTGAGAAAAAAATAGTTATTGAGCTACTGAGAAAAACTAAAGAACCCCCTGATACAGCTTTCCTTGGGAATCACAATATAAATAAAGTCTAGCTTATCATTTCTTTTAATTTTCTAAACAAATCTCTGAAATAGTAAGTTATAGTGAAAGGTGAAGTTTGCACTCAGCTAGAGAAGCAGCAAAAGCTGCTACTGTTGTAATGAATGAAACAAGCAAATAAAGTAGAACTTTCCCCCCAATGTTTTAAATAATTTTTTAAAATCTTCAGTTATTGTAAAGTAACAGGAATAGAATCATAGAATTGTAGGACTGGAAGGGACCTCGAGAGGTCATCTAGTCCAGTCCCCTGCACGCATTGCAGGACTAAGCATTATCTAGACCATCCCTGACAGTATTTGTAAAACACCTTGGTTTTGAGAATTCCTGGCTCTTCCCTCCTGTTTGGTTATCTTATTATTTTGGCTGTAGCTTTCATTAATGTGTCATACTATGTACATCAGAGAGAGAAGGTGGGTGAGGTAATATCTTTTATTGGAGCAGCTTCTGTTGGTGAGAGAGGCAAGCTTTTGAGCCACACAGAGCTCTTCCTCAAATCTGAGAAAGGAACTCCCAGCATCACAGCAAAATGCTAGGTGGAACAGATTGTTTAGCATAACTAGAGAGCACATATTGTAAAGGCACCATTAAAGGTAGAGTGGCCCATTAAAACTTCTGCAGTCATAGGACAAAAAGAGAGGGGGTTAGTGGGTTACAGATTGTTATAATAAGCCATACATCCAGTGTCTCTGTTCAGTCCATGCTTTTTGGTGTCTAGCAAAGTAATAAATTTAAGTCCAGGCTCGTCTTTTGGAAGTGTTGTGCAGGTTTCCTTTGAGGATGAGGACTGATAGGTCAGATATAGAATGACTGCTTTGTGAAGTGTTCCCCCACAGGGTGTTTTTGTCTTTTTATCATTTTCCTGTGTGAGTTCATTCGACAGCATAGTGATTGTCTGGTTTCACCCACATAGTTCTTATTGGGCCATTTACTGCACTGGATGAGGTACATCCCGTGTTGTGATAGGCATGTGTAGGATCCAAGGATCTTGAAAGGTGTGTTTTGGGGATGTTGATCCTTGTAGCAGTGGAGATATGTCTCCAGGTTTTGCATCTGTTGTTCTGGCAGGGTCTGGCGCTGCGTTGAGTTGGTGTGTCCTGGTCTATGGGGAGCTTGCTTCTGATGATGAGCTTGGAGAGGTTGGGGAGTTGTTTGGAGGCCAGAGGGTGGGTTCAGGAAAGATTTCTTTCAAGATGCGGGTCCTCATTGAGTATGGGTTATAGTTGCTTGATACCACCTCATATGGTTTCCAGTGTGAGGTGGTAGGTGACAACTAGGGGTGTACGGTCAGGGGGGGATTTATTTCTGTATTGAAGCAGGTACTCTTGGGATATTTGGGAACAGAGGCAATAGATTTATGGCTTATTACGATAATCTGTAACCCACTAACTCCCTCCTTTTGTCCTATGACTGCAGAGATGTTAACGGGCCACTCTACTTTGAATGGTCTCTTTACAATATGTGCTCACTACTTATGCTAAACAATCTGTTCCACCTTGTATTTTGCTGTGATGCTGGGAGTTTCTTTCCCAGATCTGAGGAAGAGCTCTGTGTGGCTTGAAAGCTTGTCTCTTTCACCAACAGAAGTTGGTCCAATAAAAGATATTACCTCACCCACCTTTTCTCTCTAATATCCTGGGACTGACACGGATACAACTACACTGCACATCACTATCGACATGGCAGTTTAAACTTTCACTTGTGTAAAAACAGACATGGGTCTAACAGAAAACTGTCTAAACCAAAGGAAAAAAAGTCCCCACCAGGCATGTCTGCCAATCTCACAGGTCTATTCGCAAATTTTCTTAACAATTGTACATTGAACAAACCATCACAAGAGCATTTTGCCTCCTACTCTTCTTCAATATGTAATCTCTAATTTACTGGAGAATCAGAAAATACAATATATTTTCTCTTTCAGTTCTTAGTGTGCAGAAGTTGTCGCCATGTTCTTTTTCAGAGGTATGTGTAGTTCTTTAGACAACATAGCGATGGTTTCTTAGACACCCAGGACACCAAGGAATTTCCAGCCAAGAGCTTGTTGATAAAGTACCAGCTGACAGCAACCCCACCATCTCTCTTTGTATGATGTCCACTTTTAGCTGTAGTAATCAATCTGTCACTTCACAGCCACATGACCACACCACACATTACATTTGTCAAAGGACAGAAGCACCATGTCTAATCCAGCAACAGGGAGTCTCTTGAACCCAATTCTTTAAATAGGGAATCCCTGCAAATAAAATCCTGATTGATGTTTTACCATTGTTTAATGCTGTGCTTTGCTTGACTTCAGTGGGATTGCCTGGGGCATAAGTCTGGCCCATATACTGTCGGGTTTGATTAATGTAGCAATTTTGGGGTACAACCATCGCTATCATATGCATGCAGAAAAAGATAGCAGAATAATTATAAACATGTGTCTTGCTCGTGTCAAATGAGATTTTCCAAAATGCCTAGGGGATTTGGATGCTCAGTTCCCATTAAAATTAATGAGAATTGGGTGTCCAAATTCAGCAGACAGATTTACAGATCCTAGTCTTGGTCTGAAGTTCACCTGGATGCAAAGGGCCTGTGCAAAGCCTCTCTACTATTTCTGATCTTAACATTTTTGTTGGTGTAAATGTTCAAATTCTGAATTTTATCCAGTGGGGGTGAGTCTGATACAATAAAGATGCACAGAAATACTGAAGATCGATTACTTTCCATTGTGACAAAATAGTCTAAGACAAGATCCTGCAAGGTACTAAGCAATCTCAGCTCCTGCTGATGTCAATGAGAGGTGAGAGTGATCAGCACCTCTCAGAAGTGAGGCCTAATTACCTCAGACAATTCTGGAGCAGGGAAAGAGTCTGGATACAGACTGATGAACTACAGTTTTAAAAGTATTATATGGTGCACTCATTTACAGTTTAACAGCAATATTATCGGAGGAACCGTCTAGAATAAAATAGGCTGCATAGCAGGGGGGATTTGGAGAGATCTGTCTCTCATGCACACATACAATCTACTGCACTTTCTGTAAAAACTCTGAAGGAAAAGAGAGGGACTCTCAGGAAATAGTCCATTTTATAACCGTAATATCTAGTTGTCCAATGGTATTTCTAAAAGGTACCTTTCCCCCTCATCCCCGTTTTCCTAGTGTCATATTATGGAGCTTATCCAGATGTAATCAGAGAGAATCAGGCAATTTATATGCTTTTCATTCAGTTCACTGTAAGATTCTTGGACCTTGGAGGATGTGATTAATTCACAAATAGCTGACTAGAAGAGTTGAGCATTAGAATAATTATTGACCTGAATGGACATCCTGGTTTTGTTCCAGAATAAGACCTATCTTATGCAATATACAAAAATCAATCAATCATTCTTCCTAATTAGAACATATGGAATTTGTTACAAAACAGGAACAACGTTTTTATTTACTTCCTTGGCCCATTTTTTTGATATTTTGAACTTTCAAGCTACATAATATCCAGTTCATTATCATACTGCTTCCTGGACAGAAAATAGCAAGTAGGGTGAAGGGATGAGGGTGTTGATTGGATGGTGTTGAGAATTTGAAAGTGGTTAAGTTATTGCAGGTTCTTCTTCCAGGCAGCTTTTTTACACGATTTTTGCCAGATTCCTTAAAAGAGAGAAATGCACACATCTGAAGAGGATTTATATTTTCAGCTTCCATATTATTCTGCTTTACTAGTGGATTCTTGATGCAAAATATGATTGGCAGTTAACTTCAACTGAAAACTGAATCAGATGCCATCAGTGGACTTCAGAAGTATTTCATACAATATTCTACACACAGTTTTTATAGAGTCTGTGTAACACAAACCCAAGCAGGCATAAACTAGATGTGCTTGGGTAAACAAATTTCAAATTTACTAGTGGCAACATTTCTTCTAGTGATTGCCAGATTTTTCTTGTTCTTCCTGTCTTTTATTAACATACTGTTAGATAGCTAAGGGCAACTGTAATATTATTAATTATATTGGGGCATATGCAGTAGTACAGATGTAAATAAGAGCATCCCCGCATTCTAGCGGGGTGTGGTGTATTTAGAGGAAGGTGTGAGAACAATGATTTAACCAATGTTCAAATTGCTAGCTACACCTTTGGCTCTTAACTAAATGAATGAGCAATAGTGTTTCATGGCAAATTTCTTTCCATTAGTTTCCTGAAGGTCAAAGACTTTTGGATCATTATTCTTTAAAACCTGATCGGAAGATCTCAAAGTACATGTAGAGCAGTCATGGAGAGGAGGTTAAGTAGCTCAGATTGGTGACTGAATATGAAGTCTTCCAACTCTAGGTGACCAGCACAAATCCTGCCCAGGTTGCTTGACTACTATAAGGCATGGCTTTTTTCCCCATTGGTGTTTGTTGTATTTCAGAACTGTCTTCCTGTCTTTTATCCTTAACTCTAATGATCTTTATTACTTTTCTCAAACTCACTTTGGGGTAAAAGATCTGTGACAGAGTGGAGGTAGTTGCAGAACCCTAGGTCTGTGCAGATGTCTGTCAAGACAGATGGCATTTAAAAATAAATAAATTTAAGAAAGGGTCATCTCAGCAAGACATCAGTGGGAACATGTGGGAGGCAATGAGGTAAGCAAAAAAATCCATTCCTAGGTTATGCTGGCAACGTTGATGACAGGTGTGAACAAAAGTAGCACATGAAAAAAAGGCCAGCTGTATTTAAAAGGTGGGGAAGAATCTGTGGTTGTCAAATGGCAAAGGACAAAATTAGTAGTGACAGAAATTGTATTTGGGAGCTTCAAAATGGGAGGTTAAAAGAAAAAAATGAAAACTATAAAAAACTTGACAATGTCTTTTTAACAAGCTCTATATCTTGTGATAAAGTTGAATGGTTCTTGGAATGTAATCAATAATTTTCACTAACCGCTTTCTGCAAAAATGGCAATAATCCTTTTGCTGGATTCTTCTCAGATATGTTCAGATGACATACAGCAGCTCTGAATTTCTCCAGATGATAATTCACTCTACAGAGTCAATTTCTCAGTAGACTAGCAGAAGAAAATTGTCTAAAAAGGTACAGTGTTCATATTTTGACAATATATCTTGACTGTTAGCAGGCTGGTGTCTTACAGAATATTATTTGAGAGCTTCACTTCAGAAAAGCCAGAGGATACCGTTATGGCTTTTATATTGTATCTGAGTATTCCAATAATCCCAAAGAAGAAACAGAAGATGATTGTTAGAGACAACATAGCTTTGCTTGAACAACAACCTTTTATGGACCTGCTTCTCCTTTCACTTACAAGACTACAAATCAGGAGTAACTACTCTGAGACCATTTGAGTTACATAAATGTGAGGGGGAAATCAGACTCTGTATCTCTAATATAACATCACCGTGGGTTTTTAATCCATATGAATAAATCTATATAACTCAGCTGCTTGTTTGCTCATAGGCAGAATGTACTGAAACAATATAGCTTCCATATTTCTGAATCATTTCAATACCCAGGATAGTACTAATAGATAGTGGGAAATCCTAAATAAAGTTCTGACTTTTTTTTTAATCAAACCACAAGCCTGTGGTACACAAGATTCCCTCCCATGGACACATTTTATAGCAAACTGATTATTTGCCTACTTCTAACAATAAACAACTGGAGATCAGATTTAATAATTATGATGGCAGCATCTTGACTACTTCAAATACATTTGCACACAAGGCTAAAGAGGAAAGATGATTAAACCATCTGTATTTATGATTTAAAGAAGGTTAAAACACTGGATTGGGACTCGAGATTTCAGTTCAGCTCCCACCTCTGCCACAGACTTCCTGCGTGACCTTGGCCAAGTGATTTAATCACTGTGCTTCAGTTCCTGCTTGTAGAACTGGCATTATTCTACTTCATTTGTCTGTTTGAATTGTAAGCTCTTCTGGGCAGGGACTCCTCTTTACTATAAGTGACTGTGATTTAAAAAACTGACTAGGTAATTTAACCACACAGATGTCATTGAAATTAATTGTAGTTTAGTAGCTAAATCACCTAATCATTTTTGAAAATCACCTAGTCAGTCTCAACCTATATGTACAGCTATCACAATGGGGCCCTGACAGTAGTTTGAACCTTTAAGATTGCCTCTTACATAAAAAATAATATTAACAGAAATTGACAACTTTGCCCATTTGCAGAAAAAGGGAAGGCAAAAAAAAATAATCATATCTTGCATCATATGGCTTTGCAATTTTTTTTCTCCAGAGGCGACACAGTTTTTCACCAGTATTAAACTTTTTCTCACTCAGTGCAACTGGATGATGTGCCTCACAATGGAGGAACACAGGATAAAGTCACCTTGCTAGAGCACGTGATCACAATCTGAATCTCAAGTGAATGATCAGCAGCACTCACTTTCATTGATAACATGGGAAGCCTGGGAAGATGACATTGGGGTCATCAGGAGAAATAACAGTAATATTCTAAAGAAAATTCACAATAGGTTATTCTAACACTCTCTTAGCTCTTTTCTTAAAGTTTAGAAGTCAAAAGCTCCTCCTTTGGAAAAACTCATAGGATGGGTAAAAAGGTTTGTCAAACCCCTTGAGAGTGAAATGGTGGAGCTCCCAAGGAATGCTCCTTTCATTGGGTAGGACTTTCTGCCTTGCAGATGTCATGACTGATACTTTGCAGACTTTCTGAATTTGCAAGGAGTTTAAAGACCCTATCCCATGGATCTGGGGTCTCTACAAGGGAGAGCCAGCCCCTCTTCTTGGCTCTTGGAACCCCTTCACCCTTGGCTGCTATATTACCTATTATATCCCTCATCACCCTGCACCCAATGGGGAAAAAGGCCTGGAAGGAGCATTAATATTGGTTAGATCAATATTAACTCCTATACAGATTTCCAAGCAGAGATCTGTCAAGTCTCTAGGAAAGGATACTAGATGAAGCAACTGTTTCTTGTCCTTTCTCTACTTCAACACTCACCTCAGATGCAGCAATATGGTGTATGTGAGGAAGGCCTTCCAGAGAATTCTTGTGGTTGCTGCAGTGTATTGTGTCTTCCTCCCAGCTCTTCTTTGGAGAGACCATCTGCTTTCCTCTTCATCATGAGTCTTTATGTAAGGAAACTTCTCATCTTTTGTGGGTAGGAGATTTGGTTGGAGAAGTTTAAAATGTGAAGATGGTGAGAGTCAACGTGTAAAGAAATTCCACCAATGGAATAGACAAACGTGTAACAAATGGAAAATACAAAGAGTGATTGCTAATAAACCACTTAAGGTGGGGGGAGGAAAAACTCCTTAAATACCTGAATATGCAGCATGTGAAAAGGAAGAGAGGTAGGGGCAGAAAAGACAGAAGCAGTATCGCTTCTCACGGCTTGTTTGTAGCATATGTACCCAAAGAACTCATTACCTCATTCCTTATAGGGAAAATCATCTCTTCTTAGCCTCCTTCAGCAGTCTCAGCATTACTTAGTACCGCAGAATGGACAAGCAAAGGGACAAAGCCAGAGAGGAGCAGCACGGGTCACACTGTAGGTTACTGTAATGACACTTTAGCTCTTAATAATTTAGCTTAGTATTCAGTCTTTAACATTTAAGTGAGGATTCATTGTCGCATCATCCATCACAGATGCACACTAGGGAGATAACAGGTAGAAAGAAAAAGAAAAAAAGGAGAGCAGTAATAAAACCCTTTTTGTTGCTTCCAGGCATGTTTTGTGGTTTGGTTGCTAAGCTCAATTTATTTCAATGCTTTGCTTTTTATGAATCACTTAGTTGAACTTGTAACGAAAAAACACAAAACACTTTGGTTTTGAGGCAGTCCCATAGCTAGGATCTCTGAATACATAGCTGCCATTTCAGGAGGGTGTTATTTTGCTTTGGTTATACATAGTTAGGAGGAACAGCTCCATATTTTGGGTATGTTTAGGAGGCACTGTTCTGGCTAGTTTTCTGTTATATTTATAAGACCATGAGTCTGGTTCCTATCAAAGTCAACAGGACCCACATGTGTATGTCCTGCATCAGAATATGGCCCTGAAACTTTTGTTTTGTTGTCCAGAATTCCAGACATGCATAATAGCAGCTCTTCTCCTTCAAGGAGGATCAGGTCATTGAATGGAACCCAGTTGTTTTCCTGCCTCAGCACAGGTTGGGGGTTCCTGGTGTTTCTCCAGGATATTTCTTTTCTCCCATTCTTGCAGATGCACGTGAAGAAAGAGTCCAGGTAAAGGCACCTTTGATTCTGAAGAAGAAAACAGCAGAAGAGGTTTAAAAAGGATGCCAGCTCAGTGTGTGCAGTGGTAAGCAGCAAGCACAGGGGTTAGGTTGTCTTACCCCGTGTCAGAACCTCACAGTACCCATTGGCTGGTCAGTCTCATAGCTGGGAATATATGCATGTCAGGTATGGGTGCCAGAGTGGGTCAACCAGCTGATTCTAACAAAAAGCAACCCACCCACCCAGAGTACACCATAGGAAAACCACATGGCGGGCTGTTATGAGCTAAATGCTTCTGATCATTTTGCACTTCAATAGAACTTTTCATGAAAGGATCTCAAAGTATTTTACAAAGGAGGGCAAATATCGTTACCTCTCTTTCACCACCGAGGCACAGAGATGTTAAGTGACATGCCCAACATCAGATTCAGTCTCTTTGATTTAGCTCCTAGTCCAGGATAACATGACCAGACTGAGATGGGGAAAGGCAGTCATACAGATACCCTCTACTGCACTGAGGAACACAGCACCTCTACTCTCTCTCTTTCTTTTTTAGATAAGTACTTTCAAACCAAATGCGCATGAGTTTCTGGTACTGTTGAAAGAAGTAAATATAATCTTTATGTCTCTTACATTGTCATAATACAAAGGAGCACTTGAACTATATGGATAGATGTTGTTGCTTTTAATCAATATACTATCATCACTAACAGATTACTGATATTTGTGTTATTGTTATACTATATACCAATGTAACCCTTCTGCCAGTCAGAGTCGGCAGCAACAAGGGCCGGGTTCCGTATCTAGGGGTTCCATTCCAATAACACAATGCAAAACCGGCTCGAGCCCCCACCCAGTGACCTGGGACAAATATATATCACCCCCCCTGGGCGCCTCTAAGAGGCAGTACTTCCCCTCTCGCAAGCACAGAGTCTGAGTGTAGAAAAACCTTTTAATGACAGAGAGAAACAATGCAGCATTTTGTTGGGGAACCACCACATCTAGGATTTGTAAACCAAACTGTGAGCAACAACCCACCCCAGCAAATTGGCCATGTCCTTTCCCTTTGGTTCTTGAGTCCAGCAACCCCAAAAATCACCCAAAGTCCCAAAAGTCCAACAACCCAAAAGTCCAGACCCAGAGTTCAAAAGTTCCTCTGCAGAGTGTTACACCCCCACAGTCTGGGTAGAAATGGGGAGGGGAGAGGTAAGGGGCACCTTACGTGGCTCAAAGCTGCCTCCCCCGTCCCTTCGTGGGGCTTCACTCGGCTCTGCTCCGCTCCGCCAGCCATCCCACGAGTCACTCCGCTCAGCCGTCCCGCAAGCCGCTCCGGCTGTCCCACCAACCGCTCCGCTCCACCAGCAGCTCCGCTCCATCAGCCGGCCTGCAAGCCGCTTCGGCTGTCCCGCCAAGTGCTCCGCTCTGTCAGCAGCTCCACTCCGTCAGCCACGCAGCAATATATCTTCCAGCTCCCCCACTACTTAACACAGTGCGCAGTGATTTCAGCTCATAACAATTTCAGTTTTTTAGTGATTTCAGCTTGTAGTTAGGGGAGCCTGTGTGCTCATTTGCACACTTGGCCCAGAGTGGTTCCAACTCAGCAGCCTGTGGTTAGACTCCTAAGGAACTCGAAATTAGCTCTGATATTCCACAATGGGGAGAGAGAAGGAGGTGCAATTGACATTTCAGGCCCTCAGAAGAGGCCCATGCCACCAGATACAAATATCTGTCCCCAACCTCTCTCAATTCACTGGGTCTTGGAATCCATGTCCCTCGCCTAGCAAGTGCTGCTTAGCTAAGGGCGAGTCCCTTCATCATAACAAAAGCCCACTGTCCTTGATTCACATAATCAGGGTAACAACACTTTATTCTTCCTGCCCCAATAACAGAGAAACTGGGGCTCCCACAGCAGTCAAGGTGACCATTTGGGCAAGCAGTCCATCATGCTTTGCAGGGTGGGTGTGTCCATGCAAACAAGATTAGCCCCTGACATCCCTTTCCACAACTCACCACCAGATGTCAGGGTAGAGCTCATCCTGACTCTGCTTACACCTGTATATATTCATCTTTCCTTTCTGGCATTTTACACTGGTGTAACTGAGAGGAAAATCAGGCCCTAAATGACCCTCATAAGTAAGGATCCAATTTTGTCAAGGAGGTCACAGATTCCATGACTTCTACAGACCTCCGTGACTTCTTCGGCTTCAGCCTGCCACAGCGGCGGCAGTGGAGCAGCAGTCACCCCCCACCCAGAAGCAGCGGTTGGGGCCGGATCAGCCCCCGGGGCTGGAGCAGCGGCTGGGGCCGGGTCGGCCCCCGAGGCCACTGCAGCCTCCGGGGCCTTGGCTAGTTGGTCGCCGGAGCGGCGGTCACTGGGGCAAGTGCAGTGGCTGCCATCACAGGACAGGCCGACGGAGCAGAGGCCAGACTGGGTCAACCCTGCAGGAGGAGCAGTGGGGGCAGGGCAGCAGTCAGTGATCAGCTCCGACTGTTAGTCTGCCCCCGCTCACCCTTCCCATGGTATTTTTAGTAAAAGTCAAGGACAGGTTACAGACGTCCATGAATTTTTGTTTATTACCCACGACCTGTCCATGACTTTTACTAAAATTCCTATGACAAAATCTTAACCTTACTCACGAGTGACCTCTATGACAGAATCGGATCCTTACTCATGAGGTATATTTTGTCACCAATGGAGTTAAGTGTTGTTAATCAATAGCTAATTTTCTAGTTATAATTTTATTTACTAATCATAAACATTTAAAAAGAAAAGAAATACTATACTGGGCAGCTTAGTTTAATCACTCTTTGAGTAATTAAACCAGGCCAGCTAAACTGCAGTCCCAGTTAATGTAAAGCATTTTTCAGTGTAGCATGTTTCTTGATAGGGACGAGTTTTGAAAACTGTATCTCCTTCAGTGAAGAAAGAAAGGGTTAGTTCTATATATTTTGTCTGTTGGCCACTGAAGATCTTCTGTTGATCTCATTATACAGAAAGTCTAAGGTCTACATTCTTGTTATCTTACACACACACTGAAGTCATAGGCACTAGAAATGGGGGGCAGGACCCAAAGGGCCATGCCCTCGCTCACTTTTTAAAATTTGGCTGGGAGGGAGAGCGCTGCGGCCTTGCTTGGCTGGCTGGCACCACATCCCACCCTGGGTCATGCCATGTGCCAGGCGGGTCCCTGCTTTGCATCATCCCATGTGCCACCAGCTGAATCGTCACCTGCCAGCCAAAATTGCAGCAGTGGCTCCTCTCATTGCCAGGGGCCAGCCAGGTCAGGGAAGTGTGATGGGCTGAGGGCTCACTAACAGGGAAGGGACGGGAAGGAATGGGGCAGGGGCAGGGAACAGGGCAGGAGAGGGTCAGGCTGGTTGAGGAGACTAGACAAGTGTTTTGGCGGCATCAGGTCTGTGGGGAAGGGGTTTGGCTTCCCCACTTTTGCAGTCCTTCCCACATCTATTACTGAAGTAAATGGAACTACTCACATGACCAAGCCAGGTAGCATTTGTCCCTCAGTATACGCATTTCTAGTCCTATATATTGATTCCCTTAGTCAAACATAAGCATGGTGGAGGCTAAACAACTACTGGAGAGCAGGTTCTGTTTTAACAAAGGTGCTAGGACTGGCTCAGATGAATAATTAAAGCATTACCCTCAAGTAAGGGAACAGAAAAACTAATGGATCTGATCCTTCATCACTAAAAACAAAGGAAATGTTGCCATTACTTCGAATGGAGCAGGACAACTGTTTGGATTAGTAACGTGCATAAAATTAGATTGATTAGTAGTTTTCCTGGCATTGTAAATAAACATGATTCCAAAAGGATAGAGGCACTCCTGTACGTAGTGCAATTAAAAAGGGAAATTAACGAATCAATGCTTTGTTGTGCTTGTAATTTGGCTGAAAATTGTGGTTTTGCGGGCTTACAATTTGGATCTGGGGAAGAATGCAAATGAAAATACAACAGTACTTAGCAACTATTTGTTTATTCCTTTGTTCTCAAAACTGCACAGAAAATTACTGCCTGCCTCTGGTAACTGGCAATTACAGGCAAAAAAATTAAAATTAAAATAAAGTATGTTATATTATCAAAACTAACATAGGCTTTTCAACAAAATAAACAGAAAACAACCCCAGGCATGCAGCAGGTAACATACTAGAAAGATTCAGCTTCTTTAAGAAGGCCCTTGGCCTAACACATCTGTAGGTGTCTAAGACTGCTTCTGTCAGCTCAAGATGGATGGTGCTGCAATATTAAGTAGCACCAAAGAATGAAATGAGCAGCATATAGGAAAATTCTGTAGAGCCCTCACATCCCTGAAGCCCCGCTTACCAGCATGATACCATAGCCCTGGGGATTAAGAAACATTGTGGCATTATAATTTAAATATTGATTAAGGAAACATTTTACATATGGGAATACTCAGCTGCAAAACTTTGTTAAATTGCATTTACTCTGTGCCATTTTCACAGGCATTAAACAGCACTTGTGGCCCTATACTGTCTTCAACCCTGCCAAAATTGATAAATCAGGCTTCAAGTGGATTTAAATATTTATATTTTGAATTTCTATTTTCAGGTTCTACACAGACTTAACTGAATTTAGTTTTAGCTTTGGAAATTTGTATATGCACTTCTCTAGACTCAAGTATGCCAGATGTTCAAATGCCACAGAGGATTATTATTATTTATTTATTCATGTAGCACCATTCCTCATGTATCATGGTTCCTAACAATGAACTTACTAAACAAAAGACAAACACATCTGTTTTTATGGTTAGAGTTGTGGACTACAAGTCAGGATTTCTAGGTTTGCCACTGACTCATTGTTAAGGATAAGATTTGGTCATGGAAGTCACGGATTCTGTGACTTAAACAGACCTCCGTGACTTCTTTGGCTTCAGCCCCGGGCAGTGGGGCTCTGGCTTTGACCCCATTGTGACCATACCCTGATTTTGTCCTTTTTTTCCCCATAACTGCTCTGTGAATTTTGCTTAATTTTGCCATGACAACACTGTATCATGACAACACCGTATCCATACTCATTGTGTAACTCTAGGCAAGCCTCTTAATCCAAAATATTCTAAGTTAAGCAAATAAATAAAAGTGACCAGATTTTCAAATGTGATAAATACCTTCAACTTTCACTGACTTCCAGTTAGACAACTGTATAACTTTAAACACCCAAGTTTTAAAATTCTGGCTCAATCTCTTTCTGCTCCATTTACCCATCTTTAAAATAAATGCAGTGATAAGTACCTACTTCAAAGATATTGTGAGACTTAATTAACGTTGCAAAGTGCACTGTGGTATCCTTAGTTGAAAGGTACTATACAAGTGCAAACTGTAATATTAACAAAAACAAAAATTATAAAACCATTAAAGGAAAAACATAAATGAGACTTAAACTTAGATTTAAAACTAGAAACAGCTGTATGAATTTCTTAAAATAGAAAATTCCATCAGAGAACAGTTGACTGCACAACTATTCAATATCTTGTATAGTAAAGATCTCTCTACTGGCTAAACAAAGGTGATAAGAAGAATAATGGAGAAAGAAATTGTGGGAAGATTACTCATTATTATAAAGAAGGGTTAACATTAATCATGGATTAAACATAACACCAATGCTGGAATATACACATGAATCAATTCCTTAAATAAGAGGAAATCAAACTTATGATAACCCTAGGCTTCAAAAATAACATTTTCAATATTATGGGAAACCAGTAGAATTGAAGAAACAACAGGATAATGTAAGGGAAATGGGAACACTGAAAACTTAAAGAGTTGCAGACAGCAGGGGTATTAAATTTATTATTTTTTGTGGTGCTCAAATTTAAATTTTACAGAAAACTTAAGAGCTACCATTACAGTCCAATACAGGCAGCTGAAATTCTAGATACCCACTTCAGCCTAATACCATGGTTCTAATCAGCAAATTCTTGGTCAAAAAGTGAGACTTTTAACCAACCCATTCTAGATTTGTCTGTTCTCTTGAGCAGCCCTAGAGTTCCTCTTTCTTTGGAAATAATCATCATGCTGGTCCTTCATATTATCATTATTATTATTAAACATTTATATGGGGTAGAACTTACCGCACTCAAACAAGTTGGTGGGCCCACTGGGTAAGGATATGTTTGTACAATGTCTAATTGGCAGTCCCTCCCCAAAATATCTTACAGTCTGAAAGACATGACATTAATGCGAATATTTAAAAAAGGGAGGAAAGACGAGATAAAAATAATAGGATGCTTCAGAGTAGACTAGCTGAACACACAATTCATAGCTAACTAGCAGCAGTAATCACAACTTGACACCTGACTAGCTATTACCAAATGGCAGTTTTCTGTATGGAAGTGTGAGGTGTGGAATGGGGCTGAGCCAGCTTCTTTAGTCTTCCTCCTCACAAGCTCCCACCATTGTTATCCGCTCCACCTTCTATTTAAAAAAATTAAATTAAAAACAAAAACTTATATCACCACCTCTCCTGCCAGAACTAGCACTTTTGCAGCCAAAAGGGACAACATGTGAGATTGCTCTCTCTCTTTGTACTTAGTTCCTGCTCTTACTTCATAAACTGGAACCACAATAAATATTTGGAAGCAACGTTGGCACATATGCAATGCATTTCTGACCAACAGAATGCTGATCCACAGCACCAAGTGACACCAAAATTTAGCTTCAGCAGAATATCCTCTTTCAGGAAATGGATTACAACTTACAGAACAATGTTTTATGAAAACAGAGAGGTGAAAGTAACTTGGTAAGAGTTTGCTTTGCTAGGTAATCATATAAATCAGCTCTCTTTGAGAAAGACCATTAAAAGAGCGGTAAAACTATGTGCTGCCACAAAAGGGACCCTGAATTTGATGCTGAGAAAGCATTCTCTGTCCATGACAAGTGATGCCTGGGTACATCACAGAGGCTGGAGGCTGTCTCTGGGGTGAGTCTGGGTTGTCATTTTTCCAAAAGAGCAACCAAGTTCTTGAGCACTGATATCACTCCATAAATATCACTACTTATTATACATCATTGATCTGGTCCTCTCAGAAACACTAGGTACAAAGAAACAGACTACAGAATGAGGGGGGAAAAGCCACCACCATTTTGCTGAGTTAATGGGAAACTTACATTGACTTTAGGAAAACACCACTGAAATGTCCTTTTTGTTAAAAGTAAAACCTGATTGTTCTCTCTTTTACTGGGCTTTTCAGCTGGTAATTCTTCAGTATTCTTTTGAGGCTTTGGAAATGTCATCAATCTTTTCTGAAGGCCAAAACTATAACAGGTTTCAGAAAAGAACTAGATAAGTTCATAGAGGATAGGTCCATCAATGGCAATTAGCCAGGATAGGCAAGGATGCAACACCACGCTCAGAGTGTCCCTAGTCTCTATTTGCCAGAAGCTGGGAATGGTCGACAGGCGATGGATCATTCAGTGATTGCCTGACCTATTAATTCCATCTGAAGCAACTGGCATTGGTCACTGTCAGAAGACAGAATACTGGGCTAGAGGGACTGTTGGTCTAACCCAGTGAGGCCATTCTTATGTTCTTATCATTTAGAGTTTTCATTCTGCTGATTCTGCAACTGATGGTGCAATAGGAAGAAAACTGCACCCATATGGAGCCCTGGTAAAATCAATGACAATCCACCCACTATCAATTTTAGGATTGGAGCCTTGTTGACATTTATTTCATTACTGGCTCCTTGCTGCCATTTTGGAACAATATTTTTACTTGGCAAAAACAGGCAACCTTTCATGGGAAACTTTTCTGTTGCATTCAGGTTATGTTTTTGAGCACTGATACCACTCCAGTGAGGCCTTTTACAGTAGATAGCTCTAGGACCCATTTCTGATCTCTTGTTTGGTTAATGGTGTGGAGTTACTCCTTATTTACCCTGTAAGTGTAACTGGAATCACAATCAGGCCCCTAATGTGTTTGCAATCTTTAGGTGTCACGTAAGATCCACTTTTGAGTAGTTCAGTAATGTTCACAGGACCAAATTATCTAACAGTTTTCTCAACTATTCTATTATAGGGGTATTCTTATTATAGTCCCTTGCTAGGGCCGCACCTTGACATGATGGGAAGGCTTCTAAGGTACAGTGACCCTGAATGCTATGCCAGCTGGAGTTTAACTCCTGGTAAGGCCACCCTAGCTGGACAGGTCAAAGGTAGGGACAAGACAAAAAGCAGTCCATTGTTGGGGAAGATCAGACTCCTTAATCCTGGTAGGCAGCTATTCTAGGAGAAAGCATACTCGGTATCCAAATGAGGGCTGTCCGGTCCACTAGCCAATCATGGCATATGGCCTTTGGTGGAGCAGCCACTTTCTACTTCAGTCTCCAGTGGTGGTTGCAAACAAGCTTTGGCACTGCTGCACAGCCCAGGCAATGTTAACCTGGCATGCTTAAGGAGATGTGAAGGACTTGTTGACTCCCATTCTTGGTGGGTCTAGGAGGGAGGAGTATCACACACTCCTGGCATTAGAAACAAGCTCACAAGTGGGGCACTGATGGAGATTTGTACACAGGTGCTTGGGGAAAATCAACAGCTAATGAGAGATTCAGGAGCAGTAGCAGTGTTGGTAAGTACTGAAAGCACGGTCAGATTGGTTGTGATACAGGACTTAAGAGAGTGGACCTCTGAGCAAGGAACTGATGTTCCTTGCTAGTACAGCAGGACCTGAAGTAGGTTGTAAATTTGCCAGGATTATCAGCATTTATGTTTTATTGGTTTGGTTTGATAAATCTGTGGCCTGTTATTTGCCAGACTCTATTATGGAGTCAGTGACCTCCTTCCTGTGTGCCCATGGTAATGTAAGAATGTTACATTGGCTAAATTGTGGTTTTACATAAGAGATCTTTTAAACTGAGTTAATTGAGTCTTAATTCTAATGAAGATATGTAACTTATTGCACAAAGACCACGTTCTGATGACCAGCATTTCTAACCAGGTTGGCCATTATCAGCTCTAGGTCTGATTTCACAACTAAAAAAGTTGCTTGTTTGAGAAATTTGAGACGTGGCCTCTTGGTGATTAAGAGAAAGAATGCAGAGGGTGGAAAGTGATTGAGAATATGTTTGTATCACTCAGCACAGCTGCCACTAGCTAGTAGTGACTTGTTCTGAAAGCATACAGTTCTTGTTCTGTGGGTCATGGTGCCACCTAGGGGAATGCTGAAGAGAACTAAGAAAAGACAGAAAAGGAATAGTCAGTGGGGTTGAAGAGAATTTGGCCCTAGTTCGTATTAACACAAAAAAAATGCTTAATAAATATGAAGGTTTGGAGGAAAACAAAACCACAAAAGGAAGGAAACTCTGAGCTAAGATCTCAGCCCTACACCTCTGTGCTTTGGCACTGTGATATAGGGGGTCTTTTATGAGGTAAACCCAATGTTTGGGATGCAAGTCCTCAACACATAAGGTTGTTTCTTTGATAGTTAAAATAACGTTAAGGTTCTTGGGTAAAACTAAGGGGTTTTTTTGGTTTTCATTTCTGTTTGTTCATGGTACTAAAATGAAACATTTCTATCATAGTGAACACTTTGCGCAAGGAATGCCTATTAAAATACAAGGTATTACAATAAAAGTTTAAACCAAAGCTGTGTAAACACCTGGTATTATCTACCTGGTTATTTTTCAATGTGTGAACACATATAGCTGGTGAGGAAGATAATAGTGCATTTGCTAAGGAGGAACTATCACCTCTGCCAAAGTGCAGAGTACTATGCACCCATATACTTGATGCATCTCTGAGGATGAAAGGGAATAAAGGTAAGAAATGAGATGATGGACTTTAAATACATTGTGAAGTTTTAATATAATTATATAAGAAAAAATTATATGTTCAGCAAAATTAAAAGAGGAGTATAAACACTCAGGAATATAAACCACTAAATTAAACAGATGCATGCTCTCTCTTATATATATGTGATTGCTAAAAGAAGCAAAACAGAAAGAAATTAGAGATTCACTTAAATCTACCACAGTGTCAAGAGAGACTTAACCATGGTATAGCAACCCACTCAAGCCACCAGAATTCAACAATCCATCAGGAATAAGCTTAACGTTTATAAATGTGTCAGATTATCACAACACTAAAAAATGCAGCTCACACTAATAAAAAAATATGGGCAAATCTCTTTTATAAAGTCCTATTTTATTTCAAAGCTTTTTAGATGCTGAAGAGTAAAATAAGCAGCCCTTATCAGTTACAAGCAATATCATCTGAAAGATAGCTTTTCCTGTGCTGTTTAACAATGTCCTTCCCTATAGCCTCGCATAGCGCTGCCTTTAACAACATAACACATGCTGAACCTCCCAACATTCTAGAGAAGGAACCAGCTAGTACAGGACTGACCACAGAAAGGTGTCATGTTTCTTTCAGGAAAGAGTGAAACCTTGCGCGTTTCCCACTGAAGTCCATAGAGGTAACATCTGTACTTCCACTTTGTTGAAAAGTTGTATTTGTTGTGAAGGATTAAAAGTAACACTTACATGTTCTTGCATAACCTATGGCCAGTTTGAAAATATATGAGTCCAAGTCACCTGCGCCTAGTGCCCTTTTTTCCCCTGTAATCCTTGTCAGGTATCTCTTTTCACAATTAGTTCAAATGTGCTGAGGCAATTCAAAAAAATGTCTTTCATTAGATGTCTTCTGTTGGGACTGGATCAAAAGGTGCTGATGTAAATCTAGCAGAAGTCAGTGGGGAACCCCAATATGATAGAGAGTTTCATATGGAGTTGATGTTATTAAGAAAATACACTTGAGCATTCATGGTACAGCTATATACAGAAGTTATTAGAAGCTTTGCAGCAATTAGAAATGGCTCCACCTGAAGTCTTAATACTCCTTGTCACACCTTGCAGTGCAAGGCAGCTGAAGAAGTGTAAAATAATTAAGAATCAGGATTGAGGGCATCAATCAGATGGGGAAGGAATATTCCCTTCATGGCAGGAGTCCAGATAAATTCAAAAAATAAGTTTTCAATATTTTAGAGGTCACCAACTCTGGCTGTGGCTCCATGGCCAGGCAGGGGAGTTAATCCAGCCTTATCTTTAAACATATTTTATGCAGCTGCAGACTGCATTGAGAGTTACCTGTGGAATAAGACCTAATAATCAGCAGGGGAAGAAGAGCTCATTACTATGAGCTCTCCTTCCTCTGCAGATTACCTCAGCATGTAGCCACCTATCTCAACCAAAAAAGATTGCTACTAAGAGCTACACAAGTTGTTTCTAAATAAACTTGCTAGCTTTGCAGCCTGTATCAATGACCTTCCTATGACTTTTCAAAATGCAGAGGACAAGAATAATCTCTGTGTAATAGCACCCTAAAAGTACAGGAATTAACCTCTGAGCAGATAAGGTAACTTACTAGCTGTACTATTTTTACTTCTGTGTTAGTGAAGCAAAGGAGGTCTCAAAAACAATCAGACTTGACTGATCAATAAAGTTACACTCAGATATTTCCTTGTATATTGATACATTATCTCACTTCACGGCTTTCATTGGTCTTTCTAAAACTATCAATAACATCCAAAGTACTGTAGATGAGCTGCCGTTTAGATTCTCAACATCTAAAAATAGTTGGTCTGCTGAGAGTCATCCATCCTGCTAAGTCCTATTTTTTTCTAATATGTATATTAACTGTTTTTGTTAGTTTTAGTTTTTGGCATTGTCTTATAATCAGGGGAAAGGACTAAAGAACCCCCGGGACTGTTATCTTCTCATGGGGAGGTAGCAGTTTAGGTAGCTAATAAAACAGCAGGAGGGAATTTCGGAAAATTTTTAATCTCACCCTTTCTGGGCTACACAGGCCTTGCCTGAGGGCATCATTCCTAGAAATACGAGGCTACTGAAAGATTTACTGACTGGGCACAGAGTCTATTTTTAATTTTCTTTCATTACATTCACAAAAATATGTGTGTGTGCAGGTATAGTCGTTGCTGTGAAGGGTGCAGTCAGATCCTTATCTGGCATTAGTTGCCTTTCTACCAGGACTCTGGTGATAGTGTCTGAGAACTAGAGCTCGTCAAAATTTTTCATCCAAAACTCTTTTTCAACAAAAAAATGCAGATAAAGTGATACTAAAACTTTTTGTGAGTTCATGTCAGTTTTGCCAAATTATTTGTGTAAAAAAGAAATCTGAAAGTTCAAACATTTGTTTTGATGTTTTCTAAATGAAACATTTTGATTTTTTTATTCAAAACTACTTTTTTATTTCAAAATTTCCTTCAAGTTTATTTAAAATAAATAAAAAAACCTTAAACACACTTGAAATCAAAACAAAATGTTTCATGTTGAACTAAACCAGGGATCAGCAACATTTGGCCCGCAGACCGCCAGGGTAAGCCCCCTGGCGGACTGAGCCAGTTTGTTTATCTGCCGCGTCTGCAGGTTTGGCTGATCGCAGCTCCCACTGCCCGCAGTTTGCCACCCCAGGCCAATGGGGGGCTGTGGGAAGCAATGCGGGCCGAGGGATGTGCTGGCTGCCACTTCCCACAGCCCCCATTGGGCCAGTGGGCGCTGCGATCGGTCGAACCTGCGGACATGAAAGGTAAACAAACTGGCCCAGCCAGCCAGGGGGCTTACCCTGGCAGGCCGCAGGCCACAGGTTGCCGATCCCTGAACTAAATATTTTGTTTGAGAAAGCAAACTTTTTTCCAGCTTTTTGGCTTGCTGAAAAATTTCAGTTTTGGCTCGACCCAAAACTATTTTGTTTCAATTTTTTGGAATTGTAAGTAAACTGAACCATCAGTTATTTTCGCAGCTCTGCGGAGAACACTGAACTCTGCTGTGTTAAGCAGTGCCTCATAAAATACATAGGTTTGGAAGGACTTGATTTTTATTGGTGTTAGTAAACATCAATTTCACCTTGCCCACACACAGTAGCAGCACCAGGGTTTTTGCTGCCCTAGGCAGCAGCACTCCTCCACAGTCATTGGCGGTGCTTCGGCGGCAGCTCCTCCTCTGAAGCTGCATTCTCACTGCCGAAATGCTGCCCCCCAAATCCAGCCACCCTAGGCGACCGCCTAGAGTCGCCTAATGGAAGCGCCGGCCCTGCCCACACAAACCAATGAAAAAATATTTCTATCAATAATCAAAATTTAGAGATAGGCAAAGTAAGAAAAATGCTGCTTGAAAACTTTAGAGTTTGATTTAATTATATTTATTTTGTATATTTTGACAATTTAACTTTTTGAATTTTAATGTCTACTCTCCTGACTGTCATTAAATAATTGTCTGCCCACCATTTGTCTGACCCCTCCATAATTTTCCACAGCTGTGAAATTGATATCTGTTCAAATTATTTTTAAAAAATTGAATTCTACAAATATATTAACTGACTTTAATGCTTATCCACACATAACAAAGATAGTCATAGCTGCAGGAGGTAGAGAAATTTGCCTGTCAGATACGCTTAGACCCAAGACAGATGCACAGAGCCAATCATAACATCAGCACTAGCACAGCTTTGTCATCAGAACCTGGCATTACTGCTAGTCACAGACCTGTTTTCCCACATGACTAGCAGAAGCAGGCAAACAGGAACTTGAGGGAACTTTTTGAGTCCAGAGGATATAGTGCAGGTTGTCCAATCAGCAGCTGGCGCATGATATCTATATCACATCACAGTAATGTTACAAGGAAAGAAGGCGTCACCTGGGGATAACACATATCCAGGTTATTCTAAGATAAATGAGGATGCTGCCATGGAGGGAGCCCATTATTTGTAAAGATGTGCAGGAAAGAACACACGACTGAAGTAGACGTTCATTACCTTGTAGTACACTCAGCTCTAAACACCTTTCTGATGTTGCTTTGTTTACCATAGCTGGACCCTCTCCTTACCTGGTGATACCATCATCACCAATGCTGAATTTCCTCTCCCTAGAGCACTGCATGTGCCAACGTGGCTGGATAAACAGTTTATGCCACCCACAGCTGAAGACAGACCAAAGAGGGCATGTGTCTAGACCAGTGGTTCCCAAACTCGGTCCGCGGCTTGCTCAGGGTAAGCTCCTGGCATGCCAGGCCGGTTTGTTTACCTGCTGCCTCCGCAGGTACGGCCACTCGCGGCTCCCACTGGCCACGGTTTGCCGTTCCCGACCAATGGGAGCTGTGGGAAGCAGAGCGGGTCAGCCAGTGGGAGCCGCGAGTGGCAGTACCTGTGGAGGCGGCAGGTAAACAAATCGGCCCGGAGCGCCAGGGGCTTACCCTGAGCAAGCTGCGGACCAAGTTTGGGAACCACTGGTCTAGACATATGTTCCATTGTCTTACGAGATGTGCACACACTACTGGAAAATGATTGGTTTAAGAGTAGTAGCCGTGTTAGTCTGTGTCAGCAAAAAGAAGACGACGACTTGTGGCACCTTAGAGACTAACACATTTATTTCAGCATAAGCTTTCGTGGACTACAGTCCGCTTCGTCGGACGCATAGAATGGAACATACAGTAGGAGGTATTTATACATTCAGAGAAACATGAAAAGGTGGAAGTAACCATACCAACTGTAAAGGCTAATTAATTGAAAGGAACTATTATCAGCAGGGGAATCAGAAAGAAGTACTAGTAAATTAATATTAACTATCTCAAGGCTGCGAAAGGAAGTATATTCTCAGTTAAATGGAATGCAAAATGCTAAGCCTCCCACTACGCCTTAACTCAAATATTACTTATTTGAAAAAAATGAACAGCACAAGTCCTCCCACTCATCATATG
Organism: Macrochelys suwanniensis; assembly: GCA_033296515.1. Lineage (NCBI taxonomy): Eukaryota > Metazoa > Chordata > Testudines > Chelydridae > Macrochelys > Macrochelys suwanniensis. Next base: position 93,728,767 of record CM065783.1, read on the forward strand.
AATATGCATATTGACATATATGCTAGTCATTATCTATTGTGCAAATACATTGAAACCTGTATTAGAGATCATTTATTAGATAATCAACTTATACTAGGAGACCTCTCTGAAGCGTTGTCAACAAATTTTCAATAGGAATATACCCGCACGCAGAAACAACTTCTCTAATAATAGATTGCAGAAAAGAAAAACCAATATAATAGAGATTTACTGTAAGCAGCCAGGCAGCTCAGGGTGATACCAACTCCTTGTAACACTACAACTTTTGATCAAGATAATAATGTCATTGATTTTCTGAATAGTCAGACATTCTGGTAACGTTTGCTCTGCAGCAACTAAATGTGGAAATGTTAGGATCATTCACAGAAATTAAAGACACAGTGAGTAAAATGCTTATAGAACAGTCCTTAGTTTCTCACAAAATATGTGATTTAAAGAAATATCGTTCTGCATGATCCAGTTTTTAAATAATGCACTTTTTAGTACTGTAATTTTACTTTATCTTTATATAAAAATCATGTGAAACTATATAAACAGTTTGAAATGAGGTTTTGTATATAACATATCATTACTTAATAGATTTGGCTTTTTTAAGTTCAATTTTGTTCCACCTTTTCTAGCAGACCATTTACCTATCTAGAATCCTATATGGCACACATCACCTCCTTTTAGCAACTGATTTTTGTATTAGTCCCTAGAACAGGTACTTAAGACAGGCTTCATTGTACAAAGTTCTGGATTTTTTTAATTGATGCTATTTATCTGATTAGCCTAAACTCCTTTGAAGCAAGTACAAGACATCTCTTATTGATGAAATCAGAGTTACTGGCAAGCTGAGTATATCAGATGATACCTTCCTAAATTCTGGAAATTCCACCAGTATGATTGTTTTATACATTAAATGAGCAGAATGTAGAAGATGGAGTTAGATGTGCTTGACTACAAGATTTAGGATAAAAATTTAATGATAGTATCTTGTGACAGCTGTGTAGAGCAGCAGGCCCTCCATCTCCCTGGACTCGTCCCTTCAGTGCACGGAGGAGGATGCCAAACTTGATGGAGTAAACTCTTTTTCTTCCATAACAAAGAGTTTTATAAATAAATTTTTGATACAGGCCAAAGCGCCTTTCCTGTAGCTAATGTGAAATGGAGCATAGACATGGAGGAAGGCCTGGCAGAGAAGTAACAAAAGAGCTAGAAGCACACAATAAAGGCAGGCATACCACAAACCCTGAAGGATTCCCCACCTCTCCAATGCTCCAGTTCAGGAAAACATCACTATTCTGGACAGCACTTTAACCTGAAGCACTTGAAGCCAATGGACTTTAAGCATATGCCTAAATGCTCTCCTGAACAGTGGCCCAAAGCCGGGGGTAAAATTTTTAAACTGGGACTTTTGAAAATTTTACCCAGTATTGTTAAAAATATCAAGCACACAATTAATAAGTCAACTATGCTCCTCTGGCACAAATTAACTTTCAACAATAAGAATAAAGTTTGAGTGTTCAGGAGACAACTTTCTCCAAAGGTGATCTGAGACTGTGGAATGTACTCCCCCAGGAACTAAGGACCATCACAAACCTTACCACTTACCACTCCAAGTTGAAAATGCATTTCTTTGACCTTCTCTAATATAAACACACTAATAGCTAAAAGCCCATGCTTTCGCAGGGGTGTAATTCATAAAGTCTTCTATATAAAAAGAGCTGCAAATGGCTGAGAACTTAAAAAATGGATGGTAACAGACAGTGAATTCTGAAACGGATGATATTCTACACAGAGATAGCTCTCAACCATGATTGTAGCTGCTTCTGTCGCTTCATGCAGACTCAACAGACACTATAGCTTCAAATGATAGTGACAATCCTGGAATCTTATTATATAGATAGCAACAAGTATATATATATATATATATAAAAAAAGCACCCTACCAAAAGAAAACACTCCACTGTACATTCATCTTCCTCTTAGGAAAGGATAAGGGAACAGATGTTCATCACATTGCTTAATACACTACTGGAAAGTGCTCAGATACTACAGTGATGAGCATGGCATGGTATATAGAACAGAATTTGACTTTTTACAGTTACCACAGTTGAGCTCCCAGATAATGCTGCGATTGCAGCTTTGGAAATGTGAATATTAAATAATACCATCCGTTTTTCAGATGTCACAATTACTTCACGTTCTAAACACTGGAAAATAACTATGGTCTCAGATACCAATATCTTAGGTAACTGCTGGTGTACACTAAATATTTAATGGTTATCACTGTGTAAAATGTGTTTTCGTAGGGTTTTTTAAAAAAGATATCTTGATTTGATTTATTAACAAGTGAAAATCCAATTTTGACCTCACATACATGGGCACATATTGCTGTGCATCTTGACCCACTTCTGAAATCAGACGTATACTGCAACATATTGTTGAGTAACTTGACCTGATTTTGACCTCAGCTATCCTAGCATGTATTTGTATGTACTGAATAATGTAAAATCAGCTACTGAGCAGGTCTGACAAGAAACAAAACAATACTTGCCTATCTAGCTGAGATGAGAATTGAGTCCGAATAAATCATACATCAGGCATAGTTTTAGCTCCACACAAAGCAGTAACACATTCTATAATGGGGACTATATGATTATTTTTATCTTCTCCCATAACATTTGAATAAAGAGACACTTGAAATTAAAGGGAAATAAATTTAGAGCCAATAAAATTAAATATACCTCTTTATTCAGTGTATAGGTCAACTTGTGGAATTCACTGTTGCAGTAGGTCATCAATGTACATAGGATTAGCTAATATAATGATCTTTATCAACACTAGTAGCCATGCTGGCCAAAATAAGAATACAGATTCTCAGACCTCAAGCTCCTAGACATAATCTGATCATCTGTCAGCATCAGGAAGAATTTCCTCACTTGTATACAGCATTGTACAATTAAGCCCTAAGAAGATTTATGCATGTGTTTAAATTCAAACACTGAATAGTCATATTGAAGCCAATGTGACTACTCTCAGTGCATAAAAGTAACGCATAATAAGCAACATAAATCTTTGCAGGCTCAGGGTATTATGCTGGGGTTTTGGTTTTTTGTTTGTTTGTTTTCCTTCCAATGAATCATCCAGTATTGACCCCCTAGAAAAGAGGTTTCTGGACTAGATTAGCTAATATGATATATCTGATATGACAATTCTACACAACGTTTACTCACCTTATATGGCAATAACCACATCTGTATTTAAAAATTTAAAATGCATTTAAATTTTTTTTTAACTTGCAAAGAGAATTCGACGACTAACTAATTCCCTGTGGTGTCTTTAAAAATCTCCCCCTCTAGATCATTAAACAAGGCATTATATTTATACAATCAAACACAAATGATATTGGACCAAATCCTGCTATAAGTAACATGCATGTAAATCCAAACATTCTTTCACATAACAGAGAGAGGAATTTGGCCTCACATATGTAGCAGTTACTCAATGGAAAAATAGCAGAAATAATAACAGCAAAAGCAATAAAGCAATACTTGCAACTGTATACAGACTCAACAGGTCTTTGCACTAATCACACAGATCTAATAAGACTGAAATAACCTAAAATTAAAGAACATTTTAAAACAAAACTTAAATAATCACAATTATATTAAATTTGTCACTTATTTTCTCTTGTCGTTCTAGCATTGTAAAAAGGAATTGTATGACCCTATATGGAATACTGTGGAGAACATTAGAAATATTGCAGTAGGAAGGATACTGAAAAACAGTAAGAATCCCAGAAAATGGTAGCAAGGATAATAAATAGCCTCAGCAGTTAAAATTGTGCAGAGAGATTATAACCAGGGTTATTTTCATTAGAACATTAGCTATTCAGTAGAGGTCTATAGTGAAGGCATCTGCCACAAAACTACTTGACCAACTTACATCCAAAAAGCAAGAGGGCACAATCTGTTCCTCCCAGATCACGGTTTACAGCCCACAAGACTAATTTAATTTAAGAAGCCTGCATCCACAAACACAAATGTCCACAGGAAAATGTCTCTTTGGTCTTACCTTTTGCTGTCTGGAACCTCAATGACTTTCTGGGTGACAGCTTCTTCAGATAATTGAAAGAATAGACCATTTTTTCTTCTGACTTCTAGAAAATCAGCTTTCCTTTTCCATCTTTGAGTCCCCATAATTTTAAAAGTTACTTTGAAACTTCCAGTGTCCCAAATTAGGTCTTGAAATTTGGGAGCATGGGGAAATACCTTCAATACTGTAGTAAGGAGTTGCAAGTGTGGAGAGAAGGTGACACTGACACATAGACCTGCTGCTCCAGTGATGATATTCTCCTTAACTCACCTTTCTATCTTTTCTTTCTGTCACTGATTTCTCTCCTTTCCTTTATTTCCTTCTTTTCTGCTTTTTTTCTCTTCTAATTCTGCTTGCAAACAGTCATTAATTTTTCCTACTAGCCACTTTTTCCTCATCCCTTTCCTTTTCCTTTGTCCAGGCTCCATGTGTAAAGAGCTTACATAGGGAAACTGACTAGGATTATTTAGTTTCCATCTGCACCTAGCCTTCTAACTCTGGATCTGGCTGCACAGGGAAACTGACTACCCTTTTATTAATTTCCCTTTTTAAATGCGGCAGGGAGGAACTGGACTAATTCTAAACTCTTTATATAGGGAGATCATTATCACTCTCTCCCCACTTTCAGCACCATGTACTAGCTCAGGAAGATCTTGTTAATTTTATTTTTGCTGTTCAGTTCCCCTATGAATATGAGCAGCAGGGCAACCACTTTGATGCATGTCTAAGGCATATAACTTAAAATAATACATATGGTCAACTATAATAGTAAGATATGTGCTGAATGCCCCAGATAAACAGAAAAATGGCATGCCATATATTTGTTATTTAAACCTGCCCTCTCCCCCACCCCACTTTGGGTCACTGCCTTCCATTCTATGTGACATCCCAAAGAGACCTCAAAGTCATAACTGGACCACAATGGAGCTTACAGGGATAACAGAAATCTCTCCATACCTATTTCCAAAATTTGTATTATCACTGGAAATGCAAGAGGGTATAAAGTAAAAATTCACTTTAACAATTACAAAAACATGCAATTTTATACAACAGGATCTCCCTTGCAGACTCCTATGGGGTTGAGCCCAGTACATGCTGGGGTATCCTTTAGAAAAGGAGCTGTTGGCCACAGAGGGAAACAAAAACACTGTATTTTTCTAATTGCAACTGTGCTGAGTTATCCTATGCCACTTACTAACAATTATTTGTTAATTATCAGTTCACCTTCAAATCCCCTAAAATTATCAGTTCACCTTCACTATCCCTTCAATGTGGCTGAGGGGCACATGCCGGACAAATAAAATGAAAGGGAAGAACGAATAAGATAAAATTCACTGAACCTAAAAGCTGTTAGTTTCTTACTATTTCTTCCCCTTTGTCTGTTTCGAGGTCTGCCCTTAGGTCTTCCACTCTCTTTTCCTCCTTCTCTGGCTTCCTCTATCTTTTCCCATCCCCCTTGATCTCACTCTTCCACCAGATCTCTTTGACTCCTGAAAGCATATTTTGCTTTCTATCTACTTTGAGCCACCGCTCCCTACAGACCTCTGTCCACAAAACCAGTGGATCATTAGCAGGCAGTGATGGGGAAGATGCTGCATGGCTGGGAGCAGTCTGACTCTCTCTCATCCTGCTCTATTTACTGAACTTTTCAAATTGTAAGATTGTCTCTACACTTTTTTTTCCCCTTAAAATTGCCCATTGTTGCAAACACCAGTACAGTTCTGCAATGGTGGAGGAGTTAGGTTGGGGACCACTGGTCTATGCTTTCTGTTGCAATAGCATATTCATGTTCCCAGAAGAGTGTGGCGGGCGCTGGACGACCAGCTGCCGAAATGCCGCCGAGAAGCAGCGTCATCAAGAAGCGCCGCCGCTGAAATGCCGCCAAGAAGCCGCGGCATTTCGGTGGCGACGCTTCTTGGCGTTGCCGCTTCTCGGAGGCATTTTGGCGGTTGGTTGTCCGGCGGCCGTGCTTCTCGGCGGCGGGTTGTCCAGCGGAAGCACTCCCTTGCCAATAGGCGGGCGCCATGGCACCCACAGGCACCGCGTTGGGGACCACTGGCATAGACCACCTGCCAGCATTTTAACCAGAGCAGTAAATAGTTAAAGCACCAGCAACTACCAGAAGACAATTTACAGTAATGAGCCCAATGTTAATAGTGCCAGCGGAGCTCCACTGCTGGTAACAATAGCGGGGCGTTTTAAGAGACAAAATGTAGTGTAGAGAAGGCTTTAGGTGCCCAAAGTGGCTGCAGAGCAGGCAGAAGAGAGGCAAAAGCGGCTGATTCACAGGGGAACTGGCCAGCAACCATTAACGAGTTCAGTAACAAGGCGCTGTGTACATATCAAACAAGTCAAATGCTGAATAAACTTCCACCTCTGATGTTCAAACGTTACAGAGCAAGCGTGATTTGGGGTGAAATATTAGACAGTCTCAATGCTTGTCTGTTTGTTTTGATCTAACGCTAAACCCCACAGTATCTGGAGGCAGAAGCACCCAGAGGCTCCCTGCCAGTACCTAAGACCACCCTATGCCAGCTAGTGCCCTGCAAGGCAACGGCCCCGCAGCCCGGCGGGGCTACCCCAGCTTGCTACCTTCACCCCCCCCCCCCCGCCCCCTCAGGAAGGAGCCGGGGCCCAGAGCCGAGGGGACCCAAGGAAGCCAGCCGGCTAGCAAGCTGGGGTCAGGGGAAGGCGAGGCACCCGGGGTCCCTGCTCTGGTCAGGTCACCGCCCCCGGCACGAGGGCTGGAGCCGAGCGGGTGTTAAGGCAGCAAAGGGGGGCCCTGAACTCGGTAGCACCCCCCTGGCTTCTCTTCCCGCTGTCACTAAACCGCCCGCGGGCAGCGGCCTAGGCCGGGCCGGGCCGGGCCGGGCCAGCCGAGGTGGGGAGCGTCGGGCCCTCCCAGCTCCCCCTTCTCCTCAGGGCAGGGCCAAGCAGCGCCGGCTCCGCCCCGCCGAGCTGCGCGCTCCCGCTCCGGCCGGCGGGTGGCGGACGCGGCTGTGGGCCGGCCGGCGGGAGGGGCGAGGCCTGGTGGCGGGAAGCCGCGGCGGGAGCGTCACTGCGGACCCCTCAGCGCGTGGGAGAGACGGGGCGGCGGAGGAGCCGATTGGTGAGGGCCCCGGGAGCGCCTTGGGCCGGTGTTAACCCCAGTGTGAAGGGGGCGAGGGGCCCCGCGTTCATGGTAGGGGGAGCCTAAGGGTGGGGGGGCTGAGTTGATGGTGGGGGTTGGGGGGAGCCTAAGGGTGGGGGGGCTGAGTTGATGGTGGGGGTTGGGGGGAGCCTAAGGGTGGGTGGGGGCCTGAGTTGATGGTGGGGGTTGGGGGGAGCCCAAGGGTGGGGGGGCTGAGTTGATGGTGGGGGTTGGGGGGAGCCCAAGGGTGGGGGGGCTGAGTTGATGGTGGGGGTTGGGGGGAGCCTAAGGGTGGGGGGGCTGAGTTGATGGTGGGGGTTGGGGGGAGCCTAAGGGTGGGGGGGCTGAGTTGATGGTGGGGGTTGGGGGGAGCCTAAGGGTGGGTGGGGGCCTGAGTTGATGGTGGGGGTTGGGGGGAGCCCAAGGGTGGGGGGGCTGAGTTGATGGTGGGGGTTGGGGGGAGCCCAAGGGTGGGGGGGCTGAGTTGATGGTGGGGGTTGGGGGGAGCCCAAGGGTGGGGGGGCTGAGTTGATGGTGGGGGTTGGGGGGAGCCCAAGGGTGGGGGGGCTGAGTTGATGGTGGGGGTTGGGGGGAGCCCAAGGGTGGGGGGGCTGAGTTGATGGTGGGGGTTGGGGGGAGCCTAAGGGTGGGGGGGCTGAGTTGATGGTGGGGGTTGGGGGGAGCCTAAGGGTGGGGGGGCTGAGTTGATGGTGGGGGTTGGGGGGAACCTGGGGGTTGGGGGGAGCCTAAGGGTGGGTGGGGGCCTGAGTTGATGGTGGTGGTTGGGGGGAGCCCAAGGGTGTGGGGGGGGCCCCTGAGTTGATGGTGGGGAGAACCCAAGGGGGTGAGGGGGCCTGAGTTGATGGTAGGGAGAACCTAAGGGGGTGAGGGGGCCTGAGTTTTGATGATAGCAGGGTGTGGGGGTAGCCCCAATGTAAAGAGTGAAAGGGGCCCTGAGTCAGCACTTGGCTGGGTGTTGAACAACCCCCATATGAATGGTGTAAGTGGTTCTCCTGTCTGAGACAACGTGAATGAAGTATTTTTATTATTATTATTATAAGTAACAGTTTTACTGGACACTGTCAGAGTAAAAGCCATGTATAATATGAATTTTCTGTGCTAGCGATAACACCGTATACTGTTGCATGTACAGTATTGTTAAACATCTAATTCCCCCTGAACGCCATTTGTTTACTTCTTGCCAAAGGTGGACTTTTCTAGTTGTTCTAACATGTTGTCCTTCCTGCTCTGTAGAAAAGTGCCCTAGCATTTGATTTGTAAACAAACAAGGGTAAATCCCAACATACTGTTCTCACTGTGTTTGAAAAATCAAACATAGTTAGATTTAGCATATTTCCATCTTGCCTGCTACTCTGGCCAGTTCAAACCCTCTTCAGATACCTTCATTGGCTTTTGCAGGCCCACCTCATTTGATTTTTAGTTTCTTGCCCTGGCCTACAAAGCACAGGACAATTTAGCTCCTGCCTCTCCGCTCTACTGTCTTCCAACTCCTTCCTCCCTCTTCCAAACCTGCAAGACTAATGATTCGTTTTGTGTCCTGCTCCCACTCTTGTCCCCATGTCTTCTTGCGTTTTGCTCCTTTCTTCCAAAACATTCTCCGTGACATGGGCTGAAAACTAAAGTGAAAAGTTTAATTTCTATTTGTAAATATTTGTAGCTATTTTCTGATCTCAGTTACGGTGACAGAGTAAAATCTGATTTAGTAAGGGTCTTGTGGGTAAAGCACTAGACTAGAACTTAGGAGTTCTGAGTTCAGTTCTTGGCTCTACCAAAGGCTTTTCCCCCCTGTAAAATGGGGATAGTATTTCCTATCTCCCACCCTCTGTTTGACTTGTCTATTTAAATTGTACGATTGTCCAGCAGGGACAATTTCTCACTCTGTGTTTGTTCAGTGCCCTGTTACAACGGGGCCCTGATCTTGGTTGGTTTCAAGACCGATTAAATGTTTGAAAACTTACTATTGCTTTCTAGAAATTCTAAATTATTTTGAAGATACAGTGACTTGAATAATCAGACTATTTTGCAAAACTTCCCAAGACTGTTGTGTAGGCATATGCATTCGTTTTCTGTGGCCACTGCTGGATGGATTTTCAAGTCCTGGACATCAGGATGTTGTACTAATTATTTTTTTCCCTTCATAAACTAAACAGGATATGAGAGAAATATATGGTAAAGAGTGACACTGAAGAAAGATGAGATTTGGCTGTCTTTCTTTCCGGCAACCCTATGCTGGATTGGTTTTGAACAAAGTCAAAACAATAGAGACTCGTTGGCGTCCTTTGCTGGTAGACTACAAGAACTGCACTATTGCTATTCACATAGCTTTTAAGGACTGGGAAGATGAAACATGGAAAGAGATCCTTCTGAATAGACTTGGCATGACACCTACACAAGTTCAAGAGTTATTAGATAAAGGGGAAAAATTTGGCAGAGGAGTTATTGCTGGTAAGCAATGTTGACCTTTTTTTGTTTCAAGCAGTCCTAAGCATGTTTTTAAATTTGTAAACAGTTTAAGCACAAATTTTGTAACCTGTCTCTAGACAACTGTTTTATAACTTTGTAATTTTTTGTGAGGTACTGCGAAGTTCACAAAAACATTTAAAATAAAATTCTAAATAAATACAAAAGGCTAGATTTTGCTGTCCTTTCCATGTATGTAACCTCATTGATATCAGTGAGATTCAGTAGGTGGAAATGTGATCATATTTGGGCCAAAAGTTATAAAGCAGTATGTGAAATCTTAAGGTGTAGCTGAATTTAGAAAAGTGACTGTAAGGTACATAAGTCTTGACAAGTTTAACTTTAGGCTCTATGAGTAGTGGCACTGAAGTCAATGAGACTACTTGTTGTGTTAAAGTTAAGCTCATGCATAGGTATCTGCAGGATTGGGCTTACATTTTCAAATGCCAGCACCGTCTCCCATCTCTCTCATGAGCACACAAAATTGCGCGCACACATGCCTGTTACTGGGGGGTATGTCTATGCTAATTCACACTCCCTAAACAGTTATTCGTTGTGTGAACATGTTCAGTAGCCTAATATACATGCACATATTAGAATTTTAAATCCCAAATATCTTTGAGCCAGTGAATTTTTTGGATGCAAACGTGTGTGCACTAAGGTTTTGGAATAATTAAAGCAGATAGCAGTTGTTTGCACCCAAATTGTGTGTGCATGTATGCATGAACACACGTTTTTAATGTTGACAAGTGGAAAATTTACCCCTCATCATGAATATTTATGGTTCCAATTTGTGTGGTTTACAAGTAAAAAGGTAATTCTTCAAACTGCTAGCAGTGCAAACTCCTAGTATTATAAATATCCAGTTAAGTTATTCTACTTTCTTCATTATCACCAGTAATAATCATTTTGGAACTAAGAGTTATCTGACAAGTCTCACAATTACAGAAACAGAATGGAGTTCAGCTTATTCTTTCATACCTGTATTGACTTCAAGTGCTAACAGAAGTAAACATTTTGATCCAGGGCCTGCAGAGACTTGACTTATTCTCTTGAGTAGTCCATTTACTTTAATAGGTCTACTTGTGTGAGTGAGGTTATTTACATGCTTAAAAGTTTGCAGGTTTGGGGCCTTTGGTTTCAATTCTGCAATGTGTTGCACATTGTTACTTCTGGGGGAATTCTGCACCACAGCGTGTGTGCAGAATTCCTGTCCTCCCCAGATTTCTTTGCTTCCCCACAGAAAAATGACTCTCTGACAGGGAAGCAAAGGGAAGCTGCAAGAGCAGTGACGCACCACTCCCTAGCTGCACAGGTATATCGTTTCAGGCACCCAGAGCATCTGATGGAGAGGTAAATTACCACAGGCCTGGGGACACCCCAGCCAGTGGCTCCTATCCTGAGCTGGGATCAGCTGTTAGTCCCGGCTGGGCTGGAGGCAGAAGAGAACAGGACTTCCTCTTCCCCTGCAAGGAGTGGCTGGGGTTGTGTCAGACTTGCACCCATAAACCTCCCCCAGCTGAAGGAAGTTCAGCATCCTCCCCTGCTTCCTGCTGCCATCTCTGCTCAGCTATGGGGGAGGGGGTCACTGTACAGGGAGCTGCTCCCCCATCTGCCCAACCCCCATGCATCTGGACCTCCTGCAGCTGTTGCACCCAGACACCCCCACCAAGCCTCACCCTGTACACCCAGAACCCTCCTACTGTCCATACCCGAACCCCACCCCACTGAACCTCAACCCCTGCATCTGGAGCCCCCCTGCCTCTGGACTGCCACCCTGCAGCCAAACCAATCCTCACAGAGCTCCCCGCACTCAAACCCCCACCCTCTACATCATCCTGAGCCCCCACATCCAGATCCCCATGCTAGCTGCACCCAGACCCCCTGCAGCCAGACCACTCCTCACAGAGCTCCTCACCCTCTACATCATCCTGAGCCCCCACATCTAGACCCCCAACTAGCTGCACCCAGACCCCCCCCCCCCCCCGCTGAGACCCCCTACACCCAGACCCCTCCACTGAGCCACAACCACTTTCACTTGGAGCTGCTGCACCTGGGAACCCCCTCCACCAGGAGCTTCTGTGCATCCAGATCCCCCACACCTAGACCCCCACTGAGCTGCCTGCACCCAGATTGTCCCACATAGAATCCTCTCACCCCATACTTGGATCCCCCCCACACTGAGCCCCTCCACACTTGGATCCTGCCTAGTTGAGCCTGCCTGCCCCCACAGCTGTTGCACCTGGCGAAGGCCCCAGGGTGTTTCTGGGGCAGGCCCAGGCCTTGGGCTGTGTTAGGGTCAGGTGCAGCCTCACCACTGAGTCTGCGGGTGGGGTATAGGGAGGCTGCAAGGTGATCCCCACCTTCATACAGTCAGTGGCCTGTGCTCCCCACTGCCGTGCTGGAGCCTCTGCATTTATTTGTTGACCAATAAAACTTGCAGAATTTTTAATTTTTTGGTGCAGAATCAGTGCCCTCAGGAATAGCACATGCGGAGTCTTCCACTAAGGTGAGCTGGGCCATACTGGCTCCTGGAGCTGCCCACATAGTTAGCATTGTATGGTCAGGATCCTAGTTAGTAAAATAGATAAGTATGACTTAACGTATATGCACCTTGTATTAAAATATTTCACTTTTACTTACTTTGATGATTGTACTAGGCTTGGAAGGATTAGTTTTTTATTGGTAAACGTAAGTAAACATCAGTTTCACTGTAGGCATATAAACTGATGCAAAAATATGTGCATCAATCATTTAAATTTACAGATAGGCAAAGGAAGAAAAATGCTGCTTGAGAACTTCTTAGAGTTTGATTTAAGAATATTTACTTTGTATATTTTGACATGTGAGGTTGACAGTTGTATTTTAATGGATATCAAGCTTTAACTTTTTGAATCTCAAAGTCTACTGGCTAACGTCTGTTGGCTGATCTCTACCTCATAGTTTCCAGGAACTATGAACGTTCAAATCTATAACAATCTAAAAAGAATGCTCGAAAATAAACACATTATCCATTGAAATTATTAAAAAACAAAAACACAGTTCTGACAAGCTTAATTATAAAGCTGTTTTAACACATGCTCTGAAGCAATGGTGTCCAACCCACAATCTGGCCTGCTGGTATGGTCAGCAGTGGTGTCCAGTTGTGGCCCTCAAAGGCTCTAAATTGTGGCCTTGAAGGTGACTGTTAAAAAAGAAATTTGCATTTGATTACAAGTTGAAAATGTTTTTCCTGAGTTGTGTCCTCTGACTGTTAAGCTAAAGGATTTGAATCAGGTCTGTGGGCACGGAGACAGTAGGGGGTACTGCCTCCTGAACCACCTCTACCAGCACTACTTCTAGGATTCTACTGGATCACAGGAGAAGAGAAAGTAGCTTTGACTCCTCTGTTGCATGCTTCCCTCTTGAGATGTGGGACTTGTAGCTAGAGAAGGATAGGACTCAGTTTGCTCTTCCTGAATCAAGGAAAATGGAGTATTCAGTATGGCCCCTTGAGCTTTCTTCTAAGACACTGCTGCTTTCAAGACTAAAAATTAGTAGGTTTGTGCCCAGCTTGTAATAGTTTGAGAGGGTCTAAAATGGGCCAGTTGCTAAATTTATGTTACTAGAAATGCTGATTCTACATGTATTTTATTGAATGTTGAGCTTCTGAGTCCTCTTACTGATATTATTTTACAGTGCTCCTATAGTTAAATGAAGTTATGGCATGCTTTTCATGTCATGTTAGTACATTATTTTGATGGCTGCCTCTTTCAATTGTGCAAATGGTTGAATACTCCAAATATTGTTGTTTGTTGTTTGGGCAATGGGGAAGTTTATTACTGTGGTACAAAATTAGGACAGAAGTGTTGTTTCTTTGCTTTAAATTGTGTTGAAATAGATGTACTGTATGTGTAGTTATGAAGTGTGTATCCATTTTTTGTTGTTTTTAGCCTCATCTATATCAATTCTTTTGTCAGATCAACTCTTGCATTTTCATTTTAATATTTTTATTTCCTTAGGAACAGTTTATCACATACACCAAAATATTGTTTCAGCTGTACAGTGCTGAAAATTGTTAGGTAGTGTGTAGATTTGTAATCTCTGCATAAATCACGTGCTAAACTGAAAAGGAATGAAGATTTATTTGGCCTTTATTTCATAAAGATTTTTAATCATGGAAAGATGAAAATTCCTGCTGTCTCTAGTACCCCTTTTACTTTCTTTTGTTGATATTTTAATAAAATGGCAAATTCAGCCGTTATAAGTGGGCACAGTTCGGTTTTTTAGGAGGATCTGTTCCTGGGCTGAATTTGGCTCTCAAGTTTTCAATAATACCTCAGTAGTTGCAATTCTTTTTAATTGTAACTCTTTAGTTGTCATTCTTTGTAACAGAATTATATCGCACTGAGTTATTAATCTTTATTATTTTTTATTTAAATGGAGATATGCCAATCTCCTAGAACTGGAAGGACCTTGAAAGGTCATAGAGTCCAGTCCCCTGCCTTCACTAGCAGGACCAAGTACTGTACACTGACAGATTTTTGTCCCAGATCCCTAAATGGCCCCCTCAAGAATTGAACTCACAACCCTGGGTGTAGTAGGCCAATGCTCAAACCACTGAGCTATCCCCGATGTTCACATTATAGAACTTATAGTTCTTATAGATGCATGCTTCAGCTCATCTTTCTTTTCATCTTGAGTCACATAAGCTGCCTTTTGCAGAGATTGACACTTGTTGTTTAAGGTGTGTATATTGGATGTAGAGACCTTCCTATAATATAAAATAGTTGTTTTATAGGTGGACTGGGGGAAGTTATTAAGAATTTATTTTGGAAAACTTCTGTTGTGGAGGGGAACTAACCTGCCAAGTAACTTTTGCATTTATAATACAGGGCTAGTTGACATTGGAGAGACCTCACAGTATCCAGAAAATTTATCTCCGGAAAAGATTTTGGAGCTGGAAAATCAAGCTGTACTCACTAGCCTGGAGCAGAAATACTTGACTGTTGTTTCAAATCCAAGATGGCTACTGGAACCGATTCCTGCTAAAGGGGGCAAAGATGTATGGCAAGTGGATATCCCAAAGGAACTGATCCCTTTGGAACATTAAGCTATATTTGTGCCTACCTGAGTGTCAAGCTGTAGTGTCAGATGTCATTAGTTTAGCTTCATGTAGGTAGGTGATTTTTATTTTTTCCCCAAGCTGTCATCTGGAATGTATTCATGGTGAATGTTTTTTATGGAAATAGATATGAGGCAAAAACTGATTTGAGTTTTGTGACCCCAGAATAAGAAGTTGAAATAATGAGAAAAATGTCTGGATTTATTTTTCTACCAACTAATGAAGAGATGTCATTGTAATGACCATTATTGATTTCTATATTGTTTTTAAGCGTCTTGTATGTGTACACCTGGACAATTGTAAATAAATGTTTTTAATATATTGAGCTATAGATGTACCTATTTTAAATGTTGAAACCTAAAAGGACGTGTGGCTGCATCAGGCTGTGGGATGAAATGGAATGAAAAAGTGTTCAGTTATATTTGTTGTAAATAGAAACTCAGGCCCTGCTCCTAAAAAGATTTATGCATCTGAATAGTCCCATTGATGCCTACAATTTTTTTTTTAAATTTCAGAAGAACTACTCATGTAAGTAAAGTTAAGCATGTGTGTAAGTTTTAGGACTAATTTAAAATTCAGCATCAGTGTTTCAGAGTAGGATACAACTTTATTCTAGGACATAGGTCTTACTTTGAAATAAAATATGAATTTCTGCTCAATGTTTGTAGGCATTACATTTTCCCCTATATATGTAGGTATTAACAAAACGCAAACATGCAGCATAATATCTAGCTTTCCCTTTAATCTAGTTCAAATTATGGATTCAGTCTGCCTATTCAAATTCCCACTACAATTTCTTGTACAGTGTTCTCCTTCACCTCCTACCCTAAGAGGGTAGTTGGTGTTGCTAGGTGCTGCTGTGCTTTCCAGCGGTGGTTACATTTCATTAGTGGGATGATGCAATTTCTTTATAACAGTTTAAGTTTATAAAGTGCCTTTTATCCTTTGGCATCAAAAGTGCTATATAAATAGAAGTTATGTCTAATTATATTCAGGCACTCCTTTGCATTAATGATAGAGTTTTTGGTTCCCCTTTATAGACTCTATAGCATGACTAGTACTCGGGAGGACAAGAATATTTGGAGTTATAGATGCATTTGTAAAAAGTCTAACTGAACAAATGCAATAGCTTTTAGTATTCTCATTTAAGATGAAAAACATTGGTAAATGGTGGGGAATTATTTTTAAAATACTGAATTAAAATTAAGCACACTCACAAAAAATCACTATTCTGCTCAAAGATTACAAATTAATGGACAAGGGGCAAATTCTGGCCTGTCCTCTTTGGCTGAGCAGTCAGAACAGAATTCTTCCCTGCAGTACATTTTCTAATGTTTATCTACACAGCTTTATATGTCCCCAGGTGGCTTCCACCAGCTCAACTGAAAACTATTATACAGTGAGAGATCTCACTGCCAGAAAGCCTTTCTTGATAGCCAGTGTACATTTTCCCCTTTTTAACTTCATCCTGTTAATTCGAGTTCTCCTCTTGGAATTTCCCTAAATAATCCTCCATCTGAGGTGCTTACACCCTTCAAATATGCTTTCCTCCTCCATTTTGTTTTTTTTCCCCTTGGCATTTTTTTTATACAGGCCTTTTATAATTGTTCCTGATAAGCCAATCCCTACAATATTATAGTTTTCTGAACTATCGCCAATTTGTCAGTATCTTTTCTGGCACTGAAGTGAACTGAATGTAATACTCCAGGGAGTTAGTGTTGTGGCTACAAACTGGAAACTTACTTTTTGAGATTATGGGGTTTTTTTTAATAACATTTGTAAAGTATTAGTACAAATACAAGAAGTTTACAGATAATTAGATCTTTTCCCCTTAAACCTTCACTGGGAATCATGCCAAAGGAATGGATTTCTACAGCCGGGACCCAGTCCTGTGAAGTTCCAAGTGCCAGGATTGGGGTATATGATCCCTATGTCTAAAAGATCTGTTAGCGTACCACTGTTTGACTTGTTTTACATCTGGTGGGTAGAAGCATGCATTTTTAAGGATCTCTAGCTCAACCTTGTTTATGCTGACTACCTGGGAAACGTAAGTGTAGAGAAGAAATAAATACTCCCATTAGACTTTTTTAACCAGTTTAATTGTATATTTTTAAAAGACATGATCTGCTTCAGCCATTATAAACTGCAATTTGTCAGTCACAAGAGTTCTGCAGAATTTGAGTTTGCAGAATCACAGCTGGCAGAAGGCTCAGTGTTACCATAGCAGTTGCATAAAGAACATGGCTGACCTGGAGAAGTAAATTGTTGGTTGAGAGTTTCTGTCAAAGGAATAGAATTAGTTGCTGCCATCAACATTGAAAACCATGGGTTCCAAAAGGACATTAAAGTAGTAAACTGAGCATTCATGAACGCAAAGTCCTGGTAAGTTGAAGGTAAACACTGGAGTCCCATTGAGGGTTCAAGCCCTGTTTCTGAAGTCAGAGGAAAATATGGACAAATTAAGCTGGTGGCATTAGTATCCATGCGTGGATTTCTTTGCTGGTTATAAATACCATTTTGAATAGCGTTTTCAGTTCCATTTTCCAAAGGCCATGGTGTAGAGACGGGGTAGGAATGGTTCATTTTGCCATTCTCTGCATTTATTGAATTCTTTTGTAGATTGTTATGCATTGTTTCTTTTAGACAAGGTGTTTGCAAATCATTTGGCTGAATTGAATCTTGAAAGGAAATATGTTTCTTTGGAGCGGCTGGCTTTCTCCTCTTCAAATTAGGACTGATGGGATTTGGCTGTTCATTACTTTTGATGCCAACTCTTCTCTTCATTCTCTGAATGAGAAAGGGGCATCCTCTTCTAAAATATGGATTGTGGTACAACTGGAACAAAATCCCAAACATTTTTTAAATTTAACATGTAACAATAAGGTTCAGAATGTTTTAACTTGTGAAACAAACATAAGATACCTTGCCATAAAAAAATGTGGTGCCTATTGTCTGCATGCTGTGAACTGTCATACTAAACCTCAGGGTACGTCTACACTACCCGCCGGATTGGTGGGTAGTGATCGATCTATCCCCGATCACTCTGCCGTCGACTCCTGTACTCCACCGAGGCGAGAGCACTTGCTATCTGGTCACCCTACTTAGGTCAATCCCCCCCAGTGTAGACCAGGGCTCAGATTCTCTCTAGTAATAAAAAGCTATCTGGTTCTGTGTCCCCTAGTCAGACAAAACTCCCATTTAAATTAATAGGAGTTTTGCCTAAGTATAAAACATAGGATCTGGGTATGGTGTTACCACTTTGTAAGATGTGAAATATTTTTCCAAATTTCATAGCTGAATGTCTTTTTTTTTTTTTTAATTTAAGTGAAATCATAGTAACTGGAGAAGGAAAAGACCTAAAATGCATGTAGTCTATCAGTCTGAGGCAATGGTGTGTTGTTCTCTACAATACTTTTTCTAGAGCTTTGCCTAATCTCGTTTTAAGTGTCCCAAGCTATAGGGTTTTCACCATTCTCCATACTCTAACAGGGCTTGCTATCACTAAATTCTTCCTGATACTCAGCCTATTACTCTTAATTATACACCACAAGTAATTTATTGCCAATTTTGGGGTTTATATATTTATATTTCTTGATATCTTTTCCCTATGATACACACACTCATTTCAAAAACTATACTGTTTGACTTTAAGGTTTCCTTACATGCCAGCCACGTCAGCCTTTCATAGTACATAGATAGATGATAATTTAAACATTGTCTTTTGATTTTGCTGTATACAATTAATGTAGCTAGAACCCTGTGATCTATACTATTTTGAAGATTTTTAAATCACTTCATATTTAGCAGTGTAATCGGAAGACACTTGGGGCCAGATCCTCAACACTACTCCAGCAGCACAAAGCAGCTATAAATTCTACTTAAAGGGACCCGAGGAGTTCCCTGACTAAGGCCTGGTCTACGCTAAGACTTTTACATTGGTATAGCGACACCTCTCGGGGGTGTGAAAAATCCACACCCTCTGAGAGACGTAGCTATAGCCACCAAACCCCTGGTGTAGACAGTGCTAGGTTGACAGACCTAGCTACCCTTTCTCAGGGAGGTGAATTACCTACGCTGCCGAGAACCGCTCCCATTGGCATTGACAGTATGTAATCTGAAGCACTACAGCAGTGCAGCTGTGCCACCATAGCAGTTTAAGTGTACACAAGCCCTAAGTGAAGCTGCTGAAGTGGTTCCAATGCCACTGTGTACAACCCCTTTTCCTCCAGAGGCACAAGGGGTATAGCTTGGGGAAAGGGTCTGGCCCTTGTCACAGATCCTAGTGCGCGCCCCTTCCTGGCCGTCCACTAGGATTGCTGTGAGAGGAATCCAAGTCTCTGTGCTCTGAATTCCCAAGGAGTGAACCTCAGGGTCCCTATGCACACATTAGGGTGCAGACCTTCCTTCCAAGTGCTGGAATTTGCTGTCCAGCTGCCTACTCCCTCTCTGCACAGTGCTGACCCTTCAGACACCCCAGTATTTAAACACATTCCTCTCCCAGAACTCCACCCCAAAAAATGTGACGCTTCTGGTTCAGTTTAACTCCCACAGGCCCAGGTAGTAGTTGTGAAGCAGTTAATGCCCACATTTTGTTCAGTCTATCAACTTAATACTCTTTACTTAACAGATAAAGCACACGAGAGTACAGGTCATATAAAACATCCTAAATGCAATATTCCTCACTAGTTTATCCTTCCCTTGCGAGATCATATGTGCTCCCACAGACAGGAAAGCTCCCCCGCCCCCTTACCTAACCTACCCTGCTCCTGCAGGTTGCATCAATCTCCATCATCTTAATCTGGTGGAAAATGGCTCTCTTTCCCCAGCTACCCCCATGAGTCCCTTTATAGACTTCTGCTTGGATCACCTGCTTCTTTTGTTCTGTCTTCCTAAATCCCCTTCCCTTCAGACAAGAGGAGGAAGCGTCATCTTCTAGGAAGAGCAAACCTATTGTCCCAACAGACAATTGTTGAGTGCTGGTCATTCACCATTGCTCTGGCCTGGCAGAGACATGACATAACCCTGTTCACCCCAGGGGATCCACATCCATAGAGGCTTTCTATGACACAGTAATTTCATGATACAATTTAATAAAACCATCCAAAATTCATAAGGGGTACAGACAGAACACCCAACTCATCACAGCCCATGTGTCCCTGTGCCCCAGTCATCCCAGGTTTTTGGAACAGCTCCTTGCAGTTATGGGCAATTTGTGTAATATACAGCATCCTTCATTCTGCTCTATATTATGTCATGTGACTCACCTGGTATCTGCCTGCTCAAAAATTGGGGCATGTGACGGGGCGGGACTCACCCAGCGGTGCCTCCTGCCGGTTCTCCAGGGAATTAGCTCTTTCCAGCCTGGAGTGCTCTCTGCTGGTTGCAGTCCCGCTCACAGCTGGCCCCCGTGCCCCTCCCAGACCCCGGTGCCCTTTTATCTGGGGGGCTGCCCTCTGGCAATACCCCAGAGATCTGGGTCTCCCCTCCCAGGGGAACCCCCACCCTCCAACCCCACCTTGCCTCAGCCTATGGGCTACTGCCAGTTATCATCAAGCCCCATTCACTGAGGCAGACTGCAGTGTAAAAGCCAGTCATCATAGGCAAGAGAGGTTTGGACCTGCTGCCTTTACCTAGCCCCAGTACTTCCGTGGGCCTTGGACAAGGCCCTGCAGCCTGGGGAGTTGCCGGCCTGGAGCTCCCCAGCTCCTCTGGCCTTCCCCAGCCCTGCTTCACTCCGGTACCCTTAGGCTCCCCAGGCAGCTAGGCCCATCTCCCTCCTCAGCTAGGAGATTGCCTCCAGCTCCTGGCTTCACTGGCCTTCGTAGGGCCAACTACAGTCTGATTGTGGCATGGCCCAGCTGCAGCTACTTCCCCAATCAGCCGTCCCCAGCCACAGCCCTCTCCGGCCTGAGGGAGGTGCTCACCTCGCTACAGGGCAGAACAAAGATAACTTAAAGCCATATTTATACCCCACCTTCTCCTGAGCTATGCCAAGGGCACAAAGGCTGAGACTCAAGGATGTGTCCCTTTATGTAAATCAAGGAAATTATTTAAAACATAGATTTCTACCACTTTACCAGTATTCTTGCTCTGGTTCTGTTTTTCTCTGCTTGAAAATGAGGCAAAGTGATATTTTTACGTATTTTACTGAATCCATAGAGGTTCAGTTGTCGAATGAAGCTTTTCATGCTATCAGTATCAAAAATCCTTAAGATGCCTCTTCGGTCTAAGATTTCTCTCTGAAAGCAGATTTCATCTATCATGACACAATCTCCATGATCATTCCAACTAATAGACTTGAACTCATCACTTTCTACTATCTTCCACAGTTTTTTGGGAAAGGAGAGAGAAAGAAGTACATTTATCTCGCCTGTTTCTACTTTACTTTGGTTACAGCTACGGCAATGCAGTTTTTTGGAGAAGCTGGCATCTTCTTGCACTTCATAAGCATGTTCTTCCAAAATGTCCTTTACAGGTAAATCTCCTGGTATGTTCTGGTCCAGCATTAAAGAAACAGATGAAAGCTTTTTATCTGATTTTTCAGGACTGAAGGTTTTTTTGTCAGTGGATATTAGCGCTACTGCCATATCAAACATAACTTTAAATTTGTCTTCTTTTTCTGAAGTGTTTGTAGCCATGAATCTAGATGGAGTAAGTTAAACCTGGAAATGTAATGTTGTACTCAGTCCAGGATAGTTCTAAACACATGATAAATACTTGGTTACAGTGTAGGGTGAAGTTCTAGAATGTTGCAATAGTGAAGTGACACCATGGCTGTGACCTATACGGTTTTTGTTACTCTAGTGATGTCATAAATTCTAGGTATGGTGGCAGGATAAATTATTTACGCATGTATAAAATATACAGGGCCAAACTGGTTGTTATTTCTTCAGTATTATACAAAAATTAAGAGGGCACCTATCCAGGGCTCTAGGAAATCCTGCCATAAATTACACAAAGAATAAAATTAAACAGCCTGCCAACTCCCACTTCCCCCACAGATCCACACTCCATCACAGCCCCCTTGTCTGCTGCAGCAGTCTGAAAGCTTGCCTTGTAGTGTTCCCTGAAGGCCCATAAACCAGGCCTATTTTGAATCTGATGGGGAGCTACTTCCCGAACAGAAAGCACCTCCGGAGAACACTGTACTGCCAGCCTCTTCTCTGTTAAACTGGGGAGGATCCTCCTCGAGTGTTTCCTCAAATCCAATCTCGGGCAGCCTGGCCACATTTAGAAGTGGTATAAATTACTATAAATTAGACATCCTTAGACACAGGGATTTGGAGCAATCAAATTTTTGAATTGTTCTGCTTCAGCTCCGGGCATAAACCTACTGCTCCACGCTCCAGCTCTGGGCTCCGCTCCAAAGCCCTGTTTAGCTATGTGTAACTTGTGTGTGTTTGTACTGTGCACAAAATATATAGCACTACAATATATATGGGACTAAACCAAAACCTCCAGTTACAAACATACCTGAATTTTAGTGAGATTCAGATCTGTGTGTGAAATTCGCTACTTGCCTTATCTCTGCAACGGGCCTAGCCAAAATCTTCAATAAACACTCCCCTAAACATAGAAAAGTTTGGATCCAAACTTGTCAGCTTGGGACCATGACTAACAGCTATGTTCTTGTTCACATAAGATGTATTCTCCAAACAGATTAGCCAATAGTCATTCTTAGCATATACAGGAATTTTTCTAAAAGATAAATAAACTATTGTTGTCTCTGATTTTCAGTTATCTGTCTTATAGATTGGCAGCTCTGTTTGAAATAATATTGAGAATTACTTAAATTCAGTATATTTTGGCTCAAATTTTCTAGGTTTAAAATGATATTCACTGGTAACAGTGAAAATTGGATCTACTGGTAATTATTAGTTTATGCCAAAAAATCCAAATATTTTTCATATCACTTCTGGTTCCTATGGGGTCAGTTTTGAACAATTCCTAGTCAATTTCTTATTTGAGCACAAGTTACGGGTGACTGCGACAATAAGTGTGACAATTATAAAAATGGTGCTGCTTCATATTTATTTGCTAAATAATACAATTGGCTCGTATTAATAATCATGGGGGAAAGAGATTCCTCTCTTCTCCTGTGCCCTAACCAAGGTTATAAAATTCAGCAATGAATTAAGCATGCTAATACAATCAGCCCAATAATTAAATAGGTTAACGGTAGTATTAAATAGCATTACCATTGTCTATGAGCCTCTGCCCAAAGATGATTATTTTAAGTGTGGATTTATACTGCATAAGAAAGGCCACCGTTGTTAAATGGTCCATTTTTAAATTTCACTAGAAATCATTAAAATCCAGGCCACATAGACGTGTCGATAGTCCATTAGTGCTACTGACCTCTTATTCAATACTCACCTCTGATGATGTTTGCGCTTTTAGAAGGTAGTTCACCTGTGCGACGGAATGAGATGTATAGCACATCTCCATGTCTGGCAGCCAATGGTCACAGCTCAGGTTTTTTATAGCACTTTGAATCTAAGGTCTGACTATCCTTTGTTGTTCAGTGCATATATTGTTTTTCTTCCTATAGGATTTACAAAATCTTTCATTAACAGAGCTGCACAGCATATTTAATTATCTGTTTATTACAGCTTTTGAACAGTACCAAGCCATAATCCATTGGTTTTATTGTGTATTGTTTCTCAAAGGAGCTCAATGTGTTTTACAAACATTATTAATTAAGCCTTCCATCACCACTGTGAGGTAGATATTATTATTCCTATTTTACTAATGTGAATATTAAGGTAGAGCAAGGCTTAGAGACTTTTCAAGGTTACACAGCAAGCCAGTGACAGAGTTAGAAATAGAACCCAGGAATTGTGATTCTCAGTGTTTTACTCTAAACAATAGACCACACAGCCTTTAATCATCTCTTTATGTAATGAATCATAAACTGGTCTACATGGTGAGCCAGGTTTGGGGAAATGTTATCCAGGCTAATTAGATGCTCAAGACAATAGAGTGGTCACCATTAAAAAGTCACTACTTGTAAGCAGTAACCACACATGCTTATATAATATGGCAAAGCTTTCTTTTACTTAGGATAGGAAATACCTATCCTGTAGGTTTGTTGGAAATGATGATGAAATGCATGGCTGAAGAAACTCTGACATTACTACTGAACCACAAAAAAGCAAAATATGTTGCTGATTGTATGAAAACTGTACAATTAAAAGGATTTAAAGGGGGCACTCTTTGGCTTTGGCATCATTCAAAGGTAACGCATTGCCCCAGTACATTTCAATGAAAGGTGCATGAGGCTCCTCTCCGTAGGTGGTGTTTTTCTTTGACTGCCAGTAGTAACAGGCCCACCTTCAGAATATTGTGTTTAAAAGGTAAATCATAGAACAAGAGGGAGAGAAAAAAAGCAGCAAAGAATAAGAAGAAACCACAGAAAATTACTTTCTGGACATTTAATTTTTCAGCAGTATCCCAAATGACATAATAAAATGGAAATGTGTTAAAATTATTTAGTGCATATGTCACTAACATTTGTTTTTCCCCTTGCAACCAAAGTTCTTACTGCAAATTTGGTTTTGAGGCTCTCCAGCTTCCAAGGCAGCAAAAGCATTGGCAGTAAACATAACGTGGGGATGCCCTATGTTGATGAGGGACATCTCCGGGCATAGAAACGGCAGAAAGAGATGGCATCATAGGCATGGAAAACCATGGATGAGAGAATGGCAATCTGGCAATCTGGTAGGCATTCAGAGCTGTTAAATCTAGGTGAGCACATTGACAAATAGAAAGCCTGGTTGTGGGTTCTAATCTTGGCATGGGATTTGGAGTCAAGGGGTGATGATAACTTAATGCAGCAATTCTTGAATCCATACCATAGCGGATTTCTGGAGTAAAACTGGCATGTTTGTATGGATGAAAATGACACATCTTGTTCTTCTTGATTTCGCAATCAACTGTATTTTGTTCTTGTGACCTTTGTCCTGTCAAGGCCATGGGGTGATATTTTAATTCACGGCTGTTAGACCCCCTTATCTGAGAAGGTCCAGGAAAGAGGATGGAATGTTTGTTTGAATGGTCACAATATCTGTTCTTCGTGGCTTCAAAGTGTGTGGTTTTCTGTTCTTGTGAACTTTTCCCCCTCATGATGGCTGAGTGAGTTTTTAATTCGCTGATGCTTGCTTTCAGTTCTTGAGGTAAAAGCTTTTGTGCACAGTTCTGTAGAAAATGGGATGGCAAATCCGTTTGCTGGCCACCACCGTAGCATGCTGAGGTACATTCCTGAGCATCTGGCATTCCCACAGCTTTTGTGTCAGTGCTGTTACCCTCCTGCTCCAGGGTAAAACTTGTAGGTTTAGTGTTTCTTTTCATTATTAACAACTGAATAAAGACTCTTGATTCTTGATAATACAACTGTAACAGAAGAAACATTATTTTAAAGTATATCAATTCCAAAATAGCTGTGTGTGCATGTGCAGCATTGCGTTTGGAAAGTACTCTCCCTTTTCAAGTTGCATTCTCAGCATTATTTTTATAGGCCAAAATCTGCCATAAAATCTACCCTGTGCACTTGGGTTTCGGTTTTCATTTATGTAAATGACACTTGAATTAGCCTCTGCTGCTTATCTTCAATATGAATTATTTCTCCCATTGTCCTAAAAAAGAACTTGAAAAATCCATTCACCCCTGCCTCAGGGAAGCTTTTCCTGGCAAATGAGAGGACTTACATTATCAGTGTATGCATTTTTAGCTTTCTGATTTGTATCTTAAGTGTCTACCTTTACTGTTGCAAGAATAGTCTTTCAGTGGTAAACACAGTGTGAACTGATGCAGTGTCATCTTCCTAACTCTGCTGCCAG
This sequence comes from Macrochelys suwanniensis, assembly GCA_033296515.1. Classification (NCBI taxonomy): domain Eukaryota; kingdom Metazoa; phylum Chordata; order Testudines; family Chelydridae; genus Macrochelys; species Macrochelys suwanniensis. The sequence goes on from CM065783.1 coordinate 93,754,400, forward strand.
ACATTGTGATTGCCTTGATTTCTACCTCTAGTCTTGTCAAGCAGAAGAAAATTAACAGGTCTGATCAGTTTCACTGCTGCTGTTCCCACAGTAGAACTGTGGAGACTCATGTCAGTTTCTTGCTGCTGCTTGGGAAAGCTCTGAGTAGCAGCAGAGGCAGGTACTGAAGTTATTCAAGGAGGAAGAGGACCCCCAGAATGGAACCTGGGGAAGAGTGGAGTAGCAGAGACCACTTCTTGCCTTCATGCGCCCTCCTGGTAGTTAGGAAGTAGACTGGAGGTACAGTAGAGTAGGAGAGATCCTAGCAGGAACCAGGATGGACTCTGCGTGTGAATTAGAAGCACAGACATTCCCCTTCTCTGACCCCACCAGAAGCTTGGACGCTTTGGAGGAAGTAGATTTGAAAACACCCTCCCCTCTTGCAGAAATCTGCAAGTTTTGGGGAAGGGAGTAGATAATGGAGAATGATCTTCCCCCATTATGGTAGCCAATAATTTTGGGAGATGGAACTAAGTAGGAGACCCTACCTCTCCTTTACAGCAGTCAGGAGGCACCAATGCAGAAGAAACAGAAAGCCCCTTCTCCCTTCCAGCAGTTTGTGGGGACTGGATTTTCAAGTTTATCAGACAGCTGCAGAGCTTGGTATAAAAGACTGTAAGGTGCTGAATGCTGTCAACACCCATTTAAATCCATGGGAGATGCGTAGCACCCAGGACCTCCCAGGCTTGGGCTCAGAAATAGCAGACACTTAGGGAAAAAAACCATAGGTTTTTTTTTTTAAACTAGGAAATCAGATCAAAAACATCATATAGTGCAGAGGTATCCTCTTTACCTTCCAGAAATTTAGCCAAATTCCGCACACTTTGGTCCTTACAAGTAATTCAGATTCGGTTGGTTAGTAAAACTTTGTACATAAAGTATTTCAGAGAGAATTTTCTGACCCACTAAAACAAAAATACTCAGCAGGACCAACATTTATTCCAGCACCATTCCATCAAGCTATCACCCATCATTTTAATTTTTCAGAGACTTTTAAAAGTGAAGTGGAAGAAAATAAGGTTACTTTAACAGCTATTTTACACTGAAGTTACAATCCAAACGCCAAATACTAAGGACTTACAATAGTAGACACTGATATTTTTAATTTAAATTGTTCAAATATTTTTCTTAGTAGAAATAATTTTCTCACCTGCTTTTGAGTAATATCAGACTATATATTGGTCTTTCATAGATCATTTCAGAAAGTTAAACGCCCATGACAGTATACAACAATTTGTATACGCATTCATGAACATCACAGTAGTGAATGTGTAACATTGGCATTACATCATAATAGGATCCCTTTCAGAAAATATAGCATCATAATGAGAAAATGAACACAATTGCTGATATCAAGGATAAACATAACATCTATTTTGATATGAAATAAATTATGCTAAATGGCTGAGATTAGTAATGGGTTATTGAAGATTTCCTCTCCATGTAGCTGGCTCAAATCCCCAGATAGCTGATAGTGACTCAAAATGTTTTCCTTTTAATGGCCATTCAGTGAGTTTGGCTGTCTTAGTCCAGCTGTCAGGTTACCACATCACAAAAACTAGCACTCTTATTTTCTGTTTTGTCAAGGATTGGCTCAAGTGTGGAGTCTGAACTGCCCTCTTTCATTGACACAGTTTGCCCAGACGAAGGTCGCAGTACATTGGTAGGACAGTGTAGGAAGGCTTGTACCGCTTCTGCTTGGGCTATAATGTTCTGTGTCTAAAGAGGACAGTTTCTTCTGGTCTCCTTCAGTAAGACCTCAAGAAAAATGTTTGAAAACCATTTCTTAAAAATAATTTTCCAGTAGAAATACTGTTTAACTGGCAACAAGAGGGTCCATGAACCATTTTAACCTAAATACTACCTGTTTAATATTGGAAACCTTAATAGTTGTCTGCTTTCCATGCAGAACACTGAATCGGGTGTGCCAGAGGCAAAAAACTAACCTCAGGTGGGGCCAAGCATACATATGGATATCTAAGAGGATCCAGCTGGCAGATAGAGAAGGCGTGACATTTTTAGAAGTGTCAAAGCCCATTTTAACCTTCAGATCATAGATACGGTCGGGAGGCACTATGTCCGCACAAAGGGCGGAGATTCAAAGACAATAAAGTGAGTATGCTAGTCTGCAGAAAGTGATGGTTCTTAAAGGAGATGTTCTTGAGGGTAAGCAATGCCAAATTACGCTCATATATAGTACTTCATTGGATGGTACCACATCTTGAAACTTGTGACCATTATAGCATCAATTGATGCCAACATTCCCTGGCCATCCTCATCATACTAGAAATTCCCCCAGTAGACAGGGAAACCCACCTATAACTTCTTGTACAAGGACAATCAAAGATCTCTTAATTTTGTGTTCTTTGAAGGTGTAGCAGGTGCATCTACACTAGCACACTACACATCTGTTGTTCAGCAAAAGTTTACCTGCACCAAGGCTACCAACACAGTAGACTAGGCCTAGACATTTTTACTGTCACATCATCTAGCCTTATCCAGCTAGTAAAAACACCAATTCAGCTGCGCCTTCTGAGGTCTAATCCACAGGGCAGAAGAACTTTTTAGGATGAACCTCATCAGACTTGAGAATGCATTTTATGTTTTGGGAAAAAAGCAGGTAGAGATTCGAAAAAGATTTACTTAGCTATGTGCTGTACAAAAGTCCTAGCCAATAACTGCATTCTTTTAAAGACACTGTGGATTGCTTATGTACAATGTTTTTGGTGCCTCCTGAAGAGGAGTCCTACAGTAGTAATTCCAGCAGGCATCTATCTGTGACTGGAAGCTGCTTGATTTAGGATTTAATGAACCACGCTGTTTCTGCATGTTTCAATTCTCTATAAAATTGCAATACATTTCACACTTCTGAATTTCATGATAGTTTTTTCATTTTATTTAATATAAGATGTAAATATTGGGAGCTGACTACAGCAGACTTCCATGAAGCTAAACATGCAGAACAGTGCACAGTTGGGTACGGATACACTATTAAGGGCACAACATTTTATCCAGCTTGTACCTGCTCTTCAAAACACTGAAGACTTCATTCACAGAATATTTATTACATTTTACAACTAATAGGCAATGCTTTTCATTGCACATCCAGGGATGCAATCCTGCACATTTACTGTAGGCAGTGCAGCTACTGAAACCAGTAGGTTTTGTCTCAGAAAGGACTGCACACTTTAGCTCCAGATGAATTGGATTTGATGTAGGTTTTAATAAATGTTCCTGAGAAGTGCATAAATACCAGGGGGATGGGTGCTATAGAAAACCCTCAAGGAGATATATGAAAAGAATCATTTTAATTCCATGTGTCATGTTAATTATGCAGAAGGATCATTGTTAAGCAATTCAATGCATGTCCAACCTGAACCCTACTTTCTTACAGGGTAGTGAAGAGAACTACTAACCCTCAGCTCAAATAATTATTCCACTCTACTTTTTAAAATATATCATTTAATAAATATTCCTTAAATATTTTAACTGTCCTCTATTTTGTTTCCTTTCTCGTATCACTTGTAGCCCAATCCTCCACCCCTGAATTCAATGGAAGCTTTACTTCTGACTTCACTGGGCACAGGATCTGCCCCTTGGTCACAATGTATGCAGGACTCTAATAATTACCATCCCGTAGCTCATAACCACACCAAGATCAAAGAAATTCACATTTTTTGGAACTTCAAATATTTAACTTCAAAGTTTATCATCAAAGTAACCCTCAATTGCAGCATCTTTTCAAAATTATGAGTGAAAGGGATCCAAGTTGGTAAAATAATTCCTAAACCTTGTCCCCTCCCCCTTTTCTGTCTTTCCTTTTTAATAAGCCCTAACCTGCATCTTGCTGAAAATGAATGAAACCAATCTCTTTTAGTTTTGGTCTGTTGATTTTATAGATCTCTTATCCTAGACCTGACTTAAGAGATCTTTCAATGAACATACCAGACACTGTAGTAATATGTTCTTACCATTAATTTATGAATTTGTAATCTTATTTTTTATGACAGCTAAGATGAATCACTGTGGGTCATCCACCTCAGCATGCGTTACAAACCTGCTCTCCCAAAAGATGAAGATCACTGTACCATGCGAGTAGGAAGGGTAGCAGGAGATAAGTGTTTAAACAAAATATCTAGGTCAAACCCTGCTCTGCAAACTAAGCCTTAGTAAATGGCCTGGCAGAAGTGTATTCCTTCAGGCATAGAGCTGCATGCTGCACCTATCACCTCTAGAAGAGAAAAGAGGCTCAGTCCTCTTGCATTAACTCCCCCTAGCTTAGCCCCACCACAGCCCTTCAGCCTGCAGAGACAAAGAAGTGGTGGTGGTGGGGAGTAGAAGTTATCTTTGGAAGGAACATGGCCAGCCCCAATGTAATTCAAACATTACACTGCTCTTATTCTCTATCCCTAAATTTGTTAACTACTACAAATCGTTAAAGCTGACCAATTACTTCTACTGAACTCATTCTTCCCTGCTGAAAATAAAATAAGTCTGGGTCTATTTTATATAAATAGGACAGGAAAACTGGAAAAAGACATTTATTCTTCAGCCACTTTCGTTGCAGATTTGTCAGTGACTTTCTCCCCCGCAGAATGAAATGTTAAAGTCCTTTGCTCTATCGATGGTATCCTGAATATTCAGTAGGCTTTGGTCCAACGCCTTTGGCAGCAGGTGCATTGTTTGAAGTGCAGTTGCAATTAGGGCAGTGATGGTATGATGGAATTCGGTGATGAGATGATCTCGACATTGAAATGGCAGAGGCTGCTGCAATCATAGGCATTGAGAACCATGGGTTACAAAATGGCAGCAAACTAGCCCAATGAGCCTGCATAGCTGATAAGTCTGGATACATGGTTGGGAAGGCAGGAAGCCCCATCACTGGTCCAAAAGGACTATTTGATACAGGAGGTATGACATGATACAAAGAAGTCGCGGATGTAGTTGTAGTGGAATCTATATCATGGGTGCTGACTCGAGTATGACTGTTATTTTGGGGTAAATGGAATGGAGCCAGCTGATTCAACTTCTCACTTTCTTCTGCTGTCGCATGTTCCGATGGCCTCAGTGAAGCTGCTGGTGAAGAAGCATAGCCACTTCTGATTCGAGCAGTTGCTCTGGCAAGACCCTTATTTACTGGAGGCTTTCTTAGTGCACATGTTTGCGTGTTTTCCTTTGGAGCAGTTGCAACAAGGTCATTATCCTCCATGGAAGAAGCAGTGCCGAAGGCAGTCTGAACAGCTGAGCTTCTTCCCTCACTCTTTAGGCAGTTTTCACTAAATTCCTCATCTAATGAGAAAGCAACAGGTGGTGTATTTTTGATGCCAACTCTTCTCTTACACCTTACAAGGAGGTGGGGAGAGCCTCTCTTAAAATTCGGGTTATGGTAGAACTGTAACTAAATAAAGCAAGTGAAAAGATTTAATCACCTCTGTGAGGATTAAAAAAAAGCAAGAGTCAAGTGCACATTCTGGCTACGATTTTGCCTACATAAAACAGTCAAACATTAACATTGAAGGGACACTGGCAGGTACTTTAGGTCCTAATTTTAGTCTGTGAAGGTTGATGAAACAGACAGAAGCATTCTCATAACATTTAAAATCAGGGATCCATCCTTGAATTTAAACATTCTCCTGCAGCATTGTGTTTAACCCTTAAACTGGGAAATGGATACGAATAGCTTAGCTTCATGGTAGAAGCCAGATAAAGTGCAAACAGCAAACACGGCAGAAATGGTGAAATGTAAATTTGACATTTAAAGGTATTCTTAGGAACACAGGCAAGGACATTTTTAAGTAATATTTTTAATGGATTATGTCCCTTTAACGGGTCTAGTATCAAAACAGTTTAAACAATAAGGATGGATATTACCTAATGGTAGGAGGTTTTCAAAAGCACTTAAGTGATTTAGGAGTACAAGTCCCATTGACATTTAGTAATTTAAATGAAGGCCATAAGGGTTCAGTCAGTAGTACATGGGCCATATCCACCTTTCTAGCATTCAGCAAATGTCAGGAGGGAAAGAAAGCAGTTCAGATCTAGCACCAGGAGGAAGCCAGTAACCAGGGAAGAGAGAGGAGTAGAGGGGGAGGATCTGTCTCTGTTTCACTGGCTCAGGCGAGTAGGAAAAAGCCATACTGAAATGGTCACTTCAGGGCAAAAACCAGTAATCAAATTTAATTCTTATTGTTCATGAGAATACCTTGAGAAATTATGGCTGTCAGAATATCCTTCACAACCCTCATTCCTAGATTCTCTTCATAACAAGCATAAACAAAAACTTTCATTTGCACATGCAAAAAACTTATTTAACATATTTCAAAAGTAAAAGCATCTTTAGCTTTGAGAAATTATATTGACATTTTACCTTGCTAAAGGCAGATGCTGCTTTTTCTTCTGCTAGAAATTCAGCTAGCGAGGCAGACCTTTGAAAATCTTGTCGCATTTTGCTAAAGCCATAGAGATTAAGCTGGCGAATGAAACTTTTCATGCAATCAGTTTCAAAAATTCGCAGAGGTCCTCTCCTTTCCAGCACCTCTTTTTTAAAGAGCTCTTCATCAATCACTACGCAATTTCCATCATCATCCCACCAAAGTGACTTAAATTGATCACTTTCAACAATTTTCCATAGTTTCTTTGGAAAGGTGAGGGATAAAAAATCATTGTCTTCAGTGGAACTATCATCAGAGATCAGACGTGGTCTTTTTACCCAGGGTCCATCACTCAAAGCTTGAAAAGCATTTTCTTCTATTATAGACCTCAAGGCAGAGTCACCAGTTGCTGTTTTATCACACAGTGGAATAGCAGAAGAAATTGAGACAGCAGAATCAACCATTTCATCCTGAGCTGAAACATGTGGAGTTTCTGCTATAGAAAGGTCCATCTCCAATCCTCCTTTCTCGCTTTGACCTTTTTCAGCTGTAGTCATGTATGCTATTAGTTGTGCTTCATGCTCCTTGACAGAGGTATATTAAAATGATGCTAGCTTACAGTGAACTTCAATAAAGAGTTCTAGAACATCATAATGATACCTGTGGTGCGTGGCTGTGACATAATAAAACAACTGGTTTCCTAGCAAACTGAGGTAATAATGGCCAGACAAGTTATAGCATTTACAAGAGATTAGATCTAATCTGTAAAAGGTTTGTCTCTTTCTGTAAATAAAGCATGTGCTGACTAGACAAAGAGCCACTGTCCCATCCCCCCAGAGGCAGTGATTCCACAACAGGAAGTTTGTACTGTTGCTATGGTTGAGAATAAAGGGAGAAATGTGATAAGTCTTTCCATTGGGCCTCTTTCACTAGGGCAAGAATTGCCACTGTGTGTGTTCTTGCTGTCAAGACCCTGCCCGCAAGAAAACCAAACCTGAATACCAAGTATTTAAAGTACATAAATTGTATATACAAATTTCAAAATGAGGATTTACAATTCCATTTAGCTGCACCAAAGGAGACAACCTCCAGTGGTCTCTGGCAGAAGCCTTTTTCTGCTCCAAAAACTAGGGAAGGAGGTATGGATAAAAGGCAGCGGGACAGAATCTGAAATTGGCAGAGGTTGGTCATCATTGCCCACCTTTCAAGTGATAACAATTGTATATCAAAAGAACAATCCTGCAAGCACTTGTCACAGGGATAGCAGAGAGAAAAAGGGGAAGAATTGAGGTTTTCTGCTAGACGCTGACTTCCCACTGGTTCTCCCTTCTGGTGACACTGTGAGAATTCAACCTATGCCTTGTCACTGCTGCTCTGTTCCAGTAAGGTAACCCATTGGACAAATGGAAGGCCCTTTTCTCGCTGAATCTCTCAAGGAGGAAGTGTGAGAGCAGAGCATTGTCTCTTAAGTCTAGAGGACAATGATGGTGGGGTATTCATGGGTGAGAAGGCTGCCTCTAAACCCCATTTCTGCTGCAGAAGCGACAAAGGGTCCTGTGGCACCTTATAGACTAACAGAGGTATTGAAGCATAAGCTTTCGTGGGTGAATACCCACTTCTTTGGACGCAAGCAGTGGAAAAAACTGCTTGCATCCGAAGAAGTGGGTATTCACCCACGAAAGCTTATGCTTCAATACCTGTTAGTCTATAAGGTGCCACAGGACCCTTTGTTGCTTCTACAGATCCAGACTAACACGGCTACCCCTCTGATTTCTGCTGCAGTAGAGGAAGAAAGTGGATTATAATGAATTACCTTCCACCATTAAATGCCCTTTACAGGGGGGAAAAAAAGGGCGGGGGGGGGGGGGAATATTGGAATAGGCCACTCTACATCCCATGGAGAGGTGTGGGAGCATTTGCCCCACTAGTACTATCATTACAGTCAAGAGAACAAATATATTTCCTACTTCTGGCACAATTGTGGCTATGGTGGAGAGATGGAATTTCCACATTCCTATAATTCCTGCACCAGTAATTTTTTTCAGAAACACAATACTGATGGATATCAGAGTGTATACTTACCACTCAGCTGTAAGAGCAAACAGAAGCATCTCCTGGCCAAGGAGAACAAGCTACAGTACCATGAATTTCAGATTAATCTCACTGTCCCACAAGTATCCTCAGTAAAGATTTTAAAAAGCCTGTCATCCAAAAAACTCATGACAACGTCAAAACAAACAGAAGCCTTTATAGAGAATTTACTATTTTAAAATGGCATAACTTATTTTGAAGGGTTTAATAATTTAGACTGACTGGTGTTTTACACATGAGACTGGGTAATTTATGCAACAGTACAGTCTTGATATTTATGACAGCTAACCAATAGCTGCAAAATTGATAATCCACAAAGTCTCTGAGCACTGAAAACAAGGTATAGATTTTGCACATAATATAGGAGAAAATAGTTTATTGAACAGCTGAAGTAAGGGGCTAATGATAAATAAATGTTGCTTAACAGAAAAAGTTGACTATGGAACTGGAAAAAGCAACACAAAGTTAACATTTACCCCCAAGTCAGTGCACAGGTTGTGATTATTTACACAATAATTTACATTAAGTCAAATCATGTAAGCTGCTATACATTCTATATAAAACAAAAGCCTTCAAGTCTTGACCGAGAAGTGCAATGCTTCTGTGCCTCTGCAGTTATAGATAGTGTTCATGTCTGAATAGGAAATGACAGGTAAGACATGCCAATACATACTACTATATGCCCCTAACGAACATACAGCAAGAGAGGCCAAGTGTATAGTTAAGACATAAAAGACATCCTCTGTAATAGTCTATGCATTTCATACAGGCTTTTTAAAAAAATACCTTTCATAATATTTATACTGTACAGAACTAGAATTTGAACAGAATATATTACATAGCTAAAATGTTTGTATAAATACTATACAGCCAGGCACATAACCAGTCCACTAGAAAGGTTCACATATTAGACAACCACCTATCTTCATGGACAAAAGATCATCATAACACTAGGAACACAATATTTAGAAGGCTTAAATGAGGTGTAGGAAAATATGAATTTCAGTTACTGGAGGTCATGTTACAGAATATTAGATGTTTTCAATGCCCAGTTCACTACAATTGATGTCCCCATTTGTGTATTGGGAGTAATTTCTCTGGTAATGACTTTATAGGTACATTTTTTTAAAAGATTGTTTCCACCTGTGAACCTTATTATAGCTAGTGTTCCCACTTTGATTTGCTACCATGAGATTTTAAGTAAATATGGAAAGCTCTGAAAGAAATCATTTTTTAAAATCTCCAACATCTACATTACAAGCCACTAATTGACAAATACCTATCCTTAAAGAAATTAGAACAAGGTATGAGATGAAATACATTTGGCTGTTGATTTCCAGTTCCAGTTTTGTTGTTGTCAGTTGTCCACCTTCTAAATTCATCTTAATCGGGCATGTCAATGCTTAACTTGGGAGGTGGAATAACATACTTTCCAGGACTCTGTGTAATGACCACTCCAGTCTTTTTTCGGAACATTGGTGCAATTTTTGGAGGTTCTGGAACAGGTGTTTCTTCCAGTTCTTCATTATCTTCATGATGGAGATCATAGGAAATATTTCCATATTCTCTCAAGAACGGGAAAAGTTCAAGTAGGAATTGACAGAAGTCTTTGCGAATTCCAAACCACCCTGGATAAATAAGTATTTATTAATAATTTCAGTTTACTCCAAAAAGAAAATTGAACTTTAAAACTAAGTACTCTCTCATTTCATTTGATTTAATTATTCAGACCACAATCTTTTATTTAAATAGATATTGATAAGTATTGTTTACAGAAAGTTACTTACAATGTGTAATATACATAATATACTTTAATAGCAATACAAATTCAGGTTATGTCAGCCTGCAGCTATGCCAGCATATATTGAGATGCCATCAGATTTCACAAGCTAAGCAGAGTCAGATCAGCATGTAGATGGAAAGAACATAATGGGAGAACCAAGACACTAACACGTGATGCTGGTGACTCAATAGATGGTGCCCTTCCATTAATTAATAACACAGCATGGTGTACAAGTGTACTGTGCCTGATAAAGCCAAATCTTTCACTTGAAACAAAGCCAACATCCTGACTACTTGCCATTGAAGATCCCATGACGTTCTTCTCAAGAGATGTTAAACTTGGTGACCAGTTGCCATATTTCACCTTGGTAACTGCATTTCAGTTGTGGAATCAAGTACGTTTGTTTGTGAAGCACTTTGGGGTCCATTTGGGATGAATGGGGTTATATCTCCTAACTCATATTAATAAAATAAGATATACAACCCAATGTTAGATCTACAGCATATAGCCTTGTAGGCTGAGCCAGTTCTGTCCTCAGCTACACTGCAACTGCACTGTGGTCACAGCTACAAGTGAAGACTGACTTGGGCCCTCCAATGCTCCACACTCTCCCTCCCAAGTTTGGGATGGCAAATTTAGGATTAAGGGTCAAAAAATGAAATGAGATTGGTTAAAAGTTACATAACTAGCAGAAATACAAAGTTAGAAGTCTGATGCTATTCAAAGTAATCATATATCAGACAGAAGTCTAATTACATTAATTAGGTCTGGGAGAGCAACCTATGCTGGAGATGCCTGGATGAAATAAGCAGCTACAGACATTCAGAATGTACTAGCTGAAAAGAAATTGGTCAATATTTTCGTGATCAAGTCCTCACAAGGCCCTCTTAATGCATATTAGTAGAGAATATGACGCTAAGATATTCCTTATTATAGGGCTAAATGGGTTTAATTATTAGTGGTGGTGCAAAATTATTATTTAAGCACTGACCGTTTCTCAGAATCAATACAAGAATGACTCAAACAGCAGCTGAATATGAAAAAGCTACCTATGATCTAAGAATAGGTTAAAAAAAAGTCAGTGTACATTGCGATTAAAGAGACCAAAACCAAGAGAAGCCAGTTTACAATAATAAATAGCAATACTAACTCTTTCAACTGAAAAGATCCCAAAGGGTTTTTATAGCCTGTACACTCACTGCACCACTAAATAGAGCTACCCTTGTAGTGGAAGTCACAACCAACTGGTACACAGCACAGCAGTGTGTGGTTAAAGGAGAAACAAAACATTGGCTAAGGACACCAGGACAAGTTCATCATCTTACAATAAATGCTATGGGATCTTCAGTGTCCATATCAGAAAAAAAAAAAAAAAAAAAAACCACCCTCTACACCAGGGGTCTCAAACTCAAATGACCATGAGGGCCACATGAGGATTAGTACATTGGCTCGAGGGCTGCATTACTGACACTTCCCCCCGCCGCCCTCAGCCACGCCCCCACTCCATCCCTTCCATGAGGCCCTGCCCCTTCCCCGAAATCCTCACCCCCAACTCTGCCCCCTCCCTGCCCCCAGGGGGTGCAGGAGGGGTGTGGTTGGGGCTCAGCGCAGGGAGTTGGGGTGTGGGGTGCAGGAGGGGTGAGGGGTGCGGCAGGGGGTCAGGGTGCAGGAGGGGTGCGGCAGGGGGCTAAGGGCAGGGGCTCAGGGTGCAGGAGGGGTGCGGGCTCTGGCCCGGCATGCACTGGGGGCAGGTTCTCTGCCTGCCTGCACTGCCCTGCCCCCGCGCTGCTCCGGGAAGAGGCCGGAACCTGGGGGAGATGGGGTACAGGGGTCTGCGTCACTGTTGCGTCCAGGCACCGCCCCCAGCAGCTCCCATTGGCCGCGGTTCCCCATTCCTGGCCAATGGGAGCTTCTGGGGGCAGTGCCTGGACGCAACAGTGACACAGACCCCTGTGCCCCTCCTCCCCCAGGTTCCAGGAGCTTGCCGAAGCGCGCAGGGGCAGGGCGGCCAGGCAGGAACCTGCCCTGCCCCCAGTGCGTGTCGGGTCGGAGCCGCTGTACGTAAACGCTAGGGGGGAGGGGCGGGTGAGCCTTTTGTCTAATCTCTCTCTCTTTTTGGGGGGGCGGGGAATATACATATAGCAGGTAAGTGTTATTTCTTAAAAGGATCGATAAAAAATAGGCTAAAGCCTGGATTAAATATTTGAATTCAACATGAGCTTTTTCCATCTAATACTGCGTATTTCTAGATACTTACAATGATTTCCTCCTTTCTGTCCAAACGTTGTCGCCATTAAAGTTATCAAAGAAAGCCAAAGAGGGACAAAAATGGGTATATATGAGAATGCATTATGTCCATCCAGTCTGTGCACTAGTAGAATCTAATGAAAAAAGTTAAGCAAATGTCAGTTTGATTATAATACACATCCCTGATCTTAAGACATTTACATGCAGGACCCCAATCCTGCAAGTTACTTGTACAAGAATATCCCTCCACTATGCAAAGTCCCACTGATCTCAACTTTAACAAGTTTCCAATGCTAATCTGAATGATGATCTTTTTACTGAAGTAGCAAAAATTCCTATATTTTATTTTTAAATTTCTCCCTCCCCGGCCCAATCCATGTTAAGAGTTAAGATTTTATTCTAAACAAGGAATAGTATCTACACTTTAAGAAGCCTCAGAAGAAGCAGCTGTAGGAAACAGATTCGATAATAAATATAATGGAACATCCAACTTAATTGAGAATCACACACACAAAAGATCACATTTTTGCTTACTTCAAATGTGAGTAATGGAACAACGATTGTCATCCAACTGATGGCCATTGTTATGTGTGTTCTCCTCTGCTCAGCAATAACATCCATTGAACGCAAGAACAGGACAGACCAAACAATGTAATAGAGTACTACCAAACACAGAAAGGACATCAAGATCCACAGAGGAACGCAAACAACCTGAAAAAGAAAAAAAGTTGACTATTTTTCCTCCTAGCGATGAGTTACTCTGTATCAGTTTTGTTTTTTAGAAAATAAAAAAGTAAACATATTAAACCTAAATAGCTGAAAGTAATCTGTTGCAAATCTATAATGCTCTGTAATTAAGATTCTCTCTACTACAAGAAAGCTTCATGAACCATGACCAATGCTAAGTACCATATCAACTTTGTTGGGCTACTAGATAAGCTTCTTAAACCTTTGTCTAGACTGGATCTTTAACACAATTAGTTAAAGCAATTTAAAACCACTTCAAATTAATTCAATTTCAGTAAAATTTAGCTAGACATTATACACGGGGTCAGAGTGTTTAAACAGAGTTTAGAATACACGTACGGTAGGTCCCTTAGCTGAAAATTTCTAAACAAGGTTCTTGTCTCCTTCTGAATTCACTCTTGACTCTAAAGCAAGAGGCGGAGACCTACTACCAGGCTGTTAGCCTGATCTACATTGCATACAAAAAAGAAAGTTATGTCAGTCCTAGCATATGAGACACACAAGGTGGGTGAGGTAATATCTTATATTCCTTGCAACTTTATTTTTTTACATCTACTTAAAAAAAAGTCACATATAAAAAGAGTTTGTCTTTGAAAGCCACTTTTTGGAATTTTAAATCTCAATATATTCTTTTTACATTAACTCTTCCTTGTAACTGGTTTGAAATAGTTTGCAGGAATACTGGCTAAACCAACCAATTATTTACCAGGCAATATTGTTTACATACAAAAGCATTCCCCTATCTCATCACCCATTAACTCCCTGCTCTGTCTTGTGTTCTCTGGGACAGTTTCCCTTTCCTATCCAATTTACAACAACTGATCAGAGATTGTAGTACACTGTCTCACTCTCCCCTGCAGAATGACACAAGCAGTCTCTATCTCCACAGGTTTCCATAGTGAAAACAGCCATTCAGTGAATGATTGCTGGATAGGCAAATCAACAGAAATGAAATCATAGACTTGTTAATGCCATGGCAACAACACTTTAGACAGGTTTTCTACCTAAAAGAATAAAAATGAAACATCAGACTATAGTAGCCAGGCTTTCAGCGGATAGAGACCTAGGTCTGTGCGTAAACACGCACACAAGCTGAACGGGAATTTCAGGCAATCAGATAGCCATTTATGTAAGCCATTTCTCAGGGTTGGGTTTTTTTGCTCAAATGTGTACAGAAACATCCATGGAATAGCATGAGTTGTGTGTGAAGCAGTACCTCTAGCTATTGAAAGTTTGGCACTAAAACTTTATATCTAACAATATACTCCAACAACAGCAAAACTTTAGTGCTGCCTATAATAAGTTAATGCTTTCCAAGAAGTCTTAATTTCTACTTTTTTGTAGTTTAGGGAGGCAATTTATCTAAGTACCAAGGGAACGGAAGTCCCAAATCATGAATTCTATTCCATACTCTATCCATGTACACTTTATAAGTGGTAAACTACTTACCTTCAAAGCATCTTAGTTTATCCTTCTGAAAAAATAAAGGGAAATACTTACCTTGAGGGGCTCAATAAACGTTTAAGACACTTGATTAATATGGTGCTCTGATGCCTTTCGGCACTGGATATCGAAAATATAGTTCTCATTTTTTACTTTGGACATATTAACAGTATTAGTTACTTGTTAAAAACCCACACACTGCACTTACGCTGATAATTTTTTTAATTAAAAGTGTCAATGGGGTTAATGAATAACTATAATTTGTTACTTCCAATTATACATTATAATCACATGCTTCACTTTATTGTGCAATTTGGTAGCAAATAACTTACTTCACTTAAAAGCCTTTTTCTTAGCAGGCCACCATATTCAATGTTTGCATGAAGACTTCAACATTTAGAAACAACCTTAAAATGGAGTAAATGGAATTTACGTACAAGCCATGGCCATCTGATGATCTCGTCTAGTCTGAGTGCAATAAATATGAACTGGAGAATATTGACAGAACACAAAATTTCCAACTACAAATAAAAAAAACAAAAATACATTAGAACCACTTCATAGGACTGTAAAGTAATACACAAGACACCCCAAAAGTTTGAAAGAACAACTTTATGACTCATGATACAGTATAAATGAACACCACTTATATCTACACTAGATGTTATGATTAGTCACGTGTTCCTTCATCCACCCAATCCATTCCTTATTTCAATTATAAGCTAGTTACTGTTTTTTAAACTAACATTTCCATTTCCTTTAGTATCAGAGGGGTATCCGTGTTAGTCTGGATCTGTAGACGTAACGAAGAGTCCTGTGGCACCTTACAGACTAACAGACATATTAGAGCATAAGCTTTCGTGGGTGAATACCCACTTCGTCGGATGCATCTGACGAAGTGGGTATTCACCCACGAAAGCTTATGCTCGAATACGTCTGTTAGTCTGTAAGGTGCCACAGGACTCTTTGTCCTTTCCTTTAGTAGTTGCACTGCAGCATTTAGCTAGTGCAAGACATCCACTGTGTGAATCTAACTAGGAAGAGACCAGTCCAGTTTCACACTCCTGCATGAAATGCAAAAAGACAGTATGAATAATGAAAAGTAGATTACATTTTTAGAAGTTAAAATCAGTTTATTGCAAGATGTGTTAGTTCCACTAAGGACACATTTCCTTTATGTAGCAATATAGGTTAAGTACTAGTTTCATTTAAAAAAAAAAAAAAAAGGATGAAAGCCAATATGCTTTTCAAGTGTCCCATTAACCTCTACTTCATGTCCCCAGCTGAAAAGTAAAAGTTGTACTTTAAAACTAACCCTAAATTACATTGAAAATGTGACACCTTTCTGATTAGCTCAAAAAGGATCAAATAATGAAATACCATCTAACTTGGCAGAATTCCATTTCCCAAAGTTCCTGGGCCAACCGCAAATAGGTAAGGAGGTTGGTTAAGGGATCAGAGAGAAATTTACTCTTTGAAAATGGCTAACTGAAGCCAGTGAATTTAAATAAATTTTTCTATTTTAATTGCCAATATCTAAGGGGATTTGGAGACTGGAAAATATTTTCCAGAGGTCAGACAGTATGTGCTACTTCATACTGGCTCAGTTATTTTAGTGGGCATTCTGCATAATCTATGACCTCTAAGTCACAAGTGTGACACTCTGTATCTTTAAGCAAAGAACCAAGTCTCCACTAGCCACGCAAAGGTAACATTTTATTAAAAGTCTTGCAGACCGGATTTCAAGTAACTATGTACTAGAACTCCACAACCGAGTAGAAAAACAAGTGGACACAGGGCAAGAAGAAAAGTTACAGTACAGACTTCTGTGACAGAGGTTTTGTAATTAGGTTAACATGCACCACTTGCCAAATTCACCTGAATGTTTGGAGATGCCAGTGTCAAATTTAAAGCATTCCTATGTGCCTTAGATAAACAGTATTTTAAAAATCACTGAAGCACAACATATAGCAGAAAACTTCCCCAGCCCACCATGCATACACAAGGGCTTATCGAGTAGTGGCCACCTGTGTCAAGGCATAATCAGTTTCATAGTGGGATCAAGCAGACTGAAAATATTTACTTTAAAATGAAGCAGCTATTCAATTAAATGACAGCTAAACAACTGCCTCAGTTACATTACTTCAACCAGCATAGTACATATTTGTGCACTAGGACATGCTGGATGTTAACAGTATATGAAAAGCTTGAGCTACAGAGTGGAGAACAAAAGAAGTAAAACCCTCCCGAGGACAAGGAAAGACAAACCAAGACAGCGTGAGAATAAAGGAGATAAAGTAGTGGAAAAGTAAATTGGGCAGTGGAGTTTTGTAACTTATTCTATTTGGGAGATAGTGGAGAACTTTTAGGGGTGAGTAGATTCCAATTTTTCTCCACCAATATTTATCAGCTGTGCACCCATCCTGCAAATCAAGTGGTAATCAAGCATCCAACGGAAGATGACTACTTTTATGCAAATTTTACATTAAGGTACACTAAAAATAGAATTCTACAGAATGAAGTTCTATTTGTAAATATTTTTAAATTTGCGGTTTTCAAGGGATCTAAAAATTAGTCCACCAGTTAGCTAGAAGGTCACTTTCCTTTCTCTACTTTTCCAGAAAATGGTAAATTCAGTATATCCTAACATTCAAAAATGCTCTGTTGAGATAAGTAGTCAAGCCATCTAAAAAGGTGAGGGGCTTTTTGTACGGGCCCTACGGTATTAAAAAATAGGTATCGCCTTCTGAAAACAGTGCTGCAATAATTTCCTCAAACAGGCAATTCATTGAACTAAAAAGCTGAGTTTGTTGCAGACATGTTAGCATGCATTCCACATCTCAATGTTCTCCATAAACTTAGTACATTTAAGAATTGTGCTCTCATATTGCTAAAGAGCTTGTTATGTATAGAGTGTGAACAAGCTAACCTCTTACTCCTACAGACAGCACCAGTCACGCAAAAGACTCTTCAGCCTTCACTGTCTAAGGTCCTATGAATTAATAAGTGATTTCAGCAGATAATATTGTCTAGGAGCACTTTATGCCAGCACTAAATTCACTTCTGAGATGTCCAAAAGTTAATCCATACTACAGAAACACTTTTGTAGTTCACTGTTAAAACAGAGTCAATAATAATGATAAGTTTAGAACATGAATGTTGTAATTTAATATGTTCTTAGTAAAAGACAATTTAAGTAGAAAAAGTGAAGTGAGGATAATTTTTCATTTTCTGATTTCTCAGTTTTGGTAAGCTACAGAATATGACAGACTGATACACTTCTTGGTAACACACGAACAATCAACATGGAATAAAATTTGCTCTTCAGATTCAACAACGCTAGTTCTTAATACTACAAAAAACAAAGCCTCACCTCCAGAGATCTGTCATGTCGGAAGCCCCACACACAAGCTGCAACTGACACTGGAGATACAAAGAACAATGGCATGAAGACCAGAAGCCAGAAATGGGTTCCTCTTTCGATCCTGTCACATACCAGAACTTCGAACATCAGCAGTAGCAGATGAATGCCTACTGCAATTAACATAGCTTTGAACTCCACACAGGTTTCTCCTTCTGCTCTAAAGAGGGGTAAAGGAGGAATCAAAATCCATTGGCCTTACTTCAAAAAACAAATGTCAATTATGAAGCATCCTATCATGCAAATATCCCAAGACATTTCGAATATAACAGTTCTAAGTTTCTTGTAATAATCACTATCTCTTAAGTGCCATGTACACATTTGGTATTACATAAATAACAGGCACTATTTGAGAAAACAAAAATTTCTTATCGAATTGGGGCAAAAAGTTAAAATAAAAAAAACAAACACTTTTCATGAGAGGACAATTTTCAAATTTTTTTTTTTTTTTTTTTTAAGAAAACCAAAATGGATTTTTTTCAGCTTGCTCCCTGGATAACACAGGACAACAGATTGGCAGGACAGCAGCAGGCCAACCTGCTATCTGGTTTCTGTTGAAACTATTGATGGATCAGACACATTCCCAGATAATGTTCAGATTCTGTGGAATCAGCATTTTCCAATAGAAAATTATTCCAACTGAAAATTTTTGACCAGCTCTATTCTTCTGTTAGCAGGGAGAGAAAGAAAGAGGCCTTTTATATTTTTAACTAAAAACATTTCCTACTTCTCAGATGCACCTGCTGCTAGAAAGAGTGACTTCTAATTATGAGAACCTCAGAATTATGAACACCAGAGTTATGAACTGACTGGTCAAGCGCACACCTTATTTGGAACCAGAGCACACAATTAGGCATCAACAGAAACAAAAACAAAACAAACAAAAAAAGCAAACACAGTACAGTACTGTGCTAAACCAGTTTAGGCCAGCACTAAATTGACTTCTGAGATGTCCAAAAGTTAATCCATACTACAGAAACACTAAAGAAAAAAGGGAAAATTTAAAAAAAGATTTGGCAAGGTGAGGAAACTGTTTCTGTGCTTGTTTCAAATTAAATTAAAAGCATTTTTCTTATGCATGATAAAGTTTCAAAGCTGTATTAAGTAAATGTTCAGTTGTAAATTTTTGAAAGAACCATAATGTTTTGCTCGGAGTTATGAACATTACAGAGTTACGAACAACCTCCATTCCCGAGGAGTTCGTAACTCTGAGGTCCTACACCAATCGCTTGTATTTTTGGTCTCAATGAGGAGAGGGGATCCTATGAACTCCTGAAGTTACTTAAGTTAACATATTTCCACCATGAAAACAAAATATTAAATTATACGTCAATACAATTTTTTCTTGAAGCAGACATGCAGATATAAATTGAATAGTATAACCCAGTGGTCCCCAACGCGGTGCCCGCGGGCGCCATGGCGCCCGCCGGGGCATTTATGGGCACCCGCGCCAGTGATCTCTGTCCCCAGCAGGCCGGGGCAGCACGGAGAGAAGCCGCAGCCCCGCACCTGCCGGGGACAGAGAACACAGGCGCCCGCAGCCCCGGAGTTCTCTGTCCCCGGCAGGCCGGGCTGCGGGCGCCGGTGATCTCTGTCCCCGGCAGGCGCGGGGCTGCGGCTTCTCTCCATGCTGCCCCGGCCTGCCGGGGACAGAGAACTCCGGCTGCGGGCGCCAGTGTTCTCTGTCCCCGGCATGCGGGGGGCTGCGGCTTCCCTCTCCACTGCCCAGAACTACTCCCCCCCCAAAAAAGGTAAATAAAAAAAAGAGCACATTCACATGGTAAGGTGAACGAATAATTGTCGAATAATTTAATTAATACCTTTTACATGTAAAATTACCTTTTGTATCTTATGGATTCATATATTATGTAATATTAAATATGATGGTTTTCATATTATTTAATGTACAAATACAAAATAAGTATTGAAAAATTGTTGGCGCCCGCCACACTCTTCTGAAAACATGAATGTGCTCTTGGCCACAAAAAGGTTGGGGACCACTGGTATAACCTATAAGAATGTGGATTTTGTGTGCATAGTTATATGAGAGAATCAGTTTTTAATAGAAAGTGACATCTACAAGTTACTACTCTACTACCTTAAAAGTTCTTAGTTTTATTTTTCTCTATAGCATATTCAAACAAACATTATATCAAATGCATAAATATGGACGCTTAAATAAACTCTTATTCTTGATTGTATCTTGACAATCAATTTGGAAAACACGAGACAAGCGGAAAGATAGCTGCGACTCTGGCCTAAAGGTAATGAAATGGAGGTTTTTTCTTGTAAATTTGGTTCTGTTACTGGGAACATGCTTATATTATACACCTACATATATGACATTAAACTATTTGTTGAGTGTTTGTCTTCATGAGAAACAACTAAAATGGCTTGCAAGTATCACCCGGGCCACAATTTAAAATGCTGCTTTTTATAGTATTAGAATGTATTTAACACTCCTAATGAAAATAATTTTTGTTTATACTTAAATACTCTTCTACAGTCTTTCAAGGACTATGTAAGTATTATTAATTATTTACATTACCCTAGTAAATAGTGCAGGAGAACCAGAAGGTAAAACTGACTAGTTTATCTTTACTGTCCAACACTAGTAAAGTGCAAAAATCTGTTTTGAAAAAATAAGCGTCCCCTTTACAATTCAATACGTTTTAAAAATCGAAGGTATTATCAGTAACAGGGAGGGAATTTTATTAAAGCTATGATTTTTTCCCATTTGCATATTGGCTGAATGATCCTAGGAATCTTATGTAGTGCCTTACATCTCAATCCTGAAACTGAGTTTGTGGATGAGCAGGATGTGCACAGAGTCACACTAAAGCCAATGGGCTCCAGCATATCCGCTGGCAAGATCAGGACCTCTTTGTATATATTGAGTTTCTACCAATTTATCTTTTAATAAATAGTAAATCTGGATAATTTTACTCTGACAGTTGAAGTCTGAAAAAACACTGAGCCGTCTATTCTCTTCACACGTGCATAGCCTACACATGTAACACCAAGAAGATTAAACAAAGAGTTCAAACACATTTAGGGCTGATCTAAACAGTTTTTATAACAATTTAAGCATGCTGGTTTATAAAATGATCTAGTTACTGTGGTGCAACCCACCCCTCCCAAGTGTGGATGTAATTATGCCAGTATAAAGATGCTTACATTAATACAGCTGATACAAAAACAAACTATACCAATACAAGCACCTTTAAACCTGCATGACTGTCCACATTACATCAGCTTCAAAACCAATATATCAAAATTGGTACAAAAACTGTGCAGACAAGCCTGTGAATTTTTAACTCAGCTCTCCTAAATGAACTGTCGGTACAGTATGAGGATAAAGAGTCTATACATGCATAAAGCTATGTTTCCATGTATGTGTTACAGTGACTAATTTTAAACAGCATCAAGCAGGTTTCATAGATTTCCATATAACTTCTTATATAGTTATCAAAAGTATACTTAAAGATTTTGATTCACTATGAAAAAGGTAAAGATTTCTTTCTTCATTGAAAAGAAGTGTCCTAATCTTACCGATACTGTGGGTTTCGTGCCCATACTCCTGTTCCCACTGAGGCACCAACAATGACCATTAGCTTCCATAGCCATATTGGAGCAAAGACAGCCCAATAACTCCACTGAATTTTGTCATCCAGACGGAGAGAGAGCAGAACAGAGAACAGCAGCAGGCACGCATAGATAAGAAATTTGCTATTAAAAAAGAAAAATACAACTTAGAAGTTCAGCAAATTGTTTTACATACTTTCAGAAAACAAAAGAAACTCAGTTCAGTCATTGCCTTGTTTGTCTGCCCTTCTGTACACAGCAATTTTGAATCAGGCCATTACTTAATACAACAGAAAATGTATGGCTGTTGAAT
Organism: Macrochelys suwanniensis; assembly: GCA_033296515.1. Taxonomy (NCBI): domain Eukaryota; kingdom Metazoa; phylum Chordata; order Testudines; family Chelydridae; genus Macrochelys; species Macrochelys suwanniensis. The sequence continues at coordinate 93,776,440 of CM065783.1, forward strand.
TTCTTTGGGTAGATTTAATCAATTCTGAAGAGGCACTTTAAGTATTATATTTATGATGAAACATTCTTATATACACCTCTCTCATCTATAAAATAATTACTTCATGTGAACACATCAAAAGCATTCTTCCAAGACAAGCGTGCAGGATATGAATGGACTTTTTAAAATACTTCCCCTCCTGATTAGTCTCATAAAATACGCAACTTGGTTAAATTCCACAAGCAGTATGTTCCTGGCAAGTACATTTTGCAATACAAATCAAGTAATAATTGTAATCCATATATTCATTATGGCTATTTTTAATTTTAATAAATCTAGAGTGTCAAAAATTAACTAAAATAAAAATGAGTTTAGTTTCCTAATTAGGTATGCCTTATTTTACAAAAGACAAAGGATTTTTAGACTTAGTTTTGCCCTAATTTATCAAATTTATTATTGAAAATTTAAACTTTGGTTTTTCTAGAAGATAATTTGATATGCAAAAGTTACTGTCTCAATTATTTTAAAGATCAAAATATATGTATAAGATTGTGGGTTTACAAATACATATTCTTATTTTTTAAAGTGTCTCTCTTCCTTCAAATCAGGACTGGATGTTTTAATGGAAGACATGCTTTAGTCACTCACAAATTATTGGGCTCAACACAGGAGTAACTGGGTGAAATTCTATGACCAGTGTATACAGGAAGACAGACCAGATGATCTACTGATCTCATTCTGTCCTTACAATCTAAATCCCCTATTGCTGTGAGAAAGACCCACAGAAACAAAAGGAGTAAGTGACTGACCGATACAAGAGGGAGGAAAAAAGTGAAACTGCCTGTGCATTGACAGACAAGGTGGGTGAAGTAATATATTTTATTGGACCAATTTGATGGTGAGAAAGACAAGCTTTGGAGCCGCACATAGCTGTTCTTCAGGTCTGGGAAAGGAACTCCCAGCATCACAGCAAAATGCAGGGTGGAACAGATTATTTAGTGTACGTGGTTAGCATATACTGTAAGAAACCATTCAAGGTACAGGTTTCAGAGTAGCAGTCATGTTAGTCTGTATCAGCAAAAAGAACGAGGGGTACTTGTGGCACCTTAGAGACTAACAAATGTATTTGGGCATAAGCTTTCGTGGGCTAAAACCCACTTCATCAGATGCATGGAGTGGAAAATACATTAGGAAGATACACACACAGAGAACATGAAAAGATGGGGGTTGCCTTATCAACTCTCATGAGACAAATCAATTAAAGTGGGCTATTATCAGCAGGTACAGTGGCCCATTAACACCTCTGCAGTCATAACCTCCCTGTAAGACTAGGGAGTTACAGATTGTTGTAATAAACCATAAATCCAGCGTCTCTGTTCAAACCATGATTTTTAGTGTCTAGCAGAGTAATGAACTTAATTAAACTCATCTTTTGACAGTATTTTGTGTACAAAGGCTAAATTGAAACAAAGTAAAATTCAGACTGAATTTTAAGTTTTAAAATTAGCTCTGTATCTTTAACTTTGGTTATTAAGACACTATTATTGTAACCGGAAAACAAGCAAAGTCATTTCAGAGAATGACATTATGCATAAAAAAGTAAACTGAGGAAGGACTGGTTTGAATTTTGAAAGTGCTAGAAAACAGTGCTCCTGAAACATTTATGCCAGCCGCGGAACTCAGTTATGCAAAATGTGTTTTTTGCATAAATTTACATCCACAGGGACCTATGCTACAACCCATGCTACGAAACTATGCCAGAATGCTAGGGCAGGTCTCAAGCATGGTTTTGGATCAACAATAAATAACTTGTTTTTATACAGCACTTTTCTTTCCAAAAGGACCTGAAGTGCTTTACAAATTTATACCAGAGGACCATTTCATTCACCCCTGAAAAGCATAGTTAGTTATTTTTAAAGCAATGGCTCCTAGAGGGCCCCCCCCCATCATGTCCCATTCATGCAAGATGCTGTACACTGCCCATCTCTACCCTAAAGAGCTTAAGGAAACTTTTTAATGGTGAACAGCAACACTACACAACAGATTAGCACACAAAGTGAAAAGTATTGTACTTCAATGAAACAACAGGTAGGAAGGTGGTCAGAACTGGGGCCCTACATAAGCCCTCTTTTTCCACCGGGTCTTCCCTCTTTGCACACTCCTGACTGTACCTGTTCCGTGGTACAGCCTGCCAACTAACATCGAGCACCCTCTATGTCTTCCCGCAAGCGCTCTGGGCAGTAGCACCTCCAACGAACACAACTCACTAGGTTTGTACCGTACACACCTAGGTGTTGAATAAGTGGGGGCGGAGGCTGCGTTTTCTCGGGCACCCCCCGCCCTCCCAGACCCCCTGGCACTCTCGCCGACCTCCCGCATCCCCAGCCAGGCTACACCACCAACCCCTGCTAGCCCGGTGCACCCGGCTCTGCCCGTCACAGGCAGCGCTACGCTGCGTGCCGCGGGGCTGCGGCCGCCTGGGTCCCGGGCTCTGAGAGAGACGGGGTGGGGGGGGGGGGGGGCGGTCTTTCCTGGGCCCAAGCTTCGGAGCCCCGCAGCGCCTAGGTTCGTGTAGGGTCGCCGGCCTGTGCTGCCGCTGCGGCCGTTTCCCAGAGGCGAAGGGCCACCTCGGGCGAGATGGGAACAGCTCCCTGGACAGTACTGGCGGTGGGGGAGGGGAGGAGATAAGAGACGGGAGAGCCCGGATTTAAGCCAGCGCCCCCCCCCCCCCCGAGCCCGGGCCGGGGTACGGTGGCCGGACAGCTCCATACGGGCCCTTCCAACAGACTCCCAACGGACGCCCCCGGCCCGGCCCCGCTAGGCCGGCGGCGGCGCAGGGCCCGGACTCACCTCGGATTGAAATCCTGGAATAACCCCCGCAGGTTCATGGCGCCCCGACCTCCCGCCTCGGCCGCTCGCTACACGGGACGCATGGCGCAAGGTGCCCGGTGGTGCCGCCGCCGCCGCAGGAGCCGGTTCACCGACTCATCCCTCCCCTCGCAGCCATCGTCCGAGCCGGAGCACTGCCCGCAGCGCGCGCGCACGCGCGTTACCCCCGGCGCATGCGCAGCAAGGCCGAGACGCCGCTGTCCCAGCTTCCCCGACGAAAGGAGGACAGGCCCTCCTCTCCCCGCCGAATGACCCCGGCGTAGTGCGCATGCTCAAGAGCTAGGCGCATGCGCTTTGAGGGGAAGGGCTTGCCCTGGTGGAAGTGGAATTGGTTCTTTCTGCTTGCCCCGCCCCCTCCCCCGTAGCTGAGCAGCGCTGCTCGACCCAGCCTGTACCCAGCTTCCCGTCATGCCTTTGGCTGGAGCCCGGCCACCACCCCATCCTACAGTGGGGTGACCAGACAGGAAGTGTGAAAAATCGGGGTGGGGATTGGGTAATGGGGGCACCTATACAAGAAAAGCCCTGACTATCGGGACTGTCGCTATAAAATCAGGACAGCTGGTCACCCTACCCTACAGGCATGGGGGATGCCACAGCCTTTGGCTAGTCCCCGGCTAGTAGTGGTCTAGCTACTGGTGGGAACAGCACTGACCTTGGTTTTGCCCCAGGAAGGCTCCAGTGGTGGCTGAGCCCTGGAATTTGCTTGCAGGCTCCAGGGGCTGGGTTGGGGTGTTATGGGCGAGGTAGGCAGCCTTTGGCCTGGCCAGCTGCTCTTGCCCCACCATGGCTGAGCCAGCGCCCCGAGGAGAGGGCGCTGTGATGACAAGACGGTGACTCTTGAATTGGTGGCTTTGTAGTATAATTAGCTGCCGAGGGACCAACCCAGATGTCGTCTCTCCGCATTCCTAGTTCTTCTTGTCGGAGAACAACAGGCTTTGGAGGAGGGGAAGGGCTGATGGAGGAGATCCTGGCTCGACAAAGGAAAATACCGGAGGAGGCTGCAGCAGTGCTATAGGGTTACATTTAATGAGTGCTCGGACACTTAAGCTAGGTCAGAAGGTGACTGTTCTCTTCTTTGACCTCTAAAGCTCAACATGGGTTAGCGTCTGCTGTCTTAGGCCCCAGTCCTTCAATAGGATGCATGCTGGCAGATCTCTGCTCCTGTACAGAGTTTCATTGGGAAAAAAATGGAGCTCTGAGCAGTCTCTCAGGATTTTTCTGCTTGCATCTCATTGAAGGACTTGGAAAACACCTTATGCACTATCCCTCAGTTGAAGGAGTTGGGATGCTTTTGCTAATAGTCTCCAGATTTAAACAATTAGGGGCAGGAAACTGAGCATTCCGGGTGTAAATAGGCTTGAGCTTTGGAATTCACTTTGCTGATTTGTCCAAAAGAGTCCAGATTTGTTGACATTCAGGGTACTTTGGAAAGCACATCTGGCATATGAAAGGCATTTTGTGAGCCAGGTTAGTTTAACGTTTTAAAACTAAAATATTCTGAACAGAATCTCCTTTATGCCCTTCTACTCCTGGCTTTCCCTTGTTCTTATTTGACTTAATACAGCCTAACATTCTAACTAATCATTGTTCCTGAATATTGATGTTCTGTAGATGATAACTTGGGTCTACTTCTAGGCCTTTCCTTCATCAATGGAAAGTGGCTATACACCAGCCTTTGCGAAACCTGAGCAGATTTGCCACACACATCATACAAACTCGCTGGTAAAGATAAACAGTAAAACAAATGTATTGACTACAAAACATAGATATTAAGTGATAGGTAACAAGTCAGAGTTAGTTACCAAAAGAAATAAACTATAAGCACTCAGTCTAAACTCTCAACCCTATTAGACTGGGCAACAACTAGACTAAGCAGTTTTTCTCACCCCACTGGATATTGCAGTCCTTAATATAGAGATTTGTCCCTTAAATCTGGGCCAGTCTCCTCTGTTGGAGTCATCAGTCTTCTTCTCAGTGTCTTTATTGCTTGCAGCATAGGTGGGGGCAGGAGAAAAGGCCCAGCATGTGGCCACTGTGTCTGTTTTATAACCTCAGTCCCATGTGCTTGGGGAGCCCAAGTCCAGGCATGTCTGGGGGCATTGCTGAGTCTGCAGGCAAGGTTGAGCAATTCCCCTGGTGTGGCCTCATGCAGGTGAGTAATTGAATTGTGGCTCCCTTGCTGGACAATGGTTGTTGATGGGTTGTTTAACACCCCGTCCAGGTGTTGGTTACTTTCCTTGCTGTTGCCTCTGGGGAGCTAATATATGGCTGATTCCCCAACTTACAGCATGTTTTAGTGACAACCGTTCAACACAATTCTCATAACTTCATATGCATTAGTGATATACATATATGAATAGAGAAATGACTTTCAGCAGATCATAACCTTTACCCTGATACCGGATAAGGCATGCTTTATATGTAACATCACAATTATGTACAGATGAGGAATATGGGAGGTTACAGGGTGCTCTCCCAAGATACAGCATGTCACAACCGCCTATCACAGAGGTGGATTTATTATACCGACAGGAAAGCTCTCTCCCATTGGCATAGAGCGTCTGCAGTAGCAGCGCAGCTGCATTGGCGCTGCTGTTGCAATTCCAGTGTAGACTAGCTCTTAATGTCACACAACAAGTCACTGGCAGAGTAAAATCAGAACACTGGTCTCAGTCTGGTGCTCGTTCCACTGGACTATGCTGCCTCCCAGTGGAGTGGAGGGACAGTGTGAAGAAGAGAAGGCTGTGAAATCCCTTCCCAGACTACACAGTCATCAGTAGCCCTTCTCCTGCTAACTATCTGGGCTGAGATAGGGGTTTTGGTGTGGAGTGGAATAAGGGAATGGCTGCTCCATATAGCATGGTTTCCTCAGAATGACATAATCTGAGCTGGAACATCTTTTGGAAGTTAATGCTGGTCACTACACACAACCTTCCTCCCAACTAGTGTTCTGGGAAGCTGGAATACAAGTGGCAGATGGGAAACCTGTGGCAGCACAGCAACGGAGAACTCTGATGCCAGGCCTGGGGAGCATGGATGTAAAGGGAATTTTTCACCATATATTTTTTTCCCCTTTCTGATCTCAGGTCTATGAGAGGTGTGAAGACCATATTCCCTTGCACCAGTGCCGCCAGATCAGCCACTCTCAAGGAAGCATGTAGCTGAGCTGCATGACTAGAAATACCATGTGATTTTTGTAGTGTCATCTTCCCCCTCCCTTTAATATCTGAAGGGAATATGGGGTTCATGTTAAAAAAAATAGTTGACTTTCCGGTTATGAAGAACCTTAAGGTCATGTACAAATATTGCATTGGGGGCCTGCAGCTTTTAAAAGGGACATATAATCAGCTTTGATCTTTAGAAAGGACTTGTATTAAAAACAAAAACATACATTTTAAAAATTCCATAGCTTGGTATGACAACTTCCACCTTTTCATGGTCTCTGTATGTATACATATCTTCTTACTATATATTCCATTCTATGCATCTGATGAAGTGGGCTGTAGCCCACGAAAGCTTATGCTCAAATAAATTTGTTAGTCTCTAATGGCTGGTCCACACTAACCCCCCGGGTCGAACTAAGATACGCAACTTCAGCTACGTGAATAACGTAGCTGAAGTTGAAGTATCTTAGTTCGAACTAAAAAGCACTTACCGTGGGTCCAGACGCGGCAGGCAGGCTCCCGCGTCGACTCCGCCAACTCCTCGCGCGGAGCAGGAGTACCGGTGTTGACGGCGAGCACTTCTGGGATCGATTTATCACGTCTAGACGAGACGCGATAAATCGATCCCAGAAGATCGATTGCTACCCGCCGAATCAGGCGGGTAGTATAGACGTACCCTAAGGTGCCACAAGTACTCCTGTTCTTTTTGCGGATACAGACTAACACAGCTGCTACTCTGAAACCTTAAAAATGAAGGGTCTTTGCCCCATTGATGGATTGTGGAATGTTTTGCTGTGTACAGTGCAGTGGAGACAAAATTGCAGACTAATGGAAGGAGGAGACAATGTTGCAGAATAATGCTTTTTATCAGACATGGCAAAAAGACCAGAGGTCGTTTTAATAGACAAGACTTTAATTGAAGCGACAAAGGGTCCTGTGGCACCTTATAGACTAACAGAGGTATTGGAGCATAAGCTTTCGTGGGTGAATACCCACTTCGTCGGATGCAAGGCTTGCATACGACGAAGTGGGTATTCACCCATGAAAGCTTATGCTCCAATACTTCTGTTAGTCTATAAGGCGCCACAGGACCCTTTGTCGCGTCTACAGATCCAGACTAACACGGCTACCCCTCTGATACTTAAGACTTTAATTGACTATCTGCCTGATAAGATTTTATAATTTAATTTGAAGAGCCTTCAGTACCAACTCCCAGATCATCTTGCACCTTGTACTGATTCTGTGAGAATTACATTTCACTTTTGGCTTTACTTTCCCACCTGTACTGTAATCCTAAATCCCACATGGCCCCTTCAATTTACCTTATTTTCCTTTTTTCTCCTCATAATAAGTCTTTCCAGTCTCCTCATGTTGTGTTCAGTTCCTGTGGGCTATAATGCAGCGTTGAAAGTAGTTATACGAATTTTCTTCAAATTGAATGTGAGCTATCGGGTAAAATGAATTTTTATACCATTACCTAGTGCCTTGGGACAATTTGAAGGTAATAAGCTGCTTGTTACAAGACAGTAATTGTGGCTTTTTAGTACATTTGATCACTTATTTTTTCTGGAATAAAAATCCAAACCCCATTAAATCCCACAGTTGTAAGGACAAAAGTGTCATAAACCCCAGTCCTGCAGTGAGCTGTTTGTGGACTCAGACCATATTTTGTAGGAAAAGTTTAGACTCTTACTATAAATCAAATATGCAATTGATACTACTTTATTGCTAATGGAGGAATGTATAGCTTAGTGAGGTAAAATAACACTGAATTACAAAAAACTTCGAACTAAGGCATAACTAGACCCCCTATAGTCCCTACCCTACAAGGTGATTGTGGCAGGTGAGGAATTGCTACACAATCTTAAAAAATCAAACAAACATGCAGTTACATTGTATTGTCTTTTAGGGATTTATGGGGCAGGACTAGTGTTTACCCACACAGCCTTTTTCCAGGTAGTCAAAAGTTTAATTTTTAGTAAACTTGGTGAAGAGAAGATGATGGAAGACTACAAAGCCAATGTTAAACTTCCTGCAGCTGAATTTATAATGTGACTCTACTCTGAAAAGCACTCCTGTAAAAATGGCATCATGGGGTTCCATATTTACTGTGAGACCCACACAAGTCAAATAGGAATAGGATGGAGGTTCACTCATAGACTTTAAGGCCAGAAGGGACCATCGTGATCATCTAGTCTGACCTCCCCAGTCCTGCAAACACAGCACATATTTAAGGTAACTCATGTGAGTGGCCTCATTAGAGTCAATATGACTATGCATATGTTGAAAGTTAAGCATATGCATATGTCTTTGCAGAACCAGGATCTAGGTGTTACTTGTAACAATAGTAGGTTAAAAGTTTCCAGAAATAAATGTGGGGCCAGATCCTCAATTGATGTACACCACTGTAATTCTATGGACTTCAATGGAGCTACACTGATTGATGCGGATGAGGGATCTGGCATGTGATTTTTAAGTTGACATTATTCCTCTAAAATTAACTCCTGAACTTTCTTATCTCTTTTGTATTTTGTGCCTGAATGCTGAATGGCTTGACTGGGCCCTAATGTTTCTCTAAATAGTTCCTCTTTGAAAAAGTAATGGTTTATCAGAATATATCATAGCCCCTATTTCCTTGTGCAAATTTATGCTTATAATTGTGTCTTTTCAGATAATGAAGAACATTTTAATTGTGAAAACTGAGAAGATTTAAAAGATTTTTCACATTAATTCCTGAAAAGGAGACTTTCCTTGGGGGGCGTTAGGATCCTTTTCCACACAAAAGGTTCTGCTACTGTAATTTACCTTCAGTGGTTTTTGCTCTTGGAGAAATAAATGTGGTACTTCATTTTAGTTTTATAATACATGAAAGGACAAATACTCATACTTATGAGAAATGTAATATGGCTGAATATTAGTGCATGGTGGGTGAGATCATCCGTACCTGCTAATGACCTTTTCGCTGTTGAATCAGCATGAAGGGAATTTATACCATCCTAGAGGGCTTGCTGAGGATAGCCAAAGCTTTGTAGATCAAAGCCCTGCATTGCTACATTCCCCCTCCCCCCCCACACCCCTCCCCTCATTGTGGGTATATATAAAATTTCTTCAGTATCCAGGAATCTTAAAAAGGTGTTCAGCCCTATGTTTTGGCTATCACATTGTATCATGTATAGTATCAAAAGGGCCTACACTATGTGGAATGAAATGACAAAACCTTGATCTAGCATTGGACAAAATAGATAAATATAGTATCATTGGGAATCCTGTCTAGATTCTGCACCCTTCACAAATGTGGTTTGTGGGACTTGGTTTTCCACCTTCATAAACCATTTGTTTGTTTGTTTTGCCTGGGCCATGAATAGATTACTGATAACAAAAGCATTGTATCTGTGAGACAAAAAATCAGGATATCTTCAGAGGCTCAAAATAATTATTTATGAAGGATTTTACATTGTTATGGTTTTTTCAGGATGTAGCCATGTTTTCATAATGAGCAGTCTGTGGACAATATTACTTTTAAAAACTACAATTAAATAATAGTAGCAAACTAGCAAACACATCCTTGCATTTCTAGGAAACAACCTGCTTTAACAATTTATAAATGAATTAATTCTGTTCTAATTCTTATGTTACTTTCTCCTGAAGAACTTTGCAATTGTGAAATAATTAATATGATGCTGTGTGGAAAAATTGCCATGCTTGAAACAACTTACAAACCATTAGTTACAAAAACTCCTCAGTGCACAAGCACGCGTATACACACACACACACACACGCACAGCCAGCCAGCCAGTTGTTAGAAATTTTTCCTTTTTTTTTTTTTTGCTCAGTTGGCTGAGTGCCACTTCTTCATATGATTGATGTTTCTTATCAGATAAAATTTAGATCCAACCATCTATTAAATAATCATGGAAGTGTGATCTGTTGTTACAGCTGAAACTGGATGGTAAATACAGGCAACTAATCCATTTAGGAAAGACAGGTTGTGTCCTGCTATTCCAAAAGAGGAATTAGAGGATTTACAAGAGAGATCGCAGTAGCATTCTGATTTTCTGCCACACATGCTAGTCTGATGTTTAGAGAGTGATATCCCCAGAGAGGTGAGTGAAAAATGATGGTTGCATTGAATCAGGCAACAGGTCAGTACAGGCCGTTGTTTCCTTATGAAAAATAACTCACTTTTCCAAAGTGAAAAAGCAGTTTAAGTATAAGTAACATAATCCGAATTAATTTTGACATTACTTTTAAAAATGGGTGTTTGGGGGGAAAATGTCATTATAATGGGTATAAAAAAAAAAAAAGATTAGTAATGAATGTAAAAGAAAAGTAACCAAGATGTAGAATAGTTAAAATTGCATTTATGTATTTCTTTAAGTTTTCTGCTGTAAAAAAGATTAAGCTGTTTTGGGGAAGGGGGCCATGACTAAACTTTAAAAAGTAGAAGCTTTCCAGGTGATTAGTCCTTTGAAGTTATTGCCAGCCCAGTTTGGGGAAAAATCAATTCTTTATCCATCAGTTATTTTGTCAGAAGCTGGGAATGAGCAGCAGGGAATGGATGATTTGATGATTACCTGTTCTGTTCATTCCCTGTGAAGTACCTGGCATTGGCCACTGGCAGAAGATAGGATATTAGGCTAGGCGGACCATTGGTCTGACTCAGTATTGACCGTTCTTATTCTTGGAATCAGTTTTTGCAAATATACAATATGAAATGTCTACTGAGTCCAGATTTGCATGTTATTTATGGAACAATGATCTTATGTAACTACACAGTATTGATGTTACCTTGTTACATGGGTGTGGTTTTACATTGCTCTTTCACTGTGCAATCCCAAAATTGCAGATTTTTTCAACTAAGAAACAATGGAAATACACAACAAAATAAGTCAAGAGTCTGACCAATATCTTCAAACCTGGACGCCTAAAGTTGTCTCCTAGATCTGTGAACACCGAAATAAGTGGCCTGAATTTCAAAAGCACTGAGGTCCTGTTGAAGTCAACCCAGGACAATTAAATCCAAAAATATACATCAGTGTAACGTTAATGTAATTTAAGTAATTCAAGTGTCAGGAAATACAAAAATGAATCGTGGCTCCGCTGACGTCTGGCAAAACTCCCACTGACTTCAGTGAGGACAGGATTTCACCCCAAGTTCTCTTAGTAACCTTAACTTGCCACGTTGGCTGGCCGCTCTTCATTTCATCGAGACAATGGGATTCACACTTGCTTAAGAAATGCATTACCAAACCCAGAGACTATTTTGGATTCAGTGTATCCCTTACTCATAGACTCATAGACTTTAAGGTCAGAAGGGACCATTATGATCATCTAGTCTGACCTCCTGCACAATGCAGGCCACAGAATCTCACCCACCCACACAATGGTCCAAATTCTCTGAGATATTCACAAATAACTTCAAAGAGAGGTAGCTTGAATGTAAAGTGAAATGTGGCTAAGATCACAATGAAAACTATAACTTTGATATTTCCTCATACTGGAGTATTTAAAATGAAAACTAAGGTTAATGTCACCTTTTGTATTTGTTTAATTTTTTAAATATTTTGATGTTCCTAGTATTTGTTTTATTTTTGCTTATTTGATGTAAAGGAATTTATTTCATACACTTTCTTCATCCACATTAAATAATATTGAGGATAGGATAGTCAGAGAGTGTGACTTGGTTTCCCTGGTAAGCTGGGCCAATTAAAACAAAACACATTTTAATGAAGCCAAATGCAAGGTTATATACCTCTAGGACCAAAGAATGTAAGGCTGCATGTGAGAATCATATTCTAGAAAGCCATGACTCTGAAAAGGATGCAGGGGTCAACAACTGAACATGAACTTGCAATGCAATGCTGTGGCAAAAAGGGCTAATGAGATTCTTGGATGTATTATAAACATGGGAGCAGTGAGTAGGGTTGTGATTTATTCCTCTGTATACGATATTAATCTGCTCAATACTGGAATGTCTTATGCAGTTCTGGTGTTTACATTTTTAAAAGAATGTTGAAAAATTGGAGTGGGGAAGTGAAGAGTTAAAAAAAATTATCCAAGAGCTGGAAAAAATGCCTGACAGTGAGAGACTTAAGGGGTTTAATCTGTCTAGCATAGTACAAAGAAGATATACAAGTACCTTCATGAAGAGAAAATATGAGGTACTCAAGGGTGTTTTAACCTAATGGAGAAAGGCAAAACGAATCAATGGCAAGAAGTTAAAACCAGACAAACTCAAATTAGAAATAAGGCACAACATTTTAACAGTGAAGATGATTAACCACTGGAACAAACTACCATGGGATGTTGTGGATTCTCCATCTTCAAGTCAAGACTGGATGCCTTTCTGGAAAACATGCTTTTAGTCAGATAAGTTATTGGGTCAATACAGGAGTAACTGATGATCTAATGTTCCATTCGAGTGTTAAACATTTATGAGCGCATGGGCAGCGGCTGGTATCATAGGCTGGGGGAGGCTGTGCCTCCCCAAACAGCCTGGTGTGGCCCCACCCACACTCTGCCCCTAGGCCCCCTTCTTCAATTCCCGGCGCTCTGCCCTGGCCCTTGCTGGCTGGGGCTGGCCGGGGCTGCTGGCACTGGGGCCGCGCTGCCCGCCTGGTGCTCAGGCTGCTCTGCCCAGCCACCAGGTGCTCTAGGGCTGGAGGCGCTGCAGCCGTGCTGCCTGACGCACCAGGACTAGGGGGTGCTGTGGCCGTTCTGCCTGGCTGCCCAGTGCACCAGGGCTGGGGCCGCTGCTGCCTGGCGCTCCGGGGCTGGCTGCCCGGTGCACCAGGGCTGGGGCCGCTGCTGCCTGGCGCTCCGGGGCTGGCTGCCCGGTGCACCAGGGCTGGGGCCGCTGCTGCCTGGCGCTCCAGGGCTGGCTGCCCGGTGCACCAGGGCTGGGGGTGCTGCGGCTGTGCTGCCCGGTGCTGGGGTCATGGTGGGGGTGCTCTGGGCTCCTTTGGGGGAGGGGTGGGGCCAGGAGCTAGCCTCCCCCAACAGCCGGGTCACCAGCCGCCCATGTATGAGCGCTACCCGTAGCTTTTACACCAAGATTACACCACAAGTGGATGCTAGTAAGAAAAAAACCATAGACTGTAGTTTCTTTAAAAGGATGGGAGATGAAGTACATGTGCAAGTTCTTCAGGTGCTGTTAATGGAGCTAAGGCAATTTAAGTAAATGGGACTAGGCCAATTAACAGCAACTAAGGATCAGGGCCGGCTCCAGGCACCAGCCTACCAAGCACATGCTTGGGGCGGCACCTTGGGAAGGGGGGGGGGGGCGGCGCTCAGGTGGGTTTTTTTTTTTTTTAATTAACATACTGTGGCGGGGCAGGCTGGCCTCCCTGCCCCGCTGCACTCTGGCCGGGAGAGCGGGGCCGGGGGCGGGCTGGCCGCCCTGCCCCGCCGGCGTTCCGGCCGGCCAGGGAGGAGGGGGGGGTGTTGCGATGCACTGGTGGGGGTGTTTCCATGGGCGCTGAGGGGGGGATTGGTTTTTTTTGTTTCAGTGGGGGGGATGGCGCTTGGGGTTTTTGTTTTTTTTTGCTTGGGGCGGCAAAAAAGTTAGAGCCGGCCCTGCTAAGGCTCTAGACCAGTGATTCTCAACCTGCCACCCGTGGGCTGCTTGCGGCCCAATCAGCACACAGCTGCAGCCCATGTATGGCCCTGAGGAAGTCACAGGTAGTATATATATTGTTTGGATACGGCCCACATAACACGGAGAGAGCTGCATATGTGGCCCACAATGGTAAATAGGTTGAGAACCACTGATCTAGACCCATGTTTATATCTGACAATATGCATTATTATGATTTATGTTATTTACGGAGCGCTACAGGAGTATGTAGCACTTGAAATAGTTTATCCACTCCTGTGGATTTCCTGAAAGATGTCGTACCATCTGCAGAGGTGCTGGAAAATTGCAGGTGAGATCCATGTTTCTGTCTCTCTATTGTTGACATGCATTTGTGCTGCTGCCAAGATGACCAACCACACACCAGAAAGCCTGGCTTTCTGCGGTACACATTCAGCTCTGGTGACGTGGGCGGATATGGAAGGGGAAAAGAATGCAAGGACGGGGAACTGGAGAGAAAGCACAGGTGCAAGGCAGGGGTGAGAAAATGCAAACAGCAATGATGGAAGACAAGAGACAGGAAAAAGTTAAAGTGGGTGTCAGAAAGCACGGGCAACCACACACTGCAGAAGAAGTGAGGAAAAAGAGAGTGAAAACATTTACCATAATATGAGAAAAATAGGAAAGGAAACTGGGAGACAACTAGCAACAACAGAGAGAATCTTAGCACTCAAATGGCTGGGAAAGGGGCAGGCTGCAGGTTATTAACAGGACAGACAGCATCTTTGGATAGGACCACCCACTTGTTTCCTAAGACCCCCAAAGAATTGCCAGAAGTATTCCATCCATTTTTTATCTGAAAAGAAAGGTCTCAAAGCATCACTTGAAACGTTACAGTCTCGATTTGCATGATGATTTCCCAAAGGCTGTGTGTAACTTGTTTGGAAAAGAGAACAATCATGCACAATGTAATTGGACAAGACTAAATGACAGGAAAAGAGCTAGTGCAAGACATAAAGCAACCAAGCAGCTGAGGCTGGTTGAGAATAACGCCCACAGATACTACCATAAAACAAAGCCAAAATAAAATTAACCAGAAATGATCTTAACTCGAGAATCGTTCATAATATAAAAGTCTAATAAAACAGTGCTCTGAACCTAAGAATATCCATGAAAGGCTGACAGAGTAAATCAAGGAGGTACTTCTTCCACAGTCCGGGTGCTTGGCTGACTGCCAATGAGGCGAAATAGTTCCCCCAAGGGACCGAGCTAGAAAAGAAATCACAAGATGCAGAAAAATATGCTCGAAAGGAGCCAGCACTGAAGCACATAGCTTTTATCCTGGCTGCGTGTTCCTAAAGATCTTAAGCTTTAGGGCAATGAAGCTGGTCACAGCATTATTCTAAACAGGAGCTAACCCCCCCCCCCCCAAAACCCCTAGCTAAACGTTCCCAAAATAAACATGCAACAAAATAGAAGCCGCTGATATACCAGCAGATTTTTTTTTGTCCCTTTCCAGTTGTTGGAGGCTGGCTGCTCAGCAGCTGCTTTCATAGCTGACAAACATGTTTGCTGACATTCTCCCGCTGTGTCTCGGTAAAGCAGCAGCGAAGTCAGGCTTGGCAGCAGGGAAAACTGCAGCCCGAGCTGAGAACAGGATCAGAAAGCAGCAGGACCTACACACAAACGCAACCGGCTTCCTGAAGGGGGTGTGTGTGTGTGTGTTTCTCATGTGCCTTGTGCTGCTGCATTCAAGTGGGGATAGAAACCCCAGTGCAGATATGTTGTTTTGCAGATCCCAGGGGGCTGAGGTGCACAATTGAGTGGGACCAGTGGGGAGAAACCACTAGACTATGGGGACGTCTAGGTCCAGTGGCACATGTAGCCGGGGGTTCCCAGCGCTAGCAGGTCCTCTTCCCTGCAACCCACCCCGTCTTGGACTGCAGGGGGGGCACAGTCACTCCAAGTAGGAGGGCATGCGCCCGTGGAAGCCCAGCGCTCTCCTGGGGGGTCTATGTAAGTTTGCTCCCAGGACTCTTGTCCCGCCTTTCCCAGCTGTGATGTTCTGGGCTTGTCCTTTCATCGGCTCCACCACGCTGCCACTTGCAAGGTAGCGCGTGCACAGAGGCATAGCCAGCCCCTTGCTCTCGCTCAGGGGGGTTGTGGAAAAGGGGCGGGGGGGGGGGGGTATCTGCAAATAGGCAATTGCAGCCATTTGTAATTTGGGAGCAATCGCTAGCTACAAACCTCACCCCCAAACATAGGTAATGTCGCTGACAAGCTGTGGGTAAACAATACCGCTGAGATATCACAGGGAAATGACAACCTTGGTTTGCTTCTGCCTGGCTAATGGTCTTTTTCCACTTCTTTTCCCCCTTTGAACTGTAAGATGCCTTTACCTGCTTTGCTACTGACTTAACAAACAGGCATAACTTATTTAATACAAGTTTTTGTGAAGTGCAGTAACTTCTATATTCAGGGATTTCAGACTTAAGGGCCATTAACCAGAGCTGCTTTGGGGTGTGGTTGATACAGGATGTGTGTTAATTTCCTCTTGTCTGTTTTGATTTTGTAAAAACAGAAAAATGCCAGGCGGATCTCAAGTAGTATGTGGAGGAGGGGGCTGATTCTAGCATAGTCGTTCTTGATCCATACAGTTCATTCGCGGGTTAGTATAGTCACCTCAAAATTTGGCTCATTTATACCTTATCACTAATGTCGTTAGTCTTTCCCCAAGGGAAAGGGGGATACAATGCTGTGGAAAAATGATAATAATATTGAAATAATACAGAAATGATCACGGGTTGTGGAGTTATTTTGTTGCTCAACGAACTTCACAGAAAAGAAAAATTAAATATAAAATAGTAGTTTCCATGGTTAAGGCAAAAACAGGTAGTCCCTTGTTTTATTTCATCCGGATTCCTTTGGAGTTTCCTGATGATCTGATTATCCTTTCTCAGTCTGAGTGATAGTGGGAACAAATGGCCACTTTTGGGGATAATTAATTGCTACATCCTGATGAATTTTCTTTTGCTAAAATGTATTTTGCAGCTGCAAATTTATTAATACTATAAAAAGCTTTTTGTATAGCAATGCCCAGTATTAGTGCTGCTTCGCGCATGGCAAGCCTGGGAGGGAGGGGGAGAAGCCGAGCGGTGGCGGCCCGCTCAGGGGAGCAGGCGGAGGCAGAGCGGAGGTGAGCTGGGGTGGGGAGTGGTTCCTGTTCCTCAGGCGAGGGAGTGGGGAGAAGTGGAGTGGCAGCATGTTCAGGGGAACAGGCAGAGCAGAGGTGAGCTAGGGTGGAGGGTTTCGGGGGGGCCACAGGAAGCAATGGGGTGGGGGAAAATGCGGCACGTGTGGGAGAGGAGGCAGGGCTGGGGATTTGGGGAAGGGGTTGGGAAGGGGCAGAGTTGAGGCGGGGCCGGGGGTGGGGGGAGCAAGAAAAAAACTTGATGGGGGGAGCAAGAAAAAAACTTGATGGGGGGGGGCAATAATCCTAGAGCCGGCCCTGAACAGAAAACACTTTGAGTGTTGCTGCCACAGGGATATTGCGTGAGAGAGCACTGATACAAGGAAGAAATGCAGTGAGTGAAGGGGGATTGGAAATGCAGGTTGCAAGGCTGGAGGAGACATTGCAACACGGAGCTTAAGCAAATGGCTAGAGGAGGAGGCGACAGAGAGGATAGAGGCTACATCAGGGAAGTAACAGAGATGGCAAGAAACCAGTTTCTGGCTTCTTTTGTGCTCAACCCACTGTGCATGCAGGTACCATATTTTTTTAGAAGACTTGCTTGTTTCTCTAATTTAATGAGAGAGAACAGGGAAAGGTTGATCAGATGTCAGTTACAGAACTGAACCGTGGATGGCTAGTGATGTACAAGTATTGACAGGAAAATGACAGCGTTGATAGTTCTTTTAATGTATCAAGATTCAAGGTTTGCTTCTTTCGTGGCAGTGTAAAAATTAATACAAAGATGGCACGTTGTAAGTTGATTGGCCTTCACCAGTCAGAGTGCCTGGATGCTGGGCTGTTTCCTACTCCCATCTACATGGCAATAAGGTGCAGCGTTTCTCAGTCAATTGGAGTTCATTAACGTCAGTGGAGCAGGATTGAGCCTCACGTTTTGTTTCCACACAACAGTCTAATCTCTCTCTCCTTTGATTCCCGACAGCTCTCCATACATTAGCCTGCCACGGACATGACCACCACCACTTCTCATTTCATTCAGAAGACCTGGAAACCTTTCAGTTCATGCTGTTCCAATTTTCTTCCAGTTTTCCTTCTGCTAAAAATGCAATTGGTCCCAGTATTGCCACTCCCCCTCAGTTGCCATGGGAAAGTCACTTACGGCCTCCTGCTTCTTCCCCCATAGAAGTCAATGGGAGTTGTGCCATTGATTCCAACGGGAGAAGGAGGAGCAGGCCCCTTAGTGCTGCTTAAGTTTCCCATCTGTTAAATGAAGAGGGTGATAGCAACGTGCAGGGGGTTGCAATGAAAAACACTGTCTCCATGCTACATTTTTAGTAATAAACAAACATTTATAACCTAATTAATATGGAATCCTTAGATACTCTGGTAAAGAATTAATAACTTCAGTGCAACCTGTTAATTTTAGTGGTAACTGAATCCTGAGCTAATGGAGCTATGCACTGTCAGGGTTTATTCAGGATGTGCTTTCTTGCTAAAGCAACCTTCAGTTATCTTCTCAGAACAGATATACTTTGACACTGATAGGTGATACTTAATCCATTTTCCTGGCCAGCAAAGGTGTTTTTTAATGGGAAACATTCAAAGAAACAGTTCCCTGATGGGGTGTGTCACCAACTGTGTCTGTAACATAAAGAACCCAAGAAGAAAATAAAACAACATCATGGAGTAGCATCTGTCACTCCCCCAAACTGTACACTTCATGATATGGTATCGGCTAATGCCTTGGCCTTTTGTTTTACCCATATTAAATATAGTGTTCAGGAAGCTCCAGAACGAGAGAGGTTACCTAGCCACACAGCAGGGGCAGCACAGGAATTTGCAATACAGACTTCCCCACCCCATTGCCTGAATCCTGCTCTAGAAGGCATCACCTTTAAAGGTGAGAGGGTATCGTTTGTGCCTTACATTTGGCTTGAGATCAGATGCTTGGAGTGGGGACAGGGGTTTCTCAGGATTAATGTACTACTCCACAGTCTCGGTAGTTTTGGTGGTGCCATGGCTAGGCATCACATATATGAAGATGATATTACAGGAAGAATCTGGTGGGCAAAGAAGATGGCTCTTATGGTCAATTATTGGCTAGATTTAAAGCAGGGATATGTCAGTTCTTGGAGAGAGATAATTTGATGTCAATTATTTTTAAAGTGGCCAAGAGAATCTGGGGTGGGGATAATCAGCTGTACCTTATGTCCACCCAATACTTTGGTTTCTATAAAGACTGACTTCCAGGCTGCCAGTTGTGGTGATTGATTTTGTGATGGAAACACTAGGTGCCGGACTGACACCACTAAGACATCAGTCATCATATCGCAACTTTCAGTGACTCCAAGTGTGAGCTAAATTTGAGCAGGTGCGTCTAGACTTGGTATGATCAATGCTTCATTATCAGTTCCATAGGCCATCTGGCCTTTGCTTTCCTCAGCTTTAAATTCAGAAGATGTGCCTCATCCTTAATTGAGCAAAATAAGAGAAGGCAAAAACTGAAAGTACAAACAGGATAAGTTGAGGCTGGCTTGTCAAGGTTGCTTTTTCCTGGGACACAATCTGCTTTAATACATGCCTACCACACCCTAAACCTCCATCTTCCCTGTTTGTTTTATTGACTTTGTCAGAGGTATGTCACTGTAAGATGACTGAAATACTATATATTTAAGAGATGATGATAATGATATGGGAGTATACACAATAATTGGCTTCTGTGGATGATTAAATGTAGAAATGAAGCCTCCATTTCCAGGAACATCATTCCCGGTCTATGACCAGACAAAAGCAGAAACACTAAACCATAAAAAGAAGTCAAGTTTTTCTTGCCGTTTCATGGTTTGAAAGTTCCGTGCTGAATTGCCATTGACAAACAATATGGAGGTAGGGCTTAATGTTGTTTTTAGACATAGATGAATAATTGTTCAAGAGACTGGCCAGTATGGGAGAGAACTTGCATTATTCGACAGATCTCCTGCTAAATTTTCATTCTGGCCTGTAATTTTGCACATCTAAATGAGGCATTTGGGTATCTAATTTCTGAGTTAGATGCACATTTGCATTTGCAGGAGCAGTTTTGGTGGCCAGTTTTGAAATCTGGCCCTTGGTTTCAGTGAAGATTTCAGTGTCCTTTGTCAGAAGGTAATTGATTTTTGTGGTGTTGGATGCACAGGGTTTAAATCCCACAATTTGCATTTGTGCTACTGAAAGCTGTGCAGGTAAATAAATGAGCACCAGTTTGAGAATGTTCCCCGTTTGTATAGATGTAGCAATCTTGCAACGTCTTGTTTATATTAATCCCAAGTGATGCAAGATTTAAATTACTGCACTCGATATATGTTAATGAACAAAATTGGGATGCAGTCTTCATAATTTGTGAAATAAATCAAATTATGCAGTGAAAAGAAAGTACCATAAATCTCAGACTGTTCTGCCAGGAAAATGCAAAGGAAGTGTATGACTTATACTTGTCACAGTGGCCAGAAAACAAGATCTGACAAGGTGTCTCAACATTATTTACAAAAGATGTATCTAGTTTGTTAGTGATGTGCCACCGCTTTAATTGCATCACTCATTGCACATCAGGAAATTGCTCACTACAGGAGGGACTTGACTGAAGGTAGCTCTGCTTAAGCAATCTGTTCACTACCCTAAAACACCAAAAAAAAAAAAAAAAATCTGCTAATGAAGACTTTGCGGATGATATAGTGAAGGCAAAGAACCTCTTCTTTACCTCATATGCAGCCATAGAATAATAGTCATTAAATGATGGTGCAGTTGATCATTTTAAGACAAAGACTTCTGCTACCTGTGCTCTACCCAGCTTGCCTCATACTTGATCTATTGCAGGTTGTCTGCAAACCCAGGTGAACTGTGCAGGGCCTGCAAACAAAGGTGCACTGTGGAGGTGAAGCTGGAGAAGTGAATGCTGGGGCATCCTATCAATTGTTAAAGATAGAAGATTATTGCAACGTTATTGTTAGGGTTGGTCTGTCAGAAAGACATCTCCCCTTAGGGCCTTCTGGAAGTACTCTAGTTCCACTAGCTTTTGGATGGATAATCAGAACAGGCCCCTTCCCCTGACAGGATACACACATCATAATCTCAAAGTACAGGTGGTAATATCCAGTCCATAATATTGGCCTTATTTCCAACTGTCTAACCTCAACCTCCAGCCCAACCTCTGATCAAGACTTGGACCAGCTATGTATGTGAGCTAAGCCAGTAACCACCTGGGGTAGTCCTATAGTCTTCATTGTGGCATGAAATTCCAAGATGACTTTTGAAAAAAAGTCACCTTTGGGCAGAGACCAAGTTTAGAGAATTTTAGCCCTAAGGAAGTTGTGGGTGTTCTATCTAAGGACTGATACTTGATATCACCGAGGGACCTGATATTGATAGAGTACATAAATAAATAACCGGGGCCTGCTCCTTTGAAGCCAATAGCAAATCTTCCAGGCCTCTGTTCCTCATGATGACCAGCCATACTCTGGTACTGGACTGAAGGTGGGGTGCAAAAGTGGCTGAATGATAGGTGTTAGTAAGGCCACTGGCATAAATTAGAGCAGCTTCATGGGTGCTCTAAATTATGGATGCCTGCAATGGCCTTTGAGCTATTGTTGAAACATTTGGGGAATTGGTGGAGTGTAGCACACTCTAGCCAGGCCTCCTTCTTTGGCATGACCTTAGCACACTCCCTGTATCATAGGCACCGACATTTGTTGGCGCCGGTGGGTGCTCGTGCCCCTGGCCCCGCCCCAACTCCACCCATGGCCCCGCCCCCATCCCACCCCTTCCCCAAATCCCCGCCCCCTTCTCCTCCCCCGGGCGAGCTTCATTTCCCCTCCACGCCCTCTCCCCCCAGGCTTGCAATTCTGGGAGGGAGGGGGGAGGAGAAATGCAACGCACCCACTGGCAGCTCCCCGCCAGCCCCCCGCGCCCAGCTCACCTCAGCTTCCGGGTTCCGCTTCTGGAGGCGCACCCGCGAAGCCGCTTTTTTTAGTTCACAGGCCTGCCGCCCGTCAGCTGTGCGGCGGGCGGCAAGCCGGGAGGGAGCGCCACAACGGCACCTCGGGGGAGAGGTATGGGGAGGAGGCGGAGAGACCGTAAATTCAAAAAACCCACAAGGGTTTGACCTGATGGGATAAAAAGACAGTTCATCATTTCCATTCCTGTTCATTTTTTTAGGCTTATTGCTGCCCACTCTTATCGGACATAATTAGAAGTAAAAGCATAGCAGAACCATACTAATGTGCACTTGGCCTAACCCTGATGTCCTTGTGCAGTTCTCATTCTATCCTGCTCAGTCAAAACTTGCACCCTCCTATCCTCTCCTAAGACTGCCCCCTACTAGCAATTATTTTGCATTTTGCACTTTACATACCCATGGGAGGGATGGAGGGATTTTTCCCGAGGATGGTCTTCTAGTGCTTCCACTGCACAAAACAGCACCTTAGCCTGGAAAAAACAAGTCTTGCGTACTTCAGTGCCCTTGTCATAAATTGCTAACTGAGAGGTTTTAATGTTTGAAATGGAGACTTGTTTGACCGAGAAGAAGGTGACCTCTCTGTCTTGAATGCTAATGAACTTATTTACTGTTCCTCTGAGATAGTTTTAATGAGAGTGAAAGAGGGGCCGGGTGGATTCCACAACTACCAAGAAATGGAGGTCAGGTTTTTGCAGTGATAGTACTCTGAGCATCCTGTCCAAAACGCCCCCCTGAAGTAGCAGTGGGAGTTAGTGAATGAGTGGCTATTAGAGCAGCCCTTACTAGAGACCTGGATTAAAGGGATCAGTAGAACCATGAGACATCTTGTTTACGCAGCGTTCTCTATGCTCAGAGGGGATCTGTTTAATATACTTTAAGGTTTACATTAAATTGACAGTCTCGGTGCTTTGGTTCATAATTCTGTAAACCTGTTTCCTAAGGGCTAGAGCAGACCTGCACAACATACGGCTCTGTGCGGCCTGCGGGGGGTTGGGTAAAAAAAAAATATATATATATTTTTGCCGGCCCTCGACTTTTTTCTTTGGAGTAATATGGCCCTCACCTCTTTACGAGTTGTGCGGGCCTGGGCTAGAGTGTACTGTGGCCTAACCCCCCTCCCCCCGGGAGGGAACGAGAAATGAGACTTCTGTATGGGCTCCCCAGACTGAGCACAGGCTTACTCCCGCTACTGAACAGGTGCATGGAATGGAAGGACAGGAATAGGAGCAACCTTAGCTCCACAACCCCTCAGCCCCTGCCCAGGTAGCCCAGCTGAGCTACTGCAGGAAGTGTCTAGTTTGCCACTGGCACAGGCAAGGAGGAAGCAGGCAATTGTGACTGGGGTGTGGCTCTGAGGCATAAAGCTTTCTGTGGTGGTGTATCTTACACTCCCACACCCCCTTGTTCAAGGGCTGCCTGAAGTCACCATCTTGCTCTTAATAATACTTTAGAAACAACCCAGGTAATAAATGTGGTTGGAAAAGATCATTCCACGAGGTAATTTGTGGGAACCTAGAACAATGTGAGGAGGTTTATAAATGAAGAACCCGTATACAGTTCACTTTAGCTATGGAGTAGGGACTATTCATGAGATGAAGCCTTATACGTGTCTTCGAGTCTTGAGTTAGCGCCTACATTTATTTTCTAGTGCTTCCCAGGGAATTTTTGTCTTATGGAAAAGCAGTTGTAGAAGTTTCTTATCATTTAATTACAAAAATGTTAATGACTGGTAGTCAATCTATGCAGATATAGCTGATGCATTCAGTGCCT
Organism: Macrochelys suwanniensis; assembly: GCA_033296515.1. Classification (NCBI taxonomy): domain Eukaryota; kingdom Metazoa; phylum Chordata; order Testudines; family Chelydridae; genus Macrochelys; species Macrochelys suwanniensis. Next base: position 93,799,995 of record CM065783.1, read on the forward strand.
TTGGCTGATCCAGAGTCTGAAGGTTTAGAAAAGTCTCTGCCTTCTTGTTATACACTTCCAAAAGCAAAGCTCATGAATCTTTCAAAAATAAAAATCTGATGTAGATGTTTATACAATATTACAGATGGAAGACCTGTCTAGTATGGATGCAGGCTTTGAAATAAAGATGGGGATTGGACAGTAACACCTTTTTACAGCTATTTTTTAAGCTACACTTATAATAATTCTGAGTTCTGTGCAATTTAGGGCTGGTCTACACTAGCCCCCAAGTTCGAACTAAGATACGCGACTTCAGCTACGTGAATAACGTAGCTGAAGTCGAAGTATCTTATTTCGAACTTAAAAGTACTTACCCCTGGTCCACATGGTGGCGCGCAGGCTCCCCCGTCGACTCCGCCTGCTCCGTTCGCAGAGCAGGAGTACTGGCGTCGACGGGGGAGCACTTCCTGGTTTGATTTATCGCGTCTAGACAAGATGCGATAAATCGAACCGAGAAGATCGATCCGAAGCCCCCGACGCAGCGGGTAAGTGTAGACTAGCCCTTAGTTTTGACCAAAAATTTATTTTAAGCCATCCCCCAAACTGCCATATCTATGGTGGATCACAATCCTCATACCTAATGTAAGATGTATTCGAACAGATCACACCATCTACCTCTCAAGTCTAGCATCTGGCCTCTGGCATTGGTCAATATCTATATTAGAATAGGGTGACTACAGCCCCACTCTCCACATACTCAGAGTTGTTGGCAAAGCTCCTATTGACGTTGATACTGTAGGATCAGGCCCCTAATGTAGAGGGCTCTGAGCCAATTATGTAACGTTGTAAGAAGCAATGGGCTTAAACTGCAGCAAGGGAGGTTTAGGTTGGACATTAGGAAAAAGTTCCTGTCAGGGTGGTTAAACACTGGAATAAACTGCCCAGGGCAGTTGTGGAATCTCCATCTCTGGAGATATTTAAGAGTAGGTTAGATAAATGTCTATCAGGGATGGTCTAGACAGTAATTGGTCCTGCCATGAGGGCAGGGGGCTGGACTCGATGACCTCTCGAGGTTCCTTCCAGCCCTAGAATCTATGAATCTATAAGATTGGAATTCCCCTTGACACCAGCAGGTGATTGGTTTATGACCTGAAGCTTGAAGCTGGATTTCTCATATTATCTTGGCCTGTCTTTTTCCCCCCGCAACAGTGCTATTAATGGTCATAAAATGATCTAGTGCTACTGGAAATCTAGTCACAACAGTGGCTCCGCAGTGAATTCCACAGGTTGACAATCTGCTGCACAAGGAAGTCTCTCCTTTTGTTGGCTCCACATGTACTGTCCTTTTTGTTTGAACAGAGCTTTTGGGGGGCAGGGGAGGAAGGGGGGTGCTGCGTTATGTGCAACCCATGTAAATGTGGGTGGTATTCTTTTTGAAATAGAGAAAAAATGTCAGTCTTCAATACACAGGAGCTGCTTGAATCTTTAATAAGTATTTGAACTTGACCCCAAACTTGCAGAGAAGGATGCATAATTGTAAATGCAGAGGTGACTTATGAGGGCCTCTCACCCATTTATCACACTGCAACAAGCTTTCTTACATGGTGTGTACATTTTCTGTACATAAATCAAAGGGGAAAAGCCAGGTCATGCTGCTCTTCATTTAATCAGCTTAGGGATAAATGATTTCTGCTAATCACCTGCCAGCACCTTCTGGCAGTAGGGGTTTAGACAAGTTTTCTTGCTTTGATTCTTAGTTTGGTAGGAAATCCGTGATGATCAATACCCTCCAGATATGATAGATGTTCCCAGGGGATTGATACAACATGCTTCTTTGAGAGCTACTAAATGAACTGAAGCATAGTGCCAGCCAATTGCTTGTGCAAACATGCCCTCTTGTGTGTGCTGCAAAAGCAAATTCTTTAGACTTGCTAATGAATCTAATGTAGTGTGTGGAATGATTGCTTCCAGCCAAACACAACTTCTATTGAAGTCAATGGAGGCCACATTCAAGGACAGAATATGTACAGACAGAGCCAAATCTTCATTCCAGGGCAGGATTGAGGCATGTTGGCAGAGCATTGTGGGCAAGCTTGTACTATTGTTACCCATGCTGCACCGAATTATTAGACAGTGGAAACTTCTGATTCCAGAGATGTGAACCCAGCAATCCTTCTCAAGAGTTTTAGATGCATATAATTCAATGAAAATGCATTGCACAGGACTTTTTTGTTTTTGTTTTTTACAGAGCTCTATACAGACATACGTAGAATGAAATAAAAGAGCAATTATGGATGGTATTCTCATGTTTTGTTGTCCACTTTTACTGTCAGGGAATGGAATGATCTGTGGGTACCTCTCTAATGGCTAATTTCAGCATCTGCAATCAATAGGCCACCATCATCCCAGTTTTATTCTAGCATCAGAACTTTTTGCATGCTATTGCTGTTAAGAAAATGATTCAATATCCATATAACTTGTTTTTTCAGTGGATTTAGCTGCAGCTGATTGCTAAATATGTTTGATCTAATCATATTAGGCAAACTGGGAAATCTATATCAAGTACTACTTAACACATTTTGTGTTTGTAAGAGTCAAGCTTTATCGTAATTAAGCATGTGGAATAGCAGAATCATTCTTTTTTTCCAGTAGAACTCTCCAGATGCAAATGAGAGCACTGTCGTCTAAGAATGTACTGTTCACGCACATTTTCCATTTCCCTAAAATGCTAGAAAGTGATCTAAATTGGCTCTGTTGTTACCACCTATAGCTGCACTTGTGTAAAAATATATTGGAACTCATCAAATGCATCAAATTGTGTCCACAAACTAGTAGTATCTGGGGTACACTGTGTAAAACAGTTTCCCCAGAACACTTGATTTTTGATTCAGCCAATTCCAAGGTAATCTTCCCCCACTCCCGCCCACCAAAACACACACAAAAGGAAGAATAAGATCACTATATATGCCAAATTTAGCCATATTTAGTTAACTTAAAATAAAAAAATATATGCCTTGGTACAGATGTTGGATATATATTTTTTTAAATCACACATCCCAGTGAATGACAGAATAACAGTGGATTCCTTTAGCAAGGATTTCTAGTAACTGGGAAGGCTTGTTTGAAAATGTGTGTGTCAATGTTATTCACAGTTATGGGATGGTTTCCAGATTTATTGATGTAGTTTGCTGCTACACAGGGCAGCTAGTAGAGCTGGTTAAGAAATGGCTTCCCATCTTGGCAAAAAATTTTGTTTTCATCACAATTTTTCTGACTTTTTTTAGTTGTCTGCAGTCAAAAACTGAAGTATTTCAGTTAGGTGAATTGTTTTTCCTCTTAACTAAATGTTTCAGTTTCTGGAGCTTGGTTTTGTGGTGTCTTTTTTTTTTTTTTTAAAGCCCCCCAGATTGTTGAAAACAGACATTTCCTTTAGGAATTTTCATTTCTCCATTTTTCCATTCTAAAACTTCTAGATAGAAAACTTTTGACAGTTCTAGCAACTTCCTAAGGAACCAGTTACGGTACAAGAATTGTGAAACAGTGTCCTTATGCTGGCTCTGAAGTTGTCTTACTTTGAGCATAGATATGCATGCACTTCATGAAAGAAACAACCCCCTCCCCAAGAAATGTTGTTATTGATCCCTGAGTGGCTTTGAAGGCTATTATTCCACATACAGATCTGTTTCCATTAAGTAATGGAAATATTTCATATCACACAATTCCACAAGAGGCAGCGTTGGGACGATGTGCCTGCCTCTTATGAGTCTATAGCTGAAGTCACTGAGTTTTTCACAGCAAGCTATTGATTTTGCTATCCGAATGCCATATGTCCTTAATACAAAAATCCTATGATAAATGCAGGGCTTTTGTGTCTTGGATTGGAGGCTGAATTCAAAATCACAATGTTAAAACTTTTGTACTTGTGTCTCATAAAATTAAGGTGATGTTTTAACGCTGCCACAATAAAATCATAGAAGTTGGAGATTTTTCACTTGTTAGGTTATCCAGTCCATCCTTCTGCAACAGCCGGATTGTTCAGTAGTCTACATTTGTACAGTCTAGTTGTAAAGACAATCAAGGCTAGTGATATGAATAGTGATTTGAAAATAACATGCTCTTGTATGTTGTACAAGAACACATATACCTATATATATCCCCTGCACAATTCAAAGTAGACATCATGCCATATTTCAGAGTCTCTTATTGGGCTAGTTCTTCCTATAATCTCTAAAATCTCATGTGGCGACTACATGCAGTTTTACTGTTCTAACACAAAAATTTGTACCAACTTCCTGAGACATTCTTAGAAACTGATCAGAATTCCCATGACCTTTATTGGCCATTTGCAGCAGTCTTCTAGATTTCAGCATGTTTGTATGGTGGCTTTGCTAAAGCACAGCTCCAAATATAACTCTATTAGTGAAATAATCATTTAATCTCTATCAACATTTTAAATATTGGGTCTAAATTCTTTGATCAAAATCACAAATTTTATAGCTCGGCTGTTTATAAAATGAAGTCAGCTGCCTAAAAACAAGACAAAGAAAACTCATATGGGGAAAAAAGTGTAGGTATGGTTAAATGGTTGAGCTAACCCAAACACAGATTAGGCCCTGCCTCTCAGAGCAGTCACAGATGGCAATTATGCATTTAAGAGATACTACTGATGATAAAAACTTACATATTGCCTGCAACATATAAACATGAATCCTGGCCAATAACTTCCAGCAAGTGTCAGCTTGATGTATCTCAAAATGACCCAGAAATGTGAATTTATATTTAAAATATATAATGTAAATATTAACTGGCTGTCGCACTGTGATTTTTTTTTATTTTAAAAAAGCTAGGATTAAAATGAAATATGCCTCCAAGGCAGCTTCTCTCAATATTAATTCTAATGCACTTGATTTCTTCCTTCCCCAAGGTTGTCATTTGCATGAGGAGGAAATAATTGTCATAACAACATTAAATATTCCCTCTCCCAGAGAATAAGACCTCTGAGAATCATGGGTGGATTAAGGATAAATGGGTTCCAGATCTACTAATATACTCACCATTTTCCCGGTCACCCACTGCTGCCTCCTCCGTGATGCTACCTAGACAAATCTTTATTCCTCCTAAACGTCAATCCTCCCAGACTCTTTTTTCCCAGTACTTGACCTAGCCCTGTATTTCCACACAGATCCCTCTTTCCACTGATCCTGCTTTCCCTGGACCGAGTCTCTTGCTTCCTGAATCTTGTTAGCTTTCTGTTAGAGGCCTGAGGATCCCGTTTTTGTCTCCTGCTTTACACATTCTATCCTTGAATCCCAGTACTACAGCCCATTATCCTTCCAGCCAAAGAACATTGGACAGAGCCCCCTTTGAGGCAGTTAACACTGTTCCTTGGGTGGCTGGAGGAATAACCGATGGGGTGCGTATGCTACATCTCCAGCATGTACAACCCAGAAAGCAAGAGATGATGACCAGGAGGTAAAACCAGGTCTCCCTTGGGCTCCTTCATCAGGCTCCTTACATTATTAGAAGCCCACTATGCACACCTGAAAGCAGCAAGTCATACATGAATATATTGAGTGGAGCCCTTCTTAAGGCAAGAGTGCCATCTTGTGATAGGTATAGGAAAGAGAACACAAAGCAGTGCCTCTGGCCCCCTTGCCATTAATAGGATTAGGCTCCTAGCATAAGAAGCCCCCTCCAAAGACATGTGTAATGGCAATATGTTGTAGACCTGAGTCACCCTTGGGGCTGAGGAGAAAACCATCCCTAAGGGAGCTGAATGTAGTGGTGTACCACCACTGTCCTCCTCCTCCTCCTCCATGGGGGAGTGATGCTCCGGTTGCAGGAATGCAACTTCTCTTCCGGGCAGATTCCCACTCTCAGCCTGAAGTCTGGTGGTAGACATGAAGCCCTTCTGTTTTGCTGTCAAAAGATTGGCCTAAGCCAGAACCCCCCATTCAAACATCACTGAAGCTTTGAGTGTTTGGATAAAATGAGACCAAGCTGCAAACCCACCGTTGGTTTGTAAAACATAATGTAATCCCCACACCTGGGTATGGTGTTTTGTCCCATCTAGTGGCACCGAGACCACTTGGAGAGAGATTAATGAGTCTGCTCTACAGTCTTAGCTAACAGCCATATGGCTTTTAGCTCATGGAGTAGAAGTAGGGCCGGCTCTAGGCACCAGCAAAACAAGCTGGTGCTTGGGGCGGCCTATTTATAGTGCCGCCCCGAGAAATGTGCCCCCGCCGCCCCAGCTCACCTCTGCTCTGCGCCGCTGCTGCTTGGCTTCTCCCCCCTCCCTCCCAGGCTTGCCACGCATGAAACAGCTGTTTTGCACGCAGCAAGCCTGGGAGGGAGGGGGACGCTCTGCTTCTCCCCCTCCCTCCCAGGCATGGAAGAAAAAAACGGGGGGGGGGGGGGGCGGACGACATTTTTTTGACTTTGGGCGGCAAAAATCCTAGAGCTGGCCCTGAGTAGAAGCTCATGCATTTAGCTCCAGAGGTCTTCGGTTTGATCCCGGCGACCAGGGTCTGTTGGTGTTACAATAACTCCTGGCAAGGAGGTTTTGTTAAACCAAACACTCCCCTAGTTGGTCTTGGCTGTGTCTATTTGAGAGACAGAGGGAGACCTGGACTGTAACTATTTATCCAAATCTCTCGAAGATAAACTAGCACCCAGCTCCAAACTATCCCAGGCTTTGCTGCAGCTTTACCAAAGGCATAATTCTATTTAAGCTGATGTGTTAGAAATTACTTGTATTTATTTTGGTGGTGGGTTGTATTCTGAGTACCTCATACTATTTTATTGTGTGTGGTATTCTAAGCAGATAAACCCCCAGTAAAATATTTCAACCAGGATTGTAAAGCAAAAGTAAGTACTAAGTGCATGTGATCATCTCTCTCCTTATGACTCACTGTTAGTGACTACAGCAAACTCCTGCTTCTTCACTTCAGGTGGTAAAGGTCTGTATTGGTGGAGCTGCAGGTCCCGGTTTCAGGCCCTGGTGATGGACCATGGTGGTATCTGTATGTGCCTGGCTGCAGTTTTACACAGGAACACACTATCAATCAGGCCAACGGAGATAGGAATACGAGACCAGCCTTAGTTTGCAGGGCCCAAGCAGTAACTGAGGGTCACTTTGGTCCCAGTGCAGGAGGATATGGAAACATGGTCTTAAGTGCCTTTCATGGGGGGAGAGGGGGAGATAATATCAGGGCTGGATTTACACCTTATGTGCCCCTAGGCACAGCATCTTCAGTGCTCCCCCTCCACGCTGCCTAAGGCTGACCTTTGTGTTGTCTATAAAAAATGAAACTTTTAACTCACTTTTAACTTTTAGGCACCCCTAAAATGCCACTGCCCCTAGGCACATGGCTACTCTGCCTAATTGGAAATGCAGCCCTGGGCCCTGTATACTTCCCTCTCCTGTCCCATTGCCAGAGGGTCCGGAAAGACATGGCCAAGCCTAGCCCAGGGCCTGTAGTTCCAACCGGCCTGAAGGCAAGGATCCAAGATCAAGGTTAGTAGCAGACTGGCCAGAGGAGCGCGCTTAGCCCTTTACAGCCGTGAAGAAGGGAAGGTCCCTGCCCTCCCCAGAAAGGCCCACAAGGGGCTTGATCCTGAGTGGTGCTGAGCACTGAGGCCAGCAGCTGCAGGAGACAGTAGCCCGGCACCTTAACTTCCCCAGCGCTGGAGGGGGCTGGATCTAGCCCATCCCCACTGACAAGTGCTGGGGTCGGGGCTATTCTCCATCGGGGGGGCGGGATCTCCGAGCTGGGAGCCCTCTAGCGCCTCCCCGCCTGCGGGAGGGCGGACCCCGGCCACGCCCAGCGGGTTCCCCGCCCCCGGCTCTCCCCGCCCCGGGGAAGGGCCGAGGGGAGCCCCGCGCCCCTACCCCGGGCGGAGCGCCGGCCGCACACAGCAGGGCTCAGCGGGCGCGGAGCGTCCTTTCGCTGCTGCGTGGCTGGGGCGGACCGGGAAATGCGGGCGGCTCCCCCCTGCCGCTGCCCGGCCTCCTGGCCCTGGCTGCTCGGGGTGTGCTGCGCCGGGATCCTGCTGGCCTCGGGGACCGCTGGAGCCGGGCCGGTCCCTCCGCCCCGAGGTGCCGCTGGGAGCCGGGGGAGGCGGCCTGGGAGGGGAGGGGGATCCCAGGGGACTCCCCGGGCACGAGTGGGCCCCGCCCCGTGAATCGGGGCCCCTCGCCCGGTGTTTATTTACCCCACAGCAGGGGGGACACGGAGGCCGGGGGGGACCGGGATTGTAACCCGCCCTCCCCGCCCAGCCAGTGTTCCAGCCCACGTGTGGACAAGGCCGCTGTCGTGTTAACCCTCGCTGGCGGGGCAAGGGAAACTCCGGGCTCCCCGCAGGGTTTATATTGCCCCCTGTGCAGGTTAGAACTGCTTCGTCTTCACCAGGGGCTGACAGCGCAGGGTTAAACACACCCGCCTCGGGAGCCTGGCAGAGCTGGGCAGTGAACCCCCACTCTCTGGAGTCCCAGGCTAGTGCCTTAACCTCTGGACCAGGTCACTACTTGCTGCCCGCCTGAGAGGGTCTGTCTGGGCTGAGCTCCCCAGCTGGGGTGGGCAGATCTGCCTGAGCAGGGCTCCCTACTAGTAGTTGCCTGGAGGTTGTAGCACCGGTAGAGGCTCAGGCTAACCACCTGAGCTCGGACCTGGGGGTAGGCTGGGTCCAGGCTTGGGGGCTATCCCAGTGCCAGCACCTCCACAGCTATTTTAGTGCGCTAGAACCAGCCTCATTAGCATGAATCCAGGCTGACTCCCAGCTGCAGTGTAGACTGACCAGTCAGGCTTGCCACTGTCATCATGGCCTGATCTTTCTTTAAGCAGCGCTACTACGCTGAGCAGGGTTGGATAACATGGTGACGTCTTAATTTTGCTTGTGTAAAAGCGACTATAGGGTGTGAAACCCAGTGGCAGGCAAAATGTCTACTGGAAATTGCTTAAATTGTAACCCCTTTCCCTTTTATTTTGTAGGTTATTTCAATACGCCTTTTATAAAGGTGCTCTGTTGCCTTAAATATTATTAATTATATTTATTGTGGTAGTTCCTTGGGGGCCAGTTGAGAATGGGATCTTTGGATTGTTAAACAAGTTTTTGATGTTAATCCTTTTAAATATTGTTATCTTATAAGAATGTCAGAGGCTCCTCTTGACGTTTTTAGTAGGGCTAGGGAGTTAAAATGAGGTATAGGGAAGTTCCAGTAGGTATGCAGTTCTCAGATGAGCTTGTACTCGTTGGTGCTAAAGTAAGTGTCTTGTAACTCTCTCTTTGTAGATGGCATGAATGTTCTCTTCATAGTAGCGGATGATCTGCGTCCTGCGTTGGGCTGTTACGGAGACAGCCTCGTAAAATCTCCAAACATTGATCAGCTTGCATCTCGAAGCATTGTGTTCCAGAACGCCTATGCTCAAGTGAGTAACACAACTTAATTTAAAAATAGCAGTTGTATTTCTGTAAAATACTTAATGGTTTGGGCACAGAAAGTGCTGGTGAGACCATTGAAATAGCCAGTTGCTGTATTGTAAAATATTTCGGGTAGTAAAAGGACAACTGGGCTAAACTGTATTGGGTGTTTAACTTTGATGGAATGAGGAAAGGAACGCAATGAAGACAGTTCTCACTGATATTAGCAGTAATGTTGTGGTACTCTAAATATTGTGTAACATCAGCGTGTGAGTTTCACTATTAACAATGAGACTATTTTTTAAAAAGCGCCATTTTGCACAATACCAATTCTGTGCTTTCCACCCCAAATGTAATTTTGTAAAAGCTTATTCTATATTTATCCTCCCCCCATTTTTGTGAGCATGATATGTTTATTCCAAATCCCTCATATTGTCCAGATCATTCTTTCTAGGGGCAACTTCTAATCATCATTATTAAGCTCAGGACTCTAAATCTTACTACTTCCCTTTTGCTGGGATGGCTGACTAGCACATGTCTGCATTCTCAGCCCTGCCTTCACCAGGAAGCCAGAAACCAGGGCCCTGAATCTGACTAGGGAGTTTGGGGACCTCAGTGGAGTTACTCTTGCCAGTATGAAACAGAACATTCAGGCCTTTGGACTGTAACCTGGATCTCCCACTTGTCTGTTCTTTGAATTATTGCGAAGACTGCCCAGATCACCTGTACTCGTCACTTAATGTCAGCACAGTCCATCTGCTATTTTCATTCCAACTCTCTTACTAGTTTTCAGAAGCATGGTCTTTGTTTGATGTCACACAGTTTGTGTTACTAGCTGCAAAATCAAAGCTTTCGCCTCTTCTCAAGAGTCTTTTTTAGATTGAGATCTCAAGTGCAAGAAAATACATATGTAGCTTGACATCAGTTTGTGATGTGGGCGGTGGGCAAGAAGTGTCTGACTGATGCCCAAAGTAATGATCCCAGACATCTCAGCTGGGAGCTATGTTAAACATTGTTAGTTGGATTCCACCAGACCCTGAACATTTTGCCTAATGACACCAAAATCACTTGATTGCACTTCAAATACAAACTGAATATATTCTACTTTCCATTAGGCATTAATTCTCCTGTCTCTTGCTTTAGCAAGCTGTGTGTGCTCCAAGCAGAGTGTCATTTCTGACTGGACGCAGGCCCGACACCACACGGCTTTATGATTTCCACTCCTACTGGAGAGTACATGCAGGAAACTATTCCACAATACCCCAGTACTTCAAGGAGAATGGCTACACGACCATGTCCGTAGGAAAAGTGTTTCACCCTGGTATGGCTTGTAACAGCACTTAGAATCTTCATTTAACATGTTACCACAAATGAATTGTGTAACTAGGGACGGGTTTTTTTTTTGTTTTATATGAATTGACCTAAAATATTGTTGTATGTCTGATGTAGAATAAAGTCCTTCTAGATTGTCCTTGCCTTTGTATAAACCATTACATTTTAAAGAGTTACATTTAAAAGTGGAGCGCTAACTGCACAGCATCATTCAACCATGGGAACTGATGTGTTATAAATGTTCACATACCACTTAGGATGTTAATGTCGAGTATGCTTTAACTTGTCTAGAATTTAGACGCTGCTAAAGATGCACCTAGATGTAACTAAACGCATGGTCATTCTCTCAGTCTTTGGACTTAGATTTCCACATGCTTCATGTTATATAGTACACTGCTTAACCACACTTCAGTCTGACATCACCTTGTTGGATGAAGGAGCATTGTATGTGTGAATAATACCCCCATTAAGCTGCATAGAAAATGAGTTCACTATTTAAACAACCCTAAAGAGCTGAAAATGCTATACGTACACATAAGGACGGCCACACTGGGTCAAACCAAAGGTCTGTCTAGCCCAGTATTCTGTCTTCCGACAGTAGCCACTGCCAGGTGCCCCAGAGGAAATGAACAGAACAGGTAATCAAGTGATCCATTTCCTGTTGCCCATTCCCAGCTTCTGGCAAACAGGAGTTTTACAAACGTTTTCTGTGGTATTCCTCTGTTGAAACTTGTCACCACTAAACTGTTTGGACGTGTAGAATTTTAATGATTATTAGTTTTACTAACAATTTATATGCATATATGAATACTGTCATTAGTCCTGATTATTTTGTACCCGGAGCTAAACTAGCTCAAGATGCTTGAGGTTTCCTTTTCCTCATAGCTAGCTGAGTTTTAGGGACTGGTAGCTGGAGCAAATGTTTCATCCTTTAGTTCTTGAATGCTTTCTTAGTCCCCTGAATTGGCTCATAAAATTAGTGGGCTTACTGGAACTGTTTCTATGTTAACAAAACAAATTAACCATGTGTATTGTGTAGCTGAACTCTTCCTTGTTGAGTGAACTATAAGACCATTTCTAATATTTGCTTTGCTTACTCCTCCTTCCCAGGGATTTCATCCAATCATAGTGATGACTATCCGTACAGTTGGTCCATGCCACCTTTTCATCCCTCTGCCGAAAAATATGAAAACAGTAAGGTAAGCAGGCACTTTGATTTCATGTAGACCCAAATAAAGATGGGTGGAGGGTGTTTCAGGATACAAATATATTATTACTGTCAGGAACAAGCTCTTGCTAATCTGAGTCAAACATGTTAATTGGGAAGATGCATTTCTATGTTTCTGTAACCTAGTGGGTTAGAACTGTGGAGGAAAATCACTAGTCAGATACACTTCTGTTCACTTTCCTGACAAAAGGACATGTCTTTTTGTACTAAGTATGGTTATGCTCATTAAGAGCCCCATCCTGCAAATGCTTATGCTTGTGAGTAGTTCCCTTGAATTTGGTGGGATTACTGACACGTGTAAGTGCTTGTGAGATTGGAGGCCTTGATTTGTATTGAGAGCACTAAATCCTTTATCTCAAAACTATAGCTATCATCTCTTGCAAATTACCTCAGCCTCTTCTCTAGGTGGTAAAGTGCTGTCAGCTGGCTTGGCTGACAACTCTACGCAATAAGAATCCCAAAGCTACTTGAGTGCAGAACTGATTAATGCATCTTTTAGTTTAGTAGATGGAGACCATTTAAAACCTGCTCAAGAAGCCAGCAAGCCACCAGGTGCACAACAATGTGGGTTCTGTTTACATTGTCAGTGGGTTTCAGATGGCATTTGTTCTTGGGCACATGGTGTAAAGATGACCTCTGTGCATGATCCTGGACCTTTGCGCATCCCAAATTAATTTGTGCTAAATTACAAAACTTGACCCTGCAACGAGGGGATTAAGACAACCATGTTTCGACAAGCCATGTAAAATCAGAGTTTCCTGTCTTATTCAACTTTCCAGAATGTTAGTTACAATAAGTGTGGTCCAAAGGAATCAATGTAACATTTTTGTAAGTACCGTGCTATATCTTCCCTACAAGCTTTAGCTACGCTGCTGTAGCATTGTAGTGTAGATGCTTCCTGTGTCAATGCTTCCTTTGACGTAGTTAACCCACCTCTCTGAGAGGGGTGGCTAGAATTGTTCCATCGACCTAGCTAAGTCTACACTGGGGGTTAGATAGCGCTATCTGCGGTGCTCAGGGCACATTTTTCACATTAATGTAGGTCAATTCATTTTTAAGATCACCCCTTAGTCAAGCACTTAGTCAACAGTTACCGTGCAATCATAGTATTTGATATACTGCAGTACTAGGGAGTCCCTACGTGAGACAAAATTCAGCCTTGGTATAACTTGGTTGTGAGGTTAACTGTTGAAAAATACTGACTTCAGTGGCAGCTAGTGTTTGCATCAGCCACTCGAGTCTCTCAGCATACACTTAGCGTATGCTCTAAAGGCCCTGCTGAGGCCACCTTCTCTTCTCAACCCCTTACAAGAGTGAATCTTTCTCTAGTGACTAAATATCAGCCACTGTTGGCACATACCCAGAACCTTCTGGGTCAGGTAATCGCTGCCAAGATAGCTTTCCATGAGTTCTCAGAGTCAGAGGGAGCAAAAGGGCAGATTGATCATGTAACCAATTTCTAACCACTCACCAATGAGCCACAGAGCCATGGTTTCCTGGGTTCTAGAGCTTGGTATCCTGCATGTGACTGTTACACCCTCAAGCCAACTGTAGAGCTAGGATTCTTCTTCTTATTGAACGCAAATAAAAGTGGCCTGTTTGTTTGGTGTACAGCTGAGCTCAGGAAAAAGGCGCTGTTTTTTCCTCTGTGGTTTTGATCAGCTTGCCTAGAACATGGCAAACCTTCTCTAATACTAACACTAGCCACTAATTTCCTGATTAGACTTTAATTCACCGTCCTGTGTGGTGGGCAGAGTGATCTCTCTGAGTAGAGTCAGACATGAATTGCTCTTGAAGCCTATGGGATGTGTGTGTTCTTAGTTTAGAATTAAAGTAGATATTTCTTCTTTGTTTTCCTGAAGACTTGTAAAGGAAAAGATGGAGAGCTTCATGCCAACTTGGTTTGCCCAGTCGATGTGGCAGAAGTGCCCTTGGGTACCTTGCCAGATATACAGAGCACTGAAGAGGCCAGACGCTTATTGAACATCATGAAAATAAAGAACCATAAATTCTTCCTGGCTGTCGGTTATCACAAACCACACATCCCCCTGAGGTATCCTCAGGTAAGGAAGGCTGGAGTAAAACCATGTCACTGGGTTTTATGGTGAATGAAACCTTGACCAAAGTTATTCAATGACCAGCATTAACCTTTTAAAAGTTACTTTCACAAGTATCTTATACTGTTACTGTAAAGCAAGATGAAAAATATCCTTGCTTTGAAAGGCTGAGACATACTTGTAGCAGCCTTCACAGAAAAGTAACTCAGAATCAAAGTATATATTATTTTTAAATGTTTTAATCCAAGCAGTATGTTCACAGCATTAAGTGCCGGACTAAAAGCCCACCCTTACTCAGTGAGTTAGTACCTGCTGAACATTACTGTGACTACTTGTGCAGTGAGGTATACTCCATCTGAGGGTGGCAGAATGAGGCCCTAAATGATTTGCATCCCAATCTTCCGCCCCGTATATGTCAATGGCAAAAGTTCCACTGAGTTCCGAGGGAGCAGGATTGGGCTCTGTGTTTTTTAGAAGACTTCACTTTTTGACACATGCTGTAGGTCTCTACCATATCTGAGATGAGTAGTAGAGTAGTCTGTGCCATGAGCCAAAGCTCGGTGCCATACACAAGAACTTGGTACAATGTTATCTTCTGCAAGTCTCCTGAATAGCTCTGTGCTAAAAGCACAAATTAAGTTGGTGCTTGCCAAAGTACCTTAACCACTGAGTACACTTTACATTGGGAAACTCTTATTTTCTTAAAGGTGAACTGAAGGTGATGGTGGGGGGGACACAGAAGGGGAAGTGGTTGCCACTTTATGATGTGTAAAGAAGGCTTTGGAGGGGAAGGGGGAAACTTTATGTTCTTTTTTTTTAACCTTTGAAATATCCGATCTTGTTTTGCTGGAGGTCTCATGGATGCTGAGCTTCCTCCTCCCTTAATTAATAGGCAAAGGGTTGAATCTTTAACGAAGGTGTCCTTTTTACTAACCTTTTCTCGGGCATTCTGAGGTAGGGAGTATTAGCAAAACCAGAGATTTAAACAGTGGCAGTAAAAATCACTACCTCCCCCTTTAACAAATTGGGTTTCATGTGCATGGTAAATCTGCCATGAACCAACTGGTTCTATGGGCATCTGTAGCCTTCCAAGAAAAGCAGGCGAGACAAGACCTGAATGTTTAAAGTAAGCAAATTAAGCCAACAAACAGCCACTTCTTGGAGGAATAAACCTTTCAGACTTTTAAAAATAAACCCTCAAGAAGCTAGCAAAGGTACAAATCCTTGGTTTTTCTTTGCTCTGTTTTTTAGGTGGTTCTCAGTGCTCTAAATGAGTGCTGGGATGCCATATAGGCAAAATAAAGGTGGGCGCTTGGCTATGGAAATCCTAGGAAAAGTAGGATCGACATATAACCTTGCAGTAATACTGAGAACATTTACACGACAGCAATGCAGTCTGTACCGTAAACACCTGTGTTGCGGTTTGAAGTTTCAAGGTGCCCTTCACAGAAAATGGAGAAGGAATCCTACTTTCCTTAGTCTTGCTGTACCAAAATCTTAATACATGTTTGTGTTTTGTATCCTGAAGGAATTTCTCAAGCTGTACCCACTGGAAAACATCACACTAGCCCCAGACCCTCGGGTACCTCAAGAACTGCCTGCTGTGGCATACAACCCCTGGATGGATATCCGACAAAGGGAGGACGTCCAGGCGTTAAACGTCAGCTTCCCTTATGGACCAATTCCCGAAGACTTCCAGGTAAGCAGCCTAAGGGTAGGTCTACACTTACCAGTCGCGTCGGAGGCGACGGATCGATGTTCTGGGTTCGATTTATCGCGTCTTGTCTAGACGCGATAAATCGAACCAGGAAGTGCTCCCCCGTCGACGCTGGTAATCCTGCTCCACGAACGGAGCAGGCAGAGTCGACGGGGGAGCCTGCGCGCCGCGGTGTGGACCAGGGGTGAGTACTTTTAAGTTCGAAATAAGATACTTCGACTTCAGCTACGTTATTCACATAGCTGAAGTCGAAGTATCTTACTTCGAATTTCGGGGCTAGTGTAGACCAGCCCTAAGTGTTGCTTTGAAATCAGACTTCCCTAGATCACAGTTAAGTGCAAGGCAGCGTAAGGCTGCTGTTATTAACAGTGAAATGTTTCAAGGCGCGTCCAGCACTTGACACCGTGGGGAGCTTGCATGCCCTGCCTCTCAGCTACCAGGCCAGCCTTTGTTGTAACTGAGTCGTGAGGTGGGTCAGACTAGCAGGGAGTAGGCTGAGGGTGAGTGTGCATGGCAGCATGTAATACTCCTGCTCCCTCTCTTGTTTCTGGGCCGTGAATGCTGCAGGGGAGGTGTGTTGGCACCATCCCGGAGCAATCCCTCTGCCTTTACTAGCCCTTCCTCTTTAAGGACCTCGGTTAGCCTTCCTTCTGGGAAGACGCTGACTCCCGTGGGGCATTGCCGGAGCAACAGAGTGCTGTCGGGGACTCCTAAGGAACAGCATTGATTGGCTGAGAGCTTCTTGCTTGAAAGAACTTGTAGGAAATATTTGGAATCTCCTAGTTGTTCCCTCTGTTAAATTTAACTTGGGGCATGAATTATTTGCAGACGGTTGAAAATAAAGCTTTACCGTGAAAATGCTGCAAGCCCTTTTATTAGAGCAGAATTAGCAAGTGTCTGTACAGTTGAAGTGACTCTCCCTCTTTGGAATCGCTTGCAGCGGCAGATTCGTCAGAGCTATTTTGCAGCAGTTTCTTACCTGGATACGCAGGTTGGCCTGCTACTGCATGCCTTGGATGATGTTGGGCTCTCGAATAACACCATTGTGATGTTTACTGCTGACCATGGTAAGCATTCAAATATTTCCATGGCTATGTGCAAACAACTCTCTTCTGAACTGTGTAAGTTTAATCCTGCCATATAAATCACTTTCATGTTTGCCCTATGCCAGGGGTGGCCAACCCGAGCCTGAGAAGAAGCCAGAATTGCATTGCCAAAGAGCCACGGTAATACATAAGCAGCCCCCCATCAGCTCCCTCTCCCAGTGCCTCCCAGCCACCGGCAGCCCTGCCGATCAGCGCCGCCTCCTCCCTCCCTGCACCTCCCGATCAGCTGTTTTTGTGGCGTGCAGGAGGCTCTGGGGGGAAGGGGAAGGAGCAAGGCCACGGCAGGCGCAGGAGAGGGGGCAGGAAGGGATGGAGTGGGGGCAGGGCCGGTGGCAGAGCCAGGGGTTGAGCAGTGAGCACCCCCCGGCACATTGGAAAGTTGGCGCCTGTAGCTCCAGCCCCGGAGTCGGTGCCTAGACAAGGAGCCGCATATTAACTTCTGAAGAGCCGCATGCGGCTCCAGAGCCACAGGCTGGCCACCCCTGCTCTGTGCAGTTATGCCCTATGTACGTGGCTTGTTGGCCTCTAATTAATATACTTCGAACACATGCTTCCATGGCTGCAGGACTTCTTTGTCCCTGCAGGCAGTTCTCTCCCTAATCATGTGGCGGGTTGGCTGTTGAGAGGTGAGCCCTCTCATAGTTCAGTAGTCTGAACGTGCAGTGTTCTCAGCTCTTTCTGCTTCAGGGAGTGACTCCTGCTGGAAGAGCGCTGCCCTGTGGTAGCTCCCCCATCACAATTTGTAGGAGCCCCATCTGCTGAAGTGGGCAGCAGACTTTCTCATTAACTGATCAAATGCAATTTCTTTCACTTGGGCTTGCAGTTGCGGAGGGTCTAAACCAACAACTCAGCAATACAGCCACAATCCACGTTGCAGGGATCTGGCACTTTCGAGCGGATAGCGCTATGAATGCCATTTTAATTCAGGATTGGGTGGGGGATGCCTCAAATATTTAGGGAGATTGAGAGCTACTTAACTGTTTGTTTGAAACTTGCCGCTACTCCGCTCTAGGCAAGATGACCTATTCTAAGGCCCTTCCTTAGGAGAATACCTTAGCTGGCTTAACTAGTTCGTGAGATAGAGAGTAGAAGCATTAATAGTGTTTTGTATTAAAATCACCGGATTAGATATGCTTCCTTATATGCAGGTGTGACTTGCGGTCATTCTTGTGTAGACTCAATTCTTCTTTCTCCCTTGCCCTGTCTCACTAAACTGAGCTATAGTTCGGGACCTCAGTTTGCTGAGCGGTCACAAAATAGTATTTCTCAACATGCTGAACATTGGTATTGGTTCTTTTTTAGAGCCTGCTTCCCTCCCCCCATTCCTCCCACCACCAGGAAAGAGTGGCACATGAGCCATCCCCTCTCTCGTAGAGGATTGGGGCATTGTCGAGCAAGATTCCAAAGAGTTTTGATCTCACCTTGGTTCCTTGGGGATGATTTGACAACCTGGCTCCAAGGGACAGTGACAGAGTAACATAGCGCTGGCAGCTATGTAAATCTTATGTGAATGCTTCAAGGAATTGATCTGGAGATGCATATGTGCAAAATGACATACCCCAATTCCTCCTCCATGTTGCATTTTTAAGACTTGAATGCTGGCTCTAATTGGGAAACCGGGGGAGGAGAGGAAGGAGTAGCTGCTAGTTGATGAAAGAGCGTTATGTTGCAAGATTTTGTTGGTTCTTTAAACAACTTCCACTTTAGAGAACTCTCTCAGTACGGCTGATATTGATATTTACTAGCTAAAATAAACTTAATAACTGAACGGTGCCTCAAGGACCATAAGGTCGGGGTCACTGCTTTTGGGAGCAGGTGAATCTGGCTGGTTGGCGGTTCATAACGGAAATGATCACTAAGCTAGTCATCTAGTATTTTCTTTAAATGATGTTTTGTATCCTCTAGGATGGTCTCTGGGTGAACACGGAGAATGGGCGAAATACAGCAATTTTGATGTTGCTACCCGAGTGCCACTGATGTTCTATGTACCAGGGAAGACGTCTTCCTTCGCTCATCCAGGAGAGAGACTCTTCCCCTACCTTGACCCCTTCACCCATGCATCGGACTCTGTAGCTGCAGGTACGTTTTCAGCACTTGCATAAGCACGTGCAATTGCAATCCCATATCTTAATCGAACGATTATGCTTGCCATCAGCAGACAGGTCAATGGGATTGAAGCTTCTTAGGAGCAGCTTCCTGTTGCTGCCCAGGGGCTAAGCCTGAGTGCCGGTACCCCGGGGTTAAAGGGTTTGCCCAGGTTTCCAACCTGCAGCACTGTACAGTATTGAACACACAGAGGTTGACGTCTAGTCTCTCAGCTCAGTGAGTCGGAAAGTCTGTGCAGTCGTCAGTCCTCGGTGTGCCCCAAGTTCAGCATGTCCATGCTTCGTCGCCTACATACATTGACAATATATGTCTCCAGCAGAAACCAGTTTGGTACTTCTGTTTCCGAGTGCAGGACTGAGAGAGCGGTGGGAGTTGCTGGTCAAAATGTGTCTTCCCGGCAAACTTAAATAAAGCTTGCACAAGACTCTTCCATCTAGTGTTTGGCTCTGGCTAGTGCCGTCAGTCTCGGTCTTTGTGGCAGTGGTGCTCATGCCAAGCAAGACTTAAAGCCATCTGTGAATACAAGCGTTGGCGTCAGCTAGCTCTTCGTTAGTGGAAACAGCTTAACGAAACAGAAGCTTTATTTTGATGTTGGTTAGAGGCCTAAAGGAGACCTTTGATAGTGGCTTCCGCTGTCATTGCAGCAGCAGCTGGTGAACGCTTGCCTTGCACTTGTGCTGATGTATACAGTGAGGGCACCAAAAAGCAATGTTTTGTCAGAACTTGGCACAATATAAGCAATTGACATGGTAATTTCTTTATCTTTTTTTGAAGAGCCCCTCCTCAAAGGAGGAGATAGTACTTCTCCAGGCACTGATTAGAACATTTGTGGAATAGAAGAGGGAAAAACTAGTAGTCTCCTCTAGGTGTTAAGTTTGGTATCAACACCTATATGGACAGGTATCCTCTGAACTACAAGCTACGCCTTCTTAAATAGCCCCAGCATTGTTGCCCTATGGACTAAATGCAAAGCGCAACTGATAAAGAGCTCCTTTGATGAAGCGTCTAAAAATATCAGCCTGTATCTCGTGAGCCATGATGTTCTCTAACTTGTATTTTGATGCTTTTTCTAGGAAAAGCCAAAAAAATGGTTGAGCTTGTCTCTCTCTTCTCAACGCTTGCTGAACTTGCAGGCCTGTGGGTTCCTCCAGTGTGTCCTGAGCCTTCATTTCATGTTGCACTCTGCACCGAAGGGCCTAGTATTGTCCAGCATTTTAACTCCACTGAAGAGGAGGAGGAGGATGACACTGACTATGACAATGACTACGACATTGAAGATGACCATGAGGAGCCTATAGCTTTCAGCCAGTATCCACGACCTGCAGACACTCCTCAGTGGGACTCTGATAAACCAGAGCTGAAAGACATAAAAATAATGGGGTATTCCATGCGTACCGTTGACTATCGCTATACTGTGTGGGTTGGGTTTAATCCCAGTAACTTTAGTGCTAATTTGCAGGATGTTCATGCAGGAGAGCTGTACATGGTAGGAAGTGATCCCAATGAGGATCATAACATTTATAACAGTAGTCTGCATGGGACCCTTGTCAAAAAGTTTCTTAGGTTCTTGAGGCGTTAGGTCTGGGGATGCTCCCTGTGCGTGCATTCTTGCTGCTGAAATAATATGACACTTTCCTTTTTGTGTAAACTTTGTGTTGTACACAAAGCAACTGGCTGAATTAAAATCCTGTTTGTACAAAAATAGTAGCTGTTGGTTTCGTCTTGTTACAGTGTGCTGGAGGCTTTAACCTGACAGATTTCAGATTAGTTGGAGCAACAAATAGCTTCCATGTGCGTGCTTCTTAAAGGGCTGTGCAAAGGTGGACAAGTGTATACTCAGGTACTTACATGGTCCCTAACACTGCAGTATCTGATAGCTTCCCCAATGAAAAGGAAAAGCGTACTCCCTCCGCCAGATGAGGTAGCTTGAAAGGTAGCAGAGTATATAATTTGCTTGTGTATATGCAAGTCTGTGGAGAGCGTATCATGTAAATCCTAAGTCAAAAATGGGTTTTGCAAGTAGTTTTGCAAGGGTTTTGCCATTTTACTTATGGGGACACTGAAGTGTAGATGTGACGGGGTGTGCCAGGCCCTTGGTGGCACCCTGTTGGTGGCCTTGCAGTCCTACCACACCCTGCCCCAGAAAAGGAGAAGTGAAGGTGGGTCCTCCAGGCCTGCCTAGAAAGGCTGCAGGGAAGCAGCCAATCAGAGCGCAGCAGAACCAATTAAAAGGAGCTGCAGGGCTTGAGCAGGGCAGTTCCTGGCTGGGACCAGAAGGGGTAGCATGAAGTTACTCTCCAGGCAAGGAGGCCTGTTAGAGACCCTATGCAAACAGGGAACCCATCAACTGTAACCATAAGGTAACAGGTGAAGAGGATGGGACTGCGTGGGAAGCAGCTCAGGGAATGTAGCAGCAGCAGCTATTAAAGAAAGCAGGTGGCTGCTACTTGTAGGGTCTCTGGGTTGGGACCCGGAGTAGTGGGCAGGCCCGGGTTCCCCCACCGGCTGCTTGCGAAGTGGCCAAAGCCCTGAGAAGGGGACAAGTTTTTGTTTTGGAGCCCAGAAAAGGGGCTAGAGTTTAAAGAGGCCCAGAGACTGGGCCGAAGACCCCGGAGAAGACCAACATTTGTTGGACTGTGTTACCCCGGTAGGGGTTCCTTCATATGTTTACACTATGCATGGCTTAGCTGGAGAGCTGAGCCACTGAAGACCCATCTGATGAGGGCAACTGCCTATGGGGGGCACCATGAGCAGAGAAAGCAAGAGGGCAGGTTTGCGCAACACCCCCGCCAGGAGGTGCTCATGAGAAGTGAGTGTGCACTATCACAACAGAGGTTAAGTGACTTACCCAAGGACATAGTGGCAGTTGGGAGTTAAGGGGTCTGATCCCATCAATCTTACTGCTAACCTTTGACATGGTAATTCCCTAGAACTAAAAGGGACAGTCAAGTGCATTTCACTCCAATTTAGCTTTTTAAAAAAAAATAAACCTCTTTAATTTGCCTGTTAGCTATTTGAATTTCAAAATGTCTCCTTTTGAGAAAAGTTCATGACATGTTTTAATATAATATGGCTTGTTCCTTTTGTACCATTATAATATTTTGTTTCCTGGCAATACAGGTGTGTCTGTACACTGCTATCTATGAAGAGCTGAATGGCTCCCTCCGTCCTCAATCTTTAATGACCATAGTAACTCCTTGGTAAAATTTTCAAAAGCTCCCCAATCTCACTTTCAGAAATGACGTAGGTGCCAAATCCCATTGACTTGCTTTTCAGTTTAGGCTCCTAAGATATTTAGCTGCTTATGAAAACGTTATCCCTCGACGAGTTCATTTTACGCTCTGTGCATGTACCTGGGTAAAAATGTTTCCGTGTGACTTGTGTAGTTTGGACACTGTATTTCATCCTGCTGGTCAAGGGTCAGTTGTGGCAACTGAAGCTTCCTCTCACTGACCTGGCTTTGCTGCACTTCTATCATTGCCTCTTAGGGCAGCCTGATCCTGTAGCTGTGCCAGCATAACTGGTGAGGCTTTGATTTGGGGATGTTCCCCTAGAATCATCCCATTGGGAAGGAGGAGGGCCATGACTCTCTGGTTTCAAAGGGCAACAGTGAGATCTCAGAACATCCCAAGAGAGGTGGGGGCATTGGTTTGGAGGCTCAGTATCTCTACACTGTTCCCTCTTTCCCTGTGCCAGTGCATCTCCCAGAGGCACTCCTTTCTGGCAGCTGTTCCAAAATCTCCATTGGGAGTAGAATTCCACAAGTGCACCCATGTGTTAACTACGTTCTTACCTTCCACAAGGAAGTCCTCATAAAGGAGGATATGGCAGAGTGCAGTCCAACCTCTTTCCCTCAGCTCTGCCTTCCCATGCCCCCTCATCTGTAAAGCCTAAAATCAGGCAAGGGACTTGCACACAATGAGGGACGGGAGATAATGTCACATAGGCTCAACCACACTCCTCTTCATAGAAACTTCACCGGTTTCCCACCCCAGGGGATTTTCAAGAGGTTATGACCTGGCCTCACTGTCTCTTACTCCCAGTCTATTTATTTCTCTATTTTTATTTATTTGTATTGCGGTAGCACCTGGGAACCCAAGTCATGGACCAAGAGCCCATTGTGCTTGGTGCTGTACAAACAGAACAGCAGCCCCTTGGGCAGATGAAGGCAATGGTGTTGTCTTGAGAGCTCCAATTGCATTGAGCTGCAGGGTTAGAAGGGACTGCAAGGGTTATCTAGTCTAACCCCCTGCCAAGATGCTGGATTTGTGGTGTCTAAACCATCCAAGACAGATGGCTATCCAGCCTCCTTCTGAAAACCTCCAGAGAAGGAGCTTCTACACCCTCCCTAGGCGTCTGTTCCATTGTCTTGTTCTTAGAGTGAGGGAGTTTTTCCTGAGATTTAATCTAAATCCAGGCATTGCTGCCATGTTCACAATCCTCCTCGGACGAAGGCCTCAAGAAGCATTAGCCCAATGACTTAGTAACTACTTTTTGTTCTAAATGGAGTCTCCTGCCCATTCTGTGCACTCACACTCTGCAAACTGCCTAAGGCGGCAGCATTGTCAAGGTGCTGCCAACACTTTTCCAGGAAGTTCCCAGATCTCTGTCACAGCCCCCCTCAAAAACGAACCGCTCCCAGGTTTAAAATGGACAACAGCTTATGCCATCACGGCCTGAGCTTTGCAGCTTTCTTCAAAGGAATTTTTCGGTTGTGCAGAACAACACAAGGGGCCTTGAGCAGCAGCTGCCCTGGGTCAGGCTGATCGGTATGTTCTCACACTGGCAAATGGAATGAGGTCTGTGGTATTGGGAACTCGTGTGTTTATCCCTCTGAGAGACACTACTCCACTGTGAGTTGTGGCTAAATCTCTCTGTAACAGCCAAACGATGCATTTCAGACAGATTGTGAATGCGAGGGCAGTAATTTGATTGATGTACTTCCGACAGGCAGCTCCAAAGCAGAGTCTGAATTTGTAAGATCCAGTTTAAATGTCAGGGTATTTGTTTTTATGCAACTGCTCCGCAGTGAATGAAGGACCGTTCTGAAATGATTACGTAGTGCTAGATCTTACCATCCTGACTCTGTGAGTTATCTTATTTGATAACTACCGGCAGAAAAGTACCAGTCAACGTGAGTAAGGCTGGCTCATGCTGCACTGAAATCGTGTGCCTCATAGATTCATTGATTTAATTTTGGGGGAGAACCCACCGCCATAACTTTCATTTCACTGAAACGCTGTAGTGTGCTCACACCTAATTCTGTAGGAATACCACCATGAATTTGATTCTCCGCTAGAAGACAGCCATTATTTAGTGACTCAACGAAACACAATTTGAAGAATAACGTTATTTTATTAAACACTTATCAGTAGCAGTAATTTGCTCCATCCTCTGCACAGCCTTTTCATAGCTGCTGTACCTTCAGTCTCCTGTTCCTGAGGTAAAAATGTATTCCTTTCATGTGTGCATGGGGCCTAGATTCTGTGCTGGTGTGAACCTAGGTGGCTGCATTGACTTCAGCAGAACTCGGCCAGTTTCCACTAGCTGAGGATCTGGGCTCCAAGGAGAAACAGTTTAGTGCAGAATGGTACCACCTTTGAGTTGTCTGCCTGAGCTGTGGGTTCTGCTCTTCTGCTAGCCCACCTTCACCGAAGCATTTTCCGGGAGTGCTTGCGAGGCGGTCAGCTCTTAGAGCTCCGGCAGGTACCTGAGGAGCAAGCTTCCAACTATACCTCGAAAATGCGGTGTAGGCATTTTAGCCAAGCGACCTCACCTGCTACTCCTAATGGCCCAGCTTGCAATTCTCTTTAAAACGCCGCCTCCACAGCGTCAAACCAATAGCACCTGTCAGTCAATTTCACAAGCGTAACTTCGTAATTGATGGGAAACTTAGTTTATGGGAAACTGCCACCTGATTAGCATTGCCAGAGGCGTTCATCTAAAGCTTCTGTTACTGAGGAAGGTTGGGAGAGGGCTGTTAGATGAATCTTGGTCGACCTCGAAAGAAATTTACACTGCTACTTAAAAATCCCACCCAAGTAGCATCTTCCATTAGCTGCCCCTTTCCTTTTTCCTGCAGGCAGCAGCACTTCTGGCCCTTCCGGCTACAGGGAGGGAAGCCTTTTGTGGAAAGAGCAACTGCACAGGTCCAGCAAATTTTACTGCTGACTGGGAAGAGTCTATCTGACACCTCCCAGCTTCACACACAAGCTCTTTTCCTCCAGACCTCCACCCATGAAATCTAGGCTGAAAGTGACGGTGGTGGTTTGGGCCCTTGCCTCCTCTTCTCATTAAGGTGCGCACTCCCTCTGCCTAGCATCTTGATGTCTCCATCCTACAGGCTTCCTCTTTCTTTCCGCAAGGAGGAGTCGGGAAGATTGTGGTCTGAAGTAGCTAACTTTGCCGAGGGGTATGAAGTGAGGAGCGGCTCCAATCCTGGAGCCTAGCAGGGCAAATCAGCTGCTCTGGCATTCCCCAGAGTAGCCATCATACCTGCAAGCTACTCTTCCAATCCCATCTGGCCCTAGAAAGCAGAGCTGTTCCTTAGCTAGGCTTCTGCTCTGGAGAGTGAGTCACACCCTCCTAAGACTGATACAGGGCAAGGTTGGTGGCTGGCAGATGGGGCAGCTCCTCTGAGCTGTGGGATGACAGCTGCTTCCTTCCATCCTTGCGTGTCACAAAGGAAGCTACTGGCCCAAGTTGTCTTCTGCAGCTGCTCAGCCTACAGGGATCTGCAATGGTGGTAGCTGAGAAAGGAAGGGAGCGGCACAGCCAGCTCATGGTGGGTGTGTATAGAGGTAGTCCTAGCGCTCTCAGTTCCTCCAGCCTGGATCTCCTGTACCTTGAAAAGGGAAGGGGGGTGGCCCTGGGAGGAATGGAGAGATGGGAAATTCGTCCTGCCTTTTGGCCCTTCTTGTCCAACAGCAGTAGGCCCCAGGCTGTGCCGTTGTGTTTCCATCTCAGCAGTGGGTAGAAATATTTGCCTCCAAGCAGGACACAAGCAGGCAGTTTGGGTTTGATTCTTTCAGGTGCTGATAATTCTGTGAGATGCTGTGTTCTGTAGATGCCCACGGCAGGGGGTAGGGATTGAGGGCTCTCAGCCCTTGCCTGCTTGAGCACTAGTGCCTTCCCAATGCTAGAGACCTGAGCTGTTTGTAATTGAACTGGCTGCATTGAATCTGTTGAAACACAAACCACACTGTGCCTCATGCTGGGTTGCTTTGCTTTGCCCTTTGTCGCTGTTAAATGGTTGACATCCCGTTGCCCTGTAGGTACCCATCTCACAATTCCCACCTCACATCCCAGAAGCAGTGCATTCTGGGAGATGTTGCAATGCTACTAATACAATATGTAGCAAAATAATAGTGGGTGAAGTAGCTGGACTAGTTCAGTTTGTCACCACACTGCTGCTAAAACAAATGTTCTGTTTGCCACCTTGATTGATACACTGAGCCAGGGTTGAGCTGGGGAGCTCTACCACTAAACCCATGAGCTGCCGCAACTAAAGAGCCAGGGCTCATTGGCTGGGACTGGAGCAGGCTCATATCCTCTGTGGACTGGGTACAGCAAGAGACCGGTAACACACACTGACCAGTGGGGGGGTTGGAGTTACACCAGTTGTCAACTGCTTGTCATATTTGTGTGAAGAGAGAAAGTCTTCTAGGGTCTTCAGGCAGGTCACTTTCTCAAGTGTCGAAAGGCCCAAGTGCAATGGTATTAATGGCCATGTGGGGTGCTTTTAAGAAGTCACCATCTTTGTATTAAAAAGAGAAAGATTTGCCCTTTCCTACCCCGACCTTTGCCTCATCAACATCTAGAAATGCTTTCAGGGGAGACAAAACAGAGGTGCCCTTGATGGCCTTTGAATCAAGGCTAACAACAGCATGTTCTTGAATGCGGAGATATCAGAGGAGCTATGGAGCCACGTTGTAATCTAAACAGTGTGCTTTCCTCTCTGTGCATAGCAGCGGGGGTACAGCATTTCCCCAACATCACTGCTAAAAAAGAGTGAGCTAGGGGCTGATCTAGCCGAATAGGTAATGCACGGTGCACTGTAAAGCTACAGTGCACTAGCGTGCCATGCACTAACTGTCCACGTGGACCTGGTTACGAGGTGCTAACAGTTCCCTGGTGAGCTTTGATATACTCTGCTTCGAAATGGGAGTAGATCAAAATGCACGGGGGAACTTTTAGTGCGTGATAACAAGTCCATCTGGCCAGCTAGTATGTGTCAGGGTAGTGCACTCCAGCTTGCTGGTGCTCTCTAGCCAAGCCCCTAGACTACTGACCGGTCTCTGCTGCTGGAGAGGGTCTTGTTAAACTCAGTGTGTTAAGAAAGTCGCAGCGGAGGAAACGGGAGCTGTCGAATGGCAGGTTTCCTCCAGCAGGCAGAAATGCTGCTGCTCTACCAGTGCAAGGGCTGCATGCTTTGTTAGGTCAGTCTGCCTCCAGTGAAGAACAAAAGAGCTTAACAAGAGCAATACAAATGAAGTGCTCCTGCAAACAACTCGAATCTCTAGAGAGGGAAGGAGGATGCAAGCCAAGCATCGCAAAATAAATGAGACCCCCGATGCTGACCCTACTTCTCATGATGGGACCAGAACAGCTGGAAGAACAGCGCACTGCTGCATCAGCAGGAACTGTTACCTGTAGCACATGTATGGAAAGGCTACACTGGAGACCCTCGCGTAGCTGCTGTAAGCACTTGGCACGAAGCAGAGTCAATAAACGGGCCTCAGTTAATAAATGAATGTAGAGGAGCGATTAGACAATGGGATTAAAACCTGGATCCCTGAGCAGCGTCATTTCTTCAGCCAAGGTGCGCTAGGGACGTGATGCTGTTTTCGGTGTAGTGCCGTACGATGTCCCAAATCAAAGTCTCCTTTTGAACAAATGTGAAAAAATACAGTGTCTAGGCCGGCAGTTAAGGGACTCCAGGGAGTGGAGGTGGGCTCGGGTGTGTGAAATCTGCTACGTGGATGTTTACGGTTTGCAAGGGAAAGCCCAAGCCTTGATTTCTGACCAGCTATGCACTTTGGAACATATTTAAATGCGGCTGCCACATTGAGATTAGAATCCCCTCCCCTTTGGCCTTATGCTGCGCACTTGTCAAGTGAATGGGATCGGTTTGGAATTAATACTTCTTTGTGGGAGTTGCAGACGTTTTGACATTGAGGAACTAGACTGGCAGAAGGAGCTCCAGGGCTGAATTTCAGTCAGATGCTACCTTGTTGGAAAGCGCTTCTCTGTGGAACTTGTTCAGTGAAGTCCTGAGACTTTGGGGCCCCCTCCTGGAATGTTAGGTTTCAGTGTAGTAGCCGTGTTAGTCTGTGTCAGCAAAACGAAAATAAGAAAGAAAAACTTGTAGCACCTTAGAGACTAACAAATTTATTTCAGCATAAGCTTTCATGGGTTAGTACCCACTTCATCGGATGCATGGAATGAAACATACAGTAGACAGATATTTATACAGTCAGAGAAACATGATAAGGTCGAGGTGCATAGACCAACCTTAAGAGGCTAATTAATTGAGAGGAACCATAACAGCAGGGGAAGAAAAACCTTTGAAGTGATAAACAAGATGGTCACACAGGTGTGAATGAGGATCGTTAACTTAAGGGAAATAGATTCAATTAACGTAATGGCCGAGCCATTCGAGGTCCTTATTTAATCCTGAGGTAATGCAATCTAGTTTGCATATCAATTCGAGTTCAACAGTTACTCGTTGAAGTCTGTTTTTGGAGTTAATCTGTCGCAACACTGCTACCCTCAAGTCTGTCAGTGAGTGATTAGGGAGGTTGAAGTGTTCTCCTACTGGTTTTTGAATGTTATGATTCCTGATGTCAGATTTATGTCCATTTATTCTTTTGCGTAGAGACTGTCCGGTTTGTCCAATGTACATGGCAGAGGGGCATTGCTGGCACATGATGGCATATATCACATTGGTAGATGTGCAGGTGAATGAGCCCCTGATGGCGTGGCGGATGTGATTAGACCCTGTGATGGTATCACTTGAATCGATATGTGGACAGAGTTGGCAATTCGAGTTCAACAGTTTCTCTTTGTTCCTCCTGGAATGTGTGTGCTGTAGCATGGGCCACTGTCTTGGTATGGAACTATCAATGGTGCATACAACGGGGATTGCTTTTACTCAGATTTTAATTTCTCATCTTTCTGATTAGGGCAGGGTCCTATAGATGAGAACTTCCCCTAAGTAACAGCTGAGGTCAAAACTTTGATAGGGAGCCACACCCTGCTTCATAGTTCAGTTTATGCCCCTAGCTTTTTGAGGGCCAGGAATGCATTCTTCTAATATGTTTGGAAAGTGCCTAGCACGTTGTGGTTGCGTTGTTGTAGCCATGGTGGTCCCAGGATATTAGCGAGATGAGGTCATATCTTTTATTGGGTGACAGAGACAAACTTTCGAGTGTACACAGAGCTCTCCTTCACCCTAACCTTATCCCTGAAGTTGGTCCAATCAAAGATATTTCCTCACCAACCTTGTTTCTCTAGTTTACTGTGGGCATTACTGTAATCCATAGAATAGTCCTCTATGTAATTCTGTCTTTTGGCGGGATTTATTGTAGTGCTCCAATATGAAAAGCTACATAAAGAATAAAATTGCCTTCATATTAGCTGGATTTCCTGATGCTCAGAGTTTTCTAGGGTGTTAGTATAATTCTCCTTACTCCCCACATCAGAAACATACAGTCAAATCAAGATGTCACTGGAGTGAAGACTCAGAACCGCGTGTGTGTTACTTCCCAGCTGATGGAACGTTTCTTCTCAGATCTGCACGGCGGATCTTTACTCCAACACTCTGCTCTGCCTACATGTGCAGATCTCCCTTTGAAGCCAATGGGAGTTCTGTGTATGAAAAGAGAGAGAATATTGGTGTTGACATCCACCGTAAGAAGCTGAGAAAAGGCTTTTGCCTTGAATCATTAGCACCTGGTTCTGCCTAGGAGCAGAGGAGCATTTTTATCCAACTGTTTATGATGGTCCCAGGATGAACTGTAATGAAGCTGTGACTAGGCAAGGAGAAATCAGAAAGTTCATGATGCTTTTGTACATGCCGTCGTGCAAAGACAGGGGATAATAGAACCAAGCAGCAGAGAGAAAAGGAGCAGCAAGATGCAATGAACAAAGAATTTAGATATCAAGTCATGATCTAACGGGAAGAAAAGGTTAGGATCCAGCAAGAAAATAGAGAGAAGAGAAATCTAATGAGAGCAAGACCGGAAAAGGACATACTCAGTATAGCCACGTGCAGACCAGACACAGAGCAGTAAGGAATCAGGTCTCCCTATACTTGCCCTAATTTATTACTATGTTTTAAATATTATAGTTTCTAAAAATTGTTCAGAAGGTTTGTATGTAAATCTCATTATTGACTGCCCTGAATTTTCTGAATTCACTGTGCCCGGCCAATGGGGGTTGCGGGAAGCGGCGCGGGCTGAGGGACGTATTGGCTGCCACTTCCCGCAGTCCCCATTGGCCGGGCACAGCGAACCGTGGCCAGTGGGAGCCGTGATTGGCCGAACTTGCGGACGGTGGCAGGTAAACAAACTGGCCGGGCGCACCAGGGGCTTTCCCTGAACAAGCGTCGTCCCAAGTTTGGGAAACAGTGCTCTACAGATATGAAGAGGTATCAGCCTGAGCAGAGGAGATGTAGCAGCACAAGGAACCAATGCCCAGCTGGAAAAGAGAGGCAGACTATGATTCTTCTCTGAAAATAGAACAGTAAGACTTTCTTCTCCACCCCCTGTCATGCTTTGTTGCTCTGCCCTGGAGGCTCACCCCTGATGCTGCTATTCTAATGATGCTTTCTTTCCTCATCCTTGAAAAGCAGGCTATGCAACCCCTGCTGAGTTGAATAAATGTTCTCCCTGACTGCAAGAGCCTGGAGAGCTGCAGTGAATTCTGAGCAGTGCTTATTCTCTCAACAAATTATCTGATAAAAAGGAGAGTATTAATCACATTCCTTAAAAAAAAAGTTTGTTTTGATCTCTTCTTCTGCTGCTCCTGCTTTAAAAAGCACAAATATTTCTCAGACAATAGAGCTAGGATATATCACTCTTGAAAGACAATATTTGGCAGGTATACAAAATAATATCTATCTGTGATTCTGCCGACATCCTATCCTAATACTTCCCACATATTTACTTTTTTGAAAGTTAGTTTCATCTTCTGCTGAAGGAAACGATTCCCTTTACTCAAGCCCTCTCTCAAATATTTTACAGCAAGGAGGATGTGATCTATTACTTAGGGAGCCCTCATCACACACAGCTGTGGGATACTCATGTTTTCCCTTTATCTGCTCAGCTGGAGGATTCAGATACCTTGTTCTACTAAACAAAATCAAGGTCAGGGGATGTTAAAAACAACTTGATTGGCCTGTTGAACTTGATAGCATAATCATTTTCTTGTCACCGGCTTTAGTTTCTCTTTGCTGAAATAAGATTAGCACAGATCAAACTTCCACATCTCCAAAATAAATAGCTTTAGACTAGAGAGCCGTTATGCACTTGTATAAATGTTCTAAGCATTTGCTAACCCTCTTCTGTTTCAGGGATGATTTGTTCCTAAAAATGTTATACCCCTCCATAAATCCACCAATGAAAAGCTCTGTATAAGAGCTAGGTATTTTTTTTAAATTATTATTATTATTATTATTTTATTTTATTTTATTTATTATCCATTTATTTATTTATTATTATTATTCTCTAACAAGACATTTAGCGTTACTCTACAAAAGCACAACAGAGTCTATTACGTTCTCATTAGTGATATTGGGTTTGATCCTGCTCTCAGTCTGGTGGAAATCAGGAGAAGGTCCATTGAAGTCAAATGGAGATACACTGCCACAAAATGGGGGGAAACTGAGATAGGAATTAGGCCTGTTGTCTCAAATGCTGCTCTCAGTTGCACTGGTGTGCCTCAAGTGAAACTGATGGCATTGCTCCTGATGTACACTGAGGTAAACTGGAAGCCGAATTTGGCTCATTGTAGTGATAAGTAATGGCTCACATAAGGATTCTTTGGGTGTTCACCCACTGATAAAAGTGTATGTATGTTTGCACGCGTTAACTTTATTTAATAAAGCTGGGCCTTGGCCCAGCACTGCACTTAACCATGTACTTAAGTCCACCTCTGTTCAATAGAGCACCTAAGCACACACCTGAACCTCAGTGTGGGTTTAAGAGCTGAACAGGGGCGGTCGGCTGAATCAGGGCCAGAAGGCTGCTACCAAGGGAAGCCATAGATCCCATGCAGGTACAGCCAAAGGACGGACTGCAGCACACTGGAGATCCATGTGATCCTGATGTAACAGGCCTGGGTAGCATAAGCTGCCTGATGTTTAGATGGTCGATCACTGTTATTTAGGGGCGACTCCTGGCCGGTTTTTCTACTGCCTGGCTGGTGGCTGGTCAGGTAACATGCTGCTTTCTCTGCTGCCTCCATGTGGAGTGAGCGTGTAAAATGGCCCCACGCGTGGGAGCGTGCTGCAGCCTGCACTTGGGTCCCGCTCCATGTTCCAGACCCTCGCCTGACAGCTCCCAAAACAGCGTCAGCTCCTCTCGGTGCTGGGGACCGGGAAGCGGGATGGACCTGTCACTTTAGACTCGCCAGCAGGCAGGGGTAAGGTGGGGAGCAGAGTGGTGGAGGCAGGGGCTCCTGGGAGGTGACAATAGGGGGTGGTACCCTTGTGGGCTCCAGGTGGCGGGATGGCAGAGGCTCGCCAGAGGCCCATGGAGAGAGATTTGGGGTCCTGGTACATCATGGTCGCTGGGGCCCAGCCTCTCCCATTTTACTTTATTTACACAGATGTTACAGATTTTGGGGGTGGGGGGTGGGGGGAGAGGGGCTCTTGAGCTAGGGGTCTCAGTACAATTGTCTCCCCTTTCCCTGCAGGGAGAGGTAAGGAGGGGAGTGGGGGAGACAGGGCTCCTGGGAGGAGATGGTAGGGGGGCTCCCTCGAGTTTTGTGGTGGGGTTGGCCAGGTTTGTTTGTATTCCAGAGGAGGCAACCCGACTGTTATCCAGCATATCCATAAGTGTCTTTGCTCCACGTTTCATTCCAAAGATAAGTGAATTAGTGTGCTGCCCCCTCCCCATCACTCTGACAGGTTGGGTTTATGTTGCAAGTTGGAATTGGTTTGTGTTAACAGTTTTCCCCTTAAACTTGGACGAATGAAAATAAAAATAGTGTCTTTATAACAGAAAAACTGCTACAGTAAGTGCCATTTTGCCTATCCCATGGCACCAATTCAGGAAAGCATGTGATTAACTTTGGACATATGCTTAAATGCTTTCTTGACTGAAAAAGCAGCCGAGACCCTCAGACTGAATAGAATATTTTGAGTCTAATTTACTGTTATTACCAGGTCAGTTGTGAGTGCACCTAACTCACAACCATGCTGTGTATGCCACAAGTGTTCTTTATTGGAACTGCAACATCCTGTATGAGGTGTTGGAGGATGTGATCATTTGAACTGCAGCTGCCATTGGAATGTCAGCTTGTCCAGCTAGCCTGGGAAGCTATCTTCTAACTTTGAGTGAAATTCTGACCCCGTTGAAATCAAAGACAAAGCTCCTATTGACTTACGGTAGGGTCAGGATTTGACAACTCAAGAGTGAGTGTTCCCAGGAGCCTGTAATGAAAACTCTAAATGGCAAGAAGATAGAGAAGGCTGCGTGCATATAGCAAAGTGTGCCCCAGGAAATGCACCTGGTAGAAAACTGGTCTCCATATGTACAGACTATGAACTGCGCCTGAATGTGTAGAATGAAATAAATTCCAGATGAAAACATTCAGCTGTTGGTTTCAATTCATAGATTCATAGATTCCAAGACCAGAAGGGACCACTGTACTCATCTAGTCTGACCTCCTGTATAACACAGGCCATAGAACTTCCTCTGAATAATTCCTAGAGTATGTCTTTTAGCAACACATCCAGTCGTCAGTGGGCTAAATGCCAGTTGGCCAGGTAGGGCCCCAGTCTTGCAGGTTATTCTGTCTGGAGCTTCAGTAAAGTTGATAGGGTTCCATGAAGGTGCAGTCCATACAGATTAATTTGCAGTGATGAGGACAATGGTTTACGGCAATGCAACAGATTTGTTGGTTTACTGGTGCCTATGGCGCCGTTAGAATCACATTAAGGATCCAGGGGCAAGTACCAGCCCCTGGGCACAAACATCTTTGGGGGAAAATTATGTATAGACATTTGGTTGGGGTATCAGACCCATGAATTTTCTACCGTGGTGTTTTTTGTTTTTTGTTTTTGTTTTTTTGCAGTGAGGGTAAAACACAATCCAAGCCTAAAGCATTTAGGAAACATATTTTCTTCTTTTTGCTCCAATGGTTTTGCCTATATTCAGTCTCTCTACCCCCTGAAAGTCTCCA
This sequence comes from Macrochelys suwanniensis, assembly GCA_033296515.1. Classification (NCBI taxonomy): domain Eukaryota; kingdom Metazoa; phylum Chordata; order Testudines; family Chelydridae; genus Macrochelys; species Macrochelys suwanniensis. The sequence continues at coordinate 93,834,351 of CM065783.1, forward strand.
ACTCTATATATTTGATAGGTTTACAGTAGAAACACCTCTAAGAATAATATGCTGTGATGTTATTTACAAACCTTTGTTATATTTCTAAGACCACAGCTTGACCTTTGAACGAAGGTATACAAAGAGACTGACTTGTTTGCAATAAAATATATGTAAACTCGGGTCACAGGACATTATTTCTATGTTCCTAGGTTTCCTTAGTTTTTGTTTTTCCTGGGAACAATTTACAGGTCTTAACTAGAGCTAGATATGGTGGTCTTGTAATATTTCCCCCCATCCTGCAGTGTCAGCCCACCAAATCTCATTTCATTTCTGCCACATCAATGACTCCCCCATACATTAATCTAACAAACAAACTATGACACACAAATACTTGTAATTCCAATACTAGGGCTTGCACATACCCCTAGTATATATCTTCCATCTTCTCTATGCTTTACAGCAACAGAGGAGTGCTTTGTTTAAATAGCTTTGTCTTGAAATTGCATCTTTGGGCTTTAGTCCGTGACCGCAGCAGAAAGCAGACGAAAGTCACTGAGCCTTTCACCTCTCTGTAGGGAACTTTCTGTGATAGCTCTTGAAAAGCCTTTTGAATATGTGGTAGAAATGATGAAACATGCAGTTCCTGAGCTCCTCAACTAGAGGTCACTAGGACATCAAAGAACATCTCAGAGAAAAAAATGATAAACTAAGGAATCCTATTTGCAATTAGGCATCACAGTTTCATTCTGTTTTCGTTATGAAGATTTTTAATATGGTTGATTATCATTACATGATATAACTCATTGAGTAGGGATTCTCCCTGAGTTGTTTGTAGTGTGACCAAGGGAAGTCAAGAATTTGTATTGCCTATTTTTTATTACATGGCTGTGGTAAGTGAAAATATGGTATGCAAATTTTGAAGAAGAAAAAATATTGTTACTTTTGAAATTTCATTTGTTAAAATAACTCAAAGTGATGCATTTCCATATACCTAGGTTTAAAAATAATTGTTTAAACATTTTTTTATTGCTAAATCAATTAAGATGTTTTCTTTTCAGTCATATGAGCACTTTCTGTCTTTACGAGGTGGTAGATAAGGTACTTTATTGGAAGAAAAGATCTGTGTATAAAACAAAAGATGGTTAAAAACAGACTACTTTACTTTACAAATTGGCTCAGAGTGGTATTTCCCATGTTCTTACACCTCCACAGGGCCTATAATAGATGGTCTGTTTACCAATAAAATACAACTTTTAGGAATTTTTTGGAGTATAATGGAGTTGTTTTCCCTAACATTTTAAATAGAACCCTTATTTTTTCTTTAATAGTACATTGGAGTTTTTTATTTCTGTTGCACTGAATTATTCTGTGTTAAATGACAGGGGAAAGGCTCTTCTTGACAATTAGGAAATAATCCAGAGGGGCTCTTTTTGTTCTCAGACGCATGGAAATGCTGTCTTGTGTCATACTGTTATTTTAGAAATAAGTTGTTCTGACCTGTGCTCTGAATCATCCTTCCATAGAAGCACGGCACAAAGGATTCTGTTTATATTCTTGTCAGAGTGTTCTAGCCCCAAAATAGTCCTCATTTCCTTTATCATGACTGATGCCGTTGCTGTGCGGTTTTGCTGAGATGCTTAGTTCAGCTGCATTTGTGACCATGATTAGTGCATTTGTCTTCAGCTAAAACGCTGATTCTGATTTAAATGCTGCACGTTTTAGAGCTGTGCTCTCATTCTTTATGAAGGGGAGATCACAGAGTTCCCAGCAGCCTCTTGCCTTGATTTAAATTCCTGTTTGCTCCATGAAGAAACCCAGGCACACACTTCTGCACACTCAACTGATGTGAGTCCTAAATATTGGGTCTGTTTTCCCCCCTCACAGCAGTTTTACACTGGTGGAATTTTTCCTGATTTATACCAGTGTAAACAGGAGGGGAATCAGGGCTATTATTTCTAAACTGTAAAGTATTTTGGACAACTGAAATAATTGATTCCCCATTAGTAGTGCCTGAGTGGTGCAAACCTTTCATAACAAAACATCAATCTAGATAAACAGGCCTGCGGTCAGCTGTAGTTAAAATGCCCAAACCTGGGCTGGGTTGAGTGAGATCTGAACATTTTTTGGCCTAAAATGGAGCAAAGGTTAGTTTGAGGTATAAGCTACATGAAACTCAGTTTTTACATGAGTTTGATGCAAAACCAAGCAGAAGAGGGTGATTTCAGCTGAGTTTCACTTTGGGCTTTTGGATCTGGGTGACCGTTATTTTAAAACAAGGAAAACAACAAGAAAGACCAACGTAAAATCTCCAGGAAAGAAGTGTGTGTGTGTGTGTGTGTGTGTGTGTGTGTGTTTTTTCCTCTATCAGGTCAAAATGGCTGCTCTGTCTACAGACAAGAAATTTAAAAATGCAGCGTGACAAAGTGATTGTTGCTTTAAGCTACATCCAGTGCAATTTGAACCTAAAATTCAGAGGTATAACCCCCCAATAACTAGAAATAAGGCTCACGTTGTAAACTAAACAGTGCAGTCTCACACAGCCCTATTTGTGTCATAGTAACAAAAATAGAGCAGTCTGAAAGGTTGACTGTAGAAATATGAGTAAGATGCCTATGAAATGACGCAAGTTGGCTAATGGAGGTGGGGTTGAGGATTGTCATTATGCAGTTGGGGGAGAGGGGAATCATAGAATATCAGGGTTGGAAGGGACCTTAGAAGGTCATCTAGTCTAACCCCCTGCTCAAAGCAGGACCAAGCCCCAATTTTTGCCCCAGATCCCCTAAATGGCCCCCTCAAGGATTGAACTCACAACCCTGGGTTTAGCAGGCCAATGCTCAAACCACTGAGCTATCCCCCCCCCCCCAAAAGGTTAGCTTTGATTTATTTCCGGGCTTTAGAGATGATGTCATATAAAGTGGCCATGTCCTCCCACAGTTCTGTTCCCTGGTCTAGCTCCTCTGTCGGCGCACCTGTATAGCAGCTTCTGTGAGGTCAGGAGAGAAAAGTGAAGCGTGCCACAGAGCTGATGCACTCTTCTTCTGTGGCCAACCCAAACTCATTCCCTTGGTGATCATTAACTCTACACCATGGATTTATTTGGTGCAGTATCAACATATGCCCATCTCCCCACTCCATAGCTGTGTTACCCCCAAATGACTAGTATAAATCATTGCCAGCAAAAAGGAGACATTAGTAGAGGGCAGTAACTGGTCTGAGGCAGAAGAGAACAGCTGCTTCTATACTGCCCCAGTGCAATATTGTTTTATGAACTGGCAGCTCTTTTTCTGTGCATCTCTGTTGGTTAAATGCTCAACTCAAGCCTGCCAGTTCCAGAGCAGAATGATGACAGGCCATTACCTTTATCCTCAGTTACCTGATCAGCTCTGAAAATGGGAAATGTGAGCTTCTTATGAGATAAAAAAGGATTTTCACGCATTCATACACTGAAGGAAATGCAACATGTAGCTTTTCTCCTGCCCCTTTCACAAGATAGTAACATAATATACAGTATAAGCCTTACACCTGATGCCATCGTTTTCACGATTAAAGTGTTGCAGGTGAATCTGGACAAGTCACATTCTCTGCTGTTGTAACTACAATGGAGCCCTGGGATTATGACAGCAGACAATTTGGCTCACGTTGTTTTACCAAGACTGAGAAGGTGAGAAACTTAGTTTAAGACCTGTTCTTCAGTGCAGGTGTTACTGTACTAGAAAGCTCCTCTTCCTGTTTTAGTCTGTTCTTATTATTTGTGTTTCTGTAGCTTCTGGAGACCCCAGCTGAAATCAGGGCCCCATCGTGGTAGGCCCTGTACCAAAGCAGAGCACAAGACATCCCCTATCCTGAAGAGCTTAGGATCTAAATAAACAAGACAGACAAAGGTAATAGTATTATTATTATTATCCACACTTTACAGATGGGGAATGAGGCACAAAGAGATTAGGTGATTTGCCCAAGGCCACCCCAGGAATCTGTGGCTGAGCATGGAATTGAATTAACTTCTCTGGGGTCCCTGTCTAGTGCTGTATCCATAAAATCATCCTTCCTCTTGAATTGGCACTGCTAGTTTGAAGTTGTAAATGTGAAGTTTTAAATAGTTGTAGCTAGCTCTTTCCCTGTGGTGAGAATAGAATGGGCTGTCAGCTGTTCAGTGACATCGGTCTCCTTTCTGACAGTGTGAGTGGCTGAGCTTTCCCAGGTGCTCTACAAGTAGAGTAATAGATAGGTGGAGGCAATGACATGGTTGTGGGATGAGTGTGGCCTTTAGTATGTGGTTGAATAGGAAGAGTGGGGTAATTTAGCAGTAGTGGGTGCATACCAGGAGTTGCCAGAGGCCAACACGTGTCAAGATCAGGCACTTAAGGAGTAATAAAATAGATGAACATTGTCACAGTTCAGGGCAACTGCACCTGTATTCACCCTCCGGGTCCATGAAGTACACCCACTTCTAGGCTTCTGGCTCCTCAGCCATCACTGCTCTTGGGCAGAGCGCACATCGCCCTCCCCACTGACTGGGGTACTTCCAGGCTGCACTGTTCCCTGCCTACACTGTGAATTTCCCAGCAAGTCAGTCTGCTTTGCTTTCGCCTCAGAGGCTATAAACAGCATAACTCCCCACAGTTAAGTTACCACTCAGCCCATTCTAAGCAAGCACATTTATTCTTAAGGTGAAAGCATTACAGAGAAAACCTATTAAAATAATAAAATAACCTGTACACATGCTAATAAGCTTACCAGAGATCACCCCAACTCCAACAAGGGCTCTGGCAGATGAATGTCCTTCAAACCCCAACAAGCATTTTTCTGTGGCCACAAATTCATACCAGCTGTTAGCTCAGAACAAGAACACCTAGGAATCTGAATCTAGCCTGGGTCTTTGATCTGGGAATAGGTAATTCATAAACAGTGGATTTCTCCTCAGGGCATAGCTTGAAAAGGTGTGGTCTGGAGGTGGAAATTTGCATTGCCACCTCCCAAGTATTTCTTATGAAAACCACTCAACTTTTTTTTTATCTCAGATGTTCCTTCTTGTCTGGTCCATTGTTTAAAAGACTGCTTTGAAGCTCATAACACTTGTTGACATTAGTCATGTCTTTCCCCAGAGATATTATGTACAATCCCACATTTGCCTTATTAACACAATGAACTTCTATGACTCTTAAACTTAATTCAGTAAGGTTTAACTTAATTCAGTAAGGTTTGTCCAGGAGATGGCAGAAAATTGCCATGTGTCACAAATACTAAATCCTCAATATCCAAGTTGAGGAAATGTAGTACCTAAGACACTGCATTACTTGCCAAATACAAAAGGCCATCTTAAACATTCCTAATTAGACACCATGCTGTAGCCGTACATCTGAATATTTACGTGTAAACTCAGTCTGAACATTAACAATGGTTAACACATAGATAAACACAATTTGTTAGGGAAGAGTCAACACAGGTTTCATAGAGCAGTGTTTCCCAAACTTGGGACGCTGCTTGTCCAGGGAAAGTCCCTGGTGTGCCCGGCCTGTGTGTTTACCTGCCCCGTCTGCAGGTTTGGCTGATCGCGGCTCCCACTGGCCGCGGTTCGCTGTGCCTGGCCAATGGGGGCTGCGGGACACGGTGGATAGCACATCCCTCGGCCCGTGCTGCTTCCCGCAGCCCCCATTGGCCAGGCACAGCGAACTGTGGCCAGTTTGGGAAACACTGTCATAGAGGATAGGTCCATCAATGGCTGTTAATCAAGATAGTCAGTGACTCAACTCCATGCTTGGGGTGACCCTAAACTTCTGACCACCCGAAGCCAGGTGGGTGACTCCATAATGCCACGTTCTGTTCATTCCTCCTGAAGCTCTGCTACAGGCCACTGTCAGAGATAGGATACTGGACAAGATGGACCATGGTCTGACCCACTATTGCAGCTTTTATGTTCTTATGGCATTGCTTTCTCCAATATTCTCCTATGGTTAATCCTTAACATTCTTGAATAATGCAGGTCCATCGCCTGACTGGCCAAAAGGTGTTAAGTTGCATGGTACTAATGTTATGGCACTTATCTGAGGACAAATGTGTCTTGCTCCAACTCCAGATGGAATCAGTGGAAATGTTTCCATTGACTTCAAAGGGAGCAGGATTATGTCAATAACACACTTCTCTGAAACTCTCCAGGTGAATTCTGTAGTCTGCTATCTCAGGCTAATGGTTACATGGTAGCACACTTGCCCAGAAAGCTGGAGACCCATCACTAGTCCCATTAGTGTCTTCTCTGGAGTTATTTTATTATTGTTTATAGCCTGCGAAATCTGGGTCCCTCCCAATAAGAAGGTAAAGAGGAAAACTCTCTCTGTGACAATTTTCATGCGTCTGGTATCATTATAAATATTTGATGCTATTAATGATAAATAGCATTTTGTAGAAATGGCTATTTTCTTTGTATGTGAAAGGACAGCTGTAGAGTTTGTAACTTGATAATTTGTTCCGTGTGAAATATTGTGCCTATGGCATATTGTCTTCAATAGGGAATTCCGCTTAAAATCTGTGTTTTTAACTAGAGACCCACTGCCAGACTCTAGGTACAGACAAGGGGAGGTTTTAGGATGAAGAGGTTTGTGGGCCTTCCAGGTATTTCCTGCTCTTAAAAGGGGAACCTGCTTGGAACAATTATGCTGGATTATGTTATGGGATACTAGGAAAAATATCCATCCTTAAACATCTATATTTTTTTTTTCATCAGATACAACACACACATCCTCGGGGCTTGATTCTGCCCCCTTCGGAGTCAATGCAAGTTGTGCCATTGGGAACAGGACCAGGCTGCACATGTATAGTATTTATTGGACATATTTATCATTTATAGCATGGTAACACCTAGAATCCTCAACCTGACACACCATGATAATCACCGTACAAACGCTGAGGTCCAGTTTCTGATCCCTTTACTCATGCTGGGGAGGCACCCTCACTCCCTGTTACTGGGATGGGACTTTTTGTGGAATAAGTCTTACTCTCTGTAAAGAAGGGCATCAGAATCTGGCTCTTTGTAAATGACAGTCCCTGCCCCAAAAAGCTTTCAATCAAAGAGACGAACCATGGGAGCTGGGGATGGGAGAGACAGAATGAGGTAACAAGAATACGTTGTTGTTGTTTTGGCATAGAATAGATGTGTACAATTGTCGTCGCTGGACAGTAGCCATAATATCACAGTTTGCCGGTGCCCAGCTATCAGTCCATTGTAATGATGTATCAATGAATTCTTTTTTCCTTCTATTTCGGCAAGATGGATGTCCTCCCCATTGGAGTCCAGGGTCCTGAGAGCCTTTAGCCTTTTCCGCATTCTGATGCAGGTTTCTGTGTGTGCACTATGTAGAGACCCTGCCCTACTTTTGTTTAGCAGAGATATACAGCAGTGGGCCCACATGACCCATGCTTTTATCTGGCAGGTGAATCACAAAGCTAGAAAATAAGTATCTTAGTGGGAAAAGTTATTACCTTCCCATTACAAAAGCTTGACAGATGAGCTGAGGTCTACTCCTTCTAGCATGAAAAAGTCTACTCCTTCTAGCATTAAAATGTTGCAATCGTACTGATTAGTCCTTAGACACAAACCAGATATCTGGCTCCACTGTGCAAAACATTAGTCCCCTGGGCGACTGTCCCATAGTTTCACTCTTTAGAAGAGCCTCGCATCTCATAAATCTGCCACTCATTTCAAACAAACATTCTGCTTGCATCAGAAATTACTTCCAGCACTTGATATGAAATATTCTGCAATATGTTGTAAAATGAATGCTGAATTCACTGTTTAAATCAGAAAGCCAGTTTTATTTAAACGGATCATTTATTGCTACCTTCATGCTGTGTATTTATGGTGAGGATATTGTTACAGTTCTTTCAGTTTTGAAAATGTAAGTTGGATTTTCTCTTTCAGGTTGCCATCTGGTGTGCTGCTAACAGTCTCAGAGAGTAAGAGGCCATCTGTTAATACTTTTCCAGGAAGCTTTTTATAGAGCAGTGAAGTGGCAAATCTCAAAAACACATTGTAATGACTTACAGGATCTTGGGTATGTGTACGAGTATAGGTTGATATTTTATTTCTATCAGCAATATTAGCTGATCAGGGTGGGAAGGAAAGGAAGAAACGAAAGAAAACCCACACCCAATGCACATGCATCTACATCATAGTGGATCTGAGGAATGTATGAAGTTTTTCTGTTTTAACATAAAATGATGATAATGAGCCTAACTCTGAAGTACTCATTCAGTCTATACTCAGACAGGACTTTCATTGACTTCAATGGGAATCTTGTCTTAATAAGAACTCAATAAAAATAATAATAAAAACTCAGTAAGTGTTTCAGAATTTGGCCCAATAATATTCAAAAGGTATGTAACCCACATACCACATATGGGTATTTGTCTCCCTCCAGTGGATGACCTATATAAGAGGGTGATGTGTCTGCCATGGTGGCCCAATAGGGGAGTAAGTCCTTTAGTACAGTGGTTCTCAACCAGAGGTACATATACCCCTGGGGTACACAGAGGTCTTCCAGGGGGTACATCAACTCCTGTAGATATTTGCCTAGTTTTACAACAAGCTACATAAAAAGCACTAGCAAAGTCAGTACAAACTAAAATTTCATACAGACAATGACTTGTTTATACTGCTCTGTATAGTATACACCGATGTAAGTTCTATATTTATATTTCAATTGATTTATTTTATAATTACATGGTAAAAATGAGAAAGTGAGCAATTTTTCAGTAGTAGTGTGCTGTGACACTTCTGTATTTTTATGTCTGATTTTGTAAGCAAGTAGTTTTTAAGTGAGGTGAAACTTGGGATACACAAGACAAATTAGACACCTGAAAGGGATACAGTAGTCTGGAAAGGTTGAGAGCCACTGCTTTAGCACAAACAGTACAATCTCTGTTTTTAGTGCAAGATGTTCTGGGTCATTCTCTGCTGATATCCCATGGCCAACAGTTGTCATAGATGTCTCTCCACATGCAGAGAGAGAAGGTTTTAATGTACCCCTTTCCCAGAGGATCCAAATTGGAAGTGCTCTCTAGCTAATGATCTCAGGGGTGGTGCAGAAGAGTGAGTTCTGGCAATTGGGATCTTATATCCTACTAGTCACCATATTAACAAGGTGTTTTCCCATGGGGGATATAGATCCCCAGTGAAGGTTGGGGTTATATAATATTTCCGTTACAGCATGGGAAGGATGGTGCCCTGGAAACAGTTTGAGCTTTTCCCCAATATCCGTGATAAAAGTTGTGACCTATGTCTTAAACTATCAGAACTGCACAAAGTGTACATTTGTCCATCACAAGGACTCACAAATCCCTCCTTCCTTTGGAGAAGAGTGAATTACTTTGTCCCTATTCCCAGGGCAGTTAACAGGTTACCAACTCTTGTGATTTTTATTATGAGTCTTGCAATGTTCATTATTTTTCTTAAAGCCCAAGATGCTGGAATCATGAGAATCTCGGCTTTAATGTCATTTTAAAGTAAGTTTCTTGAGCTCCCGGTTGCAGAGAAAAGCTTAAAAATATTAAGTGAGGGCAATCTAAAGGCTCAGAAACCAGAAGGCAAATAAAAGAACCAAACGTTGTTAATTTAATGATTTTAATGCCAATCTCATGGTTTGGGGGATTGACTCATGATTTTTGAATGCTTGATGTTGGCAGTCCTGAATTAATTCCCCTCCATGTGCCCAGTGCCCTACTCTGACAAGGGGAGTGGAGCCAGGGCCAGCCCTGGAGAGTTGGAAGGTACAGGTTTCCAGATTTGGAAACAGGTGGCAGAGAGGCAAAAAAAGTGAGGTCCAGGTCCCATTGCCCACATCACAGCTTGTGTGGATGACACAACTCCAGCCAGCCTAAATGCTAGTTAGTCTGGTTTAGGGGTGCTCAGTGGGATTGGAAGTTAGTTAATTATTTGTGGTTAATGTGTTTGTGAAATGGGAACAATGTGTTCTGATGAGTGGAACTGGAGAGAGAGGATGAAGTTTCTGGAGGGACCTAGATTGGGAAGGGACCAGAGGGTCAGGACTTAAAGCCTGGTGCTGGCAGTTGAGAGATAAACAGCAGAGCCTCAGCATTCAAGGCTGACTTCTCTGTGTGATTGACAAAGCCCAGCCTATTACTGCTCTGTCTGCTGGCTGCATCGCTGTTTGTGGCTGGAACAGGTAAGTCCCAGGGAGCTAATAAGAATAATGGTGTAAAAGGTGATCACACCGTTCCTGGAGAAGCAAAGGGGGTAAGTACCGATGTCCTCATTGTACAGAGTGGGAAACTGAATCACAGAGAGGGGAAGTGAATTGTCCAAGGTCATACAGCAAGATCAGAGTTATGGAAAGAACTCGGATTTCTTGAGTACCAGGCCAAATGGCAAGATGGTATCACACCACCCCCCAGTTCTTTTTGGTGATGCAGCATCGGTACATATAGCCAATATTTGCTCGTACTATGTATGCATTCTGGGCTTGACCCTGAAGTGCTGAGGTTCACCTTCAGTGGCTGAGAACCGTAACTCCCACAGCAAACAGTGAGAGCAGTGAGGGGGCACTCAGCCTCATTCAGGGAAGGGCCCTCTGTGATCACTCAATGTAGCATCAGAGTGCGTGAGAGCTTTGGGGTGGGGGATGGAAAATCCGGATTGCCTGGGCAGGTGGCAATGGTTTATTATATGGAGACATGATGCAGCGTGGCTTGCTAGGACATTAATACACTTCTCAGGTGGCTGAAAGCACTCTACCTTTGGCCTTGTGGCTCACAAAGCACAAGCACCATCCATTAATGGCCCAATAAAACACACCTTGTCGTATTTTAATGCTGTAGTAATTCACTCCCCAGCTGTGTCTACCTTTACAGCAATAAACAGGATTTCACAGTGACGTTCAATGTTTCTGCCTCATTCTCTGTGGGTCCAGTCCCGCTCTCATTTAGAGTAATGGCAAAACTCCCATGGTTTTCAGTGATGCAGAATCAGAAAGCTGTGTCTACACTATGAGCAAGGGGTGTGTTTCCTCTGCTTGTGTACACACACTCGCCCTGGCTCTCATTGAGATGGAGTTACTGGTGGTGGGAAGAAGGAAACGCCTCAAGGAACTAGCTAACATCTTCCCAACATTCTCCATTGGGGACATTTGCCAGCCAATTGTCGAAATAGTACCTAGCCTTGGGCTCCTTCTAGATTCCTCACTGGGGCTAGAGAGGCAAATAACGACGGCTGCTAGAAATGCCGCCTTCTACCTATGGTTGAAGACTGGGTCCTACGCTGATGGCTACAGCTTGGCCATGGTGAGCCACGCATTTGTTTATTGTAATGAAAACACAGGGCATGAAAAATCTCCAGCTTGTTCAGGATGCAGCTGCCTGTGCTGGTTCCCCATTGAAGACCAGATCAGATCAATGGTCTTGGTACTGATTTTCAGGACCACCACTAGTTGGGTCCAAGCTACCTGTGGGCCAACCTTTCCCCAATGACAGAGATAATGCAGTGACTTGGGTGGAGTTACACTGGTGTAACTGAGAACAGAATCCAGCCCGAAGTGTCAAAAATCTGACTCTTCACAACTGTGATTTGTTTTATTTTACTATTTTATTAATTTGACTTTCAGGGTATTAGCCAGCATGACTGATTTATTAGTGTAACAAAACATCAGCTGTGAGCCTGGTTTTAGGGTTAAGAGTTTGTTAATCGAATGCTTGTGAAGAGCCTAAGAGTCATTGAAACACCATTCACATTTCAGCCTCCACAGTAAGGGAGGGGTATTTTGTTTTGAGGATTTTTTTTCCCTTAGCCAACTGGTACAGCAGTTGAGATAGCTGAGGCTTTTGCATGCCTCACAAACACCATCTGTTATAACCCAAGACACAAATACTGCAAGTGATTAGTAATATAAGCCAATGTCGCAGCTGTATATGGTGTGGAAAACTGATAGAACCACAACTTCCTTTGTAAGCCCGACATACTGAATAGTGCATTTGTGGTTTGTCTAAGCTTTTGCATTCATCAATTAAAGATTAACTTTCAGCTGCTATGGAGACACGTACATGTTAGACTACAGGGAAAAAAATTGCTGTGAAGAAAGCAAGTGGCTTCCTCACAGGAAGCACTGTTAAAGCCACATCTAGCATTTAGGGGTCCACAGAGTGAAATATTTTTAGGGGCCACATCCCCAGGGCTTTGTTAGAGGAGTCCTTGTTGGATTCTCATTCTGGAATCCACTGTATATTCTCTTCAGTCCCATTCTTAAAGTCATAAAACATTAAAAATATACATGTACCAGGGACTATTCAGCTGTTTTAGACACTGATAGGTTACAATAAATACCGCAATATTGCTACGGTGTGCTCACAGCCACAACCTCAAGGCCTGGTGCTGGTTTTCCTTTCTTTCTTTGTCACCTAAGGCATCAGCATTGATTGCAGTAACTGGGTTGTGCTGGATACCCAAGAACCCAGAAACACTATGTGTGCACATGTATGTGTGTGAGAGAGAGATAGGGAATGGGTGGAAGCCTGACGTTTGAGTACACGCAGGATAGTTGTACCAGTGGACCACTACGAGTGATTTTCATCTTTGGAATTAAGTGTATTCAGGACATGGTTCCAGCTAGGTGCAGAGTGTTTCAGTGTTATGGTGAGACACTTCTGAAGGGAAAAGGAACAAATAAAAATCAAGTACCACAGAAGTACTGACAATGATTTAAACAAAGAGCTAGGGCAAAGCCCTAGAGAGAGTTTGATCTTTTGGATTTGCTTTGTTTCCAGGCAATACATGCCCCTTTGCCATCATCCTGTACCTGGGCTTCTTCAGCTCAATTTGTCAGGGTGAATAGTGATAGGTAGCAGCACATAACTGCTATGAAGTTACCTGTGGACTTCCCCTGTAGATGAAAATTTGCCAACAGGCATCACTGTCTGTCTTAGACATGACACACCTAATGTTGCGAGAACTTGGCCAGATCCTAATTCTAACAGCTTCCGCCTCCCATATATATTCTAGATTAAGGGACCACATTTTCAAAGAACTGGAGAAAACGTGTACAATGTTTGCTGGTGCAAATTACTATTGTTGTTTATTTCCACACTGTGATATATATGCCTGGCGTTTTCCAGAAATGTAAGAAGACAAAGGTCCTGACGAAGGGATCTTAGGTTCCAAATAGTCCACATTTATGATAATATGTGCAATGATTAAGATACGCCTTCATTTAGACAGACAGCGTACAATAGTCAATGCCACCCAAGATAATGCTGCAAACCAATCTGGACTCATCACTTAAAATAGGTGTAGTGTGGGCTAATTAAGGGCCAGCCTGTGGCCTGTCTCTCCACCTTGTACCGGGGGTAAAAAGTGCTATCTCATTCCCTTATCCACACCACCTCTTCCTGTATGTGTTCCTTCTGTTCTTTCAATGACTCTTTAAATAACGGTGAAGTATTTCAGAGCATCACGCCGGCATATTTTTATGTCCCCGTAGTTGGCCTTTGCTGTGTATTATACAGCGTAAGTCAGCCGCATTGTGAGTGGTCACGATTTAAATGACTAAATTTACTGTAGCTTAAATATTTGCCTTTCATGTTTGATTTCTCATTAACCGAGAATTACGAAGTCAAGTACACAGTCCCTTTCTTATTTGTAGACTTGCAGCTTTCCGTTCTAATGGCTAAGAATAAACTCTCCCCTTCTGGCTGTTTAATATACTGCATCTGATCCTGTTTCGACAAATCTCTCAGCAGTTTAGAAGACTCTTTGTTCAAGGAAATAAATAACATCCTGTTGACCCCACAAAAAGGGAGGGATTTTTTTTTTTTGGTCCCTTGAAGAATGTTGTAACCTTTCAGATTGGCCAATGTCACTTGTAAGCATCTGATAG